>OU892282.1:23146468-24580957 GCA_917834065.1 Ceutorhynchus assimilis
TGACCGAGCGTTCAGATGACAGTACTGATGACAGCCGAAAAACAGCAATAACACACAACCATCAATAATTTATTTTATTTTCTGTATATTCAATGGAAAATACAGGAAGCCCCCAGCTTGTGGAGCTGGTCCACACTCCGAGTGGTTCTAAATTTAGAGTATGGCTGACAGAGTACGAGATAAATAGGGCAAAAACAGATAAGTTGGAATAAGTCTTCAAAACAAAATATATTAAAACCATAATCATTACATATTTGTTATTTTAGTAATGCTTTGACAATTTGATAACACTAAACCTACTTTTAGATCAGGCATTTCTCGATGAGCTTACACAAAAATACTATGGATTCCACAAGAAAAATCTTGTCACGTCCATCGATTCGTTTGAAGTTGGAGAATCAAATGCACATCCAGAAACAGCAAAGCTTTGGACATTTGATACTACAAATTTTCTAATATCATTGGTGAAGAAATACGATGACGAATTCCAAAGCAAAGTTAAAAGACATGTATGGCAGAAAATAGCAACCATTGTTTCTGATCAGACTAAATTAAATGTGAGTGCACAGCAGTGTGACACAAAGTGGAAAGGGCTGAAAGATATGTACAAAAATATCAAACAGCATAATGAAAAGTCTGGAAATGATGCAAAAAAATGGATATTTTTCAATAAGATGGATGAGTTCATGTAGAAGAAACCTGAGATAGTTCCCCCTGTAACGTGTAGCAGTTCAAGAGGGCTCAAAATTAACAACAGTGCAACAGCCACTACTTCAACAGGTAGGTACAGTTTTAACATGAACTTTATTTTTCAGAGAACTAGATTAATTATTTTGCTTTCGAGATGTAGATTGTGAAGAAAATACTACTGACTGTAATGACATAGAGAATGACACCCCCAAAAGAACTGGCAACTTGGGCAGAAAAAGAGCAAGATATGAAAATACTGTCGATAAGCGCCATAAGGACAAAATGCAACGCCAAGATCGATTTCTTGATTTGTTCGAAGATTTGGTGAATACCATGAAAAATAAGTGATTTACTGTACAAGAGTACAAGGGCTGTGAGTGATCCAGTGATCTCCTTCATTTATACCAAATTTTCTATGCTAGAAGTTGAATTATTATTTTCTTCCTCAGTGTAGGTTCTTCTTAGTTAAAAAATAGAAAGTTGTAGAGTTGTAAGAGTTCTGTTACCATAAATAAATTTGTTAAGCAATTGAAAAATGTTCTTATTACTTTTTCGAGACTAGGGCAAACACAAAAGATATTCTCGCTTGATGTTAATGGAATTTACTGAAAAAAAAAACAAAATTCAGTATTTAAACTTTATAACAATAAATTATTCATTAAATTATTTCTCTTCTGAACTGCTTCTCTCCTTATTGCAGGGGCATTTTCAACATTCATATGTGCTGCCTCTTGTATAACCCTTTCTTCTTCTATTTCTTGAGCTAAATGTATTATCTCTTCTGCATTATCATTATTCAAAATACATACATTATGTAATATGCATGCTGCGATAATAAATAAACAAATTAGGTCCAATCTAACAGTTTCCAAGTATTTCAGGCGTCGAAATCGGCCTTTCAAAAGAGCAAAGGCTTGCTCAATAATAACTCTTATCTCGGATAATTTCTTGTTGAAATTTTTTTGTGGATCAGTTAAATTACCCAAGTCCTTGAACCTAACCATGAGTGTCTTTGTAAGTGTATAGGCTAAGTCTCCTATGATATGTGTATCATTAGGAAATTGGACAATCTCTGTCCTTATTCGCTCAGATAAATCTGACATTTGGAATAGTCTCACATCATGGCAGGATCCTGGTACTCCTGTAAATACGTCTGGTACAATGGATCCAATTTTCTGGAGTAAGTTTTCCATCGTTGATGGATTCATCCGGAAATGTCTTCGGAATTGTTGGTCGTTGAAGAAATGAACAACATGTTCCACAAAATTTACAACTTTCGGTTCCTCCATGCGTTCTTCTTCATCATCAAAGAATATTTCATTAGCAAAATTAATAACCACTGGAAAAATTCGACTAATTTCCATATTGTTGCCGTTTGCGAGTACCCAACTATTGACAAAGTATGTCATTAATGACCATAGTTAATGACTCTGACGGACAACTCTAACAAATCTCTACCGTTCGGAAATTGGCAAGCATCTAGATGACTCCAGGGTCAGGTGATCAAAAAATCTGTCTGGTCTCATCCGCTCCGCGATGGCTAAAACGAACTCACCCAATGAATTTCGTTTTTGACAGGTCAGTAGATTGCCTAATACGAACTGGAAGTTTGGTTGTGTAAAAATGACTGGTGAATGTTGAAAAATGCCTATAGAACATATATCAAAAGGTAGAACAGGTCTAAAGAAAACGCCTAGACAAAACAGCTGTTCAATGACATGATCGAAATGAAAAATCAAAAGAAGTAAACAACAATTTATCATAACCTCAGATTATTTATTAATTGGATTTGCAAACAGAGATGATGAAAAAATCTCTCCTTTATATAAGATTCTAATCAATAACAGCGGGCCCTCCGTACTGAATCAAACCTTCCTAGATCAATTAACCAAACTTGCAAACCTGAACCAAAAAAAAAACTTCCAGTAGAAGGCAGTACTCAAGGTAATAAAATCTGGGCACAGAAAAGATAGTTGTTCATTCATTTATTTCTTTATAGTTCTATATAGAATCATATCTACTAGAGCAAAACATAGTAGCATATTAAACAAGAAATTGAAAATGCTACACCAGGTCTAGGTGCCCACATAACAAAATTGCATCCTTAGAATGTATTAAGAATGTTCTTTTTTCAGGAGGAATGTGCCTAGAATGTTCGCCAAAACCATTGCGAATGTCCTGAGAATGTTCTGAGAAAAGATTGTAGAAATACTGTTTGCAATACCCAAGAACTTCCTGGGAAATCCATTAGGATATTCCTAGAATATACCTATGAGATTCTCAGTATATCCTGAAAAAAATATTCCTGTTTGATTCTTAAAATATGCTCGAAATGTATATTCTCACGTTCAAAGAATGTTTCTATGACAAAATAATATTATATCAATATGCTTGAAATATTCTTAGTATATATCTACATATATCATTCTCAATATGCATCCTAGACAAAACATTCTTGTTTGATTCTAAGGACATACTGGGAATGTTAATTTTCGCTTCCAAATAATGCTCCTTTCAGCCCTTTTATATTAAGGACAGTGAAAAGTTGTTGGAGAACTTCTCTGGAAAACACAAGTATTTAACCAAAGCGCCGGTTTCGAGCTTGTTATCTCTCGTCAAAGCACGCCAATTGAGAGAAACAGGTTCCAAGGTGATTCAAACGCGAGGCAAGATGTAGATCTTTAATAGCGCGTGGCTCCCTCTCTTGGAAGTCTTACAAAGCAAAAAAAAAGAATATACCTATAATATTCTTAGTAGGTTCTAGATAGAGCATTATTGTTTAATTGTTCAATTAAGATTTTTGACTAAGTACTTTAGATAATTAGGTGAACAATATGAAAATATTCTTATCATGGTTACCTACCTACATAAACTTCTCAGCACAACTTGGTAGCTATATTCTTAATACTTGATAGGAGATATTAGCCGAAAGAACATTTTTTAGGGTACCTACATTATAATAATGTTCGTATGACAATATTCAAATAATGTTATATAAAGTAGGTTCTTAGCACAATCTTTCAGGTAGGTGCATAGAAGCAATATTCCTAGTACATAAATAGAACGTTCAAAAATGAATATTTCAATCGAAACATTCTTAGAATATTCATGAAATATTCCTAAAAGAACATTCCAAAAAGCACTTTGAGGGAATATTCTGAGAATATGAATGTTCTTTCACTGTTATGTGGGTGATGAGTCATCACCTGATTCTTCCCGGGTTAATTACTTTGAGAATTTCTTCCAGATTGGCTCTGTATATTTCCCAATTTGTTCGCATAAGGTTTCTCTTGAGTCATGCTTTAGAGGTGCTTACCTCTAAGCTGAACTCTATAATCCTGTGATCAGACAGGAAGGGTTCAGACGAGACCCTCCAGTTTTTCACGTTGTTCGTTATTTCAGAACTTCCAAATGTTATATGTAGTACTTACTAAATATCAAAGTTCATTTCAAGTAAGAATTCTAAAAGGTACTCACCCCTGGTGTTGGTGTTTGACCTCCCCCAGAAGTTGTGGTGTGCATTAGCGTCGCATCCCACTAGGAGTGGCATGTTTTCCCCCTACAGTAATGTGCTAGTTCCTGTAGTTCCGTCGGTGGTGTGCGTGGTCCATCCCCAGCGAAGTATGCGGCTGCTATCACAATGGTCCTCTGTCTGCCCAAGTGGTGGAAATTCACGATAACTGGTACTAGGTCCCTTGTCATATATTCTGAGACACAAGTATAAATAATATGTACCTTGGTAGCTGTATCGTCCCTTGGTTACTAAGGACGGAGGCGAGGTGGCGTTGCCGTCACCCTTGGCGATGTCTGTCTCGTCTTTTAGTAGCTCGTTCTTTCTCTGAGCCTTCAGCCTTGGTGTTACTTGGCTTGGGCTCAGTTACATCCGGTTTAGATACCTCTTTCTCTTTAGGGAAACTAGTGATCCCGGAGGTTGAGTTTGACTCTTGCTGAGAAATTGGTGGGTCTATGTCCATCTTTTCCTCTAACTTGGCTCCTTTCTAATCTTTCCTCCAGCCATGCACTGTGAGGCGCCTAAACCTGTAGTGCATGGAGTGATCCTGCGTCACGATTACTTCGCTCGAGTCGTATTTTCGAATATTCTCGCATACGAAATTTGATACGATTTTGAATGCTCTCCATTTAATTAACGAAATGTACTCGAATAAACTCGAAAATACGACTCGTGTGGTGTCTATGTACAAGGAGAGCGAGAGCAGCTATCCATGTGATTGCTCCTTTGAGCTGCCATGCCATGCCTCTATCTTGAGGTCGGCGTTTTGGATCTTTAGGAGCTTGAGGAGTTTCTCAGCTTTTCGCCCTTTCCTCCTGGGAAGAAATACGGTTATGGTGTGTGCTTTTGGGATGTTTTCTGTGCACACAGTTAACCTCGGCTCCTTCCATTCGAGGTGTGTGGGGGCCAGGTTATCAAAACTCAAAAGGTGTGGTCGGTGTTTGGTGAATGTGCAATTATCCTCAATCACAAATTACGCAGTCTGAATATACTCTTCTACCTGCCAGAGTCTTCGATATCAGTCCAAAAAAATCTCGCTGTTTGACCAAAACTGACCAAACACTTCCAATCCATAATCACTATCAATCCAACTCAGCAAGCGTTACGAGATGATGAAGAAGGAACTAATAAATAACATTGAGGTTCAAAACCCTTCTTCCAATAGTGACAAGTATTGGAAATGGAAATCCTAGCTATTCTCTTAAACTGAAGATACATTACAAATGGGCAATGGCTATGTGAAGAACTTTTCAAAACACTAAAAATTTAATAAAACTCAAAATAAAAATTTCACACATAAAATTCCTGTCATTCTTAAATTAATCTGGGTAATTTGAAGACGCTATACTATAAAGTGTTCCTTCAGTTCAAACCAACTAAAACAAGCAGCAAAGTGGCTGCACAATTCTCTTAAATACCTACTTATTTTGGGAGGCTATGGTAAACTTACAGAATCACTGTATTGAATAGAAAACTGACATAAAAAAATTGAATTGATAAAGGTAACAGGAAATAGTTGATAATTCAATCATCCGAACAGAAAATCAAATATTTCTCAAAAAAAATCGCTGCGCCATTATGGAGCGAAAAGCTGATGGTTATTCAGCCGTTATAAAATGGTTACTTAGTCGGATAACTCCATAGTACAGAAATCAATACATAGTTCAACATTTTTGGTTCTCGAAATCAATGGCAATTTCTTTAAAAGTAGGTAGTTACATTAAAAACAAAAATAATTTTGGATACTAATAGATACTGCTAGGTACTACATAAATGTTCAGGTATTTTCGGTCCTTCAAACCAAATCATCATCCAATCATCTTCACATATCGTCCACAAAACAACCACAAAAAACTCATTAATAGTAGCCTTAGTGTTCGCTCAGTTCTGTTAGGTTACCAGCACTACACTTGGTTCCCAAAGAAAAAAAAACCTGCACAGTCACCCGGTATATCTATATTTTCGATTAGGCCCGCGTCTTTTATTGGCCCAGATTGGACATGTCTGTTGATTGACACATAATTAAAAACAGCGCATTGGTCGTATTATAGTGTGAAATAGATATTTCGCTATGGAGGAGGTCCAAAATAAAGATTTTTTCCACGCTCGAGAACCAGATCAAATTTCAAAGCATTAGTTGTACAATTGACCCTATAAATTGCATTTTGCTAGGAAAAAAAAACGGAGGCAGTATGTGCCATGACGTGAAGTGAAACTCTAAATACACAAAAGACAATCATCCACGGAATCTATTTTCAATGCGCGATCGGATAATAACGGGTTGTCAAGTAAACTCGAAGAAGGTTTTTTGGCATGCCCAACGTTTTGGCAATTACTATATTTAAGACCCTTGCGGCACGCTTCTTGTTCGGTTCCACCCCGCACTTTCGCCGGAAGTTCCGGGGCCGATCTTTTTCACGTAAACTTTCACACTGATATGGGGGTTTGAGACGTTTGCGTGATACCTATTCCTGGTATAAACTAATTTTGTTTTCCAGCATTTATTAGGATATTTTGTTTCCTAGTCTGAAAGTCTTCATACACAATGATTGTAAACGCGTGTGTATCTGATCTAAATATCACTATTGTGCCTACTTTATCTTCGAATAAATTTCATTAGATACGCACAACTTTGTGCAAGTATTTAAGAATGATGTTTACAAAAGAATCTAATACTTTCTAGATTTAGGAATTTTGCCCTTCTTCAATTGCGCGTGCGCCGTAATTCTCAGAATTCAGCCAACTCTCTAGTTAAAATTTTGGTTGGGAGCTTCTCAGAGTCCTTGAACATAAGTTATGACTTCGACTTATCAAAAACCATCAATATCACTGATTACATTACGATTATTGGTCTACAGTATTCTATTATCCAATCGACGGCGGCGTTAAAAGAAAAACCTCTGATGAGCGTTCAGAACAAGAAAAGAAATGTAATTCGTATGCGCGCCTGATAGATGGTTGTTTATCTTCCGAGAATAATCGCTCTACGGGGTGTGACGCGATCTCCCGTCGGGTACGAACCGTAAAAAGGTGCCATAAACTTTGACCCTGGTACTCATCAATTTGCTTACTAATAGATACTCTTCATTCGATTGGATCGTTTCAATCATTATTTTTATTGGTAACTATTCAATATGTCAGTAGTAGGTTCTCCTAGAAGTGTTATTAGAGTTTCTCTGCAATTAATGATTCGATTGCTTGAAACCAATTTTAACTACTGTCTAAAAACATAATTGTTTACGAGATAAATAAAGAAACAAAAGCAGAAGCAAAAGAAAAATGTTGGAAGAGACGACAAATTAATAATCTGCTAAGGTAATTTCAACTGCGAAGACGGAAAAGACATAAGTATAAAGAAGTAATTGAAAAGTATAACAGAGAATGTATAGGAAATGATAATGGTAAGAGATTAGTATAGTGAGGAAAACCACCTATTTGAAATATTATTTCTTCAAATCTCAACTTTTTGAAAAAACGTTTACTGAATAAAAGTAAATGTTGCAACCTTGTATGCGCCGTGAAGCGTACTGAAAGGGTAGGTACCGAACGGGAGATAGAGAATAGGCAACTATATAGACTGGAGAACAAGCTGGGCTAGTCCCTTAGACGCGTGTCGCGTGTCTGTAATTATTCATTATTCAATTTTTATTTTTATTTTGCATTAAACTGATTGTTCAATCCAATTTGTTATTAGTGTGTGTGTCAAGGAGCGATCACAGGTCTGTTGAATACTTGTTATTTTGTTTTTGAGAGTTCAATTATTTATACAAGTATCATTTTTTTAGGATTGGGGATAACGGCTGGATTTTTTACGTTTTCTTCTTTAGATAGCGGGTAAAGCAGCCAAACAAGTTTATTTTTCTAAAATAATTCTTTATTACTAACCAAGCTTTCGATACTTTTTTGTATCTTCTTTAGGGCTAAAATTATATAAGTTAAAATTATAAAATTACAAAATTGTGACTTACTTGTAAATGAATTATTTAAAATAAAAACTGCATAGATAGGTATAAAATTTGTATAAGGACTATAAAGTTAGAATTGTAAAGTTTTTTTGAAAAATTTTTTGTTGTTAAAACAAAGTCTTTTGTTATAGGTAAATTTTGTGCTATCTATGTTTAATTTTTAGTTTTTCATTTCTGGTTTTTTTAATAGTTAAGGTAAAGGTTATAATTACGGGTTTATTTTTTAAATTGTTAAAATATATGAATATATGGAACTTAAATCTTGAATATCTGTTTTTTTGTTCATTGAATTTTTTTCTTTGTTAATTTCAACCATCTCAAGGAAAAGTCTTTTGTTTAAATTTGTTTGTTGGTGTAAAATTTTGGCTTCATTGAAATTTATATTGTGTCCTGTTATATAAGAATGTTCACTAATAGCTGATGAGTCTTTTTCTAATCTGATGTCACTTTTGTGTCCAGAAATTCTATTTAGATCATTTTTTTTTCATTTTTTTGTTTTTGTTTTGTTTGTTTATAACATTTTTTATAACATGTGCATTCTTCATGTATTCAACAAAAATCGTTTCATGCTGTAAACAACACAGATAAAGAAGTACATTAAAACCTAAGAAATTATGTGCTGTCTTTTTGCGCTGAGATTTTGTTTTTGTGTATTCAGAACGTGCATTAGGGCTTTGTTGAATTTACCAACATTTTCCTACCCTGACGAGCGAATATCCTACCAAACAAAGGAAAGAGATATTGGCTCAAAATAACAACTATAGCTGAGTAGCATTCAGTATGGGACCTCAGTACGCTCCGGCAGAACGGCTAACTAACCAAAAACTCTTCACTATTGATTATAGGTAGTGTTGATTGAATGTAGTGTGTGTAATTAAAATTTTAGCACAAGAACAGGGGCGGTACCTAATTTAAACTTTTATTGACTTAAATTATTGAATTAATGACTCACAATTATTATAAAAATGACACAGTATGTTTCGATTTTTGAGGAATGTTAGATCGAGGGTTTCTCTGCCGTGCTCTTTTCTCTCGTTAGTTCTAGGATGAGAACGGAACGATTTACTTTAATAATAAAGTAGACATTTCAAAAAAATTTCAGAACTTCCCTTAAATTTCCCAAATATACTCCTTGACAAAATTATCGCACCACCACTGCACATAAACACCATAAGCAGTGGTGCGATAATTTTGTCCAGGAGTATATTTGCTATGTCGGGCGCATGTCCATTAAGTAAAATTGAGTAAGTTTCCACAACGTAGGTCCTATTTGTTTTTCATTTCGTGTTTCAGAAGATTCGCTATTTAAAAGGTAATAAAAATTCTCATCGTTCAATCTCACTGAACGGACCTGAGTATGTTATACTATAGTAGCTTCTGAATAATTTATAATGTAGTATTGTGACTTGTCGCCGAAAAATAGCTTGATACTTCGGTTTTTGAGTAAAAGCAAATCCTTTTCACAAGCGTGAATTAGTAGATTTTTGAACAGACCCATCTCAAAAAGTTATGCCGACCCCCCCTCCAGCCCCCTCAAACTTGATAAGTGGATTGTTGTAGTTATTATTATTTTTCTCAAAAACGGTAAAAGATAGGAACGTCATTTTGGTGCCATTCGATAGAGCACAAAATTCTGCAAAATGACTATGATCTTATTTTTGTTTATGTTTGCAAGGTAAGGCCCCACGTGAACAAAAATGTGGTGGGGAGCAATCACAAAGACACGTGTTGATCAATATCACTAAAACCGCTTGAAAACCAAAAAAAATAGAAGATACAAAAAATTAAGAATAAAGTTTTCTCTATCGATCGATATATAATGTTTTTTCGTATCTTCCAAAATAAAGCCACCAGTGGCGCACAAAAAAGTAGTGGAGTAAGAGGAATGATTAAAAATAAATATTTTTGGTTAGGTAGGTATATCCTTTATAAAACTAATTTATTTATTTTTTATCACGCATGCATCATGCATCATAATCAACGATTATCGCACGCTGCAGCGCGCATAAAATGATGTTTATTTACGACTAATGTATAATGTGCGTATTATATTTGTGATTTTGGCAGTATAATGACATATGTTATTCCTCCAGGGATTAATGACGAGTAGCGGGATTAATGGTCATTATTCCACAAAAGTGTCAGTGTCAAACGTGTAGTGCTTGTGGATTTGTATTGAAAATTATGAGACGGATGAAATTTGTTCATTGAAAATCTCAAATAAATTAATTTGTCGTAAATAAAGTAGAGTATACTACTCGCAATAATGGCTATTATTCCCTCGGAATGTTACTCCCTCGCCGCTAACGCGGCTCAGTTCGTAATAATCCTCGGGAATAACAGCTATCATTATTGACTCGTGGTATAATCTACTATTATGATGCGCCTACCTTTTCAAAGGTTTGCTATAGAACCGTTTGATCTACCTTTATTACCTAGATATTTACCTGCTGCTGTTTAAATTACTATTTATCAAAATAAATGAACATATTTGAAATATTTTTGAGATTATCATGCATTTGTAATAAAAAATAACGTATGATATGCGTGTATAAGAGCATTTAAAGCCCTTGCGACTTACAAAACACTCTGCTGCGCGTCGTGTTTTGCAATATGTCGCGCGTGCTTTAAAGGTCCTCTTATACACTTATATCATAATACACTATTATTGTATTTATATGCAGGTAAACAACATTTTGAAAAAATCAGGAGCATATTAGATACTAGATTAGATAATGAAAGTAAATACCTAAAGTGTATTTTTTTCCAAGAGGGAGATACTGTTTTACAATGCATGTCGTGCGAATGACATGTTTCGACCAATAAGCGGCATTGTTTATGTTTCAAAGTTGACAGTGTCAAAATCTATCTTGGGAAAAAATTCAGTGTAAGTAAATTTTTTAACAATTTTAATAACTCAAAACGTCTTCACAGAAAAGCTAGTGTAACCTCTTACGTGTTTACACCTTAAATTGCAATATTCTGCACACAAGCACAGCCTAATGCATTTAAAAATTTTAAAAAGCATTTGCATTTTGGGCCACAAGTTTTGCATTTACATTTTAATAAAATGTCGGATGATATTTTTTCATTTTTCGTAGTGTTTCATAGTGGCAACCATTTATTGTTTTCAAGAGTCCATCCCCATTCAGATGGGCATGGAAGTTCTACAATGATTGACACAGACGTAAGAAAAAAAAAGTACTGAAACACAAAACCATTTATTTGTAACTACAATCTATGAGCCAATGAAGACAATAATGAATACAAGATTTAATTGCTTCAGTCTTCTGGTTAGGAATGTCTAGTAATGGCTCCAAGATTGGATTAGATTAGTCCTTTAACTTGTTATATTGTCTTCGATGTCAGTTTCCGTGTTGTGTGTGTGTTATTGGAGATATAAATATACCAGGGTGTTCCTGATATTGTTTGGAGTAATTCCGTTAGTTCAGATTGGCCTCAGGATCGCTTTATTTTATTATTTTATTTTTTTTCTAGTGAAATATGAAATTTTCTTTCTGAGTCAGTAGATTTCCTTGAGTTTTAAATCCCGTTGGTTTATTTTTTTATGTATCTTCCAATTTAGTTTAGTGTCAAAGGTAAGTATATTGTTTGTTGGTACGGTAGAAGCTAAGTTGGGTTAGTTTGGGTTAGTTTGGGTTAGTCGTCTAACAAGATATGTAATAATTATATTTTCCAAAAGAACCTCCATATTACTTCACTACGTAAAGACTGTGCGAAGTCTGCAAAAACTTGTCCAGTGGAGATATCACGTATGCGAAATCTGACGGAATTATTCGTCCTATTTCTGACGAATGCAATTCGGACGAAAACGCATCCAAAGGACGACCGGCCTAAGCCTCCTTTCCGGACGAGGTCTTCTGCGTATGAGCTCTTCATTTTTGCTTTGTTAGCTCCAGGAGCTGGTACTTGCACTCCAGCCTGGTTCCCTACCAGGGGCGCTGTAGAGTCGTCTGATAATGGTTGGGTCTGGCCTGTACCTTCACCAGTGTTCCCGACCAGTACTGGGGTATCCTTCCCTGGCACTGTAAACTTGTCCTTGCTCGTTGCGTTTTCCGTCATGTTATTTTAGTTTTTGTTTTTCAAGAGATAGAAGTGAGAATGGAAAGAGAGACCCCCTAGCCCTCCATTTACTCTAATAACATCTGGGCCTGGAAAAGAAGAGTTGATCAAAGGAGATCTATATAGAAAAGAAGATAGCAGGGATTAGATCCAAGGCAAGTTGAAGAAAGAATCTAGATCCAGCAAGGGGGACCTCGAGGATGCTATCACCCGTATCCACTAGATGTGAGCCCCTGCGGTTTGTTGAGCCTGTTCTTAACAACGATACAACAACTGACTGCTGATGATTGTCACAACACCGCAGCCACCGCCCTACCATCATTGAGGTCAAGGTAAACCCTAGTACAAAAATCAAGAATAGCATCGTGGGTTCCTCAGAAATCCAAATTGCCCTGAAGAGATAAGATTGTGTGAATGAAGGAAACACCATATGTACTTACTCTTTTTTCAACAATCTTTAAGATAATCTTAGATAAAGTCGGAAGCAAGGAAATTGGACGATAATTAGAAGGGTTCCGACAATCTTCTCCCTTATGCAAAGGAATCATTTTGCCAGACTTCAGGCATGAGGGAAAATTACCCGTGTGCCACGAGCCATCAATAGCCAATGCCGAAGAACCCAAATGCCTCATCAGGCCCAAACGCCATGAAAAGGACCATAGAAGATAAACGTCTTGGTGTACGTAGAGACGCTGTTCTGGGAGTAGAGCTCCTCGAGAGAACAAATTTTTCGTCTTTATCATTCTCATTTACTTTTCGATTACGTTGACAAAGACAAAACATTCGTTCTATCGGGGAGCTCTTCTCTCTGGCCCGAGGATCTGGGGGAGAGGTTATAAAATACCAGCGATAGCATTTAAACCCGTATATATGTTCATGGTCGATAGGCAAAATGGTACGTATCTATCACTTTCTGTATGCCTAGTGAGTGGAAGTTGTATCAGAGATGATTAGTAGCGAATTCTCGAGAAGATTAGAGAAGGTTTGAAACGGTATTATAGGTACATGAGGTTTAGGGGAGTTTTTGAACTGGACGGTAAAGCAATCAGTTTTAGTAGGATGGTTCTGAGAACGCGAACAGTTGAGTTTGAGTTCAGTTTCTTTGCGTGTTGTATAGTTGTGCTAGTTTTGTAATTTTTATATTAGATATTGTCTTGAATAAAACTTATCTAGTATTGGATAAAAAGTCTCATTTATCTATAACTCCGCTAACGTATCATCATCATCAAGCAACTACTACTCTACTCTACTAACTTTCTGTCTGATCGCGATAGGGTCTCACAATTACGTACTTCGCGTTCGCTCTGTAACTACCTACAATCTCAATTGCTGATAGAAAACTAGAATAGAAAGAGTCGGCAATATACAGTGAGTTGCATCTAAAAAGCAAATATTGTCGGAAAGCCGGTCAATTTGCAGTGCAACAAACGGAACAGGTTTTGGTATGCCCTTAAACTCCAACATATCGATATTTGCACGTTACTGCGAGAACCCATTTCAGAGAAAATTATGTGTTTCCACTCTGTTTCACTGTTCTATGCCCAATCCCGAAAGTCTGAGCTTGAAATGGCGTGTAGCTGAATTATAACCTTCTGAACAATAATCGTCTAGCTAAAATAAAATCTTATGAATTGATTCCGTAGATTTTTTCAATTTCAGTTGATCTAGATCAAGACAGAAACGAGTTTTGAAATGAGAATTTTCCAATTACATACTCCTACAGACATTGAGACATCTGACGGACAGATGTTTTGTCAGTCCTCTTCAGCAAACTTTTTATTCCTTAAAAAAATAAATCCAACTCTTGTTTTGTCAGCGTTGTGATTGTCTTGTCACCACGAATACAAAAAACAGACATCATTTTGATTTGTGTAGCTACTTTGAACTGTCTTGAATATTGTCACGAAGCCTCTTTCGCTCCGCTATGTAGCTCGACTATTCACCCTGAAAAGCAGAACGGGAAGGGAAAGGGAACACCAGAATAAGTCTAGGTAAATATGATGTATTCAATGTTCTAGTCTGGTATATTTTTTCTTTTCCAGAAGCAATAATCAAAAAACGTATCATTAGGCGGTGGATCTTCCTTGATCCTTCATAAGGGTGACCTTTTTTTTTTTTTTTTCTTCTTATCCTCTGTCTCGTAGGATTACCAGTTCGCAGTTCTTTTCATCCCTGTCCGGGAAGAATGCACACATAACAAAATTTCATCCTTAGAATGTACTGAGAATGTTCTTTTTTTTTGAGGAATGTGCCTAGAATGTTCCCCAAAACCATTGCGAATGTTCTGAGAAAAGATTGTAGAAATACTGTTTGCAATACCCAAGAACTTCCTGGGAAATCCATTAGGATATTCCTAGAATATACCTATGAGATTCTCAGTACATCCTCAGAAGAATATTCCTGTTTGATTCTAAAAATATGCTTGAAATGTATATTCTCACATTCAAAGAATGTTCCTATGACATTATAGTTATGTTCTCAAAAGAATATTATACCAATATGCTTGAAATATTCTTAGAATATATCTACATATATCATTCTCAATATGCATCCTAGACATAACATTCTTGTTTGATTCTAGGGACATACTTGGAATAAAAAAGACGGGGGTATTCGTCCTATTGCGGTGGGCTTCACATTACATTCTTGTTTGATTCTAGGGACATACTTGGAATGTTAATTTTCGCATCCAACCAAATAATGCTACTTTCAGTCCTTCTATATTAAAGGCAGTGAAAGAGTTGTTGGAAAATTTCTCTGGAAAACACAAGTGTTTAACCAAAGCTTCGGTTTCGGGCTTATTATGCTCTCGTCGCGGTAAGCACGCCAACTGAGAGAAACAGGTTCCAAGGTGATTCAAACGCGAGGCAAGATGTAGATCATTAATAGCGCGTGGCTCCCTCTCTTGGAAGTCCTACCAAGCAAAAGAAAAATAATATACCTATAATATTCTTAGTAGATTCTAGATAGAGCAATATTGTTTAATTGTTCAATTAAGATTTTTGAGTAGGTACTTTAGATAATTAGGTAAACAATATGGAAATATTCTTATCATGGGTACCTACCTACATAAACTTCTCAGGACAACTTGGTAGGTATATTCTTGATACTTGATATAGAGATTCGATTATTTGTTCGCTTATTAATAAAATTTAGTATTATTTTATACACCAGATATATGATGAATACTAATACCAGACTTAGCATGGTATAGAATAAAGCAATGTGCTCCGCGGATTTTTGATTATTATCGCCCCGCATGTTCGAGTGCTGGCCCTACTGCGTATTGTCTGTGAAAAGTTAGGTAAAGCAGCTTGATGATCAATATGGTGTTCCATATCAACAATGAATTGTGGCTTTCAGTATGAAGTATCTGTGGAGTTGTTCTATAAGTTCCCCTCATCTGGTGTGTTATTTCTTGTAGGATTTGAGAGCTTGACGTTATGTTAATAGGCAGTGTTGTCAGAGACCAATTGTGATTCAAACATTCGTTTATGGTGTTGAACTTCACAGATTGTGTGGTTATTAATGGATTTAACACAAAGGTTTTAAAGTGTGTCCAAGTGGCAGGTAAGATATGAGTTATTTTTAATGCTTCTTTTTCCTTTTTGTACGGGAATCTCTATGGTATTAATGTTTTGTTCTGTATTTGTAGACTGCATTGATGAGGCAAGTGGATCCTCAGTGATCCTGTTGTTACTATATTTGGGATTACGTCTTTTTGCTGTCCTACGCAAGTTATACTTCTTCCATTTTCCGGGTGTGTTGCCATGAATGTCCTCCTCGGCTTCCGTGATCAGTGGAAGTTTGGATTGATAACAACGTAGTGGAGAATGAGCTGATGATTCCTGTACGGTGGCGCCATGGAAAAGCTTGATTGCGCAGGAAGGACCTTGTAATGTATATCCCGCAAATCTAGGTAGGTAACAAAGCCTGCTTTCATATGGTTTGCATAAGTGTATCCCTGTTCCTGTGATTTGCCTTGTATATTGTTCATTTGTTATTTTATTTTTTGTTACTGCTAGGTATAACGTTATATGCTCGATTGCGCAGGTTTGGACGGACCATGCGAAAGCGTAATTAATTAAATGTAATTAATTCAAAAAGTTGCCACGCAGTGTGATTTTTCTTGTTTATGGGTGCCTTGACCAGGGTTGCCAGATGGTTATAACTAATTTCCCCCAAAGGATTTCAAAAATACCCCAAAAATCACTGTTTGTCAACTAAAATCCCCCAAATAAATATAGATTTATTCTCGACTCATACTTGCAAAAAAAAAGACAAATTCGTTGAATATTTTAAAATAAAACTCATACCCTTACCACTTTTTTATTTGTTTATATTTTTCTAATCCCAAAAATAAAATGACAATTGACAAATGACAAATGAAATAACATGTTGTGACTGGTGACAGAACAGATAAGTACAGGGTGGCCCAAATTCGAGCCTCATCATTGGGATCTCGGTAACCGTAAGAGATACGGGGTCCGTTAAATGATGGCAAAGTTGCGCAATTTTATGACCAATAGAGTGTCGTTCTGAAACTAGAAAGATTCCGAATACTTCCGGAGATATTTGGGAAAAAAAAACGAAATTTTGTAAAATCGTTTTTATTTTTTCCTGGGCTTATTTGAAGAGCAATTTTAAAATAAATGTCACTTCATCATTGTCACTTTTTCCCCTTCAAAAGATGGTGCTACTAAATTTAAAATTCGACGTTTCGTCTTCAGGCGGTCATCCTCAACTTCCTTTTTTTAAATACGGACCTACTGGATTTTTTATTTGCGATTTTGTCATCTTTGGGCATCCTTAAACTAATACTGTTTATAATTTTTCAATAACACGGTAAAAAAAGCAGGTTCGTATTTAAAAAAATAAATTGATGATGATTCAAGAGGAACGAAACGTTGGATTTTAAATTTAATACCGCCGTCTTGTAGAGATGAAAAAGTGATAACGGGAATGTAAAATTAGTTTTTCACAATCTTTTTAAATAAAATCAGGAAAAAATGAAAACTATACGGAAAAAACATGAATTTCTCGTTTTTCTTAAATTTTTTCCTGATTCCATTTAAAAAGATTTTGAAAAACTAATTTCACATTCCCATTGTCACTTTTTCTTCTCTACAAGATGGTGGTATTAAATTTGAAGTTCAACGTTTCGTTCCTCTGGAATCATCATCAACTTATCTTTTTTAAATACAGACCTGCTTTTTTTACCGTGTTATTGAAAAATTATAAACAGTATCAGTTTTAGGATGCCCAAAGATGACAAAATCGCAAATAAAAAATCCAGGTCCGTATTTAAAAAAAGGAAGTTGAGGATGGCCGCCTGAAGACGAAACGTCGAATTTTAAATTTAGTAGCACCATCTTCTAAAGGGAAAAAAGTGACAACGATGAAGTGACATTTATTTTAAAATTGCTTCTCAAATAAGCCCGGGAAAAAATAAAAACGATTTTACAAAATTTCGGTTTTTTCCGTATATCTCCAGAAGTATTCGGAATCTTTCTTGTTTCAAACCGGCATTCGATTGGTCATAAAATTGCGCAACTTTGCCATAATTTAACCGACCCTGTATCTCTTACGGTTGCCGAGATCCCAATGATGAGGCTCGAATTTGGGCCACCCTGTACAGTTGTACAGGGTTATTGGTTATAAATGTCACCCCCCTCTATCTTTTTTATTTGACATTTTAGAAAAAAGTGTCCCAAATAAAAGTTTTATGGTTGAAATTAAATTTTTTGAAAAACTCACTTTCGCATATACAGGGTGTTTCAGAAAAGCTGGTCGTGCTCCAACTTTTTTATTTTGAATGGAATATCCTGTATACAGGGTGTCCCACGGTGGATGGCGTATTAGACGTTTATGGAGAACTAAAAAGCGAATCATTTTGAAAATTTGGCAACCGGGATAAACGACCATGATCTACACTTTAAAAATATTTTTGACCATGCGGTGTTGCCGCTTCTACTCTAAACTAGTGGCAACATCACTATTTTGAATGGAACACCCCGTATTTAATTGCATATTTGGATTCTACGTAAAATTCTGAGCAGATTTCATGTGATATACCCTATACCTAAGTTCAACTGTTTTGGAAATATTGACAGTTGAAAATTGACTTTTTGCAACTTTGACAGGCTGTAAAACCTAATTGGTTAATTTTAGAGGAAAACCGATTTCACATTCCTATCTTAGATTTTGATAAACTATCATTTAACATCAACTTTGAACTTAACCAGAGATTAAATTTAACTGAAATTTTTAATCATGGATTTAATTCTAAGTTGGTGTTAAATGATAGTTTATAAAAATCTAAGATAGGAATGTAAAATCGGTTTTCCTCTAAAATTAACCGTTCAGGTTCTACAGCCTGTCAAAGTTGCAAAAAGTCAATTTTCAACTGTCAATATTTACAAAACAGTTGAACTTAGGTATAGGGTATATCACATGAAATCTGCTTAGAATTTTACGCAGAATCCAAATATGCAATTTAATACGGGGTGTTCCATTTAAAATAGTGATGTTGCCACTAGTTTAGAGTAGGAGCGGCAACACCGCATGGTCAAAAATATTTTTAGTGTAGATCATGGTCGTTTATCCCGGCTGCCAAATTTTCAAAATGATCCGCATTTTAGTTCTCCATAAACGTCTAATACGCCATCCACCGTGGGACACCCTGTATTATTGAATATTCGAATTCTACATAGAATTCTGAGCAGATTTTATTTGATATACCCTATACCCAAGTTCAACTGTTTTGGAAATATTGACAGTTGAAAATTGACTTTTTTGCAACCTTGTCAGGCTGTAAAACCTAAACGGTTAACGTTTGAGCAAAACCGATCTTACATTTTTTTCTTAGATTTTCATAAGCTATCATTTGACACCAACCTTGAATTTAATCGGAGATTAAATTTAATTGGAAGTTTTAATCATGGATTAAATTCAAAGTTGGTGTCAAAAATTAGTGTCACCTGATAGTTTATGAAAATCTAAGCCAAAAATGTGAGATCGGTTTTGCTCTAAAATTAACCGTGTAGGTTTTACAGCCTGTCAAAGTTGCAAAAAAGTCAATTTTCAACTGTCAATATTTCCAAAACAGTTGAACTTACGTATAGGGTATATTACATGAAATCTGCTCAGAATTTTATGTAGAATCCGAATGTTCAATAATATATAGGGTATTCCATTTAACATAAGAAAGTTGGAGCATGACCAGCTTTTTTGAAACACCCTGTATATGCGAAAGTGAGTTTTTCAAAAAATTTAATTTCAACCATAAAACTTTTATTTGAGACACTTTTTTCTAAAATGTCAAATAAAAAAGATAGAGGGGGTGACATTTATAACCAATAACCCTGTACCAAGAAGTTTGGATAGTTTAAAAAATAATCTCAAAACCACGCCAAACGCTTTTGTTGCATACTGCCATAGCAGCCATCTTGGCTTTTTGTGCTTTGGAGGGATTTCATGCCCTTATTCGTTTTACCTAAAAAAATCCGCAAAAAAATCCTCTGAATTACAAAATCCGAAAAAAATCCGATCGTCCAAAAAAAATCCGCAAATCGGATTAAAATCCGCCCATTGGCAACACTGGAGAAGAAGCAAACTGTATCTTTTTTATTGGTACTTGATTGAAAAAATAGATGGCGCAGTTGTTTTAATACATTCTTTACTTTAGTTTTATTCATTGAAATATACCCGATTTCCCCTAATAGCGAAAATTCTTACAATTCTTACCCCCTAAAAATCCCCCAGAAAAAACTATCCCCCAGATTTTCCCCCATCTACTTGAAAATCCCCCAAATTTGGGGGAAAATTCCCCAATCTGGTAACACTGGCCTTGACGTGGATGGTTAACTCGTTTCCAGCAAAATTACACTCACTTATTGGAAGCTCATAATATTTAGAGATGTCTAATACCGATATTGTGAGTTCATAATTGTTCTTATAAAGCTTTTCATTTCATTTTTCTAGGTCTTTTCTTAGGATCATTGGATTTATTACTGAAATTGGTATTTCATGTCTCCTACATGTTTTTACTGCGACCTGCATCCGCAACGCCTTGGTTAGTGAAAGTATGTTTTTTGTTGGATCCATATAACCCTTTCCTACAACTTTCCACAAGTCGTGAATTGTCATTGACGCTTTCTGTTTAGTTCTCCAAACTTTTTATTTTATTTTCAATTATTTTCAGATTTGTCCCGGCTAATTCTGAGTATTTTCATGTCATCCAGTTCCTTTCCTCAGGAATCTGCTTGTATCTGTCTTTCTTATGTGTATGTGTGGTCTTTGATAAACTTGTTGAATTCTTCTTCATCTTTTTGAGAGTAGCTAGGTTTCATGCTCGAGTTGATAGCGGTAATGAAGCCTGTGTTCTGCTTATAGTCCTGATATAGTCGTATTCTATATTTATTATTTTTCTTGGCAGGTCTAGGATGGCTCTATTCTCTGTCAAAAATTTCATTCCCAAGATCATCGATTGCCTTGACACTGATGATATTTCATTTAGCATCATTTTCATCTCATCTTCTAGCCTGTTTCTGTCCACTGCTGAACATAAGCCTCTCCCATCATCTTCCATCGGTTCCTCTCTTAGGCCGCCAAGATCCAGTTTTTCCAGCAATCCTTTTAATATCATCACGCCACCTTGTTTGTGGTCCTCAAATGTTTCTTTTTGACCCTCGTGGCCTCCATTCTATGAGTATTTTCATGCATCGTTATTATCTCTATGGCCATATGACCTACCCAGCGCCACTTCAACCTTTTCTCCCGTACCAACGCATCGTCGACTTTTGTTCTCTCTGGAATGTCTTTATTTCACACCCGATCCCTGAGGCTAATGCCAAGCATTGCTCTTTCCATGACGCGTTGACAAACTCTCTGAAACTCTCAACTTGTTAGAACTTGCATGTGTCATAGTGACTGTCTCGAAACCATAGGTCGCTACTGGTAAAATACATATGTTGTAGATCTTACACAGAATACATATCCTCACGGATAGAAGGCAAACTGCCTAATAAAATTTTGGGGAACAATGCGCCGTCACGGCGCTGTGGATGCGATCCGAACTATTTATAATATAGGTTTCTGTAATCAAATAAACTGTCAAAATAGTTCACCCAATGTCAATTTTTTCAATATTAATTTTTCCCAATGATTTTTCCTCATTATAGTCGAATTCGATTCGACGGCTTCTACTTCCGAGTAGAGTAAAAACGGCCAAAACTTCTTGTGTTTGTGTCCCGCGTGTGGCTAAATTCACCAAAATGTTGCACCGCCGCGGATGCGGTGATTACGATTCACTAATGCCAATGCCCAGTAGTTTGACAAATCCTGTTCAACTTAACACTGCTTTTTGTACTTATTCCGCCACGGCCACGGTACCTACACCAGCTGAATTTAGCCACTCGCGGGTTTTGTGTAAGATCTGATTTTTTTTTTGAATTCAATAAACATTTTTCTGGATTTAAAATGCACACCAACACTAAGACAAATTCTCATTCAGAATTATTTTGACATATTTTTTTGACACATAGCTAACAGGTAAACGAGGTAAATTAAATCTCATTGAGTAAACTGCAAAAGTAAACAGTGACCTGTATATTTTCTGATGGCCTTCATTCCGCACCTGTAATTGTGTTTTACTCCAGCGTCCCCAAGCGGATGCGATCCGAAGCTTTTTTTTAGGCCCCGCCCTCCATTAAGCTTTTTTTTCTATCCGTGAGGATATGTGTTCTGTGAGATCTTACGTTTCAGACTAAAGCCCGGGACACATCTATAAAGGCCGGGACACATCTATCATGCATTCTTCCGATCCGACTCCGATCATACAATCAAGGTCCTTATTTTTGGAACAGGGGAACAGCGGAACACTCGTTCTCCTCGGAACGCTGCTCCCTGTTCCAAAAATAAGAACCTTGATTGTATGATCGGAGTCGGATCGGAAGAATGCATGATAGATGTGTCCCGGGCTTCATGCATTCTTCCGATCCGACTGCGATCATACAATCAGGGTCCTTATTCTTGCAACAAGAAGGGTTCCGTCTTTCTCAATGATATGCAACTGATAATATGAGTAACGAAGACGGAACACTCGTTCTCCTGGGAATGCTGCTCCCCTGTTCCAAGAATAAGGACCTTGATTGTATGATCGTAGTCGGATCGGATGAATGCATGATAGATGTGTCCCGGCCTTAATCGGGACATTCGGGTTTTCAAGAATATAACCCAAAAGCTTAATGATATGGGCGAGATACTTATATTCGTTCATCACTTCGAGAGTCTGATTTTCAATAGTTACGTCGATATTGTCTGTGCTAATGACTTTAGTTTTCCGGATATTCGTTGTCAGTGCTTTGGATGTTTGTTGTAGTTTCTTTATGATGGATAGTTCCTCTAAGTCATTACTGATGATCACGATATCGTCTGCAAATCTCAGATGGTTCAAGTGTTTTCCGTCAATTGAGATATCCTTGTCCGGCCATGGTAACTTTTTAAATATGTCCTCAGGGCCAGTGTAAATAGCTTAGTGGAGATCGTATCACCCTGTCTGACTCCTCTTTTTATTAAAATTTTCTCAGTGGTCAGTTCATCGTCAATCTTTACTTGTATTGTGGCATTTTTATATGCATGACTTATTATTCTGGTGTACCTAGAATTGATCGAATTAAATGCCTTGTGATAATCGACAAAAGCCAGATGCAAAGTTATGTTGTATATTCTGTACGCTTCTCGATCAAGGTTCGTATACTCTGTATGTGATCAATCGTGCTGAAGCCTTTTCCGAAAACCTGCTTGTTCGACTGGCTGGGTAGAAATCAAACTTAGCAGTTTATTTGTAATTATTTTCGTCAGCAGCTTATATAAGATAGACAGCAAACTAATAGGGCGGTAATTCTCCAGGTTAGTGGCATCTCCTTTCTTGAATATAATAGTAACTTCGGCGTTTTGCCAGGTTTCGGGGATTTTTTCTTCTTCAAGACATTTATTTAGTGTAATGAGGATGGCTTTTTCCAACTTCTTCCCTGCAATTTTAAGCCTCACGCTCACGCTCGTAATTCCATCCTCTCCTGGAGCTTGTGCGTTCTTCATCTGTCCTATTGCGGTTCTTAACTCACTTGTACAGTACATAATTCAGGTATTTGTACTTATTCTATGGTTTCGATAATTTAACATCGGCACTTGTTTTTGGAATACTTACCAAATAATAAGCTCAACAGGCACCAGAGTGTATCTCATTATGCAGGATAAATTTGTACATAATCACTTTATTAAAATTCCCCTCTAAAAATTATTTCCATATCATCCCTCGATAGTCCTCTCTGGCTTGTCAAAATATTCCATGCAGAACTGGGCTCCAATAAGCCCATTTATCCAAGCATCAGCGGGACCCTGTGACGAATCCCGACTTGTGCCCGTGATTAAATCGCAATTTAATGATTAATCGAGACTCCACCATGTCCCGTTTCGTTCTGGGAGTGCGGGAGTTGGGTCACGTTTTGTCGTTTAAAATTCATATTTATACTTTTCGTGTTTTGTAAGAAGGGAAATCGTTAGTTAGACACCCCTATAAAAACCCATTTGTTTTGAAAGTTGGCAAGGAAAAGGGGGAACGTCGTTTTAAACTAATCTAGCTTTTGGAACAGTTGCGAATCTTGGGTGTAAAATTTAGGCGGCCTTCTATCAAAAAGTTGTCTTTTTCACGCCTCGACGACGCTGAAATTTACGACAGAATTTTAATGAGGTGCTCAAATTGGGTAACGAATTGTCACTTTTTCGTTTATTTGGACGAAATCGGATCGTTCACAAAACAAACAGGAAACAAACCGGCATTTTTGTGGCCTGTCGACAGCACGCAAGGTATGCGGAAAATGCCCTGCCTATTTGTTCTCGAACTTCTGGTTTTCAAAGTGTGACAGATGTTCGGGGACTGTCAACATGCCAGTAAAAGAGATATACTAACTAATTTGTCGTTCCAGGTTTTTTTTTTCATGGCACATTTATCATTCTCTTGATTAGGCATCACCAGTCACAGGAAACACATTCTAGGAAAACTCTCTATGTTCAATTATTACAGTTTTTGTTGCTCTAGTAGATTTCGTGTCTGCCAAAAAAAAGTAATTTAAATTTTCCGCTCTACATGCCTCCTCTGAGGAAAGTTCGATTTTCAGACGCAACCCCCTCGGGCGTTCTTTCGGAAAGTTGTCGATAATATTAATAGAGCGGCTGCCGCTTTGAGGCGAAGAAATTGTTTTTCGATTGAGTTTTCTCTTTTTTGCGACCTTCTTTTGAGGATTCATTATTATTAATGGGGCTTCAAAAAAATTGGAGATTGGAGCAACACGTAACTACAATCAATCTAATAAATGTTTTCATTTTCAATTTTTGTAACATCCAAGGCTTAGTTAGTTAACTTTTTCTTGAAAATTTTATACAAATTAAATTTCTTCTCCACCCCGGTAACCAGGTATTTTGAGCTCATAAAAATTCATCTCTGGCAGATGTCGACATAAGTCAAAGAGCTTGTTACAATGTTTTGCCTTATAACTTGAACCTGTTAGCTAACGTGTGGTTATTTACATAGACCACCCAATTTTACTCAAATTTGCGCGGTACATGTTTTTTCTCAACTTTGTTCTATATTTTTTGGTTGGACAAAAATTTATGAAAACATGGAAGACTTGAAGAAACAAAGAAAAGTGTTACGTTTATCGTTTACCAAGAAGGCTAAAGAGCTAGATACACAAATCGTGGATAAAGCTGACAAACAAGAAGTGCAAGTGTTCTGGGAATTGTTTATTGAGAAGTCCAACAAGTTGGGTGATCTGGATGAAGAAATTTACTGCTTGATCCTGAAAGAAACGAGTGAGGAGGATTTGCTGGCAGAGATGGATTCATGTGAAGCCTACAAAAACAGATATTTGGCTCTGAGCTTCAAGTGCACCGAATTCCTCGAAGATAAGGCTCAATCTGAGACTCAATCAGTAGCTAACCAGTCAAGTATTTCCACTAGCAGCGACAAAGGTATAAGCGCAAATTCAAACTAGCTGCTATAGAATTGAAAACTTTTGATGGTAATATTAAAAATTGGCTTTCATTTTAGTCACAATTCAGTAAAGTGCATGACGATCCTGAGATAGATTTAAATGACATAGGTAGTAGAATATTTGATGCTTAGGCTACATTACCAGGCAGCAGAGCAAGACAACTTGTTGAAAGTTTCTTTTGCGTTGGGAAAACTTATTCTCGTTTTGGCAGGGATATTTTGCAGATAGAGGTGTATGTACGTGAACTGCTCAAAATCATTGTAAACAATGCTCTTTCTAATGGTATAATGAATTTAGTGGAATTCTATGATAGCATAGAGACTCAAATGTACGCTTTGGACACTCTGGGCGTTAAATCTGATAGTTGTTCTGCAATGTTATTCCCACTTATTAAGTTATGTTTGCCAGAAAATTTGTTCAGGGTGTGACAACGTTCATGTCTAGCCAATACTAATCCTACGGGTTCCCAACAAAGTGTAAATGGTTCCTCGATGACTAGATTAAATAATCTGATGCAGTTTTTGCGCAATGAGGTCCACCATGAACAGAGGATTTTGTTTGCTGGCCACTGAAAGTTTTGGTTTGCGTAGAGGCTCGAAGCAGAAATACACCAATGCTAATATCGCTGGTGCTCATGGAATGGTGGAAGCAAGAAGGTAGGTCACAAGTTTCTCTGAGCAGGAACTTCCCACTGCTACTGGTCTAATTAACCATGAAAGACCTTTGGTTTCGAACAAATGCATTTTTTGTGAGAACAATCATGATAGCCACAATTGTTTTGAAGCACAACATTTTTCACAAGTAAAAAGGAATGAAATTGTTACTTCAAAAAAGGCGTGTTTTCGGTGTTTGACACCCAGATCCGGAAATGTCAAGCCCGTTTAAAATGTATTGTTTGTGGCAAATCCCAGGTAACTTTAATGTGTTCTAATTTGCCAGGAGACAAGTCAGTTGATGATCGTCCAGATGTCAAAAAATCTAATCAGCTGCCGGATTCTATTTTACGAGTCGAGTCGTAATTCGTATCGAAATGTCAAAATAGCGATTCTATTTTACGATATTTCGATGACTATTACACGGTACATCCGGAGCTGTCGTAATCGATATCGAGACAATCCGACTCGACTCCTAAAATAGAATTCGGGGGCAGGATTCTGTGGAAATGTTAACTTGGGACTTCTAGCCATGTGTTTCTCCAAACTCTACGGGCTACCAATAAAGGAGTGTCTGGGGGGTTCAGGAGCGTACGAGCACTAGTGGATACAGGATCTCAAAATAGTTATATTTTGAAAACTACAGCAGAAATGTTAGGCTACAAATCCAAGCGTCAAAACACAGTTTATCATTGTTTGTTTGGAGGAACAACTACACAGTTGAAACATTAGATGGAAGAATTGAAGAAGTTAGGTATTCAGCTTACTGATTGTTATGATTTTGATTGGATCAGACGTTGCTGGCAAACTCTACACTAGGACCTATTTTGAAGTGTATCGGTTGGTGGCCATGGCAACATTGTTAGGATGGACACTTATGGGACGAATACCTATATGAAAAAAACTAAAAATATAATATTTCTTTGTTTGCTAACGACGCATCACTTACTCAACTTTGGCAGCTTGATACTCTAGGTATAAAGGAACCTACCGAAAAGCAATCACGTGACCAATTGGCTCCGACAGCTACAGAATTTTTCCTTGAAACGGTGAATATTAATGAAGATGGATGTTATGAAGTCAGACTACCTTGGGTCGAAAGACACCCCCCTTTACCTACGAATTATCATCTTGCCAAGAAACGTCTATTCAGCACTTTAAACAAATTGACAAATAATGACCTTGTGAATTCCTACAATCAAGTTTTCAATGAATGGTTAATGAACATATTATAGAGGACATTTCAACAAGATATTTTATATCCGATGATGTTGCGCATTATTTGCCACACAGAGCTGTAGTAAAAGAAGGTAGTACCACGCGCATTAGACCTGTCTTCGATGTTTCAGCCAAGGAACGAGATGCCCCTTCATTAAATCAGTGTTTGGAGAAGGGGGTTAATTTGATCGCATTGATTCCAAATATTCTACTACGATTTCGACAAGGTAAAATAGGAGTTATGGCAAACATACCTACGCAAAGCTTTTCTTCAGATCAGTATACATGAAGCCGACAGAGATTTTTTACGTTTCCTCTGGGTGGATTCTAATGGCAATAAGAAGGTGTTCTGTCATATGCGAGTATGTTTTGGAGTCAGTAGTAGTCCATTTTTGCTAGCAGCCACTCTTGAGTATCATCTTGCCAAGGCTCTTGAAAAGTGTATGATAGAAAATTGACCCTATTGTAAGGAAAATTTGGAAAAGTTTTCCAAGAGCTTTTATGTAGATAACTGCGTGACAAATATTTCGGATGATGTCACATTGAAGAGTTTTATACAGGAGTCTAGTACGGTCATGGCTGAGGCCAAATTTGATTTACGAGGGTGGGAGTTCCCTCACCAGCTGAAAGTCACTGGGTTCTTTTCAACACACAGGATTACTAGGAATGATCTGGCAAACTGAAACTGACTTGCTAGGCATTATTGAAGAGTGCTTAAAAGATTTGGACAAGTTATTTGGGCCTGTAACTAAACGGAAAATGTTGTCTCTAGCTCAGAAGATTTTCGATCCAGTTGGTTTCACAAGTCTACGACATTAATTCCAAAATTGCTCCTTCAAAGGACCTGGGAGATGAAACTGACATGGGACGCGAATGTGGATCCTGAAACTGGAAAACATTTCCATAAAAGATCTTCCCTATTTGCTTGATATTCAATATTCAAATACCTAGATGGATACATGCCGGATCAGGAGAGGCTCAGTTACAGCTACAATGTTTTGCCTTATAACTTGAACCTGTTAGCTAACAATACTCTGAAGAAGATTTCCCAAATCTTTTGTGATTATTTTGTAGTCCCTGTTTTTAAGCCTCAACAAAATAGTAGTATGCTCAAATGCGGAATAATAATTATGTCATCCAAGTAGGAAATTTATTTGGATTGACATAGGTGCATAATTGATCATCTTGTACGTACTTGCATACTTGACATAAAAATTTCAACCAAGGTATCTCTATTATAAACTGAGACAACTACCCAGAGTAGAGAAGGATCGGTTGTGATGTAAGAAAAGCGAATGATTTACTGACATATTGATCTAGTAATCGAACTAACAACTTACCGAAAAAATCTACATACATGTAATTCTATGAAGAAAATCTTGGATACAAATAAAAAGTAGGTATACATATATACACATCTACCTATTAAAAAATCACATATCACATGAAATAATCTCACGGTTAAAACAATATTTATTCGAACTACCACCACAAACCAACTACCTATACGACGAATATTATTTAGTAATAATTATATTTTATAATTTCCCTACGGTATACCTACATGGGAACGACTTCAAAAAGAACACAAAAACTGTTTCAGTAGAACCTACTTCGCGAAGGGACATAATAATTTAGATTTTAATGGAGTGAAAGTCATTGACAGAAAAGCATATCATGGAATGGAATGATTTTTCCTTTAAATGGCCCACATTTCATAATAGCTACTATTTTGTTTATTCATTTTTTGATGTTATTACATTTATTGTAAATTATTTGCTTTTTATTTCTGTTCGTGCTTTCATTATTCATTTAAACTTTCTGCATTCACTTTCTTCAACATTCTACACCAGAAAAAAAAAATACTCGAACGTCAGCGAAAATTAACACCTAAAACCGAAAGAGTACTTTGTCCAAAGTTGGAATTGGAAATCCTCAAATTGTCAATTATCTGTGTTTTAGGAACTCGTATCACATATTTATAACGAAGGGTGGTTTTAGAAATATTAGGTAGGTAGGTATGAAGGTATGATAAATATATTTTCAAATGCCATCAAGGTCTAAATATTCTCCGTTCTTGTTGGGTTGCCACCATAAAAATAATGCCAACATTAAATTGTGGGGCTCCGCTTTTAGGAAACATATTAATGATGTGTGTAAACCAAAAAGAAATTAGTGTAGAGTCATTCGGAACCAATAAATCTAACCCAAGCTATGACACGGCCATATGCTCCAATTAAAACTTCACCGTGAAGTTTGAAACCTTTGTGTTCATCATCATCTTCTTGAGAAAGAGAACTGGTTTTACACCTATACAGATTCCGTATAGAGGCAGTTTCGGTCAAAATGATGATGATGAATATGTTCTGATTGAAGTTTTGAATTTAATCGGCATTATTTTAAAATAAACAATTTTCAAATGTTTCGGTCAAAGACAAAGTTCGTTTTTTGGTGTATAGTCGTGCACTGTGCATTTTCCGATATCTCTAGTAGAATATTTAACTTTCTCGAAGGCAAAAACTTTTCCTATTGACATTCAATTATTTGCACTTTGTACTTTCGCATAGCGCTTGCCGATTTTCTTTTTGTTTGCCTCGGGCTGCCTGCTGCGATACTCCATTTTGCCAGGGATAATGGAAAACTAAACTTCTTCGCTTGAATTCGATGCATAGCTACTCCTGTCACTTAAAACGGCGTTGATTGGAACAATGATGATTTTTTTTTGTTCCGAGTAACTACAGTGTCAATAATGAACAGTAATTTGGTACAGCAAAGAATTCAGATTCGAACCAAATATGAGCATAACTAAGTTCATGGTTATTAGTGAAAAATTAGTTCGAAACGTATACGTCAATTAGTGAACCCATCGGCAGGATAGAAAAATATACTATATCTATCCCCGAACTTTGAGGTTAGTTCGACCAATGGAATCACTCAAACATCTTTAGACGCCCTAAGAGTTAACATGAAATGAAAGACAATAAGGCTTTTGGTGCTGCTAAGTCCTTTCTGTTCTTCACGGGTTTGACTCAAGCAACAACCAGAAAATATACGTCTCCGAAATCATGATCCACTACAGTCAGCGAACATTACTCTAGGATTGATTTATTGAATTGTGATCTTAGGAGGATTTACGACAATTTGGTAAGAGAGTTTGTTATTGATTTTTTTTCTAACATATCCAATGAAATATCTGACCAAGTCACCCAGGCTAGAGAGTTCAAGTTCAACAAAGTCAAGTCTTAATCAATTAATCATGGAGTTTAAACAAAATAAAAAAATACGTAGAAAGGGTGCCGAAAGGTTCTCGAACTTTCAGTTTTAACAATGATGGAGAATTGTCAGACGTTGTCTCCGATGAATAGAAGACAGATCTGTTGAATCTTGGAATTAAACACTGTGTTGATTGTTCCTTTTCTGAAACTTCCCTCCTACAATACGCTGTGGAACTTGACGTAATGATTGAACAAATATCTAACAACTATAACATCAAAGAAGAAATACGTTATGACCTCCACAGCCTATTGTATAACAAAAGGAAGGAACCCTCGTAGGTCTCAGAATCAGCTTCGTTTGTTGAAGAAATTGAAATTAAAAATTCAGGTTACTAATCTGATTATTTCAAAGGCTGACAAGGGGAATTGCGTGGTTATGAATAAGGCTAATTATATCTCCAAAAGTAGAGAATTTTTTGTTGAATAACAATTTCATTTTTATCACGAAAAACCCACTTAATAATCATTAGAAAAACAAACTGACTTTTAAAATATTTCAAGGAATTCCTGGATGAAAATGATGATAGTCCCAAAACCCTAATATCCAGCAACTCTAGTATGCCCAGACTCTACGGCCTTCTCAAAATCCACAAGATAGGAGAACCAATTAGACCGGTGGTCAGCTTCACCCACACACCGGTTTGCTTGATTTCTAAATTCATTCTCAATCGCCTAAACATGCTAACAGACTTCAGTCCTAGACATGGGAACAACTCCTGATGACAATGAATTGCCTCAACATATTGCCGGAATCCTTTCTTGTCTCATTGGTAGTTGTCTTCCACCTTCATCGAATATATGGAATTTACAAAAATTGTCAATGACAACAAAGAAACTTTATACTGATTTAGGTTTGTTGATGACTGCCTGTGTTTTTTGAACAGTGACGAACTCGGTGCAACCAACTTACTTAACAAAATTAAAAAAATACACTCCAACATCTCAGTCATGATGGAAACCGAGAGCGACAGACAAATTAACTTCCTCAACATCACAATTAAATATTCACCTGGAGGGTTTTAAATTTTCCATCTATAGTAAACCAACACAGACCGACCATCTGATTTTGAACACTTCCAATCATCCCAACCAACACTAAATGATGACCATACAATTGTTACATACACAGACTACGGAACCTCCCCCCGCAAGGTGTGAGACTTTGCGGTTGGACGAGCGGCACATCGACTGACCGTGCATTTGACTGGTCAGCCGCTGCTAAGGACAGCTCAACCTCAGAAATCCGCACTGCGGACACAAACTTGGCAAACCCGAGGTACCCTACCTGGGCTCTCACCCTATACACCTGGGGCGATCCCATTTCATACACCCTTAACCTCAAACTCTCCCCCTCCCCACCACATTTTCCTCCTCCCCGCCACATTCTCCCCCTCCCCCCGACGCTATTAGTGCATCCGAGGGCTAGGGGGAATTCTTCTCTTTCCTCCAAATTCCCAAGGGAAGGCCACCCAGAAGAAACTACAGACCAAACAAATATGACGGAACTTTACGAAAAGGAGAAGATGTTTACGGAGCAGAGGAGGGGAACCTTAGTTCCAGTCGGGATCACTGGTGGAACTGCAGGCCAGCCCCGACCGTTATCAAGCGACTGGCAGGGAGCCAGGCCGGGGCGCCGATGACTTTTACTGGAACAAAGAAGGGGAAAACCCCAACCGAAACAGTTGGAAAGAAAGGCGTAGAAAGAAGAAAATTAGGTATGGTTGATCTCACATCAGACGACAGAAGTAGAGAAATCCAGACGGTCATTCCTCTAAAAATGAAGGAGAGATCTATAAGAAAACATAAAGCCCGGAAGTCTTTGTACTAAAAGAAGCACTTGGAGAAAGATATAAGATTAAACGCAGAGCTAACCAAAAGGATAGAACAGAACACAAAAAAGAGAAATCAAAGATATAGCGAGTAGACTGCAGAAACAGGTTGACTATAAATGGATATAGCGGCTGGATAGACCAGCACAAATATGGAGAAACAGACAAAATTTCGTTTGAAGCGGACACACAAACAAGCCCCCGAAAGGAAGAAACACCCGGAAACGCCCCTCACACATGCTTAACCTGCAATGTAAACGAACAAACAGCTACTATGCTAAGACTCCTAATGAAAGATGCATCATCGCAGACTGACAATGCCTCAAACCCCAGGAAACAAGAAGTAAACACTTTAAATGGAATACGCTCACTGGAAGACTTCGAAAATGTGGAAAAGCTTAGATGGAACAAGAAAGTATACCAAAAACAGAAATAAAGGTAGGAAACCCGCTGGATACAAAACCCTGCGTGGTGAAAGTAATGCTAGTAAAACTAACAGACGTCGATATGAATGAAAGCGTACAACTCCTCTTCAGAAGGAAATATCCAGAAATCCTTGAAATCAGAGAGGCAAAATCCTCTTTGAACAAACAATAATATTAACGAAAAGCCAAGCGGACAAAAGATAATCAAAATCCTACAGGACACCTCTGACCAGAAACTATGGAAATCCTTGGTACAACTCCGGGAAGAAATAATGAATGATATGTGTGTGATGGCTCTCCACGACGTATCAGCCTTGATAAATTGAGGAAAATGACAGAAGTAATCTTCCAAGAAACAAATCCAAGCTTTGTTATATACACAACAATGACCAACTAGATGGCACAACGGACAAACCAAATAAAAATGACAGGAAACCTAAAAAAGCAAAGATCGACATATGCCTTAATACTCTTAATAGTAGATCAAAAGGGCGAGGACTTCAAGAAGATGCTAGAAAACGTCAAGGCAGGGATCAAAAACACAAACGAAAACAACATTATCAAGGCCATGCGATAGATAAAGGATGGAAAGTTAATCATAACAACGGACACAGACGATGATGCGATAAAAATACTAAAAGAAAAAATCAAGGAATCAAACAAAGAGGCGAGCGTAAGGATAGTGGGACCGGAGATGAACAAACATAATGAAGTGGTGTACATTAGAGGCATAGACAACAAGAGATGATATAACCAACGCGCTACGACATGAGCTAAAAGTAGAAGAAGGCGACTTCAGCCTAAGTGAGCTTAGACCAAATCGAGACGAGACAACACCCAGGCGATTACGATGACAGTATCCATGCAAATAACAGGAAAAATTTTAGCTGAAAAGACGGAACTGCGCATAAGACTAGTGATATTCAAATTGGAGGGAAAGGTAAACATGGAAAAGTGCTACAAGTGTTGGAATTATGACCACGCCACGAAAGATGGCACAGGACCAGACAGAAGCAGAATATGCTACAGATGTGGGGAAGAAGGCCATGCTAAAATGAAGAAATATGCCCAATCTGCCCAAACAAGCGACCATAGGGCAGGCACAGGCAAATATGAAACGTTTAGAAGATTCCTATCAGTGCTAAGGAAATTGGAAAGTCAGGCAAGCAGACAAGGACCAGGAAAACCAAACAACGAAAATGGCGAATACTAAAGTTCTTCAAATCAATGTGAACAGATGTTATGAAGCCCATGACCTTCTGATAGCCACAGCCAACCAAATGGACATCGACATAATATCTATCTTCGAACCCAATCACAGGATCATGCAAAAAGAGAGATGGCTCACGGACCCAAAAATGGACGCTGCCCTAAAACTGAGAAACAAGGATATCCCGATACTTAAAACAGGGGCTAAAGATGGCTTCGTATGGGCCGAACTCCAAGAATTTTTAGTGATAAGCTGCTACCTTCCACCAAGCCTGAGCGAAATGGAGTTCAGACTAGACCTGGGGGCTATGGGGACACTGCTAAACAGAAAAAATAAGGGTCTTTTACTGATGGAGGATTTTAATTCCTGGGCTACGAAATGGGGTATGCATACCACCAATGCTAGAGGCAACACAGTGCTAGAATGGATGACGTCCAAAAATGTAATCCTCCAAAACACAGGTTAAGAAGGTACCTTCTCAAAAATAGGCGCTAGCTCCATAATAGACCAGGAGACATATAGCGACCATAGATATATCCATTTCCAGATAGTACACAATAAGGAAGCTCAGCACAGTAACACACAGATGGAACTTTAAAAAGATAAACATGACCAAATTCGACGAAGCCATCGCCAGAGCAAAACAAAGTACAATAACTGACACGCCTCCCCAATTGGAACATCTCATTACGGCAATATGCGATAGCTGAATGCCGAAAAAACACATACAAGAATAAGAAAGCCGCGTACTGGTGGTCCGATCAGATTGCTGAACTGAGAGAAACCTGCATAACCCTAAGAAGAAAATTGACCAGAAATAACCGCGAATCCACTACAAGATCTCCTCTGGGCAAAGAAAATTATTTAGAAAATAGGAAACAATTAGAACTAGCCACCGACAATGCCAAACGAAAATGCTGGAAAGAGGTATAAGATAGCCACGAGAAGATTCAAGTTGATAGGTGAAAGTAGAGCCCTAACAGTGGAAAAAAGCCTGCAAGTAGATGGAGAACTATTCCCAACTAAGTCAATTATCACCTGGGATCAGGGCCGTAGCGATATGACTACCTCTAGGGGGGGAGACTGAGATCCGGCGCCCCCTAAGCACCGCAAAGCCAATTTTTTTTGCAACTTTGACAGACTTTGAAATCTAAATGGTTAATTTTAGACAGGAGCGAAACCGAGCTGAAATTCTTATCTTAGATTTCCATAAATTATCATTTGATACCATATTAATACCAACTTTGAATTTAATCCATGATTGAAAATTCCTTACAGCCAGGCAAAGTTGCAAAAAAGTCAGTTTTCAATTATTAATATTTCCAAAACAGTTGAACTTAGATATAGGAATGTGTATAGGGTTTATCACGGGAGATTTGCTCAGAATTTTACCACAGCATATACAAAAGCAAACAGCAGGTTAACTCTCAGGCGCATCTCTTCTGCGCACGCCGCCATTTGAGGATACAGCCTAACACGGCTACGGCAAAAGCACAACATTTGACGCGCATCTTTTCTGCGCACGCCGCCATTTGAGGATACGGAGCTCGAGTTAGCCAGCTGATTGTTTTTGTATAATATGCTGTGATGCTGTGATTTTACGTCGAATCCGTATATTCAATTATATATAGAGTATTCCATTTAAAATAAGTTGGACCACAACCAGCTTTTCTGAAACACCCTTTATATGCGAAAGTAAGTTTTAAAAAAAAATTGTTAAATTGTTACAACTACAAAACCTAAACTCTCTGTCTAAAATGTCAAAAAAAAAGATAGAGGGAACATTTATAAACAATAACCCTGTATAGTCTGGCAAGTGGTAAGTTGATAGAGACGAAAGGGGGAAGAAAAGTGGGGCGTTACCTAAGAATATTTACTGACACCTCAACTGACATCGCTCGATGACAGCCATGTCTTTGGGTTCAGTGGCACCGAAAACACCAAGGAAATGAACCAATAAAATATATTTTTTTTTTTTTTTAAGTTTCACCAATAACCACGCCACTGTGCTGTCGTTCACGCTATAACCAATAGAATCATGCCTCTGAATAATCACGCCTCTCCACATCCATCATTTCGAAATGTTGCCGGATTTTTTTTTAATTTCAAAATACTAAACATGCCCATATAGCAAAAAAAGATATGTCATCAACTTGTTTATTACTGTTGCCTCCAAGTTTGGCAAAGCAGCAAATTCTATTGCAGTTCGCCGTATGGCTAGCCAGACAATACGTTACAATGTTACTTACATCACTGAAAGCTGAGTCGGTGGCTGGGTGCGGTAATTGCATCTGCGAGCAAAAGGAGCGAATTTTGACGGACGTCACGTGATCACTTATCCACCACTTATCAAATCACGTGACTTCTGTCACATTTTGCTTGCAGACGCAATTCCCATTGCAGAATTAACCGGAGATCCACCGAGTTTCCGTTGCCCCGTTTTGATGGAACTTTTAACTAGGGCGTGTTCACAATAGAAATATGGAACTCTTGACTAAAGCGTGTTCACAATAACCGGCGGTGCGTGTTCACATTATAATAGTTGTAAAATAGTATTTAATTACCTACTCAGAAACTTGCCTATTAACTATTTTTTTTTTTTTTTTTTTCATTTTTTTTTTCACTTTGCCTATTTTGGCGCCCCTGTGTCAGCTGCGCCCTGGGGGGGAGGCTCCCCCGTCTCCCCCCTATTGGCTACGCCCCTGCCTGGGATAAGGCAGTAATAAGAGACATAGAAATTCCTACAATATCCTAAGAGGAACTCCTACTTGTGGCTCACAAGCTGAAACCCCAGGCCTGGCCTCCATACCAGCTGACATCCTGAAGCTGATCACGGAGAGATTTCAGCACCTTTCCCCGGAACGGTAAATGGCACAGTAAGACAAGAAGAAATTCCCCCTTCATGGAAAGTAGCGATACTCGTGCTAATAGGGAAACTGAAGAAAGCAGCAGATAACCCCCAGAAATACAGACCACTGTGCTACCACTGCCACCTAAATACAATTAGTAAACTCTTAGAACACATAATATTATCAAGACTCTCGGATAACCTACGGCTGACAGAAACACTATGCGAACAACGTATGGGTTCAGAAAGGGATGATCGACCATCACAGCAATCCATAAGGCCCTACAAATCATCAAAAACAGCATCTATAAAAAGCCACAGGCACAGACATAGGAGCAATCGTCACCCTCGACATCAAAAACGCGTTTAACTCGGCGTCATGGCAGATGATTATAGAGGAACTTGCAAGAAAGATACTGCCCCCTACCTGATGAACCTTATGAAGAGCTACCCCACAAACAGATCTATTATAATAGCAGTGGAACGTAGGAAAGAATCCTTTGATATATCCTGCGGTGTCCCACAGGGATCTATCCTGGGCCCAACGGTATGGAGGATTATTACGACCGACTGCTGAACTTAAAGATGTCAAAAGGAGTAACCCTCATTGGAGACGCGGACGACGTGGACATGGTGGTAACCGGAAAAGACCTGAAAATAGTGGAAAGCAAAATAAGAGCAGCAATGACGCCCATACGAGAATGGCTAACCAGAAACCACCTAAAACTTGCGGAGGAAAAGACGGAAGTCATTAATTATACTTACCTCAAAAAAGATCGTCCCTACGACATCGACAGCCCTCAATATCCTTGGAAGAGAGACAAAACCTACATCAGAGATTAAGTATCTGGGAGTCTGGCTGGACAATAAACTATCCGTTACGTGCCATATTCAAAAGACTATTTCCCGAGCGAGAAACACTATGGCAGCACTGGCAAGAATCATGCCCAACACGGGAGGCCCAGACCCTGGTAAAAGGAGACTTTTGTGCATCCTTGTTACAAATTAAATGATTATTTGAACTTTAAGACAAGATAACCTAGGGTCGTGGAATTCAAAAAATTAATATAACGTGTAGTCCCTTTATGAAAACACTCAAAGTCCAACAAACAATAATTTTATTTGATTTAAGTACAATCTTATATAGTAACATACAGGGTGGCCAATTGAAAACGAAACAGAGGTGATTTCGGGCTCCCCAAGACATTTAAGAAAAAACCCTCGTACCCGTCAATTTTTGATTTAAGGGGGAACCATTTTTTTGGTGTTTTCACCCCCTGGGGGGCAAAGCCCTAGCGGGGGTGACAAGGGCCCCCAAAATTTTAAATGGAATGAGGGGTCGAGTGATACCTTATTTTGAAGCTATTTTTATGTAGATTATAACCCCCGAGTCTCACATCGCTACTATCTACCTAGCCATTACAGGGGCTAATTAAAGTTACAAAAACATGTTGGAATATTTTTATTTAAAAAAATGCTTTTAAAACAAAATCAATCAAGTAAATGCTGAAAATGACCTCAGAAGAAAAAATCTAACGGGCTTAAATCTGGAGAACGCGGGGGCCACTCAATATTGACGAGCCACTGCATCTGTTATCATTCTCTAGTATCTCCACCAATTCTGGATGAATCGCAACTCCTAACCACTCTAGTTACATGTCTCCTGTTAAATTTATAGGTAAGAAAGGGGCCTATTTACAAAAATGCTAGCCCAAACACTCAAATAATCTACATCTCCATAATGCCCTAGGACGTTATTTCGTACGTATTATACCTGAAAATATTGTATGTATACCTGGAAATATTGTATTAAATAAATATTGTATTGAATATAAAAAAATTGTATTAAATAATGGAGTATAATTAAATGGTATTTTGGTTGATGTGCTACTAACCCCCTTTTTCGTTTAATTTCCTCCTCCCTCACCATTGAAAAACTCATAACCCAATTATTTTTTTTCAATAAATGGAGCAGCAGTTTGTATATTTCTCTGATGAATGCTCCTTTTTTCTTGAACGGTACGGTGAATCGTCTCAACTGCCGCTATTGGGCTAATTCAAATCCCAGAAAACATATTTCGTGATGTACATACGCAACATCCCGAGAAATTGAGTGTTTAGGCTAGCATTTTTGGTAACCGTATAATAGACCCCTTCTTTACCTATAAATTTAACAGGAGCAATGTACCTAGAGTGATAAGAAGATGCGATTCATCCAGAATTGGTGAAGATACTAGAGAATGATAACGGATACATGGAAAACCGTCTAATATTTCAACAAAATGGTGCGCCACCCCACTATGCTGCAGTGATTCGTCAATATTTGGACCAAAGGTTTCCAGGACAATGGATTCGAAGGAGAGGCCCCCGCGTTCTCCAGATTTAAGCCCGTTAGATTTTTTCTTCTGAGGTCATTTTCAGCATTTACTTGATTGATTTTGTTTTTAAAGCATTTTTTTAAATAAAAATATTCTAACATGTTTTTGTAACTTTAATTAGCCCCTGTAATGGCTAGGTAGATAGTAACGATGTAAGACTCGGGGGTTATAATCTACATAAAAATATCTTCAAAATAAGGTATCACTCGACCCCTCATTCCATTTAAAATTTTGGGGGCCCTTGTCACCCCCGCTAGGGCTTTGCCCCCTAGGGGATGAAACCACCAGAAACATGGTTCCCCCTTAAATCAAAAATCGACGGGTACGAGGGTTTTTTCTTAAATGTCTTGGGGAGCCCAAAATCACCTCTGTTTCGTTTTCAAATGGCCACCCTGTATAGTAACAGTCAATGTTACTTTCTGTAAAATTTTAGTGTTGACAGCTTGTTTTTTTTTTCCGGTGAATCCGGCTACTCAAAAAATACAACTTTATAATGAAAATAAGAAGAGATGGAACATGTTACGTAAATGATAAATTTATCGTAACATCCTAGTGATAGCTGAAACACCACCAATCGACTTTCTGGTAGCTCAAGCGATCTAACTATATCAAGCGTCGCCTACAGAGAAAACAATAGCTCGCCTACTAGCTAAGGAATTTGTACACACAACATGGCAGAACAGATGGCAAAATAGCGGGAAAGGAAGGTGGACGTACAGAGTAATCCCAAACATCTCAGAGTGGATAAACAGACGACACGGCAAGACGGATCTGTAGCAAAACGCGCCCAAGTACTCTTTTTAATTAGTTAGATGGTAAATGGCGAGCGGTGTATCGATGGTGCTCATTTCCTTGAGCGGCTACCTATAAAATTGTGGAGGGGGTCTATTCGCAAAAGACAGAAACAAACTAATGAGGTTTACTAAATTATATTTTATCATACTTAAAACCAAAATTAAAATAAAGCAAATATCTTTCTATGTCTGACAGCCACTTCTACTTTTCCCAAATCAATTTATTTTACATCCGTTCAAATTTCATTAATACGGACCAGGAAATATCCATACTAAAAACGCCCTACTTCTTCTGTTCTTAATAACTTATAAGTTTATACCTTTACTTTTGCAAACAACACTTCCGATTCATATTCCTATTAAAACTACCCTTTACCTATATCTATAAATTCTTAAAACTCCTGAGTCATTTACACACATAATCTGTCATGCAGAATAATTATTTAAGTCATAATCCTACTCACTAAATTAAGTATAAATGTATTACCAACTATATTTTTATGAAAACTTTACAATAATTATTAAATGGAAAACCCTAATTCAAAACTTCAGCACTTAAGGTCATCAAAGTTAATTCATGAAGAACAATTTTCAAACAAAACTTTCCAATACCTACATTTAGTGGTTCCATCCTTCACTAAGGATCATTTTAAACAGAACAATTACTATTTTCGGATTCCTAGCCAACAAACACAATTATTTAAATTCCTATTAGTTCGTTACTATAGCCCTAAAACTTCAATTGGACAATCCAATTCAAAATCGAATATTGTTAAGAGCATTATAATTTTCCTTTGTTAATTCTTTGAAAAATTAATTAAAATGTCATTATACTCGAAGGCAATTAAAGTTATGCATTAAAGTTTTTTTTTACAGTCAAATCACTCAAGTTTTTATGCATTACAGTTCAATGTCAATTCACTTCTTGTCATTCATCATTTATAAAGTCACAAAGTTTTACTAGTCACTAGAGTACTTACATTTAACTTTTTACTCGTAAATTAGGTACTTAATTAATTTACTTCAAAAATCTCTAGAGCTCGCACATAATGTTGAATGACTAAATGTTCTTTCTTGCACAATTTTCCGTTACTTTTTCAAAGCTTAACGCGTTTTCCCGAGGCAACAAAATAAAATAACTCTTCGAGAATTTTAACCAGACTGACTCATTAGGTATTGTAGATTTAACTCAAACTGGACTGAACTTAAACTGATCTGATCTTCTAAAATTGCTGTATTTATGTTATTCGATCCTCCCAAAATTCCTATCCATCATTCATTAACCTTCCTCATTCATTTGTTTAAAACCAAATAATTATGTCGCAATTTCCTGGTTTATCGGGGTCAACAGATTTCGTATAAGAATGTGAGGACCTATAACTCAAAGAAAACCGACAACACGTGCGGCCATAAATCACCTATTTAATTACTTTGGCCTCGCTTTTAATATTTTTATGAATTTGATTTAGGTGATGACATCACGTTTGGTGACTAAATAATAAAAATTGAACGTATTGAACTATTTTAATTAATTTGAGGTCAACGCTAATTTGTTTCATTTTCAGTTTATTGATACTGATATGAAATACAGGAAATTCAGTTTTTGATTGCTTGATTACATTTAATTTTTACAGTAAAGACATTGTAAATTACGGGCCTATTTTTCCCGGCCGGGTCATTACAGATCACTATATATGACGCAAATACTGACGGGACACGGTTGTTACCGCAACTATACATACAATAAACAAGACAGAAGACAACGAGTGCAAATATTGTGGCGAAGTGGATAAGGTCGAACACACCTTCTTCTTCTGCAAAAATCGGAAAACACAATGCATGACATGCACAGCACAAACAGGGACAATGACCCCAGAGAATATAACTGCAAAAATGATCAGCAGCCTGGAAAACTAGAATGCTGTGACGGAGCTTGCTATAGATCCATCGTGCAACAAAAGATAGAGGATGTCAACACACTAACAAGCGAGGAAGAAAAGAAAAAACAAAGAACATAGACATAAAATAGGCACAGATGAATCAGAATACCGCATCTCCTTCTGAAGTAATTCCAAATAGCGATCTCGGAAGGAGGCTACTTAAGGCGAGTTTAAACAACTTCATAACTTTACTTTAGTGCGTAATTCACAATTTAGTGAATAAGCTTTAAAGTTAAATTTATTAATTTCTATAGCAGCGTTTATACATCTATTTAATGCTCAATTCATAATTTAATTCATAATGGATAACCTTGAAAGTTCGTAATTTTTAACTTTTATGCATTAAATTATGAAAAAACTGGACCTTTCTAGTTGTGTCATTGTCAAATTTCAAAATATCAATAGAATATTGATGAAATTTCAAAAATTATGTATTAAATTATGAGGTTGTCTAAACTGGGGTTTTGAGTTATGTATTAAATTACGCATTAAATTATGAAAAAATTACGACTTAAATTTATCAACTCTATTGACTATCACAACGAAGTTAAAATTTTGAACAAATGGCTTACAATAATGACTATGATCCCAAATGCAAACATACTTTAATTAAAAAAACATGACAAATTTGAGACAGAACTTTTTACTGCCCAACACACGCACGGCAACTTCAAATTTGTTTATTTACAATCATACATGTAATGTTGACTTTACTGACTTTTAAAAAGTTCGAAAATGTCACTTTTTTGACTTTTACTTTCGGCCCACGGGTCGAAAGTGAATGAAATTTTTAAAATTGATTGTATTTTTTGACTTTTACTTTCGGCCCACGGGTCGAAAGTAAACTTTCGACCCGTGGGCCGAAAGAAGAAGACCTTGCCTTGCCCCATGTTGATCCTGTTTTCTGTTTTCAATAGACAGTTCAGTAATTGTGTCTGCCAACATGTGAATAATGTCAAAATATCGTTTAAAACCACAAACCAATTAGGTTCTCAGCTAATTAATACGAAAGATAAAATGGAGTCACTTACAAAAAGTGGAATTTACAAACTTTCCTGTGTTTCTTGCATTTGCTCTTACATAGGTAGGACGTGCAGAGCTTTGAAAACTCGCATTAATGAACACATGTCTAGAACTAACTCAGCATTTGATGAGCACATCTGCGTTTCCAAACATAACTTTGATCCACAGTCCAACTCAAAACTTACACGTAAAAATGTCACTTTAAACGTTGATTATCGTTAAACTTCCCAAAATGGTCGGTGCAAACGGTCATTAATATTCGCAATACCTACACTAATTTGAAATAAAATACTGAATTTATTTGAAATCTTGACTCTCTAGCGGCGTCCTCGAGAAAATTATTTTTAAATTAGTTTTAGATTTTTCAAGAAAAGTTTTATATTGATCGTGACCTTTTATCTGTAATGTAATGTTTTTTATTCTCGTCGATACATATTTACAATTAATTTTTCATAACTTTTCATTTTGTCCGCTTGCAGGTACCTACGTAGTACTGATGATGGCAAAAGTCGAAAGCGCTCTACTACGCTAAGTTTTCAATAAATTTGAATTTTGCATGGAATACAAATTGTTTCCTTCCTCAGTATAATTTATATAATTTCTCTGAGACTTTTTTAGTAAATAGTTTTCTATTCTCAAATTTCTAGACTGGTTGCTAACTTATTGTTTCCATTCTGAGGAAAGGTACTGCCATACAGCAAAAAGCTACTAACAGTTCAAATATCGCGGGAAATTTCAATGGGAATTTAATTTCTGAAGCATCCCGATGGCCGAAGTATCTATACCTACTTATTTATACTTGGTTTAAATCTTGGTTTTGTCAAAAAGTGAGTAGGAAATAGAATATTAGTTGGCCCCCAGTAACATAAATTGTTTGTCCGTAATTGCAGTAAGTATATAACAAATAATAACAAATTCATCAGACGCGGAGTAAGATTTTAGCAGAAAACGCCACCTTAAGGACCAGAAAATTCTTTAACAATAGTAATTTACCACATACAGAGTAAAGTTCCATATGTATACAATAGCCCTCGCCTCATCAAAAAAAATATAACTCTATCCTCTCGATATCTGCCCTCTCCTTATCCTTTATTTGCCAACACGGGCGAAATAATCAACTTAAAACTACATTATGTCGCTAAACAGCGTTAAACTGGTGTCCTCGTCCGGTGTCGCTAATAGGACCCCCTGGGGGGGACCCAGCAGGGCACCCCCTTTATGTGCCAACTGTTACATCGCAGGCTGAATGTCGCGCAGTGTCTCTCTTGAGAGTTGAACAATATATTATTGTATTGTAAACATGTTTGGGGGGTTGGAGATATTGCTTGGAAGAAGGGGGATGATGGATAATAAATCGTATTATGGGCGGATTGTGGATTAGATTTGAAAAATTCTTCATTGTTTTACCGCTTGCAAATGCTCGATCTTACAAATCCTTGTTTGAATTTTTGAAAAGGAAGGAAAGGTGGTTTTGGAATGGAATGAAGACAGGTGCTAAAGAACCATGACGAAAGCTGTCGTCAGCTTGATGGTACCCGGTGTAAAACCTAATTATTTGCTTCTTGTTGTACACGCTTTTTTTGAGATTTAACAGTTTATTTTTTGTTGGGGGCAGTACTAATTTGTTAAAATACCGTGAACATGAAAAGGTGTCACTTACCTTTGAAAGTGTAGGTACCTACAGGTAGTGGAATATACTATCGCTTGTATCAAGCATAAATAGGTGTGCACGTTATTATAATCTTTGAAAAGTTCCGGTTGACTCCCTATGTATTTTTTTTTTTAAATAAAAATATTTAATGCAAGTGCCGATTGAAGCCATTTCTAAAGAATAAAATTTTAGCTTCTCGCTGAGAAAATAGTAGTGTGTGCCTATACTGGATTAAATATATTCAAAAATACTTTAAACCAGTAATGGGATTCGAATGGAAACTCTCGTAAGCTGAAGCCAGACCTTAGGTTTTAACTCATCTTAACTTTACCTTCTCTTTACCTTCAACTCTACTTTTACTCCACAAAATTTTACTCCTCTTCGACCTTTCCTTTACCTTCAATGTATTATTTTCACTTCATCTCAAATTCAAATTTATTGTCATCTTTGACTTTGCTACGAATTTGAGCCCTTTTTATCTTTGCTCATGGCTGTGTATTGGTAAAGAAGCTCCCGAATGCGGTCGCTTTGGTTGTGAACTTACCTTTTTTCCGACTAATGTTGGTAATTGCCAAGAACGTAATTGCATCAGGACATTTCTGTGGAAACTCCGTGAATGTTCCACTGTGCTGTTTGATGCAAATTGGATTCCTTTATATGATTCGGTACAGTTTGATGGAAAATTGCTGCACAAGTTGAGAAACTTTCTTTAATTGTACCTATACTTTTGAAATCTCCTTGTAGCTGATTCGTTCGTGCAGACAATTTTTTTTGAAATCTTATTTGTACCTAGTCACGTTTAAGTCATTTAGTTTAATATTTAACAAGTTTCAAGTCGATTTAATCATTTTGTTCTGACTTTTAATAAATTTCGGTTTGTTTAAACTTTTTCAATTTGGGGTTTCTTCGTTATACATACCTAATTATTGTTTAGGTTTTTCCAAAATTAAGTTGAAATTAAGTATATTTTCTTATCCTGGTTTACTTTAACGAAGTGCTATGTTTTATACAGGGTGGAATTTTTAAATGGAATAAATTCATTATCAGAAAGCCTGTTTATTTTCTGGAAAAATAAAAGAAAACGGGTCCCTTTATTTTTGGTTTGGCACATTTTTTCGGCCTTTTTATGGAATTTACCCCTCTCTTAAGGGTAGAAACCACCCCCAACTTTTTTTTTTTAATGTAAAGATTTAGTGGAGTTTAAAAATGATTTTATCGTGTCATTCCGTCGGAACTCTAATGCTAAAATGTAAAACCTATCTTATATCGTTCCTTACGCCTTAAGAAAGCAAAATCGATTCGTCGTCAAAAAATCGTGGGGTGCAGGAGGGTAGTTTGGGGTAGTTTTCCAAAAAATTGCAAAACATTTTTTTTGCCTAATTCAAATCTACACTACGTGTTCAATGATTTGCCAAAGTTTTACTTGGAAATTCCGAGAAGAAGTATTTTATTTCGAATTTTAAAATGTTTGTGCAACACGCATTTATATGGAGTACCTTAATATAAAACAGCTCGCACTGAAACATCAAAATTGCAACATCATTCACACATAGATAACTCAAAAATGCTTATTCTAATCAAAAAAACACTTTCTATAAACGCTGTAGATCAAAGATCAGGGATTAAAATGCTTTTTTATAATCAAAAATCAGATAAGTCGTTTTGTCAAAAACCTGTGAAATGTAAAAGCATGTCGTGGCGACCGCGCTCTGAATCAACCAAAACTGCATTAGATATCTACCGTTTATGACTTTTTGGTGTAAACTATTGACTGGATTTAAATTTGCATACAACTTGTATTTAACTTAATTCGTAGCTCCAATAAAAACGGAATTAGTAATTTAAACCTTTTATTGTAATAGTGCTGAATTAATTCGGGATACCCTATATTGTCCCTTTTTTATAAGAAGGTTTACTTATATATTATATTTTGTAAGTAGATATTTCTATTATACCTATATCTCGTCAATATAGGTACCTAATCATTTTTGACAAATTGAGGTAAATTTACATAGGTATGATATTTTTCTAGAGGCAAGACGCGATGGATTTGAGCAGTACTACACCTTTTCCAATTGTAATTCAGAAACCGTCACTTGTAATTGAGAATAGCCAAATGTAATTGAGAAAGCGTTATATGTAATTGAGAATAGTTAAATGTTATTCAGAATTCGTTAACTGTAATTGAGAATAGTCAAATGTAATTGAGAAACCGTCAAATGTTATTGAGAATAGTTAAATGTAATTGAGAATTCATTAATTGTAATTGAGAAAAGTCAAATGTAATTGAGAAACAGTCAAATGTTATTGAGAACACGTTAAATGTAATTCAGAAAGCATTAAATGAGATTCAGAATAGGTCAAATGAAATTGAGATAATGAAAATGCGAAAATTTCATATACATACAAGGTGACACAAATTCGTGAGAATTTACGAATTTGTGGGGATGTCGGAAACTGTAAAACATTTGGAACGTCGTCGAATATTGCGCAGCGCGGGCACAGTCACCATTTTAACTATAGTGGTTTCAGCATGGTCTACTATTTTTTCTGAATAAGCCAATCACTGTTCAACTACTTCAGGCCCATTCACTTCTGGTACTCATAAATTACGTTTAACATAAGTTTTTATTTTGGACCAAATGTTCTCGATGGCATTCAGCATTGGCGAATAAGGAGGTAGCCTTAAAATTTTGGCGCCTGATCCAGAAATTTCATTCACTGAATGATTTGTCTAAAGCGTAGCTCCTATACATAGATGCGAATCACAAATTGCGAATCCTTACACACTATAAAGTTTCGAATCTTGCATGATCTCAATTTCATTTGATCTATTCTGAATCTCATTTGATGCTTTCTGAAATACAATTAACGCATTCGCAATTACATTTAGCTATTCTCAATTACATCTGACGGTTTCTCAATTACATTTGACTATTCTCAATTACAATTAACTCATTCTCAATAACATTTGACTTTTCTCAATTACATTTGACGCTTTCTCAATTACAATTAACGCATTCTGAATAACATTTTACTATTCTCAATTACATTTGACGGTTTCTGAAATACATGTAACTGTTTCTGAATTACAATTGGAAAAGGTGTAGTTCCGACAGTGAACTATATATCATTTCCAGCATTATTTCACACTAGTGAAATTTGATTTCAAATTAATGAAAACTAAATTCATATCAGTGAAATCTAATTTCGTTCAAATGAAAATTGATTTCAAAGTAACGAAAACTAATTTCTCACTAACGAAATTTGATTTCACATTTTTGAAAATGAATTTCAAACTAACCCTAATTAATACTCATTTTTCAAACATTTATTATTTCAGCCTAATGAAATAAACCCACTGAGTTTAGGAAACTGTGGTTTAGATACAACTTAAAATACAATCATGAAATAAGTATGAATTATTTAAATAAATTAAACTTCAGTTTGGCAAATCATGTGGAAAGGTATAATGCAGCTCTCTCAAGAGTGAGAAGATTCAACTGAAGTTCAATTTATTTTAATAATTTATAATTATTATTGTTGATTGCTTCATGATTGTATTTTTTCTAAGGGAAGTTTGTGTCCTATCGGTATCCAATGAAGGGGGTGATTCGTGGCTTAAGACAAAAAAAAATATTAAAAAATTTGCCTTCTTACAATTTTATCAATGTATTGTGATTTGGTTATGTGCACTTGAATGTTCCATCCTGAAAAATCTCGCACTATTTTATATAATTCTAGCCACATAATTTTTTAAGCACAAGGCATGTAAACTTCAGTTTTTTGTTAGCACTTTTTTGATGTTCCTAATATATATTTAGGCCCTGATGAAGCAAAACGTTGGCAAAGACTTAACAGGCCTTTTAATTTCTATTTGTCCTAACCGACGAAGCACTCCCTTCATTGTATTTTACGTTATGTGAACTCAGTGGGTTTATTTCATTACGGTGAAATAAATAACATTTGTTGATGTTTTTTTCAAACTAAAATAATAAATGTTTGAAAAATGAGTATTAATTAGGGTCAGTTTGAAATTCATTTTCACAAATGTGAAATCAAATTTCGTTTGTGAGAATAGTATATTACATACCGAGGTGGGAAGTGTTTCATTACTGTCGAGAGATTAGTTAGTTAACTGAGACGCGAAGCGTCGAAGTTAACTATAATCTCGAGACAGGAATGAAACTTCCTATCGAGGTTTGTATACTATTTTATTTACAACAATTACAACCATTACAATTTTGACTAAATATTTTTAAAAAATTAAAAATTTTTATAGACAAGTTCTGACTTATTTAAAAAAACGTTTGACATGTAGGACTGGTCTTCAACATTTTAGGAAAATAGGACTTACTTTCCACCCGGGTGGAAAGTGAGCACTTTCCACCCGGGATCACTTTCCACCCGGGTGGAAAGTAGAATTCAAAAAAGTGTCACTTTCAAACTTTTGAAAAGTCGGAAATGTCAACATTACCTATGTGGTTGTAAATAAATTAGTTTTCGTTACTTTGAAATCAATTTTCATTTGAGCGAAATTAGATTTCACTGATGTGAATTTAGTTTTCATTAATTTGAAATCAAATTTCACTAGTGTGAAATAATTCTGGAAATGGTATAGAGTTGAAGATTAAATTAAAAATCTCTAAAACAGAAATTGTCAGCTATGAGGCTGAAAATATCAACTATCAGCTGTGCGTTTTTTTGTCAAAAAAACTTAATTGAATCTCATCAAAAATCCCGACAGAAATTCATTGGATGTACGAAGGTCCGTATGAACATTAGTCAAGGCAACGACACTGTATTAGGTCAAAAATACTTCACAGAATATTTCATCAGATAGTGAAGAAAATTCGGATTCTGATTGAATGATGTAAGATAGTTTAATGAGAATGTTAATAAATCCTTATTAAATAATTATCTCTTTATTAGAGAGATATTGCAAATGAGCCCTAATAAGGCTAAAATCTTATTTAGACGCGATAGGTTATTTCCTTACTTTGAATGATAAGTTTAGATATTGCAAATTTCCAGAAATGACTAGGAGCTGCTGCCTCATTTCTAACCTGAAAATCTTGAATTTTTGTAAATGTTTTGGGGTGTCCATTTGTACTGCATTTCTTGCTTCAAGCAGATCTCAGCAGGAGATCGGCGTTAGCTTGTCCCATATAATAAGATAAGCAGATCTTCCTGATTCTTTGAACAGGTAGAGCAAGTACAAATGAACACTCCAATTTTTTTATGTTTGGAACTTGAAGTGTTTTCTTTCTGTGAAATGTATATGCTTAGATATTTTGAAAATAAGAAATTATTTATTGAAAATATTTGAATAGTACGTGTAAAATCGTAGAACAGTGGAAGGAATATTACACAAATTCTCTGCAAAACCCTCGGCAAAACCAGTTCATCGTTATAGGTAAAGTCTGTTTATTAAGATAATTCCCCAAGTCAAAAATTTAGTAACTATGTTGGCAAGACAAGCCTTTTCTACATAAAAAATTTGGAAGCATTGACAATTTTACATTGTATTGCCAACCTAATATCATTTTGACTTTAATCTTTAAAATAAAAACAGACTTTACGTTAACCTCAGCCTGCCTCTTTTCTGTCCTCGATGCTGTTCTGATTTTGCTCCAATTCTCAAAGTTTGAAAAAAAAATCAAGAAAAGTCAAAATTTGTTGTCATCCAATCTATGGTTATAAACACATAACACAACAAAAAATAGTTCGCTATTGCTACCGATCATCGCCGATCGAGTATAGTGTTTTTTTTTTAAGATAAAAGTCAAAATGACATTATGTTGGCCATGGGCGCCGGCAGCAGGGTGCAAGGGGGTGCACTTGCACCCCCTTGTCAGAAATACATTGAAAACAATATCTTTTTATTTTATTATAATTTTTTTTTTAAATAAGTTACTGTTTGAATCAAGTTAAGTGAAACTTCTTAGGCTGCGTTCTGATATTTGGACGACAATAGTTGTATTCCTTTCAAGAATTTGGAACACTTGAGCTACTTGCTCCGGTGTTAGTCGACCCCGATTTCAAAGGGAGAGATGCGGGTAGCAACAAACACTTTTGGAAAGGAATAAGCGCGTAGCGCCCCGGAGGCATTTTTCCGTTTCCTATTTGGTTACCGCTACATGGAGCGCTAATCTTTTAGGAATTGTAAAACAATCTCTGGCATCGCGTTTCCTATTAGGTTAGCGCACATTGTCTACCAAGTGTCTACCGCTTCGTGGCGCGCTACTTCCATAGGACTTGTTAAGCTATATCTGACGTCGCGTTTCCTATTAGATCAGCGCACATAAATTAAATAAATACGCTCATTTTGCCAACCATGTTATTACATGACTTTTTAATAATAATAAATAATAAAACAACTTGCGGAGGTTAACTTTTTTTTTTATTAAATAAAAATAAAAGAATGGCCTTTTACATTTTATAAAAAGGTAGGTAATGATTACCTATTTCAATGACTTTTGGCATTCGGTTGATTTGCCAAAATATTTGAAATGAAAGACCTTTTTCTCTTTGTTGCTTTTTTACGTAATTTTTCGGCATTAGATGGTCTGCCTGCTTGAATCGCTTTAGAGCCTGCATGTAGCCCTCTCTCTGCACGACGTGCAATCGAAGTTGGTTGTACTTTGATTCGGCGTCCTTGTTTTTTGGTTGCTATAGCAGAACAAATATCATAAAATCCTTGTTCATTTTCAATATTATTAATTTTAGCATTCAGTTCTTTCATGTTCTTTAGCATATGTTTGCATGGGTGAGCTTGTGTAAATTGGTGCAGTTTTTTGAAGTTTTCTTCCAATGATTTTAGTTCTTCAGCATATTCTGCAGTGATATTATCATTTGCACGATTTTCCCCTAATACTTGTGCATGTTCTTCAGATGACTGGACATTGGAGTTAATAGGCTCGTGGTTGACGATTGCATTGGATATAGACTGCATAGGCCTATTGAAATCCTTCTGACCTTCTGGCAAAGAATCAGAATTCAAATCCATATTCATAAAAAAAGAACTATTGATATTATTTCCCATTGCTAAAGTAGCAAGTTCAACGCGGTCTTGAAATAACAAATGGGGTGTGGTTATCAAATTACCACCTGAATTATAAACTGCACAAAGGTGCTTGCAAAATTTACCTCCTGTCCCTGCAGGACAATCACATTGTTCTAGTGTGACATCGACTGTGTTCATAAACTTATTGTCTTGTGAAGATGAGACCATAAACAGTGTATCAGTTTTTTTTATTATTGTCAAAAGATCAGATTTATGACAAAACTTTTTAACATAGTGTTGAAGCTTCATATCTCTACCATTCACAAATGAAATTATTTTTTGCTTGTAAAACTCTTCTAGAGAAAAGCATACAAAATCTGCCAATGAGGTTGCATTAAATGCTTTGCATTTTTGTAAAACCTGATCTTTGAATATGCGTATAGATACCTCAACAATATTGCTGGTATTGTGACCTCTGGTTCTATACTCGTTCAGAAAATGATGACACCACTCATGTCTCCGCTTCCGCATATCGCTAAAATATTCTAGAAATAGTTGATATTTTTTTGCTTAATATCTTCGCACAGTGACGTCTTGTTTAATTCATAATCAATTTCATTTTGTGCATATATAGCACGTCTCGGAAAAGAAGCATCAAGTTTTTTCTATGGTCTTTATCAATGTTATGTGAACTGCGCCACACTGCTTGAAGAACATGAAATGTGCAAAGCAATGATTTAGATTGTGGAAAAATTGTTTAAAGCGTTCCTCTCGGCTGCACTATCATCTGTCATAAATACGGCTGGAAAGCCTTTACCGTAAAATCCATCGGTCCCAATTAAATCACGAAAGTGCTTGAAACATAATTCAGAAACTTTTTCTGTTTGAAAGTTATGAATGATGCAGCCCAGGGGCACTCCTCCAATTTTACTCGCACCAAAAAAAAACGTGACTGAAGAACCACCTTGGTCACAGGAACCGCTAGAATCTACAAATACAATTTCACTTGAAAATTGTATGTTATGGGCTCTTTGCATCAGTGGTGTCAAAAGAACACAGCAAAAAGGGTCTTCCTGAATACTTATTTTGACACCATTTTCTTCAAAATAATCCCTTTTTTCCAAAAACTTTTCTGTCATACTACGTACTTCACGAGTACCATAATTTTCTTCTCTAAAAAAAATATACAGGGTGATTCATTCATATTGCACGAAAACGTGAAAACACATACCTCCAAGTTTCGAACAAATGATAAATGGAACGATCAATAGGACTGATGTGACCATTGGAAAGTACTTCACATACTTTTTCTAAAGGTGTAGTTGCCACCAGCGAAGACCTGTGAAATGATTTTGCTTCACTTGCCGACAGACCATCTTCAAAATACTTATAAAACTTTTCTTTCGTTAACTCACTCATGCGTAAAAAGCTCTATGCCTCCGCAACATGAATTCGGTGAGTGTGTTTGAAGTTAATCTGTTTCAATGAAATACAAAGAATTATGTCAATGAAAATAATTTTTTTTATTTACTGCATTCAAGTTTTCTTTCAAAAAAGGGTCTCTGTATTTAGTAAATCTATTTATTTTTTTAACTTTATAAATAATTTTTGCAGGACAATTTTTGTTTCTCTCCCTTGTGCTTTCGTTTTTGCGGCATTTATGCACAAACAAAGCACAAACAAAACCAAACAAAATCTTTTCTATAGTGAAGCCTCTGCAAATTTGGATAGTTTTGTGAAACAATCCATTGCGTATTTGTAGCAGCAGAAAACTCGCCTATCCACTGCATACACTGTACATCGTAGTCAGGAAAATCTACTTTGGTCCGCAAAACAACTTCATATTCCCTTTCCTTCTTACTGACACAACTTATAAATTTACACGTAGTATCAAACTTTTTAATTATCTCTTCCATAACGCCAGAATTAAGAGAAAAAATAAAATGAGACACAACGAGAAATATCCAAAATTATTGAACCACCAATTAACCTCAAAAAATTGCGATAATGAAATGGATTGCAATGCAATGGATGCCTGCACATACGACCAATGAGACGATCGCAGAGGGTGTGCTCTGATCTAATAGGAAACGCGACGTCAGATATAATTCAACAAGTCCTATATGATTAGCGCTCCACGTAGCGATAGACATGTGCGCCAGCCTAATAGGAAACGCGATGCTAGATATAACTTTACAATTCCTAAAGGATTAGCGCTCCATGTAGCGGTAACCAAATAGGAAACGGAAAAATGCGCCCCGGAGCTGTTCCGGAGCTCCTCTTAGGTGTGAAAGGAATGCAACTAATGTAGAGTGATTTGAAAAACGCGTTACGGGGAAATTTCGTTACTCGAGAGAGAAGAAAGATAAACGTAAAGAGACGGAGAAAGACAGCTATTGACTGACATAAACCAAAGATTATGATACATTACATATTTTTGTCCTGTGATTTTTTTATTTATTTAAATAACTTTAAAAATAAAGACATTACGACAGTTTAAACTGTTATCAAGATAAAAAGAGCACACTGTACTGTTGTAGGTATTTCTTTTGAAATTTTCTGTCTTTCCCTCTCTCGCACCTTTAATCTCCCTCATTCGGTTTTTAAGAAGTTTCACTTCTACCACGTGTATGGCGCTTCACATGTTTTTATTTTTTTCGCGCGCAATCAACCTATAGAATGGCGAGAATTTCGAATTTACTTAATTTCTAGTTCCTTGATATAAATTTCTTTCATTTCTACGATTTGATATCCCGAAAAAAATATTAAATTGCCGAGGTGAAAACATCAATATAGCTTTCCCAATCACTTAGAAAAAATCATTTATTTGAAAGCTCAAATTAACCATTTTTGGGCGTGGCACCCGAAAAAAATTTCCGGGCATTCATTCAACTTCTTAAATTAGTAATTTGGACCAATATAACAATCCACGCGCCGCCACTGCCTGTATGCACCCCCCTGAAACTAATCCTGGCGGCGCCCATGATGTTGGCAATACAATGTAAAATTGTCAATGGTTTCAATTTTTTTATGTAGAAAAGGCTTGTGTTGCTAACATAGTTACTGAATTTTTGACTTGTGGAATTATCTTTAAAAATAAAACATACTTTAAGAACTTTAAATAAGGCAAAGATGAAGCAGGTCCTGTTTTCTCCCAAATAAGGCAGACTGCGCATGCGCTTGCCTGAAAAAGACAAGCACTTGCAATATCGCTCTATCTACACAAAAATAGAAGGTTCTATCATGGAACAGCGACTCCACGACCACAAGTACCCATAATAGGAAATAAGGTACTATACTCGGTGCTATACTTGGCTATATCACAACTTCAAATGCGTCAATAATATGTCTGATTATACAATTATTATCTACCTATTATCAAAGGCTCATCAAATAAAGTTTGTCCTACCTTTGGATTTTATTGCAAATTTTAGCATAAATGCTTTACCTAACTGGTCAATAAATTATTGAACAGTTTTTTGAAATGGTCATATTTCCTCATATAATATCATGTGTAACTGTTATTGATTTATTTAAATATTATACTCAAATACATAAACTAAAAGCCACTATCTTATAATGTATCTATATCTGTATCTTGGAAAATTACGACGTTTTTTCACAGAAATAGTGCACTTTCCGCTGTTTCAGACGAGAAGCGACCATCTAGGCCTGAAAATACATACGGACCGTGCACCACACAGAATCAATCGCGTGCCAAGGGAATTTCAACCATCCTCGCATCTCCGCGTCCGGTCATGGTCGCCACGACATGCAACGCTTTTACATTTTACAGATTTTTGACAAAACGACTTATCGGATTTTTGATTATAAAAAAGCATTTTTCTACAAACGTGTTAAAAATGCAATTTTTAACACCGCCCCGAAGCATTAAAAATGTTACTTTATCGCACTAGTGCCATAAAGTCTTTATAGCACTAGTGTTAAAAGTGAAACATCAAATTTTGAGAGCGGACGTCAAAAAAAGTTTGTATTTTCAGTTATTTACATTGATAATAATGGTGAAATTTGAAAAACTGAGGTAGCCCGATTGGCCGCCTCATCTATATTTTTCGAAGGATCGATGCAACTCTCTTTTTCTTCTGTATTTTGTTGCATTTTTAGCAAAAAGCATTCCTGACCACGACATACTTTCAAGAAACTGACAAGACATTTCGTTACCTGTAAAACAAGGTGCTGGTTGTATGGATTTTTTGACAAATGTCAAATTCAAGAATTTTATGTAGGAAAGATGCTTCCAATTTATTATTCATTTAAAAATCCAATTTGTTAGTGGTTATTGCTTTTTATTGCCGTTTGTAGAAAAAATATTGTATGATATTTGTGTTAAAAGTATTTTTAAAGCACTTATGTGAATTGCAGAATTCGCTTCGCTCATTCTGCAAACTTTCACATGCGTGCCTTAAAAATGTACTTTTAACACTTATATCATAAATAACTATTTAATCCCTGATCTTTGATCTACAGCATTTATAGAAAGTGTTTTTTTGATTAGAATAAGAATCTTTGAGTTATCTATGTGTGAATGATGTTACAATTTTGATGTTTCAGTGCGAGCTGTTTTATATTAAGGAATTCCATATAAATGCGTGTTGTACAGGCAGTGGCGGTTCCTCCATAAGAGCACATGTGCACGTGCACTCCCAAATTAATATCAAACAACTTTAAATTTAATTTTATCATTCTTCAAATTTTAACAATCTACCTGTAAAGTATTAATTTAAAAAATTAGTGGCCAAATGCGCCAGCAAAACAAACGCAACCGGCAACGCTGGAATCACAGCGTCCACCGCGTCGCTTGATCGCCCCGTTCACTGCACATTTCAATATTAAATCCAATTGGTGGAACTATGCCCCCCGCACTCTTTGTTCCCCGCGAAGGTCTAGCGACGTTCGATGTTTTAAGCTGGCTGGTGTGCACATGTAGTCAGTGCACTTTGGGATCGGAAGCTGTTGTTTTATATTTATTTCGATTTCGAGCGCGATTTAACTGAAAACTGTGTGTAGAATTGCGGGATTTCTGAACCCCGATAGCCTTAGCGTGCAATATTTAAAAACAATTAAATTTTCTTCGCTTTCTTTGGAGGAAAAAATCCAAATCAAATGTGTCGGCCGTCCAAAGCCAAATTTAATAATCACCAACATAACAAAATGCAAAAGTCGTGATTATAAACGAACTTTTAAAATGGAAACTTACGAAAAAACTGACTGGTTGTGCGGTTGTGATGTTAGTAATAGTCTTTACTGTTTTCCCTGTTTGTTATTTGGAAGCGATGAAGCATCAGAATGGACAAAATCCGGCGTTAAAGATTTAGTACATTTATCTGAAAAAATTAAAAAACATCAAAACTCAAAATCACATCTTACTCTTATCTTTCAATACAAAACGTGTCTGTGAGATTGAAAACTATAATACATTTATGTATAAAAACAATTGTTAGACCAGGACGATGTACTCAGCGAGGTAAGTTACTTTGTTACTTAATTTCTAGTTTATTGATATAAGATCCTTCAATTTCCACGATTTGATAGACCGAAAAAAGTATTAAATGAGCTTAGTTGGTTGTTTGGTAGGGTAGATATGAAATCCCTTAACAATATTTTTAATTATTGGTAGGTAAACACATCACATAACTCATACGATCACTTACAATAAATTATTTTTTTAAAGGCCTAAAATAAACACTTCTGGGCGTGGCACCCCGAAAAATTTCGCGCCTCCGGCGGCGCCTGCGGCGGGCATCCCCCTTTCGGCATTTATTATGAATTACAAATTATGTGCACCCCAATATGTTATACCACGAGCCGCCACTGTGTACAGGGTGTCCGAATTTGGATGGTTTTGATAGGAAACATCAATTTCTGAGCAAGATACAAAAAAATGAACCCCCCACTCCGAGGCTCAATTTTGATGAATTTTTGATTGGTGCAAACCGCATTTTGATATCTTCAACCGTTTAGCCGCTAGAGGGCGATTCTCGATTTTGATCAATAATGTGAAACCATCATAACTTTTTTGTTTATGAAAATTATTGATTTCCGTGAAAACTTTCTAGAAGCACTTTTTCAAGCAGAATTCAGTGACGTTCTCAGTTTTTTTCTAGATGGTCCCAACTCCGAGATATTGACCAAAGTCTGGTTTTTTCCAATAGGACACTCTTTATATTAATAGCTCATTAGAAAGCTCGGCTTTTTCTGATTTCAATGATATAAAATTCGATAGGTTTATCTCTAATAGTTTTCGAGAAAAAAAATTATTTCGGTTTTTGTCATAAGAAGTAATGTCTAAGAAAAGGACTTTATATCTGTAAGGAAACTGAGAAAGGTCTCTTTCTAACTCATTGTTTCTTATGACAAAAGCCGAAATATTTTTTTTTCTCAAAAACTGTTAGAGATAAACCTATCGAAATTTGTATCATTGAAATCAGCAAAAGCAGAGCTTTCTAATGAGCTATTAATATATAGGGTGTCCCATTGGAAAAAATCGGATTTTGGTCAATATCTTGAAATCGAGGCCCAATAGAAAAAAACTGAAAACGTCACTGAATTCTGCTTGAAAAAGTGCTTCTAGGAAGTTTTTACGGAAATCAGTTATTTTCATAAACAAAAAAGTTATGAAGATTTCACAGTATTGCTCAAAATCGAGAATCGCCCTCTAGCGGCTAAACGGTTGAAGATATCAAAATGCGGTTTGCACCAATCAAAATTTCAAGAAATTTGAGCCTCGGAGTGGGGGGTTAATTTTTTTGTATCTCGCTCAGAAATTGACGCTTCCTATTAAAACCATCCAAATTCGGACACCCTGTACAAACATTTCAAAATTCGAAATAAAATACTTCTACTTGGAATTTCGAAATAAAACTTTTGCAGATCATTGAACACGTAGTGTAGATTCTAAAAATAAAAAAATAAAAAAATTGCAATTTTTTGGAAAACTACCCCAAACTACCCCCCTGCACCCCACGATTTTTTGACGACCAATCGATTTTGCTTTCTTAAGGTGTGAGGAACGATATAAAATGGGTTCTACATTTTAGCAATAAAGTGCCGACGAAAATCTTTTCCAGAAGGATTATTTCACGGTCTTAACTCTACTAATTGTTGTTTGGACATTCAAATCAAATTTCTTTTATCAGACTGTTATATATACAAAACTATAGCAACAGAAATAAATATGGCAACGCCGCAATAAACATAGCAACTCAAAGGGATCTGGCAACGCGCAAGAACAGCTGCGGGAAGAACGGCAAGCGACCAATAGGATCGATCAGCGCGACCAATGAAAGAGACGAATTCGAGAGCATGTCACGTTCACGTTGTTGTTTTTTTTTTACCAATTAAAAATTCGTTTTGTACCGCAATAAATGATAAATTAATTAAAGTATCAATTCTCGTTAATGTGTTTGGGTTCCCTTTGACCTTAAGTAAAGGGTGGTCCTTCGAAAGTCCTCAGCAGAGGCATCAATTGAAATAACTCGTTGGAATGGGCATAAAAAAAGGAATATGACCCATTATTTACTTTTGCATTTCGGTGATTATGTAAATATTTTTGACAATAACACACTATTTTAGGGTTGGGAATCCGAATATCAGGCATCAAATAGTGTGTTAACGTCAGAAATTATTACATAACGTCACAAATGGGGCTTGTTTCGCATTAGGTTTCTACCAAGAAGAAATGCTGAAGATATTCAACAATTTTAACTGTAAAAAAATTGTGTGAAAAAATATAGTTTTATTTTTTTCTCGCTTTCTAGATCACCGAAATGCAAAAATAAATATTGGGTCATTTTCCGTTTTTTATGCCCATTGCAACGAGTTATCACAATATCTATCTTTACATTTGAAAAAAAAAAGTTGGGGGTGGTTTCTACCCTTGAGAGGAGTAAATTCCATGAAAAGGCCGAAAAAATGTGCCAAACTAAAAATGAAGGGACACGTTTTTTTTTTTTTTTTTCCCGAAAATAAACAGGCTTTCTGATACTGAATTTATTCCATTTAAGAATTTCACCCTGTATTTATCTATGTTCATCATTGATTCAGCCTTCTTTAATTTATTCTAAATTAATTGATAACGAATCCCTAAAATTACACCCTATAAAGAATTCTCTCTTCTCTTCAGAATATTTAAATTTCTTTAAAGTAACGATAAATATATCATTTTCATAACATATTCTATTTCTTCTAAATTTCATTATAAAGTTGTATTTCCGCCATTTCAGAATCAGCAAAATAATAATTCATAACCTAAGTAATTTGTATCTACTAAATTTAAGTAATTCAAAATATCAGTATTGCCACCTAGCCATGAATTAAATTAGCATAAAAATGCAAATATCTGTTGTCAAGAGAAGTACTAACTTACCGCCATCTGGTATCTAATTTTATTTTAAAATTGTGGGACGTTCCTTCAACTATCTTAATTGATATTTTTATTTGGAGAAATTATGTTTATCCTGCTTTCAGCAAATGAAGGTATTTCTGTCTTTCTCTAACTTCTGATTCTGAAATAATTATTTTCAACTTGATGACCTAATTAATTAGTGGTTTTGTGCTTTATAAATAGTTCCAGTGTATCTTTATCTATTCCCATTTAATCAGCGTGGTGTTTTATTAATGAAGTGAACACGGTCTTTTGTGTGTGTTGAGTGTTGTCTTCTGATTGGTTCAATGGTTACTACGCAGTTAAGTATAAAAAAAACACAAAACTGCTTTTCTTGAAGAGAATTGGGTTTCAAAAAGACCCCTTTTCTAGCAGACATCTGAACAGGCAAGTCGATTTTATCTTTGTAATTTTTTCTCTTCAGATTTCTAGATTTTACCTTAATATTTTTCGTTTTATTTCACCATCAGTGTCTACTATCACTGTTGGGTTTTCATCACCTAATATCTTATTTTATCTACCCGAAAATATAAATATTATATAGGGTACCTGTCCCAAATAAGGCAACATTAAGAAGTTTAATTTTTTTTCCAACTTATCTACCAAATCCAAGAAAAATCACGAGCTTATAATAATATGTGAAGTGTTCCGCTTCTATTACTTGAATATTAACTCCAATTTATTAATTTTTCTATATAAGTGGTGGTTTTTGCGTAAAACAAAGACGCTTACCATTGGCCTTATTGGGATCACTATGCTCCTAATAAGGCCACCATTAAAAATGTTCAAAATAGAATTCTTTAAAAAAAAAAATTATTTGATAAGAACATAATACAAAAAATAGTATATTGTTATATTAGGAGTAGAAGCTTTACTTTTTTGTGCTGAAGCGGTAGGTTTGTTAGCCGAACGTAGTGAGGCTTGCAATACTGCTGAAGCACAAAAAACTGCTTCTACTCCGTATGCAACACGCTATTTTTCCTCCAAACGAATGGGGTAAGCTCGGGGGCAAGTGAATGGTTGAGCGACAGTAAAAGTACGAGCGGCACTAAAAGTACTTTTGCTGCCGCTGGGGTTGTCAAGCAGCATAGAAATTAAATTTCTACCACCTCGACAGATGTTCAGCCGCTGGATTTACCTAGCAGCATAGAAATCAAATTTCTGACATCTTGACAGGGATTAACAAAGTGACGCTTTTCTGACGTTTGGAGAAAATAGTAGATTATACCACGAGTCAATAATGATAGCTATTATTCCCGAGGATTATTACGAACTGAGCCGCGTTAGCGGCGAGGGAGTAACATTCCGAGGGAATAATAGCCATTATTGCGAGTAGTATACTCTACTTTATTTACGACAAATTAATTTATTTGAGATTTTCAATGAACAAATTTCATCCGTCTCATAATTTTCAATACAAATCCACAAGCACTACACGTTTGACACTGACACTTTTGTGGAATAATGACCATTAATCCCGCTACTCGTCATTAATCCCTGGAGGAATAACATATGTCATTATACTGCCAAAATCACAAATATAATACGCACATTATACATTAGTCGTAAATAAAAGAACTTAAAGGTTTATGATTCTTTAGCTTCGTTTTTCTTTTTTGGAGATTGTGGCTGACGAATTCGTTTTGAATAAATCCTTGGTAACAACTTGAGCAGATGAGTTCAATGCTTTACGTCTGAGCTTATCTAAGATTTTAGTTTCAGGGATTGGGAGTAGTTTCGAGAAACTGGAAGAATTGGCTGAGTCACTAGGAGAAGGAGGATTATCAGACCAGTGTGCATGATGGTTTTGATGACAAATGTGGATTATTAACTTGTTGATAATCAGCAGGTTTCCTATTCAGCCCAGGATTTTCTCTTTGTCTCAACATCGAGAGCGGTAGGTCGTCGGAATCTGACCATTCGGAGTCATCCACTGTAGGAATACTGTTTTGATTATCCTCTTCTCCTTCTGGTTTTAGCTGACGTGTTTCTGTTTCTGTCAATAGACCAGGTTAAAGGGGTATAACCCTGTTGCTCGGAATCCAGACATTAAATTTTCTGGTAACATTGCCTTCGGCCAAATTTTGCTTAAAATGTATCCAAATCTTCCTTTTGTGATTATTCGTTCGGGTTCACCCATCCAGTAATTTATGACCTCTTGGTCCCAAAATGTTTCGAATGAACGAAATACAGATTTATCAAAAGGTTGTAATTCATGGGTGGTATGGCTTGGAAGGCATAACAAAGTTACTCCAATAGCATCAGCAGCCTCAACAATACTAGCATCTAAATGGGAGGCTGCTCCATCGAACACTACCAAACATCGCCCAGGTGCTTCAAACTTAGAAAAATGATCTACCCATTTGATGAAAGTAGCGGTGGTCATGCTTCCTTTAGCTGTCATTTCAATGACTGTTCCTGGAGGCATAGAAATAATCCATTCAGGTTTTTGGCGAACTCCCTTGAAAAGTATCATAGGAGGAATAGCTTGTCCCAAAGCATTTCCACATGCAACCACCGTTACGTTTTTCGCGTGCTCTGGTTCAATCAGATGCACTTGCTCACACCTTTCTTTGTGAGGACTTTTTGCTGGTGGTGAATCATCAAATGGCATCCTTTTTCGTCCATGTTGTAAATGCGTTGTGGATGATTAATTAGAGAAAGATCTACTAAAACCTGGCGAAGCTTTTGAAAATAATCTCCTACGATATGTTTGTTTAATTTTTGAGCTCTTGCAGGATGCCTGGGATTTTCTCTGAACTACTTCTGGATGTCTCTGATAAAACAAATGCATCCATTTTCTTCCAGCTATGCTGGTGATTTGAGAGAAACCATTACCAGGGCAATGTTCCTCCGCAAAAGTAAACACACTTCTGTCAAGTACCTTATGAGTTAACGGCATTCCAATTTCCGCCAATCTAAAAATTCGTTGACATAATTCTTGCTCTTGCTCTGCATTTAACAAGCTACTACGCCCCATCTTTCTCTTTTTACTTCCAGTTGCAAGATGGTTTCGTAGAGTCCGACGAGGAATATTGTATTCTAACGATGCTTTTAGTACGGACATGTCATCCTGAATGGCTGCAAACTTGCTTCAGTCCACAAAGCTCGTAGTCCAGGTATTCTAGAAGCAATTACTGAAATAACAATATGACACATTTTTCAAAAAAAAAAAAACAAAAAACACTGTGATGTGGGGTCAATTGAACATTTTTCGAATGGCCTTATTAATTTTTGATTTGCATTATAGATTTCTTTTTCAATAATATTTTAATTTTTGAAAATGGGATTCAATAGTAAGTAATAGAGGGCATTGGCCTTATTAGGTACATGGCCTTATTTAGGTCAGGTACCTTTATATTTTTTTTTATCAATTGTGAACCTCCATTTTGTGTGGGACCACATTTTTCTGAGGAGAGTCAATTCAAAGTTTTGGCAAATAAATAGGTATTGCTGCTTTGGTTTTCGGAATCAATTGTTAGTGTGGGATTATTGAACCATTTTCTCTAAATAGAGTAGGTGTAAACCAAATTTGTGTGTCCATCCCTATCAACACTTTACCGAATCCAGGCAGAAACCTATCTAGCCATTTATTGTTTGACTCCCTCATTTTCTTCTCAGATAGGTTAAAATTCATTTAGAAAATTTTAATTAAAACATCTCAAGAATTTTGACAGTTCCTTGGAATTAATTTATTTAACCCTCAGCTTTATCTTGTAGTACCAATAGTAGGGTCTATGTCAATTCGTCGTAAGTCAATTCGTCGTACGTCAATTCACCGTGAAGTCGATACGCCGTAAAGTCAATTCGTCGTAAAGCCAATTCGTCGTATTCGTCAATTCGTCGTAGCGTTAATTCTTCATATTTCAGGTATAATGTTGAAAGGTATAAATTTGCACGTTTTCCATTTAATCAGACATTATCAAGCTTACTGATAATAAGGACGCATCATCATATTGTCGTATTCGTCAATTCCTCGTAGCGTTGATTCGATGTATACGTCAATTCGTCGTTAAGTCAATCTGTCGTATAAGTCAAATTGTCGTAAAGTAACGTATACGACAATATAGGTAATTCGTCATAACGTGTAAAGTGCAAATTTATACATTTTAACATCGTACCTTAAATACGACGAATTAATGTGTTAATTGAAATACGACGAATTAATGTGTTAATAGTTTGCAATTTTAATCAGATATTATTGGTAAGTTTGCTAATGTCTAAAATAACTAGACAGTGTAAATTCATACATTTCAATATCTTAACATAACACCTGAAATACGACGAATTAATGTTTCGACGAATGGACATATACGACGAATTGACTCTACGACGAATTGACGTATACGACGAATATACTTTACCACGAATTGACGTGTACGACAAACTGATTTTACGAGGAATTGACATATACGACGAATTGGCGTACGACGAGCTGACGTATGACATATTGATTTACGACGAATTGACGGTGACCCCCAATAGTAGGTACCTTAACTTAAAAGGTAAATTTATTTATTTGGGGAAAATCTAGAGATCTATTTTTTTAAATCTTTTGCCTGTTCAGCGCCACTGCACGAGACGCAACATTCTGCTCAATGTTAACGAGCATCTATCTGCAATCTTGCTGTATACTTACCTGATTATTGCTACTTTATTTTACATACTTTTTTTTAATTTTTTTATTTAATTGTTTTTTATATTGTTGTGTTTAGTTCGTTTAGTAGTTAAGGCCATAGGTAGCTAACTTCATATTGAAGTTGTTATGTGGAATGCCATGACAGTTGTCATAGTCAGCTGGGTCAATGCGCGCAAAATAGACCTCAATGTTTGAGGTTATAATATAGGAGAGTCAGTCGCGTGCCTAGCCCAGAATTCTGGATTGTTATTATTAGAATTCCGTATTCTTTAAAAACTTAATAAAGAGACCTGTTCAAAAGAATAGGGAGATTTTAAGCCCCTTTTTTAACGTACAATTCACGTTATCGGTTATTGTGCACATGCGCAGTAGCGAAAAGATAACAGGACACGCTATTAAGCGATAACGTTTCACGTTAGTTGCGGGCCTATTACGTTCGTTTAATAACCGGAGATAAATTGTGAAAGGTTGCCGCCAATTATATTTCTATGTTCATATTTAGTATAAATAAAATTAAAACAGTAATGTTTCGATGGGTGTTAATTCACGTTGATGAGAATTTTTTTAACCTTTTTAAATCAAAATAGTTGACAAATCTAGTGATAAATAGAACAATTTGGCATTATGGCGGATGTATTGATATCCAGATTGTCAAGATTGTGTGATGATTCGCTAAAGTATGCGTAAAGTTCGGCATATCCTGGGTATGTGCTCCTTACAGAATCTACAGTTAACTTTTGCTCTTCTAGCCTCCATATCTTCTTAAGTAAAGGCTGGTCGTAGCGCAGAGGGAAATCTTCTCCTTCCTATTCCTGAGGATTATCAAATATTATGCCACTGATTAAATTGTGATCGATTCCATAAGGATTTCCGCGATGAATAATATTATATAAACTGTGATATTATGTAGAATATTATCCATTATTATTTTTATTATCAAGTAAAAAAAACAATGACCATAAGACAAGACCATAACATAACCTCTACTTTCAAAAGTAAATAAAATAGTGAGTGAAGGGATACGTTATTTACGCAGGCTTATTTAGAAGGCTTACAAAGTACTTTCTTTCAACAATCTTTATTTACGGAATGCTACACTGCGCATGTGCACAATAACCGATAACGTTAATAAGCGTACGTAAAATAATGGGTTTAAAAACTCCCTAATGTGCGTGTTTCAATTAAATACACAACATCAATTGGCGACGTCGGATCTTGAATCCATGCAATTATAATCTGTTAGTGCTTAATAAAAAAAAGTAGTCGTTTGCTGTGGTGTGGTTCCTTCAAAAAAAAGTTGTGTGTCAGTAGCAGTGTCAAAGATAAAATGGCGTTTGTTGGTAGCATTGAGGCTTTTTCTCCAGGTCAGTCCGACATAAATTCATATATGGAACGTATGGACCAATTGTTTACTTGCAACGATATAGAAGGAGAGGAGAAAAAACGGGCCATGTTTCTTACACTAATAGGTCCTGAGGCCTATGGGGCACTGAAGGATATTCTGTCTCCATCCTTGCCAAGTACTAAAACTTATGATCAACTGAAAACAGCCCTCATAAATTACTTGAGTCCAAAAAGAATAACAATAGCAGAGAGGTACAAATTTCACGGGGCACACCAGGAGCCTAATGAAGACATAAAGTTCTACTCGTCCAAATTAAAGAATTTGTCACAATATTGTTCATTTGGAAATTTTCTGGAAGAGGCTCTCAGAGATAAATTTGTTTGTGGACTAAGATCAGAGTCAATTAAGCAAAAAATGTTATCAGAAGATAACTTGACTTCGGCAAATGCTTATAAGAGCCTAATGAATAAAAACGTAGCAATTGCTTTTTCTTATAAAAGTGGCGTAATTGCTTGAAATCTAATGAATAAAAACCAAAGCAATTGCTTTTGCTTCCAGCAATTGCTTAGAAGTGCAGCAATTGCTTCTAGTCAAAGCTTTTTCTTAAAAAATGATAGCAATTGCTATCTTTTGCTTAAAATGTGATGAATAAAATAAGGAATTGCTTTTTCTAGTGTAGCAATTGCTTCCAAATGTTCAAGCTAGGTTGACCCCTGCATCTTTTACTTTACTTGACTTCAGTCAAATTTAGTTCTCTGTGATGAATAGTTGCTGTAGCGTATAATTATGGCTGAATATATGAATTTGCGTAAGAGAAAAATTTACAGTGTACGAAAAAATTGCAGAGACGATAATTTCAAAAAGTTATATCGCTTCGATCGCGAGAATGTTCAATGGTTGGCAGATTATTTTTTGACTGATGTGGGGGAAACGCGAGGGGGCGCACTATCACCTTTAACTAAGATGAAAGTCTTTCTGCGGCAATTGGCAGATCCTGGCTATCAAAATTCTGTTGGTGAAGAACTTGGAATTCACCAAACTTCTGTGTGTAAGACATACACTTCCGTACTCAATACAGTTGTTGAGAAGGCCAATATTTTCATCAAATTCCCTAGGAGTGCTGAAGCTGTTGTGGAAGCTAAACGGTTGTGGTCAGACAGATACCGTTTTCCAAATGCCATCGGTGTGATAGACTGTACTCACGTCAGGATTCCAAAGTTTCAAGAATTTGGTGATGAATATATTAACCGAAAAGGGTACCCCAGCATCAACGTGCAAGCAACTTGTGATGCACGAGAAATGTTTACAAGCGTAGATTGCCAATGGCCAGGCTCTGTGCACGATAGCAGAATTTTCAAAAATTCCAACGTATTCAACATTCTTAAAAATAGCCCAGAAGATTGCTTATTATTAGGAGACGATGGCTACTCCATATCGGCTTGGGTTACGACTCCCTGGAAAAATCCTGCAACCCAGGAGCAGCAAAATTACAACAACGTTTTCTGCCGAGAACGTGTGGTAATTGAGAGATGTTTTGGACAGTTGAAAGCAAGGTTCCCTGTCCTTCGGTATAAAGTTCGGAACAAATTAGATAAAATTCCATCGACGATAATTGCCTGCGTTGTCCTTCATAATATCGCTAAACAATTGAATGATCCAGATTTTAACTATTCGATTCAAGATGACGATTTTGGAATTGACGCACAACCACCAAACGATCTAACGACAAATGTGATTCGTCAATTAGGACAGCAAAAACGAGAATTGATAACTCAAATGCTCTTTAATTAATCATGTATGTATTAGATTTAATTTATTTATTTATTAAACAACAAATAATAATTATCTAATTATATAATTTCGATAACAAAATCAAATTTTAATCAAAATCTTAAATTAAATATTCGAAGAAAACAATCAAATATGAAAACTAATTTTACAGGTGTATTTTCAACTTAATCAATTATGATTGCAATACATTTTCTTAAATATGTGCACTCTCACTATAACTGGAAGAACTTCTTGCCGTTTTCCACAACAACATTGTTGACATGAAATGTATCATCAGATTCTTGTTTTCTCCTCAAGATTTCTCCCTGTTGCATACGACATAATTTTAGCTGTTCTAATAAAACTAATCGTTGTAGTTCAACAGTTGACAAATTTCTCGTTTCATCAGTTTCAGGTAGTTTATCTGATATTTTAATTTTTTTTCTAGGAGTGGTACTGCAAGCTTCATCTTTAGTAATAAAAATGTCATTCGATGATGTAGAAGGCTTATCACGAATCATTTGTTCGTCATCTCCGACGGAAATAGCGCCTGAAAATTGTATTTTTTATTTTGTTTCAAGGGGCATTATTAAAAAAATTAGCTACTATACCTGGTATTTTATTAAAGACGGGATTTTTCTTTACATCCAGCATATCCATTAACAATTTTTCCCAATCTTTGTAGATCAATGGTTTGTTGCCTGTCTTGTTAACATCAAACTTCTTTTTTATCTCTGCCTTCATGTTACTAATTTTCTTTGCTAACTGTTTTGTCGTTAGTAAGACGTTGAATATTTCTCTATATTGCTTTACTAAGATTGTTAAAGCGGCCTCTTTTTCTAGTTTAACTTGGGGCACTTGTGACTTATTGAAAACTATTTTATGTTCCTTCAGTTTCTGTATAAATATAAATTGCTTGTCTTTAATATCTTCAAATTCTTCATCGCTACTACTTCCCTCTTCACTTAAATCTGCCATCACAAATATAAATAATCGTAGCAAACTAATCCGCGGGGTTGTACTCAACTAACAAAATACGGGCGGCACCGGAATGAAATGATAAGTGAAATAAGACAAGCCTGGACTTGTTTTCAGTAAGCAATTGCTGGAAAGATGTTTGGAAAAGCAGCATTTGCTTAAAACTTTATTCATATGAAGATCTAGCAATTGCTTTTACTTGTAGCAATTTGCTAATTAGCAATTGCTTTTGCTAAATAGCAATTGCTCCAAGCAATTGCTTGTTTTTTATTCATTAGGCTCTATATTGCTGTCGCAATGGAGCTAGCTGAAGGGCAACTCAGAGCTATCCATAGTTCAATCAGTGGCGAAGGTCTGCAAGTTAATAATCAGAGTCAGAGGATGAAGAAAACTGGTTAGAGCTGGCGTTTATTCCAAAAATCGCCAAGGTTTCTGAAAATACTTTAAGAATAAACATAATAGTCGAGGGTAAGCAATCAAAATTTGAAGTAGAGTCTGGTGCATGCAAGACCGTCATACATGTGGCTACATTTAAAACACTTTTTAGTTCATGTGAATTATTTTCTGTTGATTATAATTTAAAAGTAGTCACAGGTCAGAAAGTCAAAATCGTTGGTGAGATAGATGTAAGAGTACCTATTGTTCAAAAATTCACAGTATTTCTTGCCTATAGTGGTTCTTGATGGAACTAGATAGTTCAAACCACTCTTAGGTAGGAATTGGCTTAATGTTATAAGTCCTAATTAGGCAATTCAAACCACGTGACTTTCAAGATGGCGTGGCGGCCACACATGGGCCAAAAAACAGAAAAAAATATCTAGAATCTGCTCGATTTATTAGTTTAGGTACCTAGTCAACAAATATTTTATTAAATAGTCCAAATCAAAGTTGCAAGCAAAACTCTAAGCAAAATAATTTGAAATACGCATAAAAACACATTCAAAACAAACTTGCTTGGCCGCCACGCCATATTGAATTTCCCTATCTGACAGATGGATTGAATTGCCTAATTGGAAAAATATATTTAGTCTAGGTCAGTTAAGTCAAGCCAGTCAGAATGAGTCAATTGAGTCAGTGGAGTCTGCGTCTTGTCGATCAGTCGCATGTCAGTTAGAGAGTCAGTGTCAGTCATCAACAGTACGTAAGTCATTTCAAAGTACAAGTCGAAATAATCAAGCCAGTGATAGTCAAAATAATAAAAAATCAGATTTTTTAATTCAAGAAATTAAAAATAATTTTTCCCAAAGTGTTTAAAGAAGAACCCAACACTGTAATTATTAGGGCCTCTAACTGAGGCGTCAACATTTAATTTAGGGCTAGATCACTGGATCATAATGGGGATGGGAATCTCACTGCTAAATAATGCACTCACACTTCCAGTTTATATCTCTCTATTGTTGCCAAAATAATCGTTTAATAAAGTAATAAATACTGTAACCACATTCAAGTACTTTTAATTATTCACAGGTTAGTTAACAAGTCGCATTTGAGTTATTCGAGAACATTCCCTAATCGGTATAAATTCACTAGTTGCTAAGTGCTCAATAGTCAATTTAACAATAATTGTCAGTATTAGCGGAACGCTAATATTTTAATTGAGAGCACAAGATAAAGTTTATTCTTAATAGAAATCTTCGGGAGTTGAGAGTTTTTATATTTTTAGAGAGCCCTTAAAAAAGGGGAGTGTGATTAACTCAATGTTTTACGCGATATTATATCACTTGAGTTTTCAAGCCAGCAGCCAGAGAGATGAAAAAATAAGTCTTTTTATTTAGAGAGCGAGAGAGAGAGACTGCACAAGGGTGCAAGTAGAGAGAATAATTAAATAATTAGAGAAAAGTGAGCAGGTTCAAACTTGTATAGAGCTAGACGTTTTTACGCACTATTTACTGCTAATGAAACCACACTACTAAAATCACACTGCGAAGTGAAAAAGAGAGGGAATGCATTTTTTCCCCTAGCGACAAACAACCAGACTGGATCGATACGGTACAGCCTGGTACGGCGCCATTTCGCAAGTTTTTCACGGCGGGGGGCTTTTTTGCAACGTTGTCACTGTGATCATAAAAAAAAAAATATGATTGTTTGGCTGTTTCCACAACAGTAATTAAGAATTTTTTGATTGAGTTACAAATTGAAGAGGGTTCTAAACCAATTTTCCATAGACCGTATGACATGCCATATGCTTTGCGTGAAAAAGTTACATATGAATTATCAAATATGGAAAAGTCTTGAATTATTTCCAAAGTAAGTTTTAGTAACTGGGCAAGTCCCATTGTTATAGTCCCTAAAAAGAATTCAGGTGAATTAGGAATTTGTGTGGATTTCAAAAAAAAAAACCCTAATACTGTCCTGGAGTCAGACCATTGTTCTTTACCTCTTCCAGAGGATATTTTTGCTTGTTTAAGTGGTCAAAAATACTTTTGTGTCTTAGATCTAAAGGGAGCCTACCAACAGCTCCAAATTAGTGAAAAATCTAAAGAGTTACTTACAATAAATACACATTTAGGTCTGTTCACCTATAATAGGTTAACGTACGGCATTAGTGCTGCTCCGGGATTTTTCCAGAGCACCATAGATACCATATTGGCAGGGTTGCCAAATTGTAAAGTATATTTGGATGATAACCTGGTTTATGGAGAATCCTTGGAACAATGTCATGAAAATGTAGTCAAGGTGTTTACACAACTTCACAAATTCAATGTAAAAGTCAATGAAAAAAGTGTAAATTTTTTGAAAGACGTGTTGAATTTCTGGGTCATATTATAGACCAAGATGGTATACACCCAACTGATGAGAAAATTAAGTGCATTAAAGATGCTCCGACTCCGTCAAATTTCACTGAATTAAAATCTTATTTGGGACTTCTCGATTATTATGGAAAATTTATTCCTATGCTTTCCACCAAATTAAAACCCTTGAAGTGGATTTTAGTAAAAATTTGTCTTTAGAGTGCCAGAGAGCGTTCGAGTTTAGCAGAGAGCTTATAACATCTAGTAGTGTTTTAGTCCACTACGACCCAAAACTTCCACTCTACTTAATATGTGATAGTAGTGGCTTTGGTAGTGGCTATGGTGTAGGCGCAGTACTTAGTTTTCGAAGATAGACCAGTGATGTTTGCGTCTAGCACACTTTCTACGACCGAGAAAAAGTATTCAAATTTGGAAAGGGAAGGGTTGGCGATAATGTTTGGATTGAAAAAATTTCATAAATATATTTTTGGTCGAAAATTTGTCCTAATAACGTATCATGAACCTCTTAAATTTATTTTTGGTAGGAACAAAGGCATTCCTGTATCGGCTGCCGCTAGAATTACTAGATAGGCCATAACGTTGTCCGGCTATAATTATTCTATCGAATATAGGAAAGGAAAATTAATTGCTAATGCCGATGGCCTTTCTAGGTTACCCATAAGTAGTAGTACTGATATATCAGATGTATATTCTCTTTCAGTCTAATAAATGAAGTACCTCCTAATTCAGGAGATATTGCTTTCGAGAAAGGCAAAGATCCAATTTTAATAAAAATATTAGATTTTTCAAAATCAGGTTTTCCAAATTCCGTGGAAGATGAGTTAAAACCATATTTTAGAAAGAAACAAGAGCTCTCAGTAGAACAAAATTGTCTTTTATTAGGTAACAAGGTTGTAATTCCAGAGAAATTGCATCGTAAGGTACTGGAGGTTTTTCATGAACAGCATCTGGGCGAAGTCAGAACAAAAATTTTAATTAGGTCATATTGTTGGTGTCCAGGGTTAAACCAAGATATGGAGCAGTTTAGAACTTGTTGTGAAGTTTGTCAACTTCTGAATTTCACCAACACTGATTCTTTGATTTCAAGGCCATCAGCACCAAGTAATTTCTTTCGAGTAAATATTTATTTTTTCCATAAATTTGGTCGAATTTTTCTTATTTTAGTAGATAGTAACTCGAAGTGGCGAAAGTGAAACATATGAAGTTTGGTACTAGTGTAAAAGAAACGGTTCTAAAATTGAAAGAAATTTTCAGCTTCATGGTTTGCCATCTGAACTAGTGTCTAACAATGGACCTCCTTTTGGTTCTGTAGAATTCATAATGTTCTGTCAATCTTATGGCATTAAACCTGTGAAAGCCTCCCCATATCACCCTCAAAGTAATGGGTCTGCTGAAAAGGCAGTTCAGACAGTAAAAAAAGCTTTAGAAAAAGCTATATTCTCTCAGAATAAACAAGATATATCAGATAGTAAAATTTCTCATTTATTAGCTGATTTCCTCTTAACATACCGTAATACTCCATCCACTGTCACAGGCTTGTCACCGGCTGAATGTATACTGAAGATAAGACCCAGAACAAGATTTAATTTTTTGAAACCTTATTACAATTCAAAGATAAAAGTTGTAGATTGTAGCAAATGTTCTAAGTTTTACCATGTTGGTGAACAAGTGTATGTGAAAGATACACTCAAAAAGATTTGGGTAAAAGCAAAAATTGTAAAGGTTCTAAGTTGTTCGACATATTTAGTCATATATGAAAATGAAGTAGTAAGGTTGGTTCTCCGTCATGATTTCTGTGACAAAAATATGGCGACAGCTATGAACTTTCCTTTAAGCCTCCCTTATAATACAATAACTGACAATATCCTAACCCTATTAGTGACCAGTTTCAGCAGTGCACACAGACTTTGCAAAGTGGTAGTCATAATAACAAAGACTCTATAGCTATAATAGTTTTGCAAACACTCCTGAAGAGAAAATGTTTGTTGGTCCAAAAAAACCACTTGATGCTACACCACCTTCAAATAGACATTTTAAAACTGAGAATACTGGTGAGCATACTGTAACCAGATCGGGTAAAGTAAGTAAACGCCCAGAAAAATTAAATATTGAAACTGTAGAATTTAATTCATTATCAATTCACTATTAGAATTAAAGTTTTGTTTCTTTTAAACAAGAGAGAAATTGTTGTGTTTAGTTACCTACTTTAGTAGTTAAGGCCATAGGTTGCTAGCTGGATCAACGCACGCAAAATAGACCCCAATGTTTGAGGTTATAATATAGGAGTCAGCCACGTGCCTAGCTCAGAGTTCTGGATTGTTATTATTAGAATTCCGTATTCTTTAAAAACTTAATGAAGAGATCTGTCCAAAAGAATGTGTGTGTTTCAATTAAATACACAACATAATATATAAATTAATTTTCCAATTTGCAATAGTTGCTAATACCTGATTCTGTTGGAAAAGAGTGTCTGCGGATAATAAATTAAATTCATAGTTATTAATTTTTTTTTTCTCTGCAAGATACTCACTTTTTGACAGAATTCAGGAATTTCATATTCCAAACCTTGCTGAACCTGATACTGTTTTATTCTTTTCTGGGTATACCTATTCCACATAAAAGATCATTATTTGGAGTCTAGATCAGCTGGAGTGATGTCACAGCAGCAATCTATCCTCTTTCCTGGATATAGGAAACAACCCGAAAAGCTTCAGTTCACAGAAGTGAAACCCCAACATCCATTGAAGAGCACCGGATTGGAAAGGGACAATATACTGTATCAGATTCACCAGAAAGACTGAATGTTGAGCTAAATGTTCATAAATAACTTCAAAATTTTCAAAGTAAACTTAATACATTCTTAATATTTACAAATACTAAATAAAATTATTGTTTTTTGGAATTTGAGTGGTTTTATTTGCACATAAAGGGGCTACACGTTTTATTCATTTTTGAATTCCACGACCCTATAGGTTCTCTTGCACTAAATTACAAATAACTATTTTATTTGTAACAAATTTAATTTTAGAACAAATAGTTCATAATGCAACCTGTATTGAGAAGCGTAGGATGCATTTTATGTGATAGTGTAGCCCAGTTTCTACCTAAATGGTAAAATTTGCTGTCAAGTCAGATTTTCCTTAATGACTCCTTCAAATTATTATTAATTCTTCTGTTTCTTTGAAGTTCATAAATTTCCGACTAGAACTCCTGTTGGGGACTTGCTACCTAAGTAATTGAGTAAATTGGAGATTTTAGATTTGTTTGTAGCATTTTCAATTTCTCTTCAAGTATGCTACCTTGTTTTGCTCTGGTGGATATGATTCCATATAGAGCTATAAAGAAATAAATGAATAAACGACTATCTTTTCTGTGCCCAGATTTTATTACCTTGAGTACTGCCTTCTACTAAAAGTTTTTTTGGTTCAGGTTTGCAGTTTTATTTAATTGATCTAGGAAGGTTTGATTCAGTACGGCAGGGCTCGCTGTTATCATTAGAATCTTAGAAAAAGGAGAGAGTACCATCGACTCTGTTGGCAGATCAAATCAATAAATAATCTGAGGTTATGATAGTTGTTATTTACTTTTTTCGATTTTTTAGTTTCATGATACATCTGTCATTGAACAGCTGTCTTGTCTAGGCGTTTTCTTTAGACCTGTTCTACTTTTTGATATAGGTTCTAAAGGCAATTTTCAGCATTCACCAGGTATCTGGTGTCATTTATACATAACCCGCCTGTTCAGTTCGTATTTTTGGGATGAAACTTAACACGCCCTTTCCTTAATTTTCACCAATGTCAAAATTAGAAGTTTGACGTTGGAAGCCCTTTCCAAATCGAAGAGGAAAAATCTCCCCTTTTGATCTTGAGACCTGATATTGTGAGGTCGGTCTTGACCCTAATTATTTTTAGGCAAGACTTTTTGGAATTTTGTGCCAGGGAAACTCAAATTAGACTAATTTCTTGTTGATCGTTGTCTAGAGTTGTCCCTTGGTCATTTTGGATTTTGTTTCGGTAAGTTTTGAGATCTTCTTCAGGAATTATTAACCTACAACAGGTTTTTCATTTCTTCAATAGGATCGTTCCGAGCAGCTTTGGAAGTTTAAGACTTCACTTTTGGCCTAGAGCATCCCTCAGTTAGAGGTAAGATTATTTCTAATGTTTGGGGCTCGATCTGTTTTTTTTTTATACGAACATCGTTACAGGGTTCTCGGCTATATTTAGAAGATCCCAGGTTGTATTTAGAAGATCCTAGGCTGTATCCAGAGCGATTCTAGGCTGGATCTAGATTGCTCTTAGTTGGGGCTTTGGTAGCTTCCCTTCAGCAACCCTTTTGGTACCACTGATAGAACCACGTTGACTTCTACGTTAAATAGATAAAACGTGGGTAGGACTTCCATAGGACTCACTCACCATACCATAATCTGGAATAAACTTAGAACTGCTAACTGTTTCTGTCTGAATCTATATTGAGACCAAACATGCAGATAACCACACTTTAGGAACTTCTGAGTTGTCACATACATTTGAAGATAACTAACACTTGTATACATGTAAGTTGCACTTTATACTATTTAGGCAAATCTTATATGAATCACTTGACACTTAATTACGTTCAGTACGTGCCCCTTAAATAAAATTCTAGAATTTTACCCTGAGGTTGCCCTAACAATAATTTTCGTCTTTCTGGTGTTTAATTTGCCTGTTGGCAAAGTGTAACCGATACTGTATTTTTTTCATCATTCACAACTGTAAATACCAAACAGTTTTAGTCATGTTTACTTAAAATTCGTATTTATCTATACATTATTTACATTCTTGTTTTATATATTCAAATATTTATAAATTAGGTACAAGCCTGAATTTGCACCTTTTTTTTAATAACGTCCTGGCTATCCCTATTTAATATTGTTATTATTTTTATTAAAGAAGCCAGATACATTATTGTACCTAATTAGTTGTTTTATTGCTAAGCTCTCCAATTGCACAGGTTTTGTTTATGACATCATTAAGTAATCTTCCTAGTTAAGTCACAATTAACTTGGTGGCTCCCAAAGGTAAGATGTATACAAGCAACCCATAAACCCATGGCCTCCGAATTGATGCTGACTAGCCGTACGCAATATAATTAGGCAATTGCCAAATAAGTACGTTATATGTTTGTATCTCAAAGATAAAAGCTCAAAACGAGATACAAGACATACAGTCAATGAGTAAGCATCAGTCCCCTGCTTGAACTGAAACAACTCATTATTACAATAGGTGCGACAATTTATGAATAATTCGACATACCCATCATACCTATTTCTTAAATTCAAATTCAACTAAAAAAGTTATCTAATTTTCTCTGTAATGTGAGGTGAAAGAAGTGAAAAAACATGGCTCCAGCCATCAGCCACACGGGCGACAGGCATCTTCTGAAAAAAAGGCTCGTTTCGAAAGAGGAATTTCAGAGCTGCCAACTAAAACATCAAACAAAACAGCAGCAGCTTTAGTCTATAAACAACAAATGGAGAGTTTTCCAAATATTGTTGAAACAACGTTAAAAACAGCACGACATTTAATGTTATTCACAAATAATTTTCTTAGAGGCCCTTATGCGTAGTATTGTAAAATGCAACAAAAACGTAGCTAAATGTATCCGGGATAACACCACAAAAGGCAATCACATGAGCCTGTTAAGTCCGTACAACACATTTTCATGAAGAACAGAATAACATTTTATTATAGCGTTTCCTCGCTAAAACTGTAGCTTAATCACCGTCACAGTGACTAGGCTGAAAATTTACCCGTGTGTGCGTAATAGTAATTTCACGCCGTGTTGCGGAAAAAAATAACTCCCAAATTGGCCCGTCGATCGTACGAAAATTAGAATCTCTCTTTCTCTCCGTAGAGCCTTTCAGGAATTTGCCACGGAATCCACCCACAAAAAAAAAATTGTGCGTGGTCAGCCCTGAATTTTCTGGTGGGTCTTTTGTCGAGTTTTTTCAAATTGGTTTTTGGTTGGAAGTCTTATAAATTAATCATTGTTAGAACTACAATTATATGACTTCAGAATTATTTTGTAATCGAATCAGAACCAATCACTGATAGTTTGACCTCCATCAAGCGAATTTTTTTGATAGATATATCAAAGTTTTATATGTATAGTCGCCTCACTATAATTTGACACGATTTTCATCGCTGGTGGGTGGATAAAGTGACAGAGATTCAGGTACCTACTGTTACACACGTCTCCATAACAGTCAAGTTTATGACATCCGGAAGATAGTCAACTATTCATATCGTTACGTAAGCGGGTTTGTAGATAAGTGATATTACTTTTCCAAGCATATTAAATTTTATTTTGATCAATAACATGAAAATCAGTACAAAACTAGACCACCGCAGTACTTCACTTAGCGCATTAACTGTCCAATACAAAATTTCCTCTAACCTACATCGCGTATGTGCCGCTTTCATACCATTTCAAGCTATCCCTAATGATCGATGATCCGCCGGCACGATAATTTCCTCAATGCCAAACCCGGAAGAAGGTTACTGTAGAGTATGACTGTGATCCCGTCGATCCCGATCTCCTTCTGGCGACTCTCAGATTCTAATGGAGAACTTGGAAAGAGGCACCAAATGCTACCGCTTCGGAAGATGAAGACATTTCAAACATGACGGTAGATCATGGCTCTCCTTCTGGTGACTCTCAGCCTTTAATGGAAAAAGTTGAAGCAGTATACGATTTTCAAAACAAACAGGTTCTGCGTTCTGGTAAAATAATATCCAGGGTATTTGAAGTGTCCATTTTATTAACAATATTTAAATTACTGCATGAAACTGCACAAGCAAATTTGATAATGTTATTCTAGTTTCTATAACTACATGGGAATCAGATACTTATTTTTGTCTATCATTCTATATGTAATCAGATTTCCTTATAACTAACTTAAGCCTATTACAATATTAAACATCTTTCCCCCCAAAGATCTAACTTATCTGCCCGCTCTAGTAACAGTCACTGATTTTTTATTAAAATCAGTTACCTCAACCCCATGACTCACTTGTTTTGACATGGTATCATCATTGCCAGATGTACTTGCTATCAGAAAATCACCAACATCTGAAGATTGATTGCCAGAAGAAGCATTTTCAATATTCACTGTCAACATCATGTTTTCAGCCTAACTTTTGATTTTTGAACATACTGATTATTGGAAGGTTTTAGAACAATTATGTTTTTTCTAACAACATTAGGTACCACTTTCATCTTGCAAATTGTATGATCTAGGTGCATCATAATTATTGAGGATTTTTCACATGATTATAAAGTCTGTTTTTTTTTTCAAAGATAATTCCCCAAAAAAATTTAGTATCTATGTTGGCAACACAAGCCTTTTCTTAATAAAAAATTTGAAAGCATTGACAATTTTACATAGTGTTGCCAACATATTGTCATTTTGACTTTTATCTTTAAAAAAAAACACAGACTTTAAGTCATGTTTACATTTTGATTGGTTAGTAAAGTTGACAAATCTTTTGCGTTTTTATCATAATAGGGACATAAAGCTATTTGAAATGATTCGCCGGTATCGGTATCGGTATCCGTAACGCAACTAGATACGTTGACAAGCGAAAAGACTGTTAAAGCGCTCCCTGTTCCGGTAAACGTAAACGCATCTCATAACCTGCAAATTTTTGTCTCAAAACTCCGGCGTTTTATATCTAACCTTAAAATTGTTATTTTTTTTGCGATAGAGAAGCACTAAACACACAAGAAACTCAAGAAAGTATAAACTGAACAAATTAAATCAACCCGGAAGAAAAGTGAGGTTAATCATTTAAAATTTGACACATGCGTCAGGAATGTCAAGATACGTTACCCATACGGATACCGCGAGAGGGCCGTAACGTTACGTTGTACGTACGGTATCTCGGCCTCCGTATCGCTTCTGCACATGCGCAGTACGATACCGATACGGATACCGAGCAAAAAATACAGAAGCTTTATGTCCCTAATAACATTTAGCTTTATCACGTTTACATATCAATTTTCCAACAACCCCTCGTCACAACAGCGGCTCTAACAAACTTCTTTCTACTGGACCGTTTACCTTGCATTTTTAACTATTCAGCATTTGAGATAGTGTAAAATCCATATGCTCAATTGGAATGTTTCTATACAGCGTGAATGTCGTAACTCGTAGCCCGTGCATTGGAATTCAATTGGATTGCAGGTGGATTTATAAAGATAGCATCTAATCCACCTGCAAGCTAATGCACAGGCTCACAGCCCCCTACATTTAACAAGCCATGAAGTTAAAAAGGCAACACCGCAATCTTACCGCCAAGTGGTGCTGGTGGTGTTTGTTTGTATAAATATATATTTTTTATTTTATTAATATGAATCACAAAAAATACATAATTTATTGTACTAAAGGGCTAAAAACAGTAATTCAATGAATAATTTAACTATTTGTGTAAATAAGAACAGTAAATAATTGATTTAAATGAATATATTTCTAGAGTCTAAAGTGTTATAGGCCTATGTTTCAGTATGTCTTTTGAAAATCTAACTTTTTCTTTCTTCGGGATTTTTTCGGAAGGCAAGTCTATTCAAATACATGAGCTGATTTTCGAAAATAAGAGGTACCTACTTTTAAGAGTTGGACGTTTTAGTTTGAACTCTCGAACTACGCCTTTATCCTTGTTTGTTTCAAATCTAATTATTTCGGTTTCTTCAAAATGTTTACAACACACCACAGAATTTTTCGTTATTGTATAATCTCGGGTATAATTATCTTGGTGTATTGCTTTCATCCACATTTTTTGCACTTCAGAATTTTTTTGGAAATAAAAATGTTTGCATTTCTTCAGTTTTTAAGGAACTCCTAATAGTTCGATTTGCACCCAGGAACACAGTAGTTTCATGGCATCTGGAACAAGTTTAAATATCTTAGGTAATATATCGAGACCTATGCTCTTGCAGACAAATATTAATATTGTTTTTATTGTTTTACCTTACCTTACCTTCTTTTTTGCTCCTGTACCCATTTGCTAAAAATTTGCAATCAAAGCACAAAGGAACAGGTATCAACTAAATATGGGCAATATATTGGTGTGTTTCTATCCACTTTTTCGTCAATAATGCCCATAAAAATACTAAATTGCAACAATACACAATGAAAGCAATACACAGAAACACATAACCCAATAACAAAATAGCACCATACGCGACGTTGCCGTCATTTCCAATTTCATGGCTTGTTAACTATAGGAGGCTGTGACAGGCTACGTAAATCACCCTGTATATAATTAAGCGAAGCTGACTGGGTCTATGTCAATTCGTCGTAAGTCAATTCGTCGTACGTCAATTCGTCGTAAAGTCAATACGTTGTAAAGTAAATTCGTCGTATACGACATTTCGTCGTAAAGACAATTCGTTGTAAACGGCATTTCGTCGTATACGTCAATTCGTCGTAGCGTTAATTCGTCGTATTTCAGGTATAATGTTAAAATGTATTAATTTGCACTTTTTCTATTTAATCCGACATTATCAAGCTTACCGAATTGTCGCAAAGTAACGTTTACGACAATATAGGTAATTCGTCGTTATTATCGGTAAATTTGATAATGTCTGATAAAACAGTAAAAGTACATTTTAACATCGTACCTGACATACGACGAATTAACAATACGACTAATTGACGTATACGACGAATTAACAATACGACTAATTGACGTATACGACGAATTAACGTGTTGATAGTTTGTAATTTTAATCAAACATTATCAAACTTACCGATAATAACCCGGTTAGTTTGCAATGTAATTCTGATTTAAATTGCAAACTACCCGGGTTATTATCGGTAACTTTGGTAATGTCTGAAATAACTAGACAGTGTGAATTTATACTTTTCAATATTTTAACATAATACCTGAAATACGACGAATTGACATATACGACGAATTATCTATACGACGAAATAATGTTACGATGAATTGACCTATACGACCAATTGATTTTACGCCGAATTGGTATACGACGAATTGACGTACCTACGACATATTGATTTACGGCGAATTGACGGTGACCCGAGCTGAATATGTACAGGGTGTATCAGGTTCGACTACAAAAATTTTAACACGTGAAAATATGGCCCATTTTGAACAAAAAAAGATATACTACATGGGGTCCAAACTCAACCATTCTTAAGAAAAAGGACTTTGAAGTTTTGAAATTTTTTAACGAATATTTGGAAGATAAAGAAAATTTTAATCATTATGAGATGTAATAGTATATTGTTGTATTAGGCGTAGAAGCTTTACTTTTTTGAGCTGAAGCAGTAGGTTTGCGAGCCGAACGTAGTGAGGCTTGCAATACTGCTGAAGCACAAAAAAGTGCTTCTACTCCGTATGCAACACGCTATTTTTTCTCCAAACGAATGGGGTAATAGTCTAAGAGCCAGTGATCTTTTAGCGTAAAAAGTTGCCGATGGACAATTTCTTGTTTAAACGATGTAGTTTTATCCTCCGTGATCAAAAACCATAGTCTGGCAGTGGGGAAGTTTGTCGTAGGCATAATTAATTAGTCATTAAAAAATTCACCAAATTCGAAATAATTGCCGATGGCCGATTTTTGCGGCATATCATTTAAAAATGTGCCATTAACAAGGCTGTAATAATGCTAGACGGTTTTCACGAGTTTAAAGCCTTGCCAGACGCTCCCAAAATGCAAAAAAAAATAATAAAAAATTCGAAAAATTTGCCGAACCCTGTTTTCTTTACATTAAAGAGAAAAAAATTGCTAATCAAACAAACCCAGTGCGAGACGGTTTTTTCGAGGATTAATCCTTGCCAGACCTTGCAGAAGTTCGTTTTTTTACGCGTCCGTGAACGCACATATTATTATCCCCTCCCCGCGTCTGGGAGCGGATAATATGCCGCGGCCACATGTCGGTGATCCCGTACGAGAGCAAATGAGATGGAAAGACAAGGAATGAGTGGAACAAAAGGGTTTGTATAATAATACATCAATGAATGAACTATACCTACCGGGTGTCCCACCGAAAACTGTCAATGGCCTATATTTTGAAAACGGTAATCGATAAAAAAAAAGAAAATCTCAACCAAAACAAGGTACTTTTCAGCTCTCCGCGAACTTTTCCTCCGGCTGTAGCCACCCTAACCTCAAAATCCCGAATGGTACTATAGGTCATGCGATGATTCAATTTTCTAAATGGACCTGTGAAAAAAAAATAATCCAGATTTAAATGTGAGTCTAATTTTGATGAAAACCTCATTTGATCTAGTGGAACAGATAAATGTGATTTAAGATCGATCGACAGTGTTCACCTCCTCAAGGGGGCAAAGTTGTTAACTCGAATTATGGGCTATTTTCTGACAATTTAAAATTTTATCTAGATAATTTTTTTATGCAGATTCGTTTAGAGAATTAAAAAACCCCTCAAACAAGGTATCACATGACCTATAGTGCCATTTAAGATTTTGAGATTAGGGTGGCTACCGCCGGAGTGGTGGTTCGGGGAGACCTGAAAAGTACCGTGCTTTGGTTCCCCCTTCAAACGGGTTTTTTCTTTATCGATTAACGTTTTCAAGATATAGGCCATTAACAGCTTTCGGTGGAACGCCCGGTATACTACACGTAACAGGAATGGATCCCACCGTTGTCGGATATGGCATTTGTCTCTCTCTCTTAGTGTGTCCAAAGATAGCTATATACTGATGGCTACTTTTCTCCTCCCAGTTCGTTGCTGTGAGGTTTGGTATATTCCTAACCCCAAATAAAAATTTTTTTGGACCATCTCAATTTTATAAATCGGCGCGACCATTCCAGGTACCTACGTGAACTTTATAATTCATTGTAATATAATTATATTTATTTTTTTTTCTGTTAATTTAATAACGAAATAAAATAATTAAATAGTGAAGAATGAATTGACATAAAATAAAATATAAATTATCGATTTTTAATTGTATTGAAATGTCAAAAAAAAGAATAAGCTAGGTTTTATGTATGATTTTGTGTAATAATGATTTTTCCATTTTAAATACGACCCACCCATCCATACTATGAGAGCTTATTACGATAATGTAACCAATTTTAGCCTATTTGAGTTACGTTATAAGTTGTATTATCGTACTAGTGATGTAATGAGCTCCTTATATCACTAGTCATTTAATAGGCTCATTACGTAACTCATTTTTTAATTATGAATATTAAAAGTAGAACTAATACCTGATGCTGCTGATAGTGTTGCTTGAAGTCCTTGTTGAGAAAGTATTTTCTTTCAGCCTTGAGCTTTAAGCTCACCAAATAATCTGTTGTGAAAAATCAAAACCATCGAATACATAAAACAAAAATCTTAGTTGTAGATAAAATGTGTATCACACGTACGGTAACGCTCATTATAGTACTCAAGTGGTTATCAGGACTCCGTCTACAGCCTCGTCGTAACAATATTTCTATTCGATTCACAATTTTTTTCTCATAATTTTTAAAAAAAAAGGTTTCGGCAAGTATTTCGAAAATCGTCTGGCATTATTACAGCCTTGTTAAGGGGATATTTTTGAATCATATGCCGCAAAAATTGACCATCGGCAAATAGTTCGATTTTCATGAATTTTTAATGACTTATTAATTATGCCTACGCCAAACTTCCCCACTACATGCTGCCAGACTACGGTTTTTGATCTCGGGGGATAATATTACATCGTTTAAGCATGAAATTTTCCATCGGCAACTTTTTACGGAAAAAAATTCACTGGCTCTTAGACTATAAGCTCCGGGGCAAGTGAATGGTTGAGCGGCAGTAAAAGTACGAGCGGCACTAAAAGTACTTCTACTGCCGCTCCAGCGGCACTAAAAGTACTTTTGCTGCCGCTAGGGTTGCCAAGCAGCATAGAAATTAAATTTCTACCACCTCGACAGGTGTTAACCCGCTGGATTTGCCTAGCAGCATAGAAATCAAACTTCTGACATCTTGACAGGAGTTAACAAAGTGACGTTTTTCTGACGTTTGGAGAAAAAAAAAATTAGTTCATCCAATTATTAAGTAATTATGCATTCTTAGTCAACAACAATAATAAAAAATTGAAAAAAAAAAAACATGAATATTTCACTCGTAAATCGATATCTGAACATCTGGCAAGATAGCACAACACACACACTTGATTTGTCTTATGTCAGTTAGTTGAAGCATTGGAAACGCGCGTAATTCATATTTTTTTGAAAATAAAATGTTTACAAACGCCGAAAATACAGATACTTGTTTAGGCAGAATCGTTGCAAAATGCCCATTTGGCCGCCAGAATTTACAGGGAAAGATTTCCCAAGAGTACCCACCTGATGATAGAACATTGTGCCCGTTTTAGAAGATTGAGTGATACGGGAAGTGTGAGTGTGCAAAGTCTGCGCGTTGATTTGAGTGTTTTGAGAACCTTTTAACAAAAATTAATATTTTTATAATGAGGATTTGGCAAGTAGCTGAGTAAGTTTTATTTAATTTTTCTCTTGAATATTTAGTGCAAAAATGTCATGAAAGTGCAATTCACAACTTAATTAAACAAAATGTGTCATATCCATACAGTTTTTCTGTAACTTTACCTAATTTTTATAGTTGCACAAAAAATAGTGTGTATACCATGACCGCGAATCTTTTTAACGTCCTCGAGATTATCTTGCCTCGAAGCGGCCTCGGAGATAACTTTTCTCTACGTACGCTAAAGCAGCATTTCGCGGCCTTGGTATACAAATAACTAATAAATTTACCAGTTTTATTTAAATTTATATCCTGGCAGAGATAATACCTGTATGATGTTGTCACGTTGTTAACATTTTTCTAAATTTTAATTCTGCGATAACTCGGAAAATACTAACAATTGACCCATGATTCATAGGACAGTTTAATATTATTATTTGTACTCATACCTGATACACCCTGTATATATCCTTTCTTCCCTCCAAGGATTTTTTTACTATAATTTTCCCGATACTAACAGCTTTTTCTGCTAACCCATTTGATTTGGAGAAGTTAGAACTCCGAAATTCAAGATTAAAGTCCCATTCTCTTCTCGATTCTCTTGGAAATTCTATAACTTTTTGACTATTAAACGGAATATTATCTGCTAGAAGAATATCTGGTGGACCAAATCGAGCAAATACAAATACACTTTTCATATGAGATTTCACGGAATCAGCACTTTTGTCTTTGATAGGAAGCCATTCTAACTAGTTAGAGAAAGTATCATACCGTTGATTGAAAATCATACATAGTTAAATATGAATGATTACCGTAGGTAAAAATATCTGTACTCACAATCTCCCAACCTCTAGAGTTGGAAATGGATATTATATGTGTATGAGTGTTTCTTTTGTCTGTTTTCTGGATTTTTTTTTAAATATTTTGCATATCTTGTCTCAAAACTGTTGGAATTATGATTTTATTTTCCAAGAGTAACAAGCCATCAACAAAAACAATCCTTTTTTTTAATTTTGCACGAATTTTACCATTATCAGGAATTTTATGAATTTCTTAGGCCACCCTTCATTCATATATTAATTACTAAGCTCAATTGTGGATCCTGAAGTGTTTTGTGTCTCAACTCATTTTTTTTTTCTCTGACGTTGGAACGTTTTTCACTATTGCATGAACAGAATAATTAATTTCAGAATCATATTTTCTTATTTTATGGTTACTTACAAGATGCTCTTGATAATGTATCCAAAATATATATTTGTTTTCTAGATTTATATTGAATAGTCAAACGATAATTTAATAATTTCAAACGCATTCGTTGAATAATTATTGGTGACACTGCCTGGAAATCTTTACAAAAAAATTGTTTCCAATGGTTTGTGATCGAAAAAAAATTTCACATCTGGCGCCTTATTCTTGAATCTTAGGGAGTAGAAAACGCGAGAGAAAGTGGGCGTGGCGTGTCTTCCTACAATTGAAAATACTGAATTCTTGAAAAGAATTCTCTCATGACTTGATAGACAGATTTCTTCCCAATGGAATTCCAATTTCTATTAGTCCCAAGTGAGAGAAAATGAAAATGGGAATGGAAACAAAGATAAACAAACAACAAAACGTTAAAAAATTGACAGAGAAGTTTTTTTCAAAGTGAAAGTGAGTGTTTTTTTTGCATAATGGCTTTAGATAATATAATATATAATGCCGATAAACTAATATAAAAACAAGAAAAGAACTTAAATAAACTCTCTTCTTGATTCTCTTATGATATCTACAATGCTGAGTAAAGAAACAGAGATATGCTCTATTATATGGGTTTGTTTTCTTAGCTCATCTCGTTTCTCTTTCAAAACTTGATTTTTTCAGAACGGTATGTATCTGTGTTCCATTTTGAGCATGTTCTAAAATGTTCACCATTTTACTGTGGTTTTTGATAGATTCATTCCGTCTCATGGTTTTTGTCACTCTAGGTATAGCATGATTCTTTATTTCAGGAGCAAGGTTCTTCCTTGTATTTTCAGTTTCATTTTTCTCAAGCTCAGTGGGGGGATCTGAGTTTTCATTTGCTGTAAGACAAACAAGATGTTTATTACTTAGCTGTTGATACCAACCAAGCAAAAGGTTCTTATAAATGTTTTTTGCCATAAAGCTCTTGAGTGTGCCATTGTAAAATCAGGTGCAGCAAATAATTTTGGTCTGGTTGGCTGAAATCCAACATGATTTTCTTTTGTTCTTGTTTTATATGTGTGTGTGCCATTCTTGTTCTAAACTTCTACTTTTTGAAAAGCATTGAATGTTCGTATTTATTAGTACTTATAGTATAAATGCATAAACACTATAAACTCACCTTTGAAAAAATCTAAATAAAGCGAGGGTTTTCTCACCCACTACCCACTGCACACTTGTGGTCTATTCGCGTATATGGCCTGACTAAGAATTGTCAGATAAGCCACAGATAAATTTAAAAAGCCTAATAATTTACAACAACCAAAAGTGCATTTGTCAAAAAGCTGTCACTGACAATTTTCATTATTTGTGATTGGTCAGAATTTTGCACTAAAATCTGGCAGCAGTGTTCGCTATTCTCTTACTCCTTCCTACTCCCTATTTTCAAGATTACAGCTTTTTAAAATCGAGAGAAATTATGAAGGAGTAGAAAAATCAGAGAGCTCCCCGGGGAGTACAATTTTCTCTCAAATCAAGAATAAGGACACTGAGCCATACATAAAAAGATCAAATTTTTGAGCTCCAAAAAGTATCATCCATCAAGGTCTCCTTTTCTATCTGGGCGTATTTCTGCCCTGTTGGAGTTAAACTTCTAGATGCGAATGCTACAGGGTGTCCCTCTTGAAGCAAACATGCGCCCAGACCATCTTTTGACGCATCAACTGTGTGTTGAAAATAATGAGAACAGGAGAATTAGTAAGTAAGAATTTTAACTGTTTTACTGCAGATTTGTGATCTTCATTCCAATGCCAATGAACATAATTTTTTTGTCAGATTTCTAAGTGGGGCTGTAATTTTAGATAAATTTGTTATAAATTTCCCCACAAATCTAACCCTACCCAAAAAACTTAACAGCTCTTGTTTATTCTTACCCTCTTTCATGTTTAGAATAGCTTTTATGTAGTTTTGATTCACACTATTGCCTTTTTTCCGAAAAAATCTGTCCCAAAAATTTGTGTTAAAATTGAATTTTTGTTGTATTTTAATTCCCCTCTCTGTGAAACTAATCTTACATTTTGATCATGTTCTTGTTCTGTAGCACCTGTCACTATTAAATCATCAAAATAAAGTTCAACGCCCTCTATATCTGCGAACAATTCATAATTTTTTCTCTGGAAACTTCTGGGGCAGATGGCATTCCAAAAGGCAATCTTAAGAACTTATATCGGCTAAATGGCGTACCAAAACTACACAAATCAGTACTCTTTCAATCTAATTCTATTCGCCAATACCCATCACGCATATCTTTAACGGTGAAATACCGTTTGCCACATAATTTTGAGCTAATTAGATCTACAGATGGCACCAAAAAGTACTCTCTTTTCATCGAATGATTTAAATGCTTGGGATCAAGACATGGTCGAAGGTCACCGTTAGGTTTCTCCACAATCACTAATGCATTAAGCCATTCTGCTGGTTTCTCTAGCTTGCATATAATGCCTTTTGCTTCAAGATCTTCTAGCCTATGTTTTAATCGATCATGTGAGATCGTTGGTATTTCACGTATAGGAATAATTTTTGGTACAGGCATTTTTCAATATAATGTGATGAACTAATGGAAATCTTGCTAACCCTTGAAAGACTGCTGTGATTTTTTTAATCATGTCTTCAAGACTATTTAAGGAAGTTTCCTCAAGTTATGAATTTCTGATTTTAATTTGATCTGCCCTTTTAATTAAATTCAGGATAATACAGTCCTGAAGACCTAATTTTTTAGAAACATCACCTACTTAACATTTTTCCATGTTCTTTCTCTTTGATCTGATTCTACAATCCTGCTGCATTTTTTTGGGCAACTTTATCTTCACTTCCATTACAAAAAACTTATGATCACTATCGCTACTGTCATCTTCACTACTCAAGTCACTATCATCACCAGTTTTTTCTATTCCATGTACCTTTTTGTCCTTTTTTTCAGACTTCTCTCCTTTTTGGCTATTTTTTTTTTTTTGATTGCCCTCTTGCACACATTTGCGAAGTGGTTTTTACCTTGATACTTTGCACATGTTATATTAAATGCAGGACACACATTTTTTTTAGTAGTAGTAGTAGATTTAAAACACCTCAGAGTTTTTGGGTGTATTGCGCATGCCCACATTCATGATCATTTGCGAAAGAAATTTGATTCTAAGAGCAAACAATATATCTTTGTTGCCTACTGTGAACAAACTAAAGGCTAGAGACTCTTTGATAGTCAGAAACCAGGTCATATAATAAAATCTAGAGATGTGGTGTTTTTTGAAAATAGGTACTTATAAAGGAAACACTACAGTATCTTCTGATATTTCAGAGCAGCAAATAATTCAAGTTGATTTTAAACTAGAAGTTATTAATGATATCATTGCTGATCATCAAGCTGAAAATGATAATACAGGAACTGATAGTAGCAATGAATCCTCAGATGAACCAGGGAATCCAGAGCAAATGCAACAAAAGCTTAGACGTACTCAGAGATCTAGGAAAATTAAATTATTCCCTGATCATATACTCTACAATGCATCGCAAGAAGTAGGTAAGCGAGCCTTTTTCCGAGCAAGAAGCCATAGCTAGTGAATATGGTGATGAGTGGAAGAATGCTATAGAGATGAAGAAATGCAATCAATGAAGGACAATAATGCATGGACTTTAGTGGCCATTCCCAAAGACAGAAAAATTGTACAGTGTAAGTGTGTATATCGAATAAAAGATGGTGTGAATGGGGGAAAAATATTTAAAGCTCGTCTCGTAGCCAAAAGTTATACTCAAATATATGGTGAGGATTATACAGAGACATTTTCTCCAGTGGTAAGAAATTCAACCATTCGTTTGTTATTGCATTGTCTGTAAATTTGGATTTAGAAATAGATCTCATGGATGTCACTACGTCCTTTTTTAATAGTGACATGAATGAAGAGATTTTTATGACTGAACCAGAGGGATATGTTGCTAAGAAAAATTAAGTTTTTTCACTGAATAGAGCTATTTACGGTCTAAAACAAGGTTACAGAATGTGGAACAAGAAAGTTGAACAAATAAAATACGACAAGTTAAATCACGAAATTAAAATTAATCAAAAGGATTATATTTTAAAATTGTTAGACAAATTTGGTCTGACCGAGGCAAAATCGGTTATCACTCCTATGGAAGCTAATTTGAAATTATAAAAAGGGCTTAATCCACCAGATGAAAATATACCATATCAATGTTTGATTGGGTCATTAATGTTTCTTGCAGTAAATTCACGTCCTGATATAGTTTTTGCAGTAAATTATTTAAGTCAGTATAATAACTACAATACAAATGGTCATTTTCAACATGCTAAAAGGATCTTACGTTATCTAAAAGGGACTCTTGGCAGTTGGTTTTTAGGAGAGATAATGATAATATTTGTGGATATTGTGATGCAGATTGGGAAAATGATATTAATGATGGAAAATCATACAGCGGATATGTTTCCAAGTTGGCTGGAGGGGCAATGTCTTGGGAGGCTAAGAAACAAAGTTGCATAAATTTGTCCAGCACTGAAGCAGAGTATGTTTCCTTATCATTGGCCACAAAAGAGGCTATACCTATTTCTTAAATATATTTTAAATGAGCTTTTAGGCTTGAAAGATGCAATTTTGATTCTCAATGATAATCAAAGTGCCCAGAAATTGGTAGTCCTATGACTCACAATCGTACTAAACATAATAATGTCAAGTATCATTTTATAAGAGATGCAGTTGACAAAAATAATATTTAGTTAAATTATATGCTAACAGATGAAATGATACCTGGATATTTCCACTAAAAGTTTGCATGGACCAAAACATATAATGAACATGTGAAAAATTTAGGTTTAGAATAGACATTATTTAGGTAATATTCGATTAAGGGAGGCAGTTGGAGATGTTTTGATCCACAATTACCTACCTGCTATTATTGTGAATGTAGCTAGTAGCACAGATTGCTGGCAATTACATGTTTTTGACAGAAAAGTATGTCATTCAATTTGTGTTCCTTTAGTCATTATTCTGTAGTCGCTTCTCGTGTTCTTTTCACGTTGAAATAAATATTCATTAGTTTAATGCCGCAAACTTCTTTCAAATTACCAATATATTAGCTTGGGGTTGAGAACTTTACTTATATTCTTTCGATTTTATATTCTGGGAAAATTTTTTCTATTATAGGTATCCAAACAAACAAAAAAAGTATGGTTACTTAATGAGTAATTAAAAATGCAAAGATAATTGAATGCATAACAAAAACAACAACCTGTCAACGCGAGATGTCACTCATTACATTCATCACTTACAAATAACCACCTTGTTGGAAAATCTAATTATGAAGCAGGCTATTTCTTATGCATAAACCTATGCATCGTCTGAGTATTACTTTCACTTTAAATGTAAATGTCATATGTGTTAAAAGGTACGCTGGTAAATATATAACGCCGAAACTACACTCAAAACTAATACCATTGGGGCAATAACAATAAAATAAGAATTAAGAAAAAAACAAATCAATCTATCAGCGTCCCAGTGGGAGTGCGAACCGAGCCGACAAAAGCTGTGTTATTCCATATTTAATGCGCCCCAGGGCGCAGCCCCGGGTACCTGGGGATCCTTACCGAACCGCTCGGACAATGCGAGCATAACAAATAGCAAGTGTAAAGATAAGAATAATGTACGTAAAGAATATTTTTATGTAGTTCTAAAAATATTTCATTTGATTCATTTTGGAGTGTAGTCTCACAAAACGAAATATGTACAATGAATGCCTAGATGAAAAGATATAGTGATTCACAAGAGAGATGGAAAGAGACAGGTATGGATACAAAAACAATGGGTTTGGTAAGAAGAAATAAACTAGAAATCAGGGGTACAAAAGGCTGGCAAAACTTATTCAAAAAAAAAACTGAATAGAGAAACCGAGGAAAGTGAGCAGCTGCTGATCGAGGAAGAACTAACATCTTATATACTGGGAGACACTCTAAAACATCTTAGAATTTAAAGAAAAACAATCACCCACAAAATAAATAACAAATGAACTGTTGAAGAAATAAGGAGACACAAAAAGAAATAGGTACCCATAAACATTATAGCAAATCGGAAAATAGCAAAAGAAAAGAAAATGAAAAGAGAGTGAACTAGAGATTTATAAAACAATTCTATCTACACGAGATAAATAGCCATTATCAATCGAGAATCGAATATAAGAGCGATAAATTCATTAAGTGAAAAAGTACGAATACGCACAGGATTGAGGCAAGGAGGCGATTCACCTACCCACATAACAAAATTGCATCCTTAGAATGTAATAAGAATGTTCTTTTTTAAGGAGGAATGTTCCTAGAATGTTCGCCAAAACCATTGCGAATGTCCTGAGAATGTTCTGAGAAAACATTGTAGAAATACTGTTTGCAATACCCAAGAACTTCCTGGGAAATCCATTAGGATATTTCTAGAATATACCTACGAGATACTCAGTACGTCCTGAAAAAAATATTATACCAATATGCTTGAAATATTTTTAGAATATATCACATATATCATTCTCAATATGCATCCTAGACATAACATTCTTGTTTGATTCTAGGGATATACTTGGAATGTTAATTTTCGCTCCAAATAATGTTCCTTTCAGTCCTTTTATATTAAAAGCAGTAAAAGAGTTGTTGGAAAAATTCTCTGGAAAACACAAGTGTTTAACCAAAGCTCCGGTTTCGAGCTTGTTATGCTCTCGTCGCGGTAAGCACGCCCACAGAACTTATCACCTCTGGAAAAGTATCTGCAATGTCATGTACCGGTTATGAATTACAGCGCCATCGTTGACTGAGAATCCAACTAATCGAGCATTCTTGACAAAAAGGCGAATTGATTTTTTTCATATATTTTTATTATTTTTAAATAATTTTTAATGTTCAACTGCATTTGGCTTGCTGACTCCTTTTAGCTCTTTTCGCGTCATTTTTTTGAAAACTATAACTGTCAGGAAGTTTCCGATGTCGAACATAGTGCAAAAAGAGTTAATAAGTTAGCAAGAGACACGCAGCTATAGGTAGATCGCAAAGTAAATACGAATAATAAATACAAATACGAACGAAACGAAACAAACGAGTAAATACAAAAAAATACGAACAAAAATTCCCAGGTAGCAAAATGATGTTTGTTTAACGTTATTTTTTACGTCAAGTTACGTTATAAAACACGTTATCAAAACGTCCTCTTAACGTAACAATGTCATCGTTGAAGTAACGTTAATAATAAACGTTAATTAAACGTTTTTAAAACGTTAATTGACATTTACGAACGTTATTTTAATGTTAGATGACGTTATAAACTTAGGTAAAACTAACGTTGATTGTAGGTAAGATGAGAGAAATCTAGAGAAATAAAAACATAAGGACTAAAAAACATTTATTTTTATTTTAAAAAATGTAAAAATAACATAATGAATTTTTTTAATTTTAAACCTGAAAAAAACAAGGTACTCACATATTTGGTCTATTCCTTAACATATTAAATGAGCAATAATAATATTTTTGCTCTACCTATAGCGAAAATTTATTTACACAATAAAACATTCTCTAAGGCCCGGTTTATTGGACTTCTAATAAGTTATCAGGTAAACTATCTGACTTTTCTGATTATCAACGCAAAGCAAGGGGCATTAAAGGCAGCACACCACACAAACACAAGACTACAAGACACCACAACGAAACCAAAAACCAAACGACCATAGCAAACCACGAGCCGAGTATGAAGTACAAGTACGACGCCACCTGACGCCACAAACGAAAACGAAGGGAACGTTGTTGTACAGTGTTGCCAGATGAATTTCGTGAAAGATAATCCGTGGTAACAAAGGGTGATATTTTTTTCCTGACAAATTTAATTACATAATATACAGGGTGGCCAATTGAAAACGAAACAGAGGTGATTTGGGCTCCCCAAGACATTTAAGAAAAAACCCTCGTACCCGTCGATTTTTGATTTAAGGGGGAACCATTTTTCTGGTGGTTTCATCCCCTAGGGGGCAAAGCCCTAGCGGGGGTGACAAGGGCCCCCAAAATTTTAAATGGAATGAGGGGTCGAGTGATACCTTATTTTGAAGCTATTTTTATGTAGATTATAACCCCCGAGTCTTACATCGCTACTATCTACCTAGCCATTACAGGAGCTAATTAAAGTTACAAAAACATGTTAGAATATTTTTATTTAAAAAAATGCTTTAAAAACAAAATCAATCAAGTAAACGCTGAAAATGACCTCAGAAGAAAAAATCTAACGGGCTTAAATCTGGAGAACGCGGGGGCCTCTCCTTCGAACCCATTGTCCTGGAAACCTTTGGTCCAAATATTGACGAATCACTGCAGCATAGTGGGGTGGCGCACCATTTTGTTGGAATATTAGACGGTTTTCCATGTATCCGTTATCATTCTCTAGTATCTTCACCAATTCTGGATGAATCGCATCTTCTTATCACTCTAGGTACATTGCTCCTGTTAAATTTATAGGTAAAGAAGGGGTCTATTATACGGTTACCAAAAATGCTAGCCTAAACACTCAATTTCTCGGGATGTTGCGTATGTACAGTCGGCAACTAAAGTAATGTCCCTCGATGTGCGGCATCCTACTTCATTGCTACACAACGTGGCAACGGCGCTGCGCGTAAATGTTTACATTATTAAAATCCCTCCGATTTTTCATTGTTTGATTGTTTGGTGGATACGTATTTTTTTATATAGGATGCATTTTATTCAGTGTTTAATGTTAAAGTAGAAAAGCGGATGCTGATAATATTCACTTGCGAGTAAAATAATGAACTAAACTTTTTTAATAACTACTTGCGGTGGGGACAACAAAAGGTTAATACTAAAGAGGCTCAATATATCCTAAACATTTTGCAACTTCATTGTTTTTGCAGTTTTCAAAATGCCCTCTGAGAAACTAAAATGTTATTAGTTTTGCTTTGCATTACTTTACTAACCCATATCTACATATAAGTGATTACACTTTATTTAACTTAAACGGTCGCTATAAGGGCACATCCAATTAATTTTTTATCCAGATTTTATTGAATATTATTTCAATAAAAAAATTATCTATTAATTGCTATTCAATTTGACAATAACAACTCAAGTGGGTAGGTATACTTACCTATGTATTAAATAGTTTAAATAATTATTATGCACGAACGCGCATTTCATAGCGTGAAGTAGTACTTTTACGCCCTAGGGCGCCTTTTATGCCCGCGGGCCTGAAAGTTCTAAAATTTCCAAAATAAGCAGAAAATTCGACGTCATTTTTTTTTAGTTTTTGCATTCCCATTGCTTAGTCCAAAAAATACCAAATTTTGTTCAACAAAACAAGCTTTTCATTTCAAATACTTAATAGGAATAATGAAACAAGCAATAATAAAACTCAATCTAGTCTAAAATTGCTGCCTTCAACATTGAGTAACAGCTCCATAGGGTGGATGACTTATTTTTTTGCGTTTTTCATTAATTTATGTCAGGAGAGTTTCTTCTACAAAGTACTACTGCTGGTCATTAACACCATAACACCATGTTGGGCACACCAGGAAATAAAGTCTTTATATGTTCCTTCATAGAGTCTTTTGGACTTTGAAGATAATAGATCTTCCTTGGCCTCTTCAACAGCCTCAAGAATAAACTTGTGGAGGCTATTTTGCTCCATTTCCAGACGCCAGACTAGACTACACAATCATAAAAATACCATACACTACACAGCTTAAAATAGTTATTTGTTTGTATTGTTTTGGGTTGCTATAAAAGTTCGTGATACTTTTTTCAGCAACTGCTTTTGGTCTAAATTTTACAAAAACTCGTCCTATTATGAGTTAAAGATGAAAATTTATATTTTGGAATATTTTTGATTGATGTCATTACAAAATTAAAAATATATAATTTTTTAAATATCGAAATGAAAACATGCTCATCGTGCATAAAATCTTGTATGCACCTCGGTCAAAAACAGCTTTAACGTCCTCACCGTGTAAACAGTTCTCGGCTATCGCCTCAGGCTGTAACACACGCTGCGGACGTTAAAGATGTACTTTTTGACCTAGGTGCATAAATAACTATTATGAAAATCTCGACTTTCAAAACGAAACAACTTTTAATTTTATGTGCATATTTTACAATGAAAACTAGGTGATATAAAGCAAAGTGAATAGTGAAACTCGGTATAGGTCAAAAGGAAATTACGAACAACTCATTGTGTAAACGATAGCCATTTCTGGTGTCGATTTCAGTTTTTAGAATAAAAAAAAAACAATTCAGTTGACAAAAAACTGAAATATATCTGGTGGACTTGTGTCAAAAAATAGAAAAAAATCAATTGAAAAAGATGGCAACTGCCTTTTCCATACGGTAAGCTAATACCTTAGGTCTAAAGATACCTATATTGATTACAGTATATTGAAAAAAAAGTCCGTGAACTATGTTTTGCAACACTGGGACGATTTAGTACCTTTTTTACATAATAAAACCTTATAGACTGTGAGATAGGGGCTGTTTAGTGGAGTCATTTTTTTTTGTCTGGCATTTTGAGGGCTGAATGTGGCTACTAAGCTGATGAGAATATGGTTGATTTTAATGCCTGCCTCCCGTTCGAGAATTTGTAGAAGAAAAAAATTGATTTACATGAAGATTTTTTTTTAATGATCTCAAATTTTCTGGCTTTTAAATAAAAGATTTACATTGATAAATAATTTACCCATGAAAAACACCAGATACTTTTCAATAGCTGAAAAAGTGGGAATGGGTGTCAACTTCCAAGAGAAAATAGAAGAACCTTCCGCGTTTACTTTTTGTCTGGCATTCGAGAGAATTAAAGGTTTTGTTGTGAAAATAACGATGAAAAATCGCCAGACGGTAATCATAGTTCGAAATCGAGTTTTCCGGCGAAACATTCTGTGGACATTTCGAACAGGGGGCAGGCATTAAAACCTCTTATATTCTCATCAGCTAACTGGCCACATCCATCCCTCAAAATGCCAGACAAAAAAAAAAATGTCTCCACTGAACAGGCCCTAGCTCAGGGTCTATTATCTAAACAAGAATACAACAGGGTAATGCAGAAAAATGGATCGTATGGGACCTCCACAGAAATTTTAGCTCTTTCTGAACTTTACCAAGTAAATTTTAAGATTTATAGACAATCTGGGAATGATGATTTGGAAAACATTTTGTCATCCCCTATTTGCATAAATAAAGCAAATCATGAAAACTCAATAAATTTACTTTTTTCTGGTAATCCTGATTCCGGACATTGCGACCTTATTATTTCTCCTGAAAAAAAGTTTGAAAAATAAAAATGGTCTTAAAATTTACCACTCAAGAATACATAGAAGCACTAGCCAAAGCCAAGCCAGCCAAAAATCTACTTCAACTATTTTTTCTCAACAAAAAATCTTATCAGCTGATCATATTGGTGAAAAAACTCTGAACGATGCATTATGCACTATGACATCTTCAATTCCAATTTTATGTCGTATTTCAAAAAGAGCTAGAAATACAATTTCGTCAGAATATTGTATTTTAGTGGACAAGGTAGCTAAAGAAAACTCTCTCAGGGCTTGGATACTTTTTTAAATTTTTCCCTATGCCTGTTTGTGTCTGCCAAAAAAACGGCACAAGGAATCCCTAACGTCAGATGTCAAAGAATTTTTTTTAAAATGGACAAACGACAAAAAAAAATCTGAAAGAGTTTATAGATATTTATACATCTTCAACAGTTATTAGAATAGAGAAAAAATGAAATTTACAAGAATAATAGCTCACCAAAAAAAGTAGAATCTAGAATTTTTGAAGGCAATATCCAAGGAGCAGTAAGCCTGTTATGCCCCGAAAAATCAAGAAATTTGGCCCCAAAAAGTCAAGAATTTTTTTCAAAACTACAAGAAAAACACCCAGAACCTACTCAATTATCCCCATTTTCAAAAGAAAGGCAGGCAAATACCACCAAATAATATTAACTTTTCAAGTTCCGACGTCAAAAAGGCAATTTTCTAATTTAAACCAGGATCAGCCGGCGGCATGGCTTCCTTTAAGCCTCAACACCTCAAAGATATAGTATCAGAGAAGCTGAGTTCTACATCTTCTCTTTATTCAGCACTGGCCAATCTCACCACGAGAATTCTTCAAGACCCGTTACCTCCAGAAATCAAACCAGTTTTTTTTTGGAACCTCCCTATACGCTTTAAATAAGAAAGATGGTGGAATCCAACCGATTGCAGTAGGATGCAGCTTACGTCGGCTTCTTTCCAAAATTATTTGTTATAGCATTTCTGAAAAGGTTGGTATCCACTATCCACCTTCGTCCGTTACAAGTGGATATGGTACGAAATGCGGCTCTGAAGCTATCACTCATGCAGCTCGTCGTTTTGTTTCAATTTCACATAGCTCGCCAGACCCTGTTTTCTTTCTGAAGTTTATAAAATTATTCCAGAATATTTTTTTTTTAATTAACGAATGCTACAGTAAACTCTCTTTTTTATCTTTTTATGAAAACATTATTCTTTCTCCAAGAGGCGTTCAGCAAGGAGGACCTCTTGGTGCTGTTCTTTTTTCCCTTGCTTTGCATAATCTCATATCCTCACTCAAATCAAAACTTAATCTTTGGTATCTTGATGATGGCACTATCTCTGATGATTGGGAAACGGTTTTGCAGGATTTTCAGAATAGCTATTTACCTAACAAGTGCGGAAAATGAATTTTTCCGCACGCGGCTGCCGTTCACCGAACGACGCGTAGCGGAGTTCAGTGATGCAGCCGAGTGCGGAAAAATATTTTCCGCAAGTGTTAGGTACAATATTTTTCCTACAGGCGAAGAAATGTAAAATTTTTCTTTTTTTTTTTTTGACATATCGGTGTGGTAAAATTTTTTCCGCACTGACAGCCGTGCGGAAAAACTTTTTCCGCACTGATATGACAAAAAAAAAAGTTTTACCGCACCGTGCGGGAAAACTCATTTTCCGCACGCATATCAGTGCGGAAAATCGATTTTTCCGCACGGCTGTAGGAAAAATAACTTCTTTTTCAGAAAAAATTGGTCTAACTGTAAACTTTAAAAAATGCGAACTGTGTATTCTTTCGGAAACGAATGAGGATTTATCTCATCACATGAACCATTTCAAAAGCATCTCCCCTGGTATTAAAATCATTCAAAAGGAGAATCTATGTCTTTTAGGATGTCCCATTTTTGATGATAGCTTAGCCCCAGTTTTAATGTTATTTTTGTTTTTAAATTATTATGTCAAAACCTTGAAAAAGCAAGTTCTCACATTTCTTTTTATATTTAAAAAAATTCTCTGTCAATTCCTAAAATGATCTATTTACTCCGCTGTTATCCTTGTTGGAGAAAATCCGATATTTTGAAAGAATATGATTTAATTTTAAAAGAAGCTGCTGAAAACATAACAAATTGTAAATTTTCTGAAGAATCGTGGCAAATCTGTAATTACCCGCCAAATTAGGAGATCTAGGCATTCGAGATATTTCCACATTATGCTTTTCAACATTCATTTCTTCAAATAGCTTTATTTCACCTTTCCTTTCCAAAATTTTCCCTTGTGACATTCTAGACAGGCAAGATTTTGCCCTCAACAAACCCCTACTCTCTTGGTCCTCCCTCCTTATGTGATAAAGAAATTAACAACAAAATTTTTTTAACTCAGAAACAACTAGACTTTAGTTTATGTTCTTTTTTTATCGAAAAAATTCTATCACTTAATAAAAATCCTTTAGATTGTGCACGATTATTGGCTAACAGGGAAGAGGAGAGTGGAGCTTGGTTGAACGCTTTGCCCTCACCTTCCTCGGGAACACTTTTGGACGATTCGTCATTTCGCATTTCCATTGCCCTGAGGTCTGGGCAAACTATTTTCGAATCACATACCTGTACGCGGCGAAACAGTTGATAATTTGGGTCTTCACGGACTATATTGTCGCAAGAGCGCAGGAAGGTGGTCTCGCCACACCATGCTCGCCACACCATGATATTTTGAAAAAAGCTTTCGCTTCAGCAGAAATAAATACAACTTTGGAACCTGTTGGAATTTACAGAGCTGATAGAAGGCGAGCTGATGGGTTGACTTGGAAGGGCGAAAAACAACTTGTCTGGGATGCTACTTGTAGCGATACTTTGGCTTCTTCATATGTAAATTTTACCAGTATAAAATCAGGGAAAGCAGCCAGAATTTCGAAAAAAAAAAAACAATAAATAAAAGGATATTTTAAATAAATATTATTTTGTACCTTTTTGTGTTGAGACAGGTAAACGAATTCAGACTTCAACAGGTGAGGCAAGATCAACAAGCTTTTTAAAACAAAAAATCAGCATTGCAATACAATTCGGAAATGCCGCATCGGTTTTGGGAACAATGCCAAAAGAAACAGCTCTGGATGAGATTTTTTTACTTTAGTTTTAAATTAATTATATTAAAAACATCAATAAAAAATAATAATTATTACTATTTAAATAATGTGGTATAACCACTATAACCAGACATGAATTTCTCAAAATCTAGTTAGCGAAACTATTTTTGTGGGTTGTTTTTGCAGCTCAGGGTTTGCCTGAATGAAATATAATTGGTTCTCACACCAAATTTTCTGCCAAATACTATAAAACACACATTACGGAGTAGTATTTAAAACTATAATTTTTTTTTTTTTTCATTGGATGTCACTTATTTTATTTTGTTTTTGATTATACCTATTGGACACATTATTAATCTTGTCGAAAAAAATTTCAAATAAACACCATATTGATATTATTGAAGAAAAAGAAATTATGGCTGTTTTGGAAGTGTCTTGAACAAATTTATTTTGAATTTGGTATTGGCATCAAAAATGTATTTCACCAAAAAAAAATTATCAAATCAAATTTAAATACCTAGCCTACTAAACAAAAAATGAATTATGGATTTAAATGTAAACTGTAAACATTTAGCCGCAATGGGTTGCGAGTCGCGTCGCCGGCGCCGTTGCCAAGTTGTGTAGCAATAAAGTAGGCTGCCGCACATCGAGGGACATTACTTTAGTTGCCGACTGTACCTCACGAAATATGTTTTCTGGGATTTGAATTAGCCCAATAGCGGCAGTTGAGACGATTCACCGTACCGTTCAAGAAAAAAGGAGCATTCATCAGAGAAATATACAAACTGCTGCTCCATTTATTTAAAAAAAATAATTGGGTTATGAGTTTTTCAATGGTGAGGGTGGAGGAAATAAAACGAAAAAGGGGGTTAGTAGCACATCAACCAAAATACCATTTAATTATACTCCATTATTTAATACAATTTTTTTATATTCAATACAATATTTATTTAATACAATATTTACAGGTATACATACAATATTTTCAGGTATAATACGTACGAAAGAACGTCCTAGGGCATTATGGAGATATAGATTATTTGAGTGTTTGGGCTAGCATTTTTGATAACCGTAAATAGGCCCCTTTCCTACCTATAAATTTAACAGGAGAAATGTACCTAGAGTGATTAGGAGTTGCGATTCATCCAGAATTGGTGGAGATACTAGAGAATGATAACAGATGCATACACTAATATTCCAACAAGATTGTGCGTCATCCCATTATGCTGCATTGGCTCGTCAATATTGAGTGGCCCCCGCGTTCTCCAGATTTAAGCCCATTAGATTTTTTCTTCTGAGGTCATTTTCAGCATTTACTTGATTGATTTTGTTTTTAAAGCATTTTTTTAAATAAAAATATTCCAACATTTTTTTGTAACTTTAATTAGCCCCTGTAATGGCTAGGTAGATAGTAGCGATGTGAGACTCGGGGGTTATAATCTACATAAAAATAGATTCAAAATAAGCTATCACTCGACCCCTCATTCCATTTAAAATTTTGGGGGCCCTTGTCACCCCCGCTAGGGCTTTGCCCCCCAGGAGGTGAAAACACCAAAAAAATGGTTCCCCCTTAAATCAAAAATTGACGGGTACGAGGGTTTTTTCTTAAATGTCTTGGGGAGCCCGAAATCACCTCTGTTTCGTTTTCAATTGGCCACCCTGTATATGAAGCATGAACTAATAGAGAAAAAATGCTGGTTATCAAAAATTATAAAATTAAATATTATTAAATTCTAATAAGGAAATAATAGGCCAGGGCAGTTAGCAAAAATAGGAGAAGTTTTTGCAATCAAGCTGATTTTTTCACAGATGATAGTAACCATCAATAGTAGTCTGTAAAAAAAAGTTACACCTCCTAGGAGGCTTGCTTTTTCCGCCATGATGAATTAAAGATGGCGGCTGGTGCCATTCTTGAAAAAATCCTAACTTTCTTATTTATTAACCGATTTCCGTCAAGTAAAAAAAAAATAGCTTTATTTTTGAATAAAGAATAAAATGAAAATATAAAATTATTTTGACAGGTTGTATTTCTGTCAAAAAAAATAAAAAATAAGAATAGAAATTGAATTGGTTCTTTTCAATTTTTTCTGAACGGTAGGTACTTGTTAGTAAAAAAATTAAAAAAATATGCGCTTTTTTCTCTGATTTTGAAACAGTTTTTGAGTTTGTGATAGGTTAAGTAATTCGCGAGATATAGGCGAAAAGAACTTGAGAATCCAAAAAAAAAAACTTATGCAGGATGTGAAAACTCTATTTTTTGTATACGCTCCCAAAAATAGCTATTTTTTGGGCTCATTTCAGTCCGTAAATTGCTTCATTTCCGGCCTAGTCCGTAAATCTTCATTTTCGGCCTACAGCGTAAAATGCTTCATTTTCGGCCTAGTTCCTAAAAGTCGTCATAGCAACCTTGTCAGTTTGCATGTACCTGTCGCACCTGCCAATGCATAATCAGTTCAAAATTTTCAATGTCACATTCACTCCACATCTTTGAGCTATTACAAAAAAGTATTGTTTGTTTCACGTACCTAAAATATTAGTTTTTTAAGTACCTACCTACTTGTTACAAAAAATACATATTTTGACTCGATTGACTTCAAAACAGTTGCCTTTAGTTTTAGTTGATTTTTTTTTCTACTGCTTTGCGTAAAGTACTAAGTACTTACTTTACGCACTGTTCAAACGTTGAATTAGATTTCACACACTATTGCGTAAAGTGATTCACAACAACAAAAAAGTTTACTAAATTGTAGTTTCTTCGCAAAAATGCATAAATACCCACAAGTATAAAATTTTATGTTATAAAAGCCTTTACTGCCCTTTTTCTGCATTAGAAATGTGATTTTACTTCACACCTTAGGTTGTGAACTAAGTTACTTGTTACTTTAGACACTAGGGCGTAAAGTTGTGGTATGTTTTTTTTCTTCAAATTTATGGCATTCGAGCGTTGATCTATATCGCCCGCTTACAATATTGTTGGTAGCAGAAAAAAAAATGTATGCAACAGGTGTGTAAAGCTTCTTTTTTCATACATTTGTGAAAAAAGGTTCACTTTAGACATCTGTTTATGTTTTATACCAAAAAAAAACACTAGTATCGACAATATAAAGCCATACATTCGAAAACATATACCGCAACTTTACGCCCTAGTGGCTAAGTTATGTCACAACCTAGGGTGTAAAGTAAAACCACATTTTTAGTGCAGAAAAAGGGCAGCAAAGGCTTTTATCGAGGCTTTTATGATACAAAATTTCATACTTGTGGATATTTATTTCATTTTGCGGAAAAGACACTTTGCGCACGTGTTAGGAAGAAAATTTTTCCTACGAGCTTCATATCAGGTAGGTAATAACAAAAATTAAAAAAAAAAAAAACGATAATTTGTTTAGTTATTTTTAATTAACTTGAAGGGAACCTATGCATTTATCAAAAAATTACATAACAAAAAAAATAACAGAAAATCCTCATCAGAGCTGTTCATCTTAAAGCGTTTAAATTTGATGAGAAAGTTTGTAGATTTTTGCATATAAATAGAGAACAAATCTGAAAATGTGTCAAAGTTAATTTATATTTGGTGTTTGTATAGATGTTGGCTGATATAGAAACAGAGGAAAAATTTGTCATCGCATGTGTCAAAGTCGACAGGTGCACTTATTGTTGCTTGACAATTATAATTACTTTTCGGCACTCAGTGCGAATAAGGCCTGTATCCGCACTGAGTGCGGAAAAGTGCAACTTTGAGAACCGAAATGCGTGCGGAAAAGTACTACTTTGCGCACGCTCGTAGGAAAAAAAATATTTGTTAGCTAAAACCAAAATCAACTGTTATTATGTCAATCGAGCCAAAAAATAAAGTTTTCACATCCTGCATAAGTTTATTTGTTTTGGATTCTTAAGTTATTTTCGGGGATAATACCACGAGAGCTTCAAAATTACCGATAATTTTTCACGATTGCGTGTTTTCTATAATTTCACGAGTCCGTAGGACGAGTGAAATTTGCAGAGAAAACACGCATGTGAAAAATTATCTGGTTCATTTTGAAGCTCAAGTGGTATTCAGAGGATTATTTCACGTATGAGAATGCAAAAAATATGGAAATAAATATGTATTAAATGATTTGAACATCTAAACAATCAATTCAAATAAATGGTTGCTATCAGGAACCGTTTATTTGTATCAAAAATTAGCATGACAACCATGTATAAAATAACATGGGAGAATTATCGCTGTAATTCTCTCTAGTTAAACAAATGGAAAAGAGAATTTTCGCTGTAATTCTGAAAATCGTCACTTGTCTTATGAGATTTCTACCTCATGAGTGGAATAATCGATTATATCTTCCTACTCCCAACTACTCAACCTATGACAAACTCAAAAACTGTTTCAAAATCAGAAAAAAAAGTGCATATTTTTAAACTTTTTTTGCTAAGAAGTACCTACGGTCAAAGTTTACAGCTACGGTTCAGAGAAAATTGAAGAAAACCAATTCAATTTATTTTCCTATTTTTTTTTTTGACCGAAATACTACCTGTCAAAATGGTTTTATAATTTCATCTCATTCTTTAGTCCAAAACAAAGGTATTTTTTTTTACTTGACGAAAATCGGTCAATAAATAAGAAAGTTACGATTTTTTTCAAGAATAGCACCAGCCGCCATCTTTAATTCATCATGGCGGAAAAAGCAAGCCTCCTAGGAGGTGTAACTTTTTTTTACAGAGTACTATTGATGGGTACTATCATCTGTGAAAAAATCAGCTTGATTGCAAAAATTTCTCCTAAAGGCTATTTTTTCAGCTAACTGCCCTGGCCTATAAACATCTTCAAAAAGTTACAGCTGTTACAATTATAATAAAGTGGCAACACTGTAGGTGTGCCGCGAAAATTCGATTACACCTCTACGGGCGCGGGAATTTCAAAATAGGGTTAATATTTTTTGTTAGGAAACAACGCTAAATATAATTAGTGCAGGATACGACACTTGGAAATTAAACCTATAAGATAGTAATGTTTTTTTTTATATTTTCCTGATTCAAAATAAACACTGTTCTGATATCAACAACGTCTAGAAAAAAAGGGTTAATTCGACGTTACATATACTAACGTCTCAATAACAACGTTTATATAACGTTAAACTTAATGACGTTGACACAACGTTACGTCATGTAACGTTATCCTAGAGTCGAGAACGTTAGTACACGTTCAGGACCTGAAACCAACGTTTCATAAACGTTTTCTAACGTGTAGTTGCTACTTGGGTTAGGGTTTTTTTCAACCAAAACTTTTTGAATTTTCACTTTAACGCGCGTGGGGACCATGGTTTACAATAACACAATTTAAAAATTCAAATTTTGACTCATAGAAAAGTGATTCATATTCTTGATATAGAACGCTCACTTCTGTTGTAGACGCCCAATGACATTTCCGACGGTGCTGCCATAGCGGTGTAGTCATTGAACTAATATTTGGCGGGCCGTTTAAATCCCGATTTTAAATGACTGGTTTAACTTTTGAATTATTTCAAAATAGGGCAGTGCTCCAAACGTAAAACTTTATACATTTTATTTTCATATATTTATGTAAGAATCACTTAATGAATAAAATAGTCTATAATTTAGATGATCTCTGGCGTATCTGACTGAAACACTTGCCAAGCTGCACGATTTTTAGGTAGTTTATCTCTAACAAAACCAAAATTTCTGTTTCTGTGTTCTTTTTGATGTAGGTTTCCCTGGTCTGTGGCTGCAATTCGCTTTTAGCCAATTTATTTTTTGCCGCCTGGTCACACATTGTGGCAACAACTCTTAAACCGGCTGCTTGTGATACACTTATCACTTCTTTCACAGTCTTGGAATTCAAAACAATCAACGACGATGCACTCAACAAATTAATTCAGATGACAAGATGACATATGCATTATGATGTTAAATGTAACCCGTTTTTATGATTGGTTTTTATATCCACCATTCTATGTCGGTCATTGTCATTTTCTACTCACTAAACAAAGATAGCTAAGTCATCGATGAAGTCAGAGGTTAGAATAAAAACGAGGGGGACGTTGAGACACGGCGATATGGGCGCACAGCGGTGTAGTCACGAACTAAAACAAAAAGTGGAGGTGATGAATCCAGTGAATGTTCTATTTAAGAATTTATAAATCACTTTTCTATGTTTTGACTTTTAAAATGACAAAATAAATGACAAAACCAACCAACACAAATCACTGTCTACACCACAGATACCTGTAAATTTCTCTTATCTCCCGACAGTGTCGCCATCGTTGACTAAAAACCTAACTAAAAACCTCCGTCGCGATTCTCCCCAAGGTGATTCAAATGCTAGGCAAGATGTAGATCTTTAATAGCGCGTGGCTCCCTCTCTTGGAAGTCCTGAAAAGCAAAAGAAAAAGAATATACCTATAATATTCTTAGTAGGTTCTAGATAGAGCATTATTGTTCAATTGTTCAATTAAGATTTTTGGGTAGGTACTTTAGATAATTAGGTGAACAATATGAAAATATTCTTATCATGGTTACCTACCTACATAAACTTCTCAGCACAACTTGGTAGGTATATTCTTAATACTTGATAGAGATATTAGCCGAAAGAACATTTTTTAGGGTAGGTACATTATAATAATGTTCGTTTGACAATATTCAAATAATGTTATATAAAGTAGGTTCTCAGCACAATCTTTTAGGTAGGTGCATAGAAGCAACATTCCTAGTACATAAATAGAAGGTTCAAAAATGAATATTTCAATCGAAACAATCTTAGAATATTCATTAAACATTCCTGAAAGAACATTCCAAAAAGCACTTTGAGGGAATATTCTGAGAATATGAATGTTCTTTCACTGTTATGTGGGTAATAAGTTCACATTCAACATGATCATAAACAAAGTAGTAGTTGAAATTTGAAAACATTCCTAATATCCAAAAACTTCCTTTTTCTAGAATGCATATGACTGCGAAAATCGGGAAAGATTATAGTAGCCGATACAATAAACTTTGTGTAACGTTGCAGAGATACCTATGAATTGTAATGTGTATGCCTGTTTCAATGACTATCAAAAGGCATTTGATAAAGTTGTCCACCACAAAATTATGAAAGTTCTGCAAGATAATGGAGTTGACGGCAAAGACTTACGCCTAATCAAAAACTTATAGGTAGGCACTAGAATCAGTCAGTTTCTGTTAGAACAATTATGAGAAAACAGAGGAAATGGAAATTTTACGAGGAGTACGGCAAGGATGTATACTGTAACCTCTTATATTCAACATGTATATATTGAGAGGCCATCTTCCAAGAAGCAGGAGTACTGTTCTATTAAATGGCGAACGAATAAACAAATTTAGATATGCCGATAACACCGTCATTTTTACCGACACTGCACAGGGACTACAGCATTTAATAAACAGTGTAGTTGAAATTAGTAAGAAATATGGCCTAGAAGTTAACACCCAGTAAAACAAAAGTCATGATGATTAGCAAGGAAAGAATTTGAGGAGTAGGGGAGAACCACCTACAGTGGCCACATTTTCAGTTTTATTGCTGTAACTTGCCTATTTTGGTCATTTTATTGTTCAGAAATTTATTTTAGATACTTTATTTATTTGTCTAAAAGATGTCTTAAATGAATTATGCAAAAAAAAATATTTTAAAAAAATTACACTTTTTTTTTCTTAATTCTCAAAATGTGGCCACTGTTGGAGCTGGTAGGCTAGTCTGGCCACCCCATATTCCAACAATGACCACTGCTCTTTAAATCAATTAAACTCTAAACGTTTTGAAAAATATGTTTTTTCTACAAACGTGTTAAAAATGCAATTTTTAACACCCCCCGTAGCATTAAAAATGTTACTTTATCGCACTAGTGCCATAAAGTCTTTATAGCACTAGTGTTAAAAATGAAACATCAAATTTTGAGAGCGAACGTCAAAAAAAGTTTGTATTTTTAGTTAGTTACATTGATATTAATGGTGAAATTTGAACAACTGACGTAGCCCGATTGGCCGCCTCATCTATATTTTTCAAGGGATCGATGCAACCCTCTTTTTCTTCTGTATTTTGTTGCATTTTTAGCAAAAAACATTACTGACCACGACATACTTTCAAGAAACTGACCAACTGACAAGACATTGCATTACCTGTTGTTACGGGATGATTTTTCCTGGGTTAAAATGAAAGGAAATAAGCGTATTCGCCTCAATGAATAGCATACCTTCGTCAAGCCACTGTTGTCTTTTCAATAGTTGTGGCCAAACTTTTCATCAAACTTTTCATTTTTCCCAGAATCATTAAGTCAGAGGTTTATTAATGGAATTGATTTTCTGTTAGTAGGGTTAAAATAAATAGACAATTAATTTATTAATAAAACAAAATCACAATATTTACACTAGAACAGCTGATTGTCTGATCGGAGTAGATTGTCTAGAATGACAGCGCTCCAAATAGGGTCAATGACCGGTACTAACTTAACTTGAATAAGTCCCATGCCCCAACTACCATCAAAATTTCCCAGTACCTTCCACCTTGGAGTTTTGACAGAACCTTTTTAAAGGACATTGCAGGGACAAGCAGAGGTCATTCAGGTCGAGGACTTTCCACGATTAAGTGTTCGGGAAAACTCCTCAGGCACATTTTGCCGATTTCTGAGTTGCCAAGTTTCGCTCATAGATCTAGGGTGGCTAATCCGCTATTTTAGCACCCAATGGCCTTGTGCAGATTTTTTTTGTGAGTCGAAAAAGAGCAACGTGGTCAATTGTTTGTTCCTAAAGGCCAAAGTAATTTTGGTAAGTGGTTTTTCTTATTAATCTTCTCTGTGTTTCTCTATTTCCTATGTAAAAGCATAGTTTTCTGTTAATTATACGGTTAAATTCCGAATATCGGACATACCTACCTCTATTGCTCCACGCCCTGTCTCATAACGTCCATTTGTTTCAGGCCTTTAATCTTCAGTCTTAGACGTTACGCTTTATTCGTCACCTTTTATTCGTCACGCTTAGTCCTTAACTTGAGTAAATAGTTAAACGTTGAGCGTACTGTGTGTTTCAAGTAGTACCTCCAATCTTCAGCCTCCTCTGGACCATTGGAAGCTTTAGTGACTCCTAGTTACCGCGATCTTCATTGCCCAGGGTCAGTTGCTGCTTGTCGCGATCCTGATCCAGTTCCAGGCCATCGGAAACACTGGCAGATATTAATCCCATCCGTAAGGTTCCCCCAAGAGTTTAGGGACTACTCAGGTTTGATAAGTGTGTTGTGTTGTCGTAATATCAAACCTTACCAACCCCTTGTTGGAGTAAATCACCACAACAACGCAGTTCTACAACAATATTAAATTATCCTTCAGATTATGTGTTGTCATTTCAATTTCTAATAAATCCTCTATATTACCTTTTTTTTTGTTTATGAAACTTGCCCTTCAGGTTATGTGTTGTTAAGTACTTCAATTTTATTAGGTATTTAGGTATCTATACTACCTATATTGTTACATAATATTAAAGCCCTTCAGGTTACGTATTGTTGCTTCAACTTTGATTAATGCTGCACTGAATACAGGTAGATACTTGTAAACTGGGGTTAAATGGCCATTTACGAAGGTACTGCATTTAGTGAGCTTGTCCATTAATTATTTATATTTCAGGTATTATTGCTTAATTTATTGTGAATACTATAGTCCAGGAGGTGGCGCCAAAAACATGCAAGAGTTTTCGCAAGGCGGATATTTTCAAAATAGGTCGTACTTTAGTGCTAGAATGCTAGTGTACAGTCAGCACTCACAGTTCCGGGACAGCTGGCTCTGGGACGCGGGCAAAGTTGTAATTTTAAAAAGCATCTAAACTGTTTTCTCAAAGCTCAAAATTTATGGAAATTTTGCACATTATCTGTTTGAAGGTCACAGATAACGTATGTAAATCGTCAGACGTCTAGTTCGTTGCAAAAAGGGGATCAGACGTCCTCAAAGTTTTTATTTTATGGCATTTTCTTCAAATATATTTGTCAAATACCTGCTAAAATATATTTTGACAGGACACCCAAGAAAATGCCATAAAATAAAAACTTTGAGGACGTCTGACCCCCTTTTTGCAACAAACTAGACGTCTGACGACTTACATACGTTATCTGTGACCTTCAAACAGATAATGTGCAAAATTTCTATAAATTTTGAGCTTTGAGAACACAGTTTAGATGCTTCTTAAAATTACAACTTTGCCCGCGTCCCAGAGCCAGCTGTCCCGGAACTGTGAGTGCTGACTGTACACTAGCATTCTAACACTAAAGTACGACCTATTTTGAAAATATCCGCCTTGCGAAAACTCTTGCATGTTTTTGACGCCAGCTCCCCAACTACTATTTTTAGAGTATATAAGGTAGTACCTAACCTAATTTCTGGGTGATTTCTTTTCTTCTCCGACCCTGATCTGGAGTCAGACCTATTCTGTTCTGGTGCTAATTAAAAACCCGTACCTGATTGTAGCAAAGCATTTCACTTTTGTCCCTCCTTCTTGTTTATATTTCCGGTTGTGCTGCTATAGTTCCGTAGAACTTTCCTGCTTTCGTTATATCGGTTGATTTCGTGTACTGCAGGGAAAAAGCAGGTGGCGCTCTATATTTAGTTATTTAATTAACCCACCCCCTCTCCGCATTGGAAGCTAGTCGGCAACCCTTTACACGAAATCACGTTTCTAGATTTCAGCCACCAAGCAACTCTCTCTTCTCTTTTTATTTTTTTTTTCTTTTTAGTTACCCATTAACTTTCCCACCTCCTCAAAATCTTATCATTAACTTCTCCCTTACGTTTCGCGGGTAACAAAGTGGCAGTGTCCGTTTTGTCACGTAATACTGTAAAACAAAGTGCTGGTTGTTTGGATTTTTTGACAAATGTCAAATTCAATAATTTTATGTAGGAAAGATGCTTCCAATTTATTATTCATTTAAAAATACAATTTGTTACTGGTTATTGCTTTTTATTGCCGTTTATAGAAAAAATATTGTATGATATTTGTGTTAAAAGTATTTTTAAGGCACTTATGTGAATTGCAGAATTCGCTTCGCTCATTCTGCAAACTTTCACATGCGTGCCTTAAAAATTTACTTTTAACACTTATATCATAAATAACTATTATTTAGCTATATTATTTATAATGTAGTATAAAAAAGGAACTCAAAATTCATTATCAGCTAACAGAGAAAAAGAATAAACATTCTAGTAGATAACATTTAAAAAAATAAACTTCTCCTAAAAGACTCCTAATGGAATTACAAAATAAATCCATAAATGGTTAACAAAAAGGTGATTTGTAAGTTAAGACAAATTTTTTTTTTTTAAAATCAACCGGAAATTTGAAAGAACGGTTTATTCTTAATGTTCCTCCTGTGTTACTTGGATCAGGAGGTATCATTTCGATGTCACTTTTCATAATTGTCGATATGTCTGGAACTAAGGGAAAGACAAATTTTTGTAGCTTATATCTAAGATAAGACACTATGTATTCGTCGTCTCGATGATGGATATTAGTTACTTGGGCTACATAATATTTTAAAGTTTTTTTTGTAGCGAATTTAACCAAAATAAAACTATCAATCTTTATGTCGTCCAGTTTATTTAGGTCATCTAATTCGTCTTCAAATGTTTCTGTCAATGTCGATGAAGCAAAAGATATATAATCATCGCTATCGCTATCCTCAGAACTAGAAATGTTTTTTGGCGAAGGTTTCCCTTTTTTCGCACCTAACAGTTTCTTTGGAGGAATATTCTCTTCGTCCTGGAATACTACTTTTTTTACTGCTGTTTTCTTTGTTATCTCTTCAGTTTGAAACTTTTCCATAACAGGAGTGCTAGTTAAAATTTCTGTGCTTTTTTTCTTTCTGGTGGTAGTTTTACGTGCAGTACACGAAATCAACCGATATAACGAAAGCAGGAAACTTCTACGGACCTATAGCAGCACAACCTGAAATATAAACAAGAAGGAAGGACAAAAGTGAAACGCTTTGCTACAATCAGGTACGGGTTTTAATTAGAACCAGTAGAAATGTAACCCAGAACAGGTTGACTCTAGAGCAGGTTCGGAGAAGAAAAGAAATCGTCTAGAAACTAGGAGTACCTAACCTTATATACTTTAAAAATAGTAATTACTATAAATTAACTCGAGTCCCTTAAAGTAAAGAGTACCGTACAACAGCAATAATACCTGAAATATAAATGATCAATAGACAAGCTTACTCAATGCAGTACCTTCGTAAATGGCCATTTAACCCCAGTGTACAAGTATTTACCTGTATTCAGTGCAGCATTAATCAAAGTTGAAGTAACAATACGTAACCTGAAGGGCTTTAATATTATGTACCAATACAGGGTGTCCCACGGTGGATGGCGTATTAGACGTTTATAGAGAACTGAGAAGCCGATCATTTTGAAAATTTGGCAACCGGGATAAATGACCATAATCTACACTTTAAAAATATTTTTGTTTATGCGGTGTTGCCGCTTCTACTCTAAACCACTGGCAACATCGCTATTTTAAATAGAACATCCTGTATATGATTGCATATTTGGATTCTACGTAAAATTCTGAACAGATTTCATGTGATATACCCTATACCTAAGTTCAACTATTTTGGAAATATTGACAGTTGAAAATTGACTTTTTGCAAATTTGACAGGCTGTAAAACCTAAACGGTTAATTTTAAAGGAAAATCGATTTTACATTCCTATCTTAGATTTTTATAAACTATCATTTGACACCAACTTTGAATTTAATCCATGATTAAAAATTCCAATTAAATTTCATCTCCGGTTAAATTCAAAGATGGTGTCAAATGATAGTTTATCAAAATCTAAGATAGGAATGTAAAATCGATTTTCCTTAAAAATTAACCGTTTAGGTTTTACAGCCTGTCAAACTTGCAAAAAGTCAATTTTCAACTGTCAATATTTCCAAAACAGTTGAACTTAGGTATACGATATATCACATGAAATCTGTTCAGAATTTTACATAGAATCCAAAAATGCAATCATATACAGGGTGTTCTATTTAAAATGGCGATGTTGCCACTGGTTTAGAGTAGAAGCGGCAACGCTGCACAAACAAAAATAATTTTAAAGTGTAGATTATGGTCGTTTATCTCGATTGCCAAATTTTCAGAATGATCGGCTTTTTAGTTCTCCATAAACGTCTAATACGCCATCCACCGTGGGACACCCTGTATAGGTAGAATAGATACTTAAATACCTAATAAAATTGAAGTACTTAACAATACATAACCTGAATGGTAAGTTTCATAAAAAAAAAGGTGATATAGTTATAATTAATTAAAAATTGAAATAACAACACAATCTGAAGGGTAATTTGATATTGTAGTAGAACTGCGTTGTTGTGGTGATTTACTCCAACAAGGGGTTGGTAAGGTTTGATATTAAGACAATACAACAAACTTATCAAACCTGAGTAGTCCCTAATCTTTAGAGGGGATCCTGAAGGATTGGATCAATATCTCCCAATGTTTCCGATGGCCTGGAACTGGATCAGGATCGCGACAAGAAACAACTGGCCCTGGGCACTGAAGTTCAGTAACTAGGAGTCACTAAAGCTTCCAATGGTCCAGAGGAGGCTGAAGATAGGAGGTAGGTACTTGAAGTATACAGTAAGCTTGACGTATAACTTATTACTCTAAGTAAGGACTAAAGCGTGAAGAATAACGGTGACGTCTGAAGGTAAAGATTAAAGCGTAACTTCTAAAGGTGAAGATTAAAGTGTAACTTCTAAAGGTGATGAATAAAGGCCAAAATTACTTTGGCCTTTAGGAACAAACAATTGGTCACGTTGCTCTTTTTCGACTCACAAAAAAAATCCGCACAAGGCGATTGGGTGCTAAAATAACGGATTAGCCACCCTAGATCTATGAGCGAAAACTAGACAACTCAGAAAATCGGCAAAATGTGCCTGAGGAATTTTCCCGAACACTTAATCGTGGAAAGTCCTCGACCTGAATGACTTCTGCTTGTCCCTGCAATGTCCTTTAAAAAGTCTCTGTCAAAACTACAAGGTGGAAAGTACTGGGGAATTTTGATGGTAGTTGGGGCATGGGACTTATTCAAATTAAGTTAGTACCGGTAATTGACTCTATTTGGAGCGCTGTCAATCTAGACAATCTACTCGGATCAGACAATCAGCTGTTCCAGTGTAAATATTGTGATTTTGTTTGTTAATAAATTAATTGTCTATTTATTTTAACCCTACTAACAGGAAATGAATCCCATTAATAAACCTCTAACTTAATGATTCTGGGAAGAATGAAAAGTTTGATGAAAAGTGTGGCTACAACTATTGGATAGAAAACAGTGGCTTGAGGAAGGTATGCTATTCAGAGAGGTGAATAAGCTCATTTCCTTTTATTTCGGTGCGGGAAAAATCATCCCGTAACAGTAGTAGTTTTATTTTTTGTAGCCTTTGGATATGGCGCAATAGTCTCTGGTGAAAAGTACAAGTCACTTAGTTGCAACACATCTGCATTGTCAATAGTTTGAGAATTTTCATTTGAGGGTCCCGCTTGAGGTGACACTGGAACATTTGTTTCCATGGGTACATCAGTTACGCTGGCGGGCAAAAACTCACTTTTATCATAAATCGACTCGTTAAGTGGGCAGATTTCTATGTTTTTGAAAGCTGATATGATATTGCTTGCAATAAATGCTAGTGGATAGGCATGTCCTAATATCTCACTTATATCATATATAGTTATTCGTTGGCCGGGGTGGTTGGAGATCCAGTTATTGCACTCATTATTATACTGTCGTTTCAAAGGTCCATAAGCACATTTGTCCAAAGGTTGAAGTTTGTGGCTTGTATGTGGTGGCAAAGTAAGTAGTTGCACATGGTGCCTTTTAGCTAGCATCATAATATTCAAAGAAATATGGCTCTCGTGGTTATCCATTACTAAGAGAACTGGATATTCTGCCAATGGTCTTGCATGTTTTATGAAAAATTGGAACCATTTATAAAATATATCTTTGTTTATCCAACCACTGGGTGAAGCATCTTCCTCAACCCCTAGCGGTCCACCTTTAAGCATATGCCCTTTGAAATTTTTGCGCGGAAATATTGAAAAAGGTGGCATGGAGTTGCCTACAGCATTGAAAGCTCCAATCATCGTTACAAGGGTGCCTCTTTCACTTGATGTAATTTTCCCAATTTGTTTTTGACCTTTGGTTGCTACAACTTTACTGGAACCTTGGAGTGATTCCAGTCTCGTCCATATTGTATATTTGGGCAGGACTATATTTGTTCTTTTCCTATAAGGATGTAAGATTTGAGAAGAATTTATCGACAATGGGTTTATTAAATCCCATCGCCCTAGCTAGGGATGTTGCTTCTGCAGATCGAATAGAAATAGTTTTATTTCGTTTCATAAATTTATAAAACCAGTTCTTTCCAGCACAGTTGTTGGTTTTCCATGTGTTTGGGATCTTTTTATTATATACGACAGCTAATTCGAAAGCAAATAGGCGCACTTGCTTTGGACTTAATCCGTAGTGCAAGTTTGCCATGTGTTTTAAATAATCGGTAAGTTTTTTCTCCTCCGTATTGTTGAACACCCTGTTGACCTCATAATTTGGTGTAAGTCTTGGTGCCCCCTCTCCGTCGATTCTGTCAAAATTATTGTCAACCCCCGTCTGTATACATTTTGTGACATAGCGTCTCTGTGTGGTTCTCGAAATATTGAATTCCAAAGCCGCCCGTTTTACACTCCAACCACCTTCAAATATGCGGTAGAGGGCATTTTTTATAGTTTCGGCAGGTGTTTTTCTAATATTACTTCAATTTTTCTTTGGTTTCTCCATAATACTGAAAAAGAAAATCGGCTTTAACAGTGGCCACTACTAACATTAAAAATCAAGTAGTGGCCACTGTAGATTAACCTGGCCAGTGTTGAAGAAACCACGTTTTTTAAATTTGCTTTTCAAAAAATTGAAAACCATAATATTTTAGAATATATCATGGGCGAAATACGTTCTTCACATCCAGTAGAATATTATGATTATTATGAAAATATTACATAAATAATGTTATAAACCATTCTGGAGTAAATTTGAAATAAACTCACCTGCATATGTAACTTCGGGTACAAGAAAAGGACATGCACACTCTACCGCGCACAAAATGGAACTGGTTACATTTTCAACCGAAACATTCTTTACTACGGGCAATAAGCCTTATACTGTAAAGATGGCAGCACTAATTCATAGTTGACAAAAAAGTTATTAGCGAATGGCCACTGTTGGAGCCTGGCCACTGTAGGTGGTTCTCCCCTACATTTTTCCATCAATGAGAAAGTCGTAGAACGAGTGCCAACATACACTTATCTTGGTACAGTACTTAAGGAACAGTGGGACCATTCCTAAGAAATGAGATCAAGAATTGAAAAAACAAGAGCAGCTTTCATTCAAATGTCCAAATTATCAAAAACACATAACTTTAACTTAAAATTAAAACTCAGACTGCTCCGATGCTATATATTCTCTATCATGTTATACGGAGTAGCGTTTTGGACCTTGACGGAAACAACAACAAAGAGACTGGAGGCATTCGAGTTGTGGACTTATAGAAGAATCCTCAAAATATCATGGATGGACCAGGTATCAAATACCCAAGTGCTGCCAAAACTTAATAAAGAAAGAGAAATAAAATTGGAATATCTGGGTCACATTATGAGAAACGAAACCAAATATAAATTGCTGAAATGCATTCTACACCTTTTCCATATGTATTTCAGAGACCGTCAGTTCAATTTCAGAAAGCGCCAATTGCAATTTAAATTAGTGAATTGTATTTCCGAAAGCATCAATTATATTTCAGATTATTTAATTTTATTTCGGAAAAAGTCAATTGTATTTCAGATTAGTATATTTTATTTCAGAAAGCGTCAAATGTATTTCAGATTAGTTAATTTTATTTTGGAAAGCATCAATTATATTTTAGATTTGTTGATTGTATTTCACAAAACGTGAATTATATTTTAGAATTTATCAGATGTATTTCAGAAATCATCAGTTGTATTTCAGATAATAATGATATAAGAACAGATTTTCTCAAATCAATACAAGCACGGTGTATAGGTGAACCATTATAAATTTCATTTAATATACTTCATGCATTGATAACTTCTGAAATACATTTGACGAATTCTGAAATACAATTTCTGATATACAAATAAATAATCTGAAACACAAATGACATTTTCTGAAATACAAGTGACTAAACTGAAATACAGACTTTTTCTGAAATACAACTGACCAAACTCAAACAAAAATTACGTTTTCTGAACTACAACTGACAAAGTTGAAATGCAAATACTTAATACTTTCTGAAATTAAACTTACACAACTGAAATACAATTGACGCATTCTGAACTAGAATTGATGAATCTGAAATACAAGTGATATATTCTGAAATACTTATGGAAAAGGTGTAGAAGGAAAAGTCCAGGGCAGGAGAAGCATCGGCACAGGTCTATTCAGAGCACATGCCTGGATTAAGGGGGGGGGGGGGCTAAAGGGGCTACAGCCCCGGGCCCCGCGATCCAGTAGGGCCCCGCATGGGCCCCACTTTTGAAAAATGAACACTATAGGTTTTTGTATTTCACTTTAATGAATGATGAAGATTTCAAGAGGAAACCCAGAATTTTCAAATTCATAAATTTGATCAACCGTCTTTATGAAAGAATGAAAGGAAGTACAGGGAAGTTAAGAGAAATTTTAAGAATTTTACAGGAAATTATTAAGAAATTCCGAGGAAGTTGAAGGAATGACAAAAAAAATTAAGCTATTTTAGTAATTACTACTACTATAAGTTTTCGTATTTCACTTCAATGAATGATGAAGATTTCAAGAGGAAAACCACCTGGGAATAAGTTTTAAACTTTGCTAAAGGAAGTGCAGAGAAAGTGGGAGAATTCTGAAGGAAGTTTCTGAAAACTCGGCGAAGTACAAGGAAGTTCAAATAGTGAAAGATTTTTTCTAAATACTCAAACCCCAAAACAAGAAATACCAAATCACAAAGAATTTTCAAATTCATAAATTTGATCAACCGTCTTTATGAAAGAATGAAAGGAAGTACAGGGAAGTTAAGAGAAATTTGAAGAATTTTACAGGAAATTATTAAGAAATTCCGAGGAAGTTGAAGGAATGACAAAAAAAATTAAGCTATTTTAGTAATTACTACTACTATAAGTTTTCGTATTTCACTTCAATGAAGGATGAAGATTTCAAGAGGAAAACCACCTGGGAATAAGTTTTAAACTTTGCTAAAGGAAGTGCAGAGAAAGTGGGAGAGTTCTGAAGGAAGTTTCTGAAAACTCGGCGAAGTACAAGGAAGTTCAAATAGTGAAAGATTTTTTTTAAACACTCAAACCCCAAAACAAGAAATACCAAATCACAAAGAATTTTCAAATTCATAAATTTGATCAACCGGCTTTATGAAAGAATGAAAGGAAGTACAGGGAAGTTAAGAGAAATTTGAAGAATTTTACAGGAAATTATTAAGAAATTCCGAGGAGGTTGAAGGAATCACAAAAAAAAGCTATTTTAGTAATTACTACTACTATAAGTTTTCGTATTTCATTTCAATGAATGATGAAGATTTCAAGAGGAAAATCACCTGGGAATAAGTTTTAACATTGCTAAAGGAAAGTGCAAATAAAATGGGAGAATTCTGAAGGAAGTTTCTGAAAACTCGAGAAAGTACAAGGAAGTTCAAATAGTGGAAGATTATTTTTTTTTAAATACTCAAACCCCATAACAAGAAATAGCAAATCACAAAGAATTTTCTAATTTATGATTTTGATTAACCGTCTATATAAAACAGTGAAAGGAAGTAGGGAAGTTTAGAGAAATTTGAAGAATTTTACAGAAAATTATTAAGAAATTCTGAGGAAGTTGAAGGAATGACAAAACAAATCAAGCTATTTTAGTAATTACTACTGCGTTGAGGTGTTGAGGCTTATGCTGGTCAAGGGCCCGTGGGCAAACAGTAAAAATTAAATGCACTAGTTTTTCGCGTCATGTTTCGCAAAATTCCAGCCGAACAATTTAACCTATTTTTAACAAAAAACCTTTTAAAACACAGTGACATGACCGGTTGTAGCGACACCTGGCGGTTGTCCTACTTCATTCTGCAAGCATGCATCAGATAATTGTTACAGGTTAAAAGGTTTCTCTTCCGCTACCTGGAAAATCATCTGGAACACTTTCTTTTCCAGAATTTTTGGTGTCAGACGAAAATAGGTGTTTATGCAACAAGTGTGTAAAGTGAACCTTTTTTTCCCGAATGTGAATTTTGACGACTCATGACATCACATGACTGAAAAAAGGTGCTTTACACATGTACTGCCTATAATATTTTTTCTACAACCAATAACATAATATGTGTAAAAAAATAAATTTAGACAAATACTTTACGTACTAGTGCTCAAAGTATTTGCAGTGCGTGAAGTAATTTACAGAAAAATACTAAATTGACGACAGTGTTGACATCTGTCATTGACATTACCTTACGCACTAGGGTATGATGTGAATTACTTTAAGCACTAGTGCGTGAATTGAAATTTTAAGTCTTCTTAAATCTGAATAGTGCGTAAAGTGAGTACTTTAAGCATGGTAGTAGAAAAAAGATATTTTGACTTACTTTTGTAAAACATGTAGGCATAGGAATATAGTTTTTTTATATATATTTTTTGGCACCCAATTTATAAAGGGGCTACAGGGCCCCCTAAAACTTCACTAGCCCCGGGCCCCATGAAAGCTTAATCCGACCATGTCAGAGCAGCAACAAATAAAATTATCATTGCTAGAATGATTGTCAACATTCAGTAACGGATAGGCAGTGGAAAAAGAAGATACATAAACAAAAAAATTCCTAACAAGGTTTGAGTAATGCTTCGATCTTAACTCTTTTTGTCAAAATCCAGGCTGCCAAATTTTAGTATTTGTATTAAATTTTTATAAAATAATGTGGAATAATTTGATATAGATACCAATATATAGACATTGTATATAACAATTCATTTGCTCTATCTAGTTTGTGACCTCAGCTGGCTTTTTGTGACGGTTGGATTTAGGTCAAAAAATAAACTGCGTTAAAACAATAGGTAATTAACTAATGCTTTATTTGACTTCTCTTTTCAGCCTTATGTCTTTGTAGGTAAAAAGTTGTGCATTAGGGAACTTACGAGGAAGTTTATGACCATCATTAAGCAAATTTGCCTACTACTGATGACGTTTCGAAACTGTATTGAAGTTAAATCTCTAAGGGCTGATATTATAAAACACTGAACCGATGGTTGAGTTTCAACCTTCGGTTGAATCCTATCAATTTGCATGGAGTCCACCGAAGGTTGAAACTCAACCATCGGTTCAGTGTTTAATAATACCGGCCCTAAACCGAATACATAATTAGCGAAGTCTATAGGAAGGACAGAGCGCGCAGAACTCGAATTTTGGATAACTAGAAACCTGTTCATAAAAGAGTTTCTGGTTTGAACATACTTTTAATTAATATTTGGAAATTGGCAGTGCCTGTTATCCGATTTTTTTTCCTGATATTTTATTCTTGTTGTTGGTCCTGAAACAAGTACCTACCTAGTTTAGTGCAGCAGATTAACAGATATTTTTTTTCCCCTGTTAATATTTATTTTCTATGTCAAAGAAATTCAATGTATTATGGGCAGGGAGGAATTTCGAAATCTAATTTGACATAATTTTATTTTGAGGCCCGAAATGGGATTGTAATGAAGTTTCGATCAGTGCAATATCCGCTCCCCCTGGAGGAATCGAAACAACATCAAGAGAGATGTTTTCCCCCTCTGTGCGCCAGAGAATCGCTCGGGCGAGAAAATATCGTGGAATTGGGGAATATAATATATATACATATCTACCTTCAGGGTGTATCGAAAAGAAGTTTTTGTCAATTTTCAAATAAGCTACTGACGGCTTCATAAATTTTTGGTTATGGAAAAGAAGGTAATCTAATATTATCTTTAATTTGAGTACACTATTCTATTTATTGGGTGAAGGCACCTGTTTGGTATAGTTCCGCGAATTTAATGAATTATAGCTATACCTTGTTAGAAAGCAATTAATTACCAAAAAAGTAATTAAAATTCCTTTGTCGGTTCGTGTCCTCCCACATTTTAAAAAGTTCGAATTTATAATTTTACACAAATAAAAGCAAAAGTTTTCGAGGAATTAATATTCGTTGCAATTTTCAATTTTTAAACCGTTATAAGTATTGAATTTGACCAAGACCGTAAACGGTCACATAATTTGTAGGTTTTCCGTGATGCAAAATCGGTTCACTTGCAAATCAATCAATTTTCATTTGTGAAACGAATGACTTCAGGAATGGTTATTTTGGTAATTGCAAAGTTTTATCTTCACTTCAAGTCATAAAAACCAAATCTAATGCCTTTCCAAATGTGATTTCAATTTTTACGATGATGAGAGCGTACGCCCTCAAGAAAAAATGTCATACCTATAGCGCAACGGCTATAAACCGTTCGACAAACGATTTTAATGACGAAATGAAAAGGCCCATTGTACCCAGCTGATAGACGTTCCGCCAATGTCATCCGATGGAACGACTTGAAAAAATGCGTTTTTGCGATATAACGACTTTTGGTCATTATATTTTGCGAAGCGAATTATATACCATCTTTTGCCTTGGGTTATTAAAATGCTGAAGTTTATGTTTTGTAGCTGAATAATCAAGCTTTTGTGGAATACACCGCCACTGACGTAGCATGAGCTCCACGTGAATTTTGTGTTAGTTATCAAATCTTACTCGCACTGATTTCAAGATATTTCGTTTTAGTCCGCGATTTGCCTGCAACTGAAAACTGTTAGGTCATAGAGTGAATATAAATAATTTAAAACCGCCTAAGGGTACTCATATTATTTACTTCTTTCTATTCTTCCCATTTCCAATTTCAATTTACGGATTGCTGAAGATTGGTTCGTTGTTTTAGATAAACTAATTTATTAAATGTTTAAAACGGAAAAAGTTCTGCTTCTTCGCTGATCCTGAATCCTGATTTGGTAGACAATGTGTCAGTTTCACCGGCGATTCAGCCATTATGCTGAATTAATTGAAATTAAACTACGAACGTTCAAAGCTAGAACAGCAGGTGCGGAATCCTATCAAATTTGTTTCATGTTCCCCATTCACAGCCATTTGTTGCTATTTGCAGGCTATTTTTCTTTTTTTTAGCCACTTTTCAATTTTTTTAGTTCTGAACGATTTTTTTGGTAACACTGACAACCACTAACCAGATCCAAGAAATACGTGCTTTTGGCACAACTGCGTCATATATCAAATTTCTTTATTCACGCTTTATTTATTTCTTTATTTATCAATTCAACCCCAATGCACAAACATAGTGATAACATTTTTAAAATTATTAACTAACTCTAAATATGAGAAAACTAGCAAAATACCTTATAGACCCTGAGATAGGGCCTGTTTAGTGGAGTAATTTTTTTTTGTCTGGCATTTTGAGGGATGAATATGACTAGTTAGCTGATGAGAATATAAGTGGTTTTAATGCCTGCCCCCTATTCGAAATTGTTGCGCAAAAATTAACCCTTAAACTGTTTGAATAAAGAATTTGAATTAATAAACCAATAGGCCTAGGTACAGTAACTGCTATTTGCACCGCTACAACTTAAGGTCAGCCTTAGTCTTAAGTGGAACTTAAACTACGATTTTGCTGTGCACCGCTGTTTAGGGTCCACCTCAAGTCTAGTTAAGTTAAGCCCCAGATTTTCTCCGCTTAGTTGGATTCTAACCTCATTTTTGGGGTTTGTTTTCTTTTTTAGACAGAATTCTGGTTGACTTTGATTATCGATGATTTTGTATTTGTAATATCCAAGGTTCCAAGAGCCTTTTCTCCGAAGACTACATGTTTAAAGCAAAAAAAATAAATATATACTTATGTTTATTTTCATAGCAAAAACAAGTTTTCCGAAGTTTTTTTTATGGTTGTTGCTGTTATTTAGTTATTTGTTAATGCTTTTATTTTTGTGCGTCGGGTAATTTCTACAGAATTTTGCACAAGAATGCCAAAAATATATTCAAAATAATATCCACGTGATATAACTTATGAAAGAAAAGACGAAATTCACGAAAATATTTATATTTTAATCGCAAAGATAGGTTAACGGATAAATTCCTTGCTTGAAATAGGTACATCCTCCTTCATTTCTGCATTGAAATACGCATTTTTGCGCTGTTGCCAATAGCTTTCAATTCTTAGCTAAGATTTGGTCGGTGCAAAGCAACTCAACCTAAAGGTTCACTTTAAGCTTAGCCTCTACCTAACTTAGTTTGTTTTTAAGGAACACCGGTGCAAAAGGAATACGGCCAGCGCAACAAAGTGCTCGCGGCTACTCAGTGGTGTGGGAGTAGGTTCAATATTTAAACTTAGCTTAATAGGGCGCCACTGGTTTACAAAATACAATTCGCGGACTTAAACCAGAAAGTCCCCGATGTACATACCTATCTTTTAAAATAACTTTACCTTAGTTTGGTTGAGGTCAGTAGGGGTAAAATAAGAGTCACATCTAAAAACAATTATTATAAATCTATTTAATAAAATGGGGGGGTATATGTTAACAACTGCAAAGGCATTCCAAAAGTCCAATATTGAATGTGAATGTCAAAATTACCAAAAGGTAGCAAGGACCAATTCGTATTGGTCTTAAATAAGACACTCCAATATATTCAAAATTTACCAATAAATGTTTGACTATCTTACTCCAATGAGAGTGTGAGAGTGCAAGAGAACAATTAAGGAATAAAAAGATTAATCGTATTAATTAAAACCTGTGCACGCTTATATCATGGTATACCGGGGCGGGTTTGTACAAAAATGTCACCTTAAACATAATACATTAAAAATCATTGGTGCAGTACAACCATTGTAATAATTAAGGCAGTAAAACAACCTTGGAAATATACCAAGTAAAATATAAGGAATGCTATTAATAATAATTAAATAATTAAAGAAACTTTAATAATGAGTTAACGGTTACATCACCCCCTTGTGGTCATCTCTGCAGTTTAAACACCCATTTACATAACTGCCGAACTGCCTCCTGACAGCCTCACAGCCCTAATAACAGACCCATCAATTTCTATTGACTCCCTTCTTAAAAATGTGAATTTCAGTTTCAATTCAGAGTTGTGGGTACTCTTGACACCTCAACTTCGAGATTAGTAAACCGTCAAAGAGGAAAAACACAATGGTACCTACAGGTAAAATCAAAACTAAAAACCTAAAACCCTGAAAGAGTACAATAAGTCTTAGAACTCCTTCATACTTATAAAAATGAAAAATCCCAACCCTCAAAATGATTGAAATTAAATAATTAAAATAGCAAAATCTTGACTTTACAAAAAAAAAACCTTAACCCTAGGGCAGGCGCGCATTTGAAAATCACATGAGCGGGGGCGTTGCAGCATTGCGTGCCGCCAACAGAAAAACACAAAATAATCCAAAACATCAAAATTTATTTTTAAATAGAGTAAAAAAATTAAATAAATTGTAATTCTAGGCAACTAAATGAAATCCTTTATACTAATTTCGCAGAAACACAAAAATAATATTCATAATATTTGTGCTATTCCCCTTGTAATTTTACTTACATGACCAGGCGCGCTGGCAGCACGGAATGCCGAAAACTCAACATCTGAAAGTTCAAGAACTCACTGACATCTGAACAAACGCTCTAGGGTCGTAAATTGTGCGTAGTAGGTTTCCTGATATTCAGGCCTATGATGTATCCTCTCCTGTTATTTTAACAGTCGTGTTATAGCTCAGAATCTATACCTGTCTCATTTTTACGTGTAGAATAAACAGTGACAAATAACTTAACGTTGCTGTTAAAATGACAGGAAATGATACATCATAGGCCTGATAGTCATTTGAACATAGCTAGACGGACAATATGATAAAATCCACAATATTTGCGGAATCCTTGAATTAGTAAAAAGGCGGCATAAAAGGCTGATAGCGCGCCGCCCGAGGGTTAATTAATAAGCCCATTAATGCCCCTTTCGGAAACGATTAATGAGTTTTTTACTGACAAATGGCCTCGTGGAGGTCAAATTCCCTTTTTTTATTGAATCCCATATATTTACAAAAATACAGAAAAGCTAATCTAAATATTGATAACGAAAAGGTAAATTTGAGAATGATAAAAACGTTTAAATTTACCTGGTTACAATTTGGGCTAGTTGAACAAAACCTGCTCGATCCTCACACGACAAACCAACAAAATGACGTAGACTTCGTTTCCAGAAAATTCTGTGTGGTTGGCTTACGAATACGGGGACGACCAAATCCAAAGCTTTCACCCCAAAACCAATTTAAGCCGGCAACCACTTAAAATTCCCAACGCCTCCAGAATCCCACAAAAGGTGGATGCTCCAAGGAACGTAGCCAAGAGGACCGTTGGAAAAATCTGCCACAGAAACTTGTTTGCTCAACGTGCGAATTTAAAAGAGAACGATTAGCGATTTATTAGGTGAGCTCAATAGGAAAAATTTTCTAGAATTCCAGTTTTTTTTTCAAGATGCTCTCTGGTGCCAGATTTCCGGTCTTGACCAAGAAAACGGAACAATCAGTTTGGAACGGAACATTCAGCTTGAAACGGAACACTCCAAACCACATTGATGACCAACAAAACTCAAAGTTGTTATCAAAGTTGTTATCAAATTTTCTGCCCCAATGCCAATTAACACTAATTAATTACTTATAGAAGTTATTAATCAACATCTACCCAGTCTTCAGTCTAAAAACTATCAAAATGACCAGTGACTCTTTAGGGATCACAACTACAGTGACTCTATTACCCCCACCGGTCAAGGAACCTCGACAACAATGCTGCCTGAAACGAATCAACAAATGTCCCATAACCACACATATTCGGCGAATAATTAACCTGGAAAAATGTGAAAAATAGAGGAAATAAGGGTGGAAAAACGATTTAAAGAGCGTGAAAGTGTTTTGTGATGTAGAATTTTTAATAATGGAAAATACGAGATTCGTAAGTGTTGCCAATTGATATTTATTTGGAAGTAAACAAACCTTTTCATCGACATTTAGGGCCTTTTAGAAGACTTTGTTGTTTGCTTGAGCTTGTCTTTTCGAACATACTCAAAGTATCACGACAAAGAATGGATAATACAATCAATGGACACCGAGACTATATCAGTCTCGATTCATGAAGCGGAACTGGATTGGATAATCGTCAATGTGCTTGGTGAACATCCTGACTTTTCCCGTTGAATGACAATGGTTGAGTGATGTTTGCACTCACAAAATTCGTACATACACATATAGATTGACCTAAAAACTTTTTTACATTTTTTTGACCCTGGTGTGAATCGAACACACAACCTTCTGATTTGGAGTCAGACGCGCTAACCATTGCGCCACAGAGTCCTATATTTAATTGTTGCTAATTCAACTAGATATAGTTAATAATGGGTTATGTACAGGTATAAATAGCTAAATGCGAGTTAAATTTTTGTATTTCTCTCTCTCCCTTTATATAATTGTTTTTTCATTTAATATTAGGTTAAAATAAAAATAATATTAGGATCCTATTTCTATGTATTCCTCCCTATTTATAAATATTTTCAATTGATAAAGGTGTAAAATAGAAAAATAAAATAATTTTTGTATCTCTCTCTCCCTTTATATGTATGTTTTTACAATTAATGTAGGTTTAAAATAAAAATGACATAAGGATTCTATATTTCTATTAATAAAGGTATAAATAAAAAAAAAAAATGAAAAAGTTGTTTGATTCAATATTATTCAATTTTAAAAATGTCTACAATTTATTCATATAAGACAAGAATTTTTGTTAATAATGTCTTCAACTGAGCAAGAAGTCCTTTATTAGGACATGATATGTCAAATAAATTCCATTCAAATTTTCCTGCAGCAACAACAGATCTTGTAAATTCATTAAATTTATAAAAAGTACTTTGATCAAAAAAGTATAAATGTCCATCCATATAGCGGAAAGCTGACGAAATATTCGGAGGCACTCCTGGGAAGAAATCGTTCACACGTCCTCTATTTAATATAGTTTGATCCTTCTCATCAACTTCAATAATAATCGCATCATCATACCAAATATAAGTTTTACCTGTATAGGATTGAAACATTGAATTTATTTTACTATTAACTGGTACATTAATCTTGAGCTCTTCAGTAATAACTAAATTGGGAAACGAAGCTTTATAAAAATAGTTATTTCGATTTATAATTAAATTTCCATTCGAATTTTGGTAGATATGCGACACACCTGCCAGGAGTTCGTTTGGATAATAATTTTTTACTTCTTCAGGTTGGGGTATCTTTTTGGACCTCAGATCAACTTTCCACAGCAAATTTCGATAAACCACGTAGAGCCTGTAACTGAAAAATTGTGGAGCATAGGCCAAAAACATTATATCAGGCATCGGAATGTCACATAAACTTTTAACTTCACTTCCATTACTAGAATCATCAGTGGTATTTAAAGCAGGTTTTGGATTTATTGCTTTAGAAGTGGTGGTGGTAGTTTCTCTATTCATAGTAGTAGTAGTGATAGGAGTAGTTGATTTTTGAGGTGGAGTTGTTCGCTCTCCATATAGCGCTTTTAAACCATTTATATCATCATCACCCAATCCATCAAAATACGCTTGGTACCATGGATACATGACTGCATAGTTATTGTCGGAATGGCTCAATCCCAAGGCATGCCCAATTTCATGTAATAAAACTGAGAGAAAAGAAATGCTCCCATCTTCCGCAAGGTTTGTTCTATTCAAACTAAAATCCCAGGATTCACTTAGGTCAAAATGAATTTCTACGCATCCATCACCATTAGGGAAGAATGCGTGAGCTAGTTCTACGCCCTTACCATCAAAATTAAATGCACATTTTCCTCCACCGTGGCAATTTGCACGAAAATCATGCTCTCTATGAACAAACGTTAGAGTAATATCTGGAACCTTTTTTGAAGGTACTAAAAGGACTTCAAATTTTAAATTGGATGCATTTTCCCATATTTCAAAAGCTTTTTTAGCTACTTGAAGATGTTCTCGAGCAGCTTGAGGAAAATACCAAGTTAGCTGAGTTTTTTTCCATTTAGACTTAATGACATAAGAATTTTCTCCCACTGTACATCGTGGCTTACTCAATAATTCCACAGTTTTTTCGTTCAATGATCCGGAAACAGGTAAATTATATCGTTCTTGGAATGTGATGAGAGATGTCTGGAAATCTGATAAAGAATCCTCTTTAACATAACCAAACTTTTTTAGATATTTCTGCACATCAGCTTCATTTATCGCACCTATCAAAGGTAGTACTATCGAAAATAGGAGCAGTTTCATAGCTGATTATTATTATTATTAGCTAGCAGGCAGCCTAAAATGAACTGCGGATAAATGTTTAATTGTGGGTTTTATATAGGTATTTGAAATTTAAAAGTCAACATACGTAACATAGTAAAAACCTTTATTCACGATCTATATCATTAAATACATTCTCTTCATAATAATGCAAATATTCACTTAGAGCTAGAACTAACTGAACATTTCCATTACATGCTTCATATAAAGATTGTACAAGTTTTAAATATGCGCATATTCGAGTGCGATCTTCAGTTTTGAAATGCAAGTTGATTTTATGTATTACATTATGATAAAATAAACAAAAATTTAATTCTTCCAACATTAACACTCTATATTGGACAAGATTGAAATGAATATCAATTAATTTTAATAAATCATCTTCGGTCATGTAAAGGTTGACATCATGTTTTTCAACCTTAAGCTGCTTCAAATTGTTCTGATTCATTCGAGTTATTTTGGTGTATTCACCGCATGAAATCGTTTTTTGGTCAGCAGGTGCAGCTGGATTATTGAAAAAATCTTCATCTTCCTTTTGCAGTAAGTTCATAAGCATGCTCCATTCGAAAGGGTCAAATGATATTTTTCCATTGTTAGATAATGCAATTCCAGATAATCTAATGGCGGGGCTGAATGTTCTCGCCGGACTTAAGCCGCACTCAACATAAAACCAGTCTCCAACCATATATGATGATGGAAGAAGATAGTACTTTTCAATTTTAGCTGCATTTTCGAACTGCTTCAAATTTTCATCAAGAATTTTGTTGTAACATGGAGGTGATGGTGCTGGAGGTGATGATGATGATGATGATGATGATTCACTTATACCACTATTAGCTTCAACTTCACTCATTTTTCAATAATTTTTTGATTTCTTATGTTGCGTGTTGTGAATAGTATCTCCTAGATGAAACTGAGCATATTTCAGTATTGTTCGCAAATAATAATAGACAAAGCTTTTTTATTTTTTAGACTTGCGCATAATATGCTCCAGTTTTCAAGCAATATCATTCTTATCGATCCAGCTGTTATGTGATGTATCGAATCCAAGCCATTTTACATACATTTTATTTCCTTTCTTACGTAATACCTGTTCTACAAGAAATACATCAGGTTGATTCGTTTTTTGCAATTCTTTTTCATAAAAGCCACCTAGAACAGGTTGTCCGTGCAAGTCCTCCAACAAATACGTTGTTGGATTTGTAATATTCACTTTAGCTATTTTAAAAAGCTCCGCAGTCCAGTTTGGAGTATATCCTTTTTCGAAAACATGTTTGAACTTGCTTATGCGAACTAAGTCGCCGACCTTGAATTTTTGATTGCCTGCTACTTTGATATGACTATAAGCAGTATTAAGTAGCATTGTTTCATTATTTTTAGTAACCTTGCTTGGTTTCATATTAATTGTGCTATGTGTGCTGTCATTATATGCATCAGTAATTGGTCTCAATAAATCCACCCATTTATGGTTCCCATTTAACGTAAATTGTCTAAATAATTTTTCCTTTATTGTTCGAATTACCCGTTCTGCTATTGACGCCTTCAAAGGACTGAACGTGCTATAATGGTGTATACCATATTTCTTCATTAGACTCGAAAATTGTGTGTTATAATATTCTTTTCCATTGTCGGAAACAAGTTTTTTGGGAATTCTACCTGAATCTTTCAATATACTCCCGAAAGCTTTAGCAACATCTTGTGCAGATTTCGATTTTACAGCCCTAGTCCAGAGATATTTAGAAAAACAGTCAATAACTACGACTATGTACTTAAAACCTCTATTTTCCCTTGAATATTGATCAAGTTGAGCTAAATCCGTAGCGAAAGTATCATCTAAGCCATACTGTATGAATCTTCTCCGAATAAATTTTTTTATGTGCAGGTCTATGTAATTCTCTAACTACTTGATCTCTAGCTGGGAGTAACCATAGAGGCTTTATCATTTTTTTTTTACTCTCATTGTTATCTATATGGGTAACTAGGATAAAATGATGCAAATTATATGAATTTTGTATATTTATTTAACTTTTTGAACACCGTTATTTTTTTGAAAAAATTCTTTTACTTTCTCATCAATTATTTGAATCATCTGTCCTTTAGGAACCAGATCACCATCATTTATAGCCTTGGCAGCTCTAACTATTCTCTTGTCAGCAATACTTATATATGTAGGCGTTATATTAAACTGTTTATGCTGCTGCTCTAAATCAAATATTCTGCCAATACATTCCCTATTCTTTGTGGCTAAATCTTGCATTCTTTGATTTATTGTAAAATCAATATTGTTTCCCATTGATACATTCTTAGATCTCAAGTTACCAATTTCGATTAGGTTATCTTCCACTTTCTTATTTAATTTATTTATATTGTCATCAAGAGCCTTGACATTTACATTTTCGGAGAGGTTATCTTCCACTTTCTTATTTAATTTATTTATATTGTCATCAAGAGCTTTGACATGTACATTCAATTGATTATCTATATATTCTTTGGTGGCAGCATCATTTTTGTTCATCGGTTCTTTGAGGTTATACAACCTATGGTTTTCCATATCAAAGTCGCCATTGTTCGTGCGGGGGTAGTGGTGAATCCCACTCATTATGAATAATAGGTTTTCGTTTTCTACCATCACTGACGGACAGAGCCCGACCGAACTTGTCCATGGTTTACATAAAAATGGGGAAATATGAATAGTATAGATTTTTTTATTTAAAATATAATCACTCCCAACTCGCGAAGCTCTTCCAAAATACTCATTATTTCATTTGTGTGATTCACATTACCAGCTACTTGGGATGCATCTAGTTTTATCAATCTATCCACTAGTTCGTTGACGTCATCATAGTAGATATATTGCTTAGGATTTTCATTATACTCCATTAAAGCGCTTCCAGATTTACCTTTTGATCGTGTACTCGGAGAGAATCCGGAGATATTTCTGCTGGAATTGAGCTTAGCTGCTTCAGCCTTTGCTGAAGCCAAAGGTTTTGTAACGTTTTTGTATTTTGAAGAGGAGGATCCTTTGATTTGTGCAGCTGGATTAAAATCCCTTCTATGAACATTCGTTTTATTTAAAATATCTTGGAGCTGCAACTCATCGGTTTTGGTTTGACCGCGAGGATTTTTTAAAAATAGTAGATCATATAATCCAGGCGTCCCCTCATAAACCGTATCACCCACTTTGATATCACCATTTGAGAGAAAATCGACTTTTTTTGATCCTATAGTCCATAGATCATTGTTCTTATTGTGTTTAATATAATAATGATCTATTTTGTTTGAATTATTGTAGTGCATATCTACATAATCCTGCGCTATTTTGGGGTATTGCTCCAAATAATTCCTATAACTTTGTGAACGATCTACAATAGATTTTTCAAGTTCAAGATCTCTTTCCGTTTCTTGTGCTGATTTAAATACATTATCATATTCATCACTATCCTCATTAACCTCAAAAACTTCTTCTTTTGGCCTTGAAGTGGATGCATATTTCGAGATTTTTCTAATTTTTTTAGGTTTGAAATCAATACCTTCTTGATCCTCTTCCTCCTCCTCCTCTTCCTCCTTCTCATTTTTTAACCCTTCATTCTTAATAGCATATTTTTCTGTTTTAATATTTACGTTTGTATTGTTTGTTTTTTCAGCTAACTTGATTAGCGGCTCTTTGATGGGATTGAAAAATTTAGTTATTGCGTCATCTTCTTCGTTCCTTTCCAATTTCAAAGATGCGTATTTTCTTTTAATGCTATCAGCAGCAGCAATAATTTTACGTTTTATTCGCTTATCGAATTTACTTAGAGTTTCAGGAGGCATATTTAGACAAAATATATATACGTATCCAATCAAATTATCAGGACTGAACAGGTGGCTAACCTATTTTGTACTGTTTGAAATGCGGTCAGTTACGGGGTTATACAGGGTGACTGGTAAGTGGACGTATTCCTTTGAGGAGATGACATTAGAGCCTATTTGCTACCGATTAAACACTATTTACCTCTATACCATTCTTAACGGTTTTCGCGATATTTTCATTTTTCTAATTTTTATAAAATTCACTACCTTATGAGGCAAATATTTAAAATTAACGAAAATAATAAGGACCTTTCTGAAAGTCGTGTTTTAAATTTTAAGCTGACACACTGACAAAAATATCAGCATTGAAAATTATCGAAACACTAATGTTAACTATTGAGTTATTGCGGTTTAAACTTAACTTTTCTTGTTAAGTTTCTAACTAATGACTTATTTAACCCTAAAAATATCGAAAATTTCATAGTACTTCAAACGTACAAATAATTGGCAAAAGTACTCCATTTTATTGTCTCCAAGATAAGGTACATTATTTCAGAATTAGCTTTTTGCTTTCTTGTTAAATAAATTATTTTTATTTTAAGGAGAGACGATATAATTTTCAACAGAATTCTAATTTATACCTGTTTTGGATATCAAGTGTTGCAATAAAAATTTTATCAAATTTTTTAGTAGCTAATAGTAATAGTTTTTAGTAAAGAAGTAATTATTATTTTCTGCTTGAAAATTTTGAAATTTTCATAATAAATTACTGGCACTCTATGGCCAAGCATTGTTGAATGCATTCTCTTTCAAATAGTTCACAATTGGCACCTAATTTTTTCGTTCCATAATAAAACAATAATTACCATTTGAAAAAATGTATTTCCTATCATAATAAAAAAAACAACATTCTCAAAATGAAATGGAAAAACTTTTTGATACAATTTAATCAATAACTCATTAATTTTCAAAATGACTAACCCCATTCCTTATGCAATTACGAGCCCGTCTTCGTATTTCTGTCCTGGTTACTCGATTTGAAAAGTTCTGTCGCAATATCGCAACAGGAGTTAAATCAGGGCTCCTAACAGGCCATGGTATGGGTCCACCTCTTCCAATCCATCTATTCGGAATCCTTTGGTCTAAGAGTGCCCTTATTGTTAGACGATAGTGTGCAGGACATCCGTCAAGCTGGAAGATCATCTGTTTGCCTGTTCGCTAAAGGGACATCTTGTAGTAGCTCATACAAGTTGTTACGTGAAAATTCTTCATAATTTTCACCGTTAAGGTTATCAGGTAAAAAATCAAAATTTGTTATTCCTTCTCTAATATTGTAGCATCCTCAACATCCGAATTCAGAATAAATCTGCAGAACTGAATTCTGCGAATTAATGGTTTCTTTATGCTGAAAAATTTCGAAAACTTCATAAAGTGTGTTTTTTTTTTAAAAGATAATTCCCCAAGTCAAAAATTTAGTAACTATGTTGGCAACACAAGCCTTTTCTACATGAAAAATTTGAAAGCATTGACAATTTTACATTGTATTGCCAACATAATGTCAGTTTGACTTTTATCTTTAAAAAAAAAAACGCACTTTAGTCCACCAAACGTACAAATGATTGTTAAAAATTCTCTATTTTATTGTCTTTAAAATAAGGTTGTTTTATTGTTGATTTCATAATTTTCATTTGTAGGAGTAACGGTTTTATTCTCGCATTTAGAAGAATTGTAAGTTCAGACTAAGTAAGCAACATTATTTTCCAGTCTTTTCTTATTGCAATTTGGTGTGATACTCGCCAATCTTGTTGATATTTATCAACAGGTATACCATACGCATTTTTCCATTTTTTGAATTAATAATAATAACAATAACAAAATTTAGTTTCAGTTTTTCGTCCAAAGTTTTGATTTAAATAGTTCTGATGATAGTCTTTCGCTGTTAACTTCTATCTAAAATGGCAACGTTTAGCTATGCTGAATATGCGGACATTTTATTTATTTATGGTTTTTCCAATGGAAATGCAGCTGAAGCTCAAAGAGAATATGTACGTCGCTTCCCAAATAGGCGCATTCCACATGTTAGTGTGTTTGGTGCAACTTACCGTCGCATTTCAGAATCTGGCAGCCTTCAACGAGTAGAACGCGTAGGAGCTCCTCCTGCAGACGTTAACATTGATGGTGAAATTTTGAGACTACTTGAAGAAGGTCCAACAACAAGCACCAGAAAAATTTCCCGACAGCTGGGTGTTTCACAATGGAAGGTCTGGTCAGTGATTCATCAAAATGGTCTTCACCCATTTCATCACACTCCTGTGCAAGGACTAGACGAGGGTGATCCGGCGCGCAGAGTTCAATTCTGCAGATTTATTCTCCATGCGGATATTGAGGATGCTTCATTTTTAACAAGAATTTTATGGACCGATGAATCAAAATTTAGCAGAGAAGGAATAACAAATTTTCATAATTTGCACTACTGGGCCGAAGATAATCCGCATCAGAAGAAGCAAGTTAGTTTCCAAAGAAAATTTAGTGTCAATGTATGGATGGGAGTTATCGCCAATAATTTAATTGGACCTCATTTTTTACCGGATAACCTTAACGGTGAAAATTATGAAGAATTTTTACGTAACAACTTGTATGAGCTACTAGAAAATGTCCCTCTAGCGAACAGGCAAGAGATGATCTTCCAGCATGACGGATGTCCTGCACATTATCGTCTTACAATACGGGAACTCTTAGAGCAAAGGTTTCCGAATAGATGGATTGGAAGGGGTGGACCCATTCCATGGCCTGCTAGGAGCCCTGATTTAACTCCATTAGATTTTTATGTATGGGGGCACCTGAAAGAAATCGTATATGCCACGGAGGTAAATACGCGCGAAGAACTGATTGAAAGGATACAGAATGGGGTTGCGATATTGCGACAGAACTTTTCAAATCGAGTAACCAGGACAGAAGTAAGAAGACGGGCTCGTGATTGCATAAGGAATGGGGGTAGTCATTTTGAAAATTAATTACATCACTTGTTGGAAAAGTTTTTTCATTTAATTTTGAGAATGTTGTTTTTTTTTTTTATTAGGAGAATGTTGTTTTTTTTTTATTATAAGGTAGGAAATACATTTTTTCAAATGGTAAATATTGTTTTTTTTTCAAAGATAAAAGTCACACTTACATTATGTTGGCGATACAATGTAAAATTGTCAATGCTTTCAAATTTTTTATCTAGAAAGAGCTTGTGTTGCCAACATTGGTAGTGAATTTTTGACTTGGGAATTATCTTCAAAAAAGAAACAGACTTTATTTGGAAGAGAGTGCATTCAAGAATGCTTGGCAATAAAGTGCCAGTAATTTATTATGCAAATTTCAAAATTTTCAAGCAGAAAATAGTAATTACTTCTTCTTTACTAATAACTATTACTATTAGCTAGTAAAAAAATTGATAAAATTTTTATTGCAACACTTGATATCCAAAACAGGTATAAATTAGAATTCTGTTGAAAATTATATCGTCTCTCCTTAAAATAAAAATAATTTATTTAACAATAAAGCAAAAAGCTAATTCTGAAATAATGTACCTTATCTTGGAGACAATAAAATGGAGTACTTTTGCCAATTATTTGTACGTTTGAAGTACTATGAAATTTTCGATATTTTTAGGGTTAAATAAGTCATTAGTTAGAAACTTAACAAGAAAAGTTAAGTTTAAACCGCAATAACTCAATAGTTAACATTAGTGTTTCGATAATTTTCAATGCTGATATTTTTGTCAGTGTGTCAGCTTAAAATTTAAAACACGACTTTCAGAAAGGTCCTTGTTATTTTCGTTAATTTTAAATATTTGCCTCATAAGGTAGTGAATTTTATAAAAATTAGAAAAATGAAAATATCGCGAAAACCGTTAAGAATGGTATAGAGGTAAATAGTGTTTAATCGGTAGCAAATAGGCTCTAATGTCATCTCCTCAAAGGAATACGTCCACTTACCAGTCACCCTGTATAGACATCAAATTTACTCCTATATCTTCCCTTATTTATATCATCGTCTTTTACAATTACCAAAAAACCATATTTAGTTTTCCAACATTCCGAACAAATTGTTTTAAATGTTTCTAGAGGCATATCCGTATTTACATGATCACTATAAACATGCTTCAGGTTCATATCATCCTGCTTAAACACTATAATCATGTTTGCATTGTCACGAATCAATTGCTTCGGTATTTTCGAATAGGTTTGACAGAGATAGAAGGAGTCCACATCATTATGTCTACCCATACAATAGTAATTTCTTATCTTTTCCTGCTTTTCACAAGCTACATCATCAAATATAAATATGGAATCACGTTGAGCATTTTTAGGATCGATAACTTCATCATTATCACTGTATTTATGAAATTTGACTCCCGTTACTCGACTTATCACTTTTTCTAAAAACATATACTTTTCCTGATAGAGTGATTTGGAGTACACATACACATTTTTAAATTTCAATCCATTTGCATCGATAAGCAAGCTTAACATAAGGTTACTTTTTCCACAATTACTCGGACCACATATTATCGCTCTAACAGTATTTGGTAGAAGTGCGCTGTGCCGCCGTTTCCGATTTCCTGGTTTATTTAAATCGAAATTAGAAACATTTATGCTGAGTGATTGCTTTTCTGCCCGCATGCTATTTAAGATATGACTACTCAAACTACACTTCATTAGTAATGAGTAGTTCCAAGGGTGAAGGTCTCTTAAATAGCGTCATTAACAAACTTCCAATTGAACTTCATTTACCTGGCTACTCTTATTGTGGTCCTGGTACAAAACTGAAACAGCGATTGGCGCGTGGTGATCCGCCAAAAAACAAATTAGATAGCTATTGCAAAGATCACGATATCGAATATTCGAATTTCATCGATTCACAAAAAAGACATCAAGCCGATAAAGTTTTGGAAAATAGAGCTTGGGAGCGAGTTAAGTCGAAAGATTCAAGTTTTGGTGAGAAAACTGCAGCCTGGTTTGTAACTAATGCAATGAAAGCTAAACGTAAGCTTGGAATGGGAAATATCATAAAAAAGGTTGCGAGCAATAAAAAACGGAGGAGGAAAATTCGTAAACGCAAACGCTCCAGTAGATCAAAACCGTTTAATGCATCTATTATAAATGATGTTAAAAAACATTTAAGACCCTTCAGCGGAAATTCCCTTAAAGATAATGTGAAGCTAGCAGTGAAGGTTGCACGACAAGCCATAAAAAATGCTGGGGGTAGAAAGAAAATTAAACTTCCTAGAGTTATTCCAGTGCCCAAAGTTGGGGGGTTCCTTCCACTTATCCCAATATTCGCCGGTCTAAGTGCTCTGGGAGCGCTTAGTGGTGGGGCTGCGGGTATTGCGAAGGCTGTAAACGATGCACGCGCTGCAAAAGATAGGCTTGCAGAAGCTACGCGACATAACGAAACTATGGAATCTATCGCCTTGGGAAAGAAAGGAGGGGGATTATATCTAGCTAAACATAAGACTGGATATGGTTTGTACTTGAAGAAGATGTCAAAAAACTTCCAATAAAGCTACCCAATCGGCCATTAACAAATATGGATATTGAAACATATGTCAAGCGCTTGAAAATATCTCACTTTAGAGGCGTATTTATGCGAGATACATTACCAATTTTACCTTATAAAAATGAAAGCGCTATAATTAATTTGGATTTAAATGTGGGGCCTGGAACGCATTGGGTAGCTTACAAGAAAAGGGGAAGAAATGTTGTTTATTTCGATAGTTTTGGAAATCTGAATCCACCATTGGAGTTAGTGAAATATTTTAAAAATTGCAAAATTTTATTTAATTATGATCAATATCAAAACTATAATACGCATAATTGTGGACATCTTGTGTTAAATTTTTTGTATAATAAAAATCAATATAAATAAAATAATCGTTTTAATTCGCATCAGTCATGTCTCAAACTTTCACCTTGAAGGGTCGATCTAGTTGTTTGAGCGTAGATATTAATCCTGCCGTAGAGCTTGACTCTAGATTCAGCTATTCCCTTGCTTTAATTTCATTGAGTACATGGAATTCCATTCCGAACATTGAACCTGGCAGTAATAAGTTTTACTTTACCGATACACAGGCTGGCAAAGAAAGGCACGAGATAGAAATACCTACAGGATCTTACGAGATAGCCGATATAGAAGAATATATTCAAAAACGTATGAGTGAGAAAATAGGGAAGCAGACTACAGTTTTCACTTTAAAACCAAATAACAATACATTGAAGTGCGAAATAAAGAGCATCTACGATATTGATTTTACTCCTGAAGATAGCATTAGGCATTTATTAGGATTTCCCGCGGATTTTCTCAAGGCTAACAAACTACACTCATCCAGTCTACCTGTAAACATTATTAAAGTGCTCACTATACGAATTGAGTGCAATATTGTGTCGGGCACCTATTACGGAAATACACCATCACACACATTATTCGAGTTTTCGCCAATAGTCGATCCAGGATATAGTATTATTGTGGAGCCTCGTAATCTTATTTATTTACCTGTGAACCGAAAAAATATTGATAATATCACGATAAATATATTGGATCAAGAAGCAAGACCGGTAAATTTCAGGGGAGAAGAAATTATAGTTAGATTAGAACTGAGAAGAAATGGGTTTACTTTTTAATTATTATACACCTTATAGGCTGCAGGAACACCAACAACAACAACAACAACAACATGATCGGAAAGGGTATATATATGATCCCAATCATACACTTAAATCAGTTAAGAAAAAAACATTGACACAGACGCTCACTCAGCGGAATTTTCTACAGCTCAATTCATTGTCACACAAATATGGTTATCGTGTCGGAAAAACTGCAAATATTTCAATCGGTTGCCGCAGATGAATCGATTGCACGTGAAGAATGGCATACTTATCACCCATTTACTAAATCATTCAACTACAATGACGAGATAGAAATTGTTATCAACCAGCAGGATGTTTTTATGGATATAAGTCAAGCTGAACTTTATATAGAGGCAACGCTAAATCATAACACAGCTGTAGGTCAAACGGGAAAATGTATTTTGACTAATAATGCAGGTGCTTTCCTATTCGAATCAGTAGCATATGAATTAAATGGCAGGGAAATCGAAAAAGTTCGTGATCCTGGCCTCACCAGTACGGTTAAGAGTCTTCTGACCTTGAATGAATATGAGAGCAAAACACTCAATACTGCAGGATGGAACTGGTTCGGTGGACCACCACCATCATTTGTTAAAACTACTGATAATGATGGTACTTTCAATTTACTGATACCTCTACATCACTTGTTCGGTGTATTTGCTGATTACAAGAATGTTATTATGGGAAAGCAGAAAATCAAGCTAGTGCGTGCTCGAAATGATGAAAATTGCTACATTAACGAAACTGGAGAAAAGAAGGCGGCAATCACAATTTCTTCAATAGAGCTAAAAGTTAAACATGTATATCTCAATGATATGATAAAACTAAATGTTTTTGAGGAAATTGCTAGAAATAAGCCTATCTTCATTGCATTTAGAAATTGGGAAATTCATGAGTTGCCAGCTTTAAGAACTACAAAAAGAGATATTTGGACAGTGAAATCTATGTCTGAAAGGGCTCGATATGTAATAGTTTTTTTTCAAAAAAATCGTAAAGATAATGCACAAAAAGACTGTACTTATTTTGATAATTTGAATATTACAGATATTAAACTGTATCTCAATTCAGAAGTTTATCCGTACGAGTCCCTAAATCTTAATTTTACTAGCAAACAAGTTGCTGAAGCCTATAGAATGTATACTGATTTTCAAACGTTTTATTTGGGGAAACCTCGTAGTGAACCGTTACTGGACTTTGACAAATTTTTCAATAGAACGCTTTTTGTTATTGATTGTTCTAAACAAAATGAATCCATAAAAAGCAATACCGTTGATGTAAAACTAGAGTTTCAAAGCTCTGAGAATTTTTCCAATGATACTCGGGCCTATTGTCTCATCGTGCATGATCGTGTTCTAGAATATCTACCTTTATCAGGCAATGTGAGGAACCTCATTTAAGCATTTATTACTGGACTGCAGCAAAATGAAGTTCCTAGTGGTAGATTGTCAAGGATATTTCACACCTAAATTTGAAGTTAAAGAATTAGCAATATATGATGGGAAAATAGTGAAGTCCTGGTTGTTTAAACCAAATACACCATATAGATCTTTATCAGAACCTTATAAGAAGACTGCCAAGTATGTGTTTTACAACATCCATGGGATTCATTACAATTCTGGCAATGTGGCATATAATAACCTCAATCAGATACTTCTAGTTGAACTCAAGGATATTGATACTATTTTTGTTAAAGGACATATCAAAAAAGACTTTTTACTTCAATTGTATTCTAATATAAATCAAACACCCCCGAATATTGTCAATTTGGAGCATACACGTTCAGAAGGTACAATACCCAATTTACATCAAAATTTAGTTGAATGTATGCATCATAAACTGAAATGGTGTTCATGTAGTATTGTTAATGTCTATAAATTATATAATTATATTTTAAATGTCTTATCTAATCATAAGTTATTCAAATAAAGCTATATTTTTAGAATTTTACTGGTTATTATTATTATTATTACATTCACCCAACAGTTATACAGTCCTAACGAGAAGATGACGACGATGACGCTCCAAATGGATAATAATAACTACGGTTTGAAGATGACACCATGAGATAAGGAGCTGCAATCAAATTCTGGGAGAACCCAAAAAAAAAAAAAAAAAAAAATTGGGGTTGAACTCCCAAAATTTCAGATCAAAGGCACCGCCGATCTAGAAATTTTCCCACGACGTCGAAAAAATTCTCAGGCTCAGGTGCCCCCATGGTACCCCCGTCACTACAGACAGGCAGACTATCAGCTTTGGCTGCTAGCTGTCAGATAGTGACACATGACGCCGCCACTGACGTAGAGATGGCGCCACCATTGCCACCTCTACTACCTACCACCCAAGCCTACAGTCAGATGGCGCGTACGCTTACGCTAACGCTAACGCTATTCCCATTACGATAACGTTATATCGCAGAACCCGCTTTGTTTAACTACTAACTGGATTCCTATCCTAACAGTAGGGCTTTATTATCCTAAAAGTACCCTGTCCTCTGAATACAAAGAATTTACTCATTATTACCTTGAAAAATATACCCTTGTTCAACCACTAGATATTGTTTCGAATCCAAACAAAAAGGTTGAAATCTAGTAGAATCCAATGAGCAACCTATCAATCACTGCAAAATATTAAACCTCAGGCATACAGCTTTATAATTACCCTCACAAATACCTGAATTAATTACCGAATTCATTCGAAATCATCAGTTACGTTAAGGCAAAATTTGAACGTAACAAAATGTCCACAGAATGTTTCGCCGGAAAACTTGACTTCGAACTGTGATTACCGTCTGGCGATTTTTCAGCGTTATTTTCACAACAAAACCATCCATTCTCTCGATTACCAGACAAAAAGTAAACGCAGAAGGTTCTTTTCTTTTCTCTTGGAAGTTGACACTCATCCCCACTTTTTCAGCTATTGAAAAGCATCTGGTATTTTTTATGGGTGAATTATTAAGGGTACAACATCGCTCCCATGCACACGATACAAAATACAGAAATCGGTTTTAGACTACAAAAAAAACCGCACATCAGAATTTGCTGAAATTTGGCATAAACATTCCCTGATCGATTATCTAGAGAATAGTGCAGTTAGATTTTCCATATTTTGAATTTTTTTTTGGCCTATATTGTGAGAATTAACTATTTCCTAAAAATAGAAAAATCCACGGTAAAAATCGAAAAAATAAGAGCACTATTATTCTCTAGATAATCGATCAAAGAATGTTTATGCCAAATTTCAGCAAATTCTGATGTGCCGTTTTTTTTTGTAGTCTAAAACCGATTTTGGAATAAAATTACAGATAATCAGGCCTATGATGTATCCTGTCCTGTTATTTTAACGGCTGTGTTAAGGCTCAACATCTATTTCTGTCTCCATTTTGACGTATAGAATAAACAGTGACAGATAACTTAACGTTGCTGTTAAAATAACAGAAAATGATACATCATAGGCCTGATTTTTGGCAAATATAGTTCAGGCTTTTTTTCGAAGATGGCGCTACCAGTCAATTCGTGATGTCATGATTAGGCGTTTTCGAAAAACCAGAACCGTTGGAGCAGCAGCTGATGTAGGTTGTTCAGCGTTTCCAAAAAAGCCTATTGACAACAGAACCTCCTTCTCACCTCGTGTATTTGTTTTGTTTTTTATTATTGGTTTATAAAATAATAGGCACAAAGCATGCTGTACCATTAGTTTCCATTGAAAATAAATAGAGTATCTATTTTACGTACCTAGGTATACATAAAAAAATTGGATCGTGTTTTGTAGGACAAAATGTCTTTGAAAAAATAAAAAGCTTCAATAATAATTATTAAAATTTATTTACAAAAGGTGGAAAGTGCTAAAATTAGAGTTTTTCCTTTGTGTTCTTGCATATTTGTGCAATAATAATATCCACCAATGCAGTAGAGCATTCCATTTAGGTATCTGGCGATTTGCATTTCTTTTACTAGCTCTTGGATCTTTTACCTATATCTGAAATTGTGTAAGACTCCTGGTAGGACTATTTTTTTATTATTCCTCTAAGTATTCCTCTATTTGTAAACCCATTTATGTGCCAATTGCTTCCTGAAAATCTCATAGGTACCTACCACAACTAAACATACCTCAAAAACAAGCTCTACAACAAAATATCACTTTTACAGAGTCGAACAAAATTTGAAGTCATACCAGGCATGGAAATACAAATCCCTCCATAATCTTGCTCAAAAGGGATTACTTGAATTTACATACACCTCGTACATTTCAGCCTGTAAAGAGGCGAGTAAAATTTTATAAGTTTATAAATGTATCCATAGTAAGCAAAACATTCCTTTCTAAAAAAAGTGGCATGAACGAAGATAAAATTCCGTTCTCCTTTTTGATTTTCTGGTAAGTGTTAGGTACCTGTAACAAAGAAGGAACCTAAAAATTATATACCTGAAGACAAATCTAAGTTATTTCTTACCTTGTATAAAAATTCCATAAGTTTCTTGCTTGGAAGAGACAAACACATGGCTTTGATAAAATAAATGGGTCGAAAGGGCAACTGGAAAAAAGACTAATTTCACTATAAAATGTTCCAGTTACAATTTCAAGTTATTTCTTACCTCGTATATAAATGCCATAGGTTTCTTGCGTGAAAGAGAAAAATACATGGCTTTCATAAAACAATATGAGTTGAATGAGAAACTGGAAGAGAGTATAATTTCAGTATAAAATGTTCCAGTTACAATTTGAAGTTATTTCTTACCTCGTATATAAATGCCATAGGTTTCTTGCGGGAATAAGCGCGTGAAGCCCCGGAGCTCCTTCTAGGTGTGAAAGGAATACAACTATTGAGAACCGATGAACTATTTTTTGTCTTATTTCAATTACAGTAGAAGAAAGAAAGAAAGTACTGTATATGCGGCGTCAAAAAACAGTCGAGACCAATCAAATCTTTGTAAAACCAATTGTTTTGAACTCCTATATCAGTTTTTTCGGATCGAAGAAATTTCTCTACTAATTCAATTCACTACCTACTTACCTACCTATTTTTTACATACATATTTATGAATATCATTAGTTGCATTCCTTTCAAGAGTTTGAAACACTCGAGCTACTCGCTCCGGTGTTCAGTCGCCCCCGATTTGCAGGGAACAGATGCGTGGTGCAACAAACACTTTTCGAAAGGAATAAGCGCGTGAAGCCCCGGAGCTGTTCCGGAGCTCCTCCTAAGTGTGAAAGGAAATGAAAATTTGAAAAATTGGCAAAAGATTATACCTACTTAGTGGAAATATTCCGAAATCAATACAAGGCAATTTCTTCATACATAAAAACCTGTTCTATTCCTAATAAAGTAAAATAGGAAAAATAAGTATATCAAGGTTGGTTGGGCCAGGCGAAATAATAATGGCAATTTCCCGAGCAATTCCCATTAGTCAATCAGTGCGAACTTAGTGAAAAAAGTTGCACTGATTCTGCAAATTGAAATCGCTATTATTTCAAATCTTGGCGCCATCTATAATTTTTTTTATAACTAAAAATCTAATTTGTATCGTGTGTATGGGAGCGATGTTGCCCCCTTAATCAATATCAATCTTTTATTTAGAAGCCAAAAAATTTGAGATCATTAAAAAAAAATTCTTCATGTAAATCAATTTTTTTCTTCTGCAAATTTTCGAACGGGAGGCAGGCATTAAAATCACCCATAATCTCATCAGCTTAGTAGCCACATTCAGCCCTCAAAATACCAGACAAAAAAAAAATGACTCCACTAAACAGCCCCTATCTCACAGTCTATTACGACCAGATTTGAGCGAATGTTTCTTCAAAATTTGGGATGCAGGCATACGAATAAACTATCAGCAGACAAGAATCGGATATCGAGTAGTCACTTGCTTACATCACAGTCTAACACAGCCATGGAACTGATGCAGGAATGTTTTGCAAAATGCAAAAAAAAAAAATTATTATCTCATGATGTTGATTGGCCAATCTTGCAGTTCTGAGATAGAATGTATTCAGACCATAATTGGTTGTGGAAAGTGGAAGCTATTATATTTATAGATCTGGTTTATACGGTGGCTCTAGAATAGACACGTATATCAACTTTATGGAGCCACTCTGGAGCTGCGGCTCTATACCATTATACAAAATTTGGAGATATCTTTATTTGTGACGCCATAAAATTGGTGATATATTGAGCAAAGTTAATATTTCAGGGTCGGTATTGTGATCCAGATTATATATTTAATTTATATGCCACTTGTTTTAAGAACTTGTGCTCAACCAGACCAAGGGATTGATTCTAGTACCTTTAAAGGGAGAGTCGTAGACCGCGAAAAGGTCATGGCCTTACACTTGCTAAGGTTGAAATCCATTTCATTACTGAGGCACCAATGCAGGCTATGCAAGTCATACTGGAGTTTGTTTGTCACAATCCTGATTAAGCAACTTAATTTGGGATCATCTGCAAAAAGCAATTAGTGAAACATTCATGTATAGCATTAATGAAAACATCAATCAGAAGTGGACCAAGACACACCAGAAGAGACATTCGCGGCTCCTGAGAGAAAATTTCAAATCTTGACAAACTGTCTGCGTTCAGTCAAATAGCTCCAAAACCAAGAGATAATAGGTTCATACCAATCCCAATCATTGCGAGCTTATATTATATAAACTAACAAATCATGGGGAACACTGTCGAACGATATGAAGTTCGTGTAAATAGTATCAATCTACCAGCCCCTCTCCAAGGCCATCGAGAAACTCCAAATGTGTCAGCAGATCCAACTCAGTTGACCTACGAGGTCTAAGATCAAACAGTTGGTTAATCAGAACAGGTTCAAGGTGATCAAGAAGAGGAGATAACAAGTCACAAACTAAACTCTCAAAAACCTTGGGAATTGCACTCAAGATGCTTATAGAACGATAATTTGTTACAGATGACTACTTCCCGACTTAAAAATCGGCTTCAGAGTGCTTTCCTTCCAATAATCGGAGAAATAACCAGTGGAGGGAGAGACTGAAGATGTGGTGAAGAGATCTGGAGAGATTAAAGCAGCAGTTTTTAAGAAATATTGTAGATACCCTATCTGGCCCCGGAGGCTTGTTAATATCTAGAGATGAAAGTTTGGTGAACATATCAGAAATTGTGGCATGCAGTTTGGGAATATTAATAATGACGGAAGATATTTCGTGGTTGGGTGTATTAGGGTGATTGTATGAATAGACTGTGGAGAAATAGTCAGCAGACATGTTAGAAATATCCCTGCCAGAGCCACTTGACTGGTCTAGATAGCTAAGTTCAGAAGGAAACCCGTTTATTGTTAACGAAGGACCGACATTTTTTTAACATTAGCGCTGATCGCTATTTCAGTGAGATATATGTAGTTATTATAAGATTCCTGCATTAGTAGTTTGCACAAACTCCTCAACCTATCCAACTCCCGATAATCATCCCTTGTTTGAGTGGATTTGAATTTTTTTGTGGGCATTTTTCTTATCTTTTTCCATCGGGAATTTATTGGCTGAGTACTTTTTTGGGTACAAAACTATCAATAGCTACGAAAATAACATCATAAAAAATATTTAACATTTAATTTACTGTTCTATTCCCAAGTAAAACATCCCTGTTAAATAATTGGTCTAAGAAGAAATTTGCAGAGTTCAAGCAAAGAATATTATAGCGAATGCGTTAGCTATAATATTCTTTGGTTTAAGTCTCTGTGAAATCCTTCGAAGATTAGACAATCACATCAGCTTCAGAACTCACTGATATCATATGAATATGAATATGAACGAGTGGGTGGATAACAGAAGGAGCAGGAAGAATTCGGTCAGGCTGACACTTGTCTCTAGTATGAGTAGATAAACTTTTAGACCCTAACCGTTTAACGTAATTAGGTTCTTGGATGTTCTTTTCTCTCTGTGCCTTTCAAATAGTCTAATCCGATATTAAGTTTTCTTTGGAAGTCGGCAAGTTCGAAGTTTCCAATGATTAGTTTAGCTTAACTATAGTTTCGCGGTTCTGTATCCTGAAATTCAAAAGTTGGCATCTTTTGCTGATTATTTTTTCGCAGTTTTGTTGCCTTGCCATTGAATAGAGCAAATGTTGGACGGCTCATGTTTGAATACCTATATGTTTTTTTTTTCGGAAAATTCCTTCAATATACAGGGGGTTTACATCGATAGAAAGTTTTCAAGAAGTGATTGTTGAGGTCGTTTGGAAGCTGTTTTGTTTGACCAGATTTACCCTCATGCAAAGTTTCGCCGTTTTTTGAGATATCGCTATCTTTAGATATTTTGAATCCATGTATTTTAACACTTAACTTGGGCTACATATTTTTTGTATCAATAATTCGGTTTTTCTTTCCGTATTGTTCCGGAAGAGTGCATATTACGATTATCGGAAAAAAAAATTAAGAAAGGTTAAAGTGTTTAATGTAGTCAAACAGCCAAATGAACTATCACTTATTGAAAACTTCCTATGATGTACCCTCGGGATGTACCAATACACCTTGTATAATTTATCAAAGCCAACTACTACTATAGTTATATATTTATTCGTCTATCTCAAATAAATCAGTTCCTAGGGTAATCCAGGAGTGAAAATCGTTGGCTCAAAAGGTCTGCTTGCTTAACACATTGGATGCAATTTTCCATTTTTCGTTCTTGATCCCAGAATTTTTTTTATAGGGGAATCCACAGCGTCCTATTTATTTCTTGACGGGTCGAGCCTAGAACTATAAAATTCTGGAAATAATAAAGCAAAACAATGGAATAGAATAGTATATTGTTATATTAGGAGTAGAAGCTTTACTTTTTTGTGCTGAAGCAGTAGGTTTGCGAGCCGAACGTAGTGAGGCTTGCAATGCTGCTGAAGCACAAAAAAATGCTTCTACTCCGTATGCAACACGCTATTTTTTCTCCAAACGAATGGGGTAAGCTCGGGGGTAACTAAATAGTTGAGCGGCAGTAAAAGTACGAGCGGCACTAAAAGTACTTTTGCTACCGCTCCAGCGGCACTAAAAGTACTTCTACTGCCGCTGCGGTTGCCTAGCAGCATAGAATAGTATATTGTTGTATTAGGAATAGAAGCTTTACTTTTTTGTGCTGAAGCAGTAGGTTTACGAGCCGAACGTAGTCAGGCGGATGGGGCCCCTCAAACCGGCGCGGGAAGTCGATTGAAACGGCGCCGCGCCTGCCCAATAAAAAAATAATGAAAAGCACAAGCGATCGACTTCTGCGCATATCCTTCTGTTGAGTTGAAAAAAGACGACGAAATTCCTCTATTCGCCGATAGTCGGAGCCGCACCGCTCGAAGGTCTGTTCTCACAGAAATAATAAGCCAGTCACAGCGTTTTTGATTGGTGCAAATTGCCAACAATCAGTTTTCTAACTATTTTCAACCACTAAAATTAGCTCTGATTGGTTTTGTGATTTCTGTGAGAACAGACTTGGACGAGATTCTCTTGTCGCCTATCTTTTTCTACTCTATTATGCATGCAAACTGGGATAGTAGAAAGAGGCAGAAGAGGCGACATACCTCAAAATTGAACATAGCAGACAATGGAACGTACCATGAAACATTAGGAATGGTATGGGCGCTTACTAGAAAAGTTGAAGAAGTTACTCTATTCGCCAAAAATATGCGCCGCGCCGCTCAAGTACAGAGACGAAACCCTCTTGTCGTCCGTCTTTTTCTACTCCATTATGCATGCTATCTCTAATAATAGAGGGATTAAACATGTTTTTTTTTGCGTCTACATAAACGTAGGTTTTGAACACATGCGCAAAAACATCAAATTCACGTTCACGTACAGTGAGAATCATTGCAATTGACACACACCTTAAAAACATCTCCCGTAATGTGTCAAAATTTGACTTCTTTGACACACAAGTAATATCAAAATCGTGTCAAATTCATAAATCAGTGGCGAACATAATGATTTTGATAAAATTTTAAAGGAAGAAAATATTTGGGCTTAGCAATTTGGTGTGAAATTTAATTCATGATTTTGTGTTAAGTTGGGTTCTTGATTTCTATGTTGAATTGGTATGTTACATGTTATGCTTTTTCGGGGTAATGTTGTACTGTTATATTGTTGATGAAAATGATAAAAATATTACGTACACCGCTGCACTGAATAGATTTATTGGTAACAATTTTGACTTAATACGAGGGACGTTGAAAGAGTATGTGCCAATTGCAATGATTCCCACTGTACGTGTAACTCGTGAGTTAACGTATCTTTGCATACGGACAAAACGTGAATTGTATCGGGTCGAATTTGGTCGAATACGCCAATCGGGAGCTAGTTTGTACGGAAAAGGGGAAAACGGATAATAAATACAAACGAAAACAATACGAACATGATCCACAATTCCTGATCACAACAAATAGATACCTGAAAATTTTTCCTAATTTTTAATTAAATAAATAAAAATAAATATGGGCAACGCCAACAAACACCCTCTGTGTAGCCGCAAAAATACATTTCCTCTTACGTATTTTCTTGTTCAAACTGTGGTAGATTACGAGTCTGGTACGTTCAAAAATCTACGTTAACGTCAAGGCAGAACTTCTCGTAAAGTGGTACTTGTAGAGGTAGACGAACGTGAGAACACCTCAAACCGGAACATATCAAAAATAATGTAACTTGCCATGAAAGTGGCCGTTTGCACCGACCATTTTCAAAGGAGGCTTAAACTTTAAGGAACACTTCCTTAAAGTGACATTTTTACATGTAAAAATGTTATTTTAAGGTATCCTTATCGTTAAGCCTCCCTTGAAATAGTCGGTGCAAACGGCCATAGGAATGGTATGGGCGTCTACGGCATGATGGATACTTATGATATATACAGTTCCAGGAGTTGCAAAGCTGCCAACTGCCAAATCAATCCAAAAATTAGCTATCTGGCTTTTTTGCTTTTTCAATAATTTTCGAACTTCCCGCGGCGTCGCCAATCGGCGCCGGAAGGACCGGCGCACCGGGAAATCTCCCGGTATGCCGGTGGGCCCATCCGCCCCTGGCAATACTGCTGAAGCACAAAAAAGTGCTTCTACTCCGTATGCAACACGCTATTTTTTCTCCAAACTAATGGGGTAAGATCGGGGGCAAGTGGATGATTGAGCGGCAGTAAAAGTACGAGCGGCACTAAAAGTACTTTTGCTGTCGCTGGGGTTGCCAAGCAGCATAGAAATTAAACTTCTACCACCTCGACAGGAGCTAACCCGCTGGATTTACCTAGCAGCATAGAAATTAAATTTCTGACATCTTGACAGGGGTTAACAAAGTGACGTTTTTTTGACGTTTGGAGAAAAATTAAATTTCTACCACCTCGACAGGTGTTAACCCGCTGGATTTGCCTAGCAGCATAGAAATTAAATTTCTGACATCTTGACAGGAGTTAACAAAGTGACGTTTTTATGACGTTTAGAGAAAAAAGAAATTAAGTATCCACCTACACTAGAAAATAGAAAAACTAAATAAAGTTAACATTCTATTTATAATACAAGATCGTCAAAGACAATTCAGGCATTACAGTTTTTAGAAAGGAGAGAAAGAAAAAGAAACAATAATAATTTTACTGACAGTTCGCACAAATGGTTTGCAATGACCAAAGAAATCTAATTTAGATAATTCATTGCACAGTCTGAGGGTACGAGAAATGAATGAGTGATATGCATAATTAGTTCTGTGAAACTGTTGGTGAAAAGTTTCTGTACATGTGTGCATAAATGGTCAAGAAGCTCCTTGTGCTGCGTTTCAAAAAGTCAAATATGCGTAAAGCCTTTTTGATCGCGTTGTCAATATGAGCTGAAACATCTGATTTGAGGTTAATAGAATACCTAGGTCTTTTGATTTGATCCACGCTGCCTAATAGACGTGATAGACAAAATTATTGAAGTTTCTTTTGTAGAAGTTAATTACCTTGCATATGAGAACATTAAGATCCATGCCATTGGCGTGGCACTATTGTGACAATCTATGTCTAGATCTTCTTGAAGTACTAAAGAGTCTTCTGGAGAGGTTATCAGCATAAAGAAGAATAAGACAATGCTTAAAACAAGATGACATGTCAATGAAAAAGCTGTTGAATAGTAGGGGACCCAAGTGCGAACCCTGGGGGACGCCTGATGATACCAAGATTTGTGAAGATGTAAAGTTGTTGAGGTGTACCATTTAAGTCCTACCTGTGATGTAGCTCTTTATACATTGTAGGAGAGAACCTGAAACGCTCAAGTTTTTCAAATAAAACTTTGTGGTTCACTCTGTCAAATGCCTTGGAGAATTCGGTGTTAATAGAGTCTACCTCTTCACCCCTCTCCAAGGCCCTTGTCCGGATGTCCACATAAGTGAGCAGATTGAATTCGGTAGAAGAGTGTTTTTTGAAGCCAAACTGCTGGTGTATAATTTCAGACCCGAGACAAGATATTAAGAATTTTGTAACTACATTTTCAAATATTTTTGGAATAGCATTGAGGATAATTATAGGGTGATAATTAGTCACATTTTCTGAATCACAAAACTTGATTTCCAGAAATCTGGAAATATACCGTCCTGAAGGCCGATTCTTGGGCCAGTAGAGCTCCCCAAGTGAACAAAGTTCTCGTCTTTATCATTCTCGATTACGTTGGCAAGGACAAAACATTCGTTCTATCCTCCCTTAGACGAGAATCCGGCCCCTGTAGTGACTTGTTGAAAATTATTTGCTGTTTCTATTGAGGCGGGAAGAATTCTAATCATTGAGAAGTTTCTCTCTTTTGCAGGTTTATTCTGTGGTCGTTTATACTGATATCCAAATTAATAGCCTTTTCCATATTCGTAGGTTTCTTTGTATGCACATTTCTAAATCCTTTATCATTTTTTGGCTTTGTCTTATCAATTCTTTTCTAAAAACTGTTGTTGAGTTGAATAAAACAAAATTAATTATGTTTGTGAGCAGAAGTGAATGTGTCGTGTCGCTTCACAGTTAGGTATTGCTTGTTACAGCAGAGTTATATTTGTGTGAAAAAATGTGGTAATTTGGTTAGTTACATATTATATTTACTCAGCTACATACTGATAAGTGAGTTTATAAAATCTTTATTGCTACTGTTATGTCTGTTATTCTGCCCGAATAAGTATCTGACCAAACATCAGCATGATAAGGAAGATTAGATATATCATGAATGACCGGAGAACGCGACAACAGCGAATTCGTGCCACGAAAGACTTTGCCCGAATTATTGATGGGGCCTTAGAGAAATTAATTTGCAAAGTGTCCACCAATTTCGTGTGGAAACTTGTGGCAAAGTTTCAGTATTAATACTTAGTTAACTAAGGCCTGTTTGCACTAATGAACGTTTCTTCAATTTAAGCCACTATACTAAACACGATTCATCCTCAGGGCAAATGTACTATAAATAAATATAAAATGGATGAAAGATGGATAATTGAAACTTTTTTCACAAATAATGAAAGAGAAAAAACCACACAACCGAGGAATTATGTCAGAATTCTACCAATCAAATTTTGAATACATTTTCTAGCCCTCAAATGTAAGTGTAATGTAAACACATCATCCTGATGGTTTGCAGTGGAGGAGAAAGAGGAGAAAAAATATAGTGAATGTGATAGTAGGAAGCGAGAGCCGAAAAAAGAAAAAGGAAAACTTTTACATAAGGGGTAAACTTACCTAAACAAAAATATACTTGAATATGAAAATTACTCTTGTGATGGATCTAGAAAAATTGAATCAGGCGGGAATTAATCTTAAAAAACTAGGTAGGACAGCATGATCCAGTATTATTGTTGAAAAATACTTTTGAAGTTTTAAGACGCCTACTAGATTGAAAAAAATTAACGAGAATCCTAATAATGTGTAAGATATAACTTTGACATGTCGGAAGGTATAGGAAACGAATACAAATTTGGAAATAAGGCCTTTGCTGCTATACTGTAATAAAGAATAACACGACAAATCAAGGCCGAAGTTGGTAACGATAGGAAAAGTACATGAACAGTCTACACAATACTAACAGAAGGCCTTGTTAATATGGTTTACATTTTATTGATGAAAATTATAAAAAAATCTAGGTACCTACTAAAAAATCATAATCCCTATTAACGGTGAAATTTCCTACTGACTGAGGCCTTTCAGGGACACCTTCAATTAAGTAGTAATATGTAGTAGCACCAGTAACACTGGGCACTCAATTTATCGAAAACCGTGCGAAATCATTCTATACGGTCTATTGGAATGTTGTTTATTTCGATATAGTTTTATATCTCATCTTTCAAAACTTCTTGGGCATCTAAGGATGAGTTAATTTGTGCTTTTCACCGTTTCATTCGTAACCGAACTAATTGGTTGATAAATCATTAATTGATTGTTCCTGAATCTATCTATGTTCTAATAATTCTCAATCACTTTTTTCGTCAGGCATAACTTACACAACATAATAGTAGATTATACCACGAGTCAATAATGATAGCTATTATTCCCGAGGAAATTTACGAACTGAGCCACATTAGCGGCGAGGGAGTAACATTCCGAGGGAATAATAGCCATTATTGCGAGTAGTATACTGTACTTTATTTACGAAAAATTAATTTATTTGAAATTTTCTTTTTAAAAACGCTCGTTATTCATCCATCCTAATACAAATACACAAGCACTACGCGTTTGACACTGACACTTTTGAGTTTGTTCATATTGTTTCCATATAGATATTACTTATTTAGTTTCAGAAATTTTGTGATTGGTGTGCAAGCGGGAATAATGCATGGCATTATGCTGCCAAAATCATAAATATAATACTTACATTTATTTTTTATTTATTTATTTTATTTATTTTATAACAATTGGAACATCAACAGACAATAAGTCCATAGGCGATGTCCTCGGATACAATAAATGGTATACATAAATTGGTTACTCACTAGGTTCGTATAAATTTTATAAGTTGAACTTAATTGGGTGTATTTTTAAGAAAACATTTTATAATTATTATTATTACTAAAATCACACAATCTCATAACATCCCTTAATGATATTTCGAATGGTCAATAAAGAATTGCTAAATAGGTCAATGTCAATGTCACCGTTAGCATATCTCGAGTTATATGTTCTGATCATTCTAGTAATAGGGGCGTTTTTACCAATATTTGTTCGGCAGAACGGTTCAAGAAATAGCGAGTTATTTCTCAGTACCCGGGAATGAGCATTAAAGTAGATACAGGATAATAAATTTGGTGTGTCCACCAAGTAATCAATTATTTTGAAAAGAAAAATGATGTCGGTATGGTCCCTTCGAGCCTCGAGTGAGAAAAAGTTAAATTTTTTCCGAAGCAAAGATGTGCTAACAGTGCCACAGTATGCGCCCGTCTCTTTAAAAAACAGGAATCTTAAAAAATTATTCTGTACCGTTTCCAATCTACTCTTATAAATCATATATTGTGGATTCCAAACCACTGCCGCGAAGTTAAGTCTACTATAAACAAATGAGTAGTACAAAGTTTTCATGGCTATTGTAGAATTAAACTCCCTGCACTGTCTCAGAATAAAACCAAACCATTCTGTTGGCCTTGGCCACTATGTAATCTATGTGAAGAGAAAAAGTCATTTTCTTGTCCAAAATGACACCTAAATCTTTTATTGACTCAACCTGTTTCAGGGGCACATTGTTCAGATTATAGTCATACAAATAATTCTGATATCCACGAGAAAAAGAAATAAAACAACATTTATCTACATTAAGTAACAATCTGTTCCGCAGACAATAATCATACAGCCGATTTAAGTCGTTCTGTAATAAAATGCAATCGGTAATGTTACCTATATTAATATAGACCTTCAAGTCATCTGCGTATAACAAGAAGTTGCAACATTTAAAGCACTTGTCAATGTCATTCAAGAAAATTAAAAAGAGAAGAGGTCCCAAGTGTGACTCCTGAGGAACTCCTGATGTAACCACAAATGCGTCCGACTTATGCCCGTTAACTACGACTGTCTGACGTTTATTGAAAACATAGGACGAGAACCATTGAAGCAGGCTTCCATGCACACCAACTTCGGAAAGCTTAGACATTAGTATGTTGTGGTCAATTTTATCGAATGCCTTACTAAAGTCTATGTATACGGAGTCTACCTGAGTCCGTGAGTCCATTGCATTCAATATAAAATTGGTGTATTCGACAAGATTGGTATCGACGGATCGCTTGGGGAAAAACCCATGCTGCTCTTTCAGTATATCCGACTTAATACTGTTCAACAGGAATCTGTGGACAAGATATTCGAATACCTTACTGAATATATTTAATTTACAAATCGGCCTATAGTTAGCTGCATTATTGAAGTCTCCACTTTTAAAGATAGGAACAACATAAGCTTCTCCCCATTTTGAAGGAAATATACAACATTTAATCGATTTGTCAAAAATCAAGGCCAGTGGTACACACAAACTTTGGGCACATCTTCTAACAAACAAAGACGGAAGACCATCAGGACCACAACCCTTAGTTTCATCCAGCTCCGACAAAGTCCTGAGCACCTCGCCCTCAGTTATCGAAAATGCCCCGAGATGTCTGGTTTGAGCTAATTCAAAGTAAGAAAACTGCTGAGTCTGAGGTCGATAGATGCTTCTAAAGAATGTAGCGAATAGTTCGCAAACCTCAGGCCCTTCGGCAGAACTTTCCCCTAGGTGCATTAAATTAGGTATACTTTTGTTTTTATTCTTTATGGAAATAAAATTCCAAAATTTTTTTGAGTTATTAGGAATATCATTCTGGATAGAATTTAGGTATGAATTGTAGTCCCTTCGGATAAGCTTCTTCGTTAAACGCCTTAGGTCACAAAACAGATGAAAGTCTCTAGGACATTTTGTTTGTTTCCATTTTTTATGTTGTTTATTTTTCTGCTTTATAAACTTTCTAGTATTAAAAGAATAATAGGATGGAAACTTATTGTCTATGTTTTTTTTTGGCACATGTAAAGTTATTATTTCGTTTAACCTATTATAGAATAAATCTACGCATTGATTTATACAAGTACAGCCACCAAGCAACCCGTGCCAATCAATACTCTGGATTTTTTGGTTGATTATTTCATAGTTCCCCTTCGAAAATTTTAAAACAGAATCCACCTTGGGAGTTAGCTTTTTAGAAGGCGAGCAATGAAAATCAAAACATAGGGTTTTATGATGTATGTCTTCATTTACTAGAGGCTCGGCCGTTTTAACATGATTTATCCTAGACTTATTGCATAAAATTAAGTCCAATATATTATCATTAATATTAGTTATTGAGTTAAATTGCATCAGACCATAAAAATTAAAAGCATCAATTAGTTCCTTAAATTTCCTATTAGAGTTTTCAGGGTGTAGAATCGTACTGTTAGGTTTTGAAATCCAAAGTATTTCAGGCATATTAAAGTCTCCACAAATAAGCAATGTATCACTGTATATGTCATTCGTAAATAAATGGTATAAATTAATATTCAATGTGTCTAAACCTAACAAATAAGAAGAGTTGCAACATATAATATTATTCCCTTCTGTTTCTTCGGTAGAAATACGTCACTTTACAATGGAATGATGGCTTGGATAGTTTTCTAAATTACGAGTTTTGTATTTCGGTGGATAAACATTCACTTACCTATATTTTATTTTCGATAATGACGATATGAGATGTTCCAACATTTAAACGTATGTTGTCGACTTTTGATGAGAAGTGGTGTTCCTACTTCTTGGAGAGAGGAATAGTTCTCTAAGAGATATCTGAAATTTGAAGAATATTTTAGGGTCAAGTTTCCCTTGAATCCAGCGATGATGAAGAGTTGGCCCGATCGGGAGTCTGATTCTTTGGCATCCTGTGTACGTTCTTATATTCTCATTTCATACTTACTAAGATGCGTTAACTGCCATTCTCAGCTGAATGTTTTCCACACAGCCTCAAGTCGTTTCCGGTTCATATTGGTTATGTGTCCTCATGGGTAAAACTTCGCTGTTCATGGTAATCTTAATGTCGATAAATTCTACTGATTGCTGCTCTTACCTTATCTCGGCCCGTTTCATTGTGGGATTTCCCAGGTATCTGACTTCTCTATAGAACATATTGTATATTGTAGGTATTATCTTCTCCTTGGATGTTGATATTGACTAGTGGGAACAACTTGTCATCTGAAAACGGAGTTTCAGGTCTAATTTGTTTCTGGAGTTTTTTTCTAACTTATTCTGGGCTTCTCCTTGTCCTGTTAGAAAGATTTTTTCAGGTAATGACCAACGTGAATACAGGGACACAACGGTCCCTGTTTGGGAATCGACCCACTGAGCAGTGGGTCCAGTCTTCCCGTGCCAATCCTTGACGCGTTTCGTCCTTGTTAGGACTCATCAGAGGACATAGGCTGAAGCTCCCTGTCCAAGCAAAATTGAACTTTGTTGACCAGTTAGAAACAACTACTCCGAGGGCAAATACCCCTACCGGCGTTGAACTACACTGATTAGTCTGAGCTTTCGTTGGCAATGAAAATTGTTAGAAAGATTTTTTCAGGTAATGACCAACGTGAATACAGGGACACAACGGTCCCTGTTTGGGAATCGACCCACTGAGCAGTGGATCGATGAGTCCTAACAAGGACGAAACGCGTCAAGGATTGGCACGGGAAGACTGGACCCACTGCTCAGTGGGTCGATTCCCAAACAGGGACCGTTGTGTCCCTGTATTCACGTTGGTCATTACCTGAAAAAATCTTTCTAACAATTTTCATTGCCAACGAAAGCTCAGACTAATCAGTGTAGTTCAACGCCGGTAGGGGTATTTGCCCTCGGAGTAGTTGTTTCTGACTGGTCAACGAAGTTCTCCTTGTCCTGTTACTGCGAACTTTCGAGTAATATAGATTTTGTCATAATAATTATCTAGATTTACTGAGGAGTGACGTAGTTTCTGATATGATATTGTATGTCCTGATTACATTTTCTGCTCACTGTTCGCTCAACTTCAATCTCATGAAAGTGCCATCTCGTTGCGTTTCTGCAACAGTGTCATGTTTAACCTCCCGCTTCTGAGGTGCTTTTGCATACTTCATGCATTCCTATTCCTATTCCATCATCTTCTAATCATGATTTTAGCAATGGCAGCTTTGAGTTTTGCGCCATGTTGGTTCAAACTAACCCCATTCATATCCAATCTTCAAGTTTCGTTTTCTCACGAAGTCGTCCGTTTTAAGTGACCATAGCTTCTACTTCCCTGGAAAGTTTCCCAACTGGTCATCTCTTCGGTGGCCTGATGACAGAGCATTCTTGGTGCCCTTTCAAGATCCTAGCCAACAACGTCTCGACCGCTTGCTTCAATTGTCATCCATTCTGAATCACTGGGGCCACTGGGGGTGAGGTGTCTTAAAGTCTACTTCTAAAGTTGTTTCAGCTAATAGTAGCTTCTCGTAACCTTGTTCCGATGGTGAGTGGTACTGTGTTTGTAAGTTCTCTGCGACATTCCTCATAACAGCTATTTCCAATACTGTTGGATGACCACGTCCGTTGGTCATTTCAGTCTGACGGACGACGGTGATTCTTCTGCTGTTCCGTTCGCATTTCTAATGTTTGAATTCCAAGGTATGTACATAGTAGACTGTTTCTAGCTATCCTTCCACATTGGATCTTTGTTTGGAATGTAGGTGAGCTGAAGTTACTTGTATCTTTCCTCTTAGACACATACTTCATTGTTTTCTAGCAATGAGTGTTCTAGTCCTCTTTGGACCATTATTGCTATTCTTCCCGCAACAAACGGTCTACTTTGTTGATATATAACAGTCAATGTTTTTCTGCTAGAATTCTTCGGATAGTTTTTCCAGCTTAAGTTTCCTATCTGACTCTTTTGACGATTCCACTGGAGATTCTTCCACCTCTTCCTTCTAAACGGAGCCTCCAATACTCAGGTTCAGGAAACTCTCTAATAGATGGCTGAACTGTTTTTTTTTATTTTATTGGGCTGGGCTTCATAAAGTCTTTTTTTGACTTGAAAAATGGCAAACTCGTCTAACCTCACTTTATTGCCTTGTTTTGTTATGAAGTAAAGTTTTGAAAATATAAGTTCTTTTCGTTCAAATGGAATTATTTTTTTTCTAAAAATCAGAAACTGCTCTCCCCTTTCCCTTCTCATGGGAGTTTGCCACAAATTTATTGAAAAACAAGATTTTTTTGCTTTGTTTAATTCGGCCGGTCTCTTTCTATTTAAATCCGATGGAAAAAAGAGGATTTATCGATCGATAATTCATTTTATGAGAGCAACGGAGATTCATTGGATAGGATCAAGTCGATCGGATCCGGATTTTACGAGATAATTAGCAATTAGGAACCACTTCTTATAGGTCAGTTCACTATATTCTGCAGAGATCCATCGTATTATTTGCAGTATTTCATCAAAATTTGTTCCACGATAATGTCTTCTCCATCGCTGGAAACAGAGCTGCCATAAACTTTTTGATCAAGTCGGCTGTGCTAGATCTATCCGTCAATATACTTTTTCAATTTATGAAATATTCTGTATAACTAATATTATGGTTTTCCTTCCGCTTGAAATGTTGAGTTGACAACTTTTTATTTAGTAGCTTGGAATAGGTTTTTGAGTTAGTATTTTTGCGTCTATTAGTTTCATGTCAACAGTACGTCTAGAAGAGGTGAAAATTAATTGGAGTATCTTGAGTATAGTTCGCTTCCTTGTTGTAATAGTCCGTGGCATTGTTTCTCCTCAATTTCGTATGAATAAAATTTTTAGTATCTCAAACCACGAAATAAAAATTTTATATTCTTTGGATGACATAATAAACACTAATTTTTAATCGTCTCTTAACCGATCCATTTAAGATAACTAAAGCACATCTGTAAAATTACGAAGAGCTTTCAGTTATTCCAACAGGATGTGTCGATCATTCCTATAGTAATAAAAATGTCTCAGCTTTTATGGCATATTAACTACCAGATTTATAGTTATTTATCTGTTACTTCAATATTTCTTCATAAAAATCTTACTATGCAATAGAGAATAATATATAAGTCCATTCAAAAAAAATCCATGCACGTGTTTGAAGTCACACTATATTATGCATACAAAAATATAAGACCACAAAATATACAATACCATTCAGCTACTGAAAACTATCTTATTTTAAATGGTGACAGTGGACCAGTAGTACTTCTGGGTGGCACTGAATGAATTTGACAAGACAATTTTAATGGTCGATTTTGAGTTTATCTTTCAAATCTTGACTTGGAAAAACGACTAGAGAGTGTTGAGGTTTAAAATCTTTATTTCGGTAGCCTGGTGACATTAAGTATAATATGACGGTCAGGGATTGATTATTATCACGATCATTGGTGTAGTCGAACAAAAATGCCTTGAAATTTGAAGAAAATCACTACCAAGATCCAAAATCATACCATTAAAAATCTACCAAGACACTGTTACACTAAAGATAGAGCCAACATCCGAATTCTCACGTTTCAATGCTGATACGATTCATTCCAGAAATCGAGTCTCATTGGTCAAAAATTCTGGATTTTATTTGTCACTTTAGATTTTCATCAATTACTAGTTAGTTCCTATATCTAAAATACTGCAGAGCTTTTGAACAAATGATAGCAAGTTTCTGAATTTTAAAAAAATGCGCAAATACTTTACTTCAAAAGCTACAGAATGTGAAAAAGTAGGTAGAATGATTCTGAAACAAATCCAGAGGCTGTGTTGAGATGTGTTGTCTCAGTCTCATTATTGATATTTTGGGATCATCATGAGACTGGCCCTCTTAGCGAAGGGCTTATATTCAATAGATTTCAAAGCTATATTGTCAAATATATTCAAAGATAGGAATATCTTCGACCAGTTTAAAAATTGTTATAGAAAGAAAAAATCGAAGAATACGGCTTTTCAATAGAGTTCAGAGTATTCAATAGAGTTCAGAGTATCATCTACGAAAGTATCATCTACGAAAACTTGCTTTCTTCCCATGGAGACCTTTTCATTCATAGTAGCGACGTTGTTGTATTCTGTCCAGAAGTAGTTTTGAAAACCTAATCGATTATTAATTTAGAATCTAGAGGCTCAATTTTGAATTAAAATATATATTCCGCTTCGAAATACATAGTAAATTGTAGATAAACGTGTGAAGATGAGTAAAAAATTGTACGTCACTGTTACATATAAAAAGCTACATCTTCTTCATACGATAACCTTGCGATGATAAGTGGCCGCTTATTTGTCCCCTGTCTCGTCTCTAAACACGAATATTGACGTATCAAAAGTCAAAATCGGGAGCGCCCTGGCACAATGGGTGCTTAAAAGGGTCGCCCACGGTCTTATTTTCTTGATTTTTCTATGCGATACGGATCCTTCGAGAAAGGCTATGAGGGATCCGGTGCAGCAGTGCAGCAGCTATATGAGGCACTCCCCGGATCTTTTGTTGAAGATTTCCGGTTAGTAATGGACGGTGATTTTTTTGTCAGTTTTTACATTTTTATTTTTTTGCTTGTTTGTTATACTAGTAAATGGATTTTACACCAACAAAGATACAGGCAATTTTAGAAAAGAAAAATACAGTAAACTCTCAATTTTCCTCGGATAATCCGGATTTTATATCAATATGCAGCTCACTCAAACGTACAAACACAAACACCTAGGTATGTAGATACAAATATAGGTACCTAATAACGAGTGATTTCCCTGTACCCATAAGGTCAGTCAGTTTGTGTTGCTCCGGCAATTCTGGGATTCCCCTTAATTACTTAGGCTTGATAATGGAATAATACGGCGTCGCTCGATTTAATACGAATTTCAACCGCGGTATTACTCAACTCGGATTATCCAGCGATCGGAAAATAGAGAGTCGGATTATTATATAATTCTTCAAGTAGCGGGTTTACATTTGAAATGCGCCCTGAATTTTTTTTTCATTATTCAATATCTTCATTACCTTATTGTTCAAGCATTTTGAATGCCCCCATTTGAAAAAAAAAAACTAATCTTTGAACGATTATTTGTTGTTTGGGTATCACACCATCGGGTTTCAGAAACCAAAATCTACATTTCATAAACAAAAAGTGGTAACAGAAATTTGTTCATTAGTTTTCTTTACTAACAGCCTTGCACTTTATGGAAAGTTTCGCCACATCACCCTGTAACATTTTAATTTTGCTCTTCCCATTAAATGAGTAATTCAGCGTTTTAACTGGTAACACACAAATATTATTTTAGAGCTGACTTAATTGATTGGATATTAATTACCTTACTCTGCATCTTTTTAGATAATTTCAGGCACAGCCAGACAAGATTTTGCTCCTTATCATTTGTCTAATGATTTAGTTGACCATTGCAGATGAATATTTATTAAACAATGCCTGGTTATCTTATTCTTGTTGTCCTTAAAAGGAATATACATAAATTATCAATTTCATTAGTCGATAGCCAACATTGTTTTGATTTTCAAATAAAAAGGGGTTATGTCCAGTTAATTGTCATTCAATTTTATTTTCGCGCCAGCTCATTTCGAAGGATTAATTCCTTTAGTTTTCACTCCCTCTCTGTCTCTCTCTTACTGGAGGATTTCATTTCTTTTATTTACCTGTTATCGAGTACCTATATCGATCAATTTGCTGGTACTTTGGTTTTGATCGCGTAGGGTTGGGTTTTTCTATAAATGTCGATATAATTGGTGTCGTGTTAGAGAAGGCATGGACAATATTATTTAATAAGTGAAGTTATTTATAGATTTTAACGAGAATAGTGTTTTCCTGATTTGTGTGGAGTGAGTCGGTTCCATTTGTTGAATCCCTTTGGAGGTTTCGCTGACGACTATCGATATCTTTGTCGTTATCTTTCAATCCTTCCTAAAGTGTGGAATGTGGAATTCGATAGAAAAAAATGTAACATAAAAAAAAGTTAGTGCGTAGTAATTTCTGGTTTAGGGTCCCAAAAATCGTACAACGGTCTTTTCCATTTCGTCCAGCGACAAGAACACTTTGGCTTTGGCCTGAAGGATAGTTTTTTTATCCGGTTGACCATAAAGAAAATTAAGTGATTTTCTCTATTTAATTAGGATCCGGTCATCCAGATAATTTCAATTTTGGTTTTGCCAGTCTAGTTTTGGTTTTTGTTACCTTTTGGCAGCCAAATCACCTTTCTAAGGGATTTATCTATTTCTTCTAGTCGGTAAGTCCACCATTTTGTGAATTTGTATTGTTGTAAATTAATTAGTTCTATTCTTACAATAGAATATCATTCACGTCGCTTGGATTGAATTGCTTGAGCTTAGACTCTTAGAGCCTTGATTTTATTGTTGCTCGTTATTGTGAACTTCCAAATTGGATCAGCCAGCGTAGGTGAAATTAGAGTTCCATGACGTTCCTTTCACCTTCAACCTTTGAGCTGTGGCCCTCAAAAATCCACGAGGTAATTATAATTGCAATTTTCCATTTTAATGTTTTATTGGGGGACCATTCTATGCCACATTGATTGGTAGACTTATAGTTTTTATTTTAATATTTTTTTTTGGCAATGCAACTTAATTTAATGAATTGAACTCATTATATTTGGTAAATGAGATTGGTAAATGGGTTAAAACTTGGGAATTGAAATGTACAATTTCATATCCCAAGTGGCATAATTTCAATGGGGATTTAAGGGTAATTTATTTACTCATTGGTGCTTTCTTTAGGGTCTTATGGTACGGTTTTATGCTACCGTTTTCGATAACGCAACTCAGTGGATGTTTTGATGGTATGCAGTACCCACCACTGTATCTGAATAGCAAAGACTCGGCGAACTAGTTTTCATTGATGAGATAGATCATCTGGTACGAGTGTGAAATCCCAGACCCATTGTTAATTGTCGGCATAAAGCTAAGTAGTTTAGTGTAATTTTTTTATTAATTATTTAAAAACATCGTATATGGCTTAGGTAACTTTAGTTACTCACATTTAAGTAAACATTTGACCCCATTTATTTGCGGAGTGATCACTGACGCTGGGTGTGTGTTAATTCGCACTTATTGGTTATTTTAGTTTTAAGTATAGCTCTCTGCTTACATAGGTATTCATACATATCAATACCGACAGACAGTTTTCTTAAATCTGACTATGAGGAAGCCTTTAGGTTCTTTATTCCTGCTAGTCGTCATACTAGCCTCTGAATACTTGCCATAATCATTATTTAATCACCATAACTTGTACTAAATCAATACTTAATAATATTCAATAAATACTGATTTTGTTGTATTGCCAATTACCTGCTTTCTTTGTCTTTTTGCTTATCCAATTATTTTCTTACATTTCAGGCATAATAATTTGGTTTGTACTTTAGTTCAACCTGCAGTCAACGCAGGACTTTTCCGATTTAGTTTCAAAAATTGGTGGCGCACGAATCCACGAACCGGGCACGTGGACACTTTAACAAACTCTGTTGAACTAAGGTCGCAATCCAAATAAGGTTACATTTTGGTAATTGATTTTTCTTACGTAAAATAAAAGTGTTACAACCCATTTGAATTTCATCACATCGGACAAAATATAGTTATTTTCCTAACAAGTGCGGAAATTGATACTTTCCCGATACTCCGCTTCGCGTCGTTCGGATCAACGGCAGTCGCGTGCGGGAAAGACACTTTCCGCATGAGTGAGGAACATTATTTTTTCTACGAGCGCGTTCTAATATAAAAATAAAAATTAAGTAAATTCAAAGCGATATATTATTGAAGAAATCGTTCATTTACAATAGTTATTTATATATCAAGGGTAATAAGTAGATGATTATTCCCTGAGGGCGGCAGTCTTACAAAGCCGAGTGCCTCTGGCCCGAGGGTTTATATATCTATTAGTACCCGTGGTGCATACAAACTTTTATGTCATACCAGTTGGTTGTGAATAATAAATACATATAGGAAGCCTTCCAAAGAAAAATACATATATATACAAAGTATATACAGTGTGATTTTTTAAGTGTGCAACATATGGGGATTTTTTTTAGTAATAGCATAACCCAAATACAAACAAGGCCAAAAGTTGGTGCATGTCTGATAATCATATAAGGTGCACTTAGAATGGTTGCAAGTCAAACAGCATACAGGGTAGCTCAAACAATATCAAAGCTGTACTTCAAAGTACCCTTATTTTAGAAAATTCAGTAAAATGTTATAGCGAAAAGTTGTTTGGAATTGAAAGTTATGCCTAAATACCAAAACATAGCCTCCTAAGTTTTTTTTTATTTTCTTTTGAAAAAAATCTATAATTTTTATATTTTTTTTATTTTTTATTTCTGCCCTTAATACTTTCAAAAAATAATTAGAATCAAATCAATTTTACATAACTTTGTTCAAATTCAAGCATATTTGTAAAATTAACTTAGATTTTTAATTTTTCATGGAATCACAAAATTCATGTTTGTTGCAATGATATTCAACACAACTTTAAAATGTTGCAATTTTTTTTTAAAAAAGTTGAAACATTACTAATGATAATACTGATAATAGCCATATTGAAAAAACTCTCCTTAAAGTGCAAAAGTTTTATTTTATTTAACTAAATATTACTACAATTTTGGTATTTTTTGAGCTACCCTGTATGCAATTTGACTTGCAACCATTCTAAGTGCACCTAATATGATTATCAGACATGCACCAACTTTTGGCCTTGTTTGTATTTTGATTGTGCTATAACTAAAAAAAATCCCATATGTTGCACACTTAAGTAATGACACTGTATATATAAGTATATACCTATACAAGAATATATACAAGTATATATACAAGTTTATATACAAGTATATATACAAATATATATACTTGTATATAAACTTGTATATGTACTTGTATATATACAAGTATATATACATGTATATACAGGGTGTCCCAAAAAGATACCGACAAACTTTAAGGGGTAGTAAAGGACATCAAAATAAGCATTTTTGTTTATATAAACATATGTCCGCAAATGAGCCATTCGGGCTGTAGAGCAAGAAAACTGTTCGGTACTTTTATTCTTCGCAATAATCACTGTTTACTTATTAATTTTGCTTTATTAACAAATAAATTATGGTTTACAATAATTGTTCAAAATGTTGACCATTTACTTGAATGCAAAGATTGCACCGTTGGGACATCGACACGCGAAGTCTTTGGAATATTCCGGAAATAGCTTCTACATGGGTACAACTCGCCAGTATCCTTGCTAACAGATCTTCCTCATTACGAACAAGTGTTTCGTAAATCGTAGACCAAACTTTTCAATGACCCGATGGTGCAAGCTTTTCATTGAAGTAAATGGTCAACATCTTGAACAATTATTGTAAACCATAATTTATTTGTTAATAAACCAATGTCAAAAAAAATTATAAAATTTTTGAAAGATCCACAAATTAGATTAATATGGATTAAAATAGCAAAAATGTATGCCGACAAAATTAATAAAATGTTCGATTATTTAACAAAACTGACACTTCTGAACGCCACTTTCCAAGTGACATTTTCGGAATTAAAATGCGTGCGGGAAAGTGATAAAAAATGCTCGCTCGTAGAAAATAGTTATTTTCCTAACAAGTGCGCAAAGTGTTACTTTTCCGCACGCGAATACAGTTATACGAACGACGCGAAGCGGAGTTCGGATACGTGTTTGCGTGCGGAAAAGACACTTTGCGCACGTGTTAGGAACAAAATTTTTCCTACGAGCTTCATATCAGGTACGTAATAACAGAAATTTAAACAAAAAACGATAATTTGTTTAATTATTTTCAATTAACTTGAAGGGAACCTATGCATTTATCAAAAAATTACATAACAAAAAACATAAAATCCTCGTCAGAGCTGTTCATCTTAAAGCGTTTAAATTTGATGAGAAAGTTTGTAGATTTTTGCATATAAATAGAGAACAAATCTGACAATGTGTCAAAGTTAATTTATAATTGGTGTTTGTATAGATGTTGGCTGATATAGAAATAGAGGAAAAATTTGTCATCATGTGTCAAAGTCGACAGGTGCACTTATTGTTGCTTGACAATTATAATTACTTTTCGGCACTCAGTGCGGATAAGGCCTGTATCCGCACTGAGTGCGGAAAAGTGTAACTTTGAGCCCGGAAATGCGTGCGGAAAAGTACTACTTTGCGCACGCTCGTAGGAAAAAAATATACCCTGACATTTAAAATCCACATTTCATTATTGAATGGGGTTTTCAGAATACTGTTTCCGTATAGGTACCACATATACATATTTAAAACCACTGACATTGCGCCGTACACTTCTTCTCTGACCAATAAGGTTCAAAATATAAAAAAAAGCAGAACCTGTAGCAGAACCTATAACCAAATCCCAGGCTATTCCTCCGTATACAAGACATGTAGTTTATAACTATGGCGAAAAATCTTGTAGTCACTGCGCATACTTAGACTAACTACAATCACAATAGATGGCAAAATGAGAGGAGATGTCACGATTGAATTCACTAATTGTTCCTTTTTCAGTCGAACATGAAATTAAAATGGAATCGGAACGGGAAAAAATGTAAAACATGGCCAAATATGGATATTGTCCACGGTCATAACTGGAATTAGATCAGTAAACAAAAAACAATTGCAAATAAAGTATTTTGTTTTTCAGTCGGAGCTTATCATTCATTAACAACAACAAACATTGCCGGAAAATGTGATGTTTGCCCATGCAATGGCCAAACAAGAGTCGTTCAAATACAAGCAAATCGTATGGCGGTGCGCCACAACTGCAACTAGAACCGAAATAACAAATTTAAAAAGCAAACAAACCACACTCGAAATAAACCGATAAAACCTTATAAATATTTAAAGCCGTTTCAACAATTTATATTATATCTCGCGTGAGTCGCGTGAGCGATGAGAAAAGTGAGTTTCGATTTTGAGAATCTTTTCTCAATCGTTATTGAAAGTTGACTAGATTTGTATTCCCTTTTTATTTTCAAGGAACCCCTAAAGGAAGACGGTCGACAAAAGGAGATTGACCGAATATAACCTAGTGATGCCAACTGCCAGCTGTTTGCTCTCGTCATCTCGTCATCACGTCATCAGAAATACTCTGTACAGAAAAAAGTACTAATCGATCGAAATAAAAGTAACTAGAGCTGCTGACTGATGGACTGACTAACGAATGAACCTATCTTTAATGTCTCTGCAAGTAACATCAAAACGTTGGATAAGATAGTTTCAAGTTACAAATTACGTGCCTGTCAAAATTCCGGAAGAAATCGACGAAAAAGATGACAAAAACGAACTCGGCCAAAGAATGATTAATTGGAAAAGACCAAAAAAATGGACGCCTTCGACAAATGGAAAACAGTTTGAAACTCACTTCAAGGAAATTCACAAGTGTCAAAAAGAAAATCTTTAAACTTAAGGACGAACCGGAGAATCCACAATCAACAGAGAAAAGTTGATTCAAATAGTTGAAAAATTCTACGAAACTTCAAATGACAACCAACAGACAATGAATCAAACTAACTACAAAGAAAAGTCCAAAATAAAGGATCGGAAGATATTCCAGATGTTTTGTTACGTGGCAAAACGGGCACTGCCACTTTGTTACCCGCAAAACGTAAGGGAGAAGTTAATGATAAGATTTGAGGAAGGGAGATAGTGAATGGGTAACTAAAACAGAGAAATAAAGAGAGAAGAAAGGGTTGGTTGGTGGCTGAAATCTAGAAACGTGCTTTCGTGTAAAGGGTTGCCGACTAGCTTCCAATGCGGAGAGGGGGTGGGTTAATTCAATAACTAATAGCAGCACAACCTGAAATATAAACAAGAAGAAGGGACAAAAGTGAAACGCTTTGCTACAATCAGGTACTGGTGTTAATTAGAACCAGAACAGGTTGACTCTAGAACAGGTTCAAAGAAGTAAAGAAATCGCCTAGAAACTAGGAGTACCTAACCTATATACTCTAAAAATAGTAAATACAATAAATTAACTCGAGTCCCTTAAAGTAAAGAGTACCGTACAACAGCAATAATACCTGAAATATAAATGATCAATATACAAGCTCACTAAATGCAGTACCTTCGTAAATGGCCATTTAACCCCAGTGTACAAGTATTTACCTGTATTCAGTGCAGCATTAATCAAAGTTGAAGTAACAATACGTAACCTGAAGGGCTTTAATATTATGTAACAATATAGGTAGGATACCTAATAAAATTGAAGTACCTAACAATACCCAACCTGAATGGTAAATTTCATATAGTAAAGGTAAGATATATAATTGATTAAAACTGAAATAATAACATCTAATCTGAAGGATAATTTTAAGATAGTAGAACTGCGTTGTTGTGGTGATTTACTCCAACAAGGGGTTGGTAAGGTTTGATATTAAGACAATACAACACACTTATCAAACCTGAGTAGTCCCTAAACTCTTGGGGGAACCTGACGGATGGAACTAATATCTTCCAGTGTTTCCGATGGCCTGGGTCTGGATCAAGGCCGCAACAAGAAGCCACTGGCCCTGGGCACTGAAGTTCAGTAATTAGGAGTCACTAAAGCTTCCAATGGTCTAGAGGAGGCTGAAGATTGGAGGTACTACTTGAACCACACAGTAAGCTCAACGTTTAACTCTTTACTCAAGTTAAGGACTAAGCGTGACGAATAAAAGGTGACGATTAAAACGTAACGTCTAAAACTGAAGATTAAAGGCCTGAAACAAATGGACGTTATGAGACAGGGCGTGGAGCAATAGAGGTAGGTATGTCCGATATTCGGAATTTAACCGTATAATTAACAGAAACCATGCTTTCACATAGGAAACAGAGAAACAGAGAAGATTAATAAGAAAAACGACTCACCAAAATACTTTGGCTTTTAGGAACAAACAATTGGTCACGTTGCTTTTTCTCGACTCACAAAAAAAATCCGCACAAGGCGATTGGGTGCTAAAATAACGGATTAGCCACCCTAGATCTATGAGCGAAAACTAGACAACTCAGAAAATCGGCAAGATGTGCCTGAGGAATTTTCCCGAACACTTAATCGTGAAAAGTCCTCGACCTGAATGACCTCTACTGCTTGTCCCTGCAATGTCCTTTAAAAAGTCTCTGTCAAAACTCCAAGGTGGAAGGTACTGGGGATTTTGATGGTAGTTGGGGCATGGTACTTATTCAAATTAAGTTAGTACCAGTCACTGACCCTATTTGGAGCGCTGTCAATCTAGTCAATCTACTCGGATCACACAATCAGCTGTTCTAATTGTAAACATTGTGATTTTGTTTGTTAACAAATCAATTGTCTACCTATTTCAACCCTACTAACAGGAAATCAATTCGACTAATAAACCTCTAACTCAATGATTCTGGGAAAAATGAAAAGTTTGATGAAAAGCTTGACCACAATTATCGGATAGAAAACAGTGGCTTGAGGAAGGTATGCTATTCAGAGAGGCGAATAAGCTTATTTCCTTTTATTTTGGCCCGGGAAAAATCATCCCGTAACAGTTTCCATAGATGAAATTCAAAATGCTTCAAGAGAAACAAGCAACAATAAAAGTCCGGGGGAAGATGGTGTAGTCGCAGATAAAAATAGGAAGGCCAACACTTAATTAGAAAAATTCAAAAGCTGTTCAATTTGTGTCTGCAGAGTCATAACATTCTGGAAAACTGAAACAACTTAATTATCATCTTGCTACATAAAAAAGGAGATAGAAAAGATTTCGAGAACTATACAGTCCAATAAGTCTACCTATACAAATTATATATTCACTCGCATAATAGTAATTCGACTAGACGCTAAATTGGACCTTCATCAGCTCCGAGAACAGGCTGGTTCCCACTCTGGGTTCGGTTCCAACGATCACCTTCAGTGTGAAAAGAGCATTGAAGATAACCGTCCTTTGGTATTGGTGTTTGTAGACATCCAAAAGGCGTTCGACACCGTAGAACTTCCTGCAACCTTGAGGTCACCACAAAAAAGTAGAGTTGATCACCGACTATGCGAAATTATTAAAAACATATACGAAAACGCAACGAATATTGTAGATCTTCACTACACCACCAGCAAAATTAAAATCAAAAGAGGAATCCCACACTATGTCACCCAAGCTGTCCATCACAGTTCTCGAACGTGCTTTCAAGAATTTGCCTTGGGAGCGAAAAGGAATAATCTCCAATGGGGAAAATCTTAATAATCTCCGCTTTATTGCAGATATTGTCCTAATATCAGACAGTCTGTGCGAAGCTGAAGAAATGCTCCAAGAACAAAATTCCACGCAAAAACTGGTCCTAAAGATGAACTTCCCCAAAACCAAAATAATGCCTTATCTGGTTCTCAGTGAGCAAATACAGATAGGCAATAATAACAGAAAAAGTGGACAAGTACGTATACCTGTGGTATGAGATGAGACCTCACAGAGATAACCAAACATGCGAATTAACGAGAAAAATAACCTTGGGATGGGCAGCACTCGGGAAAATGATGGGTGTGTTTAGGGCTGACATTCCAATATCCCTGAAACGGAAAGCATTAAACCAGTGTGTCCTCCCAGTCCTGACCTATGATGCGGAGACATTGACTCTCACCAAAGTATCAGCACAAAAGTTGAGAGTAACACAGAGACGAATGGAAAGATCCATACTTGGATTGACTTTAAAAGACCGTGTAAAGAATAATGAGATCCGTGTAAGAACTGGGGTGAACGATACTGTAGAACGAATCGCAAATCAAAAGTGGAAATGAGCAGGACATGTCGCAAGATGTGAGGACGGCAGATGAACGAAGAAACTCATTATTGAGTGGAGACAAAGAGCCGACAAACGATACCGAAGAAGACCTTCCACTCGCTGTACAGACGACCTAAAAAGGATCTGATCAAATTGAATCGCATCTGCTCAGAACAGAGACAACTGGAAAATTTTAGAGGAGGCCTGCAATGGACGTGAAAAGAGGCGGTTTGATGATGATGATTGTGTTCCACTTATCACCTGACAAACGATATTTTGGATAATGCCATCAAGAAATTGAAAAATATACAGGAAACTGAGCTAAAAACTGCTCATGTAAGTTATATTATCAGTCTCAGCATTCCACCAATTCCAATATTTATAAAGCACCTATCTTTGGAGATAGAGACTCTTGTACATTTCAATGAATATTTTGGAAATAAACTCACTAGGCTGTTCGCCCAACTGAAATGCTCAGCAAGGACCGCGTTTGGTACAGCAACCTCTTAATATAAAGAAACATCACTAACTGGAGCTTCGAGAAGCTGCATGTTCCATCTCTTAATCTTTGAGGATTTGAAAGTTCTGTAGCGGGACCACGGGTTGCTTTTGTGGCGCTGTAGAAGGCTCTGGTGTTTCTAGATGCTGCTAAATGTTCCAATTCGATTGACTCCGTTCTCTATCGTTCATTTTTCCAGCTTTCTTGTTCTTCTATTAACTCGGCCTTTGTCGCTCTTCACTGGTACTTATTTGAATTTTGGCTCTTACCAGCCGATGGTCGCTTGCCGTGGCAAACCTGTTTAATACAGTAACGTCATGCTTTTGGTTCAGAGACGAAATGATTTATTTCGTTTAATGTTTTGCCACCTGGACTCTTCCAAGTCCATCTTCTGTGGGCTTTTTCGTAAAATGAAACACAATAATTATCTATAATATTATTCTCTTCTGGACTTAATCTTTTGAAAAAGCAAAATAAAACTGAATATCATTAACTACTGCCGCCATAACTTTAATGAAATGGATTCATCCGATAATTCCGACAATATGATAGTTGGGATGATAGTCATAGGATATTACGCTAAAAGTCTGGTAAATACATTTTTCCCCTTCTAATATAAAAAAATAATCTAAATCTTTTATATGCAAACAAACCGAATTAAAACCATTAATATTTACAAATCTTTGACGTTTTAAGAAGGAAAAGGCTTGGTTGAAAATTACCTACAAATCTATGTAAATTCCCGAAAAAAAAATAATAATAATAAAATAAACCGCATTGACTTTTACCTGACCACCCCAAAGTTAATACCAACCAAGAAGAAAAGGGGGTGGTAATCACAGATAATCTGTTTACCATACCGACACAAAGGCGACCAAAAGATTGTGGGCAGAGGATTAAAACGATGGCTTTAAGGACCCAATATCGGGAGCCGTTACCAATGACAATAAGGTTGTCAGGTCAGTTACTAAGAAATTGACTTACAACTTCTTTTCAGGGATAATGCCCTATCTATGTAAACAATAGCGGATCAAAGCGGAGAATTACAGGGTTAAGCCCCCGATTAGTCGGTGGCTTGTTTAAAAACATCTGAAAACTTGTAGGTTTGTGCATGGGTTTGCTTATAATCTATGATTTTGCACCTTTTTGGAGATGATCGTTTAATCACTTAATCAGTATTTTGGTGTCTTTGTTTGTTTATTTTGAGTTTCGTACCTTGGTGTTTATGAAATATTCGCTTCTTGTTGTTCAAAGGTAATATCATGAATTAATGAGGCCGCCTAAAGAGATAGAGAGAAGTGTCTGATCTGTACCAGATTGTAGCGCCAACCACCGACATTTTCATTATTTGGCATATCTCGCTCAGCTGAAATAAAACGACAGAACTGTAGCACCTATTCATTTATGCAAATTTTCGAACGAGCATTAAGATCACCCTTTCAAAAAATAACATGAACCAACGCAGAAATAATAGAGAACAATATTCCCAAGAATACAAGAATTATTTTTCCGGAGTTCGACTATATTTGCGATGTTATATTAGGTAAGATTTTAAGTCGCAGCTTGACTTTTTATTTAAAGTTGGTGTCCAACGTATACTGATCTGTAAGATCATCTGAAGAATTTGGATAAATTGCAAAAAATGGAGATAGAGCGATAATTCTCAATTCTGATGAGGTTGGGAGATCCTTGTTAAGAAGTTTAACATCATTCTTTGCAGAACAATGATGAAGTTGGCAACAAGGATTGAGTTGTCGAACTTTGGGCATTCGCATAGGAGTACGTGCTAAGCATTAGGATGCTGGTGGGTTCGATGTCAAGAAAGAATACTGAAATATTCAAATTGCACAATATTCTTGTTCAATTATATCAAGTGACGCGAGAGCTTCCAGAGTGATTTTTCCCTGTCAATCAGAGTATATCCGTATATTACGAAATAATTAATAGTGATATTACAACTGAACGTCGATGAGTGGTCACAGATTACTGGGAGCACCTGAGAGGTACAGCCGTTCGACAGCGAACGGGTTGGAGAATCCGAGCAACACACCGCACCGCCTGCATGTGAAACCTCACCCAGGTCAATCCTGGAGAGTGTTCAGAATCCAAAGCATCAGGCTGAAACCAACATTCGGTGAGAGCTACGACATCATAGGTAGAAGCGGATCCGCGGTTCTATTGTTACTGAACTATGTTGACCAGCTAAAACCAAATACTCCGATGGCGAATATCCCTACAGGGCATTTGACATATATACTTGTCTGAGCTATTATTGGTAATGTAAAATTGTAACATTTGTTTGATAGTTATTTATATTACAAGTGCGTTTATGAACATGATTACAATAACGAGTGTGAAAGATTAGAACGACGAGGTCGTAGACCGAGTCGTTCTGATCACACGAGTTTTGTAGTCATGTTTAAACGCACGTGTGATGTACAACGCCTCATCTACAAAGCGAAAAATAAGAATGTGTTTTCAATCATTTTCGTTTATTAGTCGTTGTCTACCTTCATTTTACCTTTACAGGTTTAGCTTTGACATTTGTCAAATCACCAAAAATAGTTGTGTTATGAATTCATAACCTAGTCCATAACACCACTAGTTGTGTTATGAATCCATAACCTAGTCCATAACTCCACTGTTCTGTTATGAGTCTCAGTCTCATGACATAACTCAAATACTAGAAAAATGGTTATGTAAAAACGTCATAACCAATAGCTTGTAGATAAAATGTTTTCCGTAGTAACTAACGTGAAGTCAAGAACGTTGTAGTCAATGACCTATTGTAGTAGGTACTTGTTTGAATATTAACCCACTCACTAAGCCGTGGTCCTACATTTTCTAGCCAGTTCTGTATGCGGTTCATCCCTATTTGGCCTGATTAGAAAGATGTAGGCTCAAGCTCCCTGTTTTAGCCATATGGGTAATTGGCGGGAAACGCAATAGAACTAATGAGTAGAACTATACGTTGGTTCTCCTAAGTTTTCCTGAATTTGACGACTCTTTGGCAGACCTCACACAGGCGGAATGTCTTTATGAATTCAGAAACGGAATTCAGAATCTAGATTCATAACGTACGAAATTGTATATATTTTTATTATACCTACAGCACACACATTCTGATTTTTCAGATTATGAATTTTTCATATCGAGAGTGACTCTGACGAGCGTTTTGAATTCCGAATCTGAAAAATTAAGATTATAATTCGTAATTCAATTTTTTTCCATATGTTTCAAATATACAAGCTCACACAGCCAGAATTCAGATTCTAATTCTTCCCTTCCAACCAACACCGCTGGGCTGAGGCCGGATTTTGTCACTTTTTTGAAAATACCTACCAGATTATGATTCCATATTTTGAAACAGAACTGCAAGTGTTAAGAGTCAGAATGACATTTTAAAAACAGTTCATGAATTTTTGCCTACCAAAACCTCGATATCGTTCAGAAAGTACCGTTAAAAACTTTAAATGACCAATTTCGCGATACCTCATTAAATTAAAAGACCATCGTAAACATCGATCTTGTTTCATTAAAAACCAAAGAGCGAACGTTAACCTGACATTTTATTTATGGATTACCCATCAGCCACCCATATTACAAGAACTACAATTTTAATAATGACGTTAAAACACTGTATTTATATAGGTGCTATTATCGAGACAGCGTGGTACGCCATTTGCAATTAGCAGATGGAGCCATTGCGAAAAAAGACGAGTAACTCGAAGAAGAATAAAAAAAAACAAGAGAAAAAAACTACCGGTGATGGAGATGGAATCTGAAGTAAACTCGCCATAGTGGTTTCTCCACTGTTTTGATCATTAATCATTTTGGTACTATCGTTGGTATGATCTTCGAGAGTGCAGAGCAAAACTTGTTGGTTGGTAGGTACTGCCTTATCGACATTTAACGGATTCTCATATTTATTGACTGTAGACCAGTAGAATAACTGATCACTAAACGAGATACAAAAAAGCAAATACTAGACGAATTTCAAAAATGAGATATTTACAAGACGAAATTAAACATTGAACTCTAGAAAGTGAATTATTGCTTATTCATTAAAAAACATTAGGAAAACCATTTTATTATTAGGTATTTGTTTTAAATAATTTAATTAGTTCATAGGAACTTAGATATTTTAAATTCATATAGTAATTGTTGTTGACTAGGTAAACCTAATAGATATAGATATGTGATTTATCGGCCTAGGATTAAAATATTTGTTAGATAGGTAGGTAGGTACTATTCAAGTTTCTCTTATAGGTAGTTTGAATATTTCGTTATTACTAATCTAGTAGAAGAACAGACTATTAGGATCAAAAGGAGTGTACCTAAATCAGAATTGAAAAATTGGTCGGAATAGAAAAGTACCTGCATTAGAGAGTGTCTGGAGAAAAAGCAAACTAAATATTAATAGAGGCCAGAGCAAAAAAAAATCTGGTCAACAGAGTATTATTTGTTAACGACTTGCCACTTTACATTTAGTTTAGCACATAATGCATCTGCCTGATGCGGTTTCGTCAAAGAGCAAAGAAAAATATAGAAAACTCTTTAAATTTCCATCAAAATTCACGTACCAAATAAGAGTATTCGGTGTTTTTTCAAAGAGCGAAAAATAATCAGTAAAATTTCCTCTTTTCATTCGAAAAATGGTAAAAAAAAACAAACAAACCGACGACGCCGTTTTCCCTGCTCGCTCGGAAAATTTTCCCATCCATCTGGTCGAGGCGTTTGCTTTAGCAGCAGCGCATCTCCGTTTTTCTCTTCACTCCCAACGGCAAAGGAAAAATAATGAAAATAAAAGAGGGATCTCTCTAGCGGGCGGTGGGCGATTTTCCCCCCAAGGTGCATCTGATTGGACGCGAGGAACTTTTCAAGAAAATTGATTTTCCTTTTTGCGCGCTGCTGTGACGTCAGACGATCGTCTTTCTGTTGTCATATGGGGCGGAAAAACGACGAGGTGTTTTTTTTTTCGCTGGCTTGGGAGGATATTTTTTTAATGTCGCCGACATGTTTTTCAATGAGATTGGGCTGTGACGTGTTTCGGGATAAAAGTAACGGAAAATATCGAAGGATGTTACGCATAAACAAAATATTTCTCTTTCATCGGTTTAATTTCGTACCGTCCCGAAGCATTCACGTAATCTTAGTAACAAAAAAATTAATTTGGTGTCACAAGGACTGTTCTAGCAATTGTCTAAATACATAAGATACAATGGATGATGACATTACACCAGAGATTCCGGTTCGTAGTTACAGAGTCTGGAAAAAACCGTGACCGCTTTTGTGCTCAAATTACCTACCGGCTATGAAAAAGGTTGACTTTAGAGCCGGAAGTTTCTGGAAAGTTTTATTGTTCTAATAAACAGACTTAGATACTACATTTTCAAATCTATTTCCTGTACTCTGACTTTGACCGCTTTCCATAGAAGTGCTAAGTGCTCGGCCTATTATTATAACTTTGTTGTGAATTGTTTAAATCATTGAAAATGTCAACTTCGCGATTCGATATTGATTTTGTTAAATCATGGGTCTATCTACAATGGGTAATTTAGTTTTCAACTTTCGCGAAACAGCAGTTCTGCTGGGTTTCTCTTGAGGCCCGTGAGAGGACAAGTGTATTACGATACTTCATAAGAGCAACTTCTTTTTTCAGCATGCTCTTAGCTGTCTGAACAAACTTTTCTGCAAGGCCATTGGACCTTGGATAACTGGGGCTACTAGTCTTGAACTTAAAATCAAAGTCTTTTACAAATTGTTAACATTCATAAGAAGAATAAGGCATATTCTCTGAGATAACAATATCTGGAATACCAAATGTTACGTTTTTTTTTTTAAAACTTGAATGACGTCATTACTTTGTTTACTTTTTAGTGGAATTATTTCTAACCACTTTGTAAGATAGTCAACAATAACTAAATATGATTAACTTCCAAAGACAAAAATGTCTAAAGCTTTTACATTTGCATATTTATATCTCTCACATTGAGCGCATTCTTGTATCATACGTTTTATATCTTTGGTCATACTTGGCCAAAACAACTTTTCGCGAGCTCTATATGTTGTACGATTGACTCCAAAGTGACCTCCATGTAAAATTTTCAGCATGTCCTGTCTTAAGGCTTTCAGGACTGCAATTCTGTCATTGAAAAATACCATATTGTTATACTCATGAATTTCTCTGCGATTTTGATAGTAAACTTTTAGCTCTGCTTAATACAACTTGTCAGGCTATCCATGCGTATAATACTAAATTACTAGTTTCAAAACATAATCTACAACAGTGTGCTTCCTGAATTGTTCCTTTGTGGACTCACTCATTCTTGAATACCTTTCAATTGAATGCACCACATCCTCAAATTCATTCTCTTTCTCACAAATTTCATTGCTTTCCCAGATAAATAATCAGCGACGTGCAAAAATTTGCCAGATAAGTATTCAATTTTTATATCATATTTTAATAACCTTAGTCTTAACGTTTGTAGGCGTGATGAATATACCTACCTGACAAATTTGTTTATTCATAACACTCACATTTGGCTTATGATCAGCAGTGTTGCCAGATCTCACGATTATTCGTAAGATTACACGATTTTGGCCAGAATTTCACGATCTCACGAATGAGGTAGCAATTCTTACGAATTCCTTCTGTAGTAATACAAATCAATAAACAAATATAATGTACGTGAACGAAAATAATCGAAATAAAAATCTACTATACAATATTTAGTTATGTTACGCCGTTCCTGGTACATGCGCGGCCAAGAACACTTAACCTAGGACTGCTTATTGAGCTGAAAGTGTCTGCCAAGTTCACGAGACCCCACTATTTGTGACGTCAGCTGCAGACCTCAACTCTCAAACGAAGTCATCAACGTTGAAATTACTTTTTCTAAATTTAAAATTCCCAAAAAAATTAACTCACAAGCTCAGTCTGAATCGCAAGTAATCCGTTGAGGTCTGCGGGTGCCGTTACAGACCGTCAGATAGTGCCGTTACAGACCGTCAGATGGTGACAGATTTAGGTGCCCCGTTTTCGCATACAAGCCTCGAAGAGGTACATTGATTTTGAGTAGGATGAAGGTATTTTTACGAGTGGCTCCTGGGGATAACATATAGAAAATTCGATTTTACTTATGTTACGCTAAAATGTGATTTTCCATTTGCGACACTCAAGCCAATATGTTTCCTTACTACCGACGTTGTAGATTTTCATCCTTCCGATGGGCTTGTGTGGAATAATCGCCCAAAATCTCGATTTTTCCTTACAAGATTACGCCCTTATTTCAAACCTTTAGCCACATGCAACACCCCCTTCTTTGTTTTACGAAGCCAGGTTTAATTAAGTAGGTAATTCTTTGGTGAACACGGCTTGCGAGAAAATATGGGCAACAGAACGTCCTCCATTTCTGTTATGGAAAATCGAATTCTCCATACGTTATCCCCAAGAGCCACTCGTAAAAATACCTTCATCCTACTCAAAATCGATGTACTTCTCAACCCCCTTCGAGGCTTGTAGGCAAAAATGGGGCACCTAAATATGTCACTATCTGACGGTCTATTTCCAGTATCAGCTGCTGATAGTGGTGATGTTACTCGCAGACCAGCTGCCGGCTCGAGAATTGCCGAACGTACGCCTTATTAGAATGAGCAATCCTGCGGATAGTGAAAACGAGGTTCAACTCTCAAAAGCACCTGCTAAAAAACGGAAAAAAGAAGGATACAAGATTTAATAATAAAATGTTATAGATGTAAAATTATGGAATTATTATGGAATCTTATGGATGTAAAATTATGTTTACTTTATCAAAAATCTATAAAAGAACATTGTTGTGCTTTATTTTCTTACAATATTAAGCAATTTTTAACCTCACGATTTCTCACGATTTTTCTTTCTCGATTCTCACGAAATTTTTCTATTTCATCTGGCAACACTGATGATCAGTGACTATTTTTATAGGACTGCCATAAATAAAATTATGAAATTTTTGTGTAGCATATAAGATGCCAAGCATTTCTTTTTCAATAACTGCATAACTTTTCTCTGTGTCGTTGAGACCCCTAGAAGCATGTGCTAAAGGTTTTCCACATTGCATTAAACAACAACCAATACCGTTTCGGGATGAATCTATATGTACTGTAATTTCTTTACTAACATCAAAGTTCATTAGGGTAGCATTTTGATTAATTTCATTTTTAATTTCTTGAAGAGCTTTGTCATGACATCCAACCATTGGAACTCTACTTCTTTTTTTAATAAGTAACAAAGTGAACTAGAAATTTCTCCAAGTCTTTTAGTTCATTGATGGCTCTGACTTTTTCATCATCAACTTTCATACCGTCTTTATTAAAAATATGACCCAAATACTTTACTTCAATTTTTCTAAATTGAACTTTGTCTTTATTAAATTTGATTCCTTTTTCCCTAGCACGTTCTATCACTGTTTTTAAAACCTCATCATGTTCTTCCAAAGTATTTGTTGCTATTAATAAATCATCAAAATATATTATTGTATTTTACATGTCCTCAAAATTTTTTAGGTTTATTTTCTGGAAACATTCAGGCGATAAATTTAAGTCAAATGGCAGCCTACAGAACCTATAACTGCCAAATGGAGTTGAAAATGTCGTGAGTTTGCTCGATTCTTCACAAAGTTCAACTTGGTGAAACCCGTCTTTGAAGAAACAGAACAGAAAAATATTGCTTTCCTGCCAGTTTGCTACTAATTTCCTCTAAGCCAGGTATTTCAGAAAACTCTCGTTCATGTGAGGATACAGACACAAGCGTAAGGTCTTGTTAGGTTTTTTCAACAATTACTAGTGGATTACCCCAGTCACTAGCACCATTTACTTTAGCAATAATTTTCTATTCCTCTAAATTTTTAAGTTGACTTTGCAATCTGTTTTTTTTTACTAGAGGTATTCGCCTACAAGGCCTAGCAACAGGAATGCTACCTTTTTTTAACGTTATTTTACACTCTTCTGAAAATGACCCTAACCCTTCAAATAGGAATGTACATCAATATTTTTTTAACAAATTGCTTTCTATTTAGCATAGATTGAATTTCAGATTGTACACTACATTTATTTTTGATAAAGACTAATTGATAGCAGCTATAGGAAGTCCAATTATTGGTTTTACGTTTAAATCTAGTACCAAGAATTCCAAATCCACAGATTTATTTTTTATTTTACAGTTCATTTAACCTCACCTTCTGGTTTCAGATTAGTACCTCCATAAGCCTCTTAAATTACACTAGTATTAGCCAAATTGTCAGTAGTTAATTGTTCAAGTACTCGCTATGGATGGCATGATATCCAGAGTCAACCTTAAATTTAACTTCTTTGCCACTTAGTTTACTGCTTCCATTCATACTGTGTTACAGTCCTTTTTTACTTCTCCCACTTTTACGACACTGTAAAGGAATAATTCTCTAAGGTCTTGGTGTCCTATTTCTTCCTGTTGGGAGATTTCTCTTATCTGTTATATCCTTGTTTTGCAAGCTTTTATGAAATTATTCATTTTGCCACTCCTGTGACACTTCTTCCCAAAGGCTGGGCACGTTCCATATGCATGGACGGTAGCACATTTAGAACACTTAAATTTCCTTTCTGTGTTGTTGTGTTCCCTTTCACTATTTGAACTTAAATCTTCCTTGTTTCTAACTTTTTCTGTCCGTTTTTTTGTTACCTCTGCATTTCGACATAATTTGGAGGCTTCTTGTGACGATAAGTTTTGAATGTTTAGCAATTTTTCTTGAAGCCTTAAATCATTTATTCCAATAATGATTCTATCAACAAGAATAGAATATTCTTGGGAATCATACTCGTAAGACTGTATCAGTTTTCTAAGATCATAAAAAAAAATGATTGAATGGCTCATCTGGTCCTGGATTTCGATTATTGAACACAAACCTCTCATAGGTCCTATTTTTTTGTGGGTGCACAGTATTTTCTAAATTCGTCTATAACTTTATCATACTTCTCTTTCTCTTCGGGCGAAGCAAACTTGAAAGTATTGAATATTTCAGCACTTCCAATTGTATTTAAAAGCATTAAAAGTTTTAGTTTGTCTGGTTTGTCCTCTTTCTCTGTTACTATCATGTATGCCTGGAGGTTTTGTAGGAACCTTTTGAAATTTTCATTGAGGTTTCCTTCAAATTTCATAGAGTCTGGGAGTCTTCCTTCCATTTTGTATAGTAAAAGCTTACTAAAATTATACTAAAGTACACTAACCTTTTTGAACGACTTTTGAATCCTTATTGTCTTTCAGTTTTTATTTCACTTCCACTGGTTCTTTCTCGACAGCGCCATAGTAATAATTTAATAGAATGATCCAGACTTGCATGACCTCAAATTATCTATTAATTATAAGTAACATTAATCCCACAGATTAACCCGTCCTAAAGATAGGAATCTCAGGCCTTTTTCCCTATCCTTGTTTTACTCATGCAGCGAGTTGTATGACTGCCACAGCATGGTGGCACTGGTGTGCACTTCGGTGTGTCCAGTATTTTGGCAGTAGTCACGTGGTTCCCGCCTATTTTTCAAATAATCTGTCTAATCAATTTCATTTTATTATTTTACCCTATTTTTTGAAAATAAAACAACAACATTTCAGTACCATCTCCTTCTTTAACAAAACATCCTTTAACACGACAACAGAAAACCGTATTGAAAAAAAAAGCACTGAAAAGTTGAAGGGTCTTGTGATACACAAATGACTCTTTAAGTAATGACAAAAATTGCAAATAAATACCATCACTGAAACCATTTCGAAAATGTTTACATGTAACATAAAGTCTCTTTTGTTAAAAACATACTAAGAAGTCAAAGTTTTACCAAAAATTGATAGAAAATGAAATAAAGAACACTAACACACATCAAACGGCTGACTAATGGCAAATCACAGAATGGCAAATACTTGAAAAATTAGTAATTACATTTATTCACAGATGACATTTGCTTGTGGCTTTGCTATACTAAGCGCCACATAGCTTTGGCAGTCATGAAACGTGTTATTCTTTGGATAACTCTGAACGAACATTTTATATGGAAGTTTCATATGTTTAGGACGGGTTAATCTGTGATTAATCCAGAGACAATCTTGACAAGAGTAGAGAGAGTGACATGTCTAAAACTACTGACTAAATGCTGGAAGAATTCTTAAAGACGAGATAATAATCTCATTCCAATGATTAACAACGTTGGACAACTGGAATATACGGTCGAGACATTGCAAGCTCGCCAAGAATTGACAGTCTTCAAATCAACAATTAGACGACCAGATAACGGACTTCCTAGGGAGGTGGAAGACACGTAAAATAAAAGACTCAGTCGAGAATACGGATGTCGAAGATTGCAGAGAAATAGAACTGCGCAGAAACTACGTCACCTCCAGAAAATTCAGATGATAAGTAGAAGTCTAATTATCAAGAATGCCACGCATTCTCTTATAAAGTGATTAAACAGATGCCAAGGAAAGCCGTGTCCGGTAATTAACATCATCTATTCCATCTTAAGATTAGATCACTTCCCACAATGCTGAAAGTACGTGGAAGTCGTCATTCTAAGCAGAGGAAGATACCGACGTTTCTACAGAACTGTCCTTCCATCAGCCTTTAGCCAATTACAAGCGGGATATCAGAAATTAACAGCCATATCTGGATTATACAGGAAACTGAAAACCTAAAGTTCATTTCGCGAGACGAGATAGTGACAGTAAACAAACTTTGACAGGTAAGTCGAATTTTATTGGCTAGAAAAGGATTATACTCCGTCCTAGACAGGACCGTCTTAGGTTGTTTTGTATTTGTATTCTCTGAATATCTTTATTTTTGGTCTTCAGCCGAATCTGTTGAACTTGACATCGATTTAATCTAAATAGCTCACTAATTAACAATAATTCACCAAACACTATTTAATAGTAGATTATACCACGAGTCAATAATGATAGCTATTAATCCCGAGGATTATTACGAACTGAGCCGCGTTAGCGGCGAGGGAGTAACATTCCGAGGGAATAATAGCCATTATTGCGAGTAGTATACTCTACTTTATTTACGACAAATTAAATTATTTGAGATTTTCAATGAACAAATTTCATCCGTCTCATAATTTTCAATACAAATCCACAAGCACTACACGTTTGACACTGACACTTTTGTGGAATAATGACCATTAATCCCGCTACTCGTCATTAATCCCTGGAGGAATAACATATGTCATTATACTGCCAAAATCACAAATATAATAGGCACATTATACATTAGTCGTAAATAAATAATTGTAAAATACTAGGAAATACGACACCAAAACCTATTGACTCATATGACAACCTGACAATAATAAATGTCATTGGTTGTAATTCATATTTTTGCAGTCCTTCTCTGAATTTTTAAGCTCCGCCTGTTTGTTTACTTCTACTATATGGTTTCGTGGAATGAAGTTTAGAGCTGATTCTAGGAGAATAATAAGATAAGGGCATTCGACGGAGCTACAGTTGCTCAGTATAGATGAATACGTCACCAATAGAACTAGAATAATACAACTAAAGCCGTCAAGCTAGATGTCGAACAAGCCTCTGGAATGAAAGAGTGATTCACAAGATTATTCAAGCCAGATCTAGAAACTTGCAAACTGCTCATAATTACCTACCTGACAGATAAAACCGTCGCCGTGAAGATTTGGTAAACTCTGCTGTTCAAGATTAAGATATTTTAGATTGTGGGGGAGTCGTTTCGGCTTTCCAGCCGCTCAGCACTGCTACCTTTGAAGATATTTTGTTCGTGACTCTACATCCTAAATTGTCTCCAGGAAGCGTAGACTTTTCTCAAGGCCTTATTCACACGGCGCGTATTGTCATAGACGCGTACAAGATTCGTCCTGCAGCGACGATTCCTATACGCCTTGAAAACTGTATACGGAGCGTACATCAAGCGTACGGGCACCGTATCAAATTCAAATTGGGTGACAACAAAATGGAAGTTGAAACGATGTCTAGCGACGAAGAAGACCTGGTAGCTATGTCATCGGAGAAATCAGAAAAAAAAAGAGACGTTTCACCCTATATCCAGAGAAATCCGAATAAGAGAATAGCCATTGCGGAGAAGGAGTTGTTTGAGGACGATTGCAAGACCTTGTGGGAATCGTGGGTCCAGTCATTCAGAAAGAAAATACAAATATGCGTGAATGTGTTGGTGTAGATGAAAGGATAATGAAAACGCTCAGGTAAGTTTATATTTATTTATTGTCAATAGCCACAAATACACAAATGTATAGTCCAACAAATACCATTTTAAAGTCACGTGATTTTTCTCTATCCTTGTTGAATACATCTCAAACAGCGGTGATAGTAAAATTGACAAAAAAATTGCTGTCTAATTATTGTTCATAATATTCTTACCTGAAATAGAATCCGTCAATGTCATCAATTAGTTTGTCAAAGTTATTTTCGAAAATAATACAACGAACAAATACAGCTAATAATTTTGACCATATGGACCTTTTTCCAACTCGAAAAGAAGCAAATAGAGAACGGGTACCCAGTTTAAGTTCAGAATGTATTACAACAGACAGCAGATGTGACAAAAGTGAGTCTCGCAACAATTGCAAGTATTAAAATTGCCCTCTGATTGGTCATTACTACTTCAGAAACGCGTTTGTAAAATGCTAGTGGGAACATATATTAAAATTCAATAGTAATTAACCACCAGTAGCTTTTTGTAGGTGATATCAACGACATAATCAATGGACATACGTTTTTTGCCACCAGTATCACGTGACTTTAAAATGGTATTTGTCGGACTATACCTATGCTAAGAACAAAACGGGTCTGGTTGTTATTATTTACGTTCCTTCCGAAAAGGTGCTAGTATTTACAGAGTAGGTGATATTAGTAGAATAGGCAGATTGCGGCTTATTCTGTAAACTAATAAGTTCATACCCAAATTGCATTGAGGTGTACTGAGGAGACCTACTGGAAGAAGTAGGTGAAGGATCTGGAGGACTTGCATAATAAGATGCTCTAGAATTAGATGCTGACCATGAGGCTGTATTCATCATTGCCTGCGGCTGTGAGAAAACAGCAGGTACTTGCTCTTGTTGTGTTAACATGTCTTCCAACAACACCATAGTTTTGATTTTAAACTGTCGTAAATTTCTCACAGATACACTGAGAAAATTTTTTCATTGTCATAGCTAATTTTTCTGCTGCCGTAGCCAAAAATTTTGGCTACATAGGGGACAGCCAAGATCTTTACTACCGCCGAAAAGATAACTTTACTGGCACCGTTTATTTGCGGTAGCAAAGTGACTTTATAAAGAATTTACTCACAGTTTCTACAAGGTCACTTTGCTGGCATAGAAAAGCTACTTTGCTGTCGTAGGAAAGTAACTATGCTGTCCTAGAAGAGGGGTTCTCACCAATAGCAAAAATATTTTGCTGGAAATCTTTGGAAATATGTAGTAGCGCGTCCATCATAACAAAACCAGGAGATAAACAAACTCTATTTAAACCCCTAAACTTTCATTACCTGATCTGAAATAATGTCAATTAATGAAAAGTTTGGCGCTAGAGTTGTTTCTGCTAGTTTTGATGGATGCGCTGGCACCATTTCCAAAAAGATTCCCAGCGACCGACACTCGACTTGACTCGACAGCATCCACGATCCACACCGTACGGCGTTAGCTACTAAACTAAAATGGGAGAAAATGAACACGAAACATATTTTATCGGTTATTTTTGGACCCGAAGAAATCACGGAAATGTCCGAACGGTATTTTTAGTTAAGTTATTTGGCTAGAGTAGCAAAAAACATTTCTGTAACAATAACAAAAATTACAGGAATTTTTTTTTGCTGCAACAGTAAAGTATCTATCTATCTTAGAAAAGTTCTATTTCGGAGAAGCAGAAATATTTTCATAAAATTTTAATTTTGCTATAACAGCAAAGTTTGGTTTTGGAATAAGAAATATCTTTGCAGTTTCAATAAAGTAGTTTCAGCAAAGTGGTCTTTTCTGTAGAAGCAAAATAACATTGCTACCTCTAAAACATTTTCCACTGTAACAGCTAAAAAAAAACCAGCAAAGAATTTTCTCCTGGGACTTTTCTTAGTGTAGGTTGCTAACATCGGGCAACAAACTTAGGAGAAACATTTTTCTATCCTCTGATGTCGTTTTGTTCTCTTTTTTGTCAGTAATATATTGTAAAACAGCGATATCAACATCACTGGTCTAACATATGGCAGGATAAACTGCATATTATCACGGAGATAATACAGTTTCATTGGATTTGATGTAAATCCCGACGGAAATGGGTTTTAAGCTTCGAACAAATTTCTAATATTTTTACATTTTTCCTTGCAGTCTGCCACTGTAACAATAAACGGCAGTATTTAAAGCGAAACTAATTTATTTATGTTTTTGCCTTGTTTCAGATATGTGGCTAGTGGTTGTAAATACATTTACTTCGCTGGCCTTATATTTTCAAAGAGGCGAACGAGCTATTGGAGTTATCATAGAAGAAAACCACAAAAGCCATATGGAATTGATTAGAGGGAACGTATCTGGCCGTACCAAATAAAGGAAAGTGGAAAAACATATCAACACGATTTTATGAGCTATGGCAGTTGCCAAACTGTTTAGGGGCAGTCGATGGCATATTGCATATTCGCATTCAAAAGTATTCTAATTCAGGATCAACCAATTTTAATTATTAAAATTATCATTCTGTGAGTTTACTGGGCTGTTGCGATGTTGATGGATATTCCGTAACAATTGAATGCGGATTTGCTGAAAGAAATAGTGACGGGGGTATATTTCGAGTATCAACATTTGGGCGTTGGTTGGAAAGTAACGATACTTGGCCTTGGAAGTCTCAACTCCCTCATGACGAAACTGGAAATGAATTTCCATATTATTATGTGGAGGATTGTGCATTTTCCTTGAGACGCAATCTTATGAGACCATATCCAGAATATTACTAACAAAATGCGAATATTTACCTAATTATAGGCTCAGTAGAGGTAGAAAAACTATAGAGTGTTTATTTGGAAATGGAATGATGACACAAAAATTTCAAGTTTTTCTAACTGTCGAAAATATGCAATAGTTTCTATAATACAAAGTGCGTGCGTCTTACACAATTTTATTCGGAGAAAAGATGGCATGCCCTATACATCCCCGTTCGTAGAATACAATCGTATCCAACACTACTCAATCTGGTAAGGATTTTGTCCACCACTAGTGTCTATGGTAGTGGAGAAAGAACGCCCCCTTGAGGACACCCTCTGACCGTGGTAGCGGTAGCTGATTCTCCGTTTATTTCAGCCGTAACGTAACGGTGTTTTAGCATCGACTCTATCCATTTTACAATTGGGACTTCAACATTCCATCCTTGTATGGCTCTAGCGATTGATTGTTGTCGAAGGCACCCTCTATATCAATTAACCAGGCAGTGTAAAACACTTGTTGTAGATATTCCTGGCTGATAGGCAAATTGCTTTGAGTAGAGCGGTCTGAGACAGAGAATCTAATAACAAAAATGCACATCCTATCAGAGATATCAAAAATTTTCGATCCTTTAGGATGGTTATCACCTATAGTCATCAAATCAAAAGTACTTATACAAGACATGGCTAGAAAGACTAGGATGGGATGAGAAAATAGAAGGTGAACTAGCAGATGGATAACCTTTAGAAAGGACATGAATAAAGTCGAAGATATCAGAATTCCAAGATGGATGCAATTTAGCCAAGAAAACCAAATTCAACTCCACGGATTCTGTGACGCCTCTGAAAAGGCCTATGGAGCTGTGATCTACAGCCGAACAATGACGACTGAAGACAACATAATTGTCACACTTCTCTTGACAAAATCAAAAGTAGCCCCAGTGAAACTAAGAACAACGTTACCGAAACTTGAACTCTGTGTAGCACACTTATTAGCGAAAATGATGAATCAAACTATTTCGACACTAGAGATAGAAAATATAGAAACTTTCGCATGGAGTGACTCCATGATAACAAGCCCAATCGATGGAAAACATTTGTTGCCAATCGCGTGAGTGATATAAATAGATACGTAGAAGCATTTACTGGAACCATGTAAGAACATCCGAAAATCCAGCAGACGTTATATCCAGAGGGTCTAATCCAGAACAATTAGCAAACAATCTCCTGTGCTGGAATGGACCAGCATGGCTTCATGTCTTTCCACTAAGGCAATACACCTAGAAGTGGTAAGCGATATGATGACCGATTCGTTCTTAGCAACCTTCCGGAGATTTACTGCGAAAAGAGGTCACTGCGAAAATATTTACAGTGACAATGTAACAAATTTTGTTAGCGGAGCACATTATTTTGAACAAGAAGTTCTCAAATTAACTCAACACCAATCCCTGCTAAATACAATGATCAACCTTGGCACTAACTGGCACTTCATCCTACCGGCGGGCGGCACCCCATTTTGGTGGACCGTGAGAAGCTGGACGAGTAATTGGGAAAACAACCCTCACATATGAAGAACTTACAACTTTATTACACCAAATCGAAGCAAACCTCAATTCTAGGCCGTTATGGCCACTCTCTGACGAAGTAGACGACTATTTTGTCCTAACTCCTTGTCATTTTTTCATTGGAAGGGGAATATTGTCTGCAATTGACCCAATAGCAAGTAATATAATTTCCAGTTTGTCAGAGGCTTACCCAAAAAATGAAAAACGACTTCTGGAAAAGGAGCACAGAATATTTAGGAAGATTGCAACAAAAATATAAATGGCAAAATTAGGAAACCAACCTTAAGAAAGGAACCATGGTAATTATAGAAGAAAATACAATAAATCCCAGCCAATGGCCCTTAGTACGAGTAACAGATGTTCATCCTGGAAGAGATGGCGTAGTAAGAGTAGTCACACTCAAGAAAGCAGACAGAGCTACATTGGAACGACCGATGCATACATTGATCCCACTTCCATTAGAAGAAATGGGAAAAGAAACACTGACCATTCCCACTCAGGTTACCGCAAATATGGCCATAACCTCAAGCAGTCACAATATCAAAAGAGAATGCACTGTGAAGCAGCATGTGAAAACCAAGAAATCAAAAGTATCTCATTTCCAAATCATTCAACTATTTATGTTATGGTTCAGTTTGATGATTCTCCCAAAATGTCAAAGCAGCTATGTTATAAAATATCCCGAAGGAGGTATTTACAACGAACATTTTGGAACGGCACAAATAAATAGCATAACATTTAGAATTGAAGTCACTTATAGTAGAACAAAAATCAAGGAAGACATCCAGAATGTAACTAGCGTCATTACCAATTTTGAGATGCTGTGTAACAAGACAAGACAAATATCAGAAGATTACGAAATCTGCGAAAAATTTTACGATGAGACTACCTATCGAGATGAAAAAGGAAGATTTATAGTCAGAATTCCTTTCAAACAGGGCACGCAAGCTTTAGGACAAACAAAACCTAGAGCGGGTGCCCGTTTAAGAAGCCTAGAAAACAGGTTTTTGAGAGAACCTTGCCTTAAAGAACAATACGATGCATTCATGGATGAATATTTGAAATTAGGGCACATGAAAAAAGTATCATTTCAAAATCTTCATGAAGGCAGATACTACATACCACACCAAGCAGTATTTAAAATGGACAGTACAACCACAAAGCTACGAGTTGTTTTTGATGCTTCCAGTAAATCAACATCCAATGTTAGCCTAAATGATCTGATGCTTACTGGTCCAAGACTCCAACAGAACCTATCTGAAATCCTGTTAAGATGGAGGCAGCATAAAGTAGTTTTTACAGCCGATATAGAAAAAATGTATCGACAGATAAAAATACATCGAGAAGATCAACCTTACCAGAGAATTTTATGGCGATCTGACAGCGGACACCGAATGATTGAATACGAGCTAACTACTGTCACATATGGAATAGCATCTGCACCATACCTAGCCATTAAGACCTTACAAACATTGGCAAAATCTGAAGAAATGAAGAATCCTATTGCAAGCAAAATCACCTTCCGAGACTTTTACGTAGATGATGTCCTGTCAGGAGCCAATGACTTAGAATCAATAGAAATTCAACAACAGTTACTCAAGATGATGCAATCTGCTGGTTTTAATCTCAGAAAATGGACCAGTAACAATCCAGCACTGCTTCAAGCCCTTCCCAAATCGCAACAAAACCAAACCGTCCAAGAATTATCCGAAGATGACATCCAAAAATCACTTGGTGTATTTTGGTCGCCTTATGATGACAACTTCATGTTCAAAGTTACCACATCAACAGAGAATCTTTAAATTATGCCCAAGTCACCATTGGCCCAGCAACGCTAGTAGAGTCGTGAGACTGCGCTCTAACAATTAATTTTGCTTCAGCCTTATTCCCTTATTGTAGCAGGTGCTCTGTCGGGTTACATTCGGCCCTTCTTTAAACCTGTAGCAAGTGCTTTGCCTGGTTACAGGTTTTAATTTAAACCTTATATCAAGTTCTTTGTCTGGCTGGGGTCTTCTTTCCAACTTACAACAAGTGCTTTAGTCTGGTTGTATGTTACCTATCTTACGCCCTAGTGCAAGTGCTGCGACTTTAAGTCCTGTCTGGTACTAAGGCCCTTCTGCTCTTCTATCCTAAGCCATCAAGATCAAGCAGAAAATACCATCCAAAGAGCCATAGTCTCCTGGAGCGTACATGGTTTCGCTTCTGATGTACTAGTCAATTGCTTTCTCCCTTGTTTTGAGGAGAAAGGAGGTTAGGCTAATGGGACGTCCTCAGGTCGACGACCAGTTTTTGGTATGAATATAATATTAGCTTCCCTCCAAGATAGCGGTATGTGTCCTAGGACTAGGCTTGCTTTGAGAAGTTTTTGTAATTGTACCTTTAAGTACTCGTAGCCATTTGCAGTTGTGCGGGCAGGATCCCGTCTTTGCCTGGAGATTTGTAGGGTCTGAAGCTATCAGTCGCCGTCGTTTTATTTTCTTCATTGTGAAGATTTTCCCTGCCAGTCTTTTGCTTCTCCCGTTAGGGCTGAGACCCTTCGATAAGCGGAGCGACCTAGTTCAGGGCTTCTTCGATTACCGACCCTGGAAAGTGAGTTTGTAGCTGTAGCTTTAGACTTTCTATATGGTTGGTACAGTGTTCTCCGTTTGGCTTTTCTAGCAAACCAATTCCGTTTGAGTGGTTTTTTGAAAGGACTTTTTTGAGACGTTGAGCTGGGGCTAATTCGTCTATCCCCTTGCAGAATTGTCTCCATAATTTCCTTGTTGATTTTCTCAATTCACGGTTGTACTTGTCTAGGGCTGTTCTGTAATCTGCCCAGTTACCGCCGGTGTTCCACAAGGTGCGGTGCTCGCACATCTACAACACGGCATTCCGAAGTCACAGGATGAAAAGGTTGCACTGTTCACAGATGGATTGCGCAATCATAGCACAGCGAACAAGCCCAATGTGTCAGAGTTCAGGTAAGAAATAGATCTGATGTACAAACTGTTTTTTTTTTTTCAGGAGATAGGTCTGATGATCAATATTGATCGCAGACTATATTCTTGATCCAAAGGAAGCTTGATTAGACAGATTATGAGTTTTTTTCCATGATACAAATGGCAAATGTAAAAAATTCCAAGAGACAGATGTTACCATTTGCTACAGAAAACAACATACTTCCATGCGAAACTATAAGCGCACCTCCGGCGATGATTTATGAGCAGAAAAATAACATTTAGATTAGTTTTCATATATGTATAATATAATACCCAATTTATTTATTTTTTTTCATAAAATAAAATGTTTCCCTCGACATTTCCTATCTTATTTTATGCCTTTGTATAAAAAATCTTCTATCAAACACGCGCGGGAAGTCTCTTTTCCGCACTCGACGGATGAAGGTCGCGTGCGGAATAGAATCACTTTCCGCACTAGTCAGATTGAAAACTATTTCGATAGAGGATTCAACCCATTCAGGCTACTGCGCCCCGACTAGTGCAATCGCCTTATTTGAGACGGTTGAATTTAATCAGAATGAGATCCGATTGGTAGGTCACGAAGGTGGTGGTTTAGTCATATTTCCTTCGGAAAAACTCTTACCTAAACTACCTACCTTCTCAGGAATAAGGTCTATAAGGACTACTTCATATCATCCAACTGTCGTATATCAGATGGAAGATAATTCACCTTTGGTAATAAGTTTTTAATATCATTACTCTGATGGTTCAACTATTTGCAACGGTTCTAAAACTGGTTCTGTTTTGTTGTCAGTGTCAGTGCGAAAATAAATTAACAAAAGATAAAATCTTAAAACAAAAGCACATCGGGTTACCGCTGCAGCACCCGAACCAGTATATAGAAAGAATTCAACCAAATGGAGACGAGCAAAAAGAAATAACCGCTGATGGTCGTCCGCCCGGTATACATGGTTAGTGGGCGTGGCAGAAATGTCCTCAATGAATGATAGTCCTTCTTGGCGAGCCCCTAAACTTATTAACTTTTTTTTTTCTTGGGGATTTTTTTCCGGAGAGCTCCATGAATATAAATAAAAATTTTGCGCGTCGTTGTCGGCTGGGCCGTAAACAAGTTAAGGGTTGGCCATAACGCTAGACGACCGCATATTTATTGTTTCTTGTTTCTTTAGCCAAATGGGCGTATGTATATTAGAATACAATTTTTTTTTTTTTAAATAGCAGTAATTTTCCACGTGACCAGTCGTAGACTGAAACACTATATCAGCTATATTTCAAATTTTTCCCATGACTAAACTCGAAAATGTTGACTCATAATTTCAATATTAAATAAGATAAGGGGCGTACATTAATTTATTCTTAAGAAAAAAAAAAAACCAAGAAGCAATTTACGATAAAAGTTTCTCAAACATTCATAACAGGCTTTGAGTTTATGGGCAATTTTTTCCTAACATTGCAGTAGTTTTTTTCTATTAGGCATGTTTATTATCATTTTTCAATTATGTTCCTTTATGGAGCATGGCCATTTTTTTTTTCTCTTCAATGTTACCCAATTTTTTCCATTGTAACCGTAAAAATCGATTTATTGATTCAGGTCACAACTTAATTCAAAATAGAAACAAGTCAAAATCTAGAAAGATCACACATCAGCCCTTAATTTGTCCACCATACACACATTTTACGCACCAGTTACCATTTTTACATGGTTGCCAGACAGTGTAAGGACACTAAGCCCTTTAAAAAAAGAGGCATCCATTAATCATCCACGCTATGATTGGCGACTTGATGGCAATACAAATTGCATATTTAAGGCACAATGTCGCTTGGTTTATTTTTGAATAATATCGAAGGGGAGCGAGAACGTTGAACGGAGTTACAGTTTTTGGTAACAGAACATGCATATTAGTAAGAAGTTAAGGAGAGGAAACTATTAGTGGAATATAAAAGTCTTCTCAAAAATGACTTGTCATCTAAATATTTTTGACGTTTTCTATTCTAAGCTACTCCTAGAACTGAAAGAAGATATAAACTCTGTTTTGGTTCGAAATTTGGAACGGTTCTGGGATTGCGTAGAACTGCTTGCGCACAAAAAATTTTGGAGGACTGTTCTAATACTAATTCTGAGCCGATTTGGAACGAAAAAAACCAAAACAAGCCGCTTATCACAAAATTCCAAAACAGTTCGTCCTTCAGAGAAAGAACTGAGAGAACCGTTCTAGAACAATCCCAGAATTGTTCTTATATATAGTTCTAACTAAACCAAAACGCTGTCAACACAGTTCGATTAGGATTCTGAAAAGACGAAAACGCATTTTATAACATGCGCATGTGCAGAATGATTCCGAACTAGTTTTGAGTGAAACCAAAACAAAGCTATAGACAGAATAGTTATTAGACCCCAATGAATATTTGGGATATAAAAATGATAAAAAATCATTCTCTCCACCACTGACCATTACTGATTTACGAGTCTCGCAGTCTCGTTTCTCGTATTGAGAACGTATAAGTGCTTGTATAATTTATTGCTGCCTTTTTATTTTTGCTTTGCATCACGTAAAATTAAAATACGTCAATACTTGATGGACTTTATATTTCCAGGACAGATGCCCAGGAACCCTTTCTGACGGGAATCGAATGACGTTTTTGGTCGTAATTCATTATTTATTTTTTTATTTCGTGTTGTCGTCGCATAGACTTCAAAGTCGGCCCCGGAACTCTGCTCGCTCTGTCCCGAGCATAAATGGAAATCTCGTTAATAATAAATTGATTTTTTGGTATTGCCATAATGGAAATTTGTGAAGATTTTTTCCTGCCCATCGAGCATTTATAAGCAGAAATGAGAATAGAAGTATTGTTCTTTCATAAATTCTCGATTTTTGAGTCTGGAAATGACAAAGTTTTTGAATTACATTATTAAACACAGCCAGGGAAGTAAAATCTGAATGTTATCCCTCATCCATTATTTTTAGTACAAAATACATATACACAAAAAGACCTAGACTAATCTGCTATTATGATAGAGCAGGACCATTCCCTTATTGCTGAATTTCGAATTTGAGAATAAAGGCCCATCCCTAAAAGCAATCGCGATGCATTAATTAATTGCCCACTTGAAAAAATAATAATCCGAAGATACTAGATAGTAGTTATTTCCTCTATTTGCTTTAAGACCATCTTTAACTGATTATACTTCTAATTAATTATAACCTATCTTAAACAAGAATCGCGCTTTTTCAAAAGCAAAACAAAAAATAATAGCGATAACTGCTCGGCATGGTTAATAGTAGTCGAGCGAGATTTATATTATTTTATGCATTCTGAAAAATAAGAAAACGCGATTATCTCGGAAAGTAGCTATGGAATTTAATTATATAAGACTGCGATCTCTGGAGCTTCCATAAACCAAGTTTAAAACGTTTCTTATAATAATAGAGTAGCAATGATCGGTTTTATTATTATAATAATTCAGGACCGGATTTGCTAGTTTAGCTGACATAAGCAGTTAACCAGAATATTCATTTCATGTCCTACCATGGGATGAAATGTGAGTGGAAAAAATATACCTTTAATAAATAACAAGTCTCTTTACTATAGCTACTCAAAATAACAGCAAAATCGGGTTTTTTTTTCAGTTTTTGGGAAACAAAATCGAGAAATGTAATCTATAGATTACGGTTTCATTTATAGTCTCATTATGGAAAAATATTTTCTCAGAAGTTGAGCTTGAATCATCTCCAAAGCATGTATATGTTAATTTTAGGTCTATGAATAGCACTTTCTAAATGCTCAGCATATTTTTCATTTGGTGCATCAAGAACTTTAATTTCAACAATATCGTAATCAGAACTTAAGTGATATCAAAAGTTCAGAATAAGTATGTATATTGGCAAATCTGAATGATTCTCGTCTACAAGATTTTTAGTCGACGCGGTAGGTAGGTAACTATATAAATTGCACAGTTGCATTTCTATTCCTATAAATAACTACAGCCGCTAAACAGGGCTATGTTATTGCACCCATTTTATTTTCTCTATTTATAGGATCCTCACTTCACCTTGCCGAAGTTCACCTGCCGTCAAGAGTGGAAATCCTTCACAGACTTGATGGAGGCTTATTCAACCTCTAAAAAGATTACGAGCCAAGACGAAAATATTGACGACATCGATAAGTGAACTGATTATGTGGCGATTACTCTACTTGTCTCAATAAAGCATTTTCACCACATCATTACACTCTTCCAACAGTCGAAGATTTTTTTTTCAAAATTCCAAAATGCTACAATTTTTAGTATCATTGACTTTTCTGATGCTTTCCTTCAAATTGAAATCAGTGAAGAATCAAGAAAATATTTAACAATTAACACTCATCATGAATTGTTTCAATACAATAAAATGCCATTTGGTATAAAAGTTGCCCCATCCATTTTTCAACAAGTTATGGATACCATGTTATCAGGTCTGAAAGGAACCACGGCATATATCGATGACATTTTAGTATCAGGCCAATCAGAGGAAGAAGACTTTCAAAATTTAAATCTTGTCCTAAGACATATATAGAAGAGTTGGTTTTCACTTAAGATTACAAAAATGTGAATTTGGAGTCGAAGAAATTAAGTATTTGGTATTTTAAGTGAAGGTGAGCTGAAATCAGATCCAGCAAAAACTGAAGCTGTCAGAAATATGCCACCGCCCCATGATATCAACACTCTACGTTCCTATCTTGGAGCAATAAGCTATTATGGTAAATTTATCAAAGAAATACACGTGTTACGTCAGCCACTAAACGGATTATTAAAAAAAGGAATCAAATTTTTATGGACAACAGAATATCAAAAATTGTTTAAAAAAATTAAAAAAATTTTAAAGTCGGATCTGAGTCTAACCAACTACAACCCAGTTCACGAAATCATTGTAGCGGCTGACGCAAGTATCACTGGAATAGGAGCCTATATTTTACACAGATTTAAAAATGGCACTATCAAACCTATGCCACGCATCTAGAACTCTTACTGAAACAGAAAAGAGATACAGTCAAATAGAGAAGGAGGCGTTGGCTTTAATATTTGCTGTCACAAAATTTCACAGGATGATTTATGGTCGAAATTTAACTTTACAAACAGATCATAAGCCTCTTTCAACTATTTTCGGTTCAAAGAAAAAAAAAAATTCAATTCATACTGCAAATCGACTTCTAAGATGGGCATTAGTTCTCAAAGCATATGACTTCAAGATAGAATTATATTAAAACTAGCGATTTTGGTCACGCAGATATTTTGTCAAGATTAGTTAGTCAGACACAATTAAATGATGAAGAATATTTGATTGCTCAGATCAATATCGAATCAAAAGTTTGTCATATATTTGATGAAGTTTTAGAAAAATTTGCCAATTACTTTTAAGATGATTCATACATACAAGATTGAAGTAAGTAGTAAATTACGTACCTACCATTTGCAGACGGCATTGTCAGTACAGGCGAACAGCTGTGAAAGGTGCTCGAAGAAATTCACCATACATCATCCCATCAGTCTAGACTTGAAATGAAAAATGTTCCTGAATATATTTATTTGGAATATGAAATTCATCTCCGAGAAAAGAACGAATCTTTCGAGATCAAGAAGGAGGAATAAGCTTACCTTGGGCAGTTATTGGCAAGCTAAATCAAATCAAATCAAAATAAGCTTTATTGTACAGAAAAAAGATATTTTCATTGACAAAGAATTGTTTACACGAAATATTAACTACTACCACTATTACATTTATAAGGATTAGGTATAATGTTAACAATAAAGTGTAATGTAAAATGTATCGTTACAAGATAAAAAAACCAAAATCTAGAACATAAATACACCAACAATTTTACAATCATAAAATTTGACCACTTTGATCACAAAACATCAGTAAATAAATAAAAATAAAAATAAAAATAAAAATAAAAATAAAAATAAAAATAAAAATAAAAATAAAAATAAAAATAAAAATAAAAATAAAAATAAAAATAAAAATAAAAATAAAAATAAAAATAAAAATAAAAATAAAAATAAAAATAAAAATAAAAATAAAAATAAAAATAAAAATAAAAATAAAAATAAAAATAAAAATAAAAATAAAAATAAAAATAAAAATAAAAATAAAAATAAAAATAAAAATAAAAATAAAAATAAAAATAAAAATAAAAATAAAAATAAAAATAAAAATAAAAATAAAAATAAAAATAAAAATAAAAATAAAAATAAAAATAAAAATAAAAATAAAAATAAAAATAAAAATAAAAATAAAAATAAAAATAAAAATAAAAATAAAAATAAAAATAAAAATAAAAATAAAAATAAAAATAAAAATAAAAATAAAAATAAAAATAAAAATAAAAATAAAAATAAAAATAAAAATAAAAATATAACTCGCATTTACCGATAATCTGCAGTTAACCCTCGTAAAATTCCCTGAGACCATAGTAAGCTCTGGCGACTAAAAACCGCTTAACCGACACACGAAAGACGCAATAGTCGTTGATGTGTCTTAGTTCTTGAGGTAAATGATTAAAAATTTTAATGCTCTCATAAATAACTGAGTTTTTTGTCAATGCAAGTTTAGGAATAGGTAGGGGCAATTGATTGTGTCGGAGGCCATACGCTCTCTCTTGAACAAAACCAGAAATTTTTTTAAATACCAAACTGACCGATTCAAGAATGAAAATGCAAGGTACTGTCAATTTTTCCTCTTGCTTAAATAGAGGTCTACATGTTTCTCTACAGCCCACGCGACACAGATACCTTATGCCTCTCTTTTGCAGTATAAACACTGATTGAATTGATCTTTGGACAGAGTATCCCCAAAACGCTATTCCATATCTCACGTGTGCTTCAAACATTAAAAAGTATGTTTGTCTGGCGGCCGATTTGTCAAGTTCATGAGAAATGGTTCTGATGATATATCAGGCACTCGCTAATTTTTTGGTTAAGTAATTACTGGGAGGCTCAAACTTCAATTGGGAATCAATGTGCAGGCCCAAAAACTTGACAGTGGTTTTATTCTCCAATGTTTCGTCCTGTAGTCTGATGTCAGTTAGGAAACACTTAAATGTCAGTATATTTGTTTTCTGTATGTTGAAACAAAGCCTATTGGCATCACACCATCCCTTAATCTCCAAAAGATCACTCTCTATAACTGCCTTGAAGTTGGTTAGATTTTCTTTTGTAGTCCATAATGCGCTTGTGTCGTCGGCAAATGCTACCAGCCTTGCAGATTACTGGCAGGGAGAGCAAGTCATTAATGTAGATAAGGAACAGAATCGGCCCCAAAACCGAACCCTGTGGAACTCCGTGCAAGATTCTCACTGCACCCGAATCAACACCATTCATCCAAACAAACTGATTTCTCTCCAAAAGCATTGATGCAAACCAGCACGACTCAGTCCCCAGGACATCATAATGACCCAGCTTCCGCAGCAGTATTCCATGATTAACTGTATCAAAAGCCTTTGAAAAATTACAGAACACTGCCGCTGCAACCTCCCTCTCATTCAAACCCAGGTACAAGCCCTCCAAAAATGAAAACATGGCATCACCCGTGCCCCTGGAGCTAGGATTTATTCTTCAATCCCAAATAAATCCTAAAGTATTTTAGTCTTCACCATATATGGACTTGAGACAATGTCGAATACTCGAAAATCTGCAATTACACCCCAAACGAGTAATGGAAAGGGGCCACCATCAGAATCTGAAAAGGCGATTTGAAGGCACACATATAAACACACTCGGATGGGAAGAATTTTAAATGCAACATATGCAATGCAAAATTTAAACAAAAATTTAATTTGAAGAGGCACATTTCAACACACCCGGATATTTATCCTTTTGAATGTGACACATGCAAATCAAAATTTAAACAGAAAGGCAATTTAAAGATTCACAAACACACATTCTGATATTTATCCTTTTGAATGTGACACATGCAAATCAAAGTTTAAACGGAAAGGCGATTTGAAGATTCACATAATAACACACTCGGGTGAGAAGAATTTCAAATGCAACATATGTAATGCAAAATTTAAACAAAAAGATAATTTGAAAAGCCACATATTAACTCACTTGGATGAGAAGAATTTCAAATGCAACATTATTCAATGCAAAATTTAAACAAAAATGGAGGCACATTTCAACACACACGGGTATTTATTCTTTCGAATGTGATATTTTTAAAGCAAAATTTAAAGGAAAAGACTATCTGAAAAAATACACAAACTAACACATTCTAATATTTATCCATTTGAATGTGACACTATCAAGAAACTCAACGGGACATAATTTATTCTAAAGTTATTCAATATGTACAGAATGCTTGGGCAACAAACAAAAAGGATATTGAAAATTATGCACTTAAATTTTATTATAGACGAGACTCATTATCCGTCGTTTAAGGTTGTCTAATGTTTGGAGACAGAATAGTCATAACATTGAAATTTTGAAATTCTCTTCAAAAATCACTACACTGCTCATCCTGGACAAGAAAGAATGAAATCCATTATAGCACGATATGTTTACTGGCCAAATATAGACACAGATATTATTAATTTTGTGCGAACATGTGAAAAATGTGCAGAAGTTTCAAAAATTTCTCCAGTAGCATGGCCTGCTCCAAAGGGTCCATGGCAACGAATGCATATAGATTTTGCTGGTCCAATTAACGATTATTATTATTTAATTATTGTTGATGCCTATTCAAAGTGGCCTGAAGTTTTTGAAACTAAAACAATCACGTCAAACTATACAATATCAAAATTAGAAGAAGTATATTCACGATTTGGAATTGTTGAAACAGTTATATCAGACAATGGCAGTCAATTCACTTGCAACGAATTTAAACAATTCTGTCAGAAGAATAGTATTGAACATATTCGCACAGCAGCATATTGGCCACGGCCACAGTCAAATGGTCAGGCAGAAAAGTTGGTTGACACCTTTAAAGGAGCACTTTCAAAAATTAAACGAGGGGGAAGTCATAGGCAATTACAAAATATATATAAACATATTTTTGAAAGTGTACAGGTCTACTCCAAATCCAAATTCTCCAGATGGAAAGTCTCCGGTTGAACATATGCTAAGAGGAAGAATGAGAATTCCACTTGATTCGTTACTTCCTCCGAAAAATATCCAGAATAATAAAATTTTAAACAAATTTGAAAAAGAAGATTTGATTTATGCTAAAATTTATAAAAATACCAAGTTCTGTTAGATTCCTGGTAAAATCATAATGAAGTGAAGTTAGAAGATCGGGAAGATTAAAAAGAAGACCTACATATTTAGAGGATTTCATTTGAAAAAAAAGGGAGAAATGTTAAGAAACAGTACCAGAACATACCTGAAAGTACGTTTACCAAATCTTTTCAAAAACAAATATTCTTGTAGTTAATCTAAACTACAACATTAAGAAAGAAGAAATTATTCAAAAATGAAAAAGTACCAAAGTTGTATTTCAACTTTTGTATATCGTATGACTGTTGTGCTGTTGTCTTATTTGTTGTTTTACTCTTCTTTAATTACAAATATTTCTTTATAGGTACTTGTAAGGGTGTGATGATGCATTTATGTACAAATTTTGGAGTTTTTAGATAGTTTAAAAATGTTATAATTTTTCCTTTTCATTCATTCGTTACTACCTATTTTTTTGTAATTATTGACGGGATCAAAGGGTATATATGTACCTGACCTACTGTTACTATTATACATGATTAAATAAGTTATAGATATACTAAACTAAACTGAACATCAGCATGCAAAATTTCAGGAAACGTTTTTTTGTGTTTTTAACAAAAATGTCCCAATTATCTTGTCAGACAATCATTTTACTGCTGCTCAGAAAGTTAGAAACAAGTAGTAATAAAAAAATCGCTTCTTATATTCTTATTCTTATCAGGGATCTCGGACTAACATCTCTGTGATTTGTGATAGAAGTCAGGTCACGAAGATTTTTTGGTGCTGACCCCTCAAAAATTATCAAAAAGATGAAGCCTATATCCTGGGTAAACTATTCAATAAAATAAATTGATTCCTCCGCAAACAAAAATTATTGTCGGGAGATTACCAGGGAATTTGGAGATTTTGTTGAAGAGTTTTCAAAGTGATTTCAATCCTAAGCTGTGTTACTTTATTGTTAAATTCTAGATTTTAGAACAAGATAGGAAATAGATATATTATTACGTCGGGATAACACAGCATCTCAAACTCCAGTCCTGTTCTTCCCAATTTCCTCCAACAAACGTACCAATTATCGAAAGCGCGAGTGCTGTAGATTGCATATAACATAGGTACCTATCATCATATACACCCGGTGCCCAAGTGCACCCGTGATTATGGTGTGTGCGTGCGTTGCGTGAAACAATTTCTCTAATTGACCGTGTAGTTTTTGCGCTGGTGCGGGTGTCCGTTATGTGCCAAAGGGGGTTGACGATTAGCAAAATGCCTTTCGTGCGTGCTAGTACCATATATTGGTAGTAGCACCCAATATATACTTAGAAAGTGCCTTTAAACGTTTAGCTTGAAGACATTTCTACTTTATCATTAGCTATAGGTAGGTAAGTATATGCGAGAAAGGACACTTCAAACCAATTCAATTCTTTAATTATTTGTAGCTTCTACAGTGTACCAAAAGCAATAAAAACGAATATTATTGGACGAAACTTGATACCCCGATTCGTTCCGGCCATTGCGTTCGAATAGTAACCCGACCTTCCAGTGGAACAATCGCAAATAAAACTCTATTTTTACGAGGCACGTTCCCCCCGGTTTATTTTCGCATAAATCCAAGCCACATTCCCCATCAGCCAGCTTTTCCCATAAATTATTTCTCGATTCTATCGTTCTGGGCTCTGCCATGCCATGCAGCCTCGTTCTAATGCGACCGTCGCTAATCGCGAAACGTGCTCCGATTTACATGGACATTATACACCATAACAACCATAGGTATATTGGTATGGGATGACGTGGGTTTTATATTCTTATTATAAGCCTATGGGAACTGGTCCGAAGTTTTTGATAGCATTACAATTATTGGAGATGTTAAGGTTTTGATTCAAAATTTTTTGTGACCCAAATTTTTTATCGCTTCCCTACAATATGTATCAACGATTGTACACATCGTGTAGCGTATATCCCTGTCCACTGTCTAATGTTTCGCAGCTAAAAAAATTCTCTATCCAAGTTCCGATTCCTCTTCTGCCCACAATCTTGCCTTCGATCATCAGCTGCAGGAATTGATATTTCTCGTTCCGCATTACATATCCTTTAGTTATGCCGTTTTCTCTTCCTTTATTGACACTTCTTTATTTGTCAGTCTCGCCGTCCATTGTATGATAATGATTTTGCGATATAGCCACGTCTTGACAGCCTCCAATTTGCTAATTGGACACTGAAAACGAGTGCAAATAACAAAACGTAGCACCTAACGAACCTCAGTCTTAAGGGCCCCACAGACTGCGTTTTTGTTGGACGGTTTTGTTCGACGAGCAAATCTGGTCAAGCAAAAACGTCGCAAAACCGAAATGTGTGGGCAAAAAATTGTCATTTTTGCTCGCATACAAAACCGATGCAAATATCTGGCTTTGCCTGATTTTGTCCGTCGGATATGTTCGATTTGTCAACAAATCTGAAGTGTGTGGGCTACGAATGTTAAAAACGACAGAATTTTATATTATTAACTTATTGAAACTAAAAACAAAAAAAAAATAAAAACTTTTCAACATGACTGATCTTCGCCAAACTAAACCGAGGTCTGTGTGCAACTCCGATCCGTCGTTTTTGCTCGACCAGATTTGCTCGTCGAACAAAACCGTTAAGCAAAAACGCAGTCTGTGGGGGCCTTTAAGTTTAGCTGAAAATCAGAACAGGTAAGCACATTTCTGAATTCTTCAAATACATTAATAATATGGTTGATTGGTGTTACCCCAAGAAAAGATACTGAGGGATTGGTAGAAAGGTTTTGTCCCGACACTCTTTAAACTAGATTATCATCGGCGGAACATTTCTTATTTGAGAATACTGCTGCTTGAGTTTTGGAAGCATAAAATTTGCCTAGATTATTAAAGCCTCAGTTGGTAATGGTTTGTCAAGAAGAAAAGCAAGATGCCATCAAGCTAATATTGTCCGCAAAGCTGTATATGGGGTTCCTTGTCACATTAAACGAATCATTTAAATGAGAAACAGTGCAGGGACAGAATTGAGCCTTGGGGAACACTGGCATTTACAGGCAGTGTATCAGAAGACATACCGTCGCCCACAACATGCAGTGACCTGTTTTCCAAAAAGCTCCCCAGCCAATGGCAAAATTTGTTCGGAAGACCATAATATTATGATAAAAGTTTGCTGAGGAGACACACCTGATCATAGGTCTTGGAGATGTTCAATGCTATAATTCTGCATTCGTCATGTTTTTTGAGAGTCGAGTTCCAAATATGAAAGACGTACACCAGCAGATGTTGATTTTTTAGTCCGTACGAAACCCGTACTCTTTATCAGAGATGGGCTTTGAAGTATTCAATTAGTTTCAGGTTGACTACCTATTCCATTACTTTCGAGAGTACGGATATAAGTGAGATGGCACGATAATTGCTGCGAGGAGTTTTCTTGTCCTTTTCCTTGATGGACACTCTGGGAAACTAAACCCCATAGGCGGTTCTAGCCCATCTGTGCTGGGGGGGCTGAAGCCCCTGCTCCGAGGTCGCTCGCCGCAGGTGGTGGGGGTGCCGCGTTCTCTCCCTTTCGCCAATTCTTCCTATTTGGTGTAATTATTTTGTACAGTTTTTCTTTTTTTTCTTTTTGGGTGCCAGTACAATATTAGTATGTTTTTGTTTTTTTTTTTGTTGGTCAATTTAAATATTTTTGAGCTGCATTTCTATATAATTCCCCCGATTGATAAAAATTTTTGCGGTTGCATTTCTTTCTTTTGGACCTCATATCGTCTTAAAAGGTCTTACCATACATGACTGAGTAGAATAAGTCTGGACAGAAGAGACCTTTTTATTAATTGCTAATGAGTGGAAGTGATGCAGACAGAGTGACACGTAGTAAAGCAAGATCGCATTCGGAAAAACAGGAGAAAAGCGATAGCATCGAGAAAATTAATTTCAACCCTACACACCGAACTACGGTGGTTGGCACTCTCACCCCATCATTTATATTAGTCAGAAGCCCACCGAGTAAAAGTTCCGAGCCTAAAATATTCGAAGAAGTTTAATCCAGTAATAAGCAAGAGAAAGTAAAGACCTTTTTCCCAGCGAGACTCAACAGTGATAGTCGCAAACGTATCGGTCGAAAAAATCGATGCAACTCCAGACCAGGAGTTAAAAAGCAAATCACAGAAGTCCGATATATTAATAAATCCGGAGTCAGGAAGAAACCGGAAAATGGCAAACACAACAATCCAGTATGCTTCGTTAGAAGCCAAAAGTCGCGCAACCCCTAAATTCATGGAACCACCTACTTTCAACCCAAGTTTAGATTCCCCAATTAATTTCCTGAGCAAATATGAAAGAGCAGCAGCCCTGAGTGGCTGGTCCGACTCCTACAAAATATTTTTTTTGGATGTTTCTTAGAAGGCGCCGCAGATAGCTGGTTTTCAGCATATAAATCAAGCCAGACAAATCAAAACCGAACATGGGAAAATATAAAAACAGACTTCTCGAAGGAGTTTAGCGGAGAATTACCGCTAAGAAAATTGAAGTTTAGGTTGAATACGAGAAGGAAAACGAGGATTTTAAGCACTTCAGCATTTCTACTTCGAATTATAAGCCCTACCTTATGAGATAGACCCTAAAATTCCCTTCGAGACTTTTAGGGACCATTTCGAGAATGATCTTCACTCATCGTTCTACGAAATTTACTACCTCATGAGTTCAGGAACGATGGACCGCTCAAGGTCCTGAAATTGAGCGAGGTAAAGGAACGCACCTTGATACAACAAATGACTGATGAAACCAATCTACTAATATTGGACGATTGGAGGGGCGAAAGGGCGGTAATTGGAGCACGGCTGGGAACACAACAAACTCCGGAAGAAATAATGAACATAACGACAGAAATTCTAAAAGTTTTGAGGAAAGTTATGGCTACAAAAAAGAGTACGAACAAAGAAGGCCCTACAATAGGAATAGGGGATACCACAGAGACGGATCAAACATTGTAAAATTAAATAAAAACAGCTATTGGAATATTAAATATTTCGAACATAATAAATGTAAAAAATGCCACTTTGCCAAAAATCATAGAAAAAACAAGTTGTTCCATGAAAAAAAATTGTTCATCCATGGCGTAACTCTTTGGTTTTCTATTTAAATGATTTTTTGGTACCATTTTTTAATTCTACAGAAAAAGTATTCCAATTGGTTATTTTGATTTTTTTTCAGAAATAGTAGACAGTTATAATTTTATTGGGAACAAAATAACATAAAGCTGCGACTAGTCTGAATTGATAGGAGTTATGATCCTGATGAACATACTAAAAGTCCCTAGATCTCCTCCTAGGGGAACATTGTCAAAACGGCGCCGCCATCTTGGATTTTTGTCATTTTTTGCTTAATTTACGTTTTACTCGAAAACTACTCATTTTTACAGAAAATATAAGGAATAATAAATTAGAGAGCACAAAAAAACCTTTGAAAGGAGTTATTTTTGAACTTCCTGGGTACTACCCTCACTGAGATAGGAGCCGAAGAAGTACCGCTGAAATACCGCTTTCCACATGCGAGCTAATATAACTTGAATGTTGTTGCGTTTTGTAGGAAATCTGATATAAATCCATTTTAAACGCTTCAGAATAGCTTTTCCGTTACACTTTTATGAAAATTTTATTGTTTCATACAACAAATTCGATCAACGAAGCATAATATTACTAGCAATGTAATATTCAACTATTAATTTTATATGGAAAAAGAGCTTATAGTAGGCATGAAAAAATGGAGTAAAAATAACATAAGTATCGTAGGCCTATGAACATCACATTGAAACACTTGAGGAGCGCGGAGTGACAGCGCAGCGGCTACTTTCTGGATTAAATAAATAACCAAAAGAAAAAATGAGAAGTATTGGGGAGCTAAAATATGCTATATGGATTTTTTTACATCCGATAACTTTTCATACATATAGACAATAGATGAACAAAAATGATATGACATGAAGTTACTGGAGAAAGGTTTTTCACTAGCGTGCGGATAAGCCCACTTTCCGCATGCATTTTAGTTTTGAAAGTGTCACTTTTCCGCATTACTTTTACGCACTAGTGCGGAAAGGAAAATATCTAAAATTGTATTTGAAATTAGTAGAGGTACAAGTATCAATTTTCATCTAGTACAAAAAATATCGTTCCATACTCGTGCGGAAAGTATCTTTTGACTCTGATTCCTTCGCATCGTTCGGCCAACTGTAATCGCATGCGGAAAAGTGATACTTTCCGCACGCGAGTACTCATATCAGAAATATGCTTTAAGTCACGTTTTTGAAATTTCCTGCTAATGCTTTTTTCTCAAAAAAAAATAAATAAAAAAATCCTATGTCGGCGGTACTCCATCGGCTCTTATCTTCGTAAGGGTACTACCGCGGATGTTCGGTGGTACCTATGTACCTCAGATTTAATTCTTCGATTTACGTCTCTTTTTATTTCTTAAAAACTGAATGGTTTATGAGTAAAATGAAAGTTAGGCAAAACATTGTTTTTTGACAGTACTTTTTTGGCTCCTTTCTCAGTAAGGGTAGTACCCGGAAAGACCAAAAATACTTTTTATAAAGGTTTTTTTGTGCTCTTCAATTTATCTCTCGTTATGTTTTCTCGAAAAATGGGTAGTTTTTGAGGAAAACGTAAATTGAGCAAAAAATGTCAAAAATTCAAGATGGCGGCGCCCTTTTGACAATGTTCCCCTAGGGGGAGGTCTGGGGACTTTTAATATGTTCATCAGAACCATAAATCCTATCGATTGAGACTAGTCCCAGCTTTATGTAATTTTGTTCCCAATTCACCATATAAGAATTTTTAACTGTCTTGGAGTCTAGAGGGGTCAGAAATAAGCCGCCGTTCAGTCCTTGTTGGATGACCCTGTATACAAGTACATAGGCGGTTCTAGGTGGGGGCTTGGGGGGGCTAAGCCAAATAGTTGAGCTTCCACAGAGCAGCGCGTAAACTTTACTTATTACACACACCTACAGGCAACAGAGGCAACCCTGTCACGAGCGGTGGGGGCTAGGGTTGCCTCTGTTTCCAGACGTCCCGATTTCGGATATTTATGAAATAATTGAATAAAATTTCATGAAACAATTAGATAAAGGTATTAAATCAGTGAAATCAATTAAGTTATGTAGTTAATTAATCCTAACGCTTGAATATTTTTTATTCAGGGACTACGAACTTTTGCCATTCATCACTAATTTAAATTTGGGGGGGGGGCTAATTCCAGAATTGGGGGGGCTTAGCCCCCCCAAGCCCCCACCTAGAACCGCCTATGCTAAACCCCTGTATGTGCAAGGTGACAAAATTATCTATAAATGAAAATTAAGAAACACTCACATAAACTAATTCTAAAAATACTTTCACGGCAAGTATGCGAATGTCGATAGCAAAAATACAATTATAATTCTAAATACTCCAATCATAAAACAAAAGCACACTAGAAGAAAGTACAAAAGCTATCATAACTAGAGGAAATGAATGTTCTACAAAGGTCGCTAATATATTTTTTTTTTGAGTAAGATAGCAAATGGATCTAGTGTTCTTATTGGTAGTTCTATTATCAAATTTCTATTAAGTTTATTGCGCATTTCGTATGAATGATCTATAAAACATCTCAATTTTTGATTTATGCAAACATATTTTAATAAATCCGTTGGATACAATAGCTGGCTTGAGTACGGCTTATTTCTCTTGTAAATAGATTTTAAATTAAAATTTTGAGTTATCTGCAAGTATGGCAACGAGCTCTCATACATTCCACCCCACATAACTATATCATGTCTCATCAGGTCAGGTGCTCAACGAGTACTTGGTAAACTGAAATCAGTTATTTTTTATGTGTTAACATCCACGGCAGTATGAGGGTAAATCTCGGGAAACCGTACGGAAATGTGAAAGCGGATGTGACATCATAACACATGCGCAATTATTAGTGCGCAGCGTGCCGAAGGTGGCATAAGATTTTCATGTCGATGAGGTCGATATTGTAGATCGTTGTAAATTTGTGCAGTGAATCAATCCACTCCGATTGGAGCTGTCAGCCTTCAGTAAGTTTTATTAAAGAAGTGTACTATAAATATCAAATGCTGTATTGTGCGGTATTAATTATTAAAGTATTTTGAGGTTACGGAATATTGTCATGACATATTTTACGAAACGGGTGATGAACATTTCAAAATTTTTTGAACCACCTGATTACCAGTTACTTAACTGAATATAATTATTAAATATATACATAAGTAATATTATGTAGTTTGAGTAAAGATTCCAATTTCGATGTGAACAAACTGATCGAAGTCACTTGAAATTTGTTTCAAATAATTTTCATCCAGTTTTACAACACTTTCATTGGCCCTAACTGTTTTTCGACGACTCATAAACAAACCTTATGTGATTACAATCAATTTGTTCAGATCGGAAGAATACATGGATTACGGCAAATTTCATGATGGAGAATTAAAAGTTACTTTAGCTAAATAGACTTTAGGATAGGATTTTTCAACTTCAAATGGAGCTTTAAATTTAAAGTTTCCTTTAAGTTAATTATGAAATTGGCCGTTATTCACAAATCCCAATCACAATTATTCTGTTCCATAGTTACCGCTCACGAGATGTTTAAACATCAGTGTCTCGAGTACTAGCAGACTCGCGCTCATTGTTTTTAATCCGTATTTTCCTGAGGATGTAGAATTTATGTATAAGCTTTTTTATGTCTGAGACTAACTTCAATACATGAGGGTCCTATTTGAGGTGTTTTTCGATGATAGCTCCAAGATATTTTGTTCATTTACATTCAGATTTCTGGAGATGATTAGGTATACATTTTGTCTTTCTGGTATTAATATTTAAGCCGTTATTCACTCTGTTCTCCAACCATATCGACCAGTTATTGTAGGTCGTATAGCTCTTTAGTTATTAGTGACAGTGAGGATTGAGTAACTCTAATTACCAGTGAGTTTAAGCATTTTACTCCTACGAGCTGAAAGTTTATTTAATTTGATATAGATATTTGGTCTTAGGATGTGAAAACGCCGAAAGTTAGAGGGTGTTTATCCTATTTTTCCCCAATTTTCAGTTGGACGCAGAGCTGGGCAGGGCTTGAGTGCTTTGTGCTTGCGAAAGTGCTTGAAGCACTTTGAGGGCTTGAAAGCCCTGTGCTTCAAGCCCTTTTATAGATTTGTAATTGGGGCTTGCAAAGTCAATTACTTTAGAAAAGTGCTTGGTAATTTGTAATTGAAAAAAGTAATTCAAGCCCTTTCAATGAGCTTCAATTACTTTTAGAGGGCTTGAAGCACTTTTGGGAGCTTGAAGCCCTTTGAAAGGGCTTGAAGCCCTTTAAGAGGGCTTGAAGCACTTTTGGGAGCTTGAAGCACTTTGAAAGGGCTTGAAGCACTTTAAAAGGGCTTGAAGCACTTTAAAAGGGCTTGAAGCACTTTGAAAGGAATTTGAATTGACCATCATTCAACCTCCCACTTAAAAATTTTCGATCGTGTTTTGTCCCTTAATTTTTTTTTCTTTTATTTGAACTTGAACCGTCTTATGTCTTTTCTCTCTTAACAATGGAGGTTTTGGGTTCGAGCTTAGAATGGAATTTAAAAAAAAATGAATGAACTTATTATTAAAATAAATAATTAATTTATATTGGTACCCTATTTAACTTTATCACTGGATTTTTTCCACTTTTCCCCATTGAACATTTTGAAAACCTTAAAATTGGAGTACCATGTAGTACCCCAAGTACCTACCCCAGAACTACATCTCAAAAAAAAACATACTACTGCTACTCTGTGAAATGTAAAGTTCGTCTCTACTATACCAATTCTGTGTGATGAGTTTACGCGGTAGCTTATGCCACTTTGAGAATTTTATTACAAATTCAAAGTGCTTTAGGCACATTTAAAGAGCTTCAAGTACATTTAAAGAGCTTGAAGCACATTTAAAGAGCTTGAAGCCCTTTTCAAGGCACCTCAAGCACTTTTGATGTGCTTCAAGCACTTTTCAAATCACTTTGAGGGCTTTGTGCTTGTCAAGCCCAAAGCACTTTGAGGGCTTTGTGCTTGTGAAGCACTTTTAAAAATAAAAAGGAATTTGTGCTTGAAATTGAAGCACTTTGATAGAGGGCTTAGGGCTTAGTGCTTCAAGCCCTTTTACTGAGGGCTTTGCCCAGCTCTGGTTGGACGTAACAAGTTAATTCGCAAATTTCCAGAAGGAAATTTATGCGAAAATTAAGAAAGTTTATAAGAGAGAAGATCTGGATAAATCAAGGAAAGACACCGAGATTTATTAAAATCTGGATCAGCAGTAAATTATTGGGATTAGTTTCAAATAAAGTTCATTTTTGTCGCATTGCGGGTTGTTATGTATCGGACTGAACTATAAAGTAGATCAAAAGAGAATCGAAACCTTAGCCAACCTTCGCTGTCAATACGTGGTGCAAGTATCGGGCTGTACTAAAATTAATCGTATAATATCAACATTATGTCTATGAGAAGTCCATTACTATAGAAATTTCATTTAAAGGTCGAATTTAAATTTTGCCAGACAACCCCATTTTTGAAACTAATCTATCCTAATGAAAAGTAATCATCTATGGTTAGTAATTTTTCGAAAATCTTCGCCAGGCTTAAAAGTTGCTGTACTGGGACTATGCTATTGACGATGGTGCTGTATTTTCTAGTTTGGATTTCTTTTATCAATTTCAGGGTTTGTTGTTCTCCTCCTGTTTTCGTCAGATTCACGTCGAAACCTAATTTCTCCTATTTCTCTGTCATTTGAAGTGTCATGTACTCTAGCTAGGTCATCATAATCCTGTGTGATTATTACTTGGTCATCTGCAAAGCTTAGAATATAGATTGTATTTATTGAGCGGTATTCCCATGTATCTACATTAATTTTTCCACTCCGTAAGCTTATTCCAAGTATATATCTTAAAAAGTGTTTGTTGGTGATATGCAGAATCGCTGTTTAAATATCTTAGTTGCTTTAAAGCCCTGGTGATTATGCCACCGTTCAATTTTGGTTTATACGTCACTACGGAGTGTTCTAACTACCTTTAGTGGGCTATTGTAATATGCTTTTTTCAGATCCACAAATAGTAAATGAAGTTTTTGCTTTAGAATTTTTCCGCCTACACTGGATACAGCGAGAGGGCTGCCTGGTGTTCTCCATCGAAGAACAACCAAAGCTTCAATAACTTCTTTTCTTTCCTTTACTTTTTCTACTTTTCTTTCCTCCACGAGTTTTCTTGTTTTTGCCTTTACCTTTAGCTTCATTGACTTTAATTATTTTACCTTTGTGTTTTCTGGGCAAAGTATAACTTCTTTTATTGTTATTTACCTACCTTCTATCTGTTGTTCCTTGATAGCCATTTTGATTTAATTTAATTTCAAATTATAAAAACATATATTTGATATTTATAATATATTCTTAGTTTTCGAGGTTGTTTAGATTATCGTCGGAAAAGTTCCTTTGTAACTTTCCCTCCTATCGTAGGAGAGAGGGGGTTGTAACGTGCCAAAATTACCTTCAACTATTTCACACCTATTTTTAGTTTTCCATTCAAAATTCCTATAGTTATCTAATTTTTCCCTGATTTTATTAGACTTTGTTTACATTTTTCCTTTATAAAAATTCAAGAATAATTAGAGTAATTGCATCCTGTAAATTTTCTAATCTTTATTATTTAAATTCTATTTTCACTTGTAACTAGTTCTTGTTGACGATGATTTTCTTCGCTTTCAATAAATATTTTATTTCTATTTTTCAATTAAATTTTCATGTAAGCAGATCAAATATTTCTTATTCTTGGGTGAGGTTTTCCAAATAGTGGTCAGTTCATGAAGCGTGTACTGCACACTGCTCGTACTCTGTTCGGTTGCTGAGCACAATACCAGATTTAGTTCCGGAATCCGGTTCCATAAACCACCAGGTTGCTCTCTATTTTATAGTGACACTTAAGTCATGGTACTCATGATTGGTGTGCCAGCTGACGGCAGAATTGTTTTGGGATCATCGATTCTATGTAAGCGTTTATGTTTTGCAATACGAATAGGCTCGTTCAGTGAAGTTTCATCAACTAGTTTTTTCATATTTTTATGGAGTATTACTCACATATAGCACACACAAAAAATTTCAGTTCAATTGAATAAATATTAAAAAAGTTATGCGTCTTTGAATATTAAAACATTATGCCTCAGAAATTCATCGCTGAGAGATGGTATGACGTCATTTTTCAAGTCTAGTCAGGCTAAAGGCCGTCACACACGGTTTTACATAACGCAATGTCAACTGAGACACAGTTTCCGAGTTTGCGGAACTATCTATAATTTTACTTTTTGTATGCTAATTCTATAATTGTGCTCATAAAATATTGAAAGTCAGGGAATTAATCAAATATACTTGAGGATATGTTCGAAAGAAAAACATCCAGTTTTACCAGATAGAAAAAATGCCAAAACTTGTCAAAACAATGCCCGTAATGCCGTAGTGATGGGCGTACCAGGTGCGTACTAGCACCACCACGACCAACGTGAGAGATGCAGTGACGTCACCGCGTGTTTCAAATTTGGAGCGTTTTGATAATTTTTTTTAAATATGAACAAGTGTTCGGAAAATTATGAAATTTTGCACAACTGCTAAACTCAATACATTCTTTTAGAAATATTTAGAATATGTAATAAAAAAAATATGCTGTACGAGCCTATTGCTTATTCAATGTCGTATTCTTCAAATAATGATTGTTCTAATGGTTAATTACTTGTTGTTATCATTAGTCGTCAGCTGTTGTCATTTTTCCCAGATTATATTGTTGTGTGTAATTTTGGTACTTGAAATTCTCCTCGATTTCTTCTCGACATTTGTCGATACTTTGCCTCATCTCTACTCTTTACCTTTAGGACAATTAATTAATTTTATGTGGTGCTTCTTTTTTTCACGTTTGGTGGTTCCGAGAAAAAGATCTTTCTGGAGAAATTGAATTTTGTCTTCGCCTTTGAGTGATTTTGACCTTATATTCTCAATTATTGAATTTATGGTACATTGAGTTGCCTTACGTTGCATTACGTTTTCGTAAATTGCCATAATTTGGCCGATGATTTCGGATTTTTACAACCATCCATTCGGTAAGTTTTGCTTTGCACGTTTTTTCCATAGACATATAATAAAAGAGAGACTGAATTGTTTACATTTTATCCCGATCAAACATTGTTTTCGCCAGAAATCAATGTTGGCGAATTTCTGCGGATTGCCCTAGATCTACCGCCTGTGTTTGAAAACGTAGGGAATGTTGATTATATTGCTTGCATTATTTGTATCATCTCAATTGAAAATGTTACTACACATATGAATGTGCGCTTTTCCAAATAAAATCTGTAATTTCTACTTTTAAAATTATTTAGTTTCTGAAAAACGTAAATTTATAATGTATTAGGGAAATAGCTATGGCAACGCTGTTCACTCCAGTGACACGGGATTTGACACATTTGTCCATTTTATGTCAAAAATTGACTATCCAGTGTTGCTGTGCTGTGTTTGGGAATATTTGCGATTTTCAATCAATTTTCAGTGTTTTTTCCGTCTTTCATATTTTATTAGCAACTACAATGGTTCGCCAGTGCGTGATCTGTAAAAAAATTGCCTATTCTAACCCTGGATTGGTATTTCTACGGTACGTGAGGTTATGTTTTTTTCAGCCCAAGCAGTGGTGTGGTTATTTGTATATTTAGAGGTCTTAATTTGTCATGATCTAGAAAAAGTGCACGCCTCTGACAAAGGCAGCCGGGGAAATGGAGGGGCAGTTTACAGCGGTGCCATTTTTTAAGCCCATCTTTTTCTAACTTATGCATAACTCTGGCGGTATGTATGATTGTAAACAAATAATGATTTTTGAATGAGATGTTCTGTCTCCTCTTTTATTATATGTCTATGGTTTTTTCCCACAAGGGATTCTGACGTTCTCTATTTGATCATTAGTGAAAAGCTGCCCAAAGGAGAAGAGTAAAGACCACCTCACTCACTCCAGGATTTCGAATCCAGACCTCGATCCGGACCAATCCAAAGTATTTTCGAGGCAAATAAAACCCATCCCAAGAGGTGAAACATTACCTAATAACGACAGATTTTCTTTACAAACTTGAACCACATGTTCTTTCCTTTCAAATATATCTAATTCTGCTTTTTATACACAAATTATTTAAATATTTTTCAAGAGCTATAGTTTTACCTAATAAATTAACTATCAATGATTGACTAAGTTACATTAAAGTTACATTCATTTTCTTGTGATTCATTTCAGGTTAATTGAACCTGGTGCCATCACTTGGAGCATATTGGTATCTCACTAGCATTAGTTTAAGTAGTCTTTGCTGTCATTTTATAATACTAATTTTGATTTCACACATTTTGACCCTATTTTGTGCGCCAAAGTTATCACCGCGGCACGTAGGTAAAGGTACGGTTTGTTAGGATAGTACGCGACGCGCAACTGACAACGTAAATGTCGTCATTGGTTCAGGTTACACCAAGCGTACACCCGTTTTCTGACGCCAGAAAACGGGTGTACGTGATACCTGAACCAATGACGACGTTTACGTTGTCAGTTGTGCGTCGCGTACTATCCTAACAAACCGTACCTTAAGGGTGTAATACAGTAGGTATAGTATTTTTAATACCTATTTAGAAGTACCAGTCGTTCTAGTGACAAAACGTATGTCGCTTCTTGACACACACAGAAATCTAGGTTAGGAATTTCCTATTTGTACATGAAATTGACGTATTAGCAGTCGACGTTCGTTTTTGTTGGTAATTTTTTGTTTCATCTGATTCGTGATTGATAAATAAGGATGGGGTTATTCTAAATGGGTATTACAAATACTATACTTTATAACGTACTTATTTTGGCAATTGCCTAATTATACTGCATACGGCTAGTCAGCATCAGCTCGGAGGCCATGGGTCTATGGGTTCCTTGTATACATCTTACCTTTGGGCGCCACCAAGTTAATTGTGACTTAACTAGGAAGATTACTCAATGATGTCATAACAAAACCTGTGCAATTGGACAGCTTATCAATAAAACAACTAATTAGGTACAATAATGTATCTGGCTTTCTTTATTAAAAAAATAATAACAATATTAAATAGGGATAGCCAGGACGTTATTAAAAAAGGTGTTTAGGATTAGGCTTGTACCTAATTTGTAAATATTTGAATAAAAAAAGAATGTAAATAATGAATATATGAATTCTAAAATAAACAGTTTCAACCGTCCATTAACACTTGTGAAAGACTAAAAGAACAGTATGGGTTACACTTCACCAACAGGCAAATTAAACACAGAAAGGTGAAAGTTATTGTTAGGGCAACCTCAGGGTAAAATTCTAGAATTTTAATAAAGGGGCACTTACTGAACGTAATTCAGTATCAAGTGATTTACATAGGATTTGCCTAAATAGTAAAAGGTGTAACTTACATGTGATACAACTGTTTGTTATCTTCAAATGTATGTGTAAATCCAGAAGTTCCAAAAGTGAGGTTATCTACATGTTTGGTCTCACTGTAGATAGACAATGGTATGGTAAGTGAGTCATGAGTCCTATCCACGTTGTATCTGTTTAACGTAGAACCCAATGTGGTTCTAGCAGAGCGATACCAAGAGAGTTGCTGAAGAAAGGCTACCAAAGCCCCAACTGAGAGCAATCTAGATCGGTCTAGAATCTCTCTAAATACAGCCTAGCAACTGTCCAAATATAGCCTAAGACTGTCTAGCTACAGCCTAGCACTAGGACCCTATAACGATGTTCGTATAAAAAAACAAATCGAGCCTCAAACATTAGGAATAATCTTACCTCTAAGTGAGGGATGCTCTAAGCCAAAGGTGAAGTCTTAAACTTCCAAATGCTGCTCGGAACAGTCCTATTGAAAAAAAATGGAACACGTGTTGTAGGTTAATATTTCCTGAAGAAAATCTGAAAACTTACCGAAACAGAATCCAAAAATGACCAAGGGACGACTCTAGACAATTATCAACAAGAAATTAGTCTAAAACTTGAGCTCCCTGACACAAAATTCCAAAAAGTCTCGCCCCAAAAAAATAATTCAGGGCCGAGGCCCGAGACCGGACGACTACTCAGCGTGAGGTCGCAGATCAAAAGGGCAGATTTTCCCTTCTGGATTTCCGAAGAAAGCTTCCATTTGTCAAACTTCTAATTTTGACATTGATGAAAATTTAGAAAAGGACGTGTTCAGTTTCACCCCAAAAGTACGAACTGAAGGTTTGGTTGTGTAAAAATGACTGGGAATGTTGAAAAATGCCTATTAATAAAAAATCAAAAGAAGTAAACAACAATTTATCATAACCTCAGATTATTTATTAATTGGATTTGCGAATAGAGATGATGAAAAATCTCTCCTTTATATAAGATTCTAATCAATAACAGCGGGCCCTCCGTACTGAATCAAACCTTCCTAGATCAATTAACCAAACTTGCAAACCTGCACCAAAAAAACTTTCAGTAGAAGGCAGTACTCAAGGTAACAAAATCTGGGCACAGAAAAGATAGTTGTTTATTCATTTATTTCATTGTAGTTCTATATGGAATCATATCTACTAAAGCAAAACAAGGTAGCTTATTAGCCAAGAAATTGAAAACGTTACAACTTGTACCAAGTGATAAGTAAAACAACTATTAGGTACATTTATTTCAGCTAGGCGTACCCTGTTTCATGTGAATGATTAAATTTATCTATTTAGCTTTGGTCACATCATTGTATTAAGGTTTGTGACTGGTAACTGTTCCAATATTCATTTTATTTTTTTTATTTCTATATTCTGTCTTCAACTTTTGGTTAACGACATTTTGTATTTTGAATTTTCAAATTTAAATTTAATTTGGATTATTCATTGTGAACCACAATAATTGCTTTATGAACATATTTTCTTAAATTTTCTTTTCACTAAACGAAATCTATAGCACTTGAACTAATTGAGTTTTATTTGGTTTTATGCCCAATACTTATTACTATTTTTTTTTTGAATAATTCGATCAAGTTGTAAGGACGAGCCAGATAAAATCGTGGAGAGCCCGACTCATCTCTGTCCTGTGAGTCGGTGACGTCAAAAACATCACCCCTTTTCTCCGAATTGTTTAATTCTGAGCGAGTGCTCAATTTGTACGAACTTTGAACTCCAATTTTTTTTTTTTATTATTTCACTTTACATTGTTTAATACAGGAAAAGCGTGGCAATACGCTAGTTTTCTTCACCTAAATCAAACTAGATACCTGATCTATATTATGTTGATCTTCCTGATCTAAAGCCTGCCTGTTCCGTTCTTCTTCCTCGCTATCATTTGTACTCGTTTTCCATTTTGGATTTCAATACCCATATATTCTGCCTAACGTATTTGTCATTGCAATGCCTCGCTGACTTTTGCATTCGTTTCTTCTCCTATATGTCGCTGTTGAATAGCTCATTTTTCCATTTTTTGGTTCTGCATAGGTTTGTTTCCACCAGAGAATACGCATTAGGTACACAACTAGTTATTGACTGTTTCCAAACCAATGATAATACGCATGTCTATTTCTGATAGTTTTTGAACTATAGTTATGAACAGCTGACAGATATGAAGTTATGGCTAACTTCAGATTTACCTAACTGAAATCACCTTCACAAACTTATGTCACAAATAACTGCTAATAATTTGTATATAAAGAAAAACAGAACAGAGCAGATACAAAGTTGGGTTAAATTCAAATCTCAAATTATTTCTACTGCGCATGCTTCTGACAATTAACTAAACAAGGATTTGCGAACAATTCTGACAGTTGGAAAACCATCAGTAAAACAGAGTCCAGCTGTTTTCAAAAATCATTGAACGCGGAGAAATGTATTACGCAGATATCTGATCGTTTGCGACTCCTGTGAGAAGAGACCGCATATCTATCCATGCATGTTTGTATTGTTTGGAATAGAACTAGACGTTATGATATGACTATCAACTGCTCAATCTGCATGTGACGTTTCCATATCTCTTGATTTTGAAACGTCCTAAAAAAATACGCGTAGATCAATTTAGAATCATCGCTATCGATTTTTTCCGCAGTTGATCGAGACTCCGTTATATCCATCATCAAGTCGGTATTAGAAAATCCGCAAGGTTCATCGATGTGATCGCCTTTGTTTTCGTTTCGGCATTGTTTTCTGTATCAATAAGCGGTTTATAAATCAAATGTGCTCGAGGGCTCGCAGCTCTTCGCAGTTGAGGCCAAAGTGTCGACAGACCCTCGCAGCGGGATTCGCATGAACTACAAGTCACCCACTGCGAGACCAGGTTCTCGGTCCGCTTTGCCGTCCTAGGCAAACCTCAGGCCTTAGGTGGACGAATGTGCTTTTGATGACCGTCATTTGTTTTCCGTCATTGTTTTTGAAGGATTTTTCGGGGCAACGGGCGTTCCCTGCATAAAGAGTAGAAATGTATTATTTTGGTAATGATGCGGTTTTCGGAGTCGGTCTGTTGCCGATTCTGTCAAGTCACTTGATAAATTGAGCCTTTCGGCTATTTTACGAGTTTACGGCTTTTTGGCGATTTACCGCATTTTTATTGTCCACGATAAGATAGGAATCTGACCGTCAGGTGCCGTTGCAAATTTATATAGGGGGTTTCGATTTGAGCCTCGAGTCCTAGATGGAAAAAATATTTCGGATTTGTCAGCTCTACCTACTCTATACAGTGTGATTTTTTAAGTGTGCAACATATGGGGATTTTTTTTAGTAATAGCACAACCCAAATACAAACAAGGCCAAAAGTTGGTGCATGTCTGATAATTATATTAGGTGCACTTAGAATGGTTGCAAGTCCAACAGCATACAGGGTAGCTCAAACAATATCCAAGCTGGTACTGTAAAGTACCCTTATTTTAGAAAATTTAGCAAAATGTTATAGAGAAAAGTTGTTTGGAATTAAAAGTTATGCCTAAATACCAAAACATGGCCACCTAAGATTTTTTTTTTTTTTTCGAAAAAAATCTATAATTTCTATATTTTTCTTATTTTTTATTTCCGCCCTTAAGACTTTCAAAAATTAATTAAAATCAAATCAATTTTACATAACTTTGTTCAAATTCAAGCATATTTGTAAAATTAACTTAGATTTTTAATTTTTTATGGAATCACAAAATTCATGTTTGTTGCAATGATATTCAACACAACTTTAAAATGTCGCAATTTTTTTTTTTAACAAGTTAAAACATCACTGTTCATAATATGCATATTAAAAAAACTCTCCTTAAAGTGCGAAAGTTTTATTTTATTTAAGTAAATATTAGTAGAATTTTGATATTTTTTGAGCCACCCTGTATGCTTTTTGACTTGCAACCATTCTAAGTGGACCTAATATGATTATCAGACTTGCACCAACTTTTGGCCTTGTTTGTATTTTGATTGTGCTATTACTAAAAAAAAATCCCATATGTTGCACACTTAAGTAATGACACTGTATATACGACTCCAGAAGACAAGAATCATGGTTTCATTATCTTAAAAGTTCAAGTATGAAAATTATTTATTTTTTTGAAGTAATGGACTACCGGTGCAAATCTTAATCATACCTTGATGGATGAGCAAAAAAAATGTTCTATATATGGACCTTATGATATGATTAGGGCATTAAGCTTAGTACTAAAGATACTGTTTAGAAAATATAAAGTTTTTTATGATGACTCAGCTTACCGTTACTAGTGCTAGTCACATGCAAAAAAGAGATTATGTGCATTTTATCCAAAATTTCAAATTTCTAGATTCTCCCTCACTGCTGGAAATAATTGGAGTTAACTTATAGAGATACATGCAATACTAAACCTTTTACAATGATTATTACCGATTACTATCCATAGCACGCATAGAAATGTACTGGAACTAGTATTAAAAAATGTATTCTTATAATTTTACTATTATACAAAATTTCAATATTAAAAGGGTTGCGCCTCCAAAATCTAATCTGATTCTGCATCAAACCGATTTGAATCATTCCAACTTCGCTTCGACTTTCTTATCTCTCTATCCAATCTAAAACATGTCACTAGAAAATGCAAAATCCTCCCTTCGCGTCGCTAACGTCGTCTCCCATATAGGCGCAGTAATCATGAAACACGCGACTTGTCAGCATACTATATCATATCTTATCATATTCCACCTAAATCTGCTTAAGTCCATTTTTCGCCTGAGCGACGACCCTATTCCGGCCTGGAGGACGCGCGATCCCCTTGTTGCTCAGGGAGTCCCGCAGGAACAACAGGAACAGCAAGTTTTCGTTTTCATTTCGGTTAGATTAGCGTCGCGCCAACGCAACCCCCCCGACAACCAAACTGAGGGAATGAGGGGAACGAACAGTGTAATGAGGTGTCAAGAAAAGTTCGATGGATTTTTTTTTTTGCAGAACTAAAATGACATGGAAAATAAGACAAAAACAAATATGCAATAACTTGAAAACGTATAACATAACAACAATGGAAAAATATATCTGCTAGGCTATTTCAACTGAATGGTTGGTAAAATCATTCCACAATAAGCAACTGGAAAAATAGAAAGAAGTTATAGCATGGTGATTATGATATAGAAGAGAGCTGGGAAGGGTTTCGACAGTGGGGGCATTGGACAGCTTTAAATTTCCCGCCTAATAAATTTGGTTATTCTCAAAATGCTGTATGTGTAAAAGGTAAAATCGGACACTTGACAAAAGGAATGTGTTTCGATGTTTGTCTTCCGTTTTGTTTAAGCATTTCAAATTTTCTACGAATTAGAACTTGAGGCCGAGACGAGACTGAAATCTGGTTAGTATTGGTATTGGTTCAAAAAACTATGCGATATTGGATCGTGACATCCAGATCAATAATAGTAATATTATGTGATTAACAATCCCACCAGACGATGTGAGTAAATAACCTTGAAAAAGAATAAAATATGTTTCATAATCAAGGGTGCATTTCTCCCAATTTAGCCTAAAAATTTCATCAGCTATCTAGGTTAATTTCCTTGCTTCAACATGGTATACCGACTACCGATGATGGGGCTTTGCACTAATATTTTGAAAAAAAATTGCACGAAATACATAATTTCTTTCTCAAAAATAAATGGCCCAATAATTATTACATTATTTAAAATTACCAAAATTCAGTTGGGTGCATAATATTTTAAATGCCTGCCGGTACCTAAGTGAAATGAAGTTGATGGCGAGACCGAGGTTGTGGCAACGTTCTGCCAAAAATGCTCGATCTCTGTATGGTTCTCAATGACCTATTGAGAACCACTTCAGCTACTGTATAGTTCACGTAGCCTTTGTCCACCATGATGCCTTTAATTTAGTTATGTTTTTTTATGAAGTAGGTATTATAGTTACAGCAGAAGTGCATGCATTGGTTTCAAAGATCTGGACAGAAGAGCGAATCCCAGCAGTTTGGAGATCTGGAAAGGAAAGAAGACAAATCAAGCTGCGAAAAATATCTGCCTATAGGATATTCACGTATATCCTAAGCAAGCGTTTAAAACCAATTTCAGAGAATATAATTGGTGAATATCAAGCCGGCTTCAGACTTAATCGCTTTACAGCAGACCAACTCTTGGTGGTGAAACAAATGCTTAGTAAAGCGTGGGAACATGACATCGATATTCATAACGCCTCCATAGAATTGAAAATATAGCATACGACACCATCAATAGAGGTCGACTATATCAAGGTCTTCACAGCTTCAGAATCCAGATATATCAGACTTGTAAATTCTGTTTTTTAAAAAGATAAAAGTCAAAATGACATTATGTTGGCAATACAATGTAAAATTGTCAATGCTTTCAATTTTTTTATGCAGAAAAGGCTTGTGTTGGCAACATAGTTACTAAATTTTTGACTTGAGGAATTATCTTTAAAAAAAAAAACATACTTGAAGCTGTTATATTTAAGAGTTTATTTGTGAACATACCTAAGTGTCATTTTGTCAGTGAGTATGTCAGTCGGATATGTTATAGTCCAGGAGGTGGCGCCAAAACCATGCAAGAGTTTTCGCAAGGCGGATATTTTCAAAATAGGTCGTACTTTAGTGCTAGAATGCTAGTGTACAGTCAGCACTCACAGTTCCGGGACAGCTGGCTTTGGGACGCGGGCAAAGTTGTAATTTTAAGAAGCATCTAAACTGTTTTCTCAAAGCTCAAAATTTATAGAAATTTTGCACATTATCTGTTTGAAGGTCACAGATAACGTATGTAAATCGTCAGACGTCTAGTTCGTTACAAAAAGGGGGTCAGACATCCTCAAAGTTTTTATTTTATGGCATTTTCTTCAAATATATTTGTCAAATACCTGCAAAAATATATTTTGACAGGTCACCGAAGAAAATGCCATAAAATAAAAACTTTGAGGACGTCTGACCCCCTTTTTGCAACGAACTAGACGTCTGACGATTTACATACGTTATCTGTGACCTTCAAACAGATAATGTGCAAAATTTCTATAAATTTTGAGCTTTGAGAAAACAGTTTAGATGCTTCTTAAAATAACAACTTTGCCCGCGTCCCAGAGCCAGCTGTCCCGGAACTGTGAGTGCTGACTGTACACTAGCATTCTAACACTAAAGTACGACCTATTTTGAAAATATCCGCCTTGCGAAAACTCTTGCATGTTTTTGACGCCAGCTCCCTAACTATTAACATCGTTGTTCGAGATCTCGGCATTTTATGCAATATTTAATGTTTGACCGAATTAATAAAACTAAGTTCCGTGAAGTCGTTTTCGTTTTAATACCTAACATAATTGGCGACGAGGTCCGGTCTGAATCTGTGCGGGAGAAGTGTAAATTATTTTAGTGAGCGTGAAATAGTTATTTTCCTAACAAGTGCGCAAAGTGTTACTTTTCCGCACGCAAACACAGTTATACGAACGACGCGAAGCGGAGTTCGGATAAGTATTTGCGTGCGGAAAAGACACTTTGCGCACGTGTTAGGAACAACATTTTTCCTACGAGCTTCATATCAGGTAGGTAACAACAAAAATTTAAAAAAAAAAACGATAATTTGTGCAATTATTTTCAATTAACTTGAAGCGAACCTATTCATTCATCAAAAAAATACATAACAGAAAAACAGAAAATTGAAATCCTCGTCAGAGCTGTTCATCTTAAAGCGTTTAAATTTGATGCAAAAGAAGTTTGTAGATTCTTGCATGTAAATGGGAACACAAATCTGACAATGTGTCAAAGTTAATTATATTCAGTGTTTGTATAGATGTTGGCTGATATAGAAACAGAGAACAAATTTGTCATCATGTGTCAAAGTCGACAGGTGCACTGATTATTGCTTGACAATTATTTTTACTTTTCGGCACTCAGTGCGGATAAGGCCCGTATCCGCACTGAGTGCGGAAAAGTGAAACTTTGAGAACTGTAATGCGTGCGGAAAAATACTACTTTGCGCACGCTCGTAGGAAAAATTTATTTTCCTACGAGCGTGCGCAAAGTAGTACTTTTCCGCACGCATTTCCGGGCTCAAAGTTACACTTTTCCGCACTCAGTGCGGATACGGGCCTTATCCGCACTGAGTGCCGAAAAGTAATTATAATTGTCAAGCAACAATAAGTGCACCTGTCGACTTTGACGCATGATGACAAATTTTTCCTCTTGTTTCTATATCAGCAGCCAACATCTATACAAACACCAAATATAAATTAACTTTGACACATTGTCAGATTTGTTCTCTATTTATATGCAAAAATCTACAAACTTTTTCATCAAATTTAAACGCTTTAAGATGAACAGCTCTGACGAGGATTTTCTGTTATTTTTTTTTGTTATGTAATTTTTTGATAAATGCATAGGTTCCCTTCAAGTTAATTAAAAATAACAACAAATTATCGTTTTTTTTTTTAAATTTTTGTTATTACCTACCTGATATGAAGCTCGTAGGAAAAATTTTGTTCCTAACACGTGCGCAAAGTGTCTTTTCCGCACGCAAACACGTATCCGAACTCCGCTCCGCGTCGTTCGTATAACTGTGTTTGCGTGCGGAAAAGTAACACTTTGCGCACTTGTTAGGAAAATAACTATTTCCTACAGCCGTGCGGAAAAATTGATTTTCCGCACTGATATGCGTGCGGAAAATGAGTTTTCCCGCACGGTGCGGTAAAACTTTTTTTTTTACATATCAGTGCGGAAAAAGTTTTGAAAAAATTTTACCGCACTGATATGTCAAAAAAAAAAAGAAAAATTTTACATTTTTTCGCCTGTAGGAAAAATATTGTACCTAACATTTGCGGAAAAATTCATTTTCCGCACTTGTTAGGTAAATAGCTATTTCCTACGAGCGTGCGGAAAAAACTTTTTCTCCGCACGCATTGGCCTGCGGAAAGAATAATTTTTCCGCACTTGTGTGGAAACGTTTGGGAATTGATACCACAAAATATTTATATAGTGCGTATAAAATCGTGAAACGTGGCAGGAAAATGACACAAATTCTCTAAGCAAAAAAGCAAAACCAGTTCATCGTTATACGTAAACCTTGAGGTTGTTTGTTAGTGTTGTTCGGGGCAGCACTTCCTGCTTTGGGACGTTCGTTTGTGAACGTTTTATATGGTTCATCTTTATCTGCCATAATCTTAGATATTACAGCTTTAGTTCAAGCGTTGGTTCAAGTTAGTGCGACACAAACAAATAAACCTTTAGTCTGCCTCTTTTCTGTGCCCTGATGCTGTTTTGATTTTGCACCATTTCTTAAAGTTTGGAAAAAAAGAAAATCAAGAAAAGTCAAAATTTGTTGCCATGAATCTAAAATCTATGGTTATAAACATGAAAAAATCCAAAACTCAGTTCGCGATTCCTACCGATCATCACTGAGAGACTAAGAACTTTTAAATAAAGCAAAAATAAGGCAGGTCTTATTTTCTCCTAAATAAGGCAGATCCTTATCCTTAATAAGGCTGTCCTTATTCCAAACGGAAACTGCGCATGCGCAGCTGTCGAAATAAGGCTTGCCTTAGGCCCGGTTGTACAACGGACGTTCAACCGAAGTTCACACTGACTAGTGGTTCAAAGGAAAAAATTCGTTGTACATGGTCGGTTCAGAGTGTGAACTGAGGTTGATCTTGAACGTCCGAATTTGGGCGTTCAAGGGGAGTTCAAGTCTTGTTTTGTTTGTTTTTTGATAAGGGATCACCATGGCTTTTGAATATATATTTTTTTTCAAGTGGATATTCGTTATTTTATATTTAATTGAAAATGGATCTTGAGTGGGAACTGTGGGAAGATATTACAGATGACGAAGATTTTTAAAAATTACTTAATTTTATGTTACATATAAATTATGTACTTCCTCGAGCCCCACAGATATTCAAAAATCGAACAGCGAACAGATCATTTGAACATTTGTAATGATAAAGAATAATTCAAGGACAGATTCAGTTTGGAGAAACAAGCAGTGTGATTTATCAAAGATGAAATTATGCATCTGTGACATGTCCTGTCTGTAAAAAAATATGAAAATTAAAATTAAATAAATAGTAAACAAGAAAACACAAAAAATAAACAATGAATTTGATAGGTTATGGGTTGGGTTGCGCCTATTTTCTTTCTTCTTTTATTGTGGGCATTGCAACTGATGGTTCAAGTAAACCGGCAGTGGTACAACACTCGGAACTCTGAACCACGTTCAACATTGAACGACGGTTCAACAGAACTTGTGTTGAACCATTCTTTGTACAACCGGGCCTTAATAAGACAAGCACTTGCAATATCTCTCTATTAAATGAAAAATGTTGTTAATTGCTTAATATACATAGATTCATATTCTTCTTTATTTTTGTGTTTTTTATTGTGTGCTTGTAGGAAAAATTGTGTTCCTAACACTTGCGGAAAGTAATTTTACGACACTCGATTGCTATCCAAACTCCGCTTCGCGTCGTTTGGCTAATGGCAATCGCGTGCGGAAAAATTATACTTTCCGCACTTGTTATTAAAATAACTATTAAGGTCAACTAGTAATCCATTTCCGCTTTTTTAACGTCAAAAAGTCGGAAAAAAAGGAAAAAGCCAAAATTGTCTAGAGCCTTGTCTTGTAAGAGTAATTTTTCCGCACTAGTGTGGAAAAATTTTCCGCGCGTCGTTGCGTCGTGAATGAAGGAATATCTTCGATATGCAAACAACGGTGAACGGTGAATGTTTCAGCATATTGTAAATTTAGCAGAAGCAAATGTTGCAGATTCTATCTTAGAAGTAACCACTAATAGTAGAAGCTTTGGGAAGGGCTCTGATGGTCAATACAATCAAAATGTGCTTAACCGTCAACTTGCATAGAGATAAATTTACAATTTGCCGAAAATTGTTTATTTACCATACCTTTTATGACCCCCACCACCACCACCACCGTTGAAAATCTTGACTAATCACATGCGAGTATTGAATGGCATCTTTAGTCATGTCAATCCAGCTGTTATGTGATTTATCGAAACCCAACCCCTTTACTTTTTTTTTTTTTTTTCGTGAAACTTGTTCTACAAAAAAAAAAACACCTGGTTGCTTTGTTCTCTGTAGCTCTTCCTCCTAAAATCCACTGCTTATGGGCTGACCTTGCATAAGTCTTTCAAAGATAGGTTATTGAATTCGCAATATGAACTTTGGCTATTTTTATGAGCTCTGTGGTCCAAAATTTTACATTCACCATTAAAATTGCTAATAATAAATAAAAAATGTTGTTAATTGCATAATATACATAAATTCATATTCTTTTTTATTTTTATGTTTTTTAGCGTGGGCTCGTAGGAAAAATTGTATTCCTAACACTCGCAGAAAGTAATTTTGCTACACTCGATTGCTATCCGAACTCCGCTTCGCGTCGTTCGGCTGACGGCAATCGCGTGCGGAAAAATGATACTTTCCGCACTTGTTAGGAAAATAACTATTAAGGTCACCCAGTAATCCATTTCCGCTTTGTTAAAGTCAAAAAGTCGGAAAAAAAAGGAAAAAGTCAAAAGTGTCAAAAGCCTTGGCTTGTTACTCTAGTGGAGCAATTCCATCTCGTCTCTATATTTCGTGTTCGGGTTCCTGTTCAAGTTAGGAATGTCTTCAATCGGATCTATTGAACCTTTTGACCAGAAAACGCTAATAGGAGCTAAAGCTTACTGTGTTTTAAAGAGATTAGCTCCAGACTTACCGAGCACAAAATCATTCAATGATCTAAAAAAATGTCTATTGGATCATTACAGTCCTAAGCGTTAAGTCATTGCTGACAGGTACAAATTTTATAATACGGTGGAAGTCGAGTGGAGTCGAGTGAAAATGTGAAAACATTCGTGACTAAACTGAATAGCCATGCTCAGTACCGTAGTTTTCGGCAGTTCTTATCTGAATGCCTCAGAGGCAGTCTTGTCTGCAGGCTGCGCTCAATCACTATCAAGCGTAAACTTCTCCCTGAAGATAATTTAAGTTTCGGGAGGACCTACGAAATACCACTATCTATGGAGCTCACAAAAGGGTAGGTGGTCAATGAGTGCAGAAGCTGGCAGTCTGTCACGATAAGTTGTCCTTGGGGTCAAAAGGGAAATGGGCAAACTACCAAGTGAAAAAAAATGAAGGTTCAAGTCGAAATGAAGAGAGGCTGCACTCTAACAAGCAGTATAATCCGTGCTTTCGGTACTCGAGGAAACATAATCCTGCAAGTTTTCCAGCAAAGAATTGGAAAATGTTTCAAGTGTAAACCATGGTTAAGTCTGTCGAAGTTCAGGTTAGGAAGTCAATGCTCTTGTAGAGGAGGAGCAATCCGATGATGAAAACTCCTGAACATCAGATAAAATGCCTCCAGAGAAAGTAAGATTAGATATTGAGGGTAGGTCTATTGTATTTGAGCTAAATAGTGGAGCTTGTAAAGCAGTAATCCTTGTAGTAGATTATGATAAGTATTTGTCTAGTTTAAGTTTATATCTAGTAAAGTATGATTTAGGAGTCTTAACTATGGGCAGGGAGTCACTGTGTCAAACTACCTAGTGATTTTGAAAAGTCATCATAAATTTACACCACTTTTTGGTCGGAACTGGTTAGATATTTCGAATTGAAATTGGAGACAAAAGCTGAATTTTGGAACATCAGAAAATATCAGTACAGTCAATAGGGTCATAAAACCTTGTCAGCCGAAGTTGGAACATAATGTAAAGAGTCAAACTAAGGTCAGTTGTCCAAGGCAAATTTAGTCTTCAGTCAATTCTCTTGAGTCTGTCGTGGTCAACTCGTTGGTTAAAGATCCATTTGAGTCAAACGAAACTTCTAAGTATGTTTCTATACTTAAAAATGATAATAAGTCAGTTCTTAATGAGTCAACTAATGATAGTATCAAACATTTCGAAGTAGTAGGTATGAAACTTAAGGAGGATGCCAAGCAAATCTTTCATAGGGCAGATGATATGCCATTCGCATTAAAAGATAAAGTAGAGGAGGAACTGTTGAAAATGGTTAAGTCTGGTATCTTAAAAAAAAAAAAGTTGTTGTACCCATGAAAAATCTAACTGAGTTGCGCATGCAACTGAGTTGCGCATTTGTGTTGATTTCAAAAAAACTTTAAATAAAACATTAGACAGTGATCATTGTAGTCTGCCTCTGCCAGAGGATATCTTTGCATGTCTGAGTGGTCAAAGATATTTTACGGTCATCGATTTAAAGGGAGCATATCAGCAATTAAAAGTCAGTAATAATACTCACAAACTGTTAGTAATTAACACTCATTCCGCACCTGGTATATTTCATTCAGTAATGGACAGCATCTTGTCTGGCTTGTCTAATACTCAATTAGTAATGCGGATGGGCTGTCTCGTCTACCTTGTCGTGATAAAGCTGAGATCCCTGACTATCTTTATTCTTTCAATTTAATAGATCAAATAGCGTTGAACTCTAGTGATATTGCTGGTGAAACTAATAAAGATTTATTTCTAATAAAAGTAAGACACACCATTCTGTCAGGTTGGCCTTAAAGTATATCTAATGAAGATTTAAAACCATATCATAAAAATTGTCAGTGGAGAAAAATTGAGGGTATATTTAGTATATTACTGGGTAATAGAGTTATCATCCCTGTATCTTTGAGAAACAGTGTACTCAACTTATTCCATGACGACACAAAAAATTCATTTCATGTTGCGATATCTGTCAGCAATGTCAAAACTTTAGACATTCAAATGATAAGTTAGTGTCGGTCCTCAGTACCCAGTAATTTTTTCAGGGTGTGTAGTTTATCAGGTATGAGTACAAATATTTCAACATGAGTTAATATGGCCCATTTCAAGCTAAAACTGTCCTATCAACCAAAAATACTAGCAATTGACCCACAATTGTTAGTATTTTCAGAGTTATCGCAGAATTAGAATTTAGAATAATGTTAACAAGGTGACAACATCGTACAGGTAATCTCTGCCAGGATATAAATGTAAATAAAACTGGTAAAGGACCACGCACGGATCTTATGAGAAAAAATAAATTTCACGATTTAACATGAAATTGAAATATGTTATGCTTCTCGACCTCCTGAACATAAGTTCTCGTAGGCCCAAAAAGATTCTATGATTAGTTTCGGAGATACAGGACCGATAAAAAAAAGTAGTACAAGAAAAATCTCCAGAATCTGCTGGTACATTCATTCAATTCATAACCAAAAATGACATATTTTTGGCATTTTTCCACAAGTTTTCAACCTTCAAAGCTTCAGATGACATTACTTTGGCATTTTTCCACCCGTTTTTAACCTAGAATATGTCATCGCCTGAACTCAACATATTTTGGAGTGTTTATTTTTTTGTCAAAATTTTGTATGTTACTCGGCCCTGTATCTCCGAAACTAATCATAGAATCTTTTTGGGCCTACGAAAACTTACGTTCAGGAGGTCTAGAAGCATAACATATTTCAATTTCATGACAATCGTGAAATTTATTTTTTTCTCATAAGATTCGTGCGTGGTCCTTTAAAGTTTTTTTTTTCGCAAGGAGTTTATTTAAATTTTTATTACTTTTCTAGTAAAAATAAAAAATGTGCCGTTTTATTAAATTGTGAATTGCACTCAATGATATTTTTGCACTAAACATTCCAGAGGAAAATTAAATAATACTTACTCAGCTGTTTGCCAAATCCTCATTATAAAAATAATAATTTTTTTTCAAAAGGTTCTCAAAATACTTGAATCAACACGCAGATTTAGCACACTCACACTTCCCGTATCACGAAATCATTATAAAACGGGCACAATGTTCTTTCATCAGGTGTATGCTCTTGGGTAATCTCTCTCTGTAAATTCTGGCGGGTAAATGGGCATTTTGCAACGATTCTGCCTAAACAAGTATCTGCATATCCGACGTTTGTGAATATTTTATTTTTAAAAAATAATGAATTACGCGCATTTCCAATGCTTCAACTAACTGACATAAGACAAACCGAGTGTGTGTGTTGTGCTATGTTGTCAGATGTTTAGATACCGATTTACGAGTGAAATATTCATGTTGTTTTACAATTTTTTATTATTGTTAGAATATTGACTAAAAATGCAAATTACTCAATAATTGAATGAACTAAATTTTTTTACATCTCATAATGATTAAAATTTTCTTCATCTTTCAAATATTCGTCAAAAAATGTCAAAACTTCAAAGGCCTTTTACCTAAAAATGGTTGAGTTTGGACCCCAATTTTTTTGTTCAAAATGGGCCATATTTTCACGTGTTAAAATGTTTGTAGTCAAACCTGATACACCCTGTACATATAGATTTTTTCTGTAAAAATAAATATGTATTCTTAATCTAAGTAGACCAAAAATCAAAGTGATTCGAAGTAAAATAAATTGATGTCAAAGTGAAAGTAATAATGCAGCCTAAACAATTTCAGAATTAAGAGATATTTTTGCAGATTTTGGTATGTCGGTAGAAATGGTATCGGACAATGGTCCTCCATTTAATTCTAATGAGTTTGTATCATTTTGTCAAGCGAATGGGATCAAACCTGTCAAGTCTCCTCCATACCACCATGAAAGTAATGGGTCGGCGGAACGCAGTGTGCAAACGGTCAAAAAAGGCTTAGAAACAGCGTTATTTGATCAGATAGAGAACAAGTAATTCCAGTAAATAACGGGTTATTGACCTAGAGGTACTTTTTTCAAAAAAAAAAAATCGGAAAATTCAATTTTATCGGGTAAATGTTTATTATCATACAAAAGAACTATATTTTACATTCATTTTTTAAAGATCATGCCTTCCAAATGTTGGCCTTGACTGCGCCTAACATGGTCCATTCTGAAGTTTCAATTTTCACTGACGCGTTAGAATAGTTCGAGTGGTATTTGGCGAATGACACGAGTAATGTTGGCAATGCCTCAATCGTAGCCGGCTTTTCCTGGTAAACTTTGGACTTTACATAGCCCCAAAGGGAAAAGTCTAGAAGTGTGATATCACATGACCTAGGCGGCCAATTCACTGGATAATGGATCTTGTTCAATATTATCATCAAGTGCCCAAAGACTAAAATGGTGACGATTAGGAAGATCTGTCGGCTTCAATTCTTGCACAAGTTGAATTTTACATGCTTTTAAACCAAGTTCCTTACGTAAAATACGCCAAGTTGTTGCATAAGACAAGCCAAGCTGTTGAGAACGGCGCCGAATGGATTCATCACGGTCATCGTGTATACTCGCAGCTAGTGCCACTATATTTTCTGCACTACGTGCTGAATGCGGTCTATTTGGTCGAGTATTATCCAATAATGAAAATTGAGTTTCAAATTTACCAATGGTACAGCGAAAGGTGCGCTCGGTAGGCCAATTATGTGGACCATAAGTGGCTCTCTGATTTTCGTAATATAGTTTAATAATTTCTAGACGTTGTGGCGGGCTAAAGTCTTCCCATGATAAGTTGTCAAACAAGTCTGAACATAAATACCGTAACAGTTTTGGAGTTTGACAGTTCGATCAGTCAAAACATCGCTTTCCGAAACAGTACTTCTGAATGAATCACCCATTAGAATTCGTCGTGATAAATTTCAAACATTTCTATTCAATTATTGAAGTACCCCTTCTCCTGTGACAGGGATCTCACCCGCTAAATGTTTTTTTTTTCAATGAGATGTAGAACTCGTTATAATTTATTGAAGCCTTGTTTTGATAAGACTCCATGTATAAAATCTGATAGCATTAAGCATGATTTAAACAGGGTGTACCATTTAAAACGAAACAGGCTAAATATCTGATGTCACGTTTATTTTTGAACAAATCGCTCGTACACGTAATTTGATTTTCAAAGGGGGAAATTTTCTGCAACCATTTTGAACAATTCAACTTCAACCCTCTAGGCGGGGTGGGACCTTACTATTTCAAATGGAACAAGGGGTCGAGTGATACCTCTTTTTAAAGAGCGTTCAATCCTCTTTCATTTGATCTCATTTGAAAGATAATTGAACGCACTTTTAGAACAAGTAGATATCACTGGATCTCCTGTTCCATTTGGAATGGTAAGGGTTAGTCCCACCTCCCCTAGAGGGTTAAATTAGTGCTGAAAATGTTTCAAACACTCACACGATCAAATTACGCGTACAAGCGATTTAAACAAATAAATAAAAGTGACATCAGAGATTAAGCCTGTTTCGTTTTAAATGGTATACCCTGTATAAAAAAAATCAGCAAGTATTTGTTAAGAACAAATAAAGTTGTGGCAGAAGGAAGTTGTTGTAAAGGTGCTAAGTTTTTGTACATATCTTGTTAAGGTATAAAATTGTAGAAAATTTGTGCATTCTGATTGGTTGCACTCGAATCAAGCTGCCATGCTTACAGAACCCAGTGACATGTGTAGTGAAAGTGCGATGAAAATCACCACGCCAAATATAAGTGTTCAACAAAGCGTACTACCGACAGTGTCTAACGAATGCCTTGCACCTCCCTCTCCAAAAGAGAATATATTTTCACAGCCCATAACTTGTTTACCAGATAGTGTCAGTTGTAATCATTCTCCTGTTAGGGAAGCTGAGACAACACTCCAACCAAATAATGGATGGAAGTCATATTCAGGAACAGAGTCCTGTGTTAGCTTCCTCAAGAATACGTACTCATTCGGGAAGATTTGTTAAATTCCTTGTAGATACCTTTGATTGAACGAGGAGGAAAATGCTATATTTAAGAGTTTATTCGTGAACGTACCTGACTGTCATTTTCTCAGTGAGTATGTCAGTCAGTACCTACGTCATCCGTAAAATAGACGACATAAACATCAGTACAATTAGCGACATAGGCAGACGACATTAACATCATGTCTCGTCCAGTGGCGGCTCGTGGTATAACATATTGGGGGTGCACATAATTTGTAATTCATAATAAATGCCGGTTGCGTTTGTTTTGCTGGCGCATTTGGCCACTAATTTTTTAAATTAATACTTTACAGGTAGATTGTTAAAATTTGAAGAATGATAAAATTAAATTTAAAGTTGTTTGATATTAATTTGGGAGTGCACGTGCACATGTGCTCTTATGGAGGAACCGCCACTGGTCTCGTCAGAAATATAGGTATATGAATCGGAGGAGCGAAGCCAAAAACATCGGAATCGAAATAAACACACAAAAGCCAAAGACGTTGACACTAACTCGAATAAGGAAAAAACAACAATGACGTACGCACTGGAGTTGACGACGACCTTGAAGCGGTTGAGAGCTTCAAATACCTGGGAGCTGGAATAAACACATCGGGAAAAAAGGAAGACGAAATACAAAACAGAATACAGATGTCAAATAGAACATTCTTCTCTTTGTGACAAGTATTTGTCTCCAGAACCATCCGTCGCGAATCTAAGATCAGAATCTACAAAACCATCATTAGTCCAGTTCTATGTTTTGGATGCCAAACATGGGTCAGCCTGAAAAGCAAAGTGGAGATTTTTGAAAGAAAAATCCTCCGGAAAATATATAGGGGCGTAAATGAGAATGGGATTTGCAGAACACGTTTTAAGCACAAAAAATACCATCTGATCAGAGAAGCTAGCCAATCTCAGAATTATTTATCAGGCTACAAAGACTTCGATGGGCGAGTCATGTGATCAGAATGCCAAAAGAAAGACTACCAAAGAGTACTTATAAAAAAAAGACCGAAAGGCTCCTTTGCTAATATCCTCATCGATTTGTTGACTGTTTTGCTATCATATCTGTGAAACGAGTCAACAATATTTTGGCTGCCTCTTTTTCTTCCTGCCTTTGGCAAAAACGACTTTCGATATAAGTAGAGTTCGGTTAATCCTCGGCGAGCAAAAAGATGACAAGCCCACGTGATCGGGTTGTAACGTGTCAAAATTGGCTTTAACTATTTCACACTTATTTTCAGTTTTTCATTCAAAATTCCTTTATATATTTAATTTCTGATTTTATTAGACTTCAGAAAATTCAACTATAATTTCAGTAGTTGCAGATCCTGAAAATTTTCTTATCTTTAATATTTAAATTCTATTTTCAGTTGTGAGTAGTTCATATTACTCATAATTTGTGTTCCAGCTGACAGCAGAAATGTCGTCCATTTTTGGCTTTTCATTCAGTAATGTTTCTGGGATCATTGATTCCTTTGTAAGCGTTTGCGTTTTGCAACACGAATTGCTTATTCAACGTATTCTTCAAATTATGATTGTTCTAGTAGTTAATTACTTGTGTTGTTATCATTAGTCGTCAGCTGTTGTAATTTTTCTCTGATTATATTGTTTTGTGCAATTTTTGGTACTTGAGAATTTTACCAATTAATTTTTGACATTTGTCTTTACTTTGCCTCATCTTTATTCTTCAAATCTAGGACAGCTAATTAATTACTTGTGGTGAATCTTCCTTTCACGATTTGGTTGTTCCAAAAAAGGGTCCCTCTTGAAGAATTTAATTTTTTTCTTCGCCCTGAAGGGGATTTTGGACCTAATTTTGGACCTAATTTGGACTAATTTAGTTTATTTTATACCTCGAACTCGATGTACTTATGTATTTTGTTTGTTTTGTTCTGACTTTGTATACAGATAGATGTATATTATTTTTAAGGCTTTGTCAACAAATTTTGTCAAATTTTTCTGACAATAAAGCATTATTATTATTATTATTCTCACTTATTGAATTTATAGTACATTGAGGTGCCTTACGGTGCGTTACGTTTTCGTAAAGTGCAATAATATCGCCGATGATTTCGGATTTTTACAACCATCCATTCGGTAAGTTTTGCTTTGCACGTTTTTCTCACAGTGGACTCTGACCTTCTCTATTTATTCATTAGTGCAAAGCTGCCCCAAGAAGTGGAGTAAAGACCATTTCACTCACTTCAGGATTTCGAATCCAAACCTCGACCCACAGTAATCCAGAGTGTTTTCGAGGCAAATAAAACCCATTCCAACAGGTGAGACAAAACCTAATAACGACATATTTTCTTTGCAAACTTGAACCACATTTTCTTTTCTTTCAAATCTATCTAATTCTGCTTTTTATACACAAATTATTTAAATATTTTTCAAAAGCCTAGTAAATTAACTTTCAATGGTTGACTAAATTACCTTAAAGTTACGTTCATTTTCTTGTGGTTCATTTCAAAGTGCCTAGCCTTGGCTAAGGTTAAGTTACAAATGCAAAGTGCTATAACAGTTTTTCTTTAGGGTTTTTACTTACGGACATAAATTTAAGCTTATGGTCAGCCCTTTTTATCTAAAGGCTACACATTTAAGTGTACGGCAACCTCCATCGGAGCCTACACAATTGTGAGGCTACCTCTAACCAGAGCCTACACCTTTTTGGACGGTTATACCTTTGTTTTGGTACTGTTGAACCTTACGACTGGTTTGACCATACCAGCTACAACCTGTAACCAGGACCGACCAGGTTAATTGAACCTGCTGCCATCACTTGGAACATATTGGTATCGTACAATGGTATCGTACTAGCTTTAGTTTAAGTATTCTTTGTTGTCACCTTATATTACTAATTCAAATTTTATACATTTTGCCCCTATTCTTTGCGCCAAAGTGATCACCGCGGTACGTAAGGGTGTAATTCAGTAGGTACCTACTTGTACCAAATAACAAGTAAAACAACTTTAAAGTTCATGTCATATGAGTCAATAAGTTTTGCTGTCGTATTTCCTATTATTTTACAATTATTTAAATAGTGTTGGATTATTAATTGTGAACCATGATTGCTTTAAGAACATATTTGCATATGTATTTCTTTGTATTATTTACTCAATGAAACGAACTCTATAGCACTTGAATTAATTGACTTTTATTTGAATTTATGCACTCATACCAATACCTTTTATTATTATTTTTTTTATTTTTTTTTATTTCAATAATTCTATCAAGTTGTAAGGATCTGGTGCCAGGTAAAATCCTGGAGAGTCCGACTCATCTACCCTGAGTCGGTGAGCCCAAAACATAACCACCCGTACTTAAATTCTGAGCGTGGGCTTAATTTGCACGTATTTTGACTTTCAGTCCTGCAATCTTGATTATTTATTCTTTCCATTTTCACTTTAAATCGTTTCACACAGAAAAAGCGTAGCAGGCTGTATAACTTTGAATGAAAGATCACGTAAACATCTATCATCAGTGTCATCTTTTGGCTCGCAGAGGATTGACCGAACTCGCTAACAGTTTTGGAATTCACATAGTACAACCAAAACTGCATCTATGTCTCCTGCAGAAGCAACATATCCGACAAAGTTAACTTATTCCCTGAATGGAACGCGCCCCTTCGAATTCAACTGAAGGTTGGCACTTCGAATCCTAACAAAAACATTTTTCAAGTTCGATAGATGTTCGTCAAACATTCTGCCAATCACAGCAATCTTCAAAGTAGCAAACACATCTCTCATAGGGAAACAAAGGCGAGAAATAGGAGCTGATATTTTTCTTATGATGTCAAAAAGAGAATTCAAAAAGGTAAATAAAAAGTAAATCTAAGCGATATGGTCATACTAATTACAGAAACAGGTAAAAGAGAAAAATATGAAGAAGGTATAACGGTACCTATGATTTAAATGCGAATTTGGATGGAAGAAATTTTGGGGTGGGTCGGTTGAGGATAGTCGATTTTCTGCCAAACCAGTAGAATAATATTTCTCCAAAGACTGTGAGAATAAGATGCTAATCTTTTGAATAAGTATTTCCCTGAAATTGCCGAAAACTGCTTAGCTTACACTTTACAGCTCGGTGAATCAAATCGGATTCTTTGTATATAATGGAATAAAAACTTAAAAATTTGTTCGAACTCACTCCAAACTCCAAATGATAGCTTGCTTTGTGCTCGTATTCTCTTCACAGATCAGATTTTATAAAAATTCAAAAACATGAGCATCGGTGTCTGATAAAATTAACCAATTTTAAAACAGCAAAAGCAAGATTATGATTCTAAAGATAGGTATGTTATATACACAATTATCATGCATGTTCTTGGCTCGTGCATCACTTTCAAAATTGTATCAATTAAATTCCCGGCAGTAACTTTTTTTCTTCAAATCCGACGATTAATTCATTTAACTGCGGACGAATAAATCGAGTGAGTTAATAACGATATACGTCTGAAATTGAAGCGGACTGCACCACATGTGTGTGTGTGTGTGTCGGTCTTTAACCACATCACAACCGAGTCCTTGATTTAAACTAATAATGTGTTAATTACGATAAGAGAGGAAACACTAATGGGCCGTGCTACTTTTACAGACATTTGCTCTGAAAGCGCCACGACACGACCATGCGACCTGGAGCGGAGCAGCTTGAACATCGCCCAGGCTGCTCGAACAATTTTTCTTCTATTTCTGTTCTGCTAATTATATTCTGCCTGATGGTTTTATATCGGTTGCAATTTATATTCCTAAACATTTTATAGTGGTGCAAAGATCGGATATGACGGAGACATTGAATAATACAATTTACAATAAGTATCGCGCATGCTCTCATGAAGTTCAGTTTTTCATCTTTTACTTTAAGCTCAAAATGAAGGTTAGCAGGAATATGAACTGGAAAATTTTGCAGAAATTTTGAGGCTTCAAATTTTTCTAGTAGGCATAGGTAGTTGAAAATATATAAAGTACAATGATTTTGGTTTGTTTGAGTCGAATTTTTCAAGTCTCAACACGATTCAGTTTAATTTATAGATTGGATGAATTTCTTTGGTGAATCTTGTTCAAATTCACATTCAGTCACCATATATGAACTTTGATCTATATCCAGTTTTTTTTTGTTTGAGAATAAACTTCATTAGTATGTTAATTAAGAAGGTGATGCGGCTGTTCTTCTATCTCTCGCAACAGGTAGGTAGATGGAGCGGCACTTTTGGTCAAAATAAAAAATACACTTTTCTCCTCTCGCTGGAAGGAAGATCATTAATTTTTTGGGTTCGTATATAGTTTCGGGCAAGGCCATTATTTCTTTAATAAGCGGAACGATGTATGCTGATATAAGTTTTTTTTCAGGTATTTTTTTTTACTACAAGAGAGAGTGCTGCGTCTCGCTTTCTACCAACAGTTTATGCAAAGAAAAATCGCAAGGAAATAAAACACGGCAATCGTCATAAAAATCCACAAAAACAATCTCGCATCGCTCATAAAACGGACACCGTTACTAACGTCGGTGTATTGATGAAGGCGGCATTGGCGGCTATTGCGTATCTGCCCAGCGCTTATGGGCAAAAGAACATTGTCGGTATCGCTTCTCTATGGCCTTTTTGCTTCGAATATATTAAAACATAAAATTAATGACACGTGACCAATTCGTAATGGCCCCGCGCACTGTCCGGTTTATTCGAAAAACACTTTTTACGGGTTGCCGGGAACATCCAAACCGATCTATTGCAAGAAATAGGGTTTTATGAGGATCGCGTATGAGAATTAGTATTAGTAATCTATCCTAAACAACAAAAATTATTTTGCTTAGAACTCTTCACTTTGAAGCTATCGTTTTGTTTTTCTGAATCGAAATTGCTCATTATTCTGTAATTATAGAAAAGCAACCAAGTACCATTGCATTCGTTGTAGTTTTGAAACAAAAAGAATCTCAAATAGAAGGGTAATTGGCTATGGGGACGAGAAGATTGGTTAGATTTATTATTTTGGCATACGAAATTTTAGTGTTAATTGTCAATCAAAACGGTTGTGAATAGTGGGAATCGAATCATGCCTGTAATCCAGATGCACTTTCCAATATGATACTCCTGTAATGTGTCAACTTCTAGCTTCCCGTGCAGATCAGCATGTTGCAGTTTCTTGGTAGATGTGTTTCCAATTTTTATAAGGGCCATAGCTTGATGACCTACTTGTGGCGCAGACCGAGCTTATTTTCAATTATATGGATGACATAATAGAGGATGAAATGCATTTTCTACGTCCTATAATTTATTTATTCAATACAGTATCAACAGCAGCAGTTTGCCAATTACAAATACCAGCATTAAAAAATATAACAGAAATGTGAACCCATTCTGTTTTGATAATTTTTATCTCTGATAACTTTAACAGTGACACAAAGGAATTAAACTTTCCTATCAACTAGTTTTTTAAACATTTTAAAATCACATTATCAATGTTGATATTGGAAGCATACCCACATAACAGTAAAAGAACATTCATATTCTAAGAATATTCTCTCAAAGTGCTTTTTGGAATGTTCTTTTAGGACTGTTTAATGAATATTTTATGATTGTTTTGACCGAAATATTAATTTTTGAACGTTCTATTTATGTACTAGGAATGTTGCTTCTATGCATCTACTGACCTATCTGACTTCAGATACTTTTTCCAAAAATAACTTATCTTGTAACTAAAGTTTGTTTTTTTTTTTAAGATAATTCCCCAAGTCAAAAATTTAGTAAATATGTTGGCAACACAAGCCTTTTCCACATAAAAAATTTGAAAGCATTGACAATTTTATATTGTATTGCCAACATAATGTCATTTTTAAAAAAAAAAAACAGTCTTTAGATAAAGTTTGTTTTTTGTTTTAAAGATAATTCCCCAAGTCAAAAATTTAGTAAGGTCCGTTTCACCAGGATTCATACTTGACCTTGAAACTTGAAAGAAAAGGGTTGTCGTAGATTAATTCATATGACACATTCAATTTTTTGACAAATTAAAATGAATGACTTCTGGTTTAAGAACCGACGAACATTTTTGACTTCATTGATTTGTTTCACTGAATTTTTATTTGTTAAACAAGGAAGGCAAATGCTGGTGGCAAGTACAAACCTTGGCGAAACAAACTTTAACTATATTGGCAACACAAGCCTTTTCTACATAAAAAATTTGAAACATTGACAATTTTACATTGTATGCCAACATAATGTTATGTTGACTTTTATCTTTAAAAAAAAACAGACTTTACTTTTTAAAAGTATCTTTGGCAGCTCTGCTGTCAATATCACCCTTAAGCAAACAAGGATTGTAATTATTCGCTTATTCAGAGACTCTCTACCCAAGATAGCAACGAGGTATTCACCATCACACCCCCGAGGAGGATAGACTCTATATTATGCCCGATAGTGAACTAACTTGAGAAATTTCCTTTGCACCCTTTCGACATATGTTGTCCATACGTCATATTGCGGTGACCAGATAATGCATCCATACTACAAAATTGGTGAAACAAGGGTATCGAAAAGGTGCAGACTTACATTATTATTCAAATTTTTGGTGTTTCTTGTTATGAAACCAGATATTTTCTGCGCACTGTCTATCTTGGAAGTGATGTGCTTAGAAAAGGATAATGATGTATCAAAAATGACAACCATGTCCTTTTGATTTTCGACTCTATGAAGCGGCGAACCATTAAGTGTATAGTCATAGAGAATCAAATCATGCTTAAGGCTGAAAGACATACAAGAACAATAAGCAATATTTAATTTAAAAACCATTTGTATTACACTAAGGGCGGGTATTATAAAACTACTTTGAGAGTTAACTTAAAGTTAACTTCTAGAATTACATGTTATTCAATAAGTTAACTTCAAGTTACCTGTCAAAGCAGTGTTATAATACCCAGCCTAAGAGGCCACGTTCCAGAAATAATTTTGGAGAGTTTCGCAGTCATCAGTACAATCTATTGGAAGAAAACACTTAAAATCATCCGCTAAAAGTAAGGCTCTAGCCATCTCCACACTATTCACTATATTATTTATTGCGGTCAAGAAGAGTAGTGGTCCCAAGTTTAAGCCCTGTGGAACATCAGAAGTGCTTTTGCAGATTACCGATTTACATCCCTCAACTTCAACATACTGATGCCTTTGGGTCAGGTATGATTAAATCAGCTTTATAATATACGAGGACACATCCATGTCCGACAAAGCCTTGAGAATGTCACAATGCCTAACCCTGTCAAAGGCTTTTTCCATATCTATATAGACCACACCAACTTGAGATTTATTGTTTATTGCTTCATGAACGTATTGAGAAAAAGTGATCAGGTTAGTAAAAATTGACTTCTTGGAAAAGAGCCATGATGTGATCCTACCCAGATATCTCACTGAACAATACCTCGAAAATAATCACTTCAAATATCTTTAAAACCGCAGACACTAATGACACTATGCTAATTGATCGATAATTCTTAATATCCTGTTTGGAGCCAGACTCAAAGATAGGAATCACTTCACTAACTTTCCATCTATTGGGATAACTCTAGGTTTTAGAAGGTGTTTACAGCATCCCTTCAAAACATAGGCAGGAACCCCGTCTGGGCTAATGGATCTGGTTCCCTTTATTTTTCTGATAGCCCTCTCTATATCCAAGGGAAATATCTTTTTATCACATTCACAAAAATATGATTTAACTTTGGAATATTACCTTACATTTTTTGGGACTTACACCTCAATTGAAATTAATACCAGAAGTTTCTTGATCTTGATACGAATTACTACAAGCTCTCTGATTAGAGCAATTTTACCTATCAGATTATTTTTATAAAATAAATCAATGACAATAATCATATGATTATTGTCAAAAGTTGGACACGACATTAGTCAAATTTGTAATTTTTGCTTGATAACTCAAATTCGAGTATTCAAACAAATTTACGAAAAAAACCGAACAATTTTCTGCCCCTTTTTTATTTTTTAGGTGTACCATCACCCAAGCTTCGACAACGGTAGCAGATTTGGTACCGAAACGTCAGCAAGAAATTCAGAACTCATACCACCGAGCCTAATCAAGTATTATTTTATTAAAATAATAAAACTCGATTCGTTTATAAAAACTCGATTCGAGTAATTTATTTTATAAAAATAATCTGATAGGTAAAATTGCTCTAATCAGAGAGCTTGTAGTAATTCGTATCAAGATCAAGAAACTTAGAAGATTTCATTATGAATGACTTTGGCAGAAAGTCGACAAACAAAGTCACATAACCTATAAATAGCATTGTGAATGTTATTAATTTTTTTTTCAATTTTGGATTTAAATTTAATAATTATGGCAGCTTTGGGAGAACGTGATATGTTTTATCGAGAGGCGATGAAGCGATGTGTGAATACTTACGAAAGCGTAGATTTGACAAGATGCTGTGTTACCTTAAACTCCAGTGGAGGCAAATGGGGTCGATAATTTAATGGAACTCGTTCGACTATCACTTTTACAATATTTAAAGGTTATGTGACTTTGTTTGTCGACTTTCTGCCAAAGTCATTCATAATGAAATCTTCTATTGAGGTGTAAGTCCCAAAAAATGCAAGGTAATATTATAAATCCACCTCAAACATACAGACATTTGTTACTTAACTTTGGAAGTTTCACATTCAGAATCAATGGTCACGTTCACCAGCACTCAACATGTTGAGTGATTAGTTAACGGCTTTGTTGAAAACAGATGAAAATCAGCTCTAGACCAATCAAAATTGTTCTACCTTGTGTATTCCACTCGTTGGAACAAAGCCGTTTACTAATCATTCAACATGTCGAGTACTGGTGAACGCGACCATTATCTTCCACAAAAAATGATCTAAAAAAATTCAGCAAACCCATCAGCTACATTTTGAGCTCCAGAGAATGTTTGATTCTCAAAAGTCATGTCCTCACTCAAGTGTGTTTGCTGAATCTTTAAGCTCCTTCAGGTATGACCAGAAAAATTTCGGATTTACTCTCAAACTCTTCTGTACATCCTCCAGGTACTGTCGATGTGCAAGCCTAATCTTATCTCTAATGATAGTACGTAATGCATTATATTTACAATTCCAAAATTGTGATTTGTGTTTTTTAGATTTTATAAAATATTTATGTTTTTATTTCATTGGCTTAATTATTTGACAATTAAACCAGAAGAAACCAGAATAGAATAGTTATGATATGAAACTTAATAAATAACAAGATGTCAGTTCTCAAAAAGTCCAAACATCCATCATTCCCAAAAGCTGCAGCTTTCAAGTTAATAATTACGCTTCCAGACCCCATATCGGGTTCGTCAAACATTTCTGCATTGGCTTGAGTTTCAAAGAAACATCCGTTGTGGCCAGTGTCAACAATAATCAGCCGTATGAATAAAAATAGAGCATTTGCTTCTAAGCAAAAGGTAGAAGTATAAGCAAAAGCTGCAAGTAAAAGGTAGAAGTGGAAGCATTTACTTCATATTATATGAATAATGAAGACCTTTTACTTGCGAGCATATGCTTCAAAGAAATGAAGTGAAAGATATTACCTGTTGTACCTGTTGCTTGAATCTAAGACTTGAATGCCAAATTAAACTACCAGAACGATAATATCAATGGATCCATAGGAAGTGGTAGTAAAAAAACGCCAATCATGGAAGAACGCAAAGCCACCGCAAGCGGACAACGCACCATTATGGAACCGTTGATTGGTGGTACACATTCACACAGATGGGTCGAAGGCAACGGAAGGAGTTGGTCTTGGAATAACTGGACCAAACTTCAAAGTTTAAACTCTCATTAGCAATGGGCAAAACGTCCACAAAATTTCAAACTGAGGTTCTGGCCATAAGCATCTGTGCCCAAGATTGTCTTAAAAGAGTCCTTTTAAGAGAGCACATTTACATACTGTCCGACAGTCAAGCGGGTCTAAAGGTTCTAGAACCCAATCAAGTGCAATTTTCCGTTAGTTTTGGATGGTAAAAATATGCTTAAACACTTAACTTAGGAATAAAGTGAAGAGGGCAACGAGGTGGCGGGCTGTCTCACAAAGCAAGGCGCTTTAACACCTTCTCAAGGCCCAGTGGCTTTCTGTGTACTAATGAAAAGCCACGTCTTCAAAGAAATCAACAGATGAAGAAGGTTCTTATATCTGAGATCTGAACAGGTTCTTGACAATAAACAGAAGAGACATTAGAGAAGTCGTTGGTCGACTGCTCAGTGGGCAGTTTCTGGTGAAATCACCTAAAAACAATAGGCAAATCAGTTTACGATTACTGCAGATCTTGCGAAGCAGGAGCATTAAAAACTACGGAACACTTAATCTGTGAATGCCCTGGTCACTTCTGCGAAAGGCTGAAATACCTTGCTCACACCCCAAGAGGTGGGTACTTTACCACCCAGGAACCTGGCCTCCTTTGGAAGGAGCCTACAAATCTTGAACACTAGAGCAGCTGGAACAAGCTATATAGACTGCTAATGCAATCTACAATCTACAAAAAAAACGGGACATAGGAATATTCGGAAATAATTTACCAAAATAGTAAACATACATCTGCTCTGGAGCAGATGCATTTTGCAAGCAGTAAATGCTCCCAATTTGAAGTAAATACTCTCTTTTATTCATAAGAAAAAGAGTATTTGCTTTTTCCTGGAGCATTTGCTTCCGACTTTTAAGTATAAGGTTTTGCTTGAACTTTTATTCATACTGGATGAAGCATTTGCTTCAGATTTTGCGAGAAAAAGCAAATGCTCTTTTTTATTCATAGGGCAGAATGAGTCCCACTCGACATACTGGATTTTTACATGCGCAAGACATGAGAGTAGATACCCGTTGTATCATTCAAAACTCCGCAAACATCAATTTTAACATCTTCTATCTACTTCTGTAAGCCATTGGACTACATCACCATCAACAACTATTGTCAGATAAACAGGGGCAGGCTGCAGAATGATTTGAGTGACTCCCTCCAAGTTTGAGAATTTTGTTTCACTCAAAGTTATATAGTCAATCTAAGATCCTATCTGCGCTGCTCTCTTTCTGAGAGATCATTTATTTTATTGGAAGTAAGAATCCTAAGATTCCAGATACTACTGAGGGCATGTTCAAATAAAGGTCTTATGTTTACCACTTCATGGATACTAAAGGCACATTCTTCTTTTAAGGTATTGGAAACATCCATGAGAATTGGTGTGTTTGATAATCAATTGGTAATCAGTGATATATTATCTTGGGACTGGTAATGGGGAGATTTCGTGATTTTTCAAATTTCATTTGCGTAATTCTAGAGCACAAACTAAGTATATTAACACTATTTTGGGGAACGCTAATTTTTAATAAAAAATATAAATTCAGTAGCATTTCAAACGCCGCCGAAAACCCACCAAATATGACGTCATTCGCTACAACTAGCAATAATATACTGCAAATTAGTACCTACCTACGTTGTCAGATTGTCGTTGCAATTGTTGATTTCCAAGATTACCTTTAGAAACCTGATTTATATCCTTGTTTATGTAATGTTTTTTGTTGTATTTTTTGGACAAAGGTTATAAAATTAATATAATTTTTTAATTGTTAATACGTTCAGTTGTACAACAACAGTTTTTGTAGTGTTGAGACTGGATCTATGTTCTGCCGCCGTCATTTTCAACTGAAGAAATCACGATAATCAGTTTGGCAACGTCGCATTGTGTAATGTCTGCTGATACATATTAGAACCTCTAATTTCACAGTTTATTTTGGTTTGTTTTTTTAAATTTCGTGTCAGCATATAATTAGGTGTTGACCAGCGTGTGAAACGAACAAATTGCAAATAACGAATGAGAAATTTCATCATTGTCACTCTCCAGAGCTTAGACAAGGAAATCAATCAAAGATGTGCGTCAGAGCCATTATGAACGATTCTCATTGGTCGCTTATAGGTGTCTACGTAATAATAAAGCAATGAAATTCAAATATGGTGAGACTCCCAAGTTGCAATTGAGCATATTGGTGGGTAGATTGGATTGGACGTACAATTTGAAGAGAAAGTGTCTCAGAACAGATACCTGAGGAACGGCGCTGGTAGAAGCCTGGTGTAGTAAGTTCTACCCACATGATGGTATTAGTAGATTTCAGACATCAACCGAGTAGACTTGAAAAAGCGATTTTAGCGTAACGTCATCAAGAACCGAGTGTTTCTCGACGCTCGATGAAGAACCAATGGATGTACACACGGAATAACAGAAACCGAACATTAAAGGAGTTGTTTCAGTTATTATAACAGATTCACCACACGCACTGATCAATTGCTTACGCAAAGAAGTCCTTCGCCTTTGAGCGATGGACAATAAAATACAACGGAATAGAGAGACATTAATAAAACAATACAAACAACTCTAAAAAAAATCATGTGCAGCATCGTACACGTGTTAAGAAGTGAAACTTCTTGAAAACTATTCATCCCCTCATACAACTTTTAGACTTAGCGTATGAGCTGGGGTAAAGACGAAGGACCACACGAAAGGAAGACGCGCATCTGTAATGACGTCACAAGGGTATCGGCGCTTGACTATAATAGGCAATGCTTTTGCTTATTATCCTTGGTTTGTGTCAATCAATGGCTGTCTTTCTCCGGTCTCTCTAGGTTATATCTTTCTTCTCTCTCGTGTTACGAAATGGGCCTAAACATGACGCGACTTTCAAATCACTCTCCACTCTCTTCCATATATCTGAATGGCGCCTAAGAAAATCTTCTTCGAAAAAAATCCTTAAGAAAAACCCCGAAGCAGTGATATTGTGGAAATTTCTTAGAAGAAGGAATAACCTGTCTAAAATCAAGACTTGGGACTTGGCACCAAACCTAAACACTGAGATAAAAAAAAAAAGATGTTCCAGAATCGAAAAGAAAACATAAGCTGTGGAAAACTTCTTCCCTGAACTAAACAGTTCAAAACAAGATTCTGTGAATCAATGTAACCATATAGAGTTTCTAAGATGATAAACTTACTAGGCAGATATCGAAGAATTTGAAACCAAGAACTGATATCAGTTCTCATCTCAAATATACAGGTTGTTGATGAATATATTACCCTATCACCTAAAATACCGCTACCAACTCGTTGAAATGGGTAGGCTTCGCCAGCAGTTTTAGTAGTTATCTCCATTTCCTTAATTGTTATATAAATTCTCATATCAACCCTCCCATCTTCTCTTATGTTACTTTCAGAAAGAAAGAAGACTCACTATTGGAAACCTCCCGAATACATGTATAGTCGTGAGCACAAGAAGAGAAAAGACTTATTTACGCAAAATAGCGACCTGTCAGTCGGGTGTCTCACTTCTTGTGCTCATGATTGTACCTAGGACAGAAACTGAAACTTGATAAAATCAACCAAACAGCAGAAATTGCACGAAAAGCAAAGCTAAAGCTAGCATGGGCCCATAATCTAAAATAGAGTGTCACAGGACACCATGCAACGACCTACCACACATGAAACTCAGAACCAATGAAATGCAGACCATGTGCTGGGCCAAGATTCCTGAACTTAATAGGTTGTCTGGTAATAGGTAACTTGATGACGTCATCTGGGGTGCCTTATGGAGATTTGCAATTTGCATTATTTTTAGGCATCACAGATGACGTCATACAAGTTATTAGGCAACCTATCTCTCTCAAACAACCTTGGTTCTGGGCATAGATCAAAAGGCAGATCATAGATGAGATGAATCGACGACCACAAACTAACCGCAGGACTACACTGGGGGCAAGTTCCCTGATGGTGGGAATTGGGAGATGCCTATATCCAAGAATGAATGATAGGAGGCTAAAGGAGAAGAAGAAGAAGGCAAAGTAAAATATATATTTTTTTTTCTGAATGAAATAAGTGTCAATTATTATCTGTAGGCGGGAGGATACTGTGCTCACTATACCCAATTGGAGCCTAATTCTCCATGCTTGCTATAGATCTTTCAGGATTGAATCGCAAAGAAGAAGTGTTTTCCACTGCGCGTCCAGTCAGGAAATCTGCATTCTCATATATGTTGCAGTTTTAGTATGGAAAGGATATCCAACCAGAGAATTACAGAAATTGTGAACGTAACACACAATAATAGATGGTATCAAAGACAAACAACTGATTTGGTTCGGTCACGTACAGAGAATTGTAAATACGAGAACATCCAAGTAAATCATATAGAGGAGAAGCCAGTGAGAAGAACAAGACGTGGCAGACCGAGAAGAGGCTGGAGATCTGGAGTGGACAAGGAAATGAGAGACATAGGCTTGGAGGAGGATACCTGGATTGGCTAAATTGACGGTTAGAGATCGGAAAACGAAAGACGTAAAACGTAAAACGTTTCAGGACCAGTAACTATTTATAGTAATAAATTTTGATTTATTTTTGGGGTAGGTATTGATTAAATTTTTCATTAATAATTTTGGTCGCAGTGAGGAATAACTCCAACTAAATGAACACTGCAAAAGAGCTGGTTTTGTATTTACTTTTAGGTAGGTACAGACCACTGCCTTGAATGACCCAGCGTCATAGGTATATAGCTTTATTTTCAGAGTTTTATGCGTTGACCTTCGTGCATTGGATGCAGGTGTTGGAATGCTCAATATATTTCTTTTTTGTTGAATAAAAAAGGTTATAATTACATCTGATACCAAAAAAATTACGTTCACACAAAAAAGAGAGGTTACGAATTCTGGAAAATGATGATTTCTCTGATATCGAGTTATTATAAGAATGGTTAGTGGTGACCAGGAAAGTTGTACGAAGTTGCCATGAATATTTCAAGATCTGGAAAATCCGAGAGTCTATAAGCTAAATTTTTATTTCGGAGGTTGAATTCACTATTTTCTCATGGATATTGAAAATAAAATAACGTATTTTCTATAGAAGAATTTCGTGGATTATAATCAACATTACGGACACGAAATTATTATTCCTTTCTTATTTTTTAGACTTGATGGAAAAAACCTAAACTTGCGATGCTCCGCTTGATCCTGGATCTAGGAGGAAAATGTTTTTTCCTACAGCCGTGCGGAAAAATCGATTTTCCGCACTGATATGCGTGCGGAAAATGAGTTTTCCCGCACGGTGCGGTAAAACTTTTTTTTTGACATATCAGTGCGGAAAAAGTTTTTCCGCATGGCTGTCAGTGCGGAAAAAATTTTACCGCACTGATATGTCAGAAAAAAAAAGAAAAATTTTACATTTTTACGCCTGTAGGAAAAATATTGTACCTAACACTTGCGGAAAATATTTTTCCGCACTTGTTAGGTAAATAGCTATTTCTACAACTGTCAAAAAATGATGATGTTCGCACACTCATGACAGTTTGCGAAGTGGCACTTTTTTTCCCAGGTATTGATTTTTAACGTTCCCATGACGCCGTGCGCGAACTAGCTATTTCGCACACTAGTGCGCGAACTAGCTATTTCGCACACTAGTGCGCGAAATAGCTAGTTCGCACACTGGTGTCATGGTGACACATACCTGTCAGGAAACCAAAAATAATTAAAATTCACCTACTTTTGATTGAAAATGCAATTTTGGCTTGGAATGATCGATATTTAAATGGAGTTGTAGAAAAAATATTGTTTGCAACTCGGGCGCGAAATGGTTTGGTGATCGAGATCTGATTTTTTTAACGAGGCGCAGCCGAGTTAAAAAAATAGTCGAGCACTTGATACAAAAATAACTATATTGTTCATAGAACAATAATATAGGCATTATTAGCAGTGGCGTATTTACCATAAGGCAATGGGGGCCATGGCCCGGCGGTAGGACTGCAAGGGGCGGCACAAGTCGCGTCCCTAGTGCTTAGGAATGCTATCAAATTACCAACAAAACAAAACTTAAACTTATTATCTAATTGATAACATTACAAGAAATGGGGGAATTCGGCGACCGTCCGATCACCCGATGAAAGAATAAATAATTATCTTCGTTCCTGTATAAGCGAAGACCAAACAGTTCAGACATTCTTGATACAGAGGCCACTAGACAAAATCTGTTAATTATGAGGTGTCAATAATTGCTCTGTTCTCACAAGAGTGTCTGACAGTTTGCAAACTGTGACAAGCACATCACCCATACATGTTTTCAATGCCTTTGGTCCAAGATAAATCGGTAACTTAGCTGAGCGATTGTTTCTGACAGGATGCAAACTGTCAGAGACTCTTGAGAGAACAGACCTATCATTGGACGAATTCGTCAACCAATTTGTGTATCGCAAAAAATACATATAAAAATTTTCAATAAATAAATAGCGTTTCTTTTTTCGTTCGATCTTTTTTCTTTTTTTTTTTTGTTAAATTAGGGCGGCAAACCTTAATGGCCCAGGGCGTCAAATTTTAAAATACGCCACTGATTATTAGAACTACCTGGGAGTTTGGAAAATCAAATGTTCACTGTTTAAAATTAGAAATTTACGAAAGAAACAACAATAATTCAATGGATTATTCCAATGATTAAATAAGTGGGTACCTAACCAACTTGCTAACCAACGTTGGTAACTTTGTTTGAGAAATATATAATCTTGAACTAAAATTGACAAAATAGCCAAGTTAACATGTTTATATGCCAATAAAAATCTACTAAGTAATTTGATGGAACTAAAAAAGTTTATGGGAATCCACTTTGAAATAATTTTCAAGATAACAACAAACTATAAATTTACTTCGGGAAGATGAACGTTGAGGCCTCTTATTGAAAGTCAGAGCACACAAAAATTAGATTTTTGGGTCTTTATTTGCAGACTTATTTTTGTATAGACGAACAAATGATGCGTTTCAAAAAGCCAATACTTAACTGCGCAAAATGGATAAATTTAGGATGTCATGATCTATCACGGTCAACTTTGCATTCAAGCTGGTATTATGCACCGTTGTCGAAGAATAGATTCAAAAAATCAGACTAACGGGTCAATTCTGAGCACATCTGTAAGCAAATCTATAACTTTCTATAAGCCTATAAACACTACAAAACTCATCGATTGCGAAACTCCTGATCGAAAATATTAACGATTCTATAAGATTTTCTGTAAGCTACAGAAACTGCAGAATTGCAAATTGTTTAGTTTGCTATTATAGGCTTATAGAAATTTATAGATTTGCTTACAGACGTGCACAGAATTGACCTGTAAATCTCGAAATTGTCCAACGCCTTCTGGAAATCAATAAATGCGAAATGTAAGTAACTGCTTCTTCTACGGGTTGGTGGAACTCAAATATCAGAAAACTTGTGATGTAGCCGATAATATTCGTATTTCTCAGAGAAATTTAACTTTAAAATTACACTATATCGCTCAGTTCCGGTATTTGTGTGTTAACTTCGATTTCTCCTGTGCATCTGGTTGTGTGTGTGTTTAGGTATTTAATTTCTTGTAATTTCTGTTTGATCTTCAGAAACAGCATCAAACATGACTATAATATTGTATAGAAAATTTCACGATGTCATTTTCGTATTTCTGATTGCTTTCGTTCTTCCTTACGTAAACCTAGTGCTTTCATTTCGTAATTTTTATGTTTTTTATTTTATTTTTGAAGCGAATACTTCTTTGATTTATAAAATTTTCGTCTCGCAAGTGAGATGAAGCATATGATGAATATGAGGGAGAGAGAGAGAAAGAGATAGTGAATGAAAGAGAGTATTGTTCTTATAGTTATTAATGATACTAGTTCGATATGAACACCATAATGAAACGCGTGTAACGTTAAACCACGAGGCGTCAGCCGAGTGGTTTAGTTACACAAGTTTCATTACCTAATTAAGTTCATATCGAACGTGTATCATTCAAAATTTAATCTACGATGGTCCAAATAGATTTGATTTGCCTTGAAATAGCAAATACTTTTCAAATTAAAATTCAAAATTTAGCAGGTGCCCGTACTAGTTGGGAACCTGCTTGTTGATTTTTAGTATTTTGACTTTGGCAGCTTCAATATTGGAGTCAATTTTTGTGCCATAAACTCAGTTTTATAGTGGAAAATAATGTTAATATTGGTGATTCTGAGTTCGAAAGTGTCCCTTCAAATATCCAAACAGCATCAGTGAAAAGGTTCTTCTGATAACTAGCTTTCTTTTTGTATATTTTTCATTTCATAATTTGGGTGTTTTTATGAATTCTTAAACGCACTAGTGCTATTATGAAGGACCTAATGGCATTCAAATGACAATGCTAAATGTGTCATAATGTCACCGACGTAGATTAACGCATTAATGTCCCAACAATACTGTGAATAAGTATATTCACTTCTATCACGTGTACTGTGCTGCATGCGACTTTTTTTCTATTAGTTCCCGATTCAAATCGTATTTTGCTTCTTTATAGTTTCAAAAATTCGGATGACTTGTGTAGGAAATTTCTATTGGTTTTTATGCGTTTTTGCATACTTTCATCAATTCTTTCTGCATTTAGGCCAGAGAATTCAAACCTCTGTCCATTCGCAATCTACCTTGAAAAAATCATAAAATGCCAAAACAAGTATTGTAGAAAGTATTCAAATTTATGCAATATTTAAACTCAATGTTTTATTTATAAAGGTATCTATAGGGTATAGGTAGGTATATATGGCTATATAAGGAACAAGGAATAAGAATTTAACCCAATTTGTCTTTTCTTGGCGAATTGCATATACCTACTCGATAATTAAGACTTTTCACATCAAACCTGCATAGTTTTGCATATGTTTTTTGTATTTGTTCGCTAATTGAATGTGTTTAAAAATCACGAATAATTTCGGCACGTGAGTTTCTCAAAACCATATTTTCACATTGCTATATATGAAATCTCTTTCATTAACCGTTGGGAGTTGAAATTCGAACTTCAAAACAAAACCAATACCCGTCCTGTGTCCCACATCAGTCGAAAACTCATCTAAGTTGACGATCAGAAATGGGATATATTCGGGAGCAGAGCCAAACTCGGTGTGTACAAAAGGCAACGAAGCTTAAGAATAGTCCCGGCAACGGCAGAGAGTCCCGAGGGAGCAGGCAGCTTGGCGCGTCCCGCGGGATCGACGTCTTTAATTGTATCGGGGACATTTTGGATGATGCTCGAGTTTGATCGGATTTGTGTACAAATATACTCGAAAGAGGGTGGATTTTTTTTTGGGAGAAGTTTTTAGTCGATAGCTTTACATTGTGAATGACCCTGATGCGAATAGATGCCAAAAATCCAAAGAAAGAAATAATTTTAGAAATAGAAGCATGGCCTCCATAACAACAACAAAAGTTAGCTATATGTATTAGGTTCTATATAGAGATTACTAGTAAAAGAAACTACAAGTTCGCTCTCTACGCTATCAACTTCCGATTTGGTTGAGATTCGATGGATTTAAATTTTTAATTGTGGAAATCTTGAGGTTGGAATACAATAAATGGGAGAATAAAAACTACTGAGGTCGGCAAGTGAAGGCAAAACAAGAAGGTCGTATATCATGCGGACGCGGACAATGAAAAATGGAAAACGGGCCCTCTAAATACCGACACTCATCAGAAAGTGACTGATTGTTTTTTGGGCCGCTGACGAGGGTTTGTGTTCTCTGTGTAACGTTGATGATGGTTTTTTAAGTGTTTTAATTTTAATATAAGATAGGAAAATGACACTAAAAACTAGGTTTGGTGTTCACTCTATTAGCCATTAGCATTTCTCGACCTGGAGAAAATTTTGTGATCTGAATTTCTGGAATAAAACCTGGTGGGTGTTGCTGATATAAAAATAGGTGGATTAATCAAACCCAACAATTATCTTAATCAACAATAACCTGGAAATCATATACAAACATAAAATTGGTAGTAACCGCATTACATGTCGAAGACTCAAAAGTTATAGTGGAATAATACTTCCAATTGTATCTTCGTTATTTGTTTACTTGAATATTTAGTGGGAAAATCATAGTTGTTATTAATTCTGGAATTCTATTGGAGAACACCTTTAATTTGTATTGTGATAAAGGGTAGAAAGAGTAACTTACTATAATTGTACCAATATCTACTAATACCCAAATTCTACACCTCAGTCCCTTCCGTTAATAGTAGAATTAGTAATTAGTCGGAATAATAAGTGAACCTTCTTTGAACTGAAATAGTGACTTTATTACTTGGTTTTGACATCGAAAAACCCGTCGAAACAAAGTGCTTTTTCTGGAACAATCCATATTGTTCTATTTGAGAATTGATTTACAATAGAAACTAATACGTGTGACGCCTGGCTTAAATAGAAGCACATGTTTGATGACGTTTTGCGAAATAAGGCGATTTTTTTGATAGGTTAGATGCAACTGGCAACAGGGGTGTAGGTATAGTATTTTTAATACCTATTTGGAAGTACCAGTCGCTCTAGTGACTCAACGTATGTCGCTTCTTGAACACACAAATAAAATTAGGTTAGGGATTTCCTATATGTACCATCGTCACCAAAAGTAACTGGGATTAGCTTTTGTACTATTATATGATTTTAGGTGTCAGGTATTTGTCAAACTATGAATAATTTTGGGTTTATCTAGGTTATCTTGGAATATAGTCCCCAGTACATCGACCCTAAAATTTTGTAACTCATGTACACGCCAAACTTCCTGAGCGGCTTCATAACACCAAGTCGGACAATATTTTTCATATCTCCACCCTGGGCGATGGGACATTGCCGCGCTAGCTCTTCGTGAAGTTGTCGTTCTGACGTCCCTAAGGAAGTTGATACATGTACGTGTAGTTTCAATGCCAATCGACTGTTTTTTATATTACATTAACGATATCACATTTGTCGGACAAAAACCATGTGGCTTTGGTGAAGTTCCGATGCCCTCAACATGTCGCTGTGGCGTCCCTGAGGAAGTTGATACATGTACGTGTGGTTTTGATGCCAATCGACTGTTTTCTATGTTACATTATTGATATCACATAGGTCGGACAAAAATCACGTGGCTCTGGGGGGGTCCGACGCCCCCAACATGTCGCTGTGGCGTCCCTAAGGAAGTTGATACATGTATGTCCGACAAAAATAATTATGAATAACAATGTAATTTTAAAACATGTGTAGTAAATGTCGGACAAATAAAATGAGTATTAAAGTCAGTCGGACAACAAAAGTCCTATTGATCAATTTCTGCCGAAATTCAGGATCTTCACTCCTGAGATTGCACAAAAAACACGACTGAATATCCATTCTTTCTCATACGCGTGATTTTGAATGACCGCGTTTACTAAATAATTTCCGTAAATACTCGGAGAACTATCAGAAAAACAGATCAGGGAATATGACACAGGGCCCCACAGGTATTTGACAAATTAGGTAAATAATAAACTGACTAATATGCACGTTGCGTTAAGGCAAACTTATTTTAATTTTTTCATTGATTGTCTCAAATTTCTTGTCCGACAAATGTGATATCGTTAATGTGATGTAAAAAACTGTCGATTGGTATTAAAAACATACGTACATGTATCAACTTCCTCAGGGACGCCACAGCGACATGTTGAGAGCGTCGGAGCCCCCCGAAGCCACGTGATTTTTGTCCGACATATATGATATCGGTAATGTAATACAAAAAACAGTCGATTGGCATTAAATCTACACGTACATGTATCAACTTCCTCAGGGACGCCACAGCGACATGTTGAGGGTGTCGGACCTTCCCCAAAGCCACATGGTTTTTGTCCGACAAATGTGATATCGTTAATGTAATGTAAAAAACAGTCGATTGGCATTGAAACCACACGTACATGTATCAACTTCCTTAGGGACGTCAGAACAACAACTTCACGAAGAGCTAGCGCAGCAATGTCCCATCGCCCAGGGTGGAGACATGAAAAATATTGTCCGACTTGGTGTTATGAAGCCGCTCAGGAAGTTGGGCGTGTACATGAGTTACAAAATTTTAAGGTCGATGTACTGGGGACTAATAGTCTAGGAGATTAATATGAATTATTTTTGTCCCAGTTACTTTTGGTGACGATGACATGAAATTGACGTATTAGCAATCGACATTCGTTTTTGTTGGTAATTTTTTTTCCATCTGATTCTTGATTGATAAATAAGGATGAGGTTATTCCAAATGGGTATTAAAAATACTATACTCCAGTGGCGGCTGGCCCTAATAGTTGGGGAGCTGGCGTCAAAAACATGCAAGAGTTTTCGCAAGGCGGATATTTTCAAAATAGGTCGTACTTTAGTGTTAGAATGCTAGTGTACAGTCAGCACTCACAATTCCGGGACAGCTGGCTCTGGGACGCGGGCAAAGTTGTAATTTTAAGAAGCATCTAAACTGTTTTCTCAAAGCTCAAAATTAATAGAAATTTTGCACATTATCTGTTTGAAGGTCACAGATAACGTATGTAAATCGTCAGACGTCTAGTTCGTTGCAAAAAGGGGGTCAGACGTCCTCAAAGTTTTTATTTTATGGCATTTTCTTCGGTGTCCTGTCAAAATATATTTTTGCAGGTATTTGACAAATATATTTGAAGAAAATGCCATAAAATAAAAACTTTGAGGACGTCTGACCCCCTTTTTGCAACGAACTAGACGTCTGACGATTTACATACGTTATCTGTGACCTTCAAACAGATAATGTGCAAAATTTCTATAAATTTTGAGCTTTGAGAAAACAGTTTAGATGCTTCTTAAAATTACAACTTTGCCCGCGTCCCAGAGCCAGCTGTCCCGGATCTATGAGTGCTGACTGTACACTAGCATTCTAACACTAAAGTACGACCTATTTTGTAAATATCCGCCTTGCGAAAACTCTTGCATGTTTTTGGCGCCACCTCCTGGACTATAATGGGCCAATTTTATATATGTAAAACTGTTTTAATAAAAATTTCTCTTATTCCGCCCGTGCTTCATAAAGAAAAAGCCGAACACCAAAGGAATTTGATTTTTTTACTGTCTCACACAAAACATCCCCCCTTAGAAAGGTAAGTGCCGTGTTGAGAACCTGTCTATAAGTTTTCAGCGCCTCTAGTGACTGGGGGGGTAAGCTTTTGTAATTCTGGATTTATTGGCGAATGCAAAACGCAATTAGGGTTCGTTCGGTATCTTATTTGTTCCGGTGGATCGTTTGCACCATTGTTTGATTCTAGCGATTCAACACCACCACTTTAAAGTTTCTACCATTTTTTGGCATAAAATAATTGTGCCAAAAAGAAGAAACTCATAAAATCGGTAGTGTTGAAGCGCCTTCAAGGTAAAATTGACTAAAAATTAAGATGACAAATTTAGATATTTATTAAAGTTTGAAACAGAAAATATTAAAGAATATGGAATTAATTACAATTATTGCGAAACAGTTTTTTTCCATGTAAGTATACATACATAGGTAGGTAATGCTAGTTAAGTTAAAGATAATAAGGACAGTTACAAGAAGTAATGACGTACATTTAACAATAGCTTGATGAAAAACTTGATTCGTAAATAAAATGACAAAAGAGGTCCTTTTCTCACAATCCAAAATCGTTGTTAACCTAACAAGTGAGGAAAGTGTTTCTGCACGTGATGGAAATTGCACGAATGACAACAAAAAGCAGAGTTCGGACAAGCATTTAAGTCCAGAAAATACACTTTCCGCATGTGTTAGGTAGAAAGTTTATGTAGTTATACATAATATAAAGCTCATTCAAGAAAATGATTTCGCCTGGATGATAGATAAATATTTTTGATAATAGTCTATACCCTTTACCACTAGCTTTAAGCAAAGACAACGCCAACAACTTCTCGTCCAATGTAAATCGTCTAGCTTTAGGCTTTTGGTTTTGAGTACGGACTTGGCTTAAAATAAAGCTGTATATCAATGGATTGACGTGGTCTACGAGCCTTTGAAATTTGGTTTATGATGCAAGTTATTCAGCAGTAGAAACTTTGGATTTAAATGACGACAACCTTCTACTGATTCTTCTTAACTTATTGCTGGATTCTATAACTTTGGAATAAAGATATTTTTCCCTTGGGGATAGGAATTTTTTGCCTAGTGACGTTAATGTTCTTTAAAATTTGGCATCGTCTCTCATGACCTGCAAAAAAAAAAATAGATCAAGATTGGAGACGAGCTTTTCGCACATTTAGCTTCTAATTTTTCTAGCATTCGACTGCAAGTTTTAGTAATTAGTAGTCTTTTATAGTAGTAGTCCTATTTGAGTTAGGATGTTTTAAAATTCACCTACTCCCAACTGGGTGGTTATTCATTAAGCAATAACACTTAGGTACCTACCAATAAAAGTTTTAAGAGACAAAGTGGGTTGGTGACTTTTTCATGTTTGCAGATGTGATGGTTCCACTTGGTGTAGCAATGTCTGCCCGAATTGCAGAAGTTTCAGTAGATAAAAATTGACGACATGAAGGGCCTGGTTGATCTAAAACAGAAATTTCGTTACCAACGATTTTACCAAAAAAGTTTGGATACATGCATTGTAGAATATGGTGTACCTGTATGTAACCAGGAATATTTTAATTATTGTGTCTCCTGATAAAGGAATAAACATTAAAAAAAAAGAAATGAATAATATTAGCTTTGTTCCAACACAGCAGAAAACCGTACAATGTACCGTCACGATTCTGCGCAGAAACTAAAATTGTTATACTGAGTGGTTTCGAAACCGTTCATGGGACGATTTTTTGACGTGTTGGAACAGAGTTATTATGTTTACCTACCTATGTCAATCATAGTTGCGAAACTAATTTCTGAAGGCGTCTTAGGACTCTTCGACGAGTTTCAACTGTGTCGATCTCCACTTTTTGCCATTTTGGTGATTGTGGTTTATCAATTAACGACTCCTTACTGTTTTTGATAATTGGGGCTAAAATTAAAATTAATTTTAATGTTTCTGACCTATGCTCCTTTAAACCCGAATTCTAACACGTTGTCGTTAATCAGAACTATGGGGAGGAATAAGTGAAAATGTAAGTACGTCTTTCTCACATATATCTAGTATTAACTTACCTTCAGGGAGATACAGCAAAAGCGCAGCATTCCATGTGAGTCCTCGTCTGGCTTTTGGATCGCCAACAATAAATTCTCGAGGAAAATGTCTTGTTCACGCTCTATAATTATTATAAGCCTTCTCGACACTGAGGCTATTTAGTAAAGGATTGCGAACTTTTTCTAGCCATTGTTTCATTTTTTCGGCATCTTTTGGAAACCGGAAATAGCTGCTGTATTTGTCGCCGCACCCCGGAACACAGCATTTCTGATGCTTTTCAATTAACAAACTGGGAGAAGACATTTTGAGATAATAATTATTGATAATTGATAGGTAATTGATAATTCTAAATGTTGGGAGAAGTTCAAAATTTAAATTTTGACGACTGGAAATGACAAAATAAACTTCAAATCTTGGCGCACGGTCCGGCAGGAAAAAGAAAACTTTAATAGGTTGATTGAAGCGCCTCTAGTGATTGGAGGGGAAAGCTGAAACGACTAGACTGACGTCTCTCATAAGACTTACATTTCTAAGGGGGGATGTTTTGTGCTGTCTCATTTGACTATCGATAGACAGTCAACGTTGACTCCAGAGGTGCTTTCCAGTGATCCATTTGAGTTACTCCTAAGCAGCTCAGGAGTGCTCCACAATTGCTTTGCGCGTTCCACTGCTAAGAGTGTCATACACTTGAACTACTCATTTCTGTTATCCTCTGCCCCCTCGTGCACCAACCTTTACTTCGGTGTTCCATGCTCCTGAAGTCCGAAATGGTGGGGATTAAGACGAGAGCGTTCCAGTGCTGCTTATGTCGAACAGTTCAAGAGCGTCATACTCCAGGAACCTGATACTCTAACAATTTAGGCACTGGAAAGCAGCTCAGGAATATCTTATTAGTTAGATTTTTTAGCGGCGTCCCTGGCGCCATAGGGCGGCATCCCTGGCGCCATAGGGCGGCATATTTCTTTGAAGCGCCTGCCGCAAAGAAATCAGTTTCGTCTGGAAAGACAGTGCAGTAGATATTTTCTATAAATTTGATTCCTATTTGATTTGTATGGTGCCTTATGTTTTATTTTATATAAAACTGTTTTAATAAATTTCTCGTTCTCCGTCCGTGCTTCATTTATATTTTGTAGAAATGGTAAATGCCCACGTTTGAATTGAGAATAAGTGAAATAAATTTCGGGGCGTGTTTTTTTTACAACTCCTAGATCAAAATGGGTTAGTTTGGGTCAGTCCAAAAAAAATTGCGCGCCTCTGGGGCTTCCCCCCTAAGTGTGTGCACCGCCAAATTTTCCTCTCGCCAGCCGCCACTGCTATACTCGATCCGACTCGATCACAAGACCATGAAAAGTTCCATCAGCAATTTAGACATTGTCACAAATATTTTTATTGCCGTTTTGAACCATTTTAATTCTTTGAGGCCAATATGTTTTTTCCCGAAATATAGCAACCTAACACATTCAGGAATACAATGAAAGAAGTACGTGGAGAAGTTGGGAGTATTCTTAAGGGAGCTAGAACTTTTCATCAGGAAGTTGATGTTAATGCCTTAGACCGCCGATATGGGAATCAACACCGAAGCCAGGTTTACCAGGGGCAGGTTGCAAGAATTTGACTCCGATACTTGCCACCTGGTCAATTGGGCCTACCCGAAAACAACAGAAGAAATGCAAGAACATCTTATGGATATGGATGTAGGTACTGAGAGTGCTGCTCATAATCAAACCATAACTCGTAGATACTACTCTTGAAATATTATAAAGAAATCGACATGCGTTTCTAGTTACATCAGCAAAATTTGCGTCTAATTACCGAAAAATGTAGCAGCAGATCACTGAAGCAACTATCACGGAGCTGAAATTTAATGTACCTGGTAAAGATGACGTTGAAAATGAGTTAGGTCAGTAGTGAGTGAAGCGCATCTAAATCAGTAGAACGCGGTAACGCGGTTTCTAATTGTGGGTTTTCAAACAAATATGTGTTCCCCAGCACGTTAATAAATCTACAAGGGGGCTGGTATGAAGCTTCCTCTCGAACGACCTTTTCAACCACTCCCACACACCTTTTTCAGTTTATTTATTGCCTTGAATACATCTTATGCCCTGCGTTATTTTTTTTTTTTGTTATGATTTATCGAAAGTTTAAAATCTGAGACACTTTCTTAATTAGGAAAACATTATCTTCAGGTACCTGTTTAATTAGAACTAGGTATATGTTTGAAAAATAATTCGTTTTTGATGCAATAAACGACATAACCTCGTAAGCCTTCACTTGCTGGGTTTTATTGTTTTTGCTTATAGCGTTTCACAATCATTTGATTGAAAAAAAATATATACAGTGTTTTTATGGGTTTGCCTATAACTGAAAAATACTGTTAAAAATTTATATTGGTCGCTAAAAAGGACCCATTGAATTTGGATTTATTTTATTTATGTTTCCAGCCATATTTAACCTGGGTTTTTTTATGTTCGATGTAACTAAAAATATCCACTACCTCCGATGATTGTAAAACTATAACGTTAATGACGTGGATATACTGTGGAGCGGAACAAATATCCAAAAATGATGCTCGTTTCCTATCACAGATATCACTTTACGCAATTAATTTCACTGAAAACCCATTTAAGATTGTGAGGTTTGATTTATTACAAACTACAGATAAAGTAGCTACCTAATTATCTTTTTTTTTTGTATTTTATATTGAAATAGTTGTAGAGCAAATAGTGCAATATGCCGATAATTATACTAATAGGTATAAGGGATTGGCTACAAATATTTTAACACGTGAAAATATGGCCCATCATTTTGAACAAAAAAAGTCTATAGGGTCCAAACTCAAACATTTTCAAGAAAAAGTCCTTTGAAGTTTTGACATTTTTTGAAGAAAGTAAGAAAAAAAAAATTGAAAAGATAACATGACAGTGTTACTCATAATTCGACTAATTCGGTCTGGAACATTTGGAAACATAGCACAAAAGAGAATGTAGGTGGTTCAGATACCTAGTTGAACCGATAATAATTGGTTCTTGATTTTTCAGTCACTTGAAGTATTGAAAACACGGGTACTTAATTCAATATTTTTGAAAATAAAATGTTTACAAAACGTCGAATATGCAGATATGTTACTGTGCAGAATCGTTACAAAATGCTCATTTAGCCGCCAGAATTTACAGGGAAAGATTTCCTTTAGGACGGCACCTAATGAAATAACATTTGTGTCCGTTTTGCAAAAATTGCGTGATACGGGAAGTGTAGTGTGCAAAATGTTAATCGGGGACCTGCATGAGACAAATAACACCTGCCGATGAAGAACATAATTTAGCGATAGTGGAAGGAAGATATACCTGGAATAAGCACTCGATCCATTGCACCAGGTGAAATATTCCCACTCAACAGTTCATCGGACTTTGATCAGACCCTTCGACAGGAATTGGCTCCTGGAGATTTTCCAGAGTTGGTTTTTGTGAATGGTTGCTGCAAGTAATTCAAAGATATCCGAATTTTGTACAGTCCGTTCTATCTACTGATGAGTGTTGCTCTTTACAGGAGATGAAATTTTAAATTATCACAAATCACAACACTCACACCTAGGCACAAGCAACCAAGTCGATTTCAACAAAGATTTTCGATAAATATTCGAGCAGGAATTCTTGGGGAACAGTTTGGTTGGACCTTTTGAACTTCCACCATTATTAAATGGCATGGGCATGTTTCTTATATTGAGTTTTTCTACGTGGTAACTTGCTCCTTAGTGTAAACTTATCCCCTTATAACAGCGGCCTAACATGTGATATCTTCATGCGCTCCAGCTTACATTGAAGGAACTGTTGTCGAACATTTCAGAGATACATTTGGCGATCGTTGGATAGGGCGTATCGCCATATTTATGATTTGTCCTTAGTTGCAGGAAAAATGATATTGGAAATTAAAAAAAAATTGTTTAACAAAATATTGTCAAACCAAAGAATAACACGAAAATTGGTGTTATTCTTTGGCTTGACAATATCGCGGTGCTATCCAGAATTAAATAGGAATAGTTATTATATAAATTAATAATCTATTATCACAATACGATTCGTATTTATAAGAATTTGTGCTAGCTGAAAATGACAACACTGCCTAAAATCTCGGAACCTAGGTGTATTCCTATAGACTATTTCACTATAGTGTATTACACCAGCAATAAATTCGGTATTCACCTGACAATAACGCTACCTGGACAATACCAACAACATGGTATTTCAGCGACCATCTTTTGACATTGTCAAACTGGTATTTTTAATTTGAAGTTTTTATTCATAATTTTGCTTTCTATTTATTTCAAAATCTTACGTGAAATAGTCATGACGAATACCACTCGAGAAAAAATTGTGTAGGCAAAATTGTTCTCAAGGTTTTATTCAAGTTTATTGCTTTTCGGCAATTTCGCTGATGACATTTTTGATAAAATCACTCGCCTGACGGCTCGTGATTTTGTCAAAAATGTCATTCGCGAAATTGCCTAGCAACAAACTTTCATACCTTTCGAAAATTTTGCCGAAAAAATTTTTTCTCTTGTGATACTATATATGAGCATCACCTTAATCGTTTTATCGTTGTTTAGATAACCAGATGAAGAAGGATGCAAATATTTCCAGAGTAAGCTCGAACTTAATGGCGAATTTTAAATTATTTTTCTAGGGTTTCTCAAAGGGTCCCCTACGACGTGGAGAGCTTCTACGCTATTTTTCGGACACCCTGTATTTATGCTTTTTATTTTTAAATTATAACGGAAGTCCAAACTGCCACAGTGAAAAAGCAGTTATTTAAAGAGTGAAAAATCACAGTAAAGAGTAACCGTGATATTTGAAAAAATATGAATGTAAAATTTTAAAAAAATGTCGGACAAAATAGTTTTTGAAAAAAGAATCACCCTGTAATTGTTTTGTGAAATAATGGCATGCTTTCTACATACTTTATTCTTTATTTTCAGATCTAACTTCCAGTTTAGCCGAATGTGCTAATAAAAGATGACATGTCCGTGATGTCCGCGCAACTATGTAGTGGGTTGCAGTGTAGCTAGTTTGTATTGTTGCAGAACAAATGTAGGCAATACAAATCGAACATTATACTAATAGAGAAGTGATATTTTACAACGTGTTTCACAACGCTTTAAATCAGACAAAAGAAGAGCTTTAAAGTATATGTTAACATCGTTTGCACTTTTATTTTAAGTTGTGGTTTAACGCAGCTTGTCGATGAACCTACCCGTATCTCAGAAAGGGGCGAATTTGCAGCGCTTTTAGACTTGTTCCTAACCACCAATCCTGACTCGTACACAATTCAAGTAGATGCTCCACTTGGTTCGTCCGATCATAAACTTATAATAACAAAGTGCGAAATGCTCATCCCACCAAGCCTACAACCACTTCCTCGTAAAATGTGGCACTATAAATCGGCAAAATGGAATGACCTAAAACAGTATTACCTGGATTTTCCATGGCAAGAGGTTTGCTTTAAAACAGCTGATCCCACTATTTGCTGTAATGAAATAACACAAGTAATCTTATCTGGAATGGACGCATATATCCCACATACAACTAAACGTAGAGCTAATGCAAAACCTTGGTTCAACAGCCAGTGTCAAACGGCTGTACAGAAAAAACACAGAGCATATAACCTTTGGAAACGACAACAAACCGCTCAAAACCACACAGAATTTATAGAAGCCAGAAATAGTTGCAAAATTACTATTGACTCCGCTAAAGAAACATACAATCAAAGAATAAAAAACAGGTTGCTGAATTGTCCAAGTAGTTCTAGGTCTTTTTGGTCTCTTGCAAAAGCTGTTGGATCTAACTTCACCAAGTCATCCATACCACCACTTACAGATAAAAATAATCACTTAGCCACAACATCAGAGGAAAAAGCCAATATGCTTGCCCAAATGTTTTCCTCCAACTCCAACCTAACAGTGCCAAACGGAAAAACTCCACCGTTCATTGAAAGGGTTTTCCATAGTATGCCAGAGGTACCCTTTTGTCACAGAGAAATACGAAAATCCCTAAAAAAGCTGGATACAAACAAAGCAATGGGTCCGGATGGCATTCCCGCAATAGTACTCAAAAATTGCGCCAACGAACTCACCCCAACTTTCGCAAAATTATTCAATTTGTCTTACAGGCAAGGAGTATATCCATCATCATGGAAGTCTGCCGCAGTACAACCCATTCCAAAGAAAGGAAAAAAGACAGATCCGTTAAACTATAGACCAATTGCTCTACTTCCGGTGATATCAAAAGTAATGGAAAGAGTTGTGAACAATCACCTAACCAAGTACTTGGAAAAGTACAAAATTATCAACGATAAGCAATACGGATTTCGAAAATATAGGTCAACTGGCGATTTACTTACATACGTCACTCACTTATGGCAAAAAGCGATTGAGTTGCGGGGTGAAACAAGAACAATTGCCTTAGATATATCTAAAGCATTCGACAAAGTTTGGCATGAAAATCTGCTCAACAAGCTCAAAGCAATGGGATTATCGCCGAAACTTTGCACTTGGTTTGAAAGTTACCTAAAGGACAGATCCATTTATGTTGCACTGGATGGCCAGAACTCCAACTCTTACCAAATAAATGCTGGTGTGCCACAGGGAGCAATCCTTTCGCCAACTCTTTTCCTGATTTACATAAATGACCTCATAGATAAAACAGTAAATCCACTTTATTGCTTTGCAGACGATGGCAATGTAGTCTCCTCACTCATACCACCCACAGGTCTTTCCGCACGTGAATTCCATCATCTTAGACTAACTCAAATATCGCAGATAAATAACGACCTGGAGATAATAGAGGACTGGGGTAACAAAAACCTTGTACAGTTCAACGCGCAGAAAACCCAAGCAGCTCTGTTTTCAAAAAAGACCAGCACCGGTGAGCCAAACATCATGCTATCTGGAAGTGCTGTCACATTACAGAGTCAGTTGAACATCTTGGGGGTTACTGCAGAGACCAACATGTCTTGGCACAGTCACGTGGCAGATATTGCTAAAAGGGCCTCCCAAAAGCTGGGGGTGCTATTTCGTACAAGACATCTGTACACACCAAGCCAATTGCTGACACTCTACAAAGCCCAGATTCGACCAACTATGGAGTACTGCTCACATATATGGAGTGCAGCACCCAAACATACTTTAATGCTTTTGAATACCGTGCAAAAACGAGCTATCAAGCTGATCAATGACCCCGCACTTACTCGTAACTTGGATGGTCTCGAACATCGCAGATCTGTGGGCGATTTATCTCTCTTCTACAGGTACTATCACGGAAAATGCTCTGAAGAGTTGGCACGTATGATTCCACCGAGAGTAGCACCTACCAGGCGAACCCGTCAAACAGACGGTAACCATGAATTTACTGTCAAACTAGAGGCACCAAGAACCTCATTATATCAGAATTCATATCTCTGGAGAACAGCATCGCTGTGGAATAAACTCCCTGCGACGGTTTTCCCTGCAGGTTACAACCTGAACCGTTTCAAGACCAACATACACCGACATTTCCGCGCACTTGCCGCTTCTCGAGCGTGATAGGACATTTCCTTGCGAGTGCGCATATCCGTAAAAAAAAAAAAAAAAAATTTTGATAAATGTTTCATCTGGCAACATCTCACAATGAAAGTGCAAAGGAAAATGTCCAGTATAATCGGACATAATTTCAAACAGCACTGCGGTGAGTTGAGAAGTAACGCATTAGTTTGCACTTTGTCGAATTACACGTTAGAAAGAAAGAAGGAACGATTAATTCTAAACTGGCCTCTGAATAAGAATATGACGGAAGCCCGTAACAAACTCGTTTCTCATTGGACGCTCACCTGCACCCCACGAGTTGCGCGTGCATTCAATGTTAAGAAAGATAAATCAATTGTTAGTATTAAAATTTACTGATTTCGTATTCAAATAACCCAGAATAGTCTAATAATAAAACTATGAAAGAAAAATTATACTTGTAATGTCGAGACTCGAGACTACACGAGACTTTCGCCAGGTCTGGTCTCGTCTCGTCGAGACTTCACGAGACGAGACGAGACGAGACCAGTCTCGAGTCTCGCGGCATCACTATTCCAGAGTACCGTTTTCCGATTAATAGTGCTATGTTGAAACCCCCGGAATTAAAAATAAACACCAGTTTATCAACTCACAATTTCCGTAATTTCAATTTACACCTCAGTAAATGTGAATATATTTATTTTATCAATATTTTGGGAAATAGGATAAATTTGAATAACCATCGATGACATTTCTAAAAAAAATTATTGAGAGTTCTTGACAGTTCAATAGTCAGTTGCGCCTCCGCGTAAGTTTTGAAATTCTGTAAGTCTTTGTGGCATGCTGCGAATCAGATGATCGATATCTCCCAAGCTAATCTTACCTCATGACGTAGACGCTGTATGTACATCCAGTAGAAGATGTGGTAACTGCCTCAGCCTTCTACCTATCATATCCCAGACATGTTCAAAAGGCGATAAGTCTGGCGACATTGCGGGCCATGGAAGAAGGGTTACATTAATATGTTGAAGGAAGTTTCTAGTAACTGCAGCGTTATGTAGGCCCGCATTGTCTTATGAAAAATTGGATCTTGCAGTTGCTGAAGGTACTAAAACGTAGAAGAGTCTGTCGCAGACGTGGAGAAAGGCACCAACTTCAATTTTGCATGGAGCGTGAGACTGAGCTTACTAGGGGCGTTATGGCTTGAGGTGCCATAGCAGTTATTGGAAGCAGGTTACCTCTAGTTTTTTTGGATAGGAACCTGAACGCTCAATCCTACATTAATAACGTATTACACAACCTGTCACGTTACCCTACTTTTATCAACTGCAAGATCCAATATTTCAACAAGACAATGTGAAATCACATATCGCTGCAGTTATTAGAAACTTCCCCCAACAAGCTAATGTAATCCTTCTTCCACGGCCCTCAAGGTCACCAGACTTATGACCTATTGAACATGTCTGAGATGTGATAGGAAGAAGGCTGAGGTAGTTGCCACATCTTGTACTGATATCGATCATATGATTCGCATCAATGCCACGAAGAGCTACAGAATGTCAAAACTAACGTGGACGCGCAACTCACTATTGAATTGTTAAGAATTCCTTTCAATAAATTTGTTTGAAAATGTCATCGCTTGTTATTCATATTTATCCTACTTCCCAAAGTATTAATAAAATATATTTTCGTTTACTAAATACTGGGTGTTGCAATTTCTATGTCTGAGTATGTTATTATATTATTTTCTAATTCCTAGTTTCATTTAAATAGGCTATTTCTCATTCAACTCTAAAACATAGCGGTCATGATTCTTGTTTTAGCAATCATACTCAAATTTTCTATTTTACACAAAAATCAGGTTATTTGGACAAAATCATAGATTAGTTCTTCTTTCCAGGTTAGATATCGCCGATCTGGAACTTCCACGACCATACAAAAACTAAAAAGGCACTGTGATAAACATAAATCAAGTACATCAACATGCCATCAACATCAGACCAGAGTTACACAAGAAAGCTGTGTCTCATCTTTACTTTGGCCCCACAATAATAAATTCCGCACAACAAATGTCAGAAGCTGAAATTGTAACTTTGCCAATCAAATTATAAAAAATGGGGGATTCTAAAAAATGCTGTGGTGATTAGGAACGATTGGAAATTTTGGAAGATTTGTTACTTTCGAATCCGAGGTGGAGATTGCGTTTGGCACAGACATAGAAAATAATGACGCGGCTGGAGGAAAACGAAAAAATATGACATAAGAACTGTTTTTTTTTTACGCAGGAGGCGCCACAATTTAATTTTTCTCATAGATTTATAAGGATCATTTACATCCACTTTACTTAACTTAACGTACGAAAAATTTTATAACGTACGAAACTGAGAAGGTGTGTGTTTACAATGATATTAATTTTCCTACGTCAGACATTCATAATTATTATTGAAATTAAAGCATGGATTTCCTTAAGTTGAAGTTGGTTCAACTTTTCCGTGTGTTATGTTAACTTTCTTGATTGATGAAGTGGATGTAAACATTTATACATATAAGTACGAACTTCAACTTTTCTTTATTATTAATTTTCCGTATATTAAGTTAAGTGGATGTAAATGACCCTTAAGCCCTTACAGGATTTAACAAATATTCAATAATACAACCGTAAGGGCCTCTGCAAAATTTTCTTTCCGTGGTTTTCTTTCTTTTTAAGATAAAATATTCACAACAATAAACTTATTCTTATGCGATGATTTCTGGATTTCTTTCCCCCTCCTAATCAAATTCACAGAGAGTATGATATGAGAAGAGAACCTTACCTAAACAGATCGAAATTCCGTTCAAATCATTGAAATAATATTAAAAACTTTTGGACAAAAAAAAAAAAACGTCAAGTTTAGCCATTAGCAGTAGACAACAGAGACATTTTAATGGTCATCACATCACTGATACACAGGACTAACAGTTTTACATCGTTTTCCGAAGGAAGCTAATACCAAATTCCAAATATTACCATCGATGTTGACCGGCCCAGGGATAACCTCTAGACCACAACCCCTTGCAAAGGCCTGTGCATATCAGCACTGTGAATATACTCAAATACAAAAATCTCATTGTTTCTGGAAGAGATACCTAGATACATATCTCTTATATTAGGTATTATCGTGGCTTAAATTTTTATATGAATATGTTATTATGCGTGGGGATGAAGCCAGTGATAAAAAGAAAACGACTCTTTTATCTAATGAAACCTTTCGCAATTAGTTTATTGCTTCGTCAGTTATACTAAAATACATTATTGAATATAAATATAAGGTTAAATGTATAAATTCTAAAAGCTACTTACATACAGATCATGAGTTCTTATGTAATCTAGATGTCATTTAGATTGTATTATAATAGTGTAGAATAAAATATAAAATTGTACATAAATGTAGACAAATTTAAAGATTTTTTTGATTCAACGTAGACAATAGGTATGTCAGAACAAATTTATTTACTTATTCATTTAACCACAAATACAAATTATTTACATAAACTGGTCAACATTAAGTTCGGTCCATTCAATTTTGTGCCCTATTTTTAAACAGCTGCAACTTTTTTAAAAATAAATATTTTTGAACGCGGCTTGCGGCTTTCAAAAGCGCGTTTCTTCTAGATCAGGCTATATGTCACACATTTTTGGTTGGAAAGTTATTATCATGATATACACTGAAAAAATTATTTTGTAAATTTACTTACAAAATCAGTGGCAAAAAATAACCAATGATTTTGTAAGTAAAATTACAACGCTATTGTAAAATTACATAAACTCTGTGATTTCATTTCTGTAAATTTCCAAAAGGATTGTAATTTTTAATAATATTTTTACAAAAAAAACTTGTGAATTTATATTTCAAATTTACAAAAAAATCGTAGTTTTATTTATTATTTCTACATAAATGTTGTAAGTTTGAAATATTTCTGTGAAAATGTATTGTAAAATTACAAGCATGTAAATTTACAATGTGCGGATAAATTTACAAATAGATGATGTCTCTGGATGTTCCAATTTCTTGTTATCTTCCAGCTATTACGCCATAAACCTGAAAATTATAGTTTTGAAAAAATATGGAAAACACTTTTATTTAGGTATAACTTTTATTATGATAAACACTGGAAAACACAAAAGCGAAAATAAAACAGTCTAAACTCCGTTATCACAAAAGAAAAATAAGAGAGGCGCATCATATGGTCAACTATAAAAATCTATATACTTAAATAAATAACATAATAAAGTTAACCTAATACTATAATATAGATATGAAGGTATAAAAAATTATGGGTACAGGGTTTTCGTCAGAAAGATGGTGTCGAAACTTTACAATAAATATTCAACTCGAAAAATTAATTGTAATATGTTTTAATATTGTCAATTCATATTTTTAATATTATCGTTATTTTGACGGGTTTAATGGTTTACTCATGACTGGTAGATGATGCAACTCACAACTGCCACCTCATTTTGCTTGGGCTCATAAAGCAAAAAGAGGATAGGAGGAGGGAAGGTTTGGTGACGCTATCTGAAAATGGTGATAATTGTAGAGCTTAATCATTTGTTACTTAAACCCACAAAAATTGAATTCATACGTGGTTAAAAAGTTTAAATAATTAACGGGTACTTACCCTCAATTTAAATCATTCAAAATCAAATCTTCAACTCTCAACACATCACATTTACTCGCCACCAACCACTTTGGTGTTGTCTGTTGAATAACCTGCATACCATCATAGCAAGACTGTTGTTAAAATCAATATTATCCACTGATAATTTTTCAAATAATTTCAGAATTTTACAAATATTTATGCTAAATAATAAAAAGTTTTGCTTCAATGCATCGCTATTTTTTAAAATCACAGAATTGTTGTAAGTTCATATTTTAATTTTACAATGTGATTTGTAAAAAAGCAACTTCATTGCTAAAATTACAATATTTATGGAAAATCCTTGTGAAATTATGCGTGTACTTTTACAAAAAATTGTAATTACGCTCTTTTTCCAATCTTTTTGTAAAAAGTTTGGCAGTTTACAGTTATTTTGGTGAAATGTTCATGATTTTGCTTGCTTTTTTTTATGTAAAACTACTAAACATCATTGTAAATTTACTAACATTTTTTTCAGTGTACGGGGTGATAAACAATGTCATGCAAAAAAGCAAAAATTTCGTGTGTGTGACACTTTGGCAAAAAATTTTTTTAGTTGCTACAATATGGTTCGTTACCAAGGTAACATCAATATCTCTAGACGTTTTTGTCACTTTTTGGAATTAGGTCCTTTGGCCTTAGATACACTACTAAACATCAAATTTTGGTTATGCAATCTTTAAAATGCTATAGTTCGAAAACAAAATGACGGATTTTCACGAGCGCTTCAAATTCGGAAAGCCTATTTCATGTTGATTTTCTATGACCTAAGAAATTTACGCAAGGTTTCAGTTTTAACATCATACCAGGCCGACAATAGACAAAAAGGTATCCAACACGAAAACCTTAAATTCTGGGTAAATCATTGGACGTAAAAAAGCACCACACAACACTATAAATGCGCGCAAAAAAAAAATCAACTATAGAAATTTTTAATAAAAATTTTCACAAATACGAGATTGTCGTCCACCAAGACAAAATCGTCTCCAAAGTTTTGTGGAAAGGAATAATAATATCACTGATACAGTCTCGATACCTTTCCGCATTCATCGATTTCCTCAGTTAAACAACCAAATCCGTTCTCCCATTCATCATAACACCACCCTTAACAACCACACCGGCACCTATAAACAGTTCCCTTGCATCAATGTTTCCTTCCAGATATCGCTCATTTCTCCCTCTCCATACTAAAACTCGTCCATCACTTCCACATAAATTAAACCTACATTCATCTGCGAACATGCACATACTCCATTCTGCATAAGCCGTATTCTGCCGTAGGTCCACGCTCGTGAAGTCTACGCCTTATGGTTTGCGTTGATATCTTTATGCCACTTGCTGCTTGAAAGCTCTGGCAGTGTCTGATGGCAATAAGGGTTCTACTCCGTGTTTCATTACGAGCAATCAAACGATCCTGCCTTGATGTTGTTTTTCTCGTTCGTCCGCTTTTGGTAGCGATAACTTGGACTGCCATAAGCTAGGTTTCACTAGCTAGTACCCTTTTCACCCTCGAAATTAGGTAGGTATGCGTATGCGTCTTTTCTTGATAAATTTTATGGGCTCAAACTTATCTCACATTTCTCAATTCATTTTGGCCAAGTTTAACCATTTGGTAAAATAAAATTTATTGTCCGTCGTTTTTAAACTGACACTTTCCGTATGAGGAGCGAGGGGGTGAAGCATGTGATAAAAACAGGTGTGACGTCAGGTAATTTTTGGCATTCTAATGTAGGGAGCCACCAGCTTATATTCCTTTGCAGTATCAGATTAAAATCGACGGACTGTAACTGATACAAGATAAAATTTGTAGTTGACGCAAAATGTCATGCCATAGAGTTTCATGCCTAATAGGGTTCCATGACAACGTTGGTCCATGGTTGTTATAGAAACCTATTGCCATAAAGGATTCCATAAACCACCGGCGAGAGTTTTCGTACCGTTAGCTATTTTATTTTATTGTATCCTGGTATAATCTTAAAACTGAAACCTTACGTAAATTTCTTAGCTCATAGAAAATCTACATGAAATAGGCTTTCCGAATTTGAAGCGCTCGTGAAAATCCGTCATTTCGTTTTCGAACTATAGCAATTTAAAGATTGCATTACCAAAATTTGATGTTTAGTAGTGTATCTAAGGCCAGAGGGATTAAATCCAAAAAGTGACAAAAACGTCTAGAGATATTGATGTAGCCTTAGTAACGAACCATATTATAGCAACTAAAAAAATTTTTTGCCAAAGTGACACACACACGAAATTTTTGCTTTTTTGCATGACATTGCTTATCACCCCGTATATCATGAAAATAGCTTCCCTACCAAAAATGTGTGACATGCAGCCTAATCTAGAAGAGACGCGCTTTTGAATGCCGTAAACCGCGTTCAAAAATATTTATTTTTAAAAAAGTTGCAGCTGTTTAAAAATAGGGCAAAATGTTGACCAGTTTAGTTAGGTATGTGTGTAGCGTGTATAGCCATAAAATCCCTTAATCCAGTCCTATTTTCATGGAGGCACCTAGATGTGAAATACATCTGCATCTGCCTCATTTACAACTAAACTGTATAATATACTAACAATAAATTTACAATTCACACATATCTCCGAAAGCCCCAATTACAATGTTACAGCAATTATCTCAGCATAACATCAAAACAAAAGGTTCACTATTTGAATACTTCACCAAACAAATCATAATTATTGAATATCTATATATGTCCTACATTCCCTTGCAAACAGCTTTTTTCCTTGCTATTGCTTTAATATTGCAAGGTAGCATATTACTTATACCTACATATATATAATTTGAGTGCCAAATAGTCAAACTCACCCAGCCACTCTGTGAAGTTAGTGTAGGTACCTACACTTATTTAACAAGAGTTGATTGACGATTTTGTACTTCAAAAGTTCACGTCGCGATTTATCCATAATATTCTATGAAAATGTAACTATAATTTGTGATTGTAACTGTGTTAATTTTCTATGTCCTGCGATTTTGAACCTTTGGGATTTTAAGACTATAAAAATTCTTGTTTTTAAAATTGAATCTGAAACCTGTGGATCAAATAAACTAAACAGCAAAAGCCTAATCGGTTTTTTCGTTTGCTATTTGGAAGTAATAATAAAGTATCTTAATAAGTATCTCATCATAAAGTATCTTAAAAAGTAACTTAAGATACGTATTAAAGATCCTTTTTTGAATGAGTAACTAAATACCCAGAGTAACTTCAGATACTTTTTCCAAAAGTAACTTATCTTGTAACTAGATACTTTTTAAAAGTATCTTTGACAGCTCTGGATACTGGTAATTTAACAATGTTTTGCAAGGAATCACGTGAATGCATGTAATTGCATATCGTTGACATGTAAATAGTTCTATCATTGCAAGCATCATACGTAAAAAGTAGTCTTGTTGGATACATTCTATTCGTATAAATAGTTTTTGGTATTTTCTTTTGAACTACCTACTTATACCTATTTAAAGGTTATTGAAGTGATAATTTGTACAGTGCATTATTATATAAACCAACCCAGACCAAAATTCCATATCTTAACTGTGAGATTCAATGAATGATTTATATATTATGATAACTAAATTTTTCTTGTTCAGAAAAAGCAATAAACTTAGTTTTTTTTTTAAGTTGAAAGAAAATTTGTTTGTATCCAGCCAGTTTTTTACTCTATAATCCATTCATCATTCTGCCTTCAACATCACTCCAGTCCACCCCATCAAACACCAAGACGGTATCATCCGCAAAGAAATTATTGTACCGTCAATGTCCACTCCCACAAGTGAATACAAGTATAGACGACAAATAATATCAGTCCCAGGACTGTGCCTTGAGGAATCCCAATCCCTATCCCCTGCTCATTACTGATTGTGTCATTTAGTTTAACAAGTTGACGCCGATCTTTTAAATAGTTTTCAAAAACCGCCAACGCGACTCCCTTGACCCCATAATGCTACTCACAAATATAAGGTAGAAATAATAAAAGGTAAATTGTATATTTGAATTTAATCGGGATATTTGAGTACCTATTTATTAGATCTGAGTACCTATCGTTACTATTTCCATTTTTTTAAATCTGTTTTTGAAAATCCATTGAATGTCCTGTTTCATTTACATGTTGTGAAAGAGCACAAAGCATCAGGTTTAACACGGATGTCACTTTTATGTGAAGTTATACGAGATTTTAGTGTTGGTTTTGTTTGACCCATAAGTATAGTTTTTTTCAAAATTTATACAATCTATCTTATAGGTAAACTACATTTGATTTTTCTTGTAATGGTATTTTGTCTTTTAATTTAAAAAAAGGTTTCCTACGGTTTTTACAGTATTACAATAACACAAAATAACAGTTTCGCAATAAAATTTGAATCAATCGTGTTCAACTGTATAGAGTAGAGTACCTACCTAGATCTAGATATGAACGTTAACTACTGTTCTATGAGCGGTTTCGAAACCACTCGAATAATTTCCGATTCTACGCACGCAAATTTTATTTTTTTGCGCAGACTCGTGACGGTAACTCCTGATTGAAAGAAAAATATTTTCGCCTAAAAAAGTCACGTGACTTTCGAAAAGTTGTACTCTGATCGCCTTTTCTATAAGGTAATCCTTCTTCCCCTCCGACCCCATTAGAATCGCTGTGAAACGAAAATTGATAGCTGTCGAATTCCGTTTATGTGCCAATGCGTAGGACTGGAATGGTATAGAGAAAGGAAAAGAGATGACCTCTTTCGGCCCCGGATCTGTCTCTAAACCCCACAAAGCTAACTTTTTTGTTTTGTTGTTACGTATCGTGCAAAAACTGTGCTTTTGTTTTTCGTTCTCTGTTTTTTCAATTATGTTTTATTTCATTTTGGATAAAGGAAGGAAGAAGATGAGAAATGGTCAGGACTCATCAAGACCACCGCTGGCGTCTTGTGTTAGAGGAATTGTTCATATAGTGTCGAAGTTCGTCAATAAATAAAAAACGTACCATTTGTTTATTGAGTCTAAAAAGATCAATGAATAATTGTTCTTCAACCAAGGAAATTATCCTACTTTCTAAAGGAAAGTTTCTGCACGTTATTCCTCTTTGCCTTGCACGGCCAAAGTAAGATGGCGGAAACATTTTAAAAATACATATTTAGCAATCGACAAAATTAGAGCCAGGCAGTATTCAACAATTAAAAAGTAAAATACACCTCAGACAAAACTGAAAAAACAGTCAATCAAAACAAAACAACTTAGGTTAAGTATAGGCTCTCCTCTAACCTCAAATTAGTTTTTGACTGTCAACTTTCATAATTTAAGTTGGCAGAAATAAAACTTCCCCAGCGATCCCCGAATAGGTATTTCCGAGAATATTTCGCTAACGAAAATGCAATTCTATTCACCAGAGTGAATGTTAGAATCGGAACGAAGCGATTCTAACAAAAGTTTGCTAATTAAGTATCAGAGTCCCAAGCTGGTCTCATAGGAATCACCAATGATGAGAAATAGTAAGAATTTTGATGCGCATTCCATTTCTCCGCGTTCATACAGAGCTTCTGATTGTTTGACAACAGCTGTACTGAACAGCGTTCTGCTGATGGTTTTAAAAACTGTCAGAAGTGTTTGCGAATCTTTTCCTAGTTAATTGTCAGGAGCATGCATGCGCAGTAGAAATATGTTGACATTTGAATTTAACCCAACTTTTTCCTGCTTCTTTTTTTCGCTTATAGGTCGGTACGCAAATTATTATTGGCCCTACTTATACCTACTAGATACCTACCTATTCATTTATTTATATCTAATGTTGATAAGGATATAAACATGTTAACTTACTTATACCTGGGGTATCAATATTAAACTATATGAAAATTAATCGAACAAAAACAAAAGGATTAAAAGAAAAACATCTGTCAGCTGTTCACACACTTAGTTTGAAAACTATCAGAAAGAGACATGCGCATTAATTGCTTGGAAACTGTTACCTAGTACCTAAGTTTAGTTGCGGATACCCTGTGAGAACAAACCTATTGATACCGATAACCTTTCCTCTAACCTGAAAATAATACATCCTTCGACATTATTTATCTAGAAAACAATAGAGCAAGCAAACCAAATCAAAGAAAGAATGCATCAAGTAGTGTGTATACTCAACCCCCACCTCCACACAGTGCATGTCACCTCTGCTCACACCTATAGGTATGGTCCGTGCCAAAAGAAGACGCAAAAAAAAGAGTAGCAAGGCGTGAGACCGCAAACCGACCACTAAAAAATCGTAGTAGGCAAATGCCAACTTTCGTGCTACAGAACATAAGAACTTAGCCGGCCCGAAGCCTTTTCTCGATAAAGATCACAACCTCATGGCTGCCAGGTGTGGGAGGAGACTAAGCGAAGGGGTGTGGAAAAACTATGCTATTGGCCCATCGCGAGAGTGGGGGCACTGAAAAATCGATGCCAAAGTAGGGGTACACGAGCACGAAATACAAAGCACGCCAAAACCAGTCGCTTTTAACACTTTGTGGTGTTGATACGCGCCGGTGGCTGTCATATCGCACGCTGTCAAATTCAAGAAAAAATTTTGACGTACGTAATCGTGTCCGCGGTACTTACTTGTGTCCTTTGGTGCTACGCAGAGGTACGACCGAACAGTGTAAAAAAAATAATAATCTGGTGGGTGCGTGGTGTCTGTGCGACCTAGAAGATACTTATAGGCATCCTGGCGGCGTACCTTGAAGGACCCGCAATTGCACCCGTGGGGACTCTCACCTTAAGGGCCGGACTGGCCCATGTGCCTATCGGGCCCAATTTTAGTAGTTTGCAACATTCTACGCACAACATAGGTTAGTTTCTTTCAGTTGTATCTGTATCTAACCAACACCTTAAAGCTATCATATGCCTTAAAATAGGTATTACTCCTACATTATTGGATTTAGAAACTTTAACTAGACTGACGATTTCTAAATTGGTGATAAAACGTACAGAAAAAAATCTATCATTCTAGCCAAAAATATACAGGGTGTTCCATTTGAAAAATGCAAGTGTTTTTCATTGTGACAATTGGCACCTATCATTTGCCCATTTTGATATTTGCAAAAGATAATAGACATAAAACCCTTCAACAAGTTTTTTTCCACCTCATATAGCTAAAGCTGTGGTTAAGGGTCAAAATGTAAGGTAACACCCTGTACCTAAATAAGTAACATTCGCCCTGCAAGTAACCACATCCTTACAAGCATAACTTCCTAAAAATGGTCAGTGAAATAATAGTAGGTATTTTATTGGAAATTATTCGATCATTTATAGTTTGGGAGTTAATCTGCTCGATTTAAAGTAGGTACCTACTTATTTTTTTTAATGTCTTTATCATTTTTATCGCCGCTGATGTGAATTAAATTAACCGCTAAATATGCATATACCTACAGGGTGTTCCAAAAAGGGGCCTTTATGCAAAAATTTTTCAATCCTTTCAATATCCCATAATAGGTATAAACTCCTTAAGTTTGGCACAACCTTTTCGGAACACCCCTTATCTTATCACTAACAGTTTTCATACTAAAATTGTATTTTTTCTTATTCTGCCTCACTATTTTTTCTTATTCTGCCCCACTATTTTTTCTATATCTATTTATCCTTTGTTGATATAGTTGAGCCAAATATTTCATGAAAGTTTGATTCGATATATTATTTCAAGTGTCGTATATATGCACGCATTTTTGTGATGAAACATTATTCTATGAGAAATGATCTCATATTTGAAGGAAAATTATAAAAAAAGCGTAACTAAATCAGATCATGTTAAAAGTTCATACAAAGCAAAATACTTAAACAAAGTTAGGTATATAGAATAGACTTACCTACAATCAATGAAAAATCTTAGGCATCTTAGCACCTTACTGAAAAAACTAAAAATTGGAATTGGAGAAATTTAAAATAAAATAAACTTGAAAAATCGAAAACTAATAAAAACTATCATAAATATGAAAGCTCTCAGGCCCTACATAATACATTATTCAAAGTAAGTTTGTATAGGCGCAATCAAGAGTCATTGAATATGGTCAGAAAAAAAAATTAATATCAATATTTACCTACAGTACCTGAACTTTTTGTCGAGCAGAGCAGAAGTATGGTTGGTTAGTTTGGATTAGTTACCTTCATGTTACCTAAGCTTATACCTACTTAGGTGACATTTGAATTAACTGAAAAAAGAGGTTTAGAAAATTGAATCACACAATAGAGTATTTTTTTGAGTCTTATTTTTACTTGGATTTGCACAACTAAATCTAATATTAGGTACGATATATTTCAATTATTTACAACTTCAACATATAAAGAATTAGGTATAGGTATACTAACTTAAGGTATCATCTGGGGCCTGGATAGGTGAAGTAGGTACTTGAGTCCAATCATTCAAAAGGAGATCATATGTAAATTCATTATACCTAGAGAAGAAGAAGAATCGAATCTTATGTTGTTTTTCATTATCAATGAATATCACTCAACATATTGTTATAGTAGGTATATCCAAAACTCAGACAATCAGTATAATAGAGCACTTACTAAGAAAAGATCAAGTAATCAATGAATTCTGAATCAAGGAGATTATGATTTTTTGGAATGGAAGATGATTCTGTAGTAGGTGCGAAATATTCTGAAAACATCATTGATCATAATCATCCAACAATAAACAATAGGGGGCAAGGTTATATATGGTGCCACAAGGTAAATTTGCTTATGGACTTTACTGTTTCAATGTGTGAAAAGTCTTCTATTTTCAAAATTTTACAGAGCATCTATTGTGAATATATTCCAACCACGTTTTCCAGAGAATCATAATTTAAAACACAATTAAGCCAACTTTGGTACCTACCTATGGATATATGGAAGAATATCATCTTTATATTGGTTATACCTAAAGCTCCGTTATTTCTGATATCAAATAATGTTCAGCGAATAATTCTCAGATCAAAAAAAAAAAACGAGAGAAAAAAAAAGGCAGAGGTTTTCAAATAATGAAAAATGAAAAGAATGGAATCTTCCAAATTTATTTTCATCATGTTTCTATATATACAACATTTTGATCAAAATCAAGCATGTTTCAGTAGTTTTGCAATGAAAAAATATCGACTATCGACTTACCTACATAGAGCAACAAAGGTTTTGGAAGAGATAAAATTCCAAAACTAAGACATTTCATCAAAGAATTTGGTAGGTAGACCAAGAATTTGAAGATAGTATACCTAGGGCTCATCACACTTAAAAAACATTATTTTGTCAGTGCTGTTGAAATATATATTGGGAATAAAGGACAAGAATCATGACCTAACTACTAAGATTGGGACGCTAACTTCACAAAAATTATTATTTCTGTCTCATAATTTTTATTTCTTTAGGCATCAAAGAGTCTATTCAGCTCAGCACAGGCCCGTAGCTAGAGGGGGGCCAGAGTGGGCAATGCCCACTCTGAAAGAAAAAGTTGCCCACTCTAGAGTAGATTATAGAAAAAAATATATTACATAGGAAAAAAAAAATACATAAAATCACAAAGCAAATTATGTGATTCAATTTTTGTTTTTCCGGATAATATTATCAATGCTTCTATAAACTCCAATTATATTGAATAAGTTAACGCCTATTTGCTGCGACCGTTTCCCATTTATAAAACCACAGTTTAGTTCATATTTTACCTAAGGTGGGTGGCATTAATAACATTTGAAATCTGTCAGTTCTGTGCTCTGATTGGTTGATTTTTCAAAATTCGTCTGCAAAAAGAAAAAAAAACCTCACATCAAAATTGGCATAAACATTCTTTCATCGATCATCTACAATCCGAATATTTCGGTTTTTTGATATTTTGGTATTTTGCGAGATTTTAGAAATAATCCATAACGACTATTGGCAACATATACACTTTCCATTTCGAGGAAAACGTAAATTATTGAAAAACAATCCGAATGGATTATGGATTGTAGATATTCCATCAAAGAATGTTTATGTCAATTTTGAGCCAATTCTGAGGTGAGCTGTTCTTTCTCTTTGCAGATGAATTTTAAAAAATCCACATAAAACTGACAGATTTCAATGTCATTAACTTCAAGTGCGGTCTAATGTATTTTTATTATTTCTTTGTGTTTTGTTAAGGTTTTATATTTTATAATTTTTTAGAAGTTTTTATCGTTACACACATAATTTATATTTTATAATCAGTTATTATGTACTTTTGAAAATAAAGTTTTTGCACCTTGTCATGATTTTAAGTAATGCTGAAAATAAAAATAAGTTTGCCCCCTCTTAATGTTTGGTTGCCCCCTCTGGAATCAAAACCTGGCTACAGGCCTGGCTCAGCAACCAGCTGAAATTTGATGTTTGGCTCCTGTCTAGTCTAACAGTCTAACCATGTGAAAAGTGAAACAGATCAATAACTATTCCACTAGGAAAATATTAAAAGATAAGACCTTATTCTAAAGCCACAATTTCCTGGACAAACTGGTAGAGTAATATCCATATAATTACGATTGTATAGTAGTCCTATCAATGTGGATTTTTGTGGGATCAATCCCTACGACTAGCAATACTGTTTATTGAAAAATCTAAGAAACGAGGTTTAACGTTTGATAACATTAATACTTTCAGACTCACTGAAGAGGAGTTCGAAAATAAATTTACAATAAATAGAACATTGATACCTAAGCTGTGAAGAAAAAGTTCAGATTTTCATATCCACCTATTTGCGTATACCATTGATTTGTCTTTATTCTCTCGCGTTTATGAGATGCGGTCTTGATTATTTTTACTGATTATTGCTGGAAAATTTTTGGTGATCAAAAATAGATACAGGCGAAAAAGAAACTTTTTCTTGGAATACTGCCAATTTGGATTTGATAACTGGCGCTGACACTGCTGTAAAAATGCTGGCATCTGAATTGACATCTGGGAAACAAGCAATGTTTTCATGAACTGCGCTACTGATTTACTGAAGTAGGTACTTAAATAATATTGCTTTTTTTTCCAATATATATGACCAGTTTTGGCAACTTTCTTATTTTCATTGTATAAAGGGGTTTCGTTTCCTCTGGCAGTAGGTACATCAGTGGTAACATGCTCAGCCCATGACCTACAAAGGATTCATCGATACAGCCAAAGTTCAAAGGCTTCGAACTTTCTTAGGGTGCGTGCACAACGGAGCTGTGATACATATTTATAGCCTGGATAATTGTTGGAAGCTATCATCGATGGTTATAATTTCCTATATATTAGGTTTAAATGTAAGCGTGCACATCGGAGCTTTGAGCATAGCTGAGATGATCGCTTATAGCATACTAGAATGAATTTTACCATTCTTTTCTGCGATCAGAAATCAGCTGACAAGGGAGGTACATGCCCAGTCATCGCCTTGTCTTCAATTTTACTTAAAATGTATTGGAAATTAGAGGGTTCAGTACTCAAAAATTGATATAAACAATCCGCATCAGGTGATAATCTCCCATTTCTAACAGTTTTTAATTAATTCGGTGAGTATGTTAGGTATTCTTTTGAGGGTTAATGCCGCAAAACATACCTTTTTGTAGCGGACGAAAATAAATAATCGCCATCACTGTCCGATATCGCGATCATAAATGCGAGAAGAAATTGTTCCAATAAGGCTAAAAATTCACGTTAGTATCACAGCTCCGTTGTGCACACCTATAAGCGCTTATAATTTCAGCTATGATCTATCATCCAGACTATAAGCTTGTATCACAGCTCCGTTGTGCATGGACCTTCAACCACACTTTCCGTAATAAGGCTCCATGATGCCGCTTCTGTCCCATATAGAATAACTGGAAATACATAGCAACTTATTTCACTTTTAAGGTAAGGGTACCTACGTGCACAACGGACCTGTGATAAGCTTGTAGCCTGAGTGACAGATCATAGTTGAAATTATAAGTGCTTAAAGGTACCTATGCACAACGAAGCTGTGATACTAACGTGGATTTATAGCCTCTAAACAATTTCATCTCTCAGTTCTGATCGCGATGTCAGACAGTTCCGATGATTATTTATGTTCATCCGCTACAAAGTGGTATGTTCTGCGGCATTTACCCTCAAGTTCTATACTCACCGAATTAATCAAAAGCGGTTAGGAATGGGAGATTTTCAGCCACCTATATCAGGAAGTAAAGGGATGTTCTGATGCCGATGATTGTTTTTATCAATATTTGAGGATGGAACCATCTACCTTCCAATACATTTTAAGTAAAATTAAAAGCAAGACGATGACTGGGCATGCGCCTCCCTTCTCAGCTGGTTTACGCTCGCAGAAGGAATGGTATAATATCCATTCTAGTATGCTACAGGAAATCACTCCAATTAAATCTCTATGCCCAAGATCCAGCCAAACGATCTGTCTGGAAAAATGGGACTCTATGAAAATGGGGCTCATCGGAAATGGGGGATCGTTGAAAATGGGGGCTCCTCGAAAGACCCTAAGTAATACATGCATTCCCGCATGAACAACCATTACATTTTAAAAAGAATTTAGGTACCACGAGGGGATTCGAAATTCAAACTCGAATAACGGTGATCTCAAGACTTTCGATATAAAATGTTTCGGTAATTAGCAGTAGGTATATTGCCTCTCGCAAATTTATTTCTTTAAACTAGTGCCTGATGGCTAAGAAGGTACTTTTTCCCCACGAGAACGTTTATCGATGTTTGACTTAGGAAGATCGCGGTCCCCAGGCCAGGATCAAACCTTTCGGATCAAACGGCAAAATTTAAAAAGAGCTCATCATGAGTAGCTAGCAGTGATCTCAGAGTTCCCTTGTCGTTTAGAATGAAGAGGCACAAGAGGTACTGCACAGTAAAAAAAATCATGCAAAATTTTACACGAAAAGTGGTCTATATAAGGCCACACCAATTTGTGTATATTTAACACCAAGGTTTTTGGTAAATTTGACGAGAATTTGCGTGAAGAATTTACACAAAACGATGTTAAACATAATACACCATATCATGTAACTTTTACACTAAGTTATATTAAATATACCTACACACAACAGTGTACGTATTTCCAAATATGCGTGTTGTATTTACACAAAACAGTGTTAAATAGAATACACCGAATAGTGTTAATGTACAGGATGGAACATCCTGTTTCTTTGTCTGATTTTTTGGAAAGTCGCATTTTTTACGACTAGTCTGTTGAAAATATTTGATATTTCGATAGTTATTTTTATTTTACTTTATTTTATTTTCTGATGTTTCATCCTTAACTTTTTCAGCTTAACCTATTTAATTTAATGGGAGGTATAGGTAATCACCATTCCTCACAAACCTATTAAATTAAACTGGTGAAACTAAAATTATTGAGGATAAACATTAAAATAAAATAAAAATACCTAGCTATCGGATCAAATATTTTCAACCAGAATAGACGTGAAAATGTGCGACTTTTCCAAAAATCATACAAAACACATTAAAAAACTGTTCATTTATGGCGTAACTCTTTAGTTTTGGAGACTTTGGTTTTGGTTTCTAATGATTTTTATTGTAGACAACAACAAACGAACATCAACCATCCCATCAGCGCATCAGCACGCTTGGAACTGATCACTGTCACACAAAAGAAGGTAGAGGACGGAGGGCTTGACCTGACACACTATTGGGTGTATAAACGTTCGTCTATCGTGTAAATTTTAACATTTTTGGTGTTGATTTAATGAGAATAGTGTAAAAAATTACAAATTGTCATGAAAGTAACACGGAACCAGGATATAACTTTGATTCAACACTGTATTGTGTAAGATATCAGTTTACCAGAATACTGTTGGTTAAGTGGCCGGCACTTTACGAATAATGGTGTATAGTTTTTACACACAATGTGTTTACGACTTTGTCGTGTAATTATACACGGGATTTTTTTTTTACTGTGTAACTAGTCTTTTGAAAATGAGCGATTATCCCATACTCACTACTCCGACATGCACGCTTACATTTAAACCAATGATATAATTCTAACCATCGATGATAGCTTCCATGCATCTATTATCCAGAATATGTGTATAGGGGAAAATAGCCTAAAATGGCATACTCGGGTAAAATGACACATCGACCACTTTGCTACTTTAAGATGCAATAACGCCACCCTACATACCCAATTGTAATGGTTTTCCATCTGTGATCTCAGTCAAGTTTATTTATCTTGGCAGGCGGTACGCATTTTGACGAAATACCGAAAAATCGGTTTTCAGGATTGAAAAAAATATTTGTGCGTTGAGTTAGTTTGGCTGTAAGAATTGGTGAGGTCCAATAAGCCCAAGTTCGCTCAGTACAGTTAAAGAAATAGACTTTTTTCTTTATTTTATTGTAATTGAACCTTTGTTTAATTTTTTTGTTAAATATTTTTTGAGGCCATCTCTAGGAAATCATTATTTTGGGTAAAATGACATACACAGTGTTGGGGTAAAATGACATACCATGACCAATGATCATTTCGGAAAATATGGTTGGTAAATTTTTTCTTTTACTTTTGTATGGGCCGGTTTCTCAATAGCTTCTTCCTTTTTTTATTTTCATCTTTTCCTATAGAAAGACTACCAATGTCATTTAACCCTAGTATAAGCCTAAAATGACAATATTCTATCTTTTTCAATTGGGGAGATGTTGTTTTTTTTTTTTTTTTGTGGTAGCATTATCCTTAGTGGTGCCGCGAGACGAGACTAGACGAGACTCAGGGTTGGTCTCGTCTCGTCTCGAGACGAGACCGTGATTTAGTCTCGGTCTCGGTCTCGAGTACCAAATTCTCGTCTGGTCTCGAGTTATACAGGGTGTCGAAAAAATAGCGTAAAAACTCTTCTCTACATGGTGGAGGACCCTACAAGGAACCCCAGAAAAATACTTCAAAAAATCTAGTGGCATTCTTAAGAAAGTTATTTGCATTTTAATATTTATTAAAATTGGCAACACTGAAAATATCCCGTTGACAATATGTCAGAGAATTAAATTAAATACCCATGTAACTACCTGAAGAATTCGAAGGTGAATTTTCACATCTACCTCTTCATATTACCAAGAATAATGCTGGAGAAGGATTTTTTCAATTTAATTATTTTTCTAGGGTTTCTCAAAGGGTCCTCTACTACGTGAAGAGTTTTTACGCTATTTTTCGGACACCCTGTATTAATAGTTTTTGTTTTTAAATTATAACGGAAGTCCAAACTGCCACAGTGAAAAAGCAATTAGCGAAAAATCACAGTAAAGAGTAACCCTGATATTTAATTTACTATGATTTCATATTCAAATAGCCCAGAATAGTCCAATAATAAAACTATGAAAGAAAAATTTGAGTGTAATCTCGAGACTCGAGACTACACGAGACTCTCGCCGAGTCTGGTCTTGTCCCGTCGAGACTCCACGAGACGAGACCAAAAGCCAGTCTAGTCTCGAAAAGTCGAGACGAGACGAGACGAGACCAGTCTCGAGTCTCGCGGCATCACTAATTATCCTGTCCTATAATAATAGGAAATAACATAGGCGTCAATTTTACAGGATAGATACCAACAACTTCATACCTAGGCTGTAACCATTCTGACTAAGAACTTCAAAATGAGTTTTCGCATTTCTAAGCTTTCATTTGAGATGTCAAGCAACCGTACCGCAGACGAGATATATCAAAAACAGTTTACAACAGACCCATAAGAATAAATCCCAAAAACAAATTTTTTCGCAAATAAAAACTTCCAGGCATTTGGAGAGTTAAACCGTATTGTTGACTCACGTTTACTATTTAAGTCATATGAACTTGCAAATCTTCCAAGTTACTGGCTAAGTCAACAGTGTCAATTACGTATCCCATGTCTTTTATACTTCCTCCATTAAGCAAAGTGCTTTCTTTCCTCTCCTTAATAATTATCCTTATATCGAATACATACCTAATGCGTCAAATCCGGATATCTTCGCAACTGTTCAACCATAATATTTGCGGTTTGATTTCAATAAAAACAAGTGATGATTCTATGGCCTCAATCATCCAGCTCTAGGATAAAAGTTTTTGTGGACCCTATCAAACGCGTTTTGATAGTCAATAATGAAACATGCATAAAAGTTGCAGTTCACATAACGCAGCGTTGGAAAAGATCCTGTATGATAAATAATGCTATTCAGTATTCATGTGCATTCATAAATCCATAGTTGGAGTGTGCCAGGGTATTTTTAAGAACAGAACAATCGCTGATTTCATTAAAAACCTTTGTAAACTGTTCAATACTGACTTTGACAAATAGCCCAAAGAATTCTGATTGCGGATTGTCTAAACTTACAACTGAGAAATACATGCTCTGATACAATAAAAGGGCCTCTAGTGAAAACTAGATTTGTATTGATGCCATGAAATCATTTCCTTATCCCTACGGCTTCTTTAAACTTCTCCTGCGTATTTAAATATTGATTGCTTTGCTCCAAGAAAGACCAACTTGGCCTTTTTCATTCTCCTCTAATTTCCATAGTACTTAATTGATTTCTATAGGTTCTTGTTCGATATCGGGTATTTTCTTTTTTATATTCTTATTTATAACTTTATCTCTAAGTTTTCTTTAATCACATGGCTAGGTTTATTTTGTTGAAAAATAAATAGTTTTTCTCTTGTTCTGATTTATGCATAAGCCAAAAACTAAAGTCGGATATCTGGTTTATTAAAAATCTGAACCCATTTATTGTTCTTGGCAATTCGAAATACTGATATCTAGAGATTTTGCAGTGTTAGAATTGGAACAATAAAATTTGATATTCATCAGCCAATCATCATTTTTCCAGTAATAGTGATAAGTAGGTACCTACCTACTGCAAAATTGATAGAATGATCGGAACGACACACCAGAAAGTGAAACTTTTAGTTTCTTCACTTGAACTGTAATATACCTACAGTTCGTTTCACGAGGGTTTATACTTTTGCTATCGAAGACGTCATAACTTGAAAAAAAGGGTTGTCGTGGATTAATTCATTTGACACATTCAATTTTTTTGACAAATTAAAATGAATGCTTCTAGTTCAAGAACCGCCGAACGTTTTTGACGTCATTGATTTGTTTCAGTCAATTTCTATTTGTTAAAAAAGGAAGGCAAATTAGGTCTAAAGTATAAACCCTCGTGAAACAAAGTGTAGTATTTCTGAGCTTACATTATTTCTAGCAAACTTCCTAGTTGACCCTGCGCAAGTATCAGCAAGATTTTCTTTGCCACAACCAAATAAACGAATCATTAAAACAAAGTACAAGTTACCGATGATACCGCTATAGAACCCGTGGCAATCGTCCGGTTTTTTACCATTTTTTTATATTGGTTTTATTTTGCGTCTCCGTTGCTGGCAATGGTCATGATATTTGTGTCAATACCGTGAAACGTTCGCCGGTCATGGCAGTTTGAAGTTAAATCAAGTCGAAAATGAAGGAATCTCACATCTTTCTTGTCATTGAAAAACACTTAAATTTGAGTGTACACAATCCGTGGAACGTGTTGCATGATATGAGCTGAAAATATCATTGACATTTATTATAAACAAAAGATCTCATAAATTATAAAGTTTAATGGCAGGCATTAAAATATGTAGGAACGTGCGAACGATATACGTTTACTTGTTTTACACTGGATAGATTATGGAAAGATGGATCGTGTAGTAGGGCAAGAGAAATGCAATAAAGAAAAATATTCATTATTGAGAACCACATATCAACAAAGCGACTAAAAAAAAACCAATATTAGTTTTTGTGGTATAATTTAATTTAATGTCCTCAAAAACCGTTCAAAACTTCAATTTCCCATGCCCGTAAAATTTCTCAAGCATCGTTTCTGGGTGGCAGTGTATCACCGAGCAACAAAAGCCACTAAAAATTATTTCTAGAATATATCGGTCATAAAATGCAACCATGAACCAAAAATCTAATCAGCTTTACGACAGTTACTACTGAATTTATTAGCATTTACCGCTAATTGATTAATTTTTAGACTCGCATTAGCGTGGGCCACATTGGAGACGATGAGCTTTTGGTTTAGCACTTTTTGTGTTCTATTTTATATTTTCTATGTCGAGAGCTATAATTATTATAATATTGTTGCTCAATAATTGATTTGAAAAATTATTGTCTGGTGAAATATGGTGAGGAGAATATAAATATCTTATATATATGTAGGTAGGTATATACAATATATTATACACTGAATATGAAAATTTTGGGTGAATTTTCTTCGCTTTTCTATTCACAGACGCGTTTCGATCTATCAGATCTCATCAGTGTGGCAAGGAAAGCAAAGAAACCCAACCCAAGTTTAGTGCCTGTATATAGGCAAAGTAGAAGTAGTACGAGGGGTGATTTTTGGTCGTGGCACCATCTAAAACTTGGATACAGCACTAAACAACATTTTGCTGTAGTCCATCAATAGGCCGACCGAAAATCAGTTAGTTGGGAAAATCCCAATAGGGAAAACCAGTTTTCTCCTATTATACACTGAATGTGGAAATTTTAGGTTAATTTTCGTCGCTTTTCCATCCACAGACGCGTTTCGATCTATCAGATCTCATCAGTGTGGCTGGGAAAGCAAAGAAATCCAACCCAAGTTTAGTGCCTGTAGGCAAAGAAAAAGTAGTACGACGGGAGATTTTTGGTTATGGCGCCATCTAAGACTTGGATACAGCACGATATAGCAAACTTAAACATAGGTATAACTACCTACATAACAAAACATGCGGGCGTCGCGGCCGCGACTATGAAAAGACTAGTTTAAAGCCTTCTTCACACGCATGTCACTCCATTGGAGTGCCCTTGTTGTTGTTGTTCGTTTCACACTTTCGAGCCCATAACTACTCTACACTTCAGCCTTGGAGACTTTTTGTGTCTCATGGACTCTTTACTCCTTCTCATTCATACTTGGAGACTATAGAAGTCTGTTTTCATAGAAATCACAAACCAGTCAGAGCGAATTCCATTGGTTGAAAATAGTCAGGAAGCTGGTTCTTGGCGATTAAGACCAATCAAAATCGCTCTGACTGGTTTGTGATTCCTGTGGAAATAGACCTTAGATGGTTAGCGGCAGTGCGGGCGATTCGTCATGTACTACACTACCCTACTACTCGAGCTACTACTACTGCAGTCAACCATCCAATCTCCATACCGTCACCACTATCGCCAAGTACTAACGTGCCGAACTGGAGTGCTTTCAAACGAATATGAAAGGTATAGTATAGTCACACTGCTTCACAAACGGGCAATATAAACAAAACTTACACTATTAGGGTTTGATAAAAGTAAGTTCAGACTTGTCAATATCAGCCCGACTCTAGAAAGCTCTGGAACATAGGTTTTCTGCAAATAATATTTATTTTTTTTAATATAAGTATGCCTATTATCTACTTCTGTGACCCCATTTCAACAACGCAAATTTAGATAATATAAAAACAGATCTGGGAATAACTCAACTTTTTTTTTGAAATGATACATTTGATAGAACATTAATTGTTTCTAAAACAGGTAAGATGAAAAGAAGTTTTTGCACAAATCGCATGCTTATTCGATAAGCAACATCTTCTTGTTCATAAAATATTAGAATGGTCTACTATATCGATGAAGATTGTGGCTGAGAGTGTTGTTCTGCAAAATAATGTTTAGCGGACTAAAGCTGCATTCGACTAGAATGCCTGCAAGATTTACTATTTGAGAAAAGGTCCATTTTGGTTTACGAATTTCCTCTAAAATAATTTAATGCTGTGGTTGATAACCACTTTTACACGATTTCAAATACTTACGATTGATTAGGATGGATATTCTTCTTCTCAGTCCGAATACATCCACTCCTGGATGCGACCCTCTATTTACTGGAGTTAAGATTCAATTTCTCCCCTCTGCGCAAGAATCTTTTTCGAATCTCAATCTCGTCGTTCCGTACTCTGCATCTCAACGACGCGACGTAATCTTTTTGTAGTTTGAAGTCTTTTTTGCAGTTCTGCGAGTACCCGTATTTGTCTTGAGGTCGTAGAGGTAAGTGCTGGCAAACATGTACATTACTCCAACTCCTTTCTTCAGATACATCCGGGACTCATTCATTCGTCTGAAATATTCTACAAACTCCAACTCCTTTCTTCAGAAACATCCGGGACTCATTCATTCGTCTGAAATATTCCAAAAATCGGTTTCCGGCTCTTTCCTAATTATACAGAAACGAATTTGGAACGCCAATCTGTTACTGGCGCAAGATAGTTCATTCTTTGAGCTAATAAGATCCAGAAATGAGGATTTTTTTGAAAAATTGTTAGATCGAACCTCTGCAATGCGTTCGAATTTGCTTAAATTCCGAGATAAATTCTAAAACTATTCGTTGTTACACACGTGTTTTTATGGCAAGATAAAAGTAACCCTAACTTTTAATCTGTCTTCTCTGCTTGATAATGATATACCTATATAATAGTTTTCCCTCTAGACAATACGAACGAAATTTTCGCAAGATAATGAACTCCTGAGCTATGTAATCTCTCTTCATTAAGTTAAATTGAACGTTGCTCAGAGAGGTATGGAGATTTATATCAAATGTTAAACACCCAGGAAAAGACAGAACTAATATTCAGGTAATCAAATCAGAGCAATGGATAGAATACTACAGGGTCTATTACAAGAGAATAGACCATTATATTAGATTCTCCAAGACATATTGAAGTACATGGAGAAGTAGTTGAGATATCTGAAGAAACAGTAAAAAAGACTGTTAAGAATCTTAAGTCAGGTGAAGCTATCGGGTCTTCAAAAAAAAAACAATCAAAGATTGCTATGGTTTCTTAGAAAGTATGTCTTTAGCTATATTTTTCTTTAATTTTGTCAATGAACTTTAATGTTAAAATGTCATGTTGAAAATTTTGACCAATAAAGGAAATGCGACGTACGTTTTAAAACTCATAGCAATCTTTGATTGTTTTTTTTTTTTTGAAGACCCGATAGCAGCCCAGAAGGGATATACTCCGAAATGCTGAAAACGGCTTTTATATATCATCCAATCACAAAAAAGGAAATAAGCTGGACTGCAATAACTATCGGGGCATATCAGTCACAAGCACTAAGCAGACTATATGGTAGAATCCTCCTCCTCTTTATAATCCTCATTGAGATCGAAGATTATAAAGAGAAAAAAGAAGAAGAGCAGTGCGGCTTTAAAGCAGGAAGATCAGGTACAGACAACGTATTTTGCCTAAAACAAGATATAGGAAAGAGATCTGCTAGACATTTAGAAACCCACCTCACATTTGCTGACCTATAAAAAGCATACGATACAGTCTCAGTATACCTATCTAGACTATGGAAGGTATTAAAACAATCCAACATCAATCACACCTATATAACGGCACTTAAAAAATTATATAAAGACTCAAAATCAAGAATTAAGATAGGCAAAAAAACTCACAGACATATTTATAGTGAATAAAGGACTACGTCAAGGATGTTGTATCTCTCTTACGCTTTTGAAAATATACGTAGAAGTACTAGAAGTAGCACTGAAAAATTGGAAGAGGAAGATCCATAAGATGGGTATAGAGTTAAATGCTAGGTGCCTGTTCACTCTTCAGTTTGCAGATGATTGGGTCATAGTGGCCAGTGACAAAGAGGACATGCAATATATAATTAGAAAGCTGATAGAAGAATATCAAGAATGGGACATGAGAGTTAACATAAATAAAACAAAATATATATGTGTAGGTAGGCACCCAGAACAGAAACTTGGAAGTGGTCGATGGTTAGGAAATTCTGAAATTTCAAGAATATGAGTATCTAGGTATCACATTCGACAACACCGGAACAGACGTGAAAGAAATAGAAAAGCAGATAGTTGAAGCTAAATGGAATCTTTTGGAGTAAGGAAATGATAAAGAAGCGAAAATTCAATATATATGAGACAATGATAAAGAGCAGCCTTCTATATGGAGCCGAGACTTGGAGAATTACAGACAGATAAAGGAAGAAAGTGAAAGCAGTTGAAATTGTTGCTATTAGAAGATCCACGGAATCTCACAAAGAGAGAGAATAAGGAACGTATAAAACAACAAATGGGGATAGAAGGCACGATAGTTCAGGATATTGAAAGGAACAACTTACCTGGTACGGACACGTAGAACGAATGCCAAATACGAGGTGACCCAGAAAAATGCTGCATTGATCATTCCTTAGAATTCACGGGTAGTTCGATCCTTGCCTTGGGTTTTCCTGTCTTTTATCTGGTTTAGTGTTCATCTTAGTTATCTTCTGTATCTATCTGGATCCTCTATTCTGAATCTCTTGATCTGGTGGTATACCGATTATCCTGGGCTCTTCGAATAATGCTCTCTACCTTTTCTTCTCAAGGGAAATCCTAGAAGATAGACCTGACATCATCACTCACTCTAGTCACTCTACCTAGAACGGACAGACCATCCAGTTAACCAGGCTTATCTTGATTTTGGTACTTCTTAACGTCTCCTTTCCATAGAAATTCTCATATAGCGAAAGCTAACGGATACCATCTTTCCGTCTATGTCATTTTCGTGGAATATGAGACGGCATTCGGTAGCATTGGGCTATATAGGTCATAGAAAGAGTAATGAACAACTCTCGAATTGCCTCACGATACAGATTATAGCAACAACAAAAATTGTACGTACAACAGACAACTAAAATGCTATAGGTGAAGGCTCGAGTAGGATGAACCATGATCCAAAATTGAATAAGCTGCCTGTTCCAATGTGTCCACTATCAAATAACACATAAACCCAGTTGGTGTCATTGATGACGTGCATTTAGCATCATTATTACCTTAAATATTTAAATTGTTATTACTTACTTACTTGAATAGCCGCATTTACATATTTTGCAAAGAAAAAACTCTCGGTAGTTACTTTTGCAATTTTGTTTTTGCACGTGGATTCAAATTTCAAGAAAAAATCAAACATTTTTAAATATTTCTCATGAAAACTACTTGTGGTTTACCTAATAATAAAAAAAATGCAAATGATAAATATTTATGTAATTGTTAATCTTAGAGTAGTGTCAGATGGCATACGATGATTTAAACAATAATAAAGACACAAACCGAAAATGCAAATTCAAACAATTATTATTACAAAACAAGAGAGGATGAGATTTCAAGCCCACGAGCTGCAAAATCTTTCACTCCGTTTTTGAGATGCCTTGACAGTATAGATACCGAGATGACGTTGAGTCAGGGGATTTGTTTTTGGCTCGAAGAAATGAAGAATTTAAAAAGATATTTTTTCTGGCCGCCTTTGGGACGACCTACGCAAATGTTGCAGGAATGGACTTGAATATTTTAATTTAAACAAGTCGTAGACTTAGTTTTCATGTGAAAATTGATGATGATCTCGCCCAGAACCTTGATTAATGATGACCAACAGTAACTTTCAATAATAACAATGGTAAAACTTACAGTTCACATAGTGTGACTTCTTCAAAGTGTAATCAAAATATTTTCCAGAGAGAAAACTCACAGTAGGTGCAAGAATTAAGTCTACAAATCCACTTTCGGTATCGCCTCTAGACATTGCTAGATTATAAGATATTCTGATTGGAAGATAAACTTTGTTTAATTGTTAGATGCAATTCGCTTACACAGGCGACTTTTTGTTTGTACCTACCTTGTAGATCTTTGAAAAGATTGCACCACTTGCTTTTTGGGATCAAACCCTATGCTTGGTACTTTAAGCAAAGCTTTAAGCTTGTGTTTCACTGACGAGGAATATCGAGTTGGCATTCAAAGCCGGTCTGTAGTGCATCGAATAATGGAAAAATCTATCTTTTATCAATAGCCTGACGGGGTGGATAATCACAAGTACTGCATGATCTAGCAGTGTCTAGAAGCAATACAACCTTATAGTAAATGTATGAGGTAATGGCTGTGACTTTCCCTTCAGGAAACTATTCTGATTGGGACTGACCTCCACACTGCCAAGAAGATACAACTAAGTGAATTGTTAGATTCAATTCGATCACACTAGGTGATTTCCTGTTTGTGCTTTGTAGGGCTTCGATAGATGGCGCTACTTGCTATTTGGGCTCAGACCTATGATTATGATGAGTTATGGTCGGTATTTTAATCTTGTTTTCCAATTTGGTATGTTCCCTTACATGTGCTCGGAATCGAAACCCGCCAGTTGTCCTGAAATGAAGTATTCAATTCAATAAAGGGAACTAGATCTTCTGCCTAGAAGCGATAAAACCTTAGTATGAGGTAGATTTGTACACTAAGTTTTTCGAATATACATAAATATGTTTGCTTGACCGTGGTCAGGTGGTAGAGATAATCTCTCGATGAATAAAAAACTTTGGACTTAGATTGCCTTTTGGTTTATTGTCGCAAAGTTTCGAATGTCTTTTATCTGCAAAATAATTCGCCTCAAATATCCATTCCGTCCCTGAATAAAAACCACGCTCGGCCTAACCCGAATACATAACTAAACGGGCACTAATCCATTTTGTTCTTTTGTGTGTAACTTATACTGGCTTATTTAAATAAAATGTCAGACGTTTGTTCTTCGCCTTGTCTACAACTCATTATATTGTGATCGAATTTACATTGTATACGCGCTTTTGCTGTTTGCATGAGAACAGACCAAAAGCTTGTATGTGTCTATGGGTGACATCATCCGTAAACACGTATTTCGGCTCCTAAAAATTTACGACGAACCATAAAAGTTTTAACTTTCAATAAATACAGACACCACATTCAAATAAATAATGCGTTTATACATACGCGTGGAATCTAGTCAATTTGGGGAGTCGATAAAATAGATTTTTATTGCATCGATGGCGCAACCAAGATTTGACATTAGTCAAAAAGAAATTCCGCAATAGGCATTATGTGGCAATAAATATAAATTTCTCAACAGGGCACTGATGTAATATGTATATGTTTTATTTCTTTCAACAGCTAACATTAGTCGGGACAGGTATATAATATATTTCTATTGCTATTGCCCATATTTGGGACCAGCACGCGATATACAGGTGTTATATTTACCTTAATAATTTTATTTTATTACTACCTAGGTACATAAATAACCTCTCGGTAAATTATAAACCATCATAAATCAACAGGTAATACATATTAAATGAGCTCATTAAAAGCAACGTGAAATTTTTTTTTTTTTTTCAAAATAATTGACCATGATTTTTCCTTTTATTTATTCCAGGGAGGTGCGAGCCAGCAGCAGGAATGCTGATCGCCTGCGCGGGCTGCGATAAGCCGATCCTGGACAAGTTCCTGTTGAACGTCCTGGAACGGACGTGGCACGCGGACTGCGTTCGGTGTTTCGATTGTCACGCCCCTTTGACTGATAAGTGTTTTAGTCGAGAGGGGAAACTATTTTGTAGGATGGATTTTTTTAGGTAAGTCTTTTTAGAAAATTCGCCTACAATTATGGGTTATGAACAACTACCAAAGTGGGACTTTTTAAGTGATCGGAAGAACTTCAAAATAGTATACCAATCATCAGTGTCGGACAGGCACTCTACTGTACGCTCAAGATAGGACCAATGGGTAAAAGAAAGTAAATAATGCGTTTCGTGCTCTCCTCTTGTGATCAAATGGTTTCCTTATTCCTTTTACTTTTCGTCGTTGAGATCCAACCTGCCTTTTCCTTGAAGCTTGGTTATTTAAAATGTTATTTTTTTTTCTATGTCCTCCATTCCATGGCGCCTACTTGCTATAATTGGCTATTGATTGGCTATTTTCATGTATATCTATATTAATTTCTTATACTTCAAACAGTTGTAAATAAAATGTTTTGGCTATGAAAGATTTTAATAGGTTCATAATAAATTATAATACGAAATAGATATACTTGTTACAAGGCTACAAGACAAAAACGTGGTAGTGTCAACATCATGACCAGATCGAACCCAAATGCTTTCATAGCGTTTTCTGGTTATTTAGTCCTATAGAGCATCGTTAGATTGCTCTATCAAGTAAAAAGTGCTAGGATGGATGTACACTTAAAATCTGTTTTTTTTTTTTAAAGATAAAAGTCAAAATGACATTGTGTTGGCAATACAATGTAAAATTGTCAATGCTTTCAAATTTTTTATGTAGAAAAGGCTTGTGTTGCCAACATAGTTACGGGTGAACCTTTTTATACTTTCATGATAGATGCTAGAGTTAAAGCACATCAGATTCTCCTATACCAATCCATACCTTCCACTCTCTTGCTTATCAAATATTCCTTTTATAACCGACCGAGATATCCTATACTATTGCATCCATACACTCCTAAGTTTTAAAAGTAGGAGTGGTAGGAGTGAGGAAAGGAATGAGTTCTTATTGATTTAGAATTCCGATGCTAAGGTTTCACTATTCTTAACTGGTGCTGATGCCACCTGGTAAGAGGTGCCCCATTTAATCTATAGGCCATGATCGGAATCCAAATCAGGAAATTCTTCAGCCTCTGTCCTAAGTACATTAAATCAATGGTTCGAGCGCACTCGTTTTCATCGCCATAATCTTATTAGTGCGGTAATTATGTGTGCCCAATGACCTAAAAGACCAACAACTCCCAAAAAAAAATAAAAGCGCTGCAACAAACTCGAAAAGACTTATAGAAAACCTAAAACAACAGAAAAACCAAAGCCCAACCTATGCGGAAATAACATAGCTCTGAAACAGAAAGTAGAGGTCCTGGAAACATCAAACGTAGTTAAAGAGAGCAACCCAACAGTTGAACCAACATTCTCAGAAATTGTAGAGCGAGAAAAGAGAGCAAATGTTTTGCTTTTTGCGGTCCAAGAGGTCACTGGGGAAGACTATAGAGAGCGAAACAACAAGGAACAGCCAGCTGTCGAAGACATCTTAAGTAAGACCAAACCGTATAATAATAAAGATAACATTAAAGTTCTACGACTAGAGAGACATGAACCAAATAAAGTCAGACCCATTAAAATTACTCTGAGCACAAAATAGAAAGTGCAAAACATTCCAAAGCAAAGATTCAAGTTAGAAGGAACGAACCACTACCTAAAACCAGATCAGACTACTGCCCGAAAAAACCATGTAATGACACTACTTGATGAACTAGAGAAACGAAAACCTAATGAACCAGACCTAAAACTTAGATATGTCAATAGAATCCGTAAACTTATAACGCATCGAACACCAAAAAAAAATAAAAATCAAGGAAACCCAAATTCAGCTGATCCAAAAAACTAACATCTGCCTTGATGGTCGACATAACATTCTACTAAACAAACACCTCCTGCATTCGAACAAAGGTCCAGGAAGTAGATACAATCCTTGCTGTGCAAAGAAAATCCAACTTTCTTTCTAATCACAGAAACCTGGCTCAATAATTTTTTTCCCGACTCAACACTAAAAGTCACAGGCTATAACATCCACAGGGTTGACATATCATCGCTAGAGGGCGGAGGCGTGTGTGTTTTCACTGCATCGGAAATAAATGCCTACAAAATCAAGGTAAATCTCAACAAAAACTACTGTCTTGAAGGATTCTTAATGCAAAAATATGCGAAAAAACCTACCTTATAGCTTGCATCTACAGACCAGGATGAGCAAGCCTCGAGGAACACATCAATCTTATCTCTGACCTTCAATAAATTCTTGACGACCACTCAGACGTACGATGATTTCAACTACCCAGAAATATGTTGGCAAACTCAAAAACTAACTAAACCTTGCCCAAAAGCAAGCGAGTTTCTTTCACACTAAAAAGAGTGGAGATGGTAACTTTTCACACTCGATTCAGAAACAATCAAAGCTACCTGCTTGACCTGTATCTCACCAGAGATAAAAAAATGATATCACACATCGAATCTAGTCCACCCATTGGCAAGAGCGACCATGTAACAATAAAAGCCACAACGCAAATAACAATCAGAGGTAACCGAACCAAGAAAGTCAAAAAAAGAAATTTTCACATCGACAACTATGAACATGTAACTCACTACATAGGAAACCACATGTCAAACATTTAAACAACAGTAACTTTTCAGGACGCCATTATCAGTACAATAGAAACATTTTTCCCAGAAAGGAAGTGCAGAAATCCTGGCTATATCAAAGAATGTTCAAAGAAATCGACAAAAAGAGAAATTCATGGAACAAATATATAAAACAGAAAACAGATGAGAATTACAGCCTGTACAGAACACACAAAAAAAATTCAAGCACTAAAAATCAGAATCAAGAAAACAATACGTAGAAAACCTCCTTGAAAGAGGCGACAATTACTTCTTTTCCTATATCAAGAATAATCTAAACAGCATGACCTGATTCTTAAAAATACTGGTTAACCAGATCCCAAAGAAATAGCAAACGTAGTTGCTGAACAATTCTCCTCTGTCCTCACCAGGGGAAACTTGAATAGTTTTCCATGCCTTCCAAGTGAAATCAAAAACGCAAATGAACTAGCTCTAATTAACTTCACTACAGAGAAGGTTAATGCAGCTCTCCAGGACCTAAAAACCTACTCTGGCCCAGGACCTCACGAAATACCGGTAGTATTCTTGAAAAAATGTGCCACCGTGCTATCGCCGCTGCTAGCTAAGCTCTTCCAAGACTCAATCAACGAGGATACCCTACCTGACATCTGGAAGCAAGCAATTATCATCCCAATTTACAAGGGTGGAGATAAATACGACTCCACTAACTACCGGGCAACTAACCTTACATCCACCTTATGCAAAGTAATAGAAAAAATTCTAGCCGAGGAAACTACAGAATTCGTCCTAGGAAACAACCTAATTCAAGCATCGTACTCATCATAGCACGGCTTTTTACCAAATAGATCGACCTCGACAAATCTGATCTCCTGCGTTGACATATGGTCTAGAGCTTTGGATGAAAGAAATCCGGTAGATGTAATTTCCAAAAAGCCTTTGATACGGTTCCACACAAACGACTCTGTTACTAGCTGAATCACTTCGGAATAAGATAAGAGGGAACTATTTACGGTGGAGCAACTCTTTCCCAAAGCATAGAGAATTCCTTGTTAGAGCAAACGGAACATACTCTGAACGTCATTCAGTTATCAACGAAATTCCTCAAGACTCATCAGTATTGGCCGAACTGTTCTTTATAATCTACATCTCGGATTTAACTCCCCTTATTGAAACAAACGTCGAGTCATTCGCAGACGACAAAAAACTTCACTGCAACCCACTAACGCAAGTCCAGCATCTAAAAAATTACATAAACACCATACAACAAACGTGTGTACAGTTCTACATATTGGTCGAAATAACCCAAATAACCCTACCAAATAAACAATGTTGAACTAAGGGTCAAATTATGGACTGACTGGTAATAACCAGACACTTACCAGTTGGTCCATAATTTGGCCCTAAGGGAAGTAACATGATTAAAGAGCTGTTTATAACTTACATCAGACTATCAGGACAAGACTGAAATATGGCTACACTGCTTGGAGCCCCTACTATATCAAGGACATTGAACTTCTGGAATGCATCCAACGCAGAATAACCAAAATTCCATCGGAACTTCGCAACGTACCATACGAAATGTTTGTTAACAATCAAAACAATCTCAAGGAACATCATCAATAGCTGAAAAAGGAAAAATCTGCGGAAAATTTTCAGTGGTATGCGAATGGAACTCACTGAGTGCGGAAACTATGAGTGCATCTACCAAAAACAGTTTCAAAATCAAACTACACCATTTCCAAATTCAAGCGGCAGTAAATGACCAACTGGTAATTTTCATTACAACCTATCAAATGTCCTCCGTGCATGCGCACCTGTCCAGGAAGGACATTTCAACCAATAGGAAGGCTAGTGTTTGTTTACAATTTAGGTTATTGAATGTCATTTACTGCCGCTTGGATTTGGAAATGGTGTAGATAAACATTTTATTTGTCACTCATTTGTAAAACGTCATTTATCAAGTCAAAACATAAACAACGAAAATAGATTTTTATCAGTTACTGGCTCTACTGACTTGTAAAACTGACAGCTAAACTGTAAAAACTTTTTACAAGTCAGTAGGGTCAGTAGAATTATTTATTAAAATTGTATAACCTATAGGCGATTTCGCCCCAGATTTTCATCTGCTGTTTGGTAGGCGAATGGTTAACCAATTGGTACGTGAGTGAAGAAACAGAAAGCTACCAAACCTCCACTACCCAGTGAAACCGCAGTACAGCATCTGACAGACCAAAGGGCCTACCAAAGTTGTTGTCACAGCATCATTCACCCATCCGAAATTGAATGGTACCTGTTTGACAGACCGAACTGGGATACCAAACTGAGGCGAAATCGCCTTATGTATTAATTTTTTATTTATTGTTTACAAATGAGTAACAAATAAATTATTGTACATCATACGCCAGGTATCAGTTTTTACTGGCTCTTGAAGGTGACAAGCTCGCCTGACGGCTCGCTAGTCATTTCCTTCAATCCCCAGTAAAAACTGTTTTACCTGGCTAATAATGTAAAATACTATACCAAGTCTCCTCAACACACTACCTGTAATACAAAAGTGATAACAAAATCAAATTTTTTCGAGACTTTGTCGAACAATCATAAGCAATAGACTCATCGGTGTCTCACCGCTTCCTATTGTTCAATGGATAATAATAATAATAATAAAGATTCGTGGAAATCATTGAAATCCAAAACATAATATTCTACCTTATTGTTAAGCTGTTATCGTACATCTTTGAATAGGTTTAATCTTTCCTAATTCTCACCAGCTCTATTTTGAGCCACTTTCCAGTTCAATGCTGCGAATGGTTTGAGATCGTCAATCGTCAATCCATACCACCTCTTTATCTTAGCTGGCCACAGACTAGCATACAAGTGCGTCATACACGTTTGTCATACATAATATGTTGTATCGTTCATGTATGACGAGCGCTTTACGATTGGCGAAATTACCTGAGGATGGATGAAGATAGCTACGTAATGCTATTAACGTTAGTGTCTCCAATAATAGAAAAACAGAATACAGTTTTAAGGGCTGCCATATCACCACACGAGCGATTAACAGCCACACTTCGCTATTTAGCTACTGGAAGCGTGTGATAATTGAAGGGAAAAAATAAATTTAGATACGCAAATAACATTACTAATTTACCAAAGACTATTTGTATAATTTACAAAATAACAATAACTGATAGGAACAATATTCATGATTCATGTGACCTTAACAAATTATTTCAAAAAATTAAAGTACACTGCGGGTGAGATTACGAGCCACTATACTAACAATGTGTGCAAATGAAGTGTACATGGGCCACACACCAACACTCTTGCAAGTGCATGCTTGCGCGTGCATGAATTCCGGTCAGATCAGAAAACTTGTGTGACATACATGCTTGCAGATATTTGCTCACACACAGGCAAACATGAATGCGCAAGCGTTTATGACAAACATGTATGACGCACATGTATGCTACTGTGGCCAGGTTTATACCTAGCATATAGTTTCTATTGTATGTGTTCTGAAATCCATCTGGTCTCAGATGGATTGATGTCTCTTTCAGGCTTACTGTCGATGTGGCATCTTCTTTTAAGCCTTACTATCAATATGGCGTTTCTGTGAAGTTCAATGCTATCGGATGCGAGCTAGAGCTGAGTAGGATGGTATATTTGTTGGCTTTTTCTGTGTGAAGTTTTATGGAAAAGATGCTCATAAGAACTGAAACCATAGCGGAACCTAGTCTATTCAACGGGTTCGTTGATGTCCAACACCTTTAATATTTGGAATAATAACGAAATTGCACGATATTTTCTAACGGCAGTCCTTCTTTTCACCTTTCTTGTGAAACAGAACTATACGACGTTGGTAATAATAGTCTTTTCAGTTTTGATAGGATAGCCGAACGTTCCAGCTGTTGCTCTATCTTCTCCTGCTGGGTGTCTATTCTTGAAACCGGGGAACAGCGTTCTCACGCGAAAAAATGCTCCGTCTTTGTCAGTGTTATGGAAATATAAATATGGGCGACTAAGACAGAACCTTCGTTCTCATGAGAACGCTTCTCCCGTGTTTCGAGAATATGGACCCTGTTATGATTTGTTATTTTTCAGATCGTTAATTGTCTTCGCGATCTAATAATATTCTTCACTATCTAGTATATCTTCAGGGCTTACATTCTCAATTTTTTACTGGGTTACTGATTTGTGTCTAATAAATCAGGATCTTGCTTCCAACTGATTAAGTCACGATAAAAGCTGTCTGGAGCTGAAGCGATTTTGTTCTTATGCATTTCTGTTTTTCCATCAGCATGACTTTCTTGGCCACGAGTCAAGGCTTTAGGCATTTTATGTTTTTATTCTCTTCAATGACCCTTTCTATCGTTGCTCCGTTGCTCTGTCTTTTCCAATTTAGGTCATGTATTTTTCGAAAGTTGTTTGTATCATGTTATGTATCAATTTTTCTAGATTCTGTTGTATTTCGTTTCCAAACTCTTTGCCTCATCAATTCCCCTGTTTCAGCGCTTATCCTATCCACGTTTGTCATTCTCTATTCCTACTTTCGTTTCTGCTTCTGGAAGTTGTTCGTTCAACCATTGATCTTGGTTCTCTTTGACTCCTTGTTCCCAGTGAGCTTCTAAATTATCCTCCGTGAACATTGATGAAAGTCAAGTCTTTTTGTCTTTTTACGTTTAAACTTGACCTTGACTTATTTTGACTTTCAGAACCCAAGTAGCATTTTGACGACGATAGCCACATAATACACTAAAATTAACGTAATTAGTGTAGAGTTTAGGCATTTAAGAAACGACGTTCTCTAAACCACTGGACAACGTCACCTTAGTGCTGCGCAGGACTCTAGTTAAACTACGACTTTGCGACAACTTTTCACAACCAACTACAATAAGTAAATATTTTGGGAATGGAATTAAAGTTCTGACAACGTTCACCTGAACAACTCAAGTTATTTTAAACGTTTTCTCGACGGAGATCCGACCTTGGAAGTTTTAACTAAGCAGTAGGAAGTTTTTCAGTTAAATTGAAAACGTTTCCGCGGAGTCACTTGTTCAACTAGCCTTTTTTCAAATACAACCTCAAAATAGAAAAGTCGTTCAAGACCATCAGACCATCGGTTTCAAATTGAAAATGGAACGAGCCTTCAGATACACTGCCTCATATTATAGACAAAAAAAAAAAATTATTTCATGAAGAAAATTCAGGGGCACGAGCCTACATGAAGACAGACAGATCCGAGAACTCAAGTTTAAATTCTTCAGGAACAAATGTTAACCGAGGGCGAATCTTGAATGAAGTAGTAATATTAGTAGGGGAATCAACTAATTTTCCAGAGGCAGTTGATGCAGGATAAACAACTCGATCATGAAGAATGGCCTAATCAAATGGAACCTAGGAGAAAACTCAATAATGAAGGAGAGATCAATCTAGACTAAAGTGTTCGTAACTTGAACTGAGTTCAGTTTTTGGTCCGATAAGCAACTCCATTCACGCCTCGAGAAAAAAGTTTGTTTTCTGGCAGACTAACGTTAAAAGTTAGTCTATTTTTTTTAGTTATCTGATATCCAAAGTCACGTTGACGCCTATTATACTCCTATGCCATGTTGAAAAAGTCATGGTCACCGCCTTCGAAATTTGAGACATTAATAAGTATAACCAAAGGATTGTAAACCCTTTTTTACTTTTCTAGGAACCATTCATATGCCCCCCCCCCCCCCCGTTTATCGCGTTTGAAGCAATATCAACTTCAAATATTGGTTAAGTTTTGAGAAATTCGCAACGGATTAAAGGCGCGTTGATGCAAATTGGTGGAAAACAAGGTTGTCACAACGTTGTAATGAGGTCGTTCACGTATCTTATGTTTGGTTGTGCAACTTTTTCAAACACGTCCCGCAACGTTAAATTGCTGCTTGGGAATTCTATGAGCACTGCACATCATGTCATGGATCTGTTATTATTCAAAAAAATTTCAAAGACGTACCTATCTACTTTTAGAGAGTAAGTAGTCTATATTGTCATACCGTTTGGTGATGCAGGTCTATTTTCTGCAGGAGAACTGTTAATGGCATACAGATTTTGTCGTTCTACGAATCAATAAAGCTTCTCTACTCTCTCATTTCTGTATTCGTATCTGAAGCTGCCAATTTTGCATTCGATTTAATTTGTAATTAGTTAGGTACTTGTTTTCTTTTATAAGCTTGTTATTATTTAGTAAAAGCAGTATGCGATAAGTGAACACCATTGAAATTAGTGGAATAAGGACCCTCTACCCAACGTGCGTATACATATGTATTCATATAAAATAGAGACTTATAGGATTTTGTGGCGCATCTAAAAAACTATGTTTTGACTGGCACTCTACCGGGATAGAAAATAGGTTAGAGGAGAGAGTTTGGCATATCGTCACAAAGCATATCCTGTTCGATGATGTCTATAGGTAGGTATCTATACTTTGTCAAAATCGAAAATTTGGGGAGCAAACGTTCTAGATTTTTCCTAAAGCGTTCTGTGTTTTGCAGCAAAAAAAGAATAATTCTTAATCTAAACTACATCAGCTGGGTATATATAGATTAAATTCTGAAGGTTTTACACAGGAATGATGAATATCATCTGCCAATAGATTACATTATCTTTCGTTGATCATCAAAAAAATTATAAATCAATAACAAACAACCATAACAAAAACCAAACGCATTAAATTTCGTTTCTAGATAATATGTTAATTATGACGTAATAAATATTTAAGTGAAATTAATATAAGCATTTATAAGCACACGGGGACCAGCGTTGATAGATTTCAATAAATAATGTCTACCATTTGTTAATTAAAATGTTAATAGAAAAAAAAATCGGTTGTAAAGTGTCTCGACAGGCGACGATTGCGCTACCGATTTTGACAGACTGGATAGGTTTATGACGGTGTTTTGATTTGGTTTTTAATAAAATTATGAGACCCCTATAAGAGATATGTGGGGTTATCGTCTGCATAATGTTCTGTTTAGTTATTTTTATCGCCCAAAATGTTAATTTTAAACTGTTTGAAAAATCACTGGTGCATAAAAATTCTCTTATCAGCACTCTCGCAGCCACGGCCAACCACCATAATGTTTAACTAGCTGGCATCATCCCCTATCTGAAAAATGCATTTACAAACCACCCCCCTATTTTAATCGTATAAAGACAGGGATCAAACGCTAAAATAACCTCTTGATATCGCCCCCCTGTCGCGATAAAAGAACACTTTCATTTATTTATGGTAATGGATGAACGTTTTAGACAGCAAAGGCCTCTCTCTTAATTCAAAACGATGATGGGGAAAATCAGCCCCTTGGTGGAAGTTAAGTCGTTACAATTATTGAAGTTAAATAAAAATTAGCCTTTTGGGGGCAAGGGGGTGTCCCTTATTTAGCCAGTTATGTTCGAAGCTAACTGTCATCTGTTATCATACTCATTGAATTTATTGGAATATTAGCTGTTTCCTGGAAGCCTTATTAATTACCTAGTAAATTAGGTATCCATTGATCTTAAGTTCCTCGTTATACTTAGATATATTTATGACATTCAACAAATATTTTCTTGATAAGATTGCTCTATTGAGTCCTAATCGGTACCGCGATAATTTTAAAATTTATTTCATCTTTGGTCATCTTGACAGCAAGCCATAAATTTGAATATTAATAGCCTAGTAATTTTAACCAAGTTTTATAGGTAGGCATATACATAGTTGTTATCCTGTCTTTTGGGAATTTTCACGTCGAAAATTGCATTACATACACATTCTTTATATTATTTTCTTGAATTTTTTTCGATTGACGATTCATCTTCCTAATTTTACTAGTTCGTGATACAAGGTAAATATGTTTACCTACGAGCGTGCGGTAAAGTGCACTTTACCGCACGTTTCTAAAAATGGAAAGTATCACTTTACCGCACACTATGCGGTAAAGTTAACTTTACAGCATAGTGTGCGGTAAAGTTAATCTTACAGCATAGTATGCGGTAAAGTGCACTTTACCGAACACTTTGTAGTCCACTTTACCGCATAGTGTGCGGTAAAGTAGAATTTGATATTTATAATCAAAATTCCTTTCTTTCTCAGAAAAAGGATTTTTGATCCTTTCTAAATTTAATCTTACGTGCTTTTTTTGGAGGTGTAGATGCTCATAGGTAAAATTTTGTACCTAACACATGCGGAAAGTGCCTTTACCGCCCTTAACGGCTTGCGTTGCGTGCGGTAAAGTATCACTTTCCGCATTTGTTAGGTAAATAACTATTATGGCCGAGAACCCCCCAAAATCAAACTTGCTAACCTAAAAGTTCAGCACCTTCCTTTTTTTTCTTATTCGAGTTACTCGAACCTACAGACATATCATTTCGTGTAAAAGGAATACACTCTTTAAAGCTACTAACGAACCCCAAAATCTTGGTATTTGAATATGTACTGGTAGGTACTCCAAACATATCCGTGTTCGGCGTGTTCAAAGACACATGATAAGTACCTATTTAAGACATTTTGTCGAGTAGATTCTCCCGTAGAGTAGAAAATTCCTTGGTTGTTTTGTGCTGTACCAAGAAAATAAAATCGAATAGAAATATGGGTAGAGGTACAGCTGTTTAGATATTCTACGATCTACCCGAGGAATTTTTAAGGCCGATTGCGACCTCTCGGGGTCAGCCGTATATTTCTTCAACGAACACGAACTAAATTTGCCCCGAGTACAGAACTTATGGACCATATAGACCATGAGGATTTAGTAAAAATTAATTCGCTGCATAAAAGTTGCGTTAATATGCCTACACGCCTGGACAAATTTACTTACCCCATCCGCGAGACTTTTCTTTGATATTCGCACTTAGTGATGAACAATAATTCGCAATTGTTCGAAAGATTTAGAGTGAAATTTCGTAATTGTAACACGTTTAAAGCTGTTTAAGCTGATTTGTAAAATTTAATAAAATTACTGTTGCTAGTGATTTTTTTCAAACTCAATGTCATTAATTAAATGGAATTTTTTGCGCGGTACACTTAGGTCACAAGAACTGAATCTCTTATGCAGCTTGAAAGAAGATGTATAGCCAGCAGTGAAATAAAAGCGCTAACTGTAGTTAACGGAGGACATTAGCCACGGATATATGGCTATTTTGGAAGTCAACAATAAGTTGTAAGCTTAGACGTCACACTGAACTTGGGAGTTACTGTAGAACCCTATAGGACAAGGACGTTAAAAGTCAAGCATTCTACCAGTTTATAGCTGAGCAGAGCCTTAGTATGTAATAATTTTTGGACGAAGGTAAATGAGAGCATTTCATGAAGGAGGAATAATGTGTAATAGATGACCAGCTATTCTATTGAATCACTGATCGACAGAAAACATGCATTGCTAAAATGTGTTTTTCAAGAAAGACAAGAGATAAGAGTTATCTGCCTACAATATATCTACGAGGATCCCATTTTTTGATGTACCTACCAGTGGTAGGCGGAGGATATCAGTTTCGGTTTCGATGGTCAGATGGATTTAGATCTTTACCATCGATGCAGATTTCATCGAAGAAGGAAAATCTTGTAATGCCGATGGTACCATTAATTTGGGACAGTTTCAATGTTATGCAGGATAGCGTTGGTCCCCCTAATACGGTGATAGCGAGATACCGATTAACTAGACGCCACATACTTCAATTAAAGGGGGTGTGACCCTAAAAAACGACTTGAGCTACTTAAATGAAGAAATAAATTCTAAGATTTCTTCTGAAAACCGCAGTCCTGTATTCAAAATAGTCTCCGAGAAAACTCCTTGTGAAGATGAATTATGCAGGAGCTTGTGATGTCACAACCGCCGAAATCGCAGTCTTTTGTTAGTTCAGTCATCAGTGAACCGTATCCTATAGAAGATAATTATTATCTCTTGTTTTGGAAGATTCTTACACGTGTTAATACTGTCCTTGATAATCCAGTGTGACTTCACAAACACCTAGTTAAACTTTAAACCGCCCTAACTCGAAAACAGACCATCGTAGCAAGATGCGGTTCAAATATTTATTCTTAAATTTTTTTGCACTAAAACTTTCATTTTTGGGTCACACCCTCTTTAATGTTAGGGAACTTGAATAAGTCGTTTTTGTCGAATGGGATGATTATTGTTTCAGGAAACGATTCCCAATGGGATCTTTGGCATCATGCTCCGACAAATTGGAGCAGTGATAAGAGCTAGGAAAAGAAAAGTACTATGACTTGAAACTTCGAAAAATATCAACAAATAGAGAAAATTTATGCTGTTGCGGTAATTCCGTTCGGGAGTTTACTCCTTGCGTTCCAGAACACCCTACACCGCTGTTTGATTATCAACACGATTTCATAATAATTCAAAATCTGACAAAAAAAAATCTATTCCAATATTCGAATCCCCAATCAAAAAAGCAGAAACTCAAACGAGGTCCAAGCCACAAAATAATCTCAGGTTTAAGAGGCGATTAAAATAACCGATTCGTCACGCCGAGAGCGAGGCGCATTCGTTCGGGTTCCGATTACACTTTTTATGGCACCGTGCACGCACGGAACCGTCAAAGCAAAGTCCCATACCCCATCAAGGCACTCATGTTCCCCTTCAATTTTTACGATCAAAAAAAGGTCTTGTTAACATCGAAAACACGTTGTTAGGTTGGTCATGATGGTGGTTTTTAGGTTTCGGTTGGCCTAACGCCCTTGTTCATCTGAACTCGTATTTCATGCTTTCATTTGAACTTGATCCAAGCGGTTTATTATTATTATTATTCGATTGGTGCCGGTGCTCAGCATAAACGTCACTTGTAAATGAAATTAAAAATCGAGTTACCCAAGACGTCAACTTTAAATGAAGTTTGCAACATGATCTGGAAGGAGAAATTTTTGAATTTACAAAGGCTCGGCGCTTGTGCAATGATATGAGACCATTTTTGATGGTCCATTTCCGAATTGGTCGATTTAAAGTGCACTGAGCGTTCCTGTTTCCATTTTTCCCCCTTTGCATCTTATTCCGTTGCTAAGGGAAATATTGCAGATAATCAAGTGGACCATTGCGAATCAGTTCTAGATACCTTTTTTGAGCCTTTAATTCTTTACGTCAAAAAGTATTCAATCATTCAACACTAGAGAAGCATCCAGTTCTAAACCCAAATAAAACAACCATATAGTAAGCAAAAAAATCAGCGAACTTAATAATTCTTTACGTCACCTGTGGCACTCATCCAGAAAAAGTTTCGAACTCACTTTTCAACTATTTCCGAAGAAAGTATCGATTAACCAGGACCTTCTTCTAAATCATGGTGTTTCATTAGTTCATTAAACAATGGTCAGTCCAAGAGAAACCCTGGGTTGATCAAGAAATCGAAACAGAAAAATAACGAGGATTGATAGAAAATAATACATGGCAAAATCAGGTGAAAAAAAGTAATTCGTACATAAATGGAAGGTGATCCTTAGTAAAGACCCTAGTATGCCTCGGTTGTGATCTTTTGACGAATAAATATTGACGCAGAAATTCAGCACCGACTAGAGTGTGTCAGCACATGGCGTCACTTAGAAATAATAGTTGACGATCGCGATGTAAGTGCCCAAATTAAGACACTATACAATTCCATCTTCATACCGATAATTCTCTACGCCGGATGTGAAGCCAATGACCACCTGCTGGCGACAACTGAGGTGGTTGGGAAACTACCACCCAGCGCTAAATACTGGAAAAAATACTCGATATGAACTGGGAAGATCGTGGATTGAACAATAGCTTCCTCAAGGAAACTAATTTCCCCCAGCATTGAGGCAATGTTTATCCCAACATCAGCTTCAATTGGTGGTTCGGGTCCCCCGCATGCCAGACTCATCTCTTCCCAGGCAAATTATGTATTCCCAACTATAAAACGGCCACCGCAGGAAATACAATTTTAAAGATATGAAATTTTACTCATGGCCACCATGGAAATATGTCAGATTGATATGGAAGACTGGGAGGCTACGGCCCTATAGAGACCAAACAAAGTATCCATTGAAGCTCGCAGTATTTAGATAAACAAAAGCAAATGGATACAGAATCATAGAGAAGAACAAGAACGTCTGATGAAAGTTGGTTTACAACGACGACCTGCTTTCGGTAACTCAATAATGTGGGTTGAGAATAGGCTTATTTAGCCATGAAAGAACTTACTGACAATGATGCGACCTAGAGACCTATAAAACTGTAAGCGAATGGATACCTGTTGAAAGTTCGTTCGTAAAGTATAGACTTTTTCGTGTGCGTGAGCTGAGATTTTGGACTCTGATTGGTCAAAATTAGGGAGGGAGTCAACTTGTTATTTATTTACTTATTTATTTATTTTTATCATAGTTGCCTTTGTACATGGTTTACAATATATACAAGTTATGACTTAAAATCTGTTTTTTTTTTTTAAAGATAAAAGTCAAAATGACATCCGTTTGGATCTATTTGGTGGCTATTTTTACCACAGGGTTGTCTAGTCTGGACTACCCTGTGGTGTATTGTCCCTGTGGCTTCCTTGTCCTTTCCACAGTGGTAGGGGGTCCGAGGGTCCCTTCGGTCTTAGTTCTCTAGCACCTCTTCATGGATCACCCGACGAGTTTATCGGTATGGCATGGTGTCTATTGTGTATGTCCCGATGTTCCTAGAAATTTCGAGTCTTCTGTTCGTCTGTGTGTGAAATTTCCTTGTCCTGTTGAGGAGGTCATCTTTGAGGGGTCGGATGTTGGCCTTCCTGTATATCCTGTCATTGGGTACGTACTGGTCCCATATTATGCTCAGTGCCGTCCTGAGCATTTTTGTCTCGGTACTCCACAGCGGGGCTTTCTTCGATTGGGATGCCGAGCTCCATACCGGGTAGGCATAGCTTAGAATTGATCTGGTATAGCTTGATTTTTGTATCGGCAATCAGTCTGGATGCTGTCGAGATGAAGGGGTAGATGGCACTCCCTACCAGTCTTGGCTCTTGAGCGCACCCACTTGCAGTGGTCGTTGAAGAGGAGTTTTCTGTCCAGTTTACCTCCCAAGTATGTTAGGTCGTTGTTCGGGATTGATTTGGTTGTTGTTGATTGTGATGTAGTTCTGGTTTGGTCGTTTTTTGTGGTTGAAGTGTACTAGATTGGTCTTTGCATGATTCAGTTTGAGTTTCCACTTAGTGCAGTAGGCGTCTATTGCCCTACTGACATGCTGTTCGACTTTCAGAGTAGAGATTCGGGTTTGTTTCGAGTTGGTGTGCCGGCTATGTCGTCAGCATACAGGGCGAGGTTGATATTCGGTCTCTTCGGTATGTCGTTTATGTAGATATTGAAGAGGGTGGGGGATGTGACACTATTTTTTGTCAGATTCCTGTTCTGTCTGAATTCGAATTAATTGCTCGTCGATGATTATTTGGTTGTTTTCCAGGTGCTTGGTTATCCTTTTGTTCAGGATTAGCTCCAGTACTTCCCAAGGAAGTTCAGTAGCGAAATGGGTCTGTAGTTTTCTGGTTTGTTTTGTTCCTTGCCTCGCTTGGTGAGCATTATAGTTTTGGCTTCCTTGCAATCATTGGGGAAGTACTGGAGTTTTACACATGCATCGTAGATGTATGTTAGCTGTACAAAGGCTTTCCTTTGAAGAAACTTGCAATCTTTTGCAACCTCCCTCCGGCCTAGTAGGGTTTTGATTTAGAGTTAAGTCTGGCGATCTCTCTAGGCCTGGTCAGTATGTCATCTGCATTATCCCTCTGTCCACAAAATTCCAGAAGGTGTGGAAGACCTGCCTCCTGAGTCCTGGTGGCGTCATCTGATAGATGTTCTATGAGTTTACTTGTTTTGATTAGTTGACTTGACAACGCCTCGGTTTTTCCTTGTGTGTCCGTGATTGTATTTATTTGTCCTCTTGCGTTGGTTACCCGTAGTGGAGGAATGTTTTGTGGGCTATTTCTGTTCCTGTAGCCTTTTATGTGTTTCCATATGTTGCCTTCATCATGGGATGCTGGCATTCTCTTATTCCACTCCTCGTTTAGGTGTGTCGACATTAGTGATTTAAATAGGGTGCATTGTTCCAGGTATTCAATTAGGTCGAAGTGGTTCCTGGTTCTCTGGGCTCTTCCCCTTAGCTTGTTCCATTTCTGTATTTCCCGTTAGATGTGTTTGGGGAACTTTTGTTTGTTATAAATGGTTTTCTCTGGTATGTGTTGTTTCTTGGCCATCGTGATGATATTTCCGGTGCTTCGGATTTCTTGGTTTACTTCGTTTGTCGTTACGATTCTGTTGTTAATCGTTAATGCCCTGGTTAATTGTGTTTTTGTATGCTGTCCAGTCAGCATTCTTGTGGTCTTCTATAGAGTTTCAGTTTTGATCTTTTTCGGTAAGTATTTTAGGAAAAAGGATTTTCCTGCTAACAGTTCGGTGATGGTGGTTTTAAACTGGTTGAAATTTACCTTAGAGGTGATCATCATCACGGTTCATGGGGTGCTGCTATGGGTTCTTCTGCTCCGGTTTGATCTACCGTCAATAGTCCGAAACAGTAACTGGTAGGAACATTGGCTTGTTCCATATCTTCATACTCATCATCCGATGATGGGACGGGACTGACTCTAGACATGGTGATTTTCCCTAATTTGGTGTAAACGGGGACTTCTTCTTCTTCGTCCTTGTTCTCAAAGATCCTCCTGGTTGGTCTTCTGATGACACCCTGGTTCCTCGAGCCCATTAGAGCGAGCCCTGGGGTCGGGTAACTCGGCACTTGTTCTCGACGCGCACTACTTCACGACTAAATTCACTTTGAAAACTAAAACTTCGCACTTGGTTTCTCGTAAGTATCGGGTACTGGCACTAGTCAACAATACCGTCAGACAGACTAAGAATCGCTTTGAGATCTCTCTTAGAGCAACTCGGAATGGTTAGAGTCAAGTTGGGCGACCAACGCACAATTTAAACGAATAACTCAAGGCCCTTAGTGAGGCTCCAAAATCAAGCCAATAAGCGTCCAAAATCTCAGATCACACACTTGAAAAAGTCTATAGTCTTTATGAACGGACTATCGTCTAACATCATTATTTTGCCCCACATACCACTTAAACATGACTTAAACTGAACTTTCAGAACCTGTGTCAAATCTGCAATTTACTAAAAACCAACGGCTCAGGAAAATTACATTTTAAACGTTTAAATATTAATCTTATCCAATTTTCCAACGATTAACATTTTCCCCGAGGCTTTTCTGCTGGAATCAAAAGAACAATTTCTTTTTTCTTTTCCTCGGAGGGCAATTTTTACTCAACTTCAATGAATTGGTACAGTTTTAGGTTCGACAAGGGAGTTTTCTCGCTCCAAACTTAATGTGATTATCGTCTCTAAGTTATCATCAGCAAAAAAGCTGAATAGGATTGCGCCAATATTTTGACTGTTACTGATTAGAATCCGAAAGGTTGATAATAATAGTTATTTATGTCATTGGGCCAAAAAGTTAGTTTCGCTCAATTGAAGGCCGACTTTGAGCTCAGCACAAAAAACCTAGTGGGCGGATGGCATACAACATTTTATCTTCAAATGTCACCAATCCGTAGAATGAATTACTCAAATTTTTCTTGTAACCTGAAACTACACAAATTTAATGACAAATACACACGTGCTAGCTATAATTAAAAACGATTGAAATAATCTTTGCTCGACTATAAACTGACGTAATTAACTCTCGTTTTCGATAAAAAAAATATATATGCAATTTCTAGTGCAAAGTACCTACAACACAAGTACCCACATAAACCGAACAAAAGATTATGTAATCGAATGATGCAAGTGTCGAATCATGAAAGTATACAGTGCCCATAAAAATATTAACACAATGCACAAAAAAAAAATATAAGTAGGAACCTACTATGGTACGTATTGTTGACTTTTTATTGCTTTAATTTCCCAAACACTTGGCAGTTGGCGTAAAATATATAGGTTTAAAAAGTGATTAAAGGAACGAAAAGAATGAAATTTTGGTACAAAAAAGCGGAAATTACACAAATTTAATTTTCGAACAAGCACCCACTATTATAGTAAATGTTTACTGCTTACCAAGTATCTACGTTGTTAAGGAGGGTTTAGTATATTCAATTTCAAAACCAAGTTAGTCGAGCCAATTTTCATCGAAATCTCATTTCAAATCAAACTTAATCGCTTCTTTTCAATAACTGACATTAGATTGGTTAGGTATTGATATTATGTTGGCTTTTCCATATCTAAAATTCGAGCACATAACATAAATATCAATAATCTCGGTTCCATCATTATGCACTTAGTTTTAAGATAGTTATATCATGGGATACCCGTCATTTCAATTATGTTCAATTTTTGTTTCAGGAGATATGGTACAAAATGCGGCGGCTGTGGCCAAGGCATTTCACCCTCGGATCTAGTGCGGAAAGCGAGAGACAAAGTATTCCATCTCAACTGTTTCACTTGTCTGGTATGTCGAAAGCAACTGTCAACAGGCGAAGAACTCTACGTATTAGACGACAACAAATTTATATGCAAAGAAGACTACCTTAGCGGGAATAAAGTGGCTAGCATACCACACCAACAGGGTAAGTCAGATAGCTACTTATACACCCCTATGATATACGTAACCAGTAGAAGGTTCTCAGTTTACGCAGGTGGATTAGTAGAGATAGCATCTAATTCACCTGCAAGTTAAAATACCCTGTGTTAGTATCAAATCCAAATCATATCACGATTATTGAAATTTGAGAGCAAACTAGTCACCTAGCTTATCTTTGCATGTCTGCAGTTTGTTCAGTTCACTGTTGTCCTTATAGAATTGTTGAGATTGATGGTAATTGGAAAAATAGTAGACGACGGATCGGTGTTTTAAAAATCAAAAACTCATGCGTTTCGGAAAATTGCGCTTATCCTACAAATTACTTCTGCTACAGATTTCGTAATGTGAAGCAGAACTTAGATCTAGATCATAATCATAGGTTTTAAGGTACCTACGTATTGGCTATAGGTATATGAAAATTTCAATTTTCGTTGCAAACTATTTTGTTTTCAATACTTAGGTAAGTATGTTATTTTCACAGTACATAATCATAAGCACATTCGAATCCATTCTACAATAAAACACAAATTATTAAGTATCTGGAACCCTTAAGCGTCATTAAAAGCACCTCCATGACTAATTGACAAACTGAAAATCTCGGCGTCTGGTCGCAGTAATTTAATTTCTTAGCTGATTATTACACAATGATCAATAATTCATTTGTTTATTATCCTAGTTAATTAGCTTCATTTACTTTAATTGACCACCTTGCAGGCATACGCGCGTCATTAAGTTCATTCAGAGAACAGTTTTCATTATAAAGCTTGGGATATAATTAGAAGACTTTGCTCCAATATTTAAGTATACATTTAGTGTTTAGCAGGGTGTTGGAGTAAGAAGTAACAGTAACCTAGTGTTGTTCTAAAGTACATCAATGATAGGGCACAGATGACAGTGATTTGCTTCAAAGTCAAATTTTCAAATATAAATTAAACAATTTTCGTGAACTAGCAAATAGAACTAATTCATTGAATTCCCAATTATCAATCATCTCTCCATTTCCTAAATTCTAAGTTGTCACATCACTTTTTTTTTTCACCTTCTATTTTCGACAACTTTTATAGGATCTATGAATTCATAAATCAAGCTTAAACACAATATGTAGGTACATTGAATTAAACCTTTCTTGTTTTTTAATCTACATGTCCTCTTGTTCATCTTCACCTTCACTACTTTCCACATGGCAAACGGCAAACACCCTCAATAAATTTGTTGACGTGTCTCGGCGATTTTCACAAATCTGTCTCTTTACGAACATAACGTGGGTGGCAAGTTTTGAAATAAAAGCCCTGTAAAATCAACATGTCAATTTAACCTCGTATATTGTCACTGAACCTTGAAATTAGTTTTTGTAATATTTCGGGTATAGTGTCTCATGTTGCCGCGTGAATAAAATTTGACACCACGTGTTGCAAAAGCTTGGGTTTTCGTTGCGTTGAATGCTATTATGTATTCCGAAAGAACATGTAGGACTTTTCTGCGTACGACTTCGGTCGTCAAGTTAGCTTTGGCTAAGTGATCGTCTAGCCTAGTGGATATTTTCTAGCATAGTTATTAGTGTTAAAAATGCTTTAGACATGGCATAGCAAGTCACAATCTATAAAATATGTCCTGTTTGCTAAAATCTGCCTTTGTAGCATTTGAATGTGCTATGCTTTTTTCAAATTCTCCTTTCTCTGCCGTTTTTATTCCAATGACAGACATAGGCCTCCCCTGTTGTCCTAAACAAGGTAAGTGGTACCATTTGCTTCCAACATATTACTTCACGTTATGCAGCCATCGTGTTTGAGGTCTTCCTTCTCTAGGTCGCCATTCGCCAATGCACCATTTAGTGCGACCATTCAACAGAGTCCTGTCTTGCAATGTGCCATACACCCAACTGGACTTGAGGTTCATGTTACTCTGAGTAACGAGTAACGTCAGTTACTTTTGTTCTTTGGCGTATTATGTCGTTTCTGATTCTACCCCTCAAGCTTACACCGAGCATTGAAATATTGTGTTGTTCTTATGTTCTGGAGAACTTCTATCGGTTAATCTCATTGTTTCTAGACCGTATGTGAGAACAGGCAAGACACATGCATCGAAAACTTTTTTTTAGACATATGGATATAATCTGTGTTTTTAAGAATGTACCCCAGTTTTACAATAGCTGTCCAACCCAATCTGACTCGTCTGTGAATTTCTGCAGAAGATAGAAGATATTTATGAGTCAATTTTTGCGTCTGACGTCTGACCGTATACGGCCGCTAATTTGATGAAATCGATTGCCTTTTCATAATCGATGAAGGCCATAATGGAGAGGTAAACATTGTTTTCAGTGCATTTTTCAATAAATGTTCTAATTATTGTCTGTAAGTGGTCTATTGTGATGTGCTGAACTCTTCCTGAATCATGCCTGTTTCACGGGCTGAGAAAAGTTGTGACTATTTTTGGTACTTTTCAATGTTTGGAAAAGGTCTACGTGAACCGATTCAGGACGCGAACGGTAGATTCCCTAGCAATCAGATAGTTGGTTCCAGTAAAACCAAGAGGATACACAGCAATTGTATGTGTATTTATGTGTTGGAGTGTCGGTTACACTGCGACCTAGGTTGATCTATTGTTCTCCTCTTGTGCTGCTAAGTTCAGGTTTCCTGCTCAAATAAGCCCCTCTAGTCCTAAGTCCTCTAGGAATCTCAAGATATTCAGTGGATCCTGAGATGCAATGTGTTGTGACTGTATAAGGGAGCTTCACAGATTCCTCATCCTTGGAAGATGATGAAACGTCTTCTCCATCTTCACAGAATCTACAAGTTCCGCTTTCTTCCAACCCCAATTTCCATATAGGTGTTCCGTAAGTCTGTAGGGTCCCGAGAGAAACCTGGTTAGAGTTTTGAGACTTTTCTTGCTAAGGTTGACCAGCAATTCTGATCTTTTTTGGTGAAAGTTGCTCAATAGATCCTTGGCCTGTCGTAGTTCTGGCTTCTCTTTTGAAAATTCCTCGGAGGTGCGCATTACCGAGGCCGCAGAATAATTCTGGCCCAGTGAAGAGGAGTAGAGGCTCACGATCTCGCGAGTTTGTCTGCGCATTTATTCATCTCAACCCCTATATGTTCAGGCACCCCAGAGGAGAGTTACTTTGTTTACTTTTCCTAACTCATCGAGTTTCTGTAAAAATTCCCATACCTACTATCTCAGAATTGATGACTGGGGAGTTCAATGCTTTGATAACTGCCTGGCTGTCAGCCATTATTATAGTTACCTCGTTTCCAATATATCCTATGTTCAGGTTGAACTTCACGCATCTTCCGATTGCATGCAATTCCGCTTGAAAGATGCTTGGTAATTTCCTCATTGGCTCCGAGTATCTGGTCCGTGGCCCGACTACTAGTGCTCCAGTTCCCTGCGAGTGTTAAAACTTTGGTCCTGAAATTACGACGATACGGAGAATATATTTAGGACGTTTATTTAATTTATTTTGCTTAGCACGAAGTTAGTGCTTAGGAAAGTTGTACATAGTTTTAGACCATAGAGATTACCAAAAGGCATTCGCGTTTGTGCTCGTTTTTTTCACATTTATCCAAGGCGCGAGGATATATATCAGCTGATATCTATCATCGCAATATTTATTGTAAAAATATCACGATTAGATATTTATCCCCACATTCAAGAATTGGATATCGATTGTCATTACGGCAATTCGACTTGACTCGCAAAATAAAATCCGGCTGCAGGTGTGTTATTCCCACGGCGCCATATTGAATTGACAAAACGTCGAATCGGCCTATTGATTTGAGTTAAATTGTTTGGTATGACCGAAGACACAATAACAAATACCTACAAGGTACGAGTGATAAAAGACAAAAATATTATAACACGCGTGTATTAATGCTATAACTCAAAATAAATACAATTTATCCAACACCTGCTAATTATAAGAGTAATTATTTGTGCCAATTCAGACAGGTAAGCTATCAAATAACACACTAGTGTCTTATAAACCATAACCCGCTAGTGGGTTATGGTTTATAACTCACTCTCTTATAACGTCAACGCAAAACGTCAGGAAATAATTTTTTTATTAATCCTGCTTAAGGCCGCGTTAATGGCCGCCATGTTTAAACTGTGATTGGTTGATTTTTCGAAACTTGTTTTAAGGTCTTTAAAAAAACGGCACATCAGAATTGGCTCAAATTTGGCATAAACATTATTTGATCGATTATCTACAATTTCTTATTTTGGTTTTTCGATATTCAGCCTTTTTTTTAATTCAAAAATCATGTTCGCAACCACTAAAACAATTAAATGTGTCGGTGGTTGCATATTTGCATGTTTATCAAGCTTGGATCCGCTAAAAGCATATTTTATTGATAACCACGAAAAACTAAAAGAACCTAATTGTAGAGATTGTAGATAATATATCAAATAATGTTTATGCCAAAGGATTTTGGAAATTATTGCGGATTTTTTAAGATGACCTTAAAACGAATCTTGAAGGTGACAATCTTGAAGGTGAAAACAGTTCAAGCAATTTCAAGTAGATGGCGCCACGGCAAAAAAGCTACATTGGGAGCATCATAATTGTATATTTGTCTTTCTCTGTAACTAAGTGTTTCACCGACAAACAGATTTTGTTTTGGACAAATGATAAAATATTGAACCCTATGTGTAGAGTGACGCAGTCGTCATTTTCAAAAACAAAATTTAAACATGGCGGCCATTAACGCGGCCTTAAAAAAGACTCATTCCCAAAAAATACCTGTTAGTTTTTTCAGTAATTGTATGCTGCTCGTGTGTTATGTTTTCTCAGTTGTTGGATAAAACGTTGTATGCTACTCGTGTGTTATATTTTCTAAGTCACTCGAGAAATTATACCACTCACACTAGTACTATAAATAACTATTACTTGCCACGCTAACCCACCAAACAAAATCTTGTTACATTCATATTGTAATTATATAACTTTGTGATAATGTGACATTAATCGAGATATGGTGGTGATGTCATTGTGACATGTATGCAATAGCTTATGTCTCGACTATCGATATCACAAAGTGACATTGAATGTCACGAGATATTACATTCATATAACAACAACATTGAGGTAATATTTTTTTTGTGATATGCTATCAATATTATTTAAAGAAATATCTTATGGATGTTTTGTTACATTGAAATCACATTTATGCCATATTTTTTTTGATACATTTTATTAATATTTCTCATAGTATATTTCTGGAAATTGCTACCATGTTACAGTTACATGGAGGCAACATGTTCTTGTTACAAAATTTATATTACCAATATATTGCTTTTGTAACGTTGAAGAGATATGATGAATGATTACATTAAAAATTTGGAAAGTAAACAAAAAGTTTCTAGTTTTCTACAATTTTATTTATACGATACTATAACATGTTTCAGCACGCAGTGCCTTCTTCAGACGGACCTGCTATATTGTGCTAATATATTCTAGCTTAGCACATTAGTTTATTTATTCCGTCTGAAGAACGCATCACCATTGGTGGAACATGTTAAAGTATCATATAAATAAAATTGTGGAAACCTATAAACTGTTTTGTTTTCTTCCAAAATTTGTAATGGAATCATCAAATATTGGCTAAATCAATCTCTCTGATGAAATTCGTCATTTTGATGAAGAAGAAACAATAAAAAAAATCTACATCGCATAATCGTGGATAGGAAATGAAACAATAATTATGGTTCAAGAGCATGCCTGTATATTTATATAATTGTCCAACACCAATCTACTACTATTATTATCTTTGGTTTTTCGTCTTTGGTCGTTTTCCATGCGATGTTTTCGCAATTGCTGACAACTACATTTTCGCTCACAGGTTCATTGGTTAATTGCTTATTAAATTAGCAGATTACAGGTGGTGTTCTCTATTTTTCCTTTGTTTTGAATAACGGAGCCAATCGGCTACCACTAATTCAAACTCTCTGTCGGTCACCATAGGAAATTCTTTCCTCAATGCTTCTAGAAAAGAGTACAAATTTCCAATTTTAACCATATACTTAAATTAAAATACAGTGTTCCAGCTGAGAGTGGCCTAATTCAAATGCTGATAGATTTTAAGCCAGGTATTCGGCTTCTAGAAAGGATAATTTTCTGAAAACCCTGTTTAAATGTTAAAATTATTTTTCAGAACATCCAAAAAAAAAACTTTAGACCAGAAAAAGTCATAATATGGTGAAATTTGCAGGTGTCTGTGCCACACTCTGGTTTAGAAGTTACAAGTACATAAATAATGGCTCACTCTGGACTGGGATTCCCTGCATAGTAAGAAGCTCAGTAACATCAAGGATCAAGGCATTAAAGCAAGAACAAAATTTGCTTGAACAGTTTCGAAACCAGCTATAAAATTTAGAATGTTGACTTACTTTTTACAACTTTGATCAAGGTGAAATCGCCCACTTTTAAATTTTCTTTCTGTCCTGTCCAAGAAATCAGCATTCCCAGGTCATTGGAAAAAACTAGAGCCATGATCCGCTTAGTGTTATTTTTGTAATCAGAGCCCCCAACTGATGTGAGCTTTTGCAGCTAAAATTTCAATGGAAACTAACACTATCCAAAATATAAAATAATGAAATATATCTTACCACAGCCAAAGAAAAATGTTCATCTTCTTTAATTTTATTTTCGAAGTCTAAAAGATTATTCACATTCTGTAACGGCAACATATTACTAATGTCGATGTGCAGATTTTCTGCAACCTGGGTTTCCTTACTTTTCTGATCCTGTTGCTTCAGTAGAATTTTTAACATTGCCCTATTTTCAACGGCAATTTCTAAAATCATTTGAATCTTGTCATCGTCTGTTGCTACGACTGTTGTCTTATCGAGATCTGTAACAATTAAATTCACATTGGTGATATTATATTAATATAGTACGCCTTTTCAGAACCTGTTATCCGGTTGATCCGATCATCAGCTGATCCATCTTTCTTTAATGAACATGATTGAAAAAAAGACAAATTACAAAAGCTGATGATCGGGTTAATCAGATCAGTGTTTCCAAAAAGGCCATACTTATGTCTGTTAATACTCCAAAAACGATTATTTCCGGATTAATTAAAACATTTTTTTTTTTTTTTTTCAAAAATCACTGAAATAATTGCGTTAAAGATATTTTCCTTGTCAATAATTTTTTATTCACAATGACTAAACTTTAAAACAGACCACATTTCAAAACTACTGCTAGTTTATGCATGTCATAAGTAAGTGATCCTCATAAGGCCAAAAATTTAGTGCTGTTAAATGCCAATTAAGGTAGTCGTGCCTTGAGTTTTCCCAATTTATAGAAAAAAAAATGTGCACAAAACAGTAGTAATACATAGTATGAATACGAACCTATATCTACAATTCCCTGATTGAGATCCTCAGTTTCAGGTTCCTTCAGTCCAACATCAACAGCTTCCATGTGCACAACCGAAACAGTTTCAGTTTCTTTTCCTTCAGTAGGTACCCTTTCTCCTGTTTGCACCACAATGACATCTGGAAAGTTTTCATTATTGTCTCTCTCGGAATTGGTGTCTGATTCCGCTAGAGGAAAATATTAGTTACTAAGCAATTGACATTCGTATTTTCTTTCTTACATTCAAGTAAAGGTAAATCCTTTTTTTGGTAGGCTGAAAAGTTCGGTAATTCATAATCCTCACTGTTTCTTGGTTTCACCAGTCTTTTTCCTTTCTGCCGTTTTACTATTATTTGTTCTTCATCTGTGGTTGTTTTTGCATAATTTTTTTCCGCTTTTAGGGCCTCCTCGTATTCATCTAAAAATAGCAATCAGCAACTTTAGCAGATAGTTAGAATACTCCATACATTCCCTGTATAAAAAAAAACAGATTTGGGAAATTTCCAATTATTAGGATTTATCGAAGGATTTATCAATTTTTCATTATTATGTTCTGTACAATATGAATTAAAAAAATTACCAAAACTTCCGATCAAATTGCACTCATAAGCTGGCCATTCATCCTTAGCATTAACCCTTTTGACAATCATTGTCCTTTTGTCCCTTGAGGAGGTAGGCCATTTACATTGAGTATTGTTTATCAGCCAATTACTGGGGATAACAGAGACATCTCCATTGGTAAAATGTACAACAGCATACTGTGAAAAAAATTGGCCTTTATCTAACTATTCATTTATGACTTAAAACACAGTACATCACAGTAATGTGCTTGTCGATCATTTGTCGAAAACAGTAAGCTCATTTGTTGGGATCAGTGTAATAGTCCTTGATACATCATAAAAAAAATGATTACCAGCAAGCTGTAAGCTCGTTTATAGCTTAAGCTTGAAGAGTCGAACAACTTCTCTATGTGGAAAAATTTTGTCCGCGGGAGGTTTTCCTAAAATCGTACATCAAAATGTCCTGGGTAGGGTAAAAATGGAAATACCCAACAACGGACAATATTTTATTGACGGATAATTAAGTACGCCTTATTAAGCATTCCTGAAACTCTCATCTTGCTGGTTATCACTTAACTGACATAACCAAAAATCATAAAAAGAACATGTTGAGGATGAGGGACAAGTGGAAATACCCAATATTTTTGTCGGACAATGTTATAGAGAAGCATTACTAGAACTTGTGAAGCATTCCTCAGAGTATCAGGTTGCTGGTTATCACATAAGCATAAAATTGACATATCTTCCAAGCCTTCCGATGTGCCGAAGGAAAACCTCCTGCGAACAAGATTTTTCCATGTAGAGAAGTTGTCAAGCTTAAGCTATACACGAGCTTACAGCCACTTACCATTGTATGTTATGTTAAAAATATCGTGATATCCAATGCATGGGTTATGTAAACAGGGGATTTATTGAGGTACCTACTCGAAAATTTCAAATTACATACTATGTATAAGTGAAATGACAAAATTGTCATTTATAAGACATTTTGTTAAAATACCATCTTTTAAAGAAATAATTTCGCTTGTATCTGACAATTCACCAACTGTGCCACAATAAAATAATTTCGAAGGACACGGCCTATCAAAATAGTTAGTGAAGGACATGAATTTTCTATATGCAATGAAAATTATATTTTTTTCAACATAATTTTTTTCCAATTTTGCAGGTACTTCAGATTCTTTTAAAATAAAATAGCAATTTGGCTTCCTCAGTGTTAAAAGAATATCATGAAAACGCACACATCCAAAATAATCTATATGTTCCCCATTATCACTGATCTTAAAGTCAAGTATCTTCGAAAGTTCTATATCTTTCCTATTATAAGGTTTTGACGAAAATACATTATATTCATTTATTTTCTTGACAAAATGTCGTAGGGGAAACTTAGTGTTTTTTAATGACATTTTTATTGTATGCATATAGTTTTCAAATTTAAAACAACTGAAGTTATCAAGCGGTCCAAATTTCTGGACATCTGCAGGTAAGTGTACTAAATTGTGCACATTGTGGTTAACATATTCAACACCATAATGTTCACCAAAGTTTTCTACAAAGTATTTAAGCAAGTCTGCTGCAAACTGATTATATTCGAGACATAAATGCTCAGTTGTTAATATTCTCATTGCAGTGTGTAAACACATAAAGTGCATATATAATGAGTTACTCATATTATTTTTTAAAAGTACTGGTCCATAGTACAATAAAAATTGCCTTAATTCTGTAGCTTTGAACCGCTCAATATCATTCAAAGATCTTGGCTTTCTTACAAATTCCACAATGCTAACTTTTCGGAATTTTTGAATTGAATCATTAATGGTATTGAGTTGTGTTTGATTTAACCTGACAGACTGATTTCCCTTCACCCAAAATAGTATAAGCCTTTTAGTTACCCCAAGACATACTAAGTGCATGTAATCGAGGGGTACCTGACTAACGAGCCCAATATTTAACTTTAACATTGATGTCGCTATACCCTTATGGAAATCTTCATCAACCATATTTTTGAATGAGTCATCAGTTCTTAAAGGGGAATTTCATTCTGGATATGTCATTCTGTTATTCACAAAGGTTCCTTCTGTAGAACACTTTGTGCATCCAAAATAGGCATTGTGGCTCTTAATGTTCAAAATGAAAGCCTTTGCGGGAGCATCGCAAAGCACTTTTGTAATTCGTACCTGAATATCTTTATTTTTATATTTAAAACCTTGACTACTAATTTGGAAAAAGTCATCGGCAACATACTTTAAAAATTCGTTGGGGTCTACGGGTTTACTAAAACCATGATAAACTCCAACAGGGAAAACAAAATCGTTATTGAGATTTTCAATATTACATAGAATAGGCCAAAACTGACTCCCACTACTTTTGGCAAGTGGTAACCCATCCACATTTATTTCTATCTGTAATTCTACAAGAGGTGTAAAGTTAAATCTGTCCAACACTGAAATAATAGACTGCTTTAATCCAAAATGGTAATAATAACCAGGGAACATATGACGAGCTTCATATGGGACAACTTCTTTTGTTTTCAGAACTGTCCGTGCATCTATGGAAATTGGTAGATCAAGATCTTGTTTTAAAATATGTAATAATTTTGTGTATGTATTTTGTGGTACTCTACAATCGACTGCCCAAGTATTTAAATGAGATAAAAAAGAGTTAGTTTTCTCTGGAGAAAAAATATTTTTTATATCCTACTGAACTATTAAAACCATATAATACCTTGGTTACGATAATCATAAACAGGGTCTTAACTCCCAAGGGAGTTAAGGATTTTCATAACTCCCAAGGGAGTTAAGGAAGGGAGTTAAGGATATCATAACTCCCAAGGGAGTTAAGGATTTCCATAACTCCCGCTTTTAGCTTGAATAGGTAACACTTTGACAAAAAATAGAAATTTTGATTTATGGCTTATTCCTTTATAAAAATAGACAGAATACAGTAAATTCAGTAGGATATAAAATTATCTATGTACCACGGGAATTATCAGGAGTTAATACCCACGGGCAATTGGTGTCCCTCGGGCCGAAGGCCCTCGGGACACAAACGTTGCCCTGGGGTATTAACACCTGCATAATTCCCTTGATACATAAATAACTATTACATCAACTGGCTTTTTAATAATAGCTTCAACTAATTTATCACTAATTTCAGTGTGTTGATTATCATTAGCTGTGTTAAAATCAGGAGCACGAGGAACAGAGGAAGAAAGGGAGGAAGAAGTGAGAAGAAGCAATGGATCTGGGGGAGTACTGATGGCTTGTGAAGTACTTGGAAGATTCCGTTGATTTTTGAGCCAACTTTCCTGTCGGACTTTTAATTGTTTCTTATATTTCTTTTTTTCTTGGTTTATTATCCGATTCACATGACGAATGGAGTATTGGAATCCTCTTTTCCGAGTCTAGAAAAATTAATTGGGAAGCCTAATTAAAATTATTGATGAAATTATTAAAATTATAAAAACTAGTTTTACTTTTGTTTATAATAGTTTTTCGAAAAACGCTATGTGTATTTTTTCAATGGTATTTTTGAAGTTTCTCGATTTCAAATTTTATTGTCGGGTAAACCGAGGGGTAAAGTTTTTGTCTGGTTTATATAATATTAAGTATGTTTATTGAACAAAAATGTTTGTGTCTCCAAATCAATGACCTCCAAATAGAGAATGACAAAAGAAAATATTTGGATAAGAACACAAAATAAAAAGCCGATCAAATATTCCCCAGTATATTATGCAAATACAAAGCGTTTTATTTTTAGTCCTTATTCGATTACTTCCTTTTTCCTTATTAGTTTATGTGAGTAGGTGGGTAAAGGTTAACTGGATACTGGATATTGAATGTTCACGTTCCAAGAGACTCAACATGTTGAGTGCTTAGTGAGCGGCTTTGTTAAAAACAGATGAAAATCAGCTCTAGGCCAATCGAAACTGTTCTACCTTGTGTATTCCACTTGATGGAACAAAGTCGCTCACTAATCACTGAACATGTTGAGTCCCTTGGAACGTGACCAATGATGCTTTCCAACAATGACAAATATAAAACAGGACCTTAACGTCCATAACCTAACCTAGCTTGTATAACTGAACTGAACTGAACTGTAAAATACATAATTATCAACCCCTCATTTCATATTACAGTAGTAATAATTGCCATTTCATAAAAAGTGGCACTTACCTTTTTAACTTCTTCTGCTGGGGAGCTCATTTTAACTCGAAACAACGGATCACTACGAAAAATATGCAATAAAATTGCAAGTCATGCCATTTGACAAGTTAGGATTATTTTAGGTTAGGGTACTTAGGGTAGCGTTCACAGACACTCGATCGGTAACTTTCAATGTTTCTATCTTTGTTTGAAGCGTGAAAAGAGCTGAGACGGAAATCGGTGCCCCTGCCCGACTTGAATAGCGAACGCAGCCCGCGACTCAAGGATATTAGAACAGAAGGCAATCCATTCAATGACCGCAGGGAGTAGACAAACAGCTGTGTGATCTAGAAAACATGCAAAATGCAAAGTAGTTATTTGATAAAACTTTTGGTGGAATCCCTGACGTTAGCCAGAATCTGGCATGCAATATAATGTTCTAAAAATTGTTGGATTGCCTAATTGGATTGATTTCGGTTTTCTTTCGGTTATAATACCTACTACACTACCTAAATGAAACTGTCAATTGTTGTCAAGCCGATGATAAAATTATATTGTTTAGTAGAGTAGATTGATTTAAATTATCAGAAAATACTATTATATTTTTATCAATGATTATGAACATAACAGTGACATTATATGATTCAGAAAATGTCACAAAAGAATGACTATGAACATGATAGTGACATCTTAGCAATGTGCTTCTAATGTTTATTGTGGCTCTAAGAAAATATGTTAGCAATATTGAATTCAGGTGTTCATGTAATATTCGGAAGATTGTTGAGATTTGAAATATTATATCAATATGATTTCAAAAACATCACAAAAGTTACTTGAAAAAAATGTTACGTGATGTTTTTGTGATATAACATGTTTGGCGGGAAGATATAAAATTGTAAAGTATTTGTCACATGTCATTGAAGTTATTCGTGTGATTTCAGCTAGTACCTACCTAATATACATAAAAAAAAGAAAATAATACGGGAAAATGGGAAAAATTTAAGACATGCCAGAAGGAAAAGCAGGGAATTTTTTAGACGATCAGCCTCCAAGTCCTCCTGCTCCAGCAGCTAAGAAGAAAAGAGTAGTTACTTTTAAGTTTTAGGCAACGAATACTCCATTTACGCATGCAGTTATGAGGATCTGTGTTAAATAGTGTATGTTTTGACATTCTGCGTGAATGCAAAGAAAAGGCACAGGGAGAAACAGTTTGAATGTCATTGGATGGATGGTCCAATGTGAGAAATTGTATGCTGTTCAATTATAATACAGAATGACTTTTTTTTAATGGATTGGATAGTGAAGATACTTCAGGTCAACCTCACAGAGCTGAATAATTGAAGGATATTGCCTTGGAAGTAATAAATAGAACTGAAGAAAAATTTGGCGTTAAAGTTAAAAGTTTTGTAACAGATAACGCAGGAAATGGAAAAAAATGCGTACAGAGCTTACCAATCATACTGATATTTTAGAGTACGGATTCTCGGCACATCTTCCAAATTTGTTCGCTCAGGATTTGAAAATTTCAGGAATTACAGAACACGTACTGCAAGTTGTAAAATATTTCCGAATAAACATTTTACAAACAAGCAGGCGGTAAAAAACTTATTTTACCTCAAGAAGTAAGATGGAATACCATGAGCGACTGTATCAGATCTTATTTAGAAAATAGATGAAAATTCGTACATCAGGTCTGCCAGGACCACAAGGAAAATATTGAAGATGGTATTAGTAAACTAGTAAATGATTACCATATTGTGGTAAATACAAAGGATTTCTTAACGAGGTTAGAGGCTATTTCGGTGGCAGTTGACAGAATGTAACATACAACAATTGCAGTTGCTGTAGAAATTTGGATTTAACTGGAAAAGGACTTGAATCTGGAAGACCAACCACTAGATGTTTAACACTTTTATTATAAAAGAAGGAAGATCCCTCCCATTTTTTGGCAAAACGGATCACCGGTTTTGTGTGCAACTTAGTTCTTTTTCTTGAAGTTTGGTCAGAAAATGGTTAGTTCGTAAGCAGCTTATGTGTTTGTTATTTGAGATAATATAGTCAATTTCATTTCTAGTTTTCCCTTTTGAACTTTTCTATATCCAACGAGATATTCTACTATGCTGGAAGGGTTTTTGATAGAAAGAATTCATACATTAAAGATTTTCATTCTATAAGTAGTTTAATAACATCTTGCTTCTGTCGTTCCGATCTCGTAATTCAAGGTTACCAATACTAGTAATATCCTCATCTTTTTTGTTTTAGTCTATTTCTGTATTGAGGTCGCGCCAATTCACATCAAAAAATGTGATTTTTCTGATGTCGCGCTGCTGCAATATCTGTATAATGCTTTCTTCATTATCAGATGAACTAGTAGAATAGTAGACTTGGATAATTCGCAGGCTGTATTTTCTCGAAAGTTTCACTATTATATGGATAACTGTATCTGATATTGAGCACATTGTATGGTGACAAGTTGTTTGCTATTTTTGTTAATGATAATTGTGACTGTAGGTACCTACCGTTTCCGCGTTCCATGACAGAATTTGTTTGGTCTAAGATAAGTCCTGATCTCAGAGTTGCACACTTTTTTCCGTGCAGTCGCATTCCACATAAACCTGAAGAAGTTCCAGTTAATTTGATTTAGTTCTTCTATAGTTGCGTTTTTCGTATGTTGTATGTAGCTATGTACGGTTTGCTAATTTACTTTCAATTTCTTGCCTTCCCAGAATTTGGGAGAGTCTGTGTTGTAGTTGGCATTAAAAGACCATGCTTGCTAGACGTGCTTGGTGAGTTTTCCTTCAGCCGCCCAATCTAGGAATAGACGCTTATTCTGGGCCAGACGGTACTATTTGACCTGTTTTCGGATCAGGTACTTTTATACTATACCTATCCTTAGTACTCTTTGAAATCCCTAGCGCTGTCAAGATTTGGTTTTAGTTTTAACGCACAGCGTCTCCTTTATCTGAATGATACGACAGGGCATCATCTATCAAATTCTACCAACCAAATCCCAATACATCAAAATGATCAGCTGCTCGACGCCAAAGTAGACGCACACATAATACGATAAATTCACGTTGCTGCGTCGGCAGGCGTCACGACGGAACGAAACGAAAATAGATCGATTCTCTCGTTTCGGTTCGCTTGCGTTCGCCAGTTTCCACCTAGCGATCTCCGGACAGCTTGAACCGCTTGCGTGCCGACGCCACGCCCATAATTTGCGCGACCGACCAATCGACGCAGCCGCGCTTGTCGCGTCCTGCTGTCTGATTCTCGACGGCGTCGCATTGGGGATTGTCCCTTTTTGCTGTCCCTCGGGGGAATACACATGCGAGGGACCGAAAGTCACCGAACTGTGCCGATGCGGAGCGTCGCGACGCTTCAAAGCAGGTGCCGATGTGGGGACTCTCGCGCTATGTTTTATGTATATGGTCGTATACACACGGAAGTTTCTCCCTATGTGTATGTATGTATGTCTGTATGTATGGAAGTTTCTGGTTTGGGGATTCGGGGGGGACTGCCTGCGATGGGGGATCAATACTTGGGGTCTTTTAGAGAGAGTTTGTGTCTGGCGGTTGGGTGTTTGAACTTTGGTTCTTTGATGAAGTTTGTTTGTTTTGGGTGTATTTGAATGTTTTTCAATGAAAATGCGTGAGAATATTGAGAATTATTATTTTTGTCAACGACGCATTAGTCATTACCAGCGGAAACATCAACTCACATCACCGCTGTGACTACTAACTCAAGCAAAAGTAAATCACAGAATGGTCACATTGAGTCAGAGCTTGTGACATGGATAGAGTTTACCTATCGTAGATATGTTGAACAGAACTACAGAAGTCTCGTCTTCGGAAAACAATCACATCACTGAATCATAAAATAAGAATGACATTATTGACACACTAGGGTTTTAATTTTTCCTATGGTGCTCCAACCTATATTTCCTTCCCTCATCATCATAACTTAACTGGCAATCAATGGAAGTACCAAGGTACTTAGTTACCTATTCAATTTTTTATTTTCAAATTTTTCGAACATTCAGAAGATGAAGAGTAAAGATAAATTAATGACTCACTCACCATAAAGAGATCGTTCTGTGACCAAAAGCACAGTTCGATGGGATTTTGAACAATTTCACAGCTCCTGAAATCATCTTCCATTAGAAGGGGTCCAATTGGTGGACCATTTGCTACAGTTTCTTCGTAAGCCTCTGCGGGTAATGATACTTGAAGCTCTTCCCTTGTAATTTGTAATTAATTCTTCAGTTAGGTCATACAATTGCTTTTACAATAACTTTTTCTTCTGTAAGTAATATAAATAGTTCCTAGTTCTTTTCATTCAGTTTTCTTGTTCTTCAGCTCATGCCACTCATCGTCTTATCTTGTTCGTGACGCTCTGTCTTCTATCTGCATTATTCTCATTCATCATTCATTTGTGGTCTTTTCTTGTCATCCGATCAAGTTGCAGGTTGTTCGTGATCTCTGCTTCCTAAGTTTGCTGTGATCTACAATTCTCAAAAATGAATCCCTAATTTTCCAGGTAACTGGACTATTCGAGATAATTTAAACTTATGGCTAGTACTGGTTGATAGATAAATGCCACATTTACGTGCAAATAAATCGAAAAATCTCTATACCACTGTGATTCTGGAGTTTTCAGTTCGAAAAATAAGCATATTTATTTGGAGAAAATGAAGCTTTTTGTGCGATAAAGCTGGTTCGGCTCGTCAGCTTCAGCTCAAAAGCTTAATTTTTGCTCCTAATAATAAAATCTACTATAACTTGTTGTTTTCTTACTTCTGTATTAAAATCCGCCATAATTATTGTACCTACTTAGATTTTTTTTTGATTTTTGATTTCACTTGAAGCTTTAGTGCCGTCTTCGTAGAACGGTTCTTTTCCGTTCTGTCCTCAAATTCAGAAGTAGGTTCTCATGTAATTGGCTAGTTGTCTTTTCCAATAGTTGCTTTCAGAAATTATCAAAATTTACCCTTCTCATCTTCTTGGAAAGTTCTAAAGACCACCGCGAAGATTACTTAAAATCGCGTTCGTACTAACTAATTCCAAGCTTCTGTTAATTTTTTTCCACTCCATCACCACCAACAACAAAACCACCATAGAAAATCGTATTAAACGATGCAAATTCCATCTCGACGGCGTTTAGTTCTGGTTCAGATGTTAGCAACGGTCCGGTCAATTGTTTGACAAACCGAACCAAAGTCTATTTACCAGTGAAATCTTTTTCGATGAGTTTTTGAATTGATTATCTATTATTATGGTTTTGCTTTCTTTCTTTTATTACTTTTATTGTCGGTTAGTTAATAAGTTTCAGGTCGATGGTTTCACCAATGTCAATAAATATCCTCGATGCTTGACTTGATTCACTATTTGAAAAACTCGATTTACTTATAACCTACTTCTTAGTTCGAGTTGCAAAAGGTTTAAAAAATCCTACTATACGCAAAATAATTCTGAAGCTAATTTTGCATTGAGATCCCGGTACAGAGTTTTTAAATAATGCGTTTTCCTTTTAAAGCTGCGATTGATCCGTTGTCACTGATGTGAAGCTTATTTAATGCTAAATTACATAATAATGAGCATTCGAAATTTGATAGAATCCTGAATATTTATTAATATTCTTTAAAAAAGTATCTATTTAACCATACAAACAAGCTATCAATTAACCATAATTGGAACAATCCCACTCTTATTCAACTCTTAGATAATAAAATTGGCATACGCATCTACTAATCCCTGCAGCAATATGCGTCATATGGAAAATAATTCCCATTCACTTGATTAAAAGAAAAGACGTCATCCAAATGCAATTTTCCAACACCGTCATGCGTGAAATTTTCCCGTTTTGCAAAAATCGAAATCTGCAAGACTGCATGACTTTGACAATTCTAAGGCGGCGCACTTGAAAAGGAACATGTTTTCATGGGTTGTATATGCACCCAGGCGGGTGTTGCAACTTACAGTGCTGAATCTATTTTACCCACTGTAGGTAGAAGATAATTAATATTTCTATCCGAAGACTTTATTAATTGCTGGAACGTTACTTGGCATGTTTTGGTTTTGTAATTATTATTGTTTGAAAAATAGGTGTGATTAGGACGTATTTTAGAAGTTCCTGTTTTGGATCATGGCGATTCGGTCTAGAAATAAGTTTAGAGTCCATCTGGTTTGGAACGTGAATGATATGAAGAACAAAACGGCCATGCAAAATTTGAATAGACAATTTTCATACCCAACGAATTAACAATGAAGATACATACCTATTCAAATCATGTTAATGGGGTGTTAGCCAACTGTGTGCCCAAACAATTTTCGCCGCCTCATTCCCATCTAAAGTACAGAATTAAGAGCGTTGGAATGGAATACAATATTTAGACCTTAACGTATGAGTCGTGGACGGGAGACGCGCATCTGTAGTGACGTCACAAGGGTACCGGCGCTTGACAATAATAGGCAATCCTCCTTGCTTATAATCCTTGGTTTGTGTCAATCGTTCGTCGGCTGTCATTGGCTGTATTTCTCCTTCTCTCTACGTTATATCTTCCTTCCCTCTCATGTAACAAAATTTGCCAGAACGTGACGTATTTTTCAGATCACTCACCATTTTTGTTCAAATATCAGACCGCCGCCTAAGATGTTTCACTTCAAAAAATCGAGTTTTCATATGGGTATCTCCTTTGAATTTTAATTTCAAAATCTTCAAACCTCGATTGCTCGGTAACCGTTGGGCAAATTGCATTGAAATTTCCAGCATTTGTAGCTCTTATTAAGCTGTAAATGGCTTATAATTTATGATATTCCCAGATTTATAGTTTTTGAGCAAATTAAGTTTGAAGTTTCTAACAAAATTTGGACTAAAAATCAAATTTGAGGCTCAATTGCTCAGAAACTATTTGAGCTATCAAACTCAATTTTGCACGGATTTATAGAACATGTAATGCTCTTTCCAATAACTTATAATTTATTTCAATTTGCTTGGAATTTTAATAAAGATATGGCAGTTGCTCATGACGATGTCAAGATTTTGTAAATTTTCCAGAGCCAAAAATAGGATTTTCTTTTTATTTATGTTCTGCTTAAAATAGCCATTTGTAATTGATGTCGGGAATGTTTTCCACTAATTTTAACCAGTTCTATCGATTAGTGAAGTCAAAATTGAGCAAAACTGAAAAATAAAAAAATCGAGATTTTCATAGGGGTACCACCTTTAAATTCTAATTTCAAAATATTCAAACCTCAATTGCTCAGTAACCATTGAGCAAATTGCATTGAAATTTCCAGAATTTGTAGCTTTCATTATGCTCTAACTGACCTGTAATTTACAATTTTCCCAGATTTTTAGTTTTCGAGCAAATTGAGTTTGAAGTTTTTGACAAATTTTGGACTAAAAGTCAACTTTGAGGCCCAACTGCTCAAAAACTATTTGAGCTATTAAACCCAATTTTGCACAGATTTATAGAGAATTTAATGCTCTTTCCAATAGTATATAATTTATTTTAATTTGCTGGAAATTTGATAAAGATATGGCAATTGCTCATGACAATCAAATTTTGAAAATTTTTTAGAGTCAAAAATAGAATTTTCTTTTTATTTTCGATTCTGGTTAAAATCGCCATTTGAAATCATTGTCAGGGCTGTTACCCACTAATTTTGACTAGGGATGGCAAAAATATATCGATATATTGTAAATATCGATATATTACTCAAATATATCGATATATTTTAATCGATATTTTACATTCGATATATCGAAAAAAATATCGATATAATCTTTTCGATATGTCGGAAATTTTGAAATAATAATCAGCTCGTGCGCATAGTTCATTTGTTGACTGTGACACTCTGACAGTTGACAGTGGCGGCTAAAATAGAACAAACGTTAGTTAGGGCGTGTACGTACCAATTGAATGAGGAAAAGAGACTTTCCGCACTCTATGGCATGATTAAGGAATTTCATTTTTCTACAATCGTGCGGAAAAATACTTTTCCGCACGCATTTTAGGACATGAAAGTATCATCAGGGTGACCTAACATTGCATAATTATTTTACTTTTCCACACTAGTGCGGAAAAGTGATATTTTCATGGCCTGAAATGTGTACAGAAAAAAAGCTTTTTTCGCACGCTCGTAGAAAAAAATAGAAAAATAAAAAATATATCGATATATTCAAAATATCGATGTTTTTTGTTCGATATATCGAATGTATCGATATGTTATTTCGATATATCATTTGATTCGATATATCGATATATTTTTTTTATTTTGCCATCCCTAATTTTGACCCATTCTATCGATTGATGAAGTCAAAATTAAGCAAAACTGAAAAATAAAAAAATCGAGCTTTTCATAAGGATACCCATTTGAATTCTAATTTCAAAATATTCAAAACTCAATTGCTCGGTAACCGTTGAGCAAATTGCCTTGAAATTATCAGCATTTGTATGTGTGTCTCTAATAATTTACAATATTCCCAGATTTATAGTTTTTGAGCGAATTGTGTTTGAAGTTTTTGACAAAATTTGGACTAAAAGTCAACTTTGAGGCTCAATTGCTCAAAAACTATTTGAGCTATCAAACTCAATTTTGCAGGGATTTGTAGAGGAATTAATGATCTTTCCAATGGTAAGTATGTAATTCGGTATCGGTTGATTGCATTTGCTTATTAATAACTTATATTTTTTTGTTAGTTTTTGGTTTATAATATCATCAATGCAAATAATGTTGTCAAAAGTTGATGGAACCCCCCACTCAAATTTCCAATTAACTCTACTTTTTCTTGACTCTATACCAAAACCGTCAAAAAAGGGCGACATAAAACGCAAAAGTGAAAATCGAGAGAGTAAACTCAACTTTCCAGAAGGGTGCTTAACCGCAACCGTCAGCAGGAACTGCATCTGACACCCCTCCAAGGGTGGCCCTTGACTCACACCCTCGTGTGCCGGAGATGAAATTTCCGCTTAAATATATTCATTATTTCTCGTTTACAAATATTGCCCTTGCTGGGTGATGTTTCCTGAACTGACGATAGGAGGGCGGAAAGTGGGTTTTTTTCACTAAATTGGATGCGTTTTTGCTAATATAAATTATTGGATTAGGGGTTAAGGATATTAAGGATAATAGTTATTTATTTTTTCTGCTTGGATTTTATGAAGAAAGATGAGCATGCCAGAATTAAATTGGATGTGTGTGGAGAAAGTGGCACTATCAGTAGCAGAGTGCAGCAAATCAATTAAGTATAGGTACCTTAGTATGATTAGGAAGTATACCCAAACAAAGAATGGATTATGGCAATGGGATGTTGAGCTATGGACGCGCAACTTGGTAGGTAGGTAGGTAGAAAGCAAGCAAGTACCTACTTATTTCCAACAAAAAGTCAAGGAGAAACAAAAATTAAATTAAGCGACAGGGGGGAGGAAAAACTGGAAAAATTGAAGTACTCAACTCAAATGGATCAAGGGAAAAGTAGTAAATGTAAATAATCAATTCTTTCCTAGGGAGAAAAGTTACCTAAGTGCTTTTCGAGAGGCGTAAGGGCATCAGCATTTATAATTAAATAAGTAAGTCTTAATAAATCAGAAAATGTCAATTTGGATCAGCGAAATTACTGGAAAACGTAGGTACTTTTTTTTAAATCAAATATTCACGTGAATTGTTTAACGGTTAACTTCGCTCTTGGTGTGTGTTGAAATATAGATTTCTAGAATATTGGAGAACCCCTCTCTATTAGATCCTTACCTTACCTCTAGGACAAACTTCAGCATTTCATTCGGCAGTGTTTTGCTGCCTCCCTTTTGTTTAATGAATAAATACCCATCTAAATAATTACCTTGTCCTGTGGTGTAAGGTGTATAGTGTTGTATATTACATACACTTGTTCCCCAACATTGTAAAACTTAGAACATTTGCTATGATCTAAAACTGTCTTTATCTTTGAATTGTTATCAGGTTTCAAAAGATCAAATCTTGTTCTGGGTCTTATCTTCAGTACACATTCAGCCGCTGCTAAGAGGAAATCAGCTAATAAATGAGAAATCTGACTATCTGAAATATCTTGTTTATTCTGAGAGGATATAGCTTTTTATAAAGCTTTTTTTACTGTCTGAACTGCTTTTTCAGCAGACCCATTACTTTGGGGGTGATATGGGGGTGCTTTCACAGGTTTAATGCCAATAGATTGACAAAACATTATGAATTTTACAGAACCAAAAGGAGGTCCATTGTCAGACACTAGTTCAGATGGCAAACCCATGAAGCTGAAAATTTCGTTCAATTTCAGAACCGTTTCTTTTGCACTAGTACCAAACTTCATATGTTTCACTTTCAGCCACTTCGATTTACTATCTACTAAAATAACAAAACTTCGGCCAAATGTATGGAAAAATCAATGTTTACTCGAGATAAATTACTTGGTGCTGATGGTCATGAAATCAAAGAATTAGTGTTGGTAACATTCTGAAGCTGCTGACAAACTTCACAATAAGTTATAAACTGCTCCACATCTTGTTTTAACCTTGGCCAACAACAATATAACCTAATTAACATTTTTGTTCTAACTATGCCCAGATGCTGTTCATGAAAAAGCTCCATTACGATGCAATTTCTCTGGAATTACAACCTTGTTACCTAATAAAAGACAATTTTGTTCTATACTGAGAGCTCTTGTTTCTTTCTAAAATATGGTTTCAACTCATCTTCTACAGAATTTGGAAAACCTGATTTTGAAAAATCTAATGTTTTTATTAAATTTGGATTTTTGCCTGTCTCGAAAGCAATTTCTCCTGAATTAAGAGGTATTTTATTTATTAGGCTGAAAGAGAATATACAATCTGATGTATCAGTACTACCACTCATGGGTAACCTAGAAAGGCCATCGGCATTAGCAATTAATTTTCCTTTCCTATATTCGATAGAATAATTACCTATAGTCGGACAACGTTATGGCCCATCTACTAATTCTAGCGGCAGCCGATACAGGAATGCCTTTGTTCCTACCAAAAATAAATTTAAGAGGTTCATGATCCGTTATTAGGAAAAATTTTCGACCAAAAATATATTTATGAAATTTTTTCAATCCAAACATTATTTCCAACCCTTCCCTTTCCAAATTTGAATACTTTTTCTCAGTCGTAGGAAGTGTGCTAGTCGCAAACATCACTGGTCTATCTTCGTGATCTATTCTATGACTGAGTACTGCGCCTACACCATAGCCAGTACTATCACATGTTAAGTAGAGTGGAAGTTTTGGGTCGTAGTGGACCAAAACACTACTAGACGTTATAAGCTCTTTGCTAAACTCGAACGCTCTCTGGCACTCTAAAGACCAATTTTTAATAAAATCCACTTCCGCTCTACACAAATCATACAAGGGTTTTAATTTGGTGAAAAGTATAGGAATAAAATTTCCATAATAATTGAGAAGTCCCAAATAAGATTTTAATTCAGTGAGATTTGACGGAGTCGGAGCATCTTTAATGCACTTAATTTTCTCATCAGTTGGGTGTATACCATCTTGGTCTATAATATGACCCAGAAATTCAACATCTTTCAAAAAATTTACACTTTCTTTCATTGACTTTTACATTGAATTTGTGAAGTTGTGTAAACACCTTGACTACATTTTCATGACATTGCTCCAAGGATTCTCCATAAACCAGGATATCATCCAAATATACTTTACAATTTGGCAACCCTGTCAATATGGTATCCATGGTGCTCTGGAAAATTCCCGGAGCAGCACTAATGCCGTAAGTTAACCTATTATAGGTGAACAGACCTAAATGTGTATTTATTGTAAGTAACTCTCTAGATTTTTCACTAATTTGGAGCTGTTGGTAGGCTCCCTTTAGATCTAAGACACAAAAGTATTTTTGACCACATAAACAAGCAAAAATATCCTCTGGAAGAGGTAAAGAACAATGATCTGACTCCAGGACAGTATTAAGGGTTTTTTTGAAATCCACACAAATTCTTAATTCACCTGAATTCTTTTTAGGAACTATACCAATGGGACTTGCCCAGTTACTAAAACTTACTTTGGAAATAATTCCAGACTTTTCCATATTTGATAATTCATATGTAACTTTTTCGCGCAAAGCATATGGCCATACGTTCTATGGAAAATTGACCCTCTTTAATTTGTAACTCAATCATAAAATTCTTAATTACAGAGTTGGGTTCTTCTTTAAACACTTTAGAAAATTTATTTTTAATTTCTTGAATTAAAAAATCTGACTTTTTATTATTTTGACTGTCACTGATGGCTTGATTATTTCGACTTTTACCTTGAAATGACTTACGTACTGTTGATGACTGACACTGACTCTCTAACTAACATGTGACTGATTGACAAGACACAGACTCCATTGACTCAATTGACTCATTCTGACTGGCTTGACTTAACTGACCTAGACTAAAAATATTTTTCCAATTAGGACTTATAACATTAAGCCAATTCCTACCTAAGAGTGGTTTAAACTCTCTAGTTCCATCAAGAACCACTATAGGCAAGAAATACTTTTCTGAACAATACTTTTACATCTATCCCAACAACGATTTTGACTTTCTGACCTGTGACTACTTTTAAATTATAATCAACAGAAAATAATTCACATGAACTAAAAAGTTTTTCAAATGTAGCCACATGTATGATGGTCTTGCATGCACCAGAGTCTACTTCAAATTCTAATGGCTTACCCTCGACTATTATATTTACCCTTGAAGTATTTTCAGAAACCTTGTCTATTTTTGAAATAAACTCCAGCTCTAACAAGTTTTCTCTATCCTCTGACTCTATATCACGCTGCACGCCATCTTCTTCCAATGCTCTAATGCCTGAACTACGACAGGCTGTACTTGTGTGACCCTTTTTGTGGCATTTGAAGCATTCTCATGCTTTTACTGGGCAGGTATTTGGGTTGTGTCTTCTTTTACACCTGAAACATGGCTTCATCTCCCTTGAAAAGTTATTGGAACGTGACTGCGCTGCAGACTGATCTTTCTTCTCTGGTTTTACACTGTGACTAGTGACTTTCTTATGACCCAATTTATTAACTTTCAGACCTTCGCCACTGATTGTACTATAGATAGCTCTGACTTGCCCTTCAGCTAGCTCCATTGCGACAGCGATATTAAAAGCATTTGCCCAAGTCAAGTTATCTTCTGATAACAGTTTTCACTTAATTGACTTTGATCTTAGTCCTCAAACAAATTTATCTCTGAGAGCCTCTTCCAGAAAATTTCCAAATGAACAATATTGTGGCAAATTCTTTAATTTGGACGATAAGGACTTTATGTCTTAATTAGGCTCTTGGTGTGCCCCGTAAAATTTGTACCCCTCTGCTATTGTTTGGACTGAAGTAATTTATGAGGGCTGTTTTCAAGTGATCATAAGTTTTAGGACTTGGCAAGGATGCGGAGACAGAATATCCTTCAGTGCCCCATAGGCCTCAGGACTTATTAGTGTAAGAAACATGGCCCGTTTTTTCTCCTCTCCTTCTATATCGTTGCAAGTGAACAATTGGTCCATACGTTCCATATACCGGGTGTCCCACCGAAAACTGCCAATGGCCTATATCTTGAAAACGGTAATCGATTTAAAAAAAATGAAAAACCCGTTTGGAAGGTTGGAAGGGGAACCAAAACAAGGTACTTCTCAGGTCTCCCTGAATTACCCCTCCGGCCGTAGCTACCCTAACCTTAAAATCTTAAATGGCACTAGGGGTCATGTGATACCTTGTTTTAAAGGTCTTTTAATTCTCTTAATGGATATGTAAAAAAAACTTATCCAAATTTGAATGTGACTCTCATTTTGATGCAAATCTTATTTGATCGGGTGGAACAGGTAAATGTGATTTAAAATCTACGGCCGGAGAGGTAATTCAGGGAGACCTGAAAAGTACCTTGTTTTGGTTCCCCCTTCCAACCCTCCAAACGGGTTTTTCATTATTATTTTTATCGATTGCCGTTTTCAAGATATAGGCCATTGTCAGTTTTCGGTAGGACACCCTGTCTCTTTGACACTGCTACTGACACACAACTTTTTTTTGAAGGAACCACACCACAGCAAACGACTACTTTTTTTTAAATTAAGCACTAACAGATTATAATTGCATGGACTCGAGATCCGACGTCGCCAATTAATGTTGTGTATTTAATTGAAACACACACATTCTTTTGGACAGGTCTCTTTTCTTTATTAAGTTTTTCAAGAATACGGAACTCTAATAATATAGGTAACAATCCAGAACTCTGGGCTAGGCACGCGACTGACTCTGCTATCTTATAACCTCAAACATAGGGGTCTATTTTGCGCGCATTGACCCAGCTGACTATGACACCTGTCATGTCATTCTACATAACAACTTTAATATGAAGTTAGCTACCTATGGCCCTAACTACTAAACGAACTAAACACAACATATAGGTATTGTAAACCTGACAATTGATGTATTCAACCAGTGTAACTGATCTAAATCAATAAGAATTGATACTCCACGTTGAATATTACTTATGCCATTTGGGTGGCATAGCACGCAGAAGGCCTTAGCATTTACTACCTCCTACTTTGCTAAAAATAGATCGGTGAAATCGCCATTAAATCCTTTGACCAAATAGCGCAACTACTGCCCTCCGTTAAGCTTAGGATCGTAGCGTCGTTAAATAATTCGATTTATTAAATTCCCCCGTAAACGTTCGACTAATTACGGTGAGCGTACGCTTTAAAACAACCATAAAATTAGCATGTTTAAGGAGAACCGCCTTATTTGAAAAAAAAAATCGCCTCATTAAATATTTATAAGGTTCGAGTCAAAGCGCCAGTTCGGGTTTATGAAAAATGATTCTTCCAAGTTTATTTCCTTGCCTAGGTCGTTAGCTGTCAGATGTTATTTTTTTCTTCCTTTTCTTTTCTTTCGTCTTGGCTGGACGGTTTTTCTATTGCATTTTTATGACCGAGCCGCGGCCTTTTCGAGAAGGTGATGGGAAGTACTCACGGAAAACTAATTAACATTTTTGTTTGAAGTTGATCCTTTGGATTTTATTCTAATAAAAAAAACACATATTTGTAAAGATTATGGCCAATTTAATATTAACCACTTTTTGGGAAAACATCATTATACCTATCGGCGGCGGCAGAATGCCAATCACTTTAAACTTTTTTTTTAAAGGACATGTTTAGTTAGCGTGGCGAATTTCTAATGTTTCTTTGATGCACAATACTACTTAATCTCTCAGTTGAGTAGACAAGTACCACAACATAAATCACTACATAGTAAGTATGTAACATTTATTCAATACCTACAGTTTTTTTTTCTAAGTTTTCCTATACAGCTTATAACAATCAAGGCTATACTTTTCTGCAAAACCTTGTAAAACCGAGAATGTTTAATGATGTAGAGATCAGTTTAAAAAGATAAACTCGGACAGTTTTGATGCGTGTATTACCTCATACAGGGTGGCAAAAAATACAATGACAGGGCAAAACATAGCAGAAGAAACATAAACAGTGATGACTTGTTCAGATTATCATACCGCTGTGAATAGCTGTTTCTTTTGGTCCAGGTATGATAAATAATAGATTTACATGCGAATAGTTTCAAAACTTCCGAGTTGGGTCGTGATGAAGAAACCATGGTGCAGCGGACTGTGCTCGTAATAAGCACGGTACCTACCAATTTGATGAACCTTACTGAAATTTGGAGTTAAGGTTATTGGTTGGATGTAGATTGGAAAAACAGTGTTCGAGATTGCATTGGTCCAAAAAAGAACCATCCAAACTTCTCGTGGAATGGTTTTTTTTTAGCATATTCATTGTTGTTACTTTTAAAATTAAAATTTTCTTTTATGTTGACAGAACTCTATCTTTAATGACATTTTTCTTTAACTTGAAAGCATAATACCTGTTAAAAATATAAACAACTAGCTAATGACCCGCTGCGTGCTGCGTTTCCAACGTGAAAATACATTTTGAAATAATACACTTTTTTTCAAATTTTGTTGTTGATTTTCTAAAAGTTTTTTTTTTATCCGATATCAGAGTCGCTTGCCAGTGAGTTCAGTGATGCATTTTAAGCACTCCAGAGCTGCTCTAGAGCGCCCTGGACTGTTTATAGGCGTTCCAGTTTATCAGAGTTTCGCGCAAGTGAACTTTTTTTTTCGGGATAAAAAATAGCCTATATCACTCCCCTCTATAGCCGAATTTGATTGACCGGATTAGATCGATCTGGTTCAATTTAAGTGAACCACACTGTGTTCGATTGAGGTTCATCAACAAAAAAATGATCTAGATCAGAAGAAGTTCACTTAAATTGAACCCAAATCGATCTAATCTAGGTCAATCAAATTCGGCTTATATATAGATACGTGGTATTAAATTCAAGATCGGTCCAGCCGTTCTCGAATCCAAAAAATAATAAAGTTACGTTGGTTGAATGCGCAAGCCTAAATAAATGAAATGTGGCAACGTTGTTTCATGTTGTCAAAAAAAAGTTGGGTTATGTTATTATGTAACCCAAGTAGCACATAATATGGGGTAAACATCGTTTTTCAGTGGCGTAGCCAATAGGGCGTATGGCGCCCCTAACGCTCTTAAAAAACGAAAACAAGAAATTATAAAATTATGTTGTTTCTTATTTATTTTATTGACCTCTGGTTCAGTTCATTCAAAGGAAACATGATAGTTTCTTTTTTGATGATTGATGTGGTTAAAAATGTTAAAATAAAAGTACCGTATACCGACGATTTTTTTTGTCACTTCTCTAATAATTTCTGAAAAACAATTATTATGAATTTCAATGTATTTATTTGTTTATCAAACTAGGAGGTGTCATCCCTCCGGACTTCCACGGATTTATCCTAATTTTCAAGGCGTCCGGAGGATTTTTTTAAGTTAAAATTATGTCCACACATTACTTCTTTTAGCGCATACATGTTTTTCAGAGTGGCACCCCAAAAAAATTGCTTTGAAGACTTTTTTGGGCGTGGCACCCGGGGAAATTTTTCGTCTCCGGCGGGCTTTTTGTCTTCAATTTTTTGCCTCAATAAGCAAGTAGTACAAAAGCATACAAACATTCATTTGTTACCCCCCCCCCCCCCTCCGCCAAAAGAACTATGCGCCCCCTCATATGTTCGCCCCTCCCGCCCCGCAAGGCTGGCTACGCCACTGTTTTTCAGTTGGGCCAATATTTATTCATTTTTGTTGCCAAATCAACACAGTACCAATATTGGGGCAACGTTAGCTTTAACTATATGGAAACAATATTTAAAAATAATCTTGTACCAATATTGTTTTCATAGATTAATTAACTTTTCAGTAATTTGAATATTGGCCCAAGACTTCTCACTACAATATTGATTTATGAAATATTGGCCAAATAATACATTTTATATTATCGAAACAATATTGTAATATAATATTAATTCAATATTGGCATTCAATTTTTTATCGATATTTAAATTCACTTCAAAAACTTTGTACACCCAATATTTATTCTCAATTTTTTCACAATATTGATACTTTTTGAAAAGCCCAATGAAGGGCCAATATTTACATACCAATTTTTACCAAGATTAGATTTTCTGAATTGAAAATATTGGTCCAATATAGGGTATTCAATGTGCGCACTTGCTGTGCCGACCAAAAAATAGATGGAGACTCTGCCTTCACTTTACCTGTCTTAAACCTGGTTCCGGAATGAAGCCAAAAATTGATTGTTTTCTCTCTGCGGGACCCTGGCGGGACTTAACCGTGCTGATGAGTTGTGATACAGTGAAACGGGTCCACGGATGGTCCGGCAGAGCGAAAACACTTCTTAGTCGGTTCTTATAATTGGTCCGTTACCTTAATTAAATATAATATAAAGCCAAGATTTACATACGTCTTCGGGCCAATATTGGTAATTTCAATTGGCTCTATATTGCATAAAGTTCTTGATATGATATTGATTATGTCTTTTTGGGCCAACATTTGGACACGTTATTCTACCAACGTTGGTATTTGTTTTTGGGTATATATTGACATACGTTCTTGGACAAATATTGCAGAATGTCCACATCTTTTTTTGGGCCAACATAGAGAATCTGAGTTGGGCCAATAAATCGTAGTTATTGTCCCAATATTGGCCCAACATGGGAGTGCTGCTTGGGAATGCGAATAAGTTTGTTTATAATTAAATTATTAATTAATTCAAAATGAATTTATTTTTCCGAAATGCTTAACCTATCCACAAACCTTCCTTGGGATGGCCATAACAACCTACCAAAGTTTCATCGTAATCGGATAAGTGGTGTAGGAGCGCATAAGGCACAAACAAGCAAACATTGATTTTTATATATATAGATATAAAAGGATATAATAGGGTAGTGGAAAAGGTATAATTTCAATGAAATCGATGATATATTGTTCATCTATGGAGTAAATGAAAAATATTCCTATTGAAAGAAATTTCAGAAAAAATTGCTTACTTTGTTTAAAACGATTGTGAAAGTAGAGTTTTGGGACGCACTATTTAAACGAAAATATTTCGCGCCTTGATTTTACGATATAGCTGTGTTATATTTTGAGTATGAAATGAATCAAACCTTCGTCCTATATTCGACACACACTTACTCATTAGTGCAAAAAAGAGAGATATATCAGCGTCTGTGTGTCATTACATCTAGGCGCACCCTCAACTTAACCCCACTTTTTGGAAGATTTCCATTTGTCATTCAATGCGCACTGAGCTTATCTGCATCTTTTTCTAGAAGCATGTAAAATATAAGGACGCACTGACCGCGCTCTCGCCCACTCTTATTAATGTCGGAATGCTTTGACGCTATAAGACATAACAGCTATGACGTAATTTTTGGGCGGTAAATTATAGCGTTTAAAATAAGTGCAAATTTGTTTATTTTTATTTTAGGTATATTTTTGTTTTCTAAAATCAAAGAATCATCAACTACTATTTATTTTGTTATGGAGATTATTAAAAAATATATTTCAAAAAATTGTCCACTCCCACACTAACAACGTTCGATTCGGTCGACGGACTCTTTTTGGTCTTTCATATTGATTTTGGACATGAGTTTTTGGTTTATTATTTATTGGACGATGTTCAAGTGGTTCTTCTTGAACCTCTAAGTCGGAATCGTCAAAATCGAATGGTTCCTCTTCTACATCCATGTTTGGAGTGTTAAATTATTTAGGTTCCATATTCGGCTGTTTTTCTTCTTGATCCGAACAAACAGGTGGACAAAGAGGGTTTCTCACAATATATATTAAAGGATTGTTGGTCTCTATGTTTACTGGTACTTGGTGATTCGGAAGAAACTTTTATATTCAGGTTTAGGTACTGAAATAGTTCTTATACTTGATCAATATGTTGCTTCAAAACATTTCCATCATCAGGTTGTACTAAATAGTGCAACATGCCATATTTTTTAACAATAGTTCCAAATTTCCATTAACATTTTTTGGCTTCGTAATATCTTACTTGTACTCTTTCTCCCACACTTAAATCTCTTGTCTATGGACCGGCGTTCTGACTTGACATGTTTTATTGGACGGAGTGCATCTAAGTTAGCTCTGATACTTCGTTTGAAATATAATTCGTCTGGGTATTTCCACAAAGAAGAGGTGTAGATCGATATTTTGAAAGGATTTCTTGAATCTTCTCATATTTATTGAAATACGGTCCTCGGACATAGCTTTAGTCTCATCTTTAATGTTTGAACATTTCTTTCAGCTAAACCGTTTGTTGCTGGATACTCGGTAGTTGTGAATCTTTGGAAAATACCATGTTGTTCCGAAATTGTTTTAAATTGTTCGCTCTCAAAAGCTTTGGCATTGTCTGATACCATAACTCGAGGATACCATTGAAAACAAAAAATTTCTCTCAGTAACCCTATAGTTTTATCTGAAGATGGAGCATCTCTCATAACCTTGATTTCTGCACATCTAGATTTAGCGTCATATTCTGAGAAATCAATGTCAGAATGAGATTTTTTATACTTAACAAACGCCCTGTCTCGTAGTTTCATTAGGAGTCTAGTATTTTCACTGACCCATGGAGAGAGCGGTTTCTTAATGTTAAAAGGAGCATGCAGATTGAACAACCAAACAGTATTATCTATATATATAAAAATGAATGTCACTTTTCGTTGTAATTTTATTACTCAAGAACGGACTCATCTAGCCAAACCAAATGTTTAGGCTTTGTTCGGACTCTTTATTAGTTGGTTTATGTGAAGTTTGCACAAAATCCATCGAGCGGTTCTTCATTTATCACATTTTTTGTAATAAATTAATTATTCAATAAATGGAGCATCATTTTGCTGTCAAATTCAAACTTTTTTCAGCGCTGTCAGTACCAGCATGTGGTTATGTCATTAATGTGGTCATTTCATTACTTATTTTATTTATTTATGAAAAAAATTTACTAAGCCCGCATACGGCGCCATGTCTTATAACCGATACCAAGTTTATTTTGTATTTTGTATACCGCGCCATCTTTGATACCTGGAACGAAGCTCGGCATTGCAGATACAGTAGAACAATGCTGCACAGAACTATTCCGATCAGATAGAGTGGTGCAGAAAGAGTTGGTCAGATAGAGTAGTGCAGATAGAGTAGAACAGATGGAGTAGTGCAGTGCATGCAGTGCAGATAGAGTGAAATAGGGCTGCGCTAGAGATTTTTTTTGTTTTCTTTACATTCTTTGAACATTCCTGTGCTTGAGTTTATTTATTTGGTGGTACACTTTAAAAGAATAATGCCCACAAGCTGCCTAAAAAAGGATGATGTAAAATTTTAATTTTAGGTGCCTTCTAATCCAGAGAGTAAACATTAATTTTCTTCAACCAAAGCCAAATTCACCATCGAAAAAAACTGATTTTGATTCAGCTAATAGATACGTTAACACAACATTTAATAGGTATATTTAATAATTCAGAGGCGGTACGAAGTTCGCCGGGTCAGCTAGTTATTTACAAAATTCAACGCTTTATCTACATCCTCCAGGATATACAGGGTGTCCTTAGATAAACTGACACATTTTCCTGGTGAATATCTCGAAAACGAGAAAAGGTAACGGAATGCGGTTTGTTCTGGGAGAATAAGGATTTTTCAAAGTTTTTTTTCATAGTATTGCCGAATCCTGAAATTTGGTTTTACAGACATTCGATTTTTTAAAATAATTACATACTGACTGATTCTTGATAAAACATCCGGTATATTTTGTCATCGTCAGAAAGGATGACTTATCTACTTTAAAAAAACGTATAATTTTTTTCAATTATCTTGGAATTGAATTGTAAAAATTGCACTTTGTTAAAAGTGTACCATCTGCTGGCCAAAAAAAAAGATAATAATCAATTTGTGTTTAATATGCACTTGCATTATTAATTAATTAGTGTTAAATACTTGTATTATTAGTTAACTATACGCTGATTAGTTAATAAAGGTATTAAACAAAAATTAATTACCAATTTTGTTTTGGCCCAGTCAATGGTATTTTCTTCGACAAAGTGCAATTTTCACTATGCAAGTTCAAGATAATTAAAAAAAAGTGACATTTTTGTAAAGTAGAAAAATCAGGCTTTCTGACGATGAAAAAATATACAGGGTGTTTCATTGAAAATAAGGCAGTCATTTTATTTCAAAAAATCGCATGTCTGTAAAAACATATTTCAGCAAATTTTAGGATTCGGCCATAATGTGAAAAAAAACTTTAAAAAATCCTTATGCTCCCAGAACAAACCGCATCTCGTTACCTTTTCCCGTTTTCGAGATATTTACGTGCAAAATGTGTCAGTTTATCTAAGGACACCCTGTAAATAGAATCTCAATGAATGCTATATAAGGAAGCATTAAAGAATTTCAAATCAAAAGTTGAAAAGTCTCTGTATAGGTTTTAAATATGTTAGGCTGTTTCCCTTTTCTGAATTTTAAGTTACAAGAAACCAAACAGTGATCAGATATGCGGGATATGCCATTCATTTTCAGGACATTAGGATCATTACAGGCTGAAGAATCCGAAGTGACTAGAACGTCGTTTAGTTTGGCTGTATGGTCTGTGACACGGGTGGGTCCGATATAAGCTGATGCAACAATACTTTGAATGACAACCCTAGAAACTTCTATAACCAGGAGTGACAACGTCTAACATATCTACCTACGTTAAAATCGGCACCAAAAATAATTACATCAAATTAGGGAATTAAGTCAGCTAAAGAAGTTTCCAAATAATCAATACCACTCATTAGACTGCTACATGGAGGACGGTATAGAGTGCCCAGAGCGACTTTCTTTCCCTTAAATATGGCACATACCCATAACTGCTCTAACCCGTTACCAACGTCACCTACACCCACATCCTTCAGTTTGATATGATTCCTTTAGTAAAATGCCAGCCCTTTCTAGCTGGGCATATGTTTTGTCAACCAAGTCTCCGATAATCCCAATATGTCAAGATCAGAATTCAGTATAATTTCCCCAAACAAATCAAACTGTGGACACAGAGAACGGACATTAAAATGTGAAAAAGCAATTTGTCTCATTTGTGCAGTACTGGTTTCAAAAAATGCACATTTCTTTCGATTAAGATGTAAATAATATTTTTGAAGTCTTCGCATACACTCATCCAGGCTTTTCTGACATTCTTTCTTGCTTGAACCATGGATAATTATGTCGTCAAAATATGAATGTGACTTTGCTAAATCGGAAAGAATTTGGTCTAAAATTCGGTTGAATTCAGACGGGGCAGTCTTTATACCAAATGAAAGTTGATGCATTCGATAGGTTCCTGTATGAGTTGAAATGGTTTGAATTTCGCTTCCTTCTTCGTCTACTGATAGATGTAAGTAGGCTTTAAATAATTCTAGTCGGCAAAAATATTTTGACTATTTAATATATCTTCTATTTTTCTAATTAGATAACTTGCAGACACGAGCTTGTTATTAACACCAATTCTATAATCTATACTCATAACCTGACATTTCGTAAGCTTTGGGAATGACTATTAGTAGTAAACCCCAATCACTATGGCTAATTTTTAAAATGATCCCAGCAGGTTCTAGACTGTCGAATTCTTGTTCAAGTTTTTTTCTAAGGTAGGTACTTCTCTTTCTTCAAAATAAGCTTGACGTTTTCGCATAGATGTAAGGATACTTTCAAATTTGGTACTAATCCAATTCGTTCCTGGAATATGCTTAAGTATTTTTGAACAAATTGTTCTGCAGTTGATGGTATGGTGTTAACCTTGATTTGTGTTGTCGATTTTTTTTAAGGCTGATGTCTAAATGTCTTATCCATGGACGTCCCATTAGTGGCTCGAAATTATCTGGCACGACGTAAAACTCTTCAGTTGATGTTTTATCCAAGTATCCAATAGAAAACATTCGTATAAGATCGAAATGCAATACCAGATATTTCTAATTGAATATTTAAGTTTAATTCTTTGAATTTTGAGTGTGGAATGAGATTAACTCCTGCACCAGAGTCTACTTCAAATGTTTTTGGTTTGTTTTCGATGGACACTGTAGCATAAAATTTTTGAGCATCACTGTTTGAACGATTTGTAAACATGTATATGATTTTGTTAATTTCAAATACGTCATCACTTTCGGATCCACTTTCTGTGTTAAACTGACAAGTAGTCTATTTTTTTTCTTGTTAGTCAATAAAGTTGATATGCATATGGACGCCACGTGACCACGTTGCATTGTAATTTTTAAGGGTTGATTTTGCAAATTTCAAATTTCCGCAACGCAAATATTGATTCTATTAGTTCACGATAGTCTATTTGTTTTGATTTAAATTTAAATTTTTTATTTTCACGAGGGCTTGAGTTCGTTGTTGATCGTTGAATTTTGTCGATTTCTGATGATAGAGTATTGGAAGACAATTCTTTGTTATTTAGTTTAGAAGATTCTATAGTTAAAGCCGTTTGAACAAGTTTTTAGAAAGAAGTTTCAGAAAATTGTAGAAGTTGTTCACGTATTGATCTGTCGTTAATGTCTCTGACAAATTGTGTTCGTTTAAAGAATTTCGGAAAGATTTATGTCATTTTTGCATTGGCAAGCAGTTGTGAATTTTTTATCATGAAAAATCCTTATTTTTATTCAGATATTTCTCGAAACATTCTTTATATAATTGAAATGTGCCTTGAATAATGTAAATGAATAATTCGAATGGAGGTATACAAGAAGTATTACCTGTAGTACTGTTTGTCTTGAGTTGATTCATCAGTAACTGCTTTGCTCCAGAACTTTCTGATTTGTCTCTTGCATAGCGGCTATCGGTTTCATCATTTCTTGATCTATCATCCATCTTGAATTTCTTCAATAACTGCTGCGACATCTTTCTTCAACAATACCTGTTAGAAATATAAACAACTAGCTGACCCGACGAACTTCGTACCGCCTCTGAATTATTAAATACCTATTAAATGTTGTGTTAACGTATCTAGTAGCTGAATTGAATTCAGGTCAAACCAGAGTCGCTTGCCAGTGAGCACTCCAGAGCTGGTCTAGAGCGCCCCGGGCTGTTTATAGGCGTTCCAGTGTATCGGAGTTTCGCGCAACTGACCTTTTTTTTTCGGGATTAAAAATAGCCTATATCACTTCCCTCTATAGCCGAAGTCGATTGACCGGATTAGATCGATCTGGTTCAATTTAAGAGAACCACACTGTGTTCGATTGAGGTTGGATCAGTGCACCCTCATCGACAAAAAAATGATCTAGATCAGAAGAAGTTCACTTAAATTGAACCCAAATCGATCTAATCTAGGTCAATCGAATTCGGCTTATATAGAGATACGTGGTATTGAATTCGAGATCCGTCCAGCCGTTCTCGAATTCAAAAAATAATAAAGCTACGTCGGTTGAATGGCACGCCTAAATAAATGAAATGTGGCAAGGTTGTTTCATGTTGTCAAAAAAAAAGTTGGGTTATGTTGTTATGTAATGTGAATGAGTTTGTTTATAATTAAATTAATAATTAATTCAAAATTAATTTCTTTTTCCGAGATGCGTAACCTATCCACAAACCTTCCTTGGGCTGGCCATAACAACCTACCAAAGTTTCATCGTAATCGGATAAGTGGTGTATGAGCGCATAAGGCGCAAACAAGCAAGCAAGCAAACAAACATTGATTTATATATACAGGGTGTCCCACAATCAGCGTTACAGGCCATAACTTTCTTATTTTTAGAAATAAAAATTTGAAAAAAAAAAATGACTAATGGTTAGTTAAGCTCTCTTCAAAAATATAAAAAAATCTTCCCCTGACAAAATCATCTCCTATTTACAACCCTTCACTTTCTTTTTTCAAATGGCACCCCTAATTTTTTTTTTTATTTTTGAGAAGTTCATGAAATTGCAAATTCACTGATGTATGAAAAGTTTGTTTTTCTATGTTTCGTTGGAAAAAAAAATCAAAAATGAAAATAATGATAATGGGGTTCTATTTGAAAAAAAAGCCAAGAGTTGTTTTTAGGGGATGAGTTTGTTAGGGAAGATTTTTTAAATATTCTTGAAAAAATGTGATTGTCTGTATAAGACTAAGGATGGGACACCCATTTATTTTTCCCCAAGAGACATGGAAAAACAAACTTTTTATACAACATACAAATTTATAATTTCATAAGCTTCTCAAAAAAAAAAAAAAAATAGGGGTGCCCTTTGAAGAAAAAAAAGTCAAGGGTTGTAAATAGGGGATGATTTTTTCAAGGGATGATTTTTTTATATTTTTGAAGAGAGCTTAATTAGCCATTAATAATTTTTTTTGTTTCAAATTTTTATTTTTGAAAATAAGAAAGTTATGGCCTGTAACGTTGATTGTGGGACACCCTGTATATAGATATAATGGTGGTTTTCTGACATATACATCTAATCCACATCCTACTAGATTATAGATACATATTACGTAAATACAGAATAATATTTTTCTCATTACCAACCCATGGCAGTAAATTGTCATGAAGATTTTCAATACCTATATATTTTATTTATGTAATTTAAAAATATGAACGCAATTGTCTTCTCCAGACAACTTTTATCTTCCAAAACCAATCGTTTCGTCACACGTACACTAAAAGAGCGAGAGAGTACAAAAAAATCCTCGCTTCACCCATAGAAAATCGGTACCGTCTTCAAGCCGATTTTCACCGGGGCTCTCGAACGTTTTACTATTGCGCGCATTTTAATTTTTCCACGGATTTTAGAGCGCAATTACTCACGAGCCATAAATATATAACATCAGTTTCTAGCACGGCCTTACGGCTTTTGGAGTTTATGGTGTGTGCCGGGCCGGGCGTAAATGCCAGACACTCGACCAATCGCCACACTCAAACTTGATGAATGTATAGTTATATGGTTATTTTAGTGCGCCCTCTTGAATTCTGAGAATTTTGGTTTTTATTTTTCTATTGGTAGTTAAAAATATAATCGGTTTTCAGCTGTCGGTACTACAGATGCCAGTCGTTTTTACTGAAAAAAAAAAAAAAACAGTCTTGCTTGAACATCGAGTTGAATTTTCATTGCCAAAGTAAGAAAGTTTATTTTATTCATGTTTACTCGAGTGTTTACTAATATTATATCGGGTTCATCTTGAAGTCTTGTGAATGCGCCGATGCCGTTGTCACTTTCTTGGCTTTTATCAACAAAAGTTGCTGAAAATTACTTTCATTGCTGTGAACAACGTAGGGACGTTTATGGTTGATGGTTACTCACATCGACTACCGGCAAAAGTTGAATTCTAAACTTTTTCCCAACTGCAAAAGTAATATTTAACAGGTTGACTGCCGACCACTCCGAACGGAGTTTTTTGGCACCAATCGGCGACGCCAACTACTCCGATCGGCGTGTTGTGCATGCTCAATTTATGAGTATATATCCAGTAGGCGTTGGCGAGAGAATGTCGCAGTCGCCTCGGCGTCCTTCCAAATGCATTTGTCCAGCACGTGTTTTAGTTGGTTACACGTTTTTTATTTTTTGTATCGCTAAACATGGATACCAAACAAAATAAATAAAACTTGACGTGCCTCAAAAAATATGGTCGGCAGTCAACGTGTTTTAAGTAACTTGGAGAAATTGTAGTGGATAATATTTATCCAATAAATGTTCCTATATGTTCAATAGCATTTCAATCGCATTTAATCTGATTATTATTGTGCAAGGTTTCTCAATTCATAAACTCCCGTTCAAGTTATAAAGTTGGCCTAGTTTGCATTCACTAAAGGAACAATACAACACTTATAATCGTACCTACTACAAGATGTAGAGTAGCGACTGTTCTACAGCCAGAATATTGAAATCCTTGCGCAAAAATTTAAAAAGTATACTAAAATCTCGCTGCAAACTAAAACAAAAAATTTGTCCATTCTTCAAACTCTTATCTTTAATAAGCATCGTTAAATAATTATAATTTTCTCCAAAACTTTACTCCAAGCCAACCAAAAGGGATTCGCGTAAAACCCCAGCACATCCCTCAGTTCAATTAAAAGTTCGTTTGAAAAGTTGTCGTCGGACTTTCGCGGAGTGGCTGCCGCCCTGCGAGTCTTCTATCTAATCCATTTTAATTGAAAAAAAGAAAAAAAAAACGGTAATGGACGTACTTCCTAGAATAACAATTTTGACTGCGTAAGTTGAATCTTTTGATCGTTTGGCCAAGGCATTCATGTAAACGCTAGTTTTGACACCCGCAGACGTCGCCGTCAACAAGGGAAACGGACGTGGGGCAGCGCGCCCTGAAGCGACTCCTGACCCACGTCTCGTCCACGTCTGGGGCAAGAAAAGACAACCCGAGTGACAGCTCCGAAAGCCTTTTAACATTTTACCGACGTCTTTAGATATCTATATGAAGAAGGATAGTCACCTGGAGGAAAATAAACAAAAAAGTTGTTTGCCAATCAGTCACTTCACTGAAGCGAAGTTAAAGCCTGGTGCAAATACACTTGCTTTTACCAATATCTCACGTACCTACGTACACTCACGCAAAAGGCACCAAAGGTTACCCATACATCACGACACCTCCGTTAAATTCGAAATTGAGAATAAATCCTTTAGAGAAAAATGATTCCATATACTTAATCTTGTGGGTGTAGGCCGCAGTATTTACGATTTTGCAGCAGGACTGTAGAGATCGACTCAAATAAGTTTTAAGTTTCTCACACTGTGAAAAAACTTCCATGCAAATTTATGTGGAAAAACAATTTGTCACACATCATAAAAGCCGCTTATTATATGCATGGACAAAACATCTATCCTCATCAAGAAATACTTTTTTTCTCGCAAAAAAGTCTTCTTCTTCCGTTCTGATTTCAACCGAGCCCTACTTCCACTATATTCCAAGTCGTACCATTCTTGATGTCCAGTCGGTAAGTTTCGATTCTGCGAGGTGTCGTTCTCAGCAAAAGGGGGGCCCCCTTTAATGCCATGTTTCGCAGCGGGCCCCCGTACTAATTGGGGACGCGACCCCCCGCCGAGAGCGCCGTTTTTGTAATTGGTCAGGGTCGTAAGTCATCTTCGACTGGCGCTCGGCGGGGCACAACGGTGCACTTCGGCCTTTTGCTTTCGGTACTACTCCTCGGGAATTTTTAAATATTTTTAGAAAACCGATTCTCTCGATCTCAAAAATGAGATTAGGAGTCGCAATTGTCCGGCTCCCACCGGGAAGCCATCAAATAATTATCGGACCAGTAGGAAACTCGATGTTCTATTGTCAAACAGCTTGTTCGCGCCTTGGTCGGGCTCCCAGACGCCGCCGGCATCCACTCTGATTCAATGCAAGAGACAAAGAGAATAGAGATAGAGGTGCTTCTAAGATGGTGCCACGGTACTACGGACAAAAAAGTAATTAAAATTTCTACGGTCGGGTTGGCGTTAACCGATTGGACCGATAGGTGGCAAAGATGGGATTGATGATGGAAGTCTTTTGTTTGACGGTGATGGTTCGACATCCCTTTTAGGAGGTCAAAAAATATACTCACTATATGAGTAAGTTAGGTTATTTTTTGAACAAAAGGTATCAGTTCTTTATTCATAAAAGACTTTTTTGGTATTGTCACATCTAAAAGTAGATTGGAACCTACCAGAAAAATTAGTTCATCTTGGAGGTCTATTTACCCGGAAATTAATAAGCCGGCAGTTCACCTGTCCTATGGAAATGAAGAGAATACATTACTACTACAGTCTACTTGCTGGGATATTTTTTTTTCCAAATAATTCTACATTCTTGAAAAGCTGTTAGAATTTCTGGTGACTCTATTGTATCGAAAGGCTTAAGAAAGTCAACAAATGCTAGGGCTAAGGGACGATTATACTAAACATTCTTTTTTATATGGGTTTCTAGACATTAAAGGTGATCGTTTGTGCCTTAACCAGGAGCGAAAGCTAGCTTGCTCCCTAGGTTGAAAAAGCTCTAGTCTAGTTAACAATCTTGTTCTCAGTAGTTCGTGTTTATAGCTTTTGTGTATAAGGACTATGATTGAGCTTTTGAGTAGTCCAATCATCTTGGGGTGTTCCTATTAATTGTGTATGCACTGTTGTTATATCATCTTCATTTGGAGCTTTGTAGTTCCTCATCTTTTCAAGCGCATTGTAAATCTCCTCTACATAAATGTCAGGAATACCTCAACCTTTCCACAATACGTAGTATTTCTTATCTATTGTCACATTTTTGTTTTCGTCTTGGAATAACGTTAATAAGACACTGATCCCTATTCAAAAAAGTTCACATATCTACATTTTTAGGATATTTCTGAGTGCATTCATCAAGGGGATGTAAGTCCCTTCCATTCACCGGTAAAAAAATAATAATTAAATAATTTTGAACTTACTATTGTATAAATAGTTCTCACCTTCCAAAATAGAAGAGGATCGGTATGTTGAGGTGCATTTGGTCGCTCCATGTATGGACATTTTGTAATGATTACATCTGCTGTTGTCGATTAGAATTTCTGTTGGTTTCTATCTTTCATGAAAGAAAATAATAATGAGGTGCTTCCACTTCCTTGGCTCGAGCCTTCGCCGTTGTTGCTCATTATCAAACCTTCTGTTGTGCCTGCTGATGAAGATGTTTCGTAAGAAAATCATTTCCTGTTTAGCATATTTGCGGCATTGTCTGTGACAATACATGAATTTTTTTTTTCAATATCCATGCTGAAAATACAGTCAAAAGGGCTGTAGCAATATTTTCTGACGTATGACGTACCCGACCGAGTACCCGACACTCTACAGATTTTAGCTCAAAATCTTTAGTAATAAAATGACATAATGCTACTGAGTCACTAGCAACCAATGAACTATGACCAAAAACTGGAATGCTAACACATATTGACGAACCTGAAGCCTAGTGCCGCTGCTGCGGAGGGGATACCTGTTTTTGTCGCACTCATTATGTTAAATGGCAGAAATTGCTTCCAACACGTATTGATGAAACCTGTGAAGGTAAATATGTATGACAAAACTTTCCAAAACGTCATATGTCAACGAGCAACAGAAAAAAACAACATTCCCCTCTGTGGCATCTGTCTTTCATGGCTACATTTTTTTGGCGGATATGGCAATGTGTGCGCATTCCAGTTTTTGACTATAGTTCATTGCTAGCAACTGATGTCCATGATTCTCTAGTTACAGCAATACATACATTACACTAGTCAATATATCTTCCAACATTTTTGTCGAATCTGAATACATTTTTTCCATTGTTTCCTTTATTGTATCGCTATTTACTCGGAATAACATACCTTGGATAAAGTAGGTTCACGAAAGCTCTAAAGCCTTTATCATTGATAATATTGAAAGGTTGGGAATCTGTGCGGTTTGCACTGCAAACCAATCTAGTCAATGCACGGTTCAGTTCTTTTTTCCTTTGTGAGTTACTGGACCTCTCGTTTAAGAAGATGCAATCGAGAGATGACGGTATGCCCATCTGATAGACTTATGTCAGAATTCCGAGATGTAAGTCGGAATTCCAACTTATAAGTCAGAATTCCGACTTAAAAGGCAGAATTCCGACTTCTGAGACAGAATTCCTAGATGCTAGTCGGGATACCGTAAGTCCGACTTATAAGTCGGAAATGGAATTTAATACGGGAAAAAAAAATGACAATGCTATGCTTTCGTACATTTCCTTCTGCTAGTTATCTCAGCCACTATAATCCAGATTTTGTTTCTAATAAATTCTTTGATTTCGTCAATTTCTGGTGCCTGGTTTTGTAACAGTCAATTATTATTGTAAATGGGCAATAGGGAACTTTCATGGAATAACAATTATTGAATTTAGGCTCGGTTTATTCATCTTCAGGTAAACTTGCTCTTAACTATCTACAAGACAAATTTGCCGTTCTACAATTCTGTTGGTCGGTTGGATAACTGGCCGACCAATGGGATTAGGGATTGCGTTACTACGGAATGACGTCACAGAGTATTAGTCTTTTCATACCTGCAACTTTGGTAATTTTGTAGATATTCAAATTTTGTTTGCACAGATCAGTTCCAAACCTTTTGAGGAATCAATTTGAAAAATAAAATAAAAAATGGTCAAGTCTTCTATTTCGGAAGCATTTCATTTAAATCCGCTATGAGCTAGGAAAACCATTCCAAAATGGATTGATTACTGATGAATATAGAAGAACAATATGAAACATGAAAACCTCGTTCTAAATAAGAAAAGCTAGGATAAATGAAAAACATTCTGCCTCCTTCCATAAAAGTGACTAAACTGAAATCCGAAAAAGCGATACATTTTGATGGATTTTTTTCTTCTCTGGTTTAGATTCTGACATAGATATAATAACTTTTCTGGGAGCAGGAGCTAATGACAGCAGAACTCTGTCCCAATTGTAGAGACTTAACTATTTCATAAACGTCCAGCGCTACACTGACACCAAAAATTAAGCCTGGATGAGTTATCAATACTTTCTGGGATATTTTATGCTGTAGCGTTAATCAAACGCGCTTTGAATTCATAGCGTCATTATGGATCAAGAATTTCATGGTGCCCATAAAGTAAAGTGAATTTTTCGGTCAATGTATTTTAGACAATTATTTTGATTCTACACTTATAAATGTACCTCTTTCAATTGTGCATGTAAGTATATGCACAATGTCATTATGCATATAAGGCAAGTATATATCGATATTTTGTGTCTGAATACTGGCTCACTTTGGATGAGCTCAGTAGGTACTTTCAACATATAGGGCTTCTAATTCTTCTAAGACTCAGATTCAGATAACTCATGATGGTGTTGCATTTTTAATTATTTTTTTATTTATTTATTTATCTTTCTACGGCAAGCCACTTACAACAAACATATAATCCTTAGATCCTTAAACTAATTAGAATCTACAGCGAGATCAACAGCTGTCATTCATGACAATGCATCCCTAACACCTACCCCTATTTTTTCAAATGATGTGATACCTACATTTTTTTAAAGGGCATCAAATTCTCTTTAAAATGCCGCTTCACTTTTTAAGTTTGAGCAACACCCCGTCGAGAAAATGCATTTAAACGTTATGTTAGTTACTTATTTACGTTTAAGGTCATTTTATTCTCCACACACCACTCAATAATTCAAATCATCATGTAGGCAAACAGCATCCAATAGACATCTAATCTCCTTAAATAGCTTAACATCGTCAGCAAACAGCAAGGTACTACTGTTCCTCATCCTCCGTGTCAAGTCCGTTAAAAACAAGCAAAATAGTGAGAGCCCTGAGGTACTCCAGAAGAAACCTCAATCTCGTCCAAAACAGACTTCTCTATCTTCATCATTTGTGTTCTTCCAGTCACGGCATCATAAATCCAATAATGAAGAGGATGGCAGATACCCAAAGCCTAAAGCTTGCGATGAAGCACCCAGTCTAACGCCTTAGAAAAATCGGTATAGACCGAGTCAACCTGAACGCTCATTTCCAAGCAGTTGAAATGTAGCTAACATATTATAATATTGTTTGAGTCAGTGGATCTACCCTTTACAAAACCAAATTGCTCTGAACTGATCGCATTTCGGAAAGTCCAGGACAGCTTTTCACTTAATAAAAAGTCAAGCAATTTAGGTAATTCCGACTGATTTCAAACCACCCGGTAATTTGTTACTTCCTCCCTGGCTCCAGACTTGAAGATTGGCCTTGGGAAACTACCCTTCCAAAATTTTGGAAAGCAACACGTATCCAGAGATCTATTGAAAATGGTGCGAAATGGGTAAGACCAATGCACTAATACATCTTTTTAGAAAAAAGCCTGAATTCTATCAGGCCCCGCACTCAACTTATCCCAACACCTCTTTATCAATTCGAAAGCCTCCCAAAGAAAAGCTGGATTCTGCTTATGCTCACCGAGTTATCGAACTATCCTCTTTCAGTAACCTATCCATGAGATCTTGAGAATATCCTACAGTAGAAAAATACTCCGCAAACAGATCATTGACATCTGCTGGGTCATCAACGACTCTCCCGTTGTAAGACAATCTTGGGGGAAGACCACAACCATTCTTCCTGTTATTAATATATGACCAAAAACATTGTCGATTGACAGAAAATAAGTTATTCTCAGTTTTACACAAGTCACGTACTGCACTCTCAAATTTGAAAAGCAAATATAGTCCACCTAACTATTGGTCCCTTTAAATTTTCTATCTGCCCGTTTTTTACTAACAATCAAGTTCCGAAGATCAGAACTAAACCAAATCGGAAAGATAGAAGTAGGTACGATATCTCTTTAGAGGAATAAAAGTACTAACCAGCATGTACACGATATCGTAAAAACTAGCCACCATTTCATTGACCGAGTCTCCCTCGAACACCTCACTCCAGTTGACACTGGTTTAATAATTATTAAGAGAGAGATAGTCATCGTTTCTAAAATCATGAAAATATTCCTCGTATTCCATCCGTTCTTAAGATAGTTTCTGGAAAAGCTCGAAAGAAATAGTTGTATGACTTAAATTATTGTCAAAAATCTGATCAATAGCAAGCGAAACTGTAAGGTCTACAAAATTGATGAAAACCGGGTCCAGTTGAGCACCTCGACTATATAGGACAGAATTTATTCTGAAAAAAGTTGTAAAAGCTTAAATTTTATGCTATACAATAGGCATAGTGATTATCAGGACATCCTACACTATCATTACCCCATTTGACCCTAGGCAAGTTGTAGTCATCCACCAAGACAAACGAACTAATTGAAACGCCACAATTCTTGCACTGACAATAAATAAATTTACCAAATCCAGTTAGCTGATTCAATATTTGGTCATCTAAACATTGAAATTTTGAAAAACGATTTAGATGTATGTATGAGTAATATCATTTAGTTTGGGTTAGGTCAATTTTTCATTTGAGATGTATGGAATATACACAGTCCTCTGGTTGGCGGATACCCATTTTGGAACAACTTTATAAGAGTAGTAGAAAGAGCCTTATGCTGAACATTAAATAGACAACGATTATCTGCAACTTTTCTCTGTTTACCGTCCATGTCATCAAACTATTTTTAATGTATGTTTTCCAATTTAAGTGATTCAGAGTTACCCAACCGTGAAAATTGCAGGCAAAGTAAAATTACATTTTCACGTAGCCAGTTACTCGCTGCAGTTCAGTAAATCTAGAATGAACAATGCTGAAGCATCGGGCTGTAATACGTAGAGCCACAGATAGGGACTGGTTTTAATATTTTATCAACTTTTTCCTTTATCAATTCATAAAAAAAGCATAGGAAATTCAAAGCATTAATATTGAACCCCTTTCAAATCGGGGAATGGATGAAGAGGGTTGCCGCAAGCCATCGGCAAACAACCTTACATGTGAATGGATTTGTCGGAGCACTGTTTCAATTTCACTATGCAAACACAGAAGGGATGGTCCGTATAAAGCCAAGAGCTTACGGAAACAGATGACTGTCGAATGCATGTGCGGAATATACACGAGATGTTTGGCGACGACATAACGTGATCGAGCCGAGGGATAATGGTTTTGTCAAATACAAAAATTATTAAAGGGTCATATTATAAACGGTACTTTTGCCATTTAATAAACGGAAAGTGCAAACTCACTTTTACCACCAGCAGATGCTTATCTGGGACGTGGTACCTCCGCAGCGCTGCCGTCCGTCCGTCGGTCGTGACGATGCACGGTACCGTCAAAGCGCGGGTTGTACCACGATTTTTTTTCTTCTCCCATAACACGGTACGTCCTTCATGGATCTTTTCTTGGCTCCGCGCCAGCTTAAACCGTGCAATTGGACAGTCATTCCGTGATGATGATGGTGCCTGGTGTGTTTCCTGCGGTTTTAAACAATAACAAGTTTTTGAAGGAAAATTTTATATTTATACCTACAACGTTGAAACTCAGAATTTTTGGGTCCGATCAGACTTATGGTTGAAATGATTTGAAGCATTTGATTAATACCATGATTTAAGTAATTCATCATAAGTGATGAACAAAACAGAATCTTTAGAAAATTATATCGATTCTCCATGTGAATAATTCACTCGGTGATACAAAAATACACTGATAAGATACATCTGGAAACGAAATTATATGAAAAGGCTGAAGGTATTACTATCACATTTCATTTAGAATACTCTAACACAATTTATTTTTGAATAGAAGTAGGCAGTAATATTGACATGTTCAAAAAAAACTACTGATGGAATAAAAACTTGTTCCTTTCTTGGTCTAATTCCTATTTCTGAACAAGAAGGTTCATATGAAAAACATATTTCTTCTATACAGCTGAAGAAGAAGTGAAGGCACAAAAAAAAATAGAACTGATTAAGTATGCGTCCTCTAGTTTATGCTACTATGTTTTCTGAATAACATCCAATTATGCTGCTAATCATCATTTTTTCACCTGACAACGACTACCTATCACCCATTTCAATCTTTCTTAGATGTTGAAGCCCGTACTTCATCTTCAACTCCAAATAAGACGCTGAACTCTGTCGAGTGTAACAGATAAGTAGTCGTTGGCAAATTAAGTGTGTGTGCAGATATGTCTGAATGAATGGATATTGCTCCTCCTTCGATATAGGGATTTATCCAGAGTATTCTCGTTGCTATTATTGGTCTGATTTCCATTTTTATATTTCAATTTAATGTCGACTAGTTCTGCCACGACTAATTATTACCTATACATTACACTTCTAACTATTAAGTTTCACTTCATTAAGCTTATTGTACTGATGAAGTGAGATCAAAATGGATATCGAGCATGTTCGTTCCCTATTATTCAACCATATAAGTATCGCAAGTTGATACTCGAACAAAAATTCGCATTTTTTTCTCAAATTTCGTTAAAATTTGAACAAGCTAGGTTCACAGCTGAGGAAAATGCTCTCAGATTTGACACATGAGAGTTAATAAACATTAAGCCGTATAGTATTAGATTCTCCACTGAATCACCTCTGATCATAATCGATTAGCCCCGGTAAATTGGCCACTCACGAAGCAAACGACCTTTGCAAAATCGAAGTCCTAATCAGAACATAAAATCGATGGCCTTGGCCCCATAATAATTGGACTCGAAAATTGCATTCATGGAAGAAACTGAATTTGATTTTGGCCGTAGGTTAGCGAATCGACGATTTATCGATATTTGGCTCGAGATACCATGAATGAAATATTTTTTGGGGATGCTAGGTGGAAATTTAACGGAATCAATAGAGGATTTCCATTACTAGGCACTTTGATAAAGATTAAAGAAATATAATTGATAATAGAGAGTTTCGTGGGTTAGAGCACTAGGGGACTAAAAGAAACTATCTAGTATTCGGCAACGCTTCGGACATTTATTTATCCTTTATTAAGCCTCAGACTGTTGTCACCGGAATGAAAACAGTTGAAAAAAGAGCACTTTTCTTCATGTTTTTAGTCCTCTAACCCACGAAACTCTCTACCTATACCAACAAGGACACGAAATGAATACAAATAAATTGATAATCTGTCGGAAAAATAGGGGAAAATGGATTATATAGATATATGAATGAGAAAAACAAAATTTTACATAAAAAAAGACAAATAGAATTTTGGTAGCAAGAGAGGAATTTCTAAAGTTCAAAAGTCCAATTATAGGAACGGTTCGGGTCCACCAAAAAATATTTTTCCCGCGTGTTCATATTGCCGAAATTTACAACAATCGTACGTCGTTAAAACAAAGAACCAGAGAGAGAACCTTACCGGGCACTCGAAAATTTAAGACATTGCACGGAATAAAATTATCGTATCTCTTTTTTATTCGGATGGGCACTTCTTTTGCTTCTTTTTATTGGTATATTGTTGAGCTATACAGCGTTGCCATCAGTGCCTTAAAAGAAAGCATTCATATTTACCTATATCAACAAGGTTCGTCATGTCACAGATTTTAATCGCAACAACATAGTTCTTGATATAACTAGAACCGGTCGCGTTATAATGTTCACCATAATTTATACCAAAGTATAAATCATTGTTATGGAGTGTTGTTATCTCGGACACGCGATATAATTAATAACGACAACATAGTTTACGTGAAAACGACAAAAAACGTGACGAAGGAAATGTAGTTGTCGTTTTATATATTACAAAGCACCATGTTGTTTTTTTTAGTACATTCAAAACAACAAACTATCAATTTTCAGAATCTCCGCCAGATTCAGTTCTATCAAATAAAAGTTGATGGCTTAAACTTTATGACTTTATTTGCTTCATTACCTATTCTCACATTTAATTGACACTTCTATCTTCGATTTTATTGCTAAACCTGACTACTGCTCGGTGGTCGTTACACCATGCAGAACAACTAAAAAAAAATTGAACCCACCAAGTTCTCAAAACCGTACAATGTTTACGGATTGCAACTGAAATATAGATGGTTCATAAGAACCCTGAAAAAATTGGTCTCACTCTGTTGACCGTGTCTACGTCTCCGTCATAGCGTAACGTAAACCGCAAAATCTCTGTATAATGGTGATGATCAGGTCTTTTTCAAATAGTCATAAATCAAAAGCAAAAAAAATGTTATGTGCTATCGGAAATTCGCCTCATACAAAAATTCAATCGACCGCGCTCAAAAACCAATGTCAGAAACGATAGGGAAAAAGGAAAAAAAAAATCCCAACCCCTTGAAATAATATTTGGATTGCGTACGGGATAACAACTCCAAACAATGGGGATAGGTTTTTGCAGCCCCCAGGATCTATGATGTATATGATTACGAGTGTTTTCTTTTGGATACCTATATGATATGGGAACGTTTTAACTTATAGAATTATGGGCCTATATTTTTTTGGGAGGTTGACAATATATAATATCAATTGTTTTTTTTTTGTTACAGAGTCACTACTAGGCTCGGCATCAGAAGACGACGAAGACGACGAAAGTAGTACCGCTTCATCTGTATTAAAACACCACCCCTTACATGGTTCCTTACCGCCAGCACCTGGTGAAACTAACAACAATTCTTTACCTCATTCGGATATTAGTAGTTCAATAGGACAAGTAAGTGCCAATTTATAAGTTTGAATCTTGGTCACACGAACTCAGCCACTCGAACTGGAATAAGATTTTTTCCTTTTTTAAGCTAAGTATTTTTGAACTTGTTAGCTTTTAAAATCAAATAAAATAAACTATTCATGTCCTAATAGATGATGACAATACATGACACGCCCCTCCTAATAAAAAAATAAAAAATATAATAAAAATTATCAAAAACAAAATAAGAAATGCATGACAAATGAATATGGACAAAACTAAATACTGAATAACAAGTCGCACTACGAGTAGTATATGCATTATTTAACTCTTAATAGTCTTTATCAGGAGGCACGACTGGGTCAACATTTTTATCGTGAGTCACATCAATGTTATTTTTTGAGAATTTCCCAACTATAGTTTTTTCTTCAACTGGTATTTCTATCTAATCATTTTCTTTCCTTTTAATGGGAGAATTGGTCTGGGGATTTGGAATTTCTCTCAAAGTTTTAGGTTTATCCGATTTCTTCTATTTTCTGCGCCATCATTAGATAGAGCGAGAAAATCATTTGGTCCTGATTTTTTCATCACAGGAGCAGGCTTTCAATTTCTAAGACATTTTTGAATCAAGACTTTCTGTCTTGGCTCAAGGTTAGGTAGCTTTTTTGCAGATCGATCATAATTGAGCTTGTATTTTTTTTTATGCTGCAGTTTCTCCCTAATGCCTTTGGTTGAATAACTGGGTATTAAGAAATCACGTGATACTGGCGTAGTTGTACGCAATTTCCTCACTTTGTTAATAGAACTTTAACAGTTTGATTCGCCTTCTCAATAATTCCATTGCTTTTTGGGTAGTGAGGACTCGAAGTAGTAAGTGTATGTCGTATTTGCTAGCAAATTTTGCGAATTCCGCAGAATTGTAGGGAGGGCCATTATCCGAGAAGATTTCTAACGGAAGACCATTGATAGCAAATATATGTATTTCAAAGCAGATATATCACAGTCTTGGCTGTTTTCCTGAGAATACGATTGATTACAAATTTGCTAAAGTTATTCAATAATTACTATAAGATCCAAACCATTCCGAGATTTAAAATCGATACCAATTTTTTCCCATGTGAATTCAGGAACATTGTGAGGTGAAAGAGGCTTTTTTGGTTGTTTCGGGCGACAGGTTTGACAGCAAAGTACAACATTTTCAATATCCTTGGTTATTCCTGGTCAATAAATTGTTTCTTGGGATCGCTTTTTAGATGATACTACGCCTTGGTGGCAATTGTGTATCAAATTTAAAAATTCTTGCTTTAAGATTTGTAGTATTAGTAATCTTTTCTTGTAAAACAAAACATCTCTATGCACGTAGAGATCATTTTTATTATTCCAGTATTTTTTCAATTCAGAAGGAGTATTGCTTTTGTGTTCAGGCAAAGGTTCAGGCCATCTAGAAAGGACTAAACTTTTTACTTGTTGCAAAATAGCATCATTTGAGAGGGCTTGTTTAAGGCGTTCTTCGTTTTCTGGAGATGTGGCTATCACAGAATAAACCATTAAGCTTGCCTCCAACTACGTGGTTTCGATAAATTCATGACTTGGGATTCTAGTAAGAGTATCAGCTATTTGCATTTTCTCTCCTAGGACATATTCTAGTGTAAACTGATATCTTAGCAATCGAATAGCTAGTCTCTGCAATCTCGGAAACTCATCTTTTTGGTGAACCTAAAAGGGCTCTATGATCAGTTTGAATTAAAAATCTTTTACCATATAAACAATAATGGAATCTTTCACAGCTCATACCCAAACCCATAAGTTCCATTTCAATGTGGTTGTATCTTTGTTGAGTGGGAGTGAGAGATATTGAGGCATATTCCACTGGATGATATTCCTGCATAATAACTGCTCCAAGACCGAATGGACTTGCATCAACACTAAGAATAGTTTCTTTTTTAGACTAAAACTATGATAGCAGATGTCACAAGTTTTTTAAGCTATTGAAAACAAATATTTTCATTTTCAGTCCACACCCATTATTTTTTTTTAGTCAGAAGTTTTCTTAACGGCGCAGTTTTTTGTGAAAGATTTGGTAAAAATGTAGCAAGGTAAACTATCATGCCCAAAAAACTCTGTAGCTCTTTCCGGTTTCCAGGTGGTTTCAAATTTTTAATAGCATCAATTTGCTTTCCCTCCAGCAATACCCGCTTCGCTGATTACATGACCTTTTTTGACAAAAATGCGATTTTTCTTGATTAAAAGTAAGGCCACTTTTACAGATATTTGATAATACTATGACCAAATTTCTGTTATGTTCTTCTAGGGTCCTGCCGAACCCAAGTACATCATCAAAATATGATATTACACCAGGCACACCTTCTAACCTAAAAAAGCTAGAAAATTTCTGGCGCTGAGCTGATGCCAAATGGCAACCGTGCGAATCTATATCTACCCCAACAAGTGGCGATATTACACATTTTAGAACTTCCATAGTCCAGGGGTATCTGTAAAAAAGCCTGGGAAGCGTCCAATAATGTAAAAAACTTTGCATCATGAAGTTCACTAAATAAAATGTCCGTGGGTGGTATATTGAAATATTCTCGTTTCAAATATTGATTTTAGTCGGTGGCGTTAACAACATTAGGCACCAAAATATTTCAGTGCCGGACACCAGCACCAAATTTGGCACACACATATTAACGATTGATAAACCACCTGGAGACACTTTCCTGGTGGTCAAGATCATTCCTTGATGACGTCATCGAAATGGCGGATTTAAGTCAGTTTAGCAAGTTATATTATCGCACGTATCTTCGTGAATTTAAAACCAATTTCACGTTTTAATATTTCATTTTAAAGCGCTTCGAAAAGGGTATGATTCTATTTTGGATTACAAAGGGTAGTTTTCGCACGCACAGCCCTCTAAATTCCAGTAATTCATTGAAAATACAGTATTGCCGTAAGCAATCGGGGTTATAATAATTGTATTTAAACACATTTTTGCAATTCAATATTTCCCTACAGCATTTTAAACATTAGCTAGCAAATTTTGGGGGACAGACTTATTTTCTGTGAATTCGCCTTCAAAGGAGCCATCGAATTTTGAGAAATCCTGAAACATATCCTGTCGGAGAATAGAAGCCGCTCTGGCTTAGCACATATGCCATCACTTAGAGAGTTGCTTTCACAGGCAATTCTTATTACGTTATGGACATCTCCTTCAAATAATAATGTAATATCCAACCAACCTTATCTTCTCTCAAACCTGGGAATGAATGCTAACAGCTTTTCCTTTATACAAGTTCTATTTATAGGAAAGTCTTGAATCCCATTTCTCGCAATCTAGTTTCTACGAGAATCGCAAGATTTCACAATCGGTGAGTTGTACATGACTCTTCTGCACAAATGAAACGAGTTCACTTAGTGCAGATCCATAAGCAACATTGAATGACTTTTCCTCGGAATTTTCCTTAAATCTATTTCTTTTTGCACTGCCAACCTTGTTTAGGAATCCGAGACAACAAACTTATTATTATTATTATTATTATTACTAACTTCTAGAAAAATTGTGGAAAGTTTGTATTGCTCCAAGGAACAAAATGCTTCCGGCTAAGAAGTTATCGAGATGCCATATCGAACTTATATCGCGGCGTTTGGTAGTTTTCAATTTGGAATATAAAAACGATAGTTATGATACATGAATCAGAGTAGGCCGACTAATCCGTTGGGCAAATTAATTGTTTTTTCTGAGGTGTGTTTAATATTTACATCGTGGGCTTTAGCTTCAACGAATATGTGATATTTTGCTTCTAAGCTACCAAATCGGTGTTAACTGTTAACGTTGGTCATCAGCCTGAATAAACAGAGCATTTTGGTATGGTCGGACCTATATCAAGTGTGGATGCTAACACCACTTTTAGATCAGTAGATTCAACTCCTTCCTTCTCACAGAAAATGCAAGTTTGCTTCGCATCTGCTTTAGATAAGTGTGATCTAGTAACTGTTATTTGCTCTTTATTTTAATATTCCATAGGAATACCTATTTTTTGGAACAGTCTTTCAATTTTTGGGTTATTAAATTTTGCTCGGCATACTTTGTTATATGACGGGGAATAGTTGCTATTTTTGCGTAATCTTCTAAATTTTTTTTTTAAGAAGCATATGTACGTTTTGTAGGTGTTGAGAATGGTTTATTGAATATAATTTGATAACGTTGTATAAGTTGTTTGAGGCGAAGCTTCCTTCGCAAATTTGAAGTTGTCTTTTGCTTGCCATATATTAAACTTTTTCTTGAAACGCCTGAAAGAAGAAGCAATTCGAAACAGTGGAAAAATCATTTTTCGTTACTAGAAGAGTACAGTCTCCTCCCTCGTGACCAAAAATGAAGGTGAAAATATTTTTAAGAAAATAAGTGATTTTTCTTCAACATTAGTGTCAAGGTTGTTAAAACACCTTCAAAACGAGATATCGCATGTCCTATTTTCTAGTGATTAATATTGAGTTTTAGGGGGTGGAGTGGAACTTATTCCTATAAAGGGTAGAGGGCTTTAAAATATTAGAAATGAAATTTGCAACACCTAAATAAGTACCTGATTTGCTTATAGAAGTAAAACTACCCTTGGTCAACATACATTGAATCATACTTCTTTTGAAGAGCATTAATACCTGCTCTTAAAAATGAAATATTGAAACGTGAAATTGCTTATAAATTAAGATAAGTACCTACGTTAATATAATAACTGACTCAAATCCGCCATTTTGATGACGTCATCCAGGGATGAACCTGACCACCAGGAAAATGTATCCGGTGGTTTTTTAAATCTTAATATGTGTATGTACAGGGTGTCCGAATTTGGATGGTTTTAATAGGAAACATCAATTTATGAGCAAGATACAAAAAAATGAACCCCCCACTCCGAGGCTTAAATTTCATGTATTTTTGATTGGTGCAAATCGCATTTTGATATCTTCAACCGTTTAGCGGCTAGAGGGCGATTCTCGATTTTGAGCAATAATGTGAAACCATCATAACTTTTTTGTTTATGAAAATTATTGATTTCCGTAAAAACTTTCTAGAAGCACTTTTTCAAGCAGAATTCAGTGACGTTCTCAGTTTTTTTCTAGTTGGTCCCAACTCCGAGATATTGACCAAAGTCTGTTTTTTTTCAATAGGACACTCTATATATTAATAGCTCATCAGAAAGCTCGGCTTTTTCTGATTTCAATAATATAAAGTTCGATAGGTTTATCTCTAATAGTTTTCGAGAAAAATATCTCGGTTTTTGTCATAAGAAGTAATGTGTAAGAAAAGGACTTTATATCTGTAAGGAAACTGAGAAAGGTCTCTTTCTAACTCATTGTTTCTTATGACAAAAGCCGAAATATTTTTTTTTTTCTCAAAAACTGTTAGAGATAAACCTATCGAAATTTGTATCATTGAAATCAGCAAAAGCAGAGCTTTCTAATGAGCTATTAATATACAAGGGTGTCCCATTGGAAAAAATCGGATTTTGGTCAATATCTTGAAATCGAGGCCCAATAGAAAAAAACTGAAAACGTCACTGAATTCTGCTTGAAAAAGTGCTTCTAGGAAGTTTTTACGGAAATCAGTTATTTTTATAAACAAAAAAGTTATAAAGATTTCACAGTATTGCTCAAAATCGGGAATCGCCCTCTAGCGGCTAGACGGTTGAAGATATCAAAATGCGGTTTGCACCAATCAAAATTTCAAGAAATTTGGGCCCCGGAGTGGGGGGTTCATTTTTTTGTATCTCGCTCAGAAATTGACGTTTCCTATTAAAACCATCCAAATTCGGACACCCTGTACATACAAGCTTTGTGCCAAATTTGGTGCTGGTATCCGGCACTGAAATATTTTCACGCAAACGCCACCGACTTTTTAAATGACTGAGGTCCATCATGCACACACGAATATCACTATTAGGTTTGGGTGCTATAACAATAAGTCAGTCAGTTGGCTCAGTGACTGGGACAAGAATTTTCTGGAAAACCATTAAGTCTATTTTTTCTTTGACCATGTTTTTAAGAGCGATAGGAATGTTACGCGCTGCGAAAGTTCTAGGAGCAGCATCTTCTGTCAATTTTATTCTGTAACTGCGATCTACTTTTCCTATACCAGAAAATACTTTTTCGTGCTTTTTAAATATAGCGTCAATGCTATTGGTTCTTTTTATTATAGTTGCCTGATGCATCATCATCATACATATCAATTTCAAAACATTTCTTTAGAATATTTAAATTTTGGCAGGCTTGAAATCCTAATATTGAACAACCTGCATTATTCCTAAGTATATGAAATATAATTTGTTTGCTTTTTGCTTTAAATTGGCATTTCAATTTGACTTGACCTAAAATGTCTATTTTGAGGCCAGAATATGATGATTACGCTAAAATTGATCTGCTTCAATTATCGAAATTAATGTTTGTCCTAAGTTTTAGAAAATTATCATAATTTAAAATGTTTACCTGGCTTCCAGTGTCTTTTTTTAAGTTTATTTTAATTTTTTCTATTTCAACACACTCAAACCATTCCACATTGGAGGTGATTGTCCATATCATTACATTATTTTCATTTTGCTTACCTTTATGGCGAGTAGAGTCTTTATTTGCGATTTCTAAACTATCAGAGTCATCAGCATTATCATCATCGTCATCATAATCGTCATCTTCTTCGATCTGGTGTACATATTTGCTACGGCACAGCTTTTGGAAACGTCCTCTTTTATGGCATCTATTGCAAGTACGATTGAATGCTGGACATTTTCCTCTCTGATGAACTAATCCACAATATTTGCAGTTTAAATTTTCCTCACCACTCTTGTTGAAAGTGGGTTTAACGCCACTTGATTCACCATTGTTTGTTGTTTGGATGCCTGCTTCGATACTTTAAATTTATACCACCGAACTGCTGTTCCATTGTAATAATCTTTTGGGTTGCCACACTTGCTTCCATAGATCTACAGATTTGAATGGCATTAGGTACTCAGTGAAAAATGAGATTCCTGCAACAGTCTTTCTTGAGTGCGTAAGCCCCAGATACCTAAAACCAGTCTATCCATCAATATCATCACATCAGTATCTGAAAATTCACATGTTGATGAGAGCTGTCTTAACGAAGTGACAAATTGGTCAATTGTCTCACCAGCAAGTTGTCTCGTTTAAAAAACTTAAAATGTTCATATACCTTGTTCTTCCGAGGGTTTCAATAGGCTTCAAACTTATCCAAAACTGTTCGAAGCTTGGTTTAATCTTCGGTTTCTGTGTATTCAAAAGTGTTGTAGATTACACGGCCTTGATCTCCCATTAGATTCAACAATATGGCTATTTTGACATCATCACCCTTCTAGTTTTTTCCACTTGCCAACAAGTAATTATCAAATTTCTGTCTCCAAAGTTTCCAATATGCAGAAAGGTCGCCTGACCATTTCATTTCTTCCGGGGTTCTACTATCTGACATGTTTCCTTATTTTTTGTTCAATAAATAACAACCATACGTTTGTAATTCTTCGCCTTAATCTTTGCCTACCTGCAAGCTGCAGGAAACAGAAGCGCAAGCGAATAATAGCCAAAGCTCAAACAACTAGTGCTCTTTTACTCTGCCACCATGTTATGTCCGGGGTCCAATCGAATAAATAGAGGCGTTCTTACTGATCACTAGTGTTTAATTACTATGTAATTACTAAATCAATGGTACACAGTAACTATGTTAATGTATGCTGTTTCTATTATCTAAAGAGCTAGAACTACTGGCAGCCAGCTTGACGACGTCTGATTGACGTCTCTAGTCTGTCAGCTAGTAGAAGCGGCGTTATAATAGTTATTTACATCACAAGTGCGTTTATGAACATGATTACAATAACGAGTGTGAAAGATGAGAACGACGAGGTCGTAGACCGAGTCGTTCCAATCATACAAGTTTTGTAATAATGTTTAAACGCACGTGTGATGTACAACGTTTTATCTACAATGCGTTTTTTAGTAGTCGTCTACCTTCATTTTACCTTTACAAGTTTAACTTTGACATTTGCAAATCACCAAGAATAGTTGTGTTACAAATTCATAACCTAGACTACCATAACATCACTAGTTGTGTTATCAGTTTCATGATAAAACTCAAATAGTAGAAAAATGGTTATGTAAAAACGTCATAACTAAACGCTTGTAGATAAATAAAATAAACTATTCATATCATAATAGATGATGGCAATACATGATATATAGTAGCTTCTTCTTTCGACATAATTTTCTGCAAATTTAGTTTCAGAAGTACTAAGCAACAAAGTTTCTCGAAAAACTTAAGTTTATATTTAGTTAAATCCTCGTTATTTGTAAACTACTAAACAACTAGTTTGGGATAGCGTGAAACATGAAATCACTATCTTCAACTGATTAAATTTTGGAATGTAAAATAATTTTCAGTTACCTAATTGGTTTTTGAGCTGCATAATACCTATTAAGGGTTTTTATTTTAATTCTCTTCCCACTTCTGTAATCTAATTATTTCTGTTCTTTTTCAGTGACATCACTCACCTTCTTTCCCAATTACACTAATTACTCGCCAGTTCATTAACTAATCAATAAGAAACCAGATACTCCATCCGGACTAAGGGGATTAATGCCCGTTTCTAATTGCCCGTTAATAATAAAAAAATAAATAAACAAAATAAAAGAAGAAATGATCATTAATAAACATCTTCCACTGACAGGTGCAATCCATTTTAAAATTACTATTCCACCTTGATAGATATTATTAATAATGTTGGTGTTCGGAAAGATCTCGTGCTATCTTTGTTCAACTTATAGTAATTAAATGGAGATTTTTCCTGATAAGTTTCACGCTAAGCCAAGTAACGAATGTAGGTTTTTCGGTGAGCATAATATAAGATGGGTAATTGAGCGCGATGCTTTACAAGGAATTATAACGTGTCTTTTATGGGTTGTTAGCTTTATGTAGTTCTAAGATGAATAAATTATGAGCATAAAGTTTATTAGGATTCAGCCTTATTTTTTTGCTATTTGCCATCTGTTTTTTTTTTACGTGTTTCGCTCAAAGTTAATGTGTTTAAAATTTCACATTTAAACAAATAAGTATTAGTCGTTAGTCAGTTGTATAACTGGTGGCAATATGTATGCATCACATTAACCCAGAACCATCATTCTGCAAATGCCTTAGTAAAGTTACTAGCCCTTGAGCGTCAAACAACAATAATTGAAATCTATCTCGTCTATCTGAATTGCCATATAGCCTTGGGTTAAATATGATAATTGAACGTTAATGGACTTTTTGATAGCTGGCCTAAAGGCTCCATTACTAAACCGATTTTTTCTTGTTCCAGGATCCAAAAACTGAAAACGACTCAGAAGACCAAAATTCTTTAGACGGCGATCCGGAAACGCGAGATTCGCAAACAGAAAACAAAAGCCCCGACGATAGCAGCGCGGGTTCGAAACGTCGCGGGCCTCGGACAACGATAAAAGCGAAACAACTAGAAATTCTGAAGACGGCTTTTTCGCAAACGCCAAAACCTACGAGGCATATACGAGAACAATTAGCGAAAGAAACTGGGTTGCCTATGAGGGTCATACAGGTAAGGCGCTGACCACATGTTATGCCATTATTTTTATTTCTGTTGAACGGCATAAGGCAGATCCGCCCCTGGGGTTTGCCGAAAATATACAGGGGGTTAACGTTAGACAATAGGCGCTATTGTATGGCAACTGTAGCAAGTGGGCAGCTATATTTCATCGATTAGGGGGTTGTATTTGAAGGGTGGATGTACTGATATAAAGTTTGAAAAAAATAGCAATGAGCACAAACTTTTTTCAAAATATGTACTTCCCTTAAAGAAAGTATATAGTGGGATTCATAAATTTCTTTAAAAAAGTTTTGGTGGAAAAAAAACGCATTATTATAGTTACTTTTCAAATTGATCAGAAGGTACAATTCAAAAGAAAGTTTTGTTGTTTAAAAATAGCCATATTTATTATAAAATCTCCTACCAAATATGAAAACAGTCAAGTTTTTATCAAATCATATAAGTTGTCGGAGTGATTCATTACTTGAACATCTGACTCTATATATTGAGGGGTGGTTCTCGCTTCTATTATTCGAGCAAATTATGATTCCATATGACATGTGGCTGTGGAAAATGAGAAAATTAGGGTAACTACCCGAGAAAATATTGGTACACTTGTTAAGGACGGCAAATACATGCACTTAATGTATCGCTAAAGGGGTGGAGTCGATGATTTTTGAGGGCAAATTTGTTAGAGGGTGAAATTTCACGATATTATCGTAATTTTTATGGTGAATTTAGTATTCCACCGACAAAAAGTAAAATTAAGAGAGCAAAAAATGGATTTTTCTCGAATTGATTTAGGAATTTCAGTCAATGTCCATAAGAGCAGATTTCGATAATTTTTCTGAGGACCCACCGCGAATTTGGCGACGGTTTTGTTTTTGATATTTCAGCTACATACGCCTTTTTTTCGAGGAATCCATTTATAGGATGGAGGACGTTGGATCACTTTTTAAAATAAAAACCAACATGGTAATTAAAGTACAAATATAATATAATTATGATGTGATTCGGTTTATCTCTCCTCAACAACATAAGAGGGATGAACCATCTAGGAAAGGCGTTTTCATCTGTCGTTTTGAGTGCAACAGAATTTCCCCATCGGAATAAGGGAACTTCAGCTTCCTTAAAGCAATCTGAAACATATCAGACACAGCAGTAAAGCTTATTTCTTGTCAGTGACTCAACACTCCTACTCGCATCCCGCACATTTATTTTCAAGACCTCTAAAACACTTATTAGGTTATCATCAGCATCAGAATAAGGACCGTGAATCTTAAATTAGTGAAGTTTTCTCCAGATATATTGATCCCTATATTTTCCCAATATAGTTCCTTGAACATATCTCCGAGGACTAGGATGAATAGCTTAAGTGATATTATATCCCCTTGTCTTACGCCTCTTTTGATCTTCATTTCATTTGTATGTCCTGTAGTCTTATTTTTGTTGCTTCTTGAATATTTTTGATTATATTTATTGATCTATCCATGCATTTCTCATAGCTCTTTATTCTATCGCCCAGAATTCGACAGTGTCGAAGGCTTTCCTAAAATCGATGAATGCTAGCCATGTTGGTATTATATTCGGTCGTCTTTTCATTAAGTATTCTTATTGTGTGAAGATTTTCTACAGTGCTGTAGCTCTTTCTACAGCTTGTTCTTTCAGAAACAGTTATCAGTATATCTGAGACAGGAGGCTTATGGATCTGGATATGGATCTATAGCTTTGAAGATTTGATAGGTGTCTTTTTTTATATAAGAACGACGATGGCGGAAGACTACCATCATTGTGTGATATTTTTCCCTCTGATAGACATTTTTATTGGAAAGTGTATTCAAGTGTTTTACAAGGTATTCTCCTGCCTCTTCCAGCATTTCTGGTAGTATATTGTCCATTCCTGGGGCTTTTCCGTTGTTTAATTGGCTTAGCGCTTTTGCAATTTCTTCCTCTTCTATATCAGGGATCTCTTCTGACCCAACATTTAGTATTTTGGATGTTTGGCTTCCGGTTTTTTTGTTATTTTCTTGGTTGCTTTTTGCGTCGTATAGTTCCTTAAAGAAATTGTCCGCCACATCTCTGTCTTCTAATCTTCCCTTGTTTGTCCATCAGCTTTGCAATTTCTCTTTTGTGTGCGTTCTCCCTTTTGAAAACGTTTAGGTCTACTTGTTGTTCTATCAGTTCTTTGATTTGTGTTTCTTGGTAATTTTTAGTGTCTTGTTGTCTTGTTGTGTCATCCTTCTGGCTATTTTGTTAGTCACTCTTTATTCTGGTGTATCTTTTTTCCTTGTTTTATGAGTTCTCTTCTCTTCTCCAGCATTTGTTTTGTTTCTTTGATAAATTTTTTTGGCCTACCCTTCGGTGTCTTGATATTTTTTGCTATGTTTCTTTTATTGTTTTTGTTATTCTTTTATTAATTTGAAGGGGGTTTTATGGGGCCTTTTTTCAGTTTTTGTGTAAATTTGGTTGCGAACTCTATTTTCTGTGTTTTACTGGCATGTGTGCTTAATTTCTTTTGAAGGCGGTGGAATTTCTTTGCTCTTTCTAGTCTGCCATTTAGGTATGGGTATTTTCTATGATCGCTGCCATTCGCGAATGAGCCTAAGACGTCTACATCTTGGATTATATCTTTTTAATGTGTCAGTATAAAGTATAATTCGTTTTTCATCTTTCCATCTGAGTTTGCCCATATCAATTTTTTGTTATGTCTGTTTTTGAAAAATGTGTCTATCGCAAAGAGTTGCTCTCTATCTAAGAAGTTGGAAAGCATGTTGCCCCTTTCATTTCTTGCACCATGTCCGAATTTGCCAATGTAACATGAGTCGGTGTCATCTTGGTCTATTTTTGCATTTAAATCTCCCATAACTAGTGTGTACTTTGTTTTGTTCTCGTGCAGACACTGTGTTACCTTTTCATAAAGTATATCTACCTCTTGGTCGATTGTTGGTGCGTAAATTTGGATGACTTTGACTGTTGTATTCTTGTTGATTTTCAATGTTATGTATTCAGATTTGCTGTCAGATTTGCTCTTGAGTATTTGTAGGTGGATTTTGTGTATCAGGATTCCAACTCCTCCACCTTTGTAGAATAGGACGCGATTTGATTTAAGTCTTAGATATTCTTCTCCTGTTCTTCTGACTTCTGCCAGTCCTACTATGTCCAAATGTATTCCATCAAGTTCGTAATTTAGTTTCTTTGATATTACTTCATTTTCCATGGTCCTTGCGTTATATGTTATGGTGTATAGTTGGCAGCCTGTTCCACTCCGGAGATATTTAGCACTTCTGTTCGGTCGCTGGTCCGTCCACTGCCTTGGTCAGGGCTAACCAAATTGCTGGAGACTGAGGGCTCTTTCCTTTTTTTTCCTGCCATTTGAGGGGGGGTTTTGCCATGAAACACCACGTTGGCATGACGTCTTGGCGAGTGAGCGCCTCTAACATAAGGAACAGACGCTGTTTACGGCCGCCCATTCTGGGTCAGACGCTGCTTTCTTGTTGGTCTGCAGGAGATATTTCATTTTCCTCCTATCACCCATATCTGGGAGGAATTTCCCTATCAGTCACCTAAAGGCTAAAGGCTCTCCCATATGGTTGTCAGACGTGAATATCTACAAAAAAACCATGTCGAATCATCCAAGACTCAAAGGGGTGCCGAAGTCTAACACTTAAACGAGAGAGACACTCTGATGAGACACGGAACCCTGTTGTAGACTACAGATGGAACTGAGAACTAATACAATGGAGACCACAGATAAGATGTCGGTCTATCCTCAACCTCAACCTAAGCGTCGGATTACACTGAAAATTCTCCAATCATTGGAAACTTTAAGTAGAAGTTGAATAGAGTTAGTTAGTGAGAACTGGGAGGGGAGAGGCCTAAATCCAAATAAGTATGGTAATAGACTAGAGTAAAAGAGCAGAAAATGTGGTATATGCTCAATCATCCCTTGAAATGGTTCTCACATAATATCAAATGTCCGTATATTCATTCTGTACTGTTAGCATAATAAAAAATCATTGAGAGCCTCAAATAAATTCAACGCCAGGCAACGAAGGGAAAAATAGGGTGAGAAAATCGTGTAGAAGCCAATTTTGGCCCAGGTGTAGGTGAAGGTCTCCTAAATAACATACCTACTAAAAGTCCTGGTGAGTGGGGGGCGAGCTAAAGTGGTGGAGGGTGTCTGGAGGTGTCTTTTTTTTAGTTTTTCCTAAAGAACTCGGAAACCCGCAAATGTTCTGTATAGTTTTGATGAGATAAGGATGAAGAAAAAAAAAATAAAACTAAACAAAGGTGATGCAGCCCATACTATTTTCAAATTCAAGTGGCAGTAACATAAACAATTGGTAATTTTTAGATCAGGTAGCTAGGAACGAACTAAGACAATTAATAAACTGGACTTCATAATTATATGATGAGGATCTCGGAAAATAACACTCAACGTCATTGAAAACCAAATGTCATGAAATGCCACAAGATTTTTTTTCCTAGAAGCTTCAACTGAATTCAATCCTGTCCACCGCGCATGCGCACTGGTGCTCGTGGGCGTATTAACCAATAGGAAGGCGGGATTACCAGCTGGTGTTTATTTAAATTTAATGTCCTTTACTGCCACTTGGATTTGAAAATATTATAGATGTGCATATTATTTATCCTGTTCATCTGAATCATTATCAATGTCGACGTCATCGTCAAAAGTGGACCTATTTGTGCACGTGCCTTCGCAAGACCAAGACCAAGACCAAGACCAAGACTGGCCAGTCTTGGTCTTGGTATTGGTCTTGGTCTTGATGTTTCAGGACCAAGACAAGACTGACTCAGTCTTGGTCTTGGTCTCGATAGTCTTGGTCTTGGTCTCGATAGTCTTGGTCTTGGTCCTGATAGTCTTGAAAAAAACTTATACGAAATTTTTAAAATATACATAACATCCAACGATAGAGCAGAGCTAATGGGTTTATGACTTCAAAAATAAAAAATAAACCTTCCTTTTTGAAAAAACTATGTCGACGTTTCGACCATGCATTTGGTCTTCTTCACAGGCTATTTTTACCACCAAGAGCCTTTCATGGCAAAAAATACCGCATAAAACATTCCACAACACAGGGGAACAAACAAACATCAATTCTTAAATTATAATTTTTATTAACGGAACAGGAAAGTGACAAACACATCATAAAATTGCCATTCTGTACCGAGGAAAAAAATAATTTTTTTTTGAACCATAGATTAAACCTACTTACCTACCTGAGCATTCAGGCCAGAAAAAAGTTTTCGAGAACTCTCACATAGTCACATACCTCATTTGAATTTTATTGGCCTATTTACAATAATTAGATTTGGGTTAGTTTGGGTGAGAGGTGGGGTTTGTGTTATGTGTTAGTTTGGGTTACGGCCATTTGCACCGCTATAGCTTAAGGGATATTTATTCCAAGTAGAGCTTTGAATGTGACTCTTGTAGAAACAAAAGTCATATTCAAAGCTCCACTTAGATTAAATATCCCTTAAGTGATAGCCGTGCAAATGGCCATTAGTTAGTTAGTTAAGAATTATCTTTGGAAATTCCAATACTTAGGTACCTATTGTATTATGTAGGGATAGGAAAATATCGATGTGTTCTGTGTAAATGAATGTTACCTACACTATGTTGTATGTATGTATTTTTAAAACTTATAATACCTTCTCGTGAATTCCAAAAAATAATAAATTTGATAAATTGATTTAATTAAATGATATTAGGAAAAGATATAGGAATTTGCATATTTTTATAAATAGAGTCGATTTTTCTTTTCAAGACCAAGACCAAGACGAGAGTCTTGAGAGAGAGTCTTGGTCTTGAACGTCAAGTCTTGGTCTTGGTCTTGAGAAGATTTATTAGGTCTTGGTCTTCGTCTTGCTACCAAGACTAAGACAAGACCAAGACTAGTTTTGTGGTCTCGCGAAGCCCTACTGCTTGCTAAAGTCTCCTCGTACATTTTTGAGTTTGATTCACTATTCAAATTATAAATTGACGAAGTAGTCCATCTCTCAAGGTGGAGTTGAAATTTAATTCCAAAAGAAAACCACGAAGTCACAATGTCTTGACTTTTTTATCTCCTTTTTTTTCCTCGGTCAAATGCGTCTAGCGACCTTAACACTTAGTAATATTATTTAAGGATTTCTATCCTCGAAGCATGAAGGGCTCTTTAACATGAGTAATGTATTTTGTGGAGGAACACTTTATGTTTTTCTTTTGGAATTGAAACTATTTATATTTGTATATATAGGGTGTATCAGGTATGAGTACAAATATTTTAACATGAGATAATATGGCCCATTTCAAGGTAAAACTGTCCTATTAACCATGGGTCAATTCTTAGTATTTTCGTTTATAATGCAGAATTTAAATTTAGAAAAATGTTAATAACGTGACAACATTATACAGGTATTATCTCTGCCAGGATATAAATGTAAATAAAACTGGTAAAAAAAGATTTTTTTTCTTACGAGGAATTTATTTATTTTTATTATTTTATGTTTTGGTTTGTTATTGGCTTTCAAATAATGTAAAAATAATGTTGTGAATTGCATTCAATGACATTTTTGCACTAAACATTCGAAAGAAAAATTAAATAATACTTATTCAGCTACTTGCCAAATCCTTATTATGAAAGTATTAATAATTTCTAACTAAAATCAACACGCAGATTTTGCACACTCACGCTTCCCGTATCACGCAATCTTTTTAAAACGGGCACAATGTTCTCCAGGTGGGTGCCTTTCTTTTGGGAAATCTTTTCCTCTAAATTCGGGCAGCTAAATGAGCGTTTTGCAACGATTTTGCCTGAACAAGTATCTGCATATTCAACGTTTGTAAACATTTTGTTTTCAAAAAAGAAGGAATCAAGCGCGTTTCCCAACTAACTGACATCATGACAAGGCAAATCAAGAATCAATTAATAGGTTTAACCACCTATTCTTTTTTGTGCTATGTTGCTAGATGTTTGGATACCGATTTACGAGTGAAATTAGCATGTGGTTTTTCAAATTCTTTATTTTGTTGTTTACTAAAAATGCATAATTACTTAATAATTAAATGGACCAAATTTTTTTACATCTCATAATGATTAAAATTTTCTTTATCTTTCAAATGTTCGTCAAAAAATGTCAAAACTTCAAAGGCCTTTTTCTTAAAAATGGTTGAATTTGGGCCCCATGTTATATAAAGTTTTTTGTTCAAAATGAGCCGTATTTTCACGTATTGAAATTATTGTAGTCAAACCTGATATACCCTATATTTATATAGGGTGGGCTTAAAAAAAATGGAATTTTGTTTTTGAGTTGTAACTTTTTTTGTTGTCGAGCAATTTCCTTCGATTTTGGCTTGAACAGGCAAACGAATCAATGTGGAACTTTTGACATTTGAGAAAAATTCAAAATAGCGGACTTCTTCATAATTTACGTAATTTCTCTACGTACGCTAAAAAGGCATTTCGCGGTCTTGGTATACAAATAACTAAAAAATATCACCTCAGAATAAAATACGTGCGTATCCAATCGATACCTACATATAGTTCCATATCTCCGAAATTTTTATGCAACAAAAAGGATTAATGATTAACGAGAATTGTAACTCCGAAACCTTCAAGTCGACATATGAAATAAAATACGACCCATATGGTGGCATACTACCAGGAAAGGCCGTAAATTTTTTAGAAATGGGAGAGCCGATCGGAATAATTTTCAGGTTCTTATTCGGGTTTTATTGTTTTTCAGTTGAACCGTTGCGGTTTCGTTGAACATCGGTGCTGACAGCTCAACATTTCAGTTTTTCTTTTTTGTTTTTTGAATTTATGAAATTAATAATATTCGCGAAATATATGAAACGATTCATATGGTCAATTTGCAAAGAGCAACACGACACAACATTGACTTTTTTTTCCTCCACATATTATACTAAAATTTTTACCTTGCCATCTCTCTGGACATTTTGTCCGCAACAAAAAACACATATGATAAATGTATCGTCATTAACAACAATTTACTTTAATTGATTCAAACACTAATTAGAAGCAATCATTATTAATAATTTATTAATGATCATGCCATGATATCTACTAGAAACTATAATTTTTTATTTTTCACCTTCACTTTTTTCACCCATTGCCTTGCTTATAAGAAATCACGAAAGTAAAACTGGTTCTATTGATTCTATAGTATTTGGTATAAATTAGTGTGAGTTGTTTGACCCCCAATTAATCAAACATGTTAAAATGACGTCGTTAATCAATACAATGTTATTATATTATGTTATGGTGATTACCTACCTACGTAAAACTAATTTGCATTTAATAATTTTATATAAAGACTTTTGACAAATGATACAAAAACCCTGTCCATGTAGCTGGAAAATTGCACTACTGGGGCTTGTACTGGATTAGCCCAAACCCAAATGTTATTTTTCTTGCACCCCTCTATAGGCAATCAAAAACAGCACAATACCAATTGGACCGTGCTAATTTTGGGGCCATTAATTTTTGCACTTGACATTGTCGTATTTACTTATTTATTAGCTTGACAACCCTTATTACTCCACCCGTATGGCGCTTTGGGGGTGTAATTCTTATACAAGTGGTATCGATATATTCTGTTACATATGACACATTTTTGTAAATCATCTACAATAATTTATCAAAAATCCACACCAATAAATTTCCAAAAACGTCAACCTCTCACAATAAGAAAACCGAAAAATAAATCAAATCCGCCCCCACACCTGGGTTCCGGGATGTTTCCCAAAAATTATCATTTCTCTCTTTTCGAGGGGAGGAGTAATTAACTCACCCCTATAATTAAAACTATGCCACGGGGCAACCACAGACACAACGGCACATTCTTCGATTCTTTCAAAAATGTTCCACACCTATAATTACATAGTTGTTGGAATGTGATCATTTTCTATGTCCGGGTTATTAATTGAGATAAATGCTGACAGATTTTGAGCATTCTTGAAGATTTTTTTTTTAAATTATAGCTTCTAGGATTTGAATATTCTCTAGAGAAATTTATTGCATGCGTGAACTATGGACTAGTAGGTACCATTAATAGATAATGAATGATAATTTGTTTTTTAAATGATGAATTTTGCAAAATTCCAAATGTTTTAAAAGTTTATGAGGTCTTAATTTTTATCCTATTATTTTCTAAACGTATTTTTTTTAACGGTAGTTACAGAACAACGCGCGAGGCAATACGTTCATAAAAGGTTGAATAATAGGAGCTATTTTACATATTCCCCATATTCCGAATGATTTACGTTCATCCCCGAGTCTTTAGAATTGCCATAAACTAGACTTTATGACTTCGAGGAACGTTTCTCGATTACAGGGTGGATGAAGAATAAATTCTGTTGGCTCAAGTGTCAATTTTTTTATTATTTTCATCACTATAGGTATTTAATAAACGTATTGCAGAGTATTTTGGGGATAATCTGCACAGAAAGTTGTCAGACCTTATTATAAATTACATTTCCTGATTATAAAATGTATAAGAAATTATATCTAAAATCGAAATTCAATCCTTCAATAAATACTGTCACGGCTCTGGTGTGCGTGACAAAAATCTTGGGTCTGTTTATTCCAAAATCAAAATCCAATTAACACAAACAAACTAACAACTACAAACTAATACCGGCCTTTATATATCCCTAATCTATTCTTAAATAATCCGGAATAACCGCGCTCGACCTTGTTCCCGAACATTAACGTAAAATCTCGAATCAGCTGTCCAATTCTGTACACCCTGGCGCTTCCGCCAGATTTTCGCGACACTGCCCTCTTCTTAAGGTTGATCGTCGCGATCAACTTCGCGCCCATGATATTTCGTCAATCTGTCCAAATGTACAACCTTCATCTTAGTCCCGATGTTGCGCTGAACTCAATGAACCAAATCATTAATCCTTTTGATTATTCTGTAGGGTGCTGAAGACCACTTTTGTCAAGTGTTCCTCTATGGTCTTATCAAATCGTTCTACCATGCCATCAGAATGTGGATGTAAAGGTGTTGTCCTTATATTACGAATTCCCCTGATCTCACAAATTTTTCTTAAAGATGGCAGATTCGAAGTTTCGTCCCTGATCTGAATGTAACTCTAGTGGCACACCATGACGACTAAAAACTTCGTCCACTAGCACCTGAGCAACAGTGATGGCTTCTTGATTGGGAATAGCAAAAACTTCTGGCCATTCACTGAAGTAATCCATGATAACCAAGATGTATTCGTAACCACGCTCTGACTCAGGGAACGGTCCGGCTACATCTATGGCTATTCTTTCAAACGGGAGACCGACGTTGTACTGTTTCATGGGCCCTCGAGATCTTAGTTTAGGGCCTTCACTGGTAGCACAGATGTCGCATTTTCGGCACCAGTTTTTAATGTCTTCATGATACAGTAAAAACGTTCCCGAATTTTATCCAAAATCTTGTTAACTCCAAAATGTGCCCCTGAAGTCCCGTCATGTATTTCTTTTAATAAATCTTCTACTCGATCTTTTTGAATAACTGGTTGACTCTTCGTAGTTTTCCCATATCGGCACTATTCCAAACTCTTTTCAGTAGATGATTTTCTACGACCAGGGAGTTCCACTGAGCCCACAACGCCTTGTAAATAAAGCTCTTGTTCAACACTTCCCTCCATTCTGGTCCACATTCATCATTTTCTTTAAGATAGAGAAACTTCCCGAGGTCCTGGTGTGTGTGTTGATCTGCTCTTATTTGTTTGGTAGTCCATTTATCATCAACGATCAGACCCGTTCTTCTCACAGCCGGACCAGTGTTTTTCTCATGCATGTCGATTCTTTGACAATGCTTGCAGTCTTCTTTACATGGCCGTCTAGACAGAGCGTCAGCATTTTTATGCAGGTTTCCAGGTCGATGTTTAGTTTGGAAATCGTATTGTTGTAATTTCTCAATCCATCTAGCAAGCTGTCCTTCGGGAGTTTTCATTTCTTAAAGCCATCTTAAAGCCGCGTGATCTGTTCGAATTACAAACTTACGACCGAAGAGATACTTATGGAAATGGTCGACAGCTTTTACTATGGCAAGCAACTCTCTACTGGTGACACAATAATTTCGTTCCGGCTTTGATAAGGTTCTGCTGTAGTACTCTACGCACGCTCTTGTTAATTTTGGACTTGTGAAAGGACAGCTCCAATACTGATGTTGCTTGCATCTGTGTCCAAAATCAACATGCTTTTCTGATCGGGATAGGACAACACTGGGCTCGTACATAATGCTCCTTTCAATTTTCTGAAAGCGGAATCGCATTCTTGGTTCCAATTGAATGTTGATTTTTCTTCCGTTAATCGATGAAGCGGAGTAGCTATATTGGCGAATCCTTCCACACTTCGATAAATAGAATATAATCCCAGAAAACTCTTTAGTTGATATTTGTAGCGTGGCTTTGGCCAATCCCTGACAGCATCTATCTTTCCTTCCATAACTTGTATGCCATCTTCAGATACCACGTGACCTAAGAATTCCACTTTCTTTTGAAATAGAAAACACTTATTTGGATTGAGTTTTAAGTTGGCATTACGGAAGCGGTAAAAAACTTCTTTCAGGTTATTGAGATGTTCTTGAAACCAATTTCCCATGATCATGATACCATTTAAATATACCAGGCAAGTTCTCCATGTAAGGCCTCGCAAAACAAGATGCATCAGCGCTCAAACATAGCTGGAGCATTACACAATCCGAAAGGCATTACGTTAAACTGGTATAACCCGCTTCCGGTGCTGAAAGCAGTTTTCTCTTTGTCATCTTTGTGTATTGCCTCATGCCAGTATCTACTTTTGAAATCCAAGGTGGAAAACCATTTGGAGCCCGATAGAGTTGTTACTGTATCGTCTATTCTCGGGAGAAAGCTGTCCTTCTTGGTGACGTCATTAAGTCCACACAAAATCTGAGACTTCCATCTTTCTTATTCGTAACCAATACTACTGGCGCAGACCATGCACCATTTGACTCTTAAATAATTCCCTCTTGAAGCATTTTATCAATTTGGTTTTTCACTCCTGCTATTGGCACACGTCGAGGTGGTTGCCTAATTAGGTGTGCCAATCCAGTATCAATTTTGTATTGAATTAAACCGCCCGGTTTAATTATCCATCACAAATACGTCTACTCCTTTCAAGATAAAATCTGTGGCTTCTTGAAGTCTACCTGGATCGAGATGCCTCCATGATTTTGCCAAAGTCTGCATCAAGGTGTCCATTTTTCAAAATGTCGCTTATCTGGTAGGTCACAGTTCACTATTTTTACTGTTTCAGTTTGGTTTTTGCTTGTTCCAAACACGCCGGTGAGGTCACAAATTGGATAACTTGCTTTATTCTCGAATAGAATGTTCTAGAATTTTCTTGAAATGTCTTTTTTGGATGTCAATTGATATAGCAAACACGTCGGCGAAGTCACAAATTCGATATCTGCCTCGAAAATTCACTATCACAGTCAAAATCGTGTATACAGTCACTTCCGGGGTAATTTACACGATCGGTTAAGGGCGGGTATTATAAAACTGCTTTGACAGTTAACTTGCAGTTAACTTTTTGAATTACATGTAATTCCGGAAGTTAACTTTATGTTAACTCTCAAAGTAGTTTTATAATACCCGCCCTCTTTTGGTGATTGTCACTGCTTACACTAACTAACTGTTCCAGTGTGAACTCACACTAGTGTCCGCGCACTATTCTGCAATCGAATTTCACTTCGCATTCCTCACTCTCCTCGAATTATGTCTCACTTCTGACACCAATATCACGGCTCTGGTGTACATGACAGAAATATTGGGTCCGTTTATTCCAAAATCAAAGTCCAATTAACACAGCAATAATATATTCTACGTTACTATACACTTTGATACTAATTATTTCACTGAATAACTCAAACAACTTAACTCTTCACAGCTCTTATCAATATTCACTATCTAAATCGTATAACAGCCAAACTCAAACTTAAAAACTATAAACTAATACCGGCCTTTATATATCCCTAATCTATTCTTGCAAAATCCGGAATAACCGCGATCGACCTTGTTCTTGAACATCAACGTAAAATATCGAATCAGCTGCCCAATTCTGTATACCCTGGCGCTTACGCCAGATTTTCGCCACATACTTATCCATTTAAAAAAAATATACTCAATGGGCTACAGAAATCATTTTTCCAAATTGAAAAACCTTATGATCAAAACTAAAACAAACTTCTAAGCAAACTCATTCTATACCAGAACGTATCGATTATATGGATAGCATTTAAGCACGCTTTAGCCAGAATAACTAGGATATTTTTGGGAGTTCATTAACTACTTCATAGACTGATAATTCTATTTTGTGCTAAATTGTTAATAGTTATACCCACCTACTCGAGTAGATTTCTTAATGTTCTGCACTTATATGATATCATACAATGGCAATTTATTTTCTTCATCCCACCGTGGATATGCCACCAGTTTCGGAATAGACTTACTCCTATGATGTTAGCAACGTTTTTATCGATTTCTAAGATCTCCATATACAAATCTTCCTCATCGACAGGCGATCATTCTGTTCACTAACTCCAGCCTCCAGCAGGTCAGTTCCTACTCCTCGTTAGACCTTCACAGACATCAATTTTTTTTATTCCATTCATCCATGTCCGCGGTAGAAAGAAGTTTTCAATATGTAACCTAACGGTTCGATTACATTTTGGACCATCGGTCTACCAATATACCATTGATGTTCAGGCGACACGACAGCGTAATATTTCTCCATCAGGATTTCTGAGACGATTCCATCCAAAGTATCTTCTCTAATTGAGGTTTCTAAATGCATTTTGTCATCTCAAGAATCGTCAACTAAATGCTTCATATGTACTTCATCTTCGGATGTAGATGTAGATGTAGAGTTCAATGTAAATTCTGTCTAGATTTTTAAGTGCCGCTAGCTGGATTGGATTTAGGCGAAGATGAGAGAAGAACAAAATCTTCGGAATCTATCTGTACTTTTTTTTACCCGAGGACTCATCTAGAAGCCAATAAAACAAGGACTTTCTAATTGACATACTTTTCCTTTAGCTTTACTCCAAAATCGTCATTTAGAGCTGCATTAACACATCATGATTCTACGTTTATGGACAAAATTTCTTCTGAGGTTACAATAGCAGATTGCTTGAAACTTAAATGAGTAGTAGGTATTTTTCTAAACAATTCTATTTAGTCGTTTCATAAATCTTTTGATTTGCGTCTGTGGAGAAGGTTGAAGCCATACATCTGGTCATTCTCAGCAATCTTTCTGACTGATGTTTGGCATATGGAGTTCATAGGCAAGTGATTGTTCGGAAGCGCTGACAATAACTTGTTTCAGTCTGTTAAAAGCTTCACTACAGAACAAAGAATCACTCCAAAACATTCTTTGAGTGTTTTTTTTGTTGTTGTCATATTCGAGGTCATATCATAAAATGTACCTATATGTTACTTTTATTTTTTCAAAAAGGTCAAGGAAAAAGCGAAGACGTAAATTTGAGGGGCATAGTTCAGTTTGAACAGGCTCTAAATGACCCCAAAAGGGATAAGTTGGCAATACTAGATGTTTGTTTGACTTACGTAGACAATCACAATTGGAAATAGGGATGATGAGGACGCGCGTGAACATCAGAATTTTGAAAGAATACAATCGAGAATACATAAGAATACATGTGAATAAATAAGAATACATTGGATTACATAAGAAAATAAGAATACCTGAGATTAAATGAGGGCTTGTACACACCCTCGAGATGCCAAGCTCTCTTTACAAGGCAACAAAATCTAGAGGCATCGAGCCGTTAATTTGTAAATGGATTAGGACCATGCTGAACGGTAGAGTGATAACGACTTATCTACAGGAGGAAACTGTCAGGTTCAGGGCCGCCAGTGGCTGCTTGCAGGGAGGGGTACTCTCTCCGCTTCTGTGGTCACTTCTGGTGGACGACCTCCTGGCCGTGATACAACTGAGGGGGTCGAGGCTCAGGCATATGCGGACGATCTAGTTATATTAGCCAAGGGTAGTTCTTAGACGAGGGTCTCAGCTGCAAAGTATTTGGGTTAGCATGACTGGACAAGACTCTAAACTGGAATGCTCATTTGGAAAACGTAAGCCAAAAGGCAAAATTGTCGCTTTGGAACTACCACAGGATCTGTGGAAAGACCTGGGGAACAAATACAAAACAGATTCACTAGATCTACACCATGGTTATCTGACCAGTTCTGTATAGTATAGTGGAGCAAGGCGAATCAGAAAAGGGTTCAAGCCATACTAAGCAGACTGCAGAGAATAGCTTGCCTGGGGATAACGGCTAGCTATGGAAGTCCTCATAAACCTGACTCCACTTCACATATACGTGAAGAGGGAAGCAATGAGGTCAACCTATCTGCTGTACCATGCTCCAAAAAGAACTTTGGAGGGGAGAAGCGCAATGCAACACACGGTGCTTGTGGATGGAATAAATCGACGCGGCACCCTCAGCATGCCTTCTGACATAATGCCAAAGAAAACCAACTTTGGTTTGCCCTTCAAAATAACGATTCCCGACAGAGAGCTATTGACCAGCGACAGGATCGAGCTACTAAGGGGAGATCTCTGCCTGTACACAGATGGCTCCAAAACTAAACATGGTGTCTGAGTAGGGAAATATGGTGATAAACCAAGGCTGGGAATTTCGGTCAGCCTTGGCAAAAACGCATCCATATTTCAGGCCGAATTGCTAGCCATCAAGTATGGCGCGAAAAAGCTGCTGGTAAAGCAACAAACGCACAAGTCGATAAAAATATTTTCTGATAGCTGCGCTGAAAGTACTGGCATCTATACATTGCACGCCGGAAACAGTATGGAACTGCAAACAAGCCCTGCTAGGGGAAAAGAACAACGTTTTACTAGTCAAGATACTGGGACATACCGAACAAGAAAGCAACGAAAAAGCGGACCAACTTGCAAAAGCTAGATCCAAGCTTTACTCCATTGGACCGAAGCCAGTACTAGTACTGCGTATAGCCTTGATTACCGCTAACTTCACAATCTCGACCTGGGCCAATACAGAAGCCAAACAATGGTCGAGACTACCAGGCATAAACCATGCAGAATCCTTTGTACCCTGTCCAAAAGGGGGGAAAGTGGTAGACATACTTCTGGAAATGGAGAGCCTGAAAGCACTGGTGAGTCTGTACACTGCAGCCACTGCACACTGCAGACTCTGTTATCACATGCACAGGATCAGAATAGCACAAAGTGCCGAGTGTCGCCAATGCATGGAAGAGGACGAAACTTCAGAACATGTCCTATGCGGTTTTCGGGGAGTCAGTTGTTCGACCCGAATAAATCATGCTTCCCCCACACTTATCTCCCACATTCATAAGAAGGGCTGGACTGATAGGGGAAATATAAACTCGGAGTGAGCCACAATAGACCGCAGGTCGCATTGGAAGGACCGACATCGGACCACTCACAAGAAACCCAAATCCAAACCTAAACCTAACACACCCTCGGGTTTTCATTAAAGTAGTGCTCGATTTGACCAAATAACTAACTCACTATAATCAGATAGTCCAAGAAGAACGAACAGATATATTTCCTTACTGAGATGTAGCTGATGAAGACTGTCATCAACATCAAAGACTCTAGTTGAAAGATTTTCATTGAAAATATTATTCATAAAAGATAACTTTGTTCTAAAACATCACCCATTTCACCCTGTAAAAATTCAACGGAGAACCCATTCGCCCATTCTTGCTCTCGAAAAAATCCATCGTCTGGACATCATTCAAATAAAATTTGACGTTTATCGAGTTTTTTAGGACCGTTCAAAGCCGGCCGCCTATAAAATACCGTCGATACAAAAATCTTAACACCTGAATATATAAAATATTTATAAAGCCGTAAAACACATATTAAAAATAATATTTATATATGTGGAAAAGGACCGCTGGGTCAGTTTTACGGTGATATTGAGTTGTTTACGACCAGAGCGTTCCCATGATGCTAATCCCCGTGAAGAGTGGTTCTCTTCTGGGTCTGGGTTGGGATCTTAAAAATGAAAGGTTCGGCGACGTTGCCATTACGATTCTGTTATGTCATATAAACACAAATTTGAATAATTTCTAGTATATTGTATTTATTCATCACTAAACATAATGCAAATAAACCGTATCAATTAGTCAGAATCCAAACAATTGCATTAATGCGTCGCGAAATTATCATGCGATCAATAAAATTGATTATTTATAATCGACAAATCAATAATAATGATCCACAGCGAAAGAGAAAAAAACTAATTACACTAATTTGTTAACACACGCGGTTATTTATATAAGACTGATTGATGAAAATGATAGGTAATTAACTTATTTATTTTTACCGTGAACGTATATTTACGCACCTAGTTATCTAATCAGATGTAATTAAGATTTAATTTTCCTTGAGTAGATCGTGATCAAATCGATTATCATCATATAATTTTTTCAAATAGGTAAATTATTAAAGACCACACATCATCGTCAGACAAAAACTGATTGTCGCCTCCACGCCAAATTTCCTTCGGGACTGATCGCTCCGATTCGCATGGAATCGTAACCTAATCAAGTTTCATCCGTTGTCTGATGATGGATGGGTTCGAAACGAGCCAGACGCCAGGCGACACGAAAGAGTTGCTCGCGAGATAATTGAGTCGTTCGTCATCGGCTTTTGAAGTGACATCTGGCGTGAAACCGTGCCAAAACTGATCTATAGGGGCCCCGCCATTTGGATGAAGAATGTATGGCATTGATAATAACTTCAGAAAGGAAATGAGAGTTATGGGAGTATTTTGTTGCAAACGTTGAAGAAGATTGTACCTATAAATTCGAGATCTGAATGGGGCGTTTAATAAAATTATAAATTATCAAATTCATGTGGCAGAATATCTGGATTTTTATCGAGAGTTTTATATGCATTGCATAACACGCGGTTAATATAGAGGATTCTAATTAGGTTTCTACTCTTCCAAAATTTAAGAATTCATGTTGCAAAATAATCTGAATTTTATTCCAGGAGTCGTGCTTGCACTGAAAGATTCTAATCTTAGTAACAATTTATAGATAGTTATGTGCAGCATAATATGGCTGCTAATTTAAATGATGTTGCATTCTTATCCGAGTGGCCTGGTTCTTGTTCCTATTTAGAAAAGTTGATTGCACTAAGTAATTCGAATGGTGTTCTGGATGTAAATATTTTGTCCCAGAGGATCTCTTTGAAAAACACTGGGTTGCAGTGAAAGAATCCATGTGCAGAGTACTTAGAATAAAATCTTAATCCTAGCTCAGAACATCATTTAGGTTTGCTCAACATCATTAGTACACACTTCAGTTTAATAACATAATTTTAATATAATCAAAATTTTCAATTAAATTACCCAATTTTTGTTGAAATATTGAAAATTTTTGAGGTGATTTAGTATATCTGCACCACTTACTATAGTCTATTTCATTGAGGTTTAGGACCATGAGGTAACTGTAAACCCTATGGTTTACAATGGTTTTTCAATCACTTGATATGGCCCTAACCCTGGATTTGAGCTATCAACTGCATTGAAATAGACTGCGTAGTGCAGTTGGAATACAGGGTGTCCCAAAAAGATACCGACAAACTTTGAGGGGTAGTAGGGGACATCAAAACAAGCATTTTTGTTTATATAAACATATGTCCGCAAATGAGCCATTAGGGCTGTAGAGCAAAAAATCTGTTTGGTACTTTTATTCTTCGCAATAATTAAGTCACTGTTTACTCATTGATTTTGCTTTATTAACAAATAAATTATGGTTTACAATAATTGTTCAAAATGTTGACCATTTACTTCAATGCAAAGATTGCACCGTCGCGTCAGGTATTCATTTCATAATAAGTCATGAAAAAAAGCAATTTCGTTTCTAAAACTACTTTGGAATATACGAATGAAATTCTGAAATAGCAACTTACACACTGCTCAGTAGTAACGGTGTATTCACACTATATTTGTTCTCCAATATACATGACATAATCGAATCATTCCATTGTCAATTCAGCGCCATCTGAACAGGTACCGTAAAAAATTAAAACTAGTCCAACACAAAGGGAACCCAATTATTTTTCGCAACAATAACCATTAATAATAAATCAACGGTCCATTTGGGTACCATGGCGAATTTTAGCGCCGCACCGTGCATTATTAATAATATTTTTTGGAATAAAGACCGTGTCGGACAGGCCAAAGGCCGGAGGGTAGTTTCGGCCACAAGCGGGGCCTCCCAATGCGCCCCCATGGGGTCTTTGTGAAGCCGACAAGTCTGTGGACCGGTGCACGTTGAAATATATTTTTATGTAATTCATTTTCACGAACCCCTTCGGAGCTTTCGGCTGTATTAATAGGATAGTTTTGGGTTAATTGATTATTTCTAAACAAGAATATATTTTGTTTTTTTCGGAAATTTATTGTTTCCTTTTGTTTCAGGTGTGGTTTCAAAATAAAAGATCGAAAGAGCGACGATTGAAGCAACTCACCTCAATGGGCCGGGGTCCTTTCTTTGGAGGTTCAAGAAAAATGCGCGGCTTTCCCATGAACCTTTCTCCTGGAGGTTTAGAAGACGGTCCGCCCGGCTTCCCCTATTTTGCAGACGGCAAATTTGAGTTTGGATATGGTGGTCCTCCGTTCCATCCCCACGACGGTCCGTTTTTCCCCGGACATCATCCTGGCGCTGGACCTGGAGGACAAGGACTACCTTTCAGTCAAGGAGGTAAGATACGGCGACATTTAATTTAAACAATAGTATTTTGGAAAAACTAGACTTTTCAGTCCGATTCTGACCTGACAAATGTTCACATGAAAATCTAAATTCTGGACGAATTTAAAGTTTCTGTTTACAAATGCTGAGTGATTACTGATTCCCACGAGACCCCCGAGACGAGACTTTCATAAAGTCTTGTCTCGTCTCGCCGATGAAATAAGAAGTCTTGTCTTGCATATGTATTGAAATTTCGTCATGCATAATCTTGTTCCAGTTAGTTTAGAGTCTAGTACGGTAGTACTTACAAGATACTTACCTACTTGCTATAACAATAAAATTGCAACTGTTGAAAAATAACATTGAGGTTATTTTCATTTGTTTTCGGGAAGTTGGACGTTGGGTCGTGATTCCCAACAGCGTTCTGAGAGAAGCCGTAGGCATAATGAACTATATACTAAACGCAACTAGAACTGGCAACGCTCATTTACACACCATTGGTGAAGCTGTTACCTGTTTGTTCAGAAAGACAGATGGTACAGTTCTTGTCTGTGTCATTGTCATTCATACTGCGTGAGACAGACAAGGATGATACAAGACCAAATAGGTTATCCAAGTTTGTACTTTGTTGCCGTTCCAGTTGCGTTTGGTATGTAGTGTTGAAGTATATTTGGTATTTTCCTCTTAATTTGAATCATAGTTTCTCAAACTTCAACATGGTAGCAGAGCGTTAAAAGAGGCGAAAAAAATTAAGATTATCAAGGGCTGAATTAGTATAAAAAAGTAGTCATTGAACTTTGGAGGATGAATCCAAACAAATTTCATAGAGGAAGGTAAAGCTAATTGGACCACATGGAAGTACAAAATGAACATTCTTCTAAGAGATATTCCAAATGCAGTTGATATTTTGGAAGGAAAGTTGGTGCTCCCAGTTTTGAAAGAAAATGCGTCAGCAGTTGAAATTCCTGCGCATGAGGCAAGCCTGGTGAGTTTCAATACTGCAGATTGTAATGCACTTCTTGCTCTTACGATAAATATGACACAAGATACCGTACAAAAAGTTCTGAGGTTTTCTACAGCAAGAGAAGTGTGGGTTGAATTGAATAGGCTCTTTGATGGCAATGTCGAGGACAAAACCTTTTATGTTTGCTTAGAATTCTTTAACTATAAGAAGAAAGTTGAAAATGATATGGCAACGCACACGTCTAAGCTCAAGAACCTGCGGAATGAGCTGCAAAAGAGGTTATCAAAAGACAAAATCATTACAAATAAAACATGTAATTGTGAGTTGCCTGAGTTGCTGTTAAGGTAAGCGCATACTAGCCGGAGCCGAACCAGCCGCACGCACCGATCGAATCGCATCGTTTTTTTTTTAAGTGCGCACACTATAGTGGAATTCTTCCTGCCGTAGCGGAAGCGCGCCATCTTTTGAAGTTAGCCAGTCGCCTTTATATTTTCGAGATAATTTTTGGCATTTTTCACAATGAGTGATAGTGTAGAAGAAAATGTTGTAATTTGTATGTTGCTCGCAGAGGAAAGAAACAAGAAGAAAGAAAAGAAAATTATGGGTTCACAATATAAATAAAAAACGTTTAGCCTTGGTTGAATTTCACACACTATTTCCAGATTTATTGGAAGATGATGATAAAATATATGAAAATTACCACCGTGCGATTCGACTGGACGCGCTCATTAAATGGATATGGCACATACGTCATCAGCACGAACAGCACGAACCGAAAAAAGATTCCCTGCCAAACATCCTGGTCGCATTTGCGGTAGTACGGCTCGTGCGGCTCCGGATGGTTTGCGATACCTCATCGAAATCAATGTAAACAATATTTTGCTACGGCTCTGGCTAGTGTGCGCTTACCTTTAGTCTGTATAAGATTTTAGAAACTCTACCCCAAGACTACTTCTCCTTCAAGTCCAGCTGGATGTTAATGTCGAAATCTGACCGCACTATAGATAATTTTGTAGCGCTACTTTGGTTTTCCAGGAGGAAAGCGGTTGATTTCGGAATTTTCGGAAAACTCGGGCGCCACCCTTAGGATTAATGTGGTTAAGGGCCCACGTGCTCTAGGTAGCTTTTAAACAGTGGAGACGGAAAACCAGGTGTCCCTACGCATTTCCCAAAAATGAAACACACAATCCAACCAAGAAAGTAGTTTTTATTGACTACCCAATAATTTATAATACAAAAAGGAAATGCAAGAAAACTTAATTAAGATACAGGTTTTATAAAAGGAAATGCTAAGCGGAGAGTGAGGGGGAGCGAACGAAGTGCGTGTGCGTGACGGATTAGTCGCGTGAATTTAACGGTTTGAGATTACGGTACGGTGACGGTTACGGTAACGGTTAATCGGCAAAAGAAAGCTCCAGGAACCAGGATCGGTCCAGTATCTACACCGTCAGCTTGCAGGATTAGGCCTTTGGGCCTCGTGCGCGAATTTCTTACTCCGAGCAGAATGCAGGTCAGAGAGAATAGGTGTGAAGAGTAAAGAGCACTACCCTGGTCGTATCACAGCCCGTAGCCCTATTTACTCTGTCACGGAACGAACGGAGCTGCCCTGTTTATGTGTTCCAGCCCGCAGTTCCGGTCACTCCGTGCACAGAAGAGAGAAAGAAGAACTGTGTAGAATAATGCGCGCCACCCTGATACCAGCCCGTAGCGTGCGTTATTCTGCCACGGAATGAACAGAGCTGCCCTGTTTATGTGTTCCAGCCCGCAGTTCCGGTCACTTCGTGCACAGAAAAGAGAAAGAAGGACTGTGTAGAATAAAGAGCGCCACCCTGTCACCAGCCCGTAGCGACCTTTATTCTGTCACGGAAGGAGCAGAGCTGCCCTGTCCGTATTCCAGCCAGCAGCTCCGGTCAACCCGTGTACAGAAGAGAGAAAGAAGAAATGTGTAGAATAAAGAGCGCTACCCTGTCACCAGCCCGTAGCGTCCTTTATTCTGTCACGGAAGGAGCAGAGCTTCCCTGTCCGTATTCCAGCCAGCAGCTCCGATCAACCCGTGTACAGAAGAGAGAAAGAAGAAATACCTGCATTCTTACCCGTACTTACATTAAACGGTCGGCTAACATCTGGCGTCGCGGCGCTGCTGACGGCGGCGGTACTGGCGGCGGTACTGGCGGCGGTACTGGCGGCGGTGGTTTTACCTTATCGGTCGGCTGCGGCAGGTCGGAGCGGTCTGGTAGGTCTGGTCGGTTTCGGAGCTCGGAGAGAAGTGACCAAACGCAGTGCGTGCTGCTATATTTATAAGCGGGAGGCACCGCGTCATGTCGTCGTCGATCGGCAGCGCAGATATCAGCGGTGGGGAATTGAGTTTTTGAAGCGCGTCGCGCACGTCGGTTTGTACTGGAGAGTGCTTTGCAACCTAGGTCACGCGTAGCCACAAAATATCAGTAGCAAATTAATTTAATTAACGGAAACGCGGATAAATTAGTAAAAATCTAGTAACCTACGTTACACACCCCCTCCTCTTCGGAAAAAATATTTTAACCTAAAATATTTTATTAAATTAATTGACTACAATTCAAATACCATTGAATTCCCTAAAACAAAAATAATAAAAATGAAAATAAACTCACTAAAAAAAACTCTTCTTCCAAAGCTTCTAGCTGTGGACGATCCATTGTGTCGAGGATGGTTACAACTGGTGGCTCCTCAGGCGCCCCCTGGCACCTCACCAGCGATTCGGTTTCACCCCGGAGCCGGCACGGCTCGTGTCGTGGCTCATTTGTCCATAAGGACATCCACAAACCCTGCAGGGCCGGAAACGAAGAAGGGCCTTGCAACAACGGTCCCCTTCTTCCACTGTCGCTTCGTCGGTATGCCTGCGGGTACTGGACCGTCTGGGTGGGAGACGAGTCCCTTCACTCCCTTCGGGTAGGGCACGGTGTCGGCGAGTGTCCGAACCAGAGTGTTCGGATGCGGAACGGAGTCGTGCGGATTGTTTGTTACGTGAATTACCCGAGGAGCGGGGCCTGAAAGCTTCAGCTACCAAGCCGCCGACGGCTGCTTCCGGCTGAGAGGCCTTTGGCTTTTGTTTCGAGCACTGGCATTCTTTTGACATCCACCCCACGCGGCCGCAACGAGAACAAAACACCACTGGCTTGTTTTTGCAGGACTCCCGGCGGTGTCCAGGATGTCCACACCTCCAGCACAGACCGTGATCTACTGGTAAGTAGATGTCGTCGTTGGGGTGACGGGGGTTTGCGGTCGGCTTTCTAGTCGGGGTGTCGATTATTTGTTGCGAAGGGTGGTCGGACGTTACGGATGACGACGGTGCGGATACGGATGCGGATGTCCGACGGTGTTTAGATGTAGTGGATGGCGGACTAGGGGAACGGCCGTATACGGTCTGTCCAAAAGGATCGTCGAAGGGGTCGAACTGGTCGAAGTCGGTATAGAACGGTCCTGGCGAACGCCGTACGGGTGGGTCTACGGAATCAGCTCCCGAGTACAATGATTCGGTTCCAGCTTCGACTGTATCAATAGCGGGGATCATATCGGATACGGTAGACGGTGAGTCTTGCCTTGGAGCGGTTTTTAGCAGGGTGTTCGGTGACGGTACATCTTCGGTATTCGGTAGCGGTAAATCTTCGGTATTCGGTGACTGTAAATCTTCGGTGTTCGGTGGTCGTAAATCATCGGTGTTCGGTGGCGGTAAGTCTTCGGTGTTCGGTAAATCTTCGGTGTTCGGTGGCGGTAAATCTTCGGTGTTCGGTGGCGGTAAATCTTCGGTGAATGTCTCGGCGGATTCATGACGATTACGATCTAAAACGGAAGAGAAGGAAAATGGTTACACGTAGGCCGGCTTAAGGTCTTTAATGTGTATATGTCGGAGCTTTTTACCGGAACCGTCCCGTAAATCGTAAACCACGGGTGACACGACTTTTGTTACGGTATAAGGTCCGGAGTATTTCGGTGCTAGCTTTGCGGCAAATCCTTTAGCTGCGGAGGAGAGCGGATTCTCCTTTCTCATTACTTGATCTCCTACATGACATTTCCAATCTCGGCGGCGCAGGTTGTAGTTATGGCTCTGAGCCGTGAAGGCTCTGCCAAGATTGACACGGACGAGTTCAAAAACGTCCTGCAGTTGTTTCAAACGTCCAGATCGTGCGATGACGTCAGCAGGTTCGGTATCTACCGGTTGAGCATCTTCCGGTACGGGATCACGGTATAACGCTTTGGGCGGATCTAGTTCTCGGCCAAAATTCAGGAAAGCTGGTGAAAATCCGGTTGAATCCTGTCGGGAACTATTCAGAGCGAAAGCGAGTTCCGACAGGTGGGCGTCCCATTTTCGGTGATTCTCGTCACAAAACTGGGCGATCATGACCTTAATTGTTTTGTTAGTGCGTTCTACAGGATTCGCTTGGGGAGTGTAGACTGGGGTAAGGCGGTGAGCGATACCCATTTCCTGTAGAAGCTCTTTGAACGGTCGGCCGGTATATTGGGTTCCATTATCCGTCAGGACAGTATGTGGACACCCAAATTTAGTGATCACCTGCTCGTAGAGAGCCTGTGTAACTGCTCTGGAAGTTGCTTGTCGGATCGGTCGGCACTCTACCCATTTTGTGAATCGGTCCTGGAACATAACCAGGAAGTTATTACCTTTCGAGGATCGAGGTAAAGGGCCTATCAGATCGGAAGTGACGGTTTCCCATGGTTGTCGGTTTCGGGACGGGTGCATCTTACCGGGAATCTGTTGTTGTGACGGCTTATACCGTTGGCAGGATTGACAGCTTCTAACATAGCGTGCTATATCTCTCATCATTCCTGGCCAATAGTATTTACGGCAAATTCTGGATGTGGTTTTGGCAATGCCTCGGTGTCCGGCCATAGGGGAGTCATGATTTTCTTCCATAATGGCCGGGCGGGCGTCTTTGGGAACGCAAAGTTTCCACGGATCGGATAATTCGGTTTCGGATAGATCGGTTAAGTCCCAGAAATGTCGGTATAGTTGCCCATTTTTAACACAAAAGTCTGGAAAGGCGGCGGAATTGTTTTCTACGGAAGTTTTCTTTGCCGTGTACCAAGCACACGGTGCGAAATTTTCCAGACTTAAAATCGGTTCCGGTTCGAGGTATTCCTCGCCAGGTATCGGGTCTCGGGATAGAGCATCAGCAACTTTATTGAGGACTCCTTTGCGGTATTTGATCTCAAAGTCAAATTGCTGTAGATAAATGCTCCACCGAGCTAGTCTTCCGGACGGACTTTTCATCGAATGCAGCCATTTCAAGCTTTGATGATCGGTAACGACGGTGAATCGGTAGCCTTCTAGATATGGTCGCATCTTCTCGATTCCCCAAACGATTGCGAGACACTCTTTTTCGGTGACGGAAAACTTTTTCTCTCCTGGACTGAGAGTACGGCTGGCGTAAGCTATGACATGGTCGCCATCGGTTCCATGTTGTATCAATGCCGCACCTAACCCATTATCGGATGCATCGGTCTGCAATACTTCGCTGCTTCGAAAAATCGGGACAAGCCAATATTGGGGCTTCGGTGAGGCATGTTTTGAGCTTTTCGAAAGCCGCTTGTTCTACCTCGGTCCAAGTCCAGCGGACTCCTTTCTTGAGTAATCGGTTTACCGGGCTGGCTACTTGGGAAAAGTTCGGTACAAAACGGCGGTACCAAGAAGCCACGCCTAAAAAGCGTCTCAAGCCTCGAAGGTTGGTGGGAGCGGGAAGCTCACGAATGGCGGCAACTTTGTCTGGATCGGTTCGGATACCTTCGGAAGTCACAAGGTGACCAAGATAACGGAGGGAGCGTTTCCCAAATTCACATTTATCGGGATTTATTCTCAAATTGGCTTCCCTCAGACGACGGAATACCTCTGCCAAATTGTTGAGATGTTCCTCAAAAGTTTCGCCGAGAATAATGATATCGTCCAGATATGCAAAACAGAAATGATCTAATTCGGGTCCTATTATTCGGTCCATCAGTCTCTGAAAGGTAGCAGGAGCGGAGTGTAATCCGAACGGCATTACACGAAACTGGTAAAGACCCATGCCGGGTACGGTAAAAGCGGTGACGGGTTTGCTACTTTCAGCTAGCGGTATTTGCCAATATCCTTGTTTTAAATCGATGCTAGAGATGTATCGAGCCCGGCGGAGTTTATCCAGAATGGCATTGATGAATGGCAAGGGGTATGCATCCTTTCTGGAAATGGCATTGACTTTCTGAAAGTCAATACAGAACCGGTACTTGCCATCTTTCTTTCGGACAATTACCACAGGAGAGCTCCACGGACTGGCGGACGGTTCGATGATTCCATCATCTAGCATTTTTTTAACTTCAGTGTTCACGATTTCTTGCATGCGTGGATTTTGCGGTCGGTAACGCTGCTTTATCGGTTCGGGATTTAGTAGATGGACATGATGTTCTACTAAAGGTGTCGTGCCTTTAATTTGTTCAAACTTGGGCAATTGTTGATCTAAAAATTCGGTTAACCTTTGCTCTTCTGTTGCTGTTAAAACGAGGCTCGGTTTAGAATCTATGGGTCCGATAGGACTGCATAGGGTCGGAAACGGTAAAAGCTGATTGCCTAGGCGGACTTCCCCGGTACCTAGATCTAGATGGAACTGGTGGCGGTTTAAAATATCCATTCCAAGTACGATTTCGGATGTCAGCTTTGGGAAGTAGCTGAGGGATTCTACCAAGGTGATATCTCTGAATTTCAGCGGTATCTGATAGGCTTCGGAGATGTCAATTATACCACCATTGGCTACTTTAGCACTGCGGACAACCGGTGGTACTTTCGGGTAATGGTTCAGACGGCATATATCGGCAGCGATGTCCCCGATATACGAATTAGCAGCTCCGGTATCTATCAATGCTAAAAACGGGGCATCATCAATGTAGATGCATACATGGGGTCTAACGTCTGAGAGGCGAATCAAGTTCATTTCGTTCGGAACGGTTTGGGTATTAGGTGAGGTCTTCGGCGGACGGTGCTGGGCTGACCTCTGATTAGGACAGCACCTTCTTAGTTTCCCGAATGTGAACGTGAACGGTTGCAAGTGCAGTCTCGGGACATTACGCCATTTTTCCCGCAACGGGAGCAGAATAGCTTTGCAGTGCCTCGACACTCAGTTCTAAAGTGTCCGGTTTCCGCACATCTCCAGCAAAGCTGTCTTGTGGTTCGGTCATCTGCGTTATCGGACCTACGGTTTCGGTTGCCAAATTCCATTCGATTAGGCCTTTCGGTTCGGTCTGGTGTACGGGGTTGGGTTACGGAAAGACCAGCTGGTGGTGAATTCGCTCTTCGGGAAGTGAACGGGGCGGCCTTTAGCTCGGATAGTAAACTTTCAATTTCCCTTACGGTGCGGGAAAATGAAACCACATCGGTGACGTCACTTTTGCGAATATGCTGGCGGTAGTCGGGTAATAGATTCCTGCACAACCACTGAAGTTCTTGTTTTGGAGTTATGCCACCGTGCCTTCTGATAAGCGTCTGTAGATCGGTTATATAACGGTGCGGCGGTTCATGCGGTTTCTGAAGACGGCGGCTAATTTCGATTTCTAGATCGGCGGCATAATTAATCGGAAAGTAAAAACTTCGGAAATCTCGCAGGAACTCATCCCAGGAATTCCAGTGTGCTCGGTTATTTCGGTACCATAGGGATGCATCCCCTTGTAAAATTTCGGGCATGTGTGGTAATAAACGGTCAATGGCAATCCCTTGGGAGGCACAAATTTCCTGGAGCCTTTCGATGAATGTCACTGGGTCGGTTCGACCATTGAAATTGACATTCCATTTCTGCACCTTCAGTGGTATTATCGGAGATCCGGATGTGACTGGAGAAGACAGCGGTCGGTGAACGGTAATAGTCGGTAGCGGCGGATTAGGTATTTGAGTTGTAACCGGCGTTCCAATATTTGCGGTACTGGTTTGAGCCTGGACAGCGGTACCACTTGCCTGCGTTGGATGCATACTGGCAAATGTCGGGAAGATGAACCCTGTCATAGTAGTCGGTGCTGGTGAAGCCTTTCCCTGGCGATAAAATGTTACCAGTCGCTTCTTCAACGTGTCAACGGTACCCGTAGTATTTAGTTCCGCAGTCAGTTCATCCTTCTTTAATAGGTAGACAAAACCAACACGGCCATCGTTGGGATCGTACCAAGCGGGGTAAGTGGTTATGGATACACTAACGGGCGGATTCACTGGACTGGTTGTCACTACGGTAGAGGCGGCGGTATTCGGTGTACTAGTAACTGGTGGGTTGTCATTGTTGCCGGTGCCTCCTGGCATCGTAATTTGGTCGGTAAACGGTAGCGGAATATAGACTAAGGGCTCAAATGACAACGGCCTTTAGCGGCTAGTTAACAGCAGGTTCGTTAGCAGGCTTACGGTTACGGTTACACTCGGCGGTACGGTACGGTTAAGATTCGGAATGTTTTCGGCGGCGGTCGGAAGAAAAAATAAAAATAAATAAAAATATTCAGGTGGACGGTGGCTCAAGACTGACCAAGTGATCAGGTTGACGGTCGGACGGTAAGTGTTTGGAAAATATTTCGGTGGACGATTGAGTCTAGAGTGGCCAAGTGATCACCTCGACGGTCGGGCGGTAAGTGTTGAAGTGTTCAGCTTGACGGCCTGACGGTAAGTATCTGAAAACTATTCGGGTTGATGGTCGGACGGTGAGTGTCTGAAGTGCTCAAGTGATCAAGCGATCAGGTTGATGGTCGGACGGTGAGTGTCTGAAGTGCTCAAGTGATCAAGCGATCAGGTTGATGGTCGGACGGTGAGTGTCTGAAAACTATTTGGGTCGACGGTCTGGCGGTTAGTATCGATTCTCGCTTAATCGTCTTACCATATACTCCCTTGCGGTAGTAGGGAGAGGTTCGGCCACCAAAAGTTGGTGGGGATTTTTACGGAAAACCTCGGAATTTTGAGAGATGTGGCAACCTCTGCAAGATACAGTTATTCCCTCCAGGGAATTAGACTCGGCAACCTCGAATTAGTCGGAAAAGATGTGTAACTCGGTTTGCGCATGCGCAAAATGAATCGGGCAGAAAAGGGGTTCGGTCTAGGTGGATCGGTTCTCGGATAGCGCAACTTCGTTCGGGCGGAAAAGGGGTTCGGTATAGATTGATCGGTTTTCGGAGAGTGCGGCTTCGTGAAACTGGCGGCGGACGGTTGGATTGTGTCTCACTACATTAGGGAGACTATTTACAGATGGAGAAATTGAAATCAGCTACCGTGGATTACGTGTAAAGGAGCGGATGCTCAGATTTTGGCCCGCGCATGCGTGCACAATACTTCCCAAAACGGAGGACTTCGGTCCAATACGGTACGGTTTACAGGAACTCTTTTTCCACGGTCGGACGGCATTGGTTAAGACTCTCAGGTCCTGGGGCGGATGATAAGGCAAGCGCGGAACTGTCCCAAAAGGAGCGGTTTATTTGCTCCGGCGCTATGCGGTCTAGCAATCACATAAAGAACGGTACGGTAACGGTCAGACCTACGGGTGTCGCCAAAACAAACGGCCTCTCTGTAGAAATGGGGACTAGTGATGACGTAATCAACTCGGTCATGTGCTGAAATCATGGACATGCGCAGAACGGTCCCTGCTCGGGCGCCAAATTTGTAGCGCTACTTTGGTTTTCCAGGAGGAAAGCGGTTGATTTCGGAATTTTCGGAAAACTCGGGCGCCACCCTTAGGATTAATGTGGTTAAGGGCCCACGTGCTCTAGGTAGCTTTTAAACAGTGGAGACGGAAAACCAGGTGTCCCTACGCATTTCCCAAAAATGAAACACACAATCCAACCAAGAAAGTAGTTTTTATTGACTACCCAATAATTTATAATACAAAAAGGAAATGCAAGAAAACTTAATTAAGATACAGGTTTTATAAAAGGAAATGCTAAGCGGAGAGTGAGGGGGAGCGAACGAAGTGCGTGTGCGTGACGGATTAGTCGCGTGAATTTAACGGTTTGAGATTACGGTACGGTGACGGTTACGGTAACGGTTAATCGGCAAAAGAAAGCTCCAGGAACCAGGATCGGTCCAGTATCTACACCGTCAGCTTGCAGGATTAGGCCTTTGGGCCTCGTGCGCGAATTTCTTACTCCGAGCAGAATGCAGGTCAGAGAGAATAGGTGTGAAGAGTAAAGAGCACTACCCTGGTCGTATCACAGCCCGTAGCCCTATTTACTCTGTCACGGAACGAACGGAGCTGCCCTGTTTATGTGTTCCAGCCCGCAGTTCCGGTCACTCCGTGCACAGAAGAGAGAAAGAAGAACTGTGTAGAATAATGCGCGCCACCCTGATACCAGCCCGTAGCGTGCGTTATTCTGCCACGGAATGAACAGAGCTGCCCTGTTTATGTGTTCCAGCCCGCAGTTCCGGTCACTTCGTGCACAGAAAAGAGAAAGAAGGACTGTGTAGAATAAAGAGCGCCACCCTGTCACCAGCCCGTAGCGACCTTTATTCTGTCACGGAAGGAGCAGAGCTGCCCTGTCCGTATTCCAGCCAGCAGCTCCGGTCAACCCGTGTACAGAAGAGAGAAAGAAGAAATGTGTAGAATAAAGAGCGCTACCCTGTCACCAGCCCGTAGCGTCCTTTATTCTGTCACGGAAGGAGCAGAGCTGCCCTGTCCGTATTCCAGCCAGCAGCTCCGATCAACCCGTGTACAGAAGAGAGAAAGAAGAAATACCTGCATTCTTACCCGTACTTACATTAAACGGTCGGCTAACATCTGGCGTCGCGGCGCTGCTGACGGCGGCGGTACTGGCGGCGGTACTGGCGGCGGTACTGGCGGCGGTGGTTTTACCTTATCGGTCGGCTGCGGCAGGTCGGAGCGGTCTGGTAGGTCTGGTCGGTTTCGGAGCTCGGAGAGAAGTGACCAAACGCAGTGCGTGCTGCTATATTTATAAGCGGGAGGCACCGCGTCATGTCGTCGTCGATCGGCAGCGCAGATATCAGCGGTGGGGAATTGAGTTTTTGAAGCGCGTCGCGCACGTCGGTTTGTACTGGAGAGTGCTTTGCAACCTAGGTCACGCGTAGCCACAAAATATCAGTAGCAAATTAATTTAATTAACGGAAACGCGGATAAATTAGTAAAAATCTAGTAACCTACGTTACAATTTAACAAATCAGCTTTGTTCTCATGACAAGAATAATGAAGGAGGCGTTACTAGTAGAAAAGAGAAGCAGCTCGTCCAATGAGAGAAAACTATTTTTCAATTATTGCAAAAGAGAAGGTCATAAGGTAAAACAATGTATTAAATGGAAAGAAGATGGTAGACCTCCAAAACCAGAAAGCTCAAATTCAAGAAACAGAACAGAGAAAAATAACATAGAAAAATAAGGATACAAACATGATGTTAGTTGCCTTAACAAGTAGTGTCTTATTTAGCGAATGTGAGGAGAATAGCTGGTTTGTGGATAATGGGGCTACAAGTCATATTACAAATCGAGGTGATATCTTTGAAACATATGAATATTTTCGAGATACACACACCATAACGACAACGAATGGAGAAACGGTTAGAGCAGTTGGAAAAGGAAACATCCTGGTACAAACAAAAGTAGTTGTTGTTGTTGTTCAAGTTGTCAGCTGCAAGCGTATATTCTTTTATCTAAATAAACCTTTTGTGATTGTATTAAATAAAAATCTTTAAAACAAAAGTCTCTGGCTAATAGGTTATGGGCCCAGTAACCAGGCAGTCGCGGAAAAAAAAGTAGTTCGCGGAAAATCGTTTTAAAGTGGAATTTATTGTCGGTGGCAAAAAAAAAAGGATTAGATTATCGCAGTCGAAAACCAGTGTAAAAATGGCATCAAGTAGTGTAACAATTACCGTGAAACCCTTCGATGGTTCTGGACACGGTAATTGAAAAAAAAAAAGAAAAAATATCTGAAAGCCCGAAATTTGATCGTTCAATGTCTAGCGGACTATGTGCTGGAGATGATTAAGTTGAAAACGATAGCTAAGGAAATTATGGAATCCTTAAGCGGAACTTATCAGACAAGTGGATTAGCTACACAGGTGCAACTTCAGTGCAAGTTGAGGAACATAAAATACAACTCAGCTGCACCGTTGAATGCTTTTCTGATAGAATTTGAAAAAACGGCCATGGAACTAAATGATTGTGGTGGGACCATAAGCGACACAGAAGTGATAACCCAACTTTTGGCAGTCATGCCAGAGAGTTATCAACCTGTGACCAGAGCAATTTACATTTACTTTTGTCAGAATTAGGCAGCTGTTACCCTAGATTTTGTCGAGAGCAAGTTGCTATTAGAAGAGTCTAGATAAAAGAAATGTGATAGTCATGGTGAAAGTTCCACACAGGCTTTCGGAGCACAGAAAAAGAAAGGCATGCAGAAGGGAAAATTTCCATTTAAATGCTATGGATGTGGCTTACGAGACATAAGAAATTGGATTGTTTCAAAAATAAGCAAGATCAAAATAAATACCTAAAAAGAACTGCAAATGTTGCTGAAGACCAGGAAGTAACTTTTATTACCTGCCTAACCTCAGAAAATTGTAACTCTGGAAATGGTGCTATTGATTCTGTAGTGGATAGTGGAGCAACAAACCACTTGGTGACACAAAATTTGGAAAAGTATCTGGTAGATACAAAGAAATTTCAGCATTACATTAAAGTTGCTAAACAAGGCGTTTATGTTGAAGCACACAGAAGGAACATTGCACCTAAAAACTAAGAATGGATTAAACATTAAGTTGCAAAATGTTTTGGTATGTAAGAATCTCTCGCATCATCTATAAGCTGTAAAGAAAATAGAAGGAAAAGGCCTCAAGATAATCTTTGAGAAAAGCCAGATATCAGTCTTGAATGGTGAAAATGAAGTAGCTTCAGGAGAATTAATGGGAAATTTGTATATTGTGAACTTTGAAATACCAGAAATGCAAGCAAATATCACAGTGCAAGAAAAAGATATTTTACACCGAAAAATGGGGTATTCGTCCAAGTATCCTTGTTCGAAAATCTGCGAAATCTGTTTACAAGGGCAACAGACAACAAAACCATTTGTACAATTGCCAGAAGAGAGAAAGGCGAAAAGAATAATAGAAGTGATTTCTAGTGATGTCTGTGCGCCTATAAATCCAGTAACGCATGATGGTATGAAGTATTTTGTTAGTTTCATAGAAAACTTCTCACATTTTTCTGTGATTAATTTTATGACCCATAAGAGTGAAGTTTGCCAGAAATTTAAAGAATACATAGCAATGGTCAAGAACAATTTTGGTAAATTACCTGAAAGAGTACGATGTGACAATGGCGGGGACTGCGGGGAGTATATTTCTCACGAAACGAAGAATTATTGTAAATAAAAAGGTGTCAAGTTCGAATACACAATACCAAGGACCCTCGAACAAAATGGAATTTTCGAACGTTACAATAAAATCCTCGTAGAAAAAGCAAGATGCTTGATTTTTGAGGCAAATATGAGCAAAGATTTTTGGAAAGAGGTTGTTGCCACATCAGCATTTCTCATAAATAGAACCCCATTATCTGTTTTATCAGAGAATAAGACCCAATCTGAAATTTGGCACAAACAAAAACCAAGCTTCAAAAGATAAGAGTTTTTGGTTGCACAACACATGCACATATTCCAGTAGAGGATAGAAATGGAAAATTGTATCCCAGAAGCCGTAAGATGTTTTTAGTGGGATAAACTGATAATGGATATCGTTTATGGGACCCAAATTCCAGAAAAATAGTGACCGCCAGAAATGTCATTTTTGATGAAAGTAAAATAATGGGTGTATAAACAAGAGTGAAGGAGAATGAGATGAAAATATGTGAGAATGAAAATGAAGAGAATGAATCTGAATTGGATGGTGAAAAACAAAGTGAAAATGATGAAATGGAAAATAATGATATGAACCCACAAGGAAATAGCCATGGAAGAAGAGTAACAAGGCACAGAGTCTTACCTAAACGCTATGACGATTATGAAATGATGATGGCTTTATCAATGCGAGATTTCTCAACTGAAGTTCCAGACACCTATCAGGAAGCTGTAAGAGATAGTGGATGGAATGAAGCAGTAAATCAAGAGTTATTATCATTGAAGAAAAACACTAGCTGGCGGATACCAACAAGCAGACTAAAGTGAAGAACCGGCTGCAAAAATGCACACATTACGTATCTTGTTATCATTAAGCGTTCAAGAAGATATGGAAATACATCAGCTTGATGTAAGGCGCGCCTTTTTGAATGGAGACTTAAAACAACCAATGTACATAAAAATACCAGATGATGACTCAAAAGTATGTAAATTAGAGAAAGCACTATATGGACTTCGTCAATCTCCAAAATGCTGGTATGAAAAACTGAATTTTTACCTATTTAAATTAGGTTTTGTGAGATCAAAAAGTGATCCATGCTTGTACTATTCTGAACATCTATTTATTAATACACGTAACTGATTTGATTTTAGTTTCCAAATTAACATCAGAAATTTGTAAAGTTAAAGATGAGCTTATGAATGTTTTTGAAATGCGTGATTTAACTGATGCTGAAAAGTTGACATTTTTAGGCTTAAATATCACAAAAACAGATTTTGGTTTAACTATTGATCAAAAAGAGCATATAGGATAGGTACAGTGGGAATCATTGCAATTGGCACACACTCTTTTAACATCCCTCGTATTAAGTCAAAATTCTAACCAATACATCTATTTGGTGCAGTGGTGTACGTGATATTTTAACCCCTGTCAACCTTTTCTCTCTTTAAGGACTCCGCACATTTCTTATGGAAAAGTGATCTATGTGGAATTTTGCTGAATTTTTGATATTGTGTAGAGGGAGTCTTGCTTAACAAAAGTTATCATTGCGCTAATTTTAATAGCGAACAGTTTTTAAGATATCAATTAAAAACTTTTTTAATGTAATACTCTTCAGTATGACTTCACCTGTACGCTCACAGCACCGAAAATGATTACTATCCTATCCACTTTTGCTTCTCCTTTTAACATTAAGAAATAGAAGAAGATAGCCATAGCGATTAGTGATAAATAATTAGGTAAACAAGTGTATTGTCTATTATCCTGATAGGTAAACAACACCTAGCTCCTGCTCTGCCGCAATCGTCAATGTCATGTCATGTCAGTCATATAGCGATTTCATTCGACCAGTTGTTGTTTTTTTTTTTTTTCCTAATGTTAAAACGAGAAGAGTATAGTCAAAGTCGCAAGTGGAAAGGATAGTAATCATTTTCGGGACTGCGAGAATATTGGTGACGTCATACTTAAGAGTATTATATTAAGAAAGTTTTTAATTGATATCTTAAAAACTGTTCGGTGTTGAACATTAGCGTAATGTTAACTTTTGTTAAGGACGACTGCCTCTACACAATATCAAAAATTCAGCCAAATTCCACATAGATCACTTTTCCATAAGAAATGTGCGAGGTCCTTTATGATCGTGCTACTGTCAGAACCTAGGGCTAAAGCAACTGCTCGAATTGTCTCACCTTGTACTATCATTTCAATTGCCTCTTGCCTTTTCGTCATTGTTATGCATATGATAAAACAAGTTTAACAAACAAATATTTTTTTCCTTCAACAGTTTATTAAAACTAATATGTCCACCACTGATTTATGAATCGGTCCCGATTTTGACATTACCTGTGTGTCAAAGAAGTAAAATTTTGACATATTACGGGGGATGTTTTTAAAGTGTGTGCCAATTGCAATGATTCTCACTGTACTTAATGTATATAATGCTAGGTAGTCGTGGTATGTGTGGTATGAGAAAAAGCCTTCTTTAAAACACAATTATTGGAACACCCTGTAATGCCCATGTACCAAAGTCAGGAAGGCAGAAAATTGATAAAAAGGGAGTGATGATTGTTATCGGATTTGGCGTGAAGAATCTGAGGAACTAGTCAGATTGAGAGATGTGACATTCGACGAAAAACTCATAACTTCAACGTTGCTATTGTTGGAAGACCCTGTTTGAACTTCTCAGCAAAACAATTGTAAGATTGTCAGAAGCAGGGAAGGTACTCCAGTACAAGAAACTAAAGAAAGCAATGGATGGCGAATGGATTATAGTTTGGGGAATCACAATTTTTCTGACACTCGTTCTGACATCTTAGTAAAATCACCACTGAGATAGAAATCAGATACCAAAGCCTGCCAGGTTTGAAGATTTCGCTATGATGGTTGCTGCAGGCATTATGGAAATAAATGAGCCAATTAAGAACCGAGAAGCTATGTCAAGTAATAGAGCAAATGACTGGAAAATGGCTATGGGAAGAGAAGTGAAGTCTTTAGAGGCGAACTGTGTTCGGACTTTAAGAAAGCTACGGTACCCAATGGGAAGAAGGCTATACCAAATAAATGGGTGTACAACTTAAAATACAAGCCAGGCTAGTCGCAAAAGGTTATTCACAGAAGAAATATCAAGATTATGATGAGACATTTAGCCCAGAGCCCAGTTTCTAGATTTGCTACAATACCAACGGTTTTGAGTCTTTCTGCCAGCGAAAGTCTAAGCCAGTTTAATGTATGTACATCATATCTATATGGTGAGCTTCAAGAAGAAGTATACATGAAACAGCTAGAGGGTTTCAATAATGGTACAGATAGGGCTTGTCATCTCAGGAACAGCCTATATGGACTTAAGCAAGCTCCTAGGTGTTGGAACAGAAGAATAACGGATTTCATTCTATCCTTTGGTTTCAAACAGAGCGATGCCGATCCATGTCTCTTTATCATGAGGGAAGGAACAGAAATTCTTGTATTAGTTTTACATGTGGACGATGGTCTACTAGCCTCAAGCAATGAGGAAATAAAAATATATTTTATGTCATACCAATACATTATTGTATTTTTATACCTTAGACACTATCTACGTAATTCATTACTTTATGCCCGTGCGGGCATAAAGTACACATTATGGCCCGCGCGGGCATAAAGACGCAAAAGACAGTTTTCAATTAACTCATTTTTTATCAACAAAATATAAATTTACGCTTATAAGCATATTATTTTTGTCAAAAAATGATGATGTTTGCACACTGATGACAATTTGCGAAGTGACACTTTTTTCCCAAGTATTTTTATTCACAACCAACTGGTATGACATAAAAGTTTGTATGCACCACGGGTACTAATAGATATATATACCCTCGGGCGACTTACGAACCCTTGGGCCAGAGGCCCTCGGCTTTGTAAGACTGTCGCCCTCAGGGCATAATCATCTACTTAGTACCCTTGATACATAAATAACTATTATACAACTACAGATAGAGTTTAAAGTCACGATAAAGCCTACATCATATTTTTTGGTTATGGAAATCATGAAGTCAAAGAATGAATCAGTTATCATAAATCAAAATGCATATGCCAAGAAATTGTTGAAAAAAATGGGTATAAACAATTGCAGGCCCGTCAAAACTACAATTGTTAACGATAATTCTCCTTCAGAAGAAGCCGAAATATCAAATTTCCCATATAGGGAGGCTGTTGGAGCATTACTTTACCTGATGTCAGGATCACGACCAGACATTTCATACGCAGTCAGTGTGGCGTCAAGAAGAAATAATAACACTGAAAGAAATTCCAGAGTTATTAGTTGACAACGAAGCAGCTATTCGATTGGCACAAAATCCTGAGAACCACAACAGAACCAAGCACATTCAGATTCGACATTTCTATGTGAGAGAGCTTGTCTTAGAAAAAACTTTGAGTGTACACAAAACGTCTACAAAAACCCAAGTTGCTGATATATGACAAAAGCCTTGATCAAACCAAGACATGACATTTTATGTGACAATATGAGCCTAACCAAGATTTCTAATGAGGGAAGGCGTTGAAGAACATTCTAAGGTCCGTTTCACCAGGGTTCATACTTGACCTTGAAACTTGAAAAAAAAAAGGGTTGTCGTAGATTAATTCATATGACACATTCAATTTTTTTGACAAATTAAAATGATTTAAGAACCGACGAACGTTTTTGACGTCATTGATTTGTTTCAGTCAATTTTGATTTGTTAAACAAGGAAGGCAAATGCTGGTGGCAAGTACAAACCCTGGCGAAACAAACTTTACATCTTTATGGAAGCCTTAAGACCAGTCATTTATTTTTATATTTTTAAAATGTGTATGACAGAGTGTCAATTGTATTAGTGTGTCAAATATATTTCGTAGTTTCCTCTTAATTTGAATCATAGTTTCTCAAACTTTAACATGTAGTTCATTGGGGGTAGGCAGACAACGGTTTCCCGAGAGTCCGGCTACTGTATATATTCTGTGTTGTACGCAAAAATATTCACATTCGAGACTCTCGCACGAGACTCGAGACGAGACCAATAAAAGTCTCGTCTCTTCTTATCCGAGTATCGTCTCGAGCATAGAGTTGTCTCGAGTCTGTCTCGAAAACGAGACGAGACCATGCGAGACTCTCGAAAACGAGACTCTGGTGGGCATACATTTGAAGTCAGCATTTCTGATTTCAAATGTGGTTAATTTTAAATCTTGATTCACTTTTTGCGTTGGCAAAATCCCAATAAAGAACATTAGAAATCTTCAAATCGTCCTTAGCATTCGAATGATGCCATCTTGTGCAAAACTGATTAAGAATAAGTATATATTATTATTATATATATTATTCCGGTAAAATTCTGGTAACGGAAATGGAGTCTGTGTGACTGGAATATGCTCAAATGTGGATTTTAGAGGTAATCTTCGAGCAAGCAAAACTAAACTCAAATCCATTTGAAGTGAACTTCAAACAAGTTCTGGATTAAAATTATGAATTGAAAATCCGAATTATTTCTTCGATTATCAATGACTGAATTCTGATTCAGCAGAAAATGTCTAATCCTGTACTTAATCCCAACTAATAATCCGTGAATCTAAACTTTGATTTGAAATATACTCAAATAAAAATGCAGAAGCTTCCTTGAAATAACTGTTTTAACCAATCAGAACATGTTGAAATCACAATATTGTGTCTACGCAGAAATTCTATTTTGGAATGTTTATAAACTCAGTTTCAACATTTCATTTTTGTTCCAGGTGGACCCATGGATCACGGTGGCCCAATGCCAATGGGTGGCGATTTCGGCGGCATGCCCGGCCAAGAAGGAGGTCAGTTTATGCCGCAACAACCCGGACCCGATCAAATGATGCCTGGACCGGGCGGTCAAGGGGGTGGACGAGGGGGCAGCCCCGAATTTATGTCCCCCGGAAATTTCTCCGATAACCCCCAACAGCTAAACGAGGGTTTAGTTTGGTAGCTGGCAAAGGCTCTAGCCAAAAGAGCTAGAGAATAGTTAGTGTAAATAGTACTTGACTAATTAAATGATTATTTTGTTAGGTTTTTGTTGTGTTGGAGATTGTGGCTTGATCTATGTTTAAGCTAGAAGCTTCAATGTTAAATATAAAAATGAGCCATGCCCAGTTAAATTTATGCAAAAAAAAATCTTGTATAGGGGTTTGGTCGAAAATCGCCCTTGTCTATGTTCCTTCACTTATCATTAATTTCTTTTTAATGTTAACTGTACAAAATTTGTACAAATATTTATTTTTTGGGCATCCTTATTTTACATTTTACATTATGTGCAATTTATTATTTTTTCAAGAGTTGTACAATATACAAAAATATGTTTGTTCGTATTGTATAACTTTTTTAGGGAGCTTTTGAATTTGTAAATAAGATAACACTGAAATATAGTGGAAAATATAGTGCAAAAATGTACATAGAGGTCATAAACCTTTCGGGTGCAATCGTTTTGGCTATTGTACCTACCTTTCCTTCCCACTTTAACTAAACTAAAAATTCACTTAAACAAAAGTGCCAATCGAACCTTAAGTTCATTTTTTGTTTGTTACTTACTTTGCTGTTCTATTTATGAATGTAAAAATAGAGCTTAAGAGCTGCTTGTATATAAAAGTACATACTAAAAAATGTACATGTATTAGTACATATTTCATGTTATTTTCGTTTAATTTTATCTCTTTGGTAGGTATACCGCGAATACCTATGTATTTTTTTTAACTTGTTTTGAATTTGGTTCAATATCGTCGTGGTGTATCTACTAAAGGGCTTTTTTTAGGTTTTGATCGTTCAAAGAAAAATTGTACAGATCGGTATATTATTATGTATGAATAATGTGCTGTAAAAACAGAGCCATCCGGATATATTAGTGTATATTGTTACTTACTTTTAGATGTCTCATCAATATAAAACACATTCTATAAAATTAGTTGGAGAGTTTTATTTAATTTCCTAGTCGTACCCTAACCATCTCCCCACTAAAGTCATATATCAGTGGCCGCACTCTCTGCGTCAAACAAGATGACGCCCTTTCAAACTCCAAACCCATTCAGGCCGTAGTGCCGCAGGGGTCGGCACTCAGTCCGTTGCTGTACTCTCTGTACACTGCGGACATTCCAAAATCCCTGAATACAAATATGGCGCTGTACGCAGATGACAGTGCTGTTTACGCTCAGTCCTTCCACACGCAAGCAACAAATTTTTAGCTAGCCCATCATCTTCCAATCCTTCAACCCTAATATGATAAGTGGAAGCTTGGTGTTAATGGACAGAAAACAGAACTGGTTTGCTTCCACAATAAGCATACACAAAGCACCATGCCCACCCCACTCATCGTAAATAACATCCTAGTCAGACTATCCCCAAAAGTAAAATACTTAGGCATCATTATCTTCGACCAGAGAATGAAATTCCACCACCACGTATCGCATGCTTTGGCAGCAAAAACTTTACCCCCTTATAGGTCCTAACTCTTCTCTATCTCCCGATAATGAACTCCGAATCTACAAGCACGTCATAAGACCAATGCTCACATATGGAGCCCCTGTCTGGAACAGAATATCTAGAATACAGAGGAACCGCCTCCAGCGCTTCCAAAACAGAATTTTGGGGGGACTCCTATCAGAGTCCAGGTACGCCAGAATAAGGGACATGCATGCGCAAGCATACATTCTCTATATCTCTGACAACCTGGATGATGTCAGCGACAAAATTTACAGATCTCAAATCCAAGGCTCAAAAACACTCCAACCCTTATTTTCTGGCATCTCATACAAACTCCCTCACTTCCATCAGAATCATTATCAGTGATCCATCAGATCACTGGACTGGCTACGGTGCAGGGCTGTCGACCCCTTGTAATTCAAACCCGCGCTGACGCAATGCTTGCCATCCATGGTATTTTTCAGCGATTCTAGGGTCATTTAAACAGCGTGTAAGAGCAACCTGGTAACGTCGCGGAGAGTTTTCGAAGCAAGGATAGAAACAGGGGCTTGGTGGTCATAACATCTGACCGCAACTAAAGTTGCGTCCCACTGAGTGTTCAGTTTAAGTCTATGTCCTAGAATTAAGTTAATCAGAACCTTGATTCGAAATGGTTCTGAATCACCTTATTGTGATAATATTGAAGAAGGGTTCCACATTAGACTTTCGGCACTTTTTCATCAGTGTCTATAAAAAAAAAATAGGAGCGATACAACCCAAGTAGCGAGCTGATTGTTGTGCTGTGTGCTGTGTTATTTATACAATTTGACATATTTTTTTCGTCATTTATGGTCTGGTACCCATACGTCATTCCACCAATAAATGACATAGCTTGTCACGTTGATTTTAGGGCGTGTTCTAACGTGTTCTATCCATACTGATCACGTCGTTTTTACAAAATTTTTGGACATTTGAAACTTTCAACATGTTTTTCTTCAAAAAGCCCATTTATAGAAAGTCTTCAGCCTTTCAAATTCATGAATCTTAAACATCGACCTCAACCAACCTCAGCTTGAATTAAATTTTTTACGTACGTCATTTTTAAGACATTTTTTTGACATGTTCAACTTAGATGATTTTCAATTCTGGTTAGTAATAAATTCATTTTAGTAACAACTTAGGTATTTATCTCTATTTTCCATATTAAAATGATACAGTTGTCAGCCAAAAGTCATACATTAATTAGGAAGTTTTAACTTAAGATATTATACCTATTGGGGACATAAAGCTACTTGAAATAATTCGCCGGTATCGGTATCGGTATCCGTAACGCAACTAGATACGTTGACAAGCGAAAAGGCTGTTAAAGCGCTCCCTGAAATCAGAAAAAAACAGAGCTTTCTAATGAGCTATTAATATATAGGGTGTCCTATCGAGAAAAACCAGGCTTTGGTTAATATCTCGGAGTTGGGACCAACTAGAAAAAAACTGAGAACGTCACTGAATTTTGCTTGAAAAAGTGCTACTAGAAAGTTTTTACGGAAATCGATAATTTTCATAAACAAAAAAGTTATGATGGTTTCACATTATTGCTCAGAATCGAGAATCGCCCTCTAGCGGCTAAACGGTTGAAGATATCAAAATGCGGTTTGCACCAATCAAAATTTTATGAAACTTGACCCTCGGAGTGGGGGGTTCATTTTTTTGTATCTCGCTCAGAAATTGATATTTCCTATTAAAAGTGTCCAAATTGGCCCACCCTGTACTCGTCTGATTGGTTGAAGCTGGTTGGAATGCAGTGAAGTATAAAAAATACGGGATCGTTTTCTTGCTGGCTTTGGTTTCTAAAACGTCCTCTTTCCTTGAAACAGTCTGGCAGGCAAGTCCACTTTATTTTGAATAATTTTGTGCTTTGAATTTCTGGATTCTCCCTTGTAGATTTTATCAATTCATATTATCATATCTTTATTAAGTTTTTACCTGATAAATCTTATCTTATCTGTTTTTGAAATATAAATATTATATTTTAACAATTTTTTTAAAGTTTTTATCGTCTGTTACATAATTTAAAGAGTGTTAATTTTAGTGGCATGCAGACGCATAAATTAGAAGTTGACGAAAAATTTTCTTGTCTCGACTGGGATTTGAACCCAGGACCCCTACATTTCCAGTGTAATGCTCTACCAACTCAGCCACTGAGACCTGTCTCATTTCTACCCAGTCGATCAAGTCTTTCATCAATTTTTTTTAAGTTGTTAGTTTGTGACCATCGGCAACCTTCGGCGGATGGTTGGGCGTCCGATTCCGATGCCTGCCGATGTCGCTATATGTCGACGACGCATCTGGTTGAAGGGATAATGGATTCCAAACAACCATTAATTGCGAATGTGTTCCCCATACCTCCTAACTCACTCCCATACCAACGGAAACCGCTGAATATACTATTGTCAGAATAACTAAAAATTAACCTCTGGAATGACATTACTTCTCATGTAATTCCAGAAGTTAACTTTTAGTTAACTGTCAATGTAGTTTTATAATACTTGCCCTAACTGATTTTGTGAACCATTCTACCTGTAAGTACAGGTGAAAGCTTCAAGTAAAATTTTAGGTAAGTATTTGGTTTCTCTGAGACTATTTTTAAAATTTTTGGAACCAAATATGTTGGAAACAGCTCAACTAACCATAGACAAACTATATGTTTTTGGAATCAGAAAAGTATACTCCTCAAGAATATAGAACCAAATATGGGCCATCTCATTTGAAAAAAGTTGAAAGCATGCAACATTTCACATTTCTGACATTCAATTTTTGTTTCTGACCATGGATTCTAAAAATTTATCCAAAACTGTACAACTTTTGTAGTTACACCTTTCTTCTTCCTGTAAAGGTAAAGGCTGTACGTGGGGTGTCAATATACATATAAAAAAACACCCTGTATATCACACGTGTGTTTAAACATGACTATGTGATTAGAACGACTCGGTCCACGACCTGGTCGTTATGATCTTTCACACTCGTTATTGTGATCATGTTCATAAACGCACTTGTAAGGTAAATAACTATTACAAAATTCGTACTTTTTGAAATCTACTTGCAAATGGCTCATTTTTGTTTGGCGCCTAACTGCTGGAGTAGTGTTTCTGTACGTTTTTGTGTCTTTCGAATAAAATAGAAAAAGGTAGTTAATTATTTATAATTAATGTCCCACTCCAAATTTATTATATTTTTAATAAACGTAGGGTTCCCACAAGAAATTCACGAATTTTCTCCTCCTTCTGCTTCCAGAAACAAATTCTCTCTATGGAATTCTTGTGAGATTATGGATTGGCCTGGTCAAATAAATTTGAGATTTTGATGACAGAGCAAACCTTACTGGAGGCAATTCAAGCTGACATATTCATTAATCCGGAAGTTTAGTAGGTATAACGTCATAATATGTACCATATTTCAAATACGACTTCGCTGATGTATTTATAATGCAATCCTACGTCATTTTTACCATTGTAAACTGAGTCTTTTTCAAGCCATAAAATCACGTATTTTCTCGTCATAAGATCACGTACTTACTTCAACGTAATAAAATCACATAATATTTCTATTTTTAGGACATAAACTTACGTCTTCTGGGTTGTGACATAATCACATGATCCCATCGTTATATAGACGTCATTTGAAAGATGAAAATAACGTCTACTTATCTCACAAAAAATGACAAACAAAGGTAAATCGACTTCAGCATGCTGCTTGAGAACCTATCGCCACTGTATGAGGTGATACCAGTATAAAATATAGTTTCGTCGCAATTCGAAATGTCGAAAAAAAAAAAACACTTTCTCTACTGACGTTTCATAATACGCTTAAAATCTGTTTCATAATGAATTTCATTATAATACAGATTTTCATTATGATACCGATTTTTCAGCCACTGGAATCGAGTTATTTTGAACATGAACAATGTTTATATAAAAATAACAGACTTGTTTTGGAATATTGGATTGTTTCTATTAGTATTTACCAGAAGAAACAACAAAAAATTAATAACTCGGGTGCGGAATTTATGCCCAAATGACATCTAGATCTTAATTTTCGAAATTGTCAATGTTTGTCAACAATTGTCTGTCACCAATTGAGAAGTTTACTATTCTTAAAATAAATATAAGTATTTCGTTTATTAATGAAAATAGAAAAAATAGCGTATTCAACTCTCATGTAATTGCCATTAATACACTCGCATGTTATATACGAAACTCGCCTGCGGCTCGTTTCGTATCCTACAACATGCTCGTGTATTAATGGCTATCATTACATGATCATTGCATAATATACTATTGTGAATTGCGTTAAATAATTCTACGACAGTTCCTTTATGGATTGAATTACTTGAGAGGAACCAGCAAGAGCAGCTTAAGATGCCGATCCATTAATATTGGATGTAGGCAATTGCACTCCGATTAGGCTTTCCCAGCTCCACCTTTTGCATCATATAGGTGCTTGTACTTCAGCAGTTCATAAGGCTGTCCATTGCCCTATATTTCTTAAATGGGACATCTGTTTTATTTTCTACATCACGCTTGCCTTCTACTTTTCTCTCTCGACAATCAGCTGCAATAACTCTTTTTCGCGCATTTTCTCCTCTCTATATTGAGCAGCATTTCCCTATATTTTTATATCCTTCTCTGTTACTCAATGAAAGCATTCTACGATAAGTCAACATTTGAAAAGCTTTCAAATTATTTATAGATAATATAGTCTATGGTCCATGTTTCCACGGCATAGGAGCGCGCCCACTGAGCCCGCACAGCCCGGCACAGCACGGCCAGCGCGGCCGGCATCAGTATTGTTGTCGAACAAAAGTTGAGCAATATCATAAAGCACTTTTTCCTCTTGATAAGTGTCAATTCCGTTCTTTACTGTTCGTTATAAATTCAAAACCATCATTTGTGTATCGACCATTTGCTGTAGGCACAGTTTTTGTAGGTCTTCGATGCTAACTGCTATAACAGATTCATCTGATCTACTCGTGAAATCTCACTAAAAATGGCCACAAATTAGAGGTTAAATATAAGCTTTGTTCCGGTTTGACAAATGGACAGTTCTAGAACGATTCAAAATCATGCCTACTTGGTTGTAAGAAAAAGGCCCGAGATCTTTCTGTATGGTTGGCCCTTCCTCGCCTGACAATCTGGACACCCTTTAACGTATTTTTCGATGTCTTTTAGCATTCCGTCCTAGAAGAAGCTATTCTGTATTTTGTCTGTTGTTTTGCTCGACCATAATTGGCCGCATATTGGTGACGCGTGTAGTTCCCACAGAATGTCTTCTCTTATTGGTTTTGGTACCACCAGTACCTTATTGAGAAACAGTCGCCCAGTTTATCAATCGACAAAATGACAACGGCTCGGCTATCACAAATTTCAATAGTAAACTGTGCGATGTACCTCTTCCATGAATGTATATATTTTAAAAAGAGTTAAGGATATGTTTCAAACTCTTTGTACCTATAAATGCTTTAGAAAGGACATGGCGCACATATATGGGTTTTCGGGGACCGGTCGATTTTTTTTCCAAAATTTGGTATTTTATAGTACTAGCAAAAATAAGCATTTTTTCTACTGACGTTTCATAATAACAACTTTTCGATTGTCATTTTAGTTTCAAAACGACATTCTTTTAAGCACTGAGTGCGTGAAAGTTACTTTTAGGCACTCAGTGCGTAAAAGTGATTTTTAAGCACTAGTGCCTAAAAGTGTCATTCATTGTTCAGAAATAAAAAAACACACTAAACACAGATTTGAATTTTGATCTGTATTTATTATGAATATTAAAAATTAAATTATTGAATTGAACGTTTGGGCTACTCAAAACAGAACTTTTTGTTGTTACCTACTTTCCAGGATTTTAATTATTGATGTCGAATCTTGAAAAAAAATCGCATCAGGTGTCAAGCAAAAGCAGGTAACAAAGATTTTGGGCTTGATCGGCTTATTCACATGAAATAAAATTGTGTTTTTTTATTATAAAAGGCCAGTAGAAAAAATCTTGTATGCAATACGTTACGAAACGATGTCTTTTAGTCACTCGACGTGTTGTCCAACTCGGCTTTGCCTCGTTGGACAATTTTCACGTCGCGTGCCTAAAAGACGCTCATTTCGTAACTTATTGTATAAATAGCTATTTCATTATTGCACCAAATCTGTAACTATACAGAGTGACCCAGTGAAGTAGGTCCAAAAATCATAAAACAAGCCTTTTTTCCCACTTCACAAGTGATATATTTCTCAACAGGAAAGGTCTTATTAAAATAGCAAATCTTATTGACGGGGGATCTAGGAATACGACCTAACTATCTAATTTGCTGTCATCATATATACGGTCTGGAAATGCATGTTGACTCTCCTACTCGGATATGTGAAACTACGTCTACCTACCACGATACATTATCTCTGCTCCAATTTTGATAACTGCACTTGCTCAGTAATAAATTCCAATCTCTCAGATCATGAAGCAGTTAGTGGTATTTTCAAATTAAAGCCATCTAAGCAAGACCTTAAAAAAAAGCGGGGACGCATTATCAACAAGTCATATATTTCTGCATTTAAAGACTTCAGTCAGAATGTCAACTGGAACTGGAGAGTGATAGAGCGCTCTCCTGAACCTTTAACATCCTTTCATTCAACTGTTTGCACTATCTTTAACACATTTCCCTTAAGATCGCTTAAACAAAAACATCGCAAACCCGGTAGTGCATGGAGTACTAAAAATTGCTAAAAAATTCAGCCAAAAATCTTCGATCCCTAAGATCTAAGTACTGTGGAAATAAACCTATTACTAGTAGAATACTTTAATAACTAAAAAATAGTATATTGTGTATTTAGGTGGAAAAGTGACACATTCTCGGCCGACGGTGTACGTTGATGGGCGAGGCGTAGCCGAGGCCGGCAAACACCGAAGGCCGAGAATGTGCTTTTCCACCGAAAAACACATAGTATTTTTTCTGCGATCGGTGAATATCTGTTAAATGTTTGTCATTTTGTTCCAATTATTCAGCAGTACGAGAATCACTTTCCCGGCCTAGGCCGGAAAAGTGATTCTCGTATTGTTTTTCGTTGATTTCTTAGCAACTATTGAAACATAATTAAAATACCAACCGGTCAAAAATGCTGACATTTCTTGTCAATCGCAGAAAAAAATATTTCCATAGGTTAATCAAGCAAGCCGAACAAAGTCACTATCAAAATAAGCTCATGCAATCCAAAAATCGACAGAAGGAGAGTTGGTCTATTGTAAATGAATTCCGTGATAGAAATAAGGATTCCAAAGTGAAAACAAACATTTACCCAGACTTACCTAATAAATTTTACTGTAGTATAGGTGATAATTTAACCCAAAGTATTTCTTCTGACATTGACCATTGACCCCTTGAGTTATCTGGATGACATTGAGAGGTGTGAATGTTTTTATGATTCCTAGAATAGGAGAGTCTACCCTTCATATTTGGAAAAAGGTTACCTAAAAAAGTTTAGTTCATTTGTTGTATGTATGTATGTATGTACGTGTTGGAGGTGTCAGTTGCACTGCGACCAAGGTTGATCTATTGTACCCCTCCTTCTGCTGCTAAGTTCGGGTTTCCTGCTTAAAGCAGCCCCTCTAGTCCTAGGTCCTTTAGGAATTTTAGGATGTCTAGCGGTTCCAGGGCTGGAATGTCTTCCAGCTGTATAAGGAGACTTCCCAAGTTCTTCATTCTTGAGCGGCTTACGGCATCGCAGTTCAGTAGAAGATGGTGAGGTGTTTCTTCACCGTCTTCACAGAATCTGCAAGTGTTACCTTCTTCCAACCCCAGATTATGTAGGTGCTTATTCAGTCTGCAATGTCCCGAGAGAAACCCGGTTAGAGTTTTGAGACTTTTCTTGCTAAGGTTGACCAGCAGTTTCGATTTTTTTTGGTTGTAGCTACTCAATAGATCTTTGGCCTGTCGTAGTCCTGGTTGGTCAAGCCATTGTTTTGTTCCTTAGCCGGTTCTCTTCCTTTTTGAGGATTTCTTGGAGGTGCGCATTTCCGACGCCGCAGAATGGTTCTGGCCCAGTGAAGGGAGTGACCGCTCCCATTTTTGCGAGTTCGTCTGCGCATTCATTGCCCTCGACTCCTATGTGTCCAGGAACCCATAGTAGGGTTACTTTGTTTCCCTTTCCCAGCTCATTGAGTTTCTGTAGACATTCCCATACTATCTTAGAATTGATTACCGGCGAGCTCAATGCTTTGATAGCTGCTTGGCTGTCAGACATTATTACAATTTCTCGTTTTCGGTACCTTCTGTTCAGGTTGAACTGCACGCATTTTCCGATCGCATGAAGTTCGGCTTGGAATATGCTTGGTGATTTGCCCATTGGCTCCGAGTATCTGGTTCGTGGCCCAAATTCTCCGGCTCCTGTCTCCTCAGCAGTTTTGGAGCCGTCTGTGAACCATTTGATGGTGTTTGCTTTAAGGGACTGGATACATTCGATATTCCATCTGTTCTTTGTGCTTAGTTCGATGAAAAAGTTTTTTCTCGAAACTGAATTTATCAACAATCGCGTTTTTTGGTAAGTCCATGAGGTGTGCACAGTTTGGGAGAGGGAAAGCGTTCATTTGTTGCAACCAATTTGGATTTCAACCGTCTATGGGGACCCATAATGCAATTTTTGGCTTTCTGGAACATGTTTATACCAATATCAACCACAAAGATGTTTCAGCAGCGGTCTTGTGTGATCTATCAAAAGCATTCGACTGTGTTGATCACGATGTACTGCTGAGGAGGCTCGATAGGTATGGTGTCAGGACTACCGCTCGCGAATGCTTTAGATCTTACCTAAGTGGGAGGTGTCAGGTTGTTTTGAGCGCGGGTGATAACTCGTCGACAAGGGAAGTAACGTGTGGAGTACTTCAGGAGCCAGGGCTCTGTCTTGGGACCCGTGCTTTTCCCAAATTACATCAATGACATAGTCAAAATTAATATCTCTGGAATATTTACCCTGTATTCCAACGACACACCTGTCTTGTGGCATCATAAAGACGTTCCTACCCTAAGATCTAATATCTCTCAAGACCTCGAAAAAATTAAGTTGTGGGTGATGCCAACAAATTAGCATTCAATATGAAAAAATCAAACATTGTGGGCTTTAAATGTGACATGTCGGGAAATAATTTGGCAGATGAGCCTCTTGCTCAGAGTGACTCAACGAGGGTCCTGGATTAGTTATCGACCAAAAATTGAAATTTGAGGACCATAATCTCTAGCTTAGCAGGAAACTATCTACTGCATGTTTCGCCGTCCGCACTCTGTGAGGGCTGAATTGGGCTCTGGAATGTCAAGGTCGGTCTATTTTGCACTGTTTGAGTCCCGATTGCGGTATGGAATTGAATTTTGGGGATCTGCTAATAAACATTTTTTGAATGCATTATTCGTATTGCAAAAAAGGCAGTGCGCTTTATTTCGAAAGTTCACCCAAGAGAAAGCTACAGACCTCTCTTCAAGTCACTGAAGACAACGACCATCACATGAGGGCCCCTAGATTAGTGAAACAATGCTGACATTTTAGGGAGTAGGGTGGGTTCTAATGTGGAGGTAGGAATTCTCTGGGGAGACGGTATGTGGCTTGGGGGTTGGAGCGAATGTGAGACTCACGGACAAGGGGGTTTAGACTGACGTCCACCTTTTCGTAGTAATTGGTCAAGAGGTTGGCGACAAACTGCTCCATTGTGCCGATCTGAAGATCATCGTGGAGTACTTGGGTACAGGTGTACCTTGGTGCGTCCACGATGATCTTCAGTACCCTGTTCTATATATAAGCAAGCAATTTGAGCCTTCGCCCTTGCCACAATTGCTACCGTGTTGTCTGCCCAGCGCAGACCCCTGTCAAAGATAAGACCCAGGTACCTCACTTTACTGGACCAATCTATTGGCGTTCCAGCAACTCTCAGCGTTCGATTCTGCGTAGTGTTCCGACGAGTAAACATAATAGCTTTAGTCTTCGCGGGGTTGAGCTTGATTTTCCAGTCCGCCATCCATCTCTCTATTTCAGACATATGTCTGTTTGATCTGATATGGATAATGCGTTCGCATTTACGCGTGGAGAGGATGGCGGTATCGTCCGCGAAGAGGTAAAGCTGAGTATGTCTACTCCTCGGGATGTCGCTGGTAAAAATATTGAATAGAATTGGTGAAATCGGGGAGCCCTGAGGGATTCCTGCCCTTATGACATTAAAGGCTGAGCGATGCCGGTCGGCCTCTACCAGAAACCTCGTGTTTTGGAGGTAGCTATTGATTGTTCTAGTGACGTACTTGGAGAAGGCAAGCCTTATCATATTGATGATGAGGGCCCTATGGCATACCTTGTCGAACGCTTTGGAGATGTCCAAATATATGGCTCCTATGTGGTGCCTCCTGTTAAATCCCTTCAGGATTTGAGACGCCATGCGAGTGGTCTGGTTCACTGTTCCCAACCCGGAAACAAACCCCAGTTGTTCGGGGGGGAAGGAGGTGATGAATTTCGACGTGTTCCTTTAAACGTCCCAGAATGACCTTTTCGACCACCTTTCCAATGTTTGAAAAGAGACTAATGGGTCTGTAGGAAGAGATGAGTTTTGGGTTTTCATTTCTCTTCCTAATCAGAATTACCTTAGCCTCCCTCCAAGCAAGGGGAAAGTGGCCGAGTGAAAATGTGGCATTGGCAATGTTGCAATAGATGGTTTTAATGTTTTCTGGGACGTTTTTCAAGGCTTTGTTGGGAACAGCATCCAGACCAGGCGCTTTTTTGACGTGCATATCGGAAAGGATACTTTGCACCTCCGCGACGGTGACAAGGTGATGGTCAGGGATGTAAGGCATGCCTTCGTAAATATTATATGTTGAGTTCACTGAGTTTCCTTGGCAGGACTCTGCGCTGGGTTTTCACTAAATTGGATTGACAGATTAGAGGCAAACAATTCGGCTTTCTCTCTAGGAAGGTACACAACCCTGTTGTCTACTTCCAGATTTGGAAGGGGGCGATAAGCGCCTCTAATTAGGCGTCTTGCCGTTTTGTATGCAGAATTGTCATCGGTTGAAATTTCGGCTGTGTGTCTAGTAAAATTATCGAATGTAATACCACAAGAGGTTTCAGGATTACCGGATAATACTTTTACCCCACGAAACGCGTTACACCACTCCTCCTTCGGAGTCGTGGTGTTGCTGGTAACGCGTTGAGTGTCAGGTAAAAGTATTAGGTAATCCTGAAACATCGAGTGGTATTCAGAAGGTTATACAACGAACTAAACTTATATGCTTTATTAATTTTTATTATTATTAATGACAAATGCCACCAAGCGCGATAATCCCAAAAGGCTTATCACTTATTAAGCCTCTCGTGTCATATGGCAATAATGTACAGTGAGTTGTATAATCGTTGTAATGCTCTTTGAGCAGCGAGCGGATGTTTTTAGAAAGCCGATTTGCTTGCCTCCTCAAAGCCGGGTCGCCAGTCTGATAGGCCCTTTTCCGAATACGATTTTTCAAGCGGATCGTATCTATGATTTGGGGAGGCAGGATTCCATATTTTGTGATTCTGGACATTTTCGTTACCATGGACATTGCGAGAGCCAAGTGGATCTCGCTAGTCAGTGAGCCCACCGCTTCGTCCAGCTATTGGACGTTTTCGATGTTGTTGGAAAGGTTTGCCTCGACGTCCCCCAGCAATCCTCGGTATCGAGCCCAATCTATGTGGTTGATCTCAACGCGCCCTCGAGAGGCAAGATTTGGGTCACCATACTCGATGATTACTGGGAGATGGTCAGAGGTCAACTCGTGAATGGCGGTGGGTTCGGTGATCTGGTCAGTGTTTTTAGCAACGAAAATGTCCAGAATTTCGGGGAGGCTCTGTGGTGAGAAGTGTGTGGCTTCGTGAGGCGAAAATAATGTATAGTTGAAGACGTCCACCAGGTTATTTAGGCGGACGCCGCATGTGTTGGAAGCCCTGCATCCCCAATCCCTAGATTTCGCATTCAGATCGCCTCCTATTAGAATGCGATCATCAACATTAAACATTCAGGCGATTTCGCGGGCTCTTGTACACTGAACCTAGTATCAAATCGTGCTGCCTCAATTCAACGGCAACGAAAGTCCCCTCTATAATGTTAGAGGGGTCAGGATTGGGCAGTTGGTATGCCTGAACTCGTTTTGATACTAGGACAGTGTACCTCCCCCCACTGTTTCCCTATCATTGCGGAAAACGTTAAAGTTGGGGAACGTGAAGCGGTTTTGAGGTTTTAACCAGGTTTCCTGAACTAGCAGAACATCAACTTTGAAGTTTTCCGCAAATCTAAGGAGCTCAATCTTCTTATGCAATATTGAATTGATGTTGATGGTCGCAATCTTTATATAACAGGGCTTCAGTGACCTATCAAGTTCTTTGATGGCTCAACTGTTGGACATTTGATGACATCATTTGGGGGAGAAGCTGGACAAACTGCTGCTGCATGTTGAGCATAAATTGTTGCATGTTGTCTTGCATAGACTTCAACATGGCAGCGAGTGGGTCCAGATTCCCTCCCTTTAGCGCCTGGTTGTTCTGGCTGCCCCACCGGAAGGTGCTGACCGAAGGAATGGACTGAGCTCTGGCCTGAGTAATTTTTGCCTTTATGGCTGTTGGATGTTTTGCGCAACCTGAGAAGGAAGCAGGTTGCTACCGTCCGCAGTTTGCGCAAGTTGGTTTTCTCAGTCCGTTCCTTCGGGCATTCCCCCGTCAAGTGACAGTCTGCGCACTTGACGCATTTGGGTGGGGCAGTGCATTTTTGCGAGGAATGTCCAAACAGTTGGCATCTGTGGCACTGGGTGAAACTGGCCCTCGTTTTTTGAGATTCGACTTTTACAGCCATAAGTTCTACATATTTAGGATTGAAGATATTTTTTTGTGTTTTTGGCAAAACAACGAGGACCAGTGCCATCGGGTCGCCACTTTTGTGCGAGAAACGCCTGATTGACAGGGGACTGAAGCCCTGTCTCACCAGATCATCTTTGACTCTTTCTTCCGTCCAGAGTTCGGGAACTCCACGTATTACTACGTGAAGGTTCTTTGCCTCTGGAAAGGAGAAAGAGTGGTAGGGGATCTTGGTGTCCTGCATAAATGATGTTAGTTTATGATAGTCGGATGGCTCGGAAGGCTGGATTTTGATGCCTTCCGCGACATTCTTCAAGATGACAGTTTTAATATTTTGAGCTTTAATATAAGAGGCGACCTGATCGTAGTTGGCCTTGTCCCTAAGAATCACAAGGGGAACACGGTGTCTACTGATAGGAGGTTTGGTGGGGGCTACTGGGGGGTTATTTGGAGTATTGGTGGGATTTCTAGGGGTTTGGGTGACGGGATTTATGAGGGTTTGGGTGTTGGTACTGGTGGAAGGGAGAGGGGGAAAATCAAGGGAATTTTGAGAGGAGCTTGGGCGGTTGGATTGGCGGTTTTTCCTCCTTCTCTTGGATCTGCTACTACCCTTCACCGTGGTGGAAGCCTCCCCTTCCGCAGCGGAAGCAGAGTCGAGCTCCATCTCCGACTCGGCGGCGGACGTCGCCGGTTCAGATGAACCATGACTCTGATCACGCGGCGCAAGGGCGGGTACCACGACAGTTGGTTCATTAATATTGTTAAATTGATGGTTTAGATTCAAGTTGAATGGATAGCTGAATGATTTTATTATTAGGGTTTAAAATGGTTTGGTCTTGATGTGCAAATTTCGAGTGAAGCTCGGCAATGGTTTTATTTAGGTTATCATTTTGTGATTCTAGTTGGTTAATTTTATCAGAGAAGGAGGAGTTGATTGTTGATAAACTAAGATTTTGGGAGGATAAGTCAGCAAGTTGTTCCACTAACCTGATATTATTGGATTCAAGCTTCTCGCTCTTCGTCTGGAACTGAGCAGCCACTGTGAGTTTTTCAAAATCGGCTCTTGCCGTGCGTAATTTCTCATCTGCTGCTTTCAGTTTTTCTTCATCGGAGTGGTCTATAGATCTGGATCTCGAACGTGATAGGGAGGAGTTGCGCTTTGTTTGAATAGTCAGTTTCTGTCGGCGGGGCACCGTTATGTTGTCGGGTGGCCGAACGAGTTGGTCTACCGACGCTGACGCGACTTGGTCGGACATGGCACTTGGCTCGCGAATAAAAAACTCGGAACTGGAGTACTAGCAACCAAGAGTTTAACGATTTCTTGTAGTCCTGAAAAGACTTGTGGCTCTGGCGGGTGCTCGCACTCGAATTCAGGGGTCGTATTTTCGAAACCATGCGAATTCTTTCGCATGCGATCTAATTCGAATGAAAAAAGTCGTGTACGAACTAAAATGCGTATTTTTGAAGGCCCTTCGAAAATGATATCGTATACGAGTATCATTTGCGTTGGCATCGTCGCATATTCGAGTATTTGGCAATGACCATTTCGATCGATACAAAAACGAAGAAGATTTTTTTGACATCTGACTTTTTAAATGCTGGTTTAGATCTTAAATTTTGTGCACCTAATCGTTGGGATTCCCTAGAACATCCTTGTTTTTTATAACGTTAATGAACAATCATGGTTTTTGGATGGGGCTCTAGAGAAGCCCTATCAACTCCGATGTGAGTGACTTCGTCAGGCGATATAATTTTCGAAACTCAGTACCTACACGAATATTCTCAATCAAGAAAGGGATGTCACACCCTATCCCTACGATCTGCCAGTATTTTTGCTTCTTCCAGGGCATCAATAACATTTCTTTCGATTAAATAATCCAAGCCAGCCATTCCAAAAACATTTAATGAAGCAGAACAATTTAATTCACAAATTATTTGGAAACGAATGAAAAGTCAAAAGGAGAAAGAACAACGAACACAATTTTCAATTTGCACAACGTATTTAGGTACATAAACAACAAATATAACGTATATAAACAAAATAAGCACTTCAAAATTCCAAACAATGCGCAGAATCAAGTAAAATCGCATGCGAAATGTGACATTCGACTGGTGGAGACCCACTCGAGTAAACGTACACGAACCAAATCGTGTACGGACCGTTCGAAAGTGATCCGAAAATACGGAAACTCAATTTTCATGCGAATTTCGCCTTATTTCGTAACGAACGGCATTCGAATGGTTTCGAAAATACGACCCCTGCTGCTCGACGCGTATAGTCTATCGTTTCTCAAATGAGACAAGGCAAAAATTGGGGTCTCTTCAAATTATCGTATTACCCGTTAAAATTATTATACTATTATTAGGAAAAATATATTGAGCGTGCCCGTATACATTGGATGCGAATCCACTTGCGAACAACGCATCTTATTGGTTGTTTTATACAGTCAACGTTGACTCCAGGAATATCTTATTGGTTAAAATTTTTAGCGGCGTATTTCTTTGAAGAGGCGGCTTTTTTGTCGGCATATTTCTTTGTAGCGGCCGCCGTTTGCGAATCAGTTTCGTCTGGAAAGACAGTGCAGTAGATAGTATTTATAAATTTGATTCCTATTTGAGTTGTATCGTGCCTCATGTTTTATTTTATATAAAATAAATTTCCTTTACTCCGTCGGTGCTTCATAAAGAAAACGAAGACGGCCAAAGGAATATTATTTTTTTTACTGTCTCATTTGACTATCGATAGACTATAACACTGCATCGTATCCGCCACAGTGCCCGACATGCTAGTGATTTGCCTCTACAATCTCAAAATCGCAGCTGACAAAAAACTCACTTATCTATGAGGGTAAAAAAATATTCAATTCTTTAGAATTTGAGTTGAAGTCACTAAGGACAATAATTGAATCGTTTAGAAAAAAGCTTTAAAAAACTTCAATAGAGAAAGCCTAGTTTGACTGAATTTTATGATGACCCACCAGTCTAGACGATTACCTGCATTTGCTCTCTTTGGTTTTAATTGTTACTGTCTTTGTGAACTGTAGGGAAACTTTGTCTATTTAGTGCCTTGCGTATGGTTGAACGTTTGCTAAATTTTATGCTGAATGTTGAATTTTATATGATTTGATTTTATCTTATTTTATTTGTTTTGTTTGTTTTGTCTAGCTACTTCAACCAGCTTGACTACAATTTTATACCTTTGTCCTCTATATTAAATTTTTATTTTATAAATTTTAATTTGCTCTATTATATATTAAGTTTTCGTGTATAGTCATGCTTTGTCAATGGGAATTTTTTTTCTGGACAATAAAGTACTTTTGATTTGATTTGATTTGATTTAATTATTGATGTTGGCGCGCCCTGTAAGCTACATTACATATCGGGATTTTTGTTTTCGATTTTGTAAATAAATAGTCTAGATAAGCCTAATATACTATACAGGGTGGCCAAACTTGCATATTCTCTTAGAAATCCTGCCCTATTCTTAGGAATAGTGTTACCAAAAAGGTCGCGCTAGATTTATTTTGCCTGTAACTTTTTTAATTTTTGTCCGTTCTAATATCACAGGGATGTCATGAAATCTAAAAAAATTACAAATGTGATAAAATTCGAGATGGCGGAAGGTGATAAAAGTAAAGTATATCTTTTTATTCGATTGTGGATTCTTACGAACATTAATCCCAGTTTGAAATGGAAAACAGGACCCAAAGGCCAAAAGGGTTTCATGTTGAGAGCAATTACCTTATCACTTCTCATAAGTTGTCACAATTCCTGAAAATCAGTGTGATATATGATACACACATATTCAGCGTGTGCTATAATATCGCAGGTCAATTGATTGAGTGCGTGGTGCCTAAAAAATGTCAGATCGAAAACAAAAACCCCGATATGTAGCTTGCAGGGCGCGCCAACATCAATAATCAAAAGGCTTGTTTTAGGATTTTCGAACCCAATTTACTGGGTCACATTGTATAGTTAAAGATTTGGTGCAATGATAAATATTGCTTATTTTTGCTAGTACTGCAACCAAATTTTTAAGAAAAATCGACCGGTCACCGAGAACCCATATATAAGATGTGTGCCATGTCCTTTGATTTCCTGCTTTGATCAGTCTGTTGGCCGTACAAAATGTTGACCACTTTTAATAATTATTTATACTGTAATAATATTGTCGTATCTAGAATAATAGGGCATCTCCCTTCGGTAAGTTAAACTCACTCGTCTCCCAAAAAAGTTCATGGGTTACAGGAAAACCATCGGTCACGTTACATGTAAATAACATTGCAAGTTGAACGAATTATTAAACTATTAATTACTTTTTTGGGAGACGAGTGAGTTTCATTTACCGAAGGGAGATGCCCTATTATTCTAGATACGACAATATATATATATCTGTTGTGTCTTCTAGGCTTTCCCAAAGGTTCAGAATACAGTCTCTGTCATATAATTTTTCAAGATCTATCAAACGCAAATATATTTCTTGGTTTGGCCAGATTTCTCTCTAACACTTGGATTAGTGTAAATGTGAACCACTGATGATCTGCTTGCTCAAAAACCTACTCGTTTCTCCTCATCCATACCCTGGTATTTTTGTTCGATTTTAATCTCAATAGCCTTTATTCCCCTGGAGTCTACTCATTGAACTTGTTACTATTGCAATTCCACGGTAATTTGCCCATTTGGTCTGGGTCTGGTCCAATATTCTGGAGTGTAGGATATTTTCCATTCTTTAGGAATTTGTTTCTGATTGAAGCAGTTTTGAACTAAGAGTGAGATGTTCGAAAAGAGTGTTCGTTACGAATTTAATAAGTCCACTGGGCTTTCTCCAGAACTTGGAGATTTTCCATGTTTTAATGTTTTCTATTGTCTGAGTTTACTATCTTACCATCTCCTCACCATAAAAGTTCTCACAGAAAAAGGCAATGAATATCATCCTTCTCTCTATCTGGCGTTCACGCACTACTATGACACAGAAACGAGAGAGAAATTGAGAGTAGATACAGCTGGAGAGAACACCCAACAGGAGATTACTTAGACGTAGATGTGATATCGCACCGAAAATTTCTACATTGACAGTGGAGGAAGGAAGTAGTATTGATAAAAGCAAGCAAGCATAGGAAATTGGTCGAAGAACGAAGCGAGTATGGGCAGGTTCTAGCCAGCTTCAAAGAGGCTATAAATTATCTAAGTAGACAGAGAGGGCAAGAACCGAATTGAAGAACGTAGCATCAAAAGTCACATATCTTGAATGGAGTATCATTCAGAAAAACCACTAATCAAAATTTATAACTGATAATGAAGATCTTGATGTCAGGGAACTTTACAAATATCTCAAATCATGAGTTATTACATTGCAAATTTCTTAGTCCTAATAGTTCTTCTATGAGAAGACTTTGGAGTATTTAGATATTTAATCCCGAATCATCACTGCAAATTTTCGGATTGCTCTGTAAAATTTTTTGATTCTCAAGTCTGAAAACTTGCAAATATCAAAGCATGAATCATCATTCTGCATATGTCTTGCAGCTTTCAATCTTTGTCAATTTTCTGACCTGGCTTTTCTCATATTCAGATCCTGAAGTCTGGCACTTTGCAGACTTTCATGAGAAGACTCTAGATCTTCTAGATCCTAAATCACTGTTTATTAATTTTCAAACAAGCAGCAAGCAGCGGAAATTACACGAAGAACAATGCTATCATGTGCAGGTTCTGGCAAGCTTTCAAAGAGGCCAAACTATTCAAGTGAAGTTGTGTGGATAATGTAGAAAATAAGAGTAAGACTCTCTGACAAAGAGGAAAACATCTTGGATAAGGGGCAAGAACTCAGTTGAAGAACGTAGCATCAAAAGTGGAGTTTCGTACAACAGAAAAACCGCAGATCAAAATTCAGAACTGATAGTGCTGGGTACTATTTAAGAAGCAGACCACAGTCTAAGTCAAAATCTTGATTGTTGCTTAGTTGGAATCTTTCAAATTCGAGTCAATATTTGCTTTCTGTGTGGTACTAGACGTTAATATAAGCTATAAAGTAATATTAATACGCAGTAGCAAAACATCGATAGTTGTTACATTAATAAATTATTGTCATGGGCATGAATCACGTCGAATAATGAATATTTACGAACCACGCGGGGCAGTAGGCACCCGGTTGGCCTCGGGTACTTTCGGAAGCCGGACCCGGGCAGGTTGACGATCTAAGAAGTGTGTAATTACGTTTGACATGTCGGAGATATATCGATTCGGTACCCGGTGATTAGTGCATATTAAAATCCCTCTTCGGAAATCCATACTGAAATTAACGTCGGGACCGCGGCATCGGGCGTAAAAAGACGAGGACAGACGGGATCGATAGTTGGTTATAGTCGCTGCAAAATCGATGGTAACGATGGATGGATGGATGATTACCTTCAGATGGTTTTAGATAATTTTCCTTTCTGGAGGTAGGTGATTAGGGTTCGCTCAAGGCTGTTTGATTATCAAAAACAACCAATAAAACTCTTCAGGGTAATTTTTGACTATTCCGTCGAATTAAGGATAATTGGAGTAAAAGGGACAGGAAAGGCTTAATTTAATATAATGGACATCATTATTTAAGTCTGAGCCAAAATTTGAATCCGGAAAAAACTAATCTTTTAATTAACACACGCAAACTTATTACATAACATCAAACAATGTTATCGGTATAAATAACGATAACAATCAAATACAAATAAACCCTATATGTACTGATAATTAGGGGACTCATCCTCTTCTGCCAGCCCTTCCGATGTCATTATCTCGTCAAAATCGACGAAACAGTGGAAATCCACATCGACGACAGGTGCTCACTCTGGCCCATAGTGTTTTTGTTTCCGATAATCAGCACACGCAAAGGTCAGTTTTACCACGCGATACCGCAATATGATCGTGATATGTCTGTCTGTCGGATAGTTTCTATTTATTATTCAGAATCTCAATTTTTATGAATCGCAAAATTCCTAGAATGTCCCACCTGTGAAGTTGGGCTTTACAAATCAGCTTATTCTCTTTAGAAACGATGAGGATCTTTATCGATGAATAATAACTTTATGTCCTGCCCAGCATCACCTTATTTTTCTCATAACATAACCTCTATACCTTATTATATTTCTAATTTGTTTCTTTGAGATGTGGTATCTGAGAGTTTTCCTTATAATTATTATACAGGGTGTCCTTAGATAAATTGACACATTTTAGAGATGAATATCTCGAAAGCGAGAAAAGATAACGGGATGCGGTTTGTTCTGGAAGAATAAGGATTTTTTAAAGTTTTTTTTCATGATGTTGACGAATCCTGATATTTGGTTTTACAGACATTCGATTTTTTGAAATAAAAACATACTGCCTTATTCTTGATGAAACACCCAGTATATTTTGTCATCATCAGAAAACGTGACTTTTTTAGTTCACAAAAATGTTTAATTTTTTTCAATTATCATGAAATTAAATCGTAAAAATTGCACTTGGTTGAAGGGCGTACTGTCGACTGGACAAAAAAAATGATAAGAATTAATTTGTGTTTTAAATGCACTTATTTGTGTTTAATTCTTGTATTATTAGTTAACTATGCCCTAATTAGTTATTAAAAGTATTAAACACAAATTGATTCTCAATTTTATTTTTTTTTGGTTAGTCGATGGTATTCCTTTCGACAAAGTGCAATTTTCACGATACAAGTTTAAGATAATTGAAAAAAATTATACATTTTTGTAAAGTAGAAAAATCAGGCTTTCTGACGATGACAAAAGATACGGGGTGTTTCATTAAAACTAAGGCAGTTATTTTATTTCAAAAAATCGCATGTCTGTAAAACCAAATTTCAGCAAATTTCAGGATTCGGCAATAATGTGGAAAAAAACTTTGAAAAGTCCCTATTCTCACAGAACAAACCGCATCTCGTTATCTTTTCCCGTTTTCGAGATATTTACCTGCAAAATGTGTCAGTTTATCTAAGGACACCCTGTACTTTCTATCACTCCTTGGATTTTCCCAACTCTATTAGCAACAATAGTATCCATGACTTGACTGTCATAGATACTATTTCCATGACTGGAAGACGGAAGTATACAGGAATTGAATACGTTTCTCTCTCTTTATCGGCATTTTCGTATTTTTCAGAACTTTCCCCAATTTTGAATTTAATATCATCACCCAAGTAAAGTCTGTTTTTTTTTAAAGATAAAAGTCAAAATGACATTATGTTGGCAATACAATGTAAAATTGTCAATGCTTTCTATTTTTTTATGTAGAAAAGGCTTGTGTTGCCAACATGTTTAATAAATTTTTGACTTGGTTAATTATCTTTAAAAAAAAAAACATATTTTAGGCATTTTCCTCCACAATCCATCTGAATTATAATTTTTTCCATAGCCATAATTTTCGTTTTTCATCAACCGACAAGGCCGACTTCAGATCAGCTTATTTCGATCAACATCCCCTTCAATTCATGTGTATCATTCCAGAACAGAACGATGTCGTCCAGAAAACGTGAAGGGTTAATAGATAGGCTGAAGTCTCATGCATCCGTTTTCCGACGACCGAAAAACCTTCTATTCTGACATATTTTTATACGATTATGTCAGAATAGAAATTGGTCGAGAATCAATCTATCGTTCGTCAAGTTGTCGTACGCCAATTCGTCGTAAAGTCAATTCGTCGTATACGTCAATTCGTCGTAGAGACAATTTGACGTATACGTCGATTTTTCGTAGCGTTGATTTGGCGTATGCGTCCATTCGTCGTAAAGTCAATTTGTCGTATTCGTCAATTTATCGTAAAGTTACGTATTGGGGGTAAATTGGGTTAAACATCTTTGCCCGACTAAAAGCAACTGAATCCTATGCATCACTGGTGACTCATGTAGTAGCCAACGTGTCAATAGTTTGCAATTTTAATCAGACATTATCAAACTTACCGATAATAACCCGGTTAGTTTGGGGTACATTTTAGATAAAAATTGCAAACAAACCCAAACTAACCAGGTTATTACTCTGATTGAACAGAAAAAGAGAAAATGTATACATTCTAACATTATACCTGGAATACGACGAATCAACATGTTAATAGTTTTCAATTTTAATCAGATACTATCAAACTTACCGATAATAACCCGGTTAGTTTGGGTTAGTTTGCATGTAATGTCGGATCAAAATTGAAAACTAACCCAAACTAACCAGGTTATTATCGGGGGTAATCATTGGGGGTAATAGCACAAGTGCATCAAAATTATCGATAATTTTGAATGAAAGCGTGTTTTCTGAAAACTGCATGATATTCACAATTTGCAGAGGTGGCAACAGCACGATCGAACTAAAATAAAATTGAAAGTAGACAGCAACAAGTCAGCTGTAAAAAAGAGCGGCACTGAGACCTGAGACCAACAGGGAGAGCGCGTACAAGTAAAAAACGGCTAAAAACTGCCATTATGTTTTTTTCTCTGGTTAAAAAAGCATGCCTGCCACCATCCTAAAAATTTCAAATTTTCATTTCATTTCATGTACCTACTGAAGTTTGTTTAAACAAATAAATAAAATCTGTTTTTTTTTTAAGATAATTCCCCAAGTCAAAAATTTAGTAAATATGTTGGCAACACAAGCCTTTTCTCCATAAAAAAATTTGAAGCATTGACAATTCTACATTGTATTGCCAACATAATGTCATTTTGACTTTTACCTTAAAAAAAAAAAAACAGACTTCAGGTGGTGGAAACGAGTGCCTGTGTCATTTTGTCCCGATTTTTCTAGGAAATACAGTCCACGCCGAAAAGGTAATAGTATATTACATGCGGAGGTGGAAAGTGTTTCATTATTGTCGAAAGATACTATGGTTGACCGAGGTGCGAACCGCCGAGGTCAACCAATTCTCGAGACAATAATGTGAAAACTTTCCACCGAATTATGTATAGATACTATTTTATTTTGAACCATTAATTATTGAAAAAAAAAGGTGAAAATATGACAAAAATGGAACTTCGACTGACAGTCTGACAATCTGTGCTGACACCGACATTGACAGCTTATGAAATTTCAACAATATAAACACATGTGACATCTACGTCTAAATAAATACTTGCACCTTTTTCGCCTGCTTTTAAGTAAACAAAAGTAAAGTGACATTATGAACCCTCAAACCAGTAAGGAATGTGAAAATTAAATATATGGTTCAGAATAAACACTTTTATTTACAATCATACACGTAATATTGACTTTTCTGACTTTTAAAAAGTTTGAAAATGTCACTTTTTTGACTTTGACTTTGCACCCACAGGTCAAAAGTTTACTTTCCTCCCGTGGACCGAAAGTAAATGAAGTTTGTAAAATTTATTGTATTTTTTGAGATTTGCACTATCAGGCAAAAAATATGAACAAAATAAGATAAAAACAATAGAAATAAAATCTTCATAGGTACTACAAGATAAACCTGGGGTTGAAATTAATCAAATCCAGAATATGTCAAAATTCTTGAGATGTTTTAATTAAAACTTTTTTTTTACTGAATTTTTGACCTGTCTGGACTATTAAAAAAAAACACTCTTTAGTCGAGATAATAATTTATTTAAATATACAGGGTGAGTTACTAATCGCGCGGTGGTCCATATCTCCTATACTAACGGAGATCGGAGAAAAAACCAAATACAAAACTTGTAGATAAACATGAGTACTACATTCCTAAATTATTTACCAGTATACAGGGTGGCCCAATAACTAGTAGTGACACAAAGTTATGTTTTTTTAAATAACTCCCCCTGTACATTATGACATTTCTGGATTCTGCGGAAAATTGTAGACATATCTCATGTACCTATTTTCAACTGTTTCAGAAATATTGACAGTTGAAAACTGACTTTTTTGCATCTTTGACAGACTTTAAAACCTGAACGGTTAATTTTACAAAAAAACGGATTTTACATTCCTTAGTTTTTCATAAACTATCATTTGGCACCAATCTTGAATTTAATCCATGATTAAAAATTCCGCCGAAATTATTAATCTTCGGTTAAATTCAAAGTTCGTGTCAAATGATAGCTTATGAAAATCTAAGATAGGAATGTTAAATCCGTTTTCCTCTAAAATTTTGAAGTAAATAAGGAACTTAAGTGTGTCTCAGATAAAATTATGGTACTGAAAATGGTAACAATAGGGTAGTGGACAATTTTTTGAAATATTTTTTTTATTAATCTCCATAACAAAATAAATAGTAGTTGATGATTCTTTGATTTTAGAAAACAAAAATATCCCTAAAAAAAATAAACAAATTTATACTTATTTTAAACGCTATAATTTACCGCCCGGAAATTACGTCACAGCTGTGACATTAATAAGAGTGGGCGAGAGCGCGGTCAGTGCGTCCTTATATTTTACATGCTTCTAGAAAAAGATGCAGATAAGCTCAGTGCGCATTGATTGACAAATGGAAATCTCTCAAAAAGTGAGGTTAAGTTGAGGGTGCGCCCCGACAGACGCTGATTGATATATCTCTCTTTTTTGCCCTAATGGGTAAGTGTGTGTCGAATATAGGACGAAGGTTTAATTCATTTCATACTCAAATACAACAGCTATGACGTAGAATCAAGGCGCGAAATATTTTCGTTCAAATAGTGCATCCCAAAATTCCACTTTTACAATCGTTTTAAACCAAGTTAGCAATTTTTTCTGAAATTTCTTTCAATAGGAATATTTTTCATTTACTCCATAGATGAACAATAGATCATCGATTTCATTGAAATTATACCTTGTCCACTACCCTATTAACAATATGGAAACTGTTGGTCATTTGGCTCTACGTTTTTAATTGAGAAAGGTTAATTATAAAAATAGTATATTATGATATAAGTGTATAAGAGGGCATTTAAAGCACGCGCGACATATTTCAAAACACGACGCGCAGCGGAGTGTTTTGTAAGTCGCAAGGGCTTTAAATGCCCTCTTATACACGCATATCATACGCTATTTTTTATTACGAATGCATCATAATCTCAAAAATGTTTTAAAAGTGTTCATTCATTTTGATAAGTAGTAATTTAAATGGCAGGTATGCAGGTAAATATCTAGGTAATGAAGGTAGATCGAACGTTTCTATAGGATTTCTATAGGAAACCTTTGAAAAGGTAGACGCATCATAATAGTCGATTATACCACGAGTCAATAATGATAGCTATTATTCCCGAGGATTATTACGAACTGAGCCGCGTTAGCGGCGAGGGAGTAACATTCCGAGGGAATAATAGCCATTATTGCGACTAGTATACTCTACTTTATTTACGACAAATTAATTTATTTGAGATTTTCAATGAACAAATTTTATCCGTCTCATAATTTTCAATAGAAATCCACAAGCACTACACGTTTGACACTGACACTTTTGTGGAATAATGACCATTAATCCCGCTACTCGTCATTAATCCCTGGAGGAATAACATATGTCATGATACTGCCAAAATCACAAATATAATACGCACATTATACATTAGTCGTAAATAATAGTACATTATATACCTAGGTAGAGAAGTTGGTCATTATATACCGAGCGCTTTTATAAACCGAGACGCGTAGCGCCGAGGTTTATAATGCGTAAGGTATATAATGACTTTCTCTACCGTGGAATATATAGAATTTTTTTTACTACTGCTATAGTAGAAAATAAAAAATAAGTTTGAAATCTGAGCTCAAATTATTTTTTCTAGTTGAAAGTGCTGCCCTCTATCAACATCTATGGTAATTTCCTATGATACATACAGGAACCTGTTTTTTTTGATTAAATTGACAGTTTGAAATCGAAATTAAATCAATAGAAACCTGTAACGTTATGACAATATCCTTGCGTCATGACGTCATTTTCATTATTGACCTAGGTTTTTTTTCATTATTTTCATTATTAACCTAGGGAGAGAAATTCAATTTTTTCCGAGAAAAATAGATTGAATAATGACTACTTCTCAGGTTAGTAGTAAAAAAACATAATTTTATGCACGCTGCAGCGTGCGATAATCGTTGATTATGATGCATGCGTAATAAAAAAATATATATTAGAGATTGAAAAAAATATGAAAAGAAAAGATAATTTGGCGACAGTACATTTTCCAATGTACAAAAAAAAAGAACTGTATTAAAAAAACAAAGCTAGAGACAAAATCTGCAGAGAAAATTCGGCAAAAAGTGTCTGTCATAATTTAAAATTGATACAGTAATCTATATGCAGTAATTCGTACCACATCATAGTATTACCTACTTTAGAGATATAGCTCGCTAGGGCTTTTGTGATACAGTAATATTTAAGTCAAGAAATTGTAATTCAATCGTTAAAATAAAAATAATAAGATAAATACCCTTCTAAATTTAAAGAAGGAGAAATTTATAGGAAATTGAAAAAAAATTCAAAATATATTCTCCTGTAGAAAAAATTGCATGAAGATAAACTTCCGAAATTATATGGAGATAACATTTGAGTTTTAATCACTATTAAAATCAAAGCACACCCCCCTCGACCAATAGAGCGAAAAACTCCTATAAATTAGTCAAATAATTATTTGAGAGAATAAAAAGATATTGAAGTTATAAACGTATTGAAAGATATTGAAATTATAAAGCTATTGAAAGTTATTGACAGAAAAAAAATTTAAGTCATTCTTAAAGAAAATTAAGATAATTACTTAAATTCGAACAATTAAATCACAAATCACGGATTATTGGAACCTGAATCGATGAATCACTTTAGCACTTGTAATAAGAAGAAAAAAAAAACTGTAAAAAAGGAAATGTTGCTGGTTGAGTGTCTGTTTTGCTATGCTTTTTGAGAATCGCCAATCTCTTTCTTAAAACTAAAGGAAAAGTAAGAACGGACATCACAGAAGAAACTGTCAGGAAAGACCCAACAGTGAAAAGATTATAACGTCAATTTACACGTAATGTATTTAGTTCTGGGCGGAGTTCCCGGAGAGGAAGTAAGAGAGACCTTTCATCCCTTGCATACAACGGGGATCAGCCGCCATATACAAGTTATTCGTAAAAACATTCAATCAAGAAGGGATAGAAAAGAAATCAGTGTGCGGACGAACACACCTAGGAATGAAATAATCTCAATTAACCGCTAATCTCAAAGAACCACCCGACTCTAACTCCTGCTACCAAGCCTGTGTCAATAAGGTAGTACACAGCAGCCTGTCCAATTGATTTCCTCCAACGGACCAGAAAAATCACTTAAACAGAAGTTGAGCAGCTCGTATAAGAGAAAACTTAAGATAACCACATACCGGAGCGGTGCGCGCGGTAATCAATAAATCAATAAAAAACAAATTTTGGTTGTTTTTCAGTAGGGAAGGCAAAGCTTTCCTTGAAGAAGAGCAAACTAGCCCTCAACCCCTCTCCACGACAATAGCAATAACAAAACTGAGATTCACAACAAAAAAAGAATCTTAAAGGTAAAAAAAATTAATGTAATTAATGATTTAATCGATATAGTTTAAGACATGCGTCAATAAGACCAAAAAAACTAGGTAAAGGAAAGATAAAAGATAAGGTCTTTAGAAAAAAAAAATAAGGGAAGTTAGGGTAAGGTAAGATATGGGTGAGATAGTAAAGTTGAGGGATGAGTGAATGACAGTGACATGGTATTAATAAAAAATTCAAATCAATTAAGACACTAAAATAACTTTTGACGTCATATACATCCATGAAAAAAGGTAAATCGATTAGACAAAGATAAAAGATAATATGTCCAAGCAACCATATGCCTGAGATACAACAAAATGTCCTAATCGACAAAGATACAAAGATAAATCATGATGTATACTATTAAAACAAAAGATAAAGATAGAGGTGAAATTTATGTCATGATACTGAGTTGTTTAATCATTAAATGCTTTAGGAGCCAGAATACTTTACTCGAGACTTCACTTTTAATCATTAAATGCTTCAGGAGCCAGCATACTTTACTCGAGACTTTACTTTTAATCATTAAATGCTTTAGGAGCCAGAATACCTTACTCGAGACTTTACTCTTAAAGGCCGGGACACATCTATCATGCATTCTTCCGATCCGACTCCGATCATACAATCAAGGTCCTTATTCTTGGAACAGGGGAGCAGCGTTCTCAGGAGAACGCCTGGGAACACAAGATAAGTGTTAAAAAAACAAGTACTAGGATGAAACATCAGATTCTGGTTCTGAAAGATCATCAGAATTCAAATCCGTAGTTACGTCAGGTTTAAGATTAGAAATATGCCAGGTATCAAGATTATTACCCTGTCAATCCTTCAAGTCATAAACAAGCTTTGAATGCTTTTTACTAATCACACAAGGTATAAATTTAGGGGCCAACTTTGCACCAAAATTGTTTCCGGCATTAGATAAAATATAGTTTTTCTTCCAAACATAATCACCCATATGATATTCTATATCTCTTTTACGTAAATCATAACGATGTTTACTCTTCAGATAAGATCTATGAAGTTTTTCCCGTACATCTTCGTAAATTTGTGGAAGTTCTTGTACAGTTTCTGGGTTATAGACTTTGGGAGAGATTTCTATTCTATTATCTGCATTATCAGAGATGAGCTCATAAAAACCTCCATTGATTGGAATCGCTCTACCAAAATTTGAAAATGGAGGTGACAACTCAGTAGTTTCATAACGAGCTAAGTAAATAGCCTGGGCCCCACGTTGGGCGCCAATTTGTTACAAATTAAATTGATTATTTGAACTTTAAGACAAGATAACCTAGGGTCGTGGAATTCAAAGGATTAAGATAACGTGTAGTCCCTTTATGTGCAAATGAAACCACTCAAAATCCAACACACAATAATTTTATTTGATATCTGTGTTTAACAATATAGTGACGATGACACTTTCTTTAAAACATGACAGTTGACAGCTTGGTTTTTCCGGTGAATCTGATACAATGTACCTTTCCAATCCGGAGCTCTCCAATGGGTGTTGGGGTTTCACTTTCGTGAACTGGAGCTCTTCGTGTTGTTTCCTGTATCCAGGAAGAGGATAAATTGCTGGGGTGACGTCACTCCAGCTGATCTAGATTCCAAAAAGTGATCTTTATGTGGAGTAGGTACCCAGAAAAGAATAAGGCAGTATCACGTTCACCAATGTTTGGAATATTAAATCCCTGAATTCTGTCAAAAATTGAGTGTCTTGCAAATAAAATTTAAATTGAAATTTAATATAAAACTATTGTTTTACAGACACACCCTTCCAACAGAATCAGGTATGAACAGCTATTGTAAATTGAAAAAAAAAAAAAATAATTTAAAAAAAATACAATTGAATAATGGTAAGATAATAGTAAAATTAAAATAATCACAGCAAGATTAAATTAAAATGCTCATTATGATTGATGAAAATGCTGCTTTTCTGACAGTAGCACCAGCAGGCAAAAAATATGAACAAAATAAGATAAAAACAATAGGAAATTAAATCTTTAGATTCTCCCCCGAATAGAGAAAATTTTCCTTTTAAAATTAAGGTAGCTACCATAGGTACTACAAGATAAACCTGAGGTTGAAATTAATCAAATCCAGAATATGTCAAAATTCTTGAGATGTTTTAATTAAAACTTTTTTTTACTGAATTTTTGACCTGTCTGGACTTCTATTAAAAAAAAAAAACACCCTTTAGTCGAGATAATAATTGACGAGTCAAACAGAAAATGACTATTCAGGTATCTGTGATAGATGTTGCGATGTCACATATATATTTTCAATCAAATGTACCATTGTCATTGTATCTAGCTCTAAAGGTTGCCCAGAGCTCCATTGAATCGCATGCCTAAGTGTAACCGACGAAGGAAAAGTGAAGTAAAATACCTATTATTGTATTTGTATTTTTCTCTCAAATTAATATGTTAATGTGTTCGATTCAATAAGTTATTCGCAGATCTATTTGTTATAATTTTGTTTTTGCTTGTATAAGAACTATGAAATCGATGGTTAATATATTAATGCTATAGAAAACCAATGTGACCTTGACTTCATCTATATTCACCACTAGAAGAGTGCTGAAAGGCTGTAGATTTTTATTTCGATTCATAGGTGGTTGAACCCATCAAAATTTAAGCTAACTGCTGTAAACTGTAATCCAGGACATTCTTTTTATTAACTTATCAAGAAATGACATGACAATGCAATGGATTAAGTGTCTAAAGTTGATTGGATCTAAATACTGGCGTAATATTTCGATCACAAATAAATAAAATGAACTTAATTGGGATCCTATACCATTCCTCCCTTCCCGATTGTTTTCTATTAGGCATTATATTGGAACAAGACAATAAATATAACGAAATAGACCACAAACAGACGTAGTAAAGTGAAGGAATAACAAACGTTTGGGGTAATAAATGTGGCCAGAACACGTCAGTCGGGGAAATAAGTTACGTGAGAATCGCAGGATGGAGACGACACGCTTCTACGTTAACATAGCCGAGGTCCCGGTGTTTCAATTCCCGCAGTTACCAACACGACGATTGTTCTATGTGATTGGTCAGGACCTTGGATGACGGATTGGTTTATTTCGTTCCCGACGAAGGAATGATTAGTTTACTTAATAAATCTGTACCTATGTTCTATTTAATCGCTCAGAAGATAGAAAAATCAGATAAACGCCAGTAAATTATTTATTCTAATTCGTCCTTCTAATCAAAATAAAAAGACGCGTCTTCTAATTCTGAAATAAGTGGGGCCCTAATAAATAAACTGGTTCTCGTAGAGTACGGAGATAGACTTTATTTTGGTGACATGGTCCACGGATACATTTTGTTACTGTCATCAAGTCTGAAGCTGACAAAAGAAAGAACTGAAAAAATGAGATCGATATTTTCAAATGACTTCACCAAATTTGCCGATACCAATTACCAGAAAATTATATCTATACCTCCAATATTATACAGAATGTATGCACTATGGTAGGCCTGAATAACTTCAAAAATTGAAATAATATTCAAATTATCCACTTATTCTGGCCAATCTGACAACAGATGCAGTAACTGAAGGTGTCTAAGACTATGTCTTTTCCTTTGTTCATTCTCAAGAGAACTTCCTTCATTGTGTCATGTTATTCTAAGCATTCCAACTTTATCAGTGCAGCTCTCACAACAACAATTATGGAACTATAACATTCCGTCCAGTTTTTCAGTGATAAATTCGATGAACTTACTCAAGAAAACAAAAGGGTTTTGGAAGAGCAGTGGTGAAAAAGGAAAATTCAGTGCTCAAAAGCCAGCTCACCAAAACGGAAGAAACCGTTTCATATCTTGAAATGAAAGAGGTAACCCCAAACATAGCAATTCCTGGTATACACAGGTGTAAGATGAGAATCCAAAGGGTATTTTATAAGAAATAAGTAGGTAATGACCTGTTGAACTATAAACAGGAAGATCACGAGATTCTACAATGCATCAGAAGAAAGAAACTAAGAAAGGTACAATTATTTCTGCGAAGATTTTAAATATTGAAGTAAAAAATGGCTTATTGGCAAGTAGGAAACATCGCAGCATTGATCCTAAAATGTTGAAATGCAACACCTCCAAACCAGATGTTAATGAAGAACTGACCCAAAGGTATTTATTTAGTTAAGCCTACAAAATCTAAAAAGAAAAAAGTTTTAAATTCTGTTGGACTAAAAATGGTAGAATCTATCTAAGAAAAAGTGAGGACTCCTCAGTAGTTCTCGTTAACAATGAACATTCGCTTGAAAACCTTTAAAATGACTGCATTTACTAAAGAAATAAAGCATTTTGCTAGTTTAAATCAACATAGCAACAGTCCTACAGGGTCTAACACTCTAGAACAAAAATTTCCAATTTTATATTCGAATTCTCATTGCATCAGAAATATTTTGGATGATATAGAAGCTTTAATAAATAGTTTACATCTTCCAGATGCTATTGTAACAACGGAAATCTGGCTATCTTCAGACGAAGCTGCCTATTTTGGTTTTGATGGATACAAATCAATATAGAGTAGAGATAAGACAGGAGGTTGCATTGGCATTCTACTTAATGACAAATACAACTTCAAAGAACTTGCATAACATATCTCAAACTGTTCCATGATCTTTATTTTGGTGGAAGAATGTAATATCCAAACTTTGATTACAATTCATTTTTGCAAACCTGTGATGAAAAATTGAATATTATCGCTAATAAAAAAAAGAGAGCCTGGATATTTGGAGATTTTTACGTCAACATTTTAAATTCAATCCCACCGTAGCAAATACTTCAGCTCACAATAATTGAGTCAAATGGAGTTACCATAATCAATAACACTATACCATCAAGAGTAACTCAACATTCTAATACCTTAAATGATTATGCATTAAATAATAATAGTAATTATGACTTAAGTCTATCTCTAATAGACAGCGCAATTAGAGACCACCTACTTGAGTATAAACTTAAAAATAATAATTGCAAAATGCAATAGTTATACAGTAACCACTTCAAATAAAGAAGCTTTTAAGACAAATATAGCTGAAATTGAAACTTTAAACTGATCTAATCCAAATTTATTATGTGATCAAATAATACGCTCTTATAATAAGAACTTGTAAAAGTCCCCCTTGGTATAATTTGAGACACTTTGAATTAAGGAGGAGGCGGGATTTTCACCATCAACGACATAAAATGTACCCACTCGGTGCTAACTTGAACTTCACAAATGAACAATATAGAAAATCACTAATTGACTCAAAAAAGCTTAGTTTAATGCCGAAACTAGTAAAGCAGGTAATGATGTTTAACATGGAGAACACTAAACACTATAATCAACATCTCCAAACCAGGAGTGACAGCTTGATACTTAAGTTAGAAAATAAAGGACACACTGTGTAGAACCCACAAGATGTTGCCAACTTGCTAAACCTTTTCCGGAATTGCTGCAGAACTAGCAAAAAACATCCCCCAACGTTTTCCCCTCAACTCCAACCAGGTGTTACTGCCTAATAAATCAATGGGAACCTGCATCTGTAGAGGAGGTCGCTGCAGTTATAAACAAATTAAAACCCGGAAAATCACCTTGAATTGACAGTTTAAGCATTGATACAATCAAGGAATTAAAAAATAAAATATCGCCTACTTTATTTTAGTTGATACATTTTGTATTTAATACTGCATCTGTACCAAGTCTGTTTAAAATAGCAAAAGTTTTCCCTTTGTTTAAAGGTAGTAATAGCACAGAACTGAACTACAGGCCCGTTTCTTTACTCCCAGCTATGTCTAAGGTATTGGAGACCTGTGTAAATATAAGATTAACGAGTTATTTGGATGGAAATTTTTGGCATGGTCGATATGGATTCAGAAAGCACAGCAACACCCTCCTTAGCAGACTTAATTATAGATATTTATGAAGAGATTGATAAGAGGTTCAACATACCTTTTCGGGGCTCACTTAATTTACATACAGATGATACTTGCATCACTTACTTTTATAAGGACCCTGCTAACTTAAAAATCATCATTGAAGAAGACTCACAGAAAATGAACCATTGGCTCTGTGTTTTTTTTTTGGTAAAGTATGGAAATTATGTGCCTTTTGCACACCCAGTTCGACGTGAACTGGGTAGTGTGGGGCTCTCTCTTCACGAAGTGCAATATGAAAAGCATACCCACTAAAACCACACCGTCTGCAGGAGCTGAACTGCTGTGCCCTGCTTTCAGTTACGAACTATCCAGCCTGAATAACCGGTGTCTCATTTTTGATAGGAGATTTCTTGATGATGGTGTTGTTGTGGATCCTTCCTAGCTGAGCGGTGCCTCCCTGCGGCAGTTATTCCTGGGGCAGTTGTTTTTGGATGCTTATGGTAGGTACTGTGTGGCTGCCTTTCTTCTATTGGGTCGTAGGCCGTCAGGTTTCAAAGATCATCGATCGGGTGGACTGCAATATTGCTTTATTCAGAATGAATTTTTTCGATGAAATCCATTTTAAGTCCCTGTGTAGGTCTGAGTTTCTCATATACCATGGCGCATCTGCAGCTATACGTTAGATCTTATTTGCAGTCTGTTCCATCTTCTTCATATGGCTCTCACAAACATGACCCCAGGGTCCTTATTCTCGAAACAGGGGAGCAGTGTTCTCATGAGAACGAGAGTTCTGTCTTCGTCTCTCATATTCATATTTCCATAACACTGACAAAGACAGAACCTTCGTTCTCATGAGAACACTGATCCCCTGTTTCGAGAATAAGGACCCAGGTAGTATGCCAGCTGTAGTATGACTGCTGTAATGATGTTAGTTTTAACTCGTAAGCTCATGGACCTGCTTCTACCCAAAATTTGGTATAATTGGTAAATTGCCGCTTCTGCCTTGGTTATTGCCTTTTTGGTGTGAGACCCCCACGTGAGCCTCAAGTGCATGTGGAGTCCTAAGTTTTTGACCTCATTGCTCCACGGGATTATTTCACTTCCTATTATAATGTTGGGTCCTTGTGTCCATCCTCTTTTTTGGAATATTATTGCCTGCGTTTTTGCTGCATTGATTTTGATCTTATTTAGGTTGCACCATCCTTTTGATTTTAAAGGTATCTACTGATCATTGTGGTGTTTCGGTGTCTGTTCATTATAGCCGTATCGTCGGCAAATAGTACTGATTTTGTGCGGGGGTTGGTTGGTAGGTCCCTTATGAAAAGGCTGTAAAGCAAGGGTCCTGGGACAGCACCTTGGGGTACTCCTGCCTCAATTCTTGTGGTAGAAGGTAACTGGTTCCCTGTCCTCACTTCGAACTCACGGTTTATGAGATAGCTGTGAATTGGTTGGCACCATTTGGGGGATAGATTATTAAAACCCTCGGTGATGTATTCTATTATGCGCATCAGTGTTTGTAGTTCAGCCGAGTATCCTGTTATGAAGCCATCTGTAAATCTGGAATAAATCTCATATTTTCTATTTCCTCTGACAGCCTTTTGTTCAGCGTTCTTTCAATGATCTTGCCTAAGGTGGGTAGGAAACTAATTGGTCGGTAACTGTAAGGATACTTGGCATCTTTACCTGGCTTCTTCAATACTATAATATTGGACTTTTTCCAGATCTTTGCAAAGTAATCAATCCTAATGATGGCGTTTGCCAGGATTGCCAATGCTGTTGATACTCTTGGGGGAAGTTCTTTAACCATTTTGTTTTTGACCCCATCGTTACCGGGTGCTTTCTTGATCTTCAGCCCCTCTATTAATTTTGTGATTTCACCTGGGGTGACGAAATTGATGGCAGTTTTTGGCGTGGGTAAGCTCAATAATCACTCAACTTCCCTGTCTGTTGCTATTATCTGCTTTATATTCTCGTTTTCCATTTGGTTCAATGTGAAGACTCGCTCGAGTGTGTCAGCAAATGCTTCTGCTTTTTCAGCATCAGGAAGGGCTATTCCATTAAGTCCATTAATGGGGGGAATTATAGACTTGATTCTTCTAAAGGCTTTTTCCATTTGCCACGCCGATTGATTGGCTGTGTCTAATCTTTCCAGTTTTTCATTCCAGTTGTTATCTCGATGTTATTTGAGTGCTGCTTTCATAACATGAGAGTGTTTATTGAGTACTTGCTTTGCTTCTGGGCTTTTAATAGTGGTGTATCTTCTTCCAAGTCTTCTATTCTCTCTTATAATCGCTTGGAGGTTGGCTGGAAGAGATTCGATTGGCCCTTTTTTAATGTTTTTCGTCACTGAGTTAGTTTCAGCATTCATAATTACATTAGAATAAGATACCGCCCCTTCTTCTATTTCATCATTGGTTCTGATCTTTGAAAGCGGAAAGGTGGTCTTGAGATTATTTTTGAAGGCAGACCAGTTTGTGATCGTTTTCTTGACAATATACACACTTTTTTGACCTCTACCTAACGTTAATGTTATAAGGTTGTGATCTGAAGTACCATAGGTGATTGTTGCAATATCAAATTAATCAAATTCCTGTGTAATATTTTTTAACACACTAATGTCAAGTATTTGTGGGTTGCCTCGAGTATGTAGCCGTCGACCAGTTTAGTTTCCTGCAAAGCCATAAGATGCGGCTGGTGTTCTTCCAGGAATAGCTCCACTTCTGTTCTCCGCGTACGGAGTACGTTTACATTCCAAGATGCGATTAGGAACTTATTCATTTACGTTTTTCAAGGTATTGGTCCAGTGCCTGCAGGATGGCTGGGAGAATTAACTTCATTAGTTCAGATGTTTCTGTCGCTTTGTTGTTCTGGATTGGATTCTTGTTGGCACTGGTAGTGTTCTTGACATTTATATTTTTATTCTGCCGGTTTTTACTGCTCATTGTCCATTGTAGGTATTTCATGCAGCCATGATAGCTAACTGCGTGTCTTTTTTCTCCACATGTTGCCTTACTTTCCTCCTGATTTGTCGGCTTTAGTAAAGTACATTGTATTAAGGCGTGGTCTTTTGCGCATTTCACGCAACGCTCTGGCATAGTGCAATCAGATTGTGTATGTCCAAATCGCTGACAGCGAAAACACTGTGATGGCATGTTAGACTTTCTTTTTGTTTCGACTCTGACAACCGCATATCAATCTGGTAATTTCATGAATTTTTACCGTTGTGGTTTTCACCAAGAATAGGGGAAGTGGCTTCTTTGTTCTCCTAGATGTCATACGTGTTATTTCTAGTTGCTCACAACCTTTTAACTGTAGCTTCTCTCCAGTGGCGTAGCTAGGCGTCAGCGACCGCCGACGGCCTCGCGCCCTAAGGGGCCTCGCAAAAAATAGCTTACCGAACCCGAAAATTGGCACTTTTCGATTTCCCAAAATGAAACGTAGAATAATCTTGATCCTATACGAAAACAAAAATTTAGTAACTATGTTGGCAACACAAGCCTTTTCTACATAAAAAATTTGAAAGCATTGACAATTTTACATTGTATTGCCAACATAAAGTCATTTTGACTTTTATCTTTAAAGAAAAAACAGATTTTACATTATTTCGCTGTATTGTACAGGGTGATCCAGTATAAAACCTTTTCGCTAAAAATTTTTTTTTTGAAAAAATCAAGATAGCTATTTAGGGTATTTTGTTTCTAGGAATTTGAAAACGTTTTATGAAATTTAATTGGATTTTTCGTTAAAGCGCTGTGACGACAAAAGTAATTTTTTTAAATGGAATAACCTATATTTAAATCCATTTCTTAAACGCCCTTATTTTTCTCATTTCAAATATATATAGTTTGTTTATCTTTATTTTATTAATTTGGGATACATTCTCACTTAAGGGGGCAACATCGCTCCCATGCACACGATATAAAATACAGAAATCGGATTTAGACTACAAAAAAAAACTTTGCTGAAATTTGGTATAAACATTCCTTGATCGATTATCTAGAGAATAGTGCAGTTAGATTTTCCATATTTCGAAATTTTTTTTGGCCTATATTGTGAAAATGAACTATTTCCCAAAAATAGAAATATCCACGGTAAAAATTGAAGAAATAAGAGCACTATTCTCTAGATAATCGATCAAAGAATGTTTATGCCAAATTTCAGCAAATTCTGATGTGCCGTTTTTTTTTTGTAGTCTAAAACCGATTTTGGAATAAAATTATAGATATTTTGGCAAATATAGTTCAGGCTTTTTTCGAAGATGGCGCCACCAGTCAATTCGTGATGTCATAATTAGGCGTTTTCGAAAACCCCGAACCGTTGGAGCAGCAGCTGATGTAGGTTGTTCAGCATTTCCAAAAAAGCCTATTGACAACAGAACCTCTTTCTCACCTTGTGTATTTGTTTTGTTTTTTATTATTGGTTTATAAAATAATACGCACAAAGCATGCTGTGCCATTAGTTTCCATTGAAAATAAATAAAGTATCTATTTTATGTACCTAGGTATACATGAAAAAATTGGATCGTGTTTTGGTAGGACAAAATGACTTTGAAAAAATAAAAAGCTTCAATAATAATTATTAAAATTTATTTACAAACGGTGGAAAGTGCTAAAATTAGAGTTTTTCCTTTGTGTTCTTGCATATTAGTGCAATAATAATATCCACCAATAGTAGAGCATTCAATTTAGGTATCTGGCGATTTGCATTTCTTTTACTAGCTCTTGGATCTTTTACCAATATCTGAAATTGTGTAAGACTCCTGGTAAGACTATTTTTTTATTATTCCTCCGAGTATTCCTCTATTTGTAAACCCATTCATGTGCCAATTGCTTCCTGAAAATCTCATAGGTACCTACCACAACTAAACATAGGTACCTCAAAAACAAGCTCTACAACAAAACATCACTTTTACAGAGTAGAACAAAATTTGAAGTCATACCAGGCATGGAAATACAAATCCCTTCATAATCCCATGAGCCAATCAGTGCGAACTGAGTGAAAAAAATTGCACTGATTCTGCAAATTGAAATCGCTATATTTAAAATGCTCCACTGTAAAAATGCTTTCATCTTGGCGCCATCTATAATTTTTTTTTAGAACTAAAATATAATTTGAAGGGGGGGGCGTTGTGGCCTGAAGAATCTTAAGATTCAAATAGAAATAGCCGAAAAGGTATCAAGGTAAACCTAAATAATTTTACCTTTAATAAAACTACTGGTTATTATGTGTTATGATACCTTTTCGGCTATTTTTATGTGAATTTTGAAGTGAGAATATATCGCAAATTACTAAAATAAAGATAAACAAACTATATATTTGAAATGAGGAAAATGGGGGCGTTCAAAAAATTGATTTGAATATAGGTTATTCCATTTAAGAAATTACTTTTGGCGTCACAGCGCTTAAACGAAAAATGTAATTAAATTTCAAAAAACGTTTTCAAATTCCTAGAAACAAAATACATTAAATGGCTATCTTGATTTTTTCAAGAAAATTTTTTTTAGCGAAAAGGTAGGAGGTGTTCACTTTATACTGGATCACCCTGTAGGTACAGGGTGGGCTAAATTGGACACTTTCTTATGGAAACACCCTTTATTTTTAGAGATAGAAATAAATACACCCCCTACTCTGAGGCTCAAATTTCATGAAATCTTGATTGGTGCAAACCGCATTTTGATATCTTCAACCGTTTAGCCGCTAGAGGGCGATTCTCGATTTTGAGCAATACTGTAAAGCCTCCATAACTTTTTCGTTTATGAAAATAAATCATTTCCGTAAAGACCTTTTGGAAGCACTTTTTCAAGCGTTCTCAGTTTTTTTCTGTCTGGCTTCGATTTCGAGATATTGACCAAAATCCGATTTTTTTCAATAGGACACCCTATATATTAATAGTTCATTAGAAAGCTATGCTTTTGCTGATTTCAATGATATAAAGTTCGATAGGTTTATCTCTAACAGTTTTCGAGAAAAAAAATTATTTCGGTTTTTGTCATAAGAAACAATGTGTTAGAAAGAGACTTTTCTCAGTTTCGTTACAGAGATCAAGTCCTTTTCCAAAACATTGTTTCTTATGACAAAAACCAAAATAATTTTTTTTCTCGAAAACTATTACGGCCAGTTCCATAATCACGAAAAAGCTTACTTTATTCTTGAAAAGCACCTTTAACTTCCAGAATCTGTTCCATAAACAGTTTTTGGAGGAGCCATTACGAAAAAGTGACGTTTACCTTAAAGTGCCGAGCTTGGCTAATTACGCGTTGAAAAGAGTACTTTATAGGGCAATTTAACCTATAGGGCATGTCCATGTGACGTCACAAATGAGTTTGACAGTCGCCCTGAGGTAAAACAAATCATTTATTTACATTCGTTTAGATTAGGCCGGTTATGTTTTATGCGGTTTTCACAGTTTTTTCACAAGTTTTGATGTCATTTTGTCTTAAAAAAGTTAGAGCGGAGAGTTTGTGTTCCAGTCTATGTGGTCTTTCATCTAAAAGTTTGTTAGGTTTTTCTATAATGGATTAAATTCAGGTTTTTTCCAAGAAATATCAAAACCAAGTGTCACAAGAACAAATAAAGTCTGTTTTTTTTTTTAAATATAATTCCCCAAGTCAAAAATTTAGTAACTATATTGGCAACACAAGCCTTTTCTACATAAAAAATTTGAAAGCATTGACAATTTTACATTGTATTGCCAACATAATGTCAGTTTGACTTTTATCTTTAAAAAAAAAACAGATTTTATATAAGTATAGTTACTCTATATTCAATCTATTTTTCTGTCAAATCTTCTCTTTTAAGAACATTAATCAATTTTTCTCTTCTCTCTTGAGCTAACAAATCAAACCTCCCATTGTTATTTAAAATTGATGGAAACCTATGGAAGGATATTGTATCCCTTGCGCTATACTGCCACAATTAACAACTAAACAAACTCTAGGCATGTCCAAGAAACTTCTGGAATACACAAAAGGTTTTTATTTAAAAAAATCCAACTAAAAACTTAAAAAACACTGTAAATTATATCTTTGTTTTACCTCAAGGCGATTGTCAATAGTGTCAAACTGTCAGATCGTGTACTTGCCCTATAAGGTGCCAAATTACAGGTTCTGTGTGTTAGTTATTTCATGTCTGAATCTTAATGGCAAATTTCGACCCATTCAGATGAAGAGGATATAGGTAAAATTCTCGGTAAAATTATATTTAGCGATACAGGATGAGAGTAGATTGTTTTGAAAAATATGACGACATATAGAATTCTTTGACCGGTTTAAGTTAACAAAGCTGACTGACTGTTGGAGCCCTAATGCATGAAAAAGCCCATACAAGCTTCCTTTTTTTTAAATTGTCTTTCTGGTTCCGTCGATCTACATTTCTTACAACCGTTTCACTAACATTGTAAGCTAAAGCTACCCGTTCCCAAGCCTTCTCCTTAGATTTCCTGAAAGGATAAAACCAAATTGAAACTACAAACCTTGTCTGCATTTGTTAATGTATTTGTTTCTTTATTTTCAATAATTTCAAGTTTGCGCTCTTCATAAATAGCTTCCAATGAACGAATTTAATCCTCCTTTGAAAAAGGGGCACTTTTTTTTCTTTCATTTTGTTCTCTGCACTTATTTCAATCATTTTTGAAATGGCTAGAATTTTTGTCAACACACATCAAAACCAACTTCAGCTCTTTAATTTCAGTGTTACCAAATCGGGAAAACTGATAATTACTCCTTCTTGTAACAGACGATTTGAAATGTTTTATGGAACACAACTGAATTTAAGGGCTGCATAAAGTATGCTTTAACGAAAAGTGTTCTTTTCTTAAAGCCGACCTAACAGCATATCATTGGAATCAGCGAAAGCATAGCTTTCTAATGAACTATTAATATATAGGGTGTCCTATTGAAAAAAATCGGATTTTAGTCAATATGTATCTCGAAATCGAAGCCAGACAGAAAAAAACTCAGAACGTCACTGAATTCTGCTTGAAAAAGTGCTTCCAAAAGGTCTATACGGAAATGAATTATTTTCATAAACAAAAAAGTTATGGAGGCTTTACAGTATTGCTCAAAATCGAGAATTGCCCTCTAGCGGCTAAACGGTTGGAGATATCAAAATGAAGTTTGCACCAATTAAGATTTCATGAAATTTGAGCCTCAGAGTGACAGGTCCATTTTTTTCTATCTCCAAAAATAAAGGGTGTTTCCATAAGAAAGTGTCCAATTTGGACCACCCTGTACATTCTACAGCAATTTGAAAGTTCTTCCATTATTTGATTTTGTTCAGCAAACCTGCTAACATAGGTACAGAGATTCGGAAATTATTTAGGTTTCCTAAAAAATTGCCTGATTTCTACCAAAAATTGTCGGTCCATGTTTGTGTAATACTGTAATAAATGAGAAATTTATTTTTTGTTGGAAGGATTTGCTAGCGGAAAAATATTGATATTTTTGACTAAATATTGTTATTGAATACCGTTGATAGGCCCGAAAAAGGGGTGTAACTCTCAAAAAATTCTCGCCTTCAGCCTTCAGCGGGCTTGCCGGCGACTACCCGTACCTGACGTTACGTTATATCCACCTTCTTCACAAGAAATATGGCCACCCTGCAGTGGCGTATCTATAGCACCATCCTGGGGGGGGGGGGAGGTAGAGCTTCTCAACCAGAGGCGGCTCGTGGTCTATACTTGAAGGGGTGCACACCCAAAGAAAGACCTAGTAGGCGATGCCCACCGTAGTTGCTGCCGGAAGCAGAATTTTTCTCGGGTGCCACGCTCAAAACGTATTTTAAGCCTCCAAAAAAATAATTTGTGATTTTAAATAATTAAAATTTTCTTGGGCCTCTCTGGGGGGGTTATTACCTCCTCCCCCCCGTGGATCCGCCACTGCCACCCTACATCAAAAGGGCCTCGCAATTCGGATGTCGCCGACGGCCACGTTTGGTTTGGCTACGCCACTGCTTCTCTCTTATAATTTGAATCGGGGTGTCTTCATCGAGTCCCCTCAGGACTACATGGACCTTTTTGTCTTCCTCTATTTGGTAGGTGTAATACGATCTGTTTTGCTATATGGTGATATCAAAGTTTGAGTCCTGGCCTCTGGACTGACTTCACGATAAACTTTACAGGTCTCTTATTAACTCGTGCGAACTGCATTAAATACCTGGGACTCTTTGTCGATTCCAAACTTACTTGGGATATGCACATCTTACATATTCAAAAAGATTCGACCAGCAATTGGAATACTTGGTCGAATATCAGACCATCTGCCCATTACGCATCGTAAGATGATATACAATTCCATGATCCATTTATGGGGCAATGCTGCCCTTAGCAAACTGCATTCATTGTCAGTTCTCTAAAATCGTGCTTTAAGAAAATTGATTAAGATGTCATTTCTGTTTCCAACAAAATACTTATATTATTCAAATTCTTGACATTCACTCCCTGTATGTCTTGCAATTATGCATCTTTACACTACAACTGGTCAACGTAGCATCTTACCAGAAGGACTAAGGTACTACAATCGAATTACAGAATCTGTTAAAGAATTGAACACAACTTGCTTCAAGTGTAAGCTGAGACAGCTGATCTTTGGGACTGTACAATAGAAGACTTTTTTTGAAATTTAGAACTAATATATTCTTCTATTTAACAACTTTGTTATACAGTACCTATTTCTACTGGCTACATTCTCTCGTGTAATTATTGTCTTAAAGTTTTGATTATGCGATACTGAATGATATGCTCTTCAGCTCAGGGTCTCTAGTCTAAGAACATCCATCTATCGTTAAACTATTTTCTTGAAATAAAGGAAAAAAAAAACAACAAAGAACTTTCCGAAATGAATTTCATTTAGGTACTCGAAAAGATTTGGAGCTACAGTGTGTCGTTTGTAATGAAACATTTGTTTATTGTTTTGGATGATTAGTTTCAATCCATATTTCTTGAAAATGTCTGTTATTTGGTTGAAAAGTAGTTGCAGGCTTTCGGCACTGGTAATAAGTATTATGTCCATTCGTTAAGTAATGTTGCTTTTCCATGATCTTGAATTTGTGCAAGCATAACTGAGTACTAAGTGTGGACAAGAAAACTGTTTGAGTTTGATCCTCACGCCGGCATTCAACTTTTGCGTCCAATTCACCCAAGACAACAGTCATTTCGTGTTCTTTTGCTTATCAAAGTAGCTGACTGAAGGCGAATTACAATTTTTTATAGCGTGTCAGCTGCATGCTCTGATGCGGGGGTGTATGGATGGTAAGCAATTCCAGCTTAGAAAACTTTGAGCCAGAGTATCGTATATCCGCAAAGACTATTTGTGAATTTCAATATCCTGCAAACAAAGGAAGATCCTCAGCCTTTTAAATTTGGTTGAGCAAGCATACGAAAGGATTACTCCACCTAGAACTTAACACGATGACAACTATAAATAATCATCTACTAGTCTGCCTCAAATTCTAATTTATGTACCAGGTCTCGTTGTACTTTTCAATCGACCACCTCTAGAAAATATAGAATAATTCCCCACATACTTACCACAGTAATCATCTTTTATAGAATGCAAAGATTGATGCAGAAATGCAACACCGACTCAAGTGCATCAGCGCAGCATTTGAAAGTCTCTTTAAAAGGCTAAAAAGTTAAACTAGCGCTCTTGCTTAAGAAGTATACTTGGAATAAACTGGCAGGAATCAGGATGTCCAAACGGACAACACTATTCTTGTATAAATCAATTCCACCAGAGCGGTTTGATTTTGGAGTTATACCAAACAAAGCTTAGTTATCTGAGATAGTACCTACACTGCTCAAGGTTCATCTTAAGCCTAGCTGGTCTACTTAACTTTGTTTCTAAAGAAAACGGGCGCGAATAGCTGTAAAATATACACTAACTAACTAGAAGTTGGTTCAGGAATCGGCGAAGAAATCTTGCCGTTCGGGGTGTCTTTACTAGCCACGCACTTCAATAGCAACTGTAGAAAATGCTTTCACGCAAAATACTGCGATGTTGGATCGAAGACACACTATTTCTGCGAAACACTCAGAAAGGCTAGTTATCTTAGATTCACTAATTGAGAAATACAAATGTAAAATTTGTAGGCTTTCCCAATAGTCCATGAACAAAATTAGTTCTGTTAATCTCCAAGCTTTTGTCAAGCCTTAAAGTTGTCCCCTAGTTTAGGAAATTATCGAGGTTTACTACGAAAGTGACAAATAGCAGCACGTGGCCAGGTTTACATAATAAATTTAGCAACTTTGACTGTTAAGTGATTAATAGATGCGTGGTAAATAATGATTATTTTCTCCAAGTTCTTCAACCCTCAAATCTCCGTTCAAAAGTGAGCTGTCAGAAAGTTAAAAACAATAATCATCATTCACTCATTTTTTAACAGGATAATGAAACGCTTTCACTGCATTTTCTGTGCCGATTATACGCTTTTAGCTCCTAATTCTTTCTGTGGAGAATTATAGGTTTCAAATGACTACAATTACGTGCACGAAAATCCTTTTGCTTTTTAGTGTTTTGGAGCCATAGGGAGAACGAGAGCAGAAAAATGCCAAAAGATATAGGTTGAATATTTTACATTCCTTTTGAAGGCTGAGGATTTTTGTGTTCATTGAACTTAAGATTCAACATGTTTCTGCTTGCTCCATACTCTTTTTCCAGACTCATGCATTTTGACAAAAAAAAAAACACATGTTTTATTTTGTTGGTTTAGTCGAAAGCCAAACTCTATTTTGTATTTGCTTACGCTCAAAACAGTTTCCATAAAATGTTCTACACAATCCGATAGCCATTCATAAATTTTAAAACGGTAAAAACACTATCTGATAGTCGAATCGCATAAAACATACAAAATTGTCAATATTTATCAGTGTGATATATGGCAGATTTATCCTAATACATATTTTTGAAAATTTATAATACGGATTGAATTATGTTTTTTGGGTTAGAGTTAAATCGAATTTGTGATATTTTGGATAAAGGTTAATTTTATGCTCGAAATTTATTTTAATTATTGTTATTGTAAAAAAAGGCTCCTGAAATCACAAAAATATCTTTTTTGGATGTACTTTTTGACCGACAAAAAGCTGAAAAGGGCTTTCGAATCTATAACGTAGGTACGGTAGTTGTGAAAATTGTGAAACCTTTAACTAACGCACAGATGTTCATAAAGACATTATATTCAACAAGATGGGAGACTTTTGGTCGTATTGTCATAAAAGACTTGGATATACAGCACTAAATAACATTTTGCTATGAAAGTACTGACTGTCAATAGGCCGACCAAAAATCACTTAGTTGGGGCAACCCAAATAGGAAAAACATGTTTCTCCTAAGGTTTCTCCTATACTATTTTTTTCCACTACTACTACTACTACTACTACTACTACAAATACTACTACTACTACTACTACTACTACTACTACTACTACTACTACTACTACTACTACTACTACTACTACTACTACTACTACTACTACTACTACTACTACATTTCTACATTATATTCAATTTGTGCCCCGACACCACATTCTTTCTCAATCTATACATGGAGTAACCCTTGAAAAATCAACACATGAGGCTCGTACAATAAACTAGAGCTGGATCCTATTCAATATCTGAATCGATGATACGTAGACATGGATTCCATGTTGCAATACTTATATGTATGTGCTATAAATTGATAATTTATTTAATTTCCTTGAACCTCCCAGACCCAAAATTGAAATACGAATTTCCTCAGTGGCTTACCTTTATCTATTCTATGGTATTATGGACAAAGATTATAGATATATTCCTTAAAAATCATTCAAGCCAACAGGTCGATACCATAGAATTGACAATAAACCCGAAAGAAGCGGAAGGCCTAAAAACCCAACTACATAATAATTAACGGATGACAGCTGAACATCAGCCCATGGAAAATTGGCAAAAAAACTCACAGTCTGGACATCGCGCACCCGTCCCGGGTAATTGTGGGAGGAGCAGAAGTTATTTCCGGTAGTCGCGACACTATTATTATGGCGATTAGCAACGTTTTGCGGGTGTAAATACCGTGAAAACGAATTTTATGGGCTGTTTTTTTTTAACTGTTTTTAAAGTTTTAGGGGTACAATTTAGAAGCCAATCGATTTTGTACATATGCAGTCCTTGACCTACTACATACGTATTATATTAATTAGACAACTAAATTGGGTGAAAAGAAATGATGAATTTCAATTCATCTGAGTGAAAAAAAAAATGTTCATCGACCCTCGGTATCGATCGCGCGGGACCATTAAAAGAAGCTTTTTTTTATATATAAAAAGAAAAACGAAGAAAAGCTCACGCAGATGAAGACCGGAGCTCCTCCTACATCGTCACGTCTTCGGGAGCACGTCTCGGGTACTCGCCGGGTACTCTATAATTATCTAGCCAGCTTCTACCTTAATAACATCTCGGTGGTTCGGTTCGTAATGGTTTGCGAACTGCCACAAAGGCTAATAATGCGAAAGTCCCGATTTATACAATAAAAAAAAAACACGACACGTTTGGTTTATGTCGGTTGGTTGGCTTTTGGTCGCGTATTGGGGCGACCATTCATGTGAGAAAGTTGCGACTCGAGATGGGTCTACCAACTGAAGATTTTCTCATCGTTTTGAGTATAAAAATCGGAGAAGATTATATGCCAGTAGCTAAATAAGGAGTTGAGTCTGAAAAAATATTACAAAAGTTAGGTAACTAGAGAAATTTTGATAACTATCGTATGTCTTATGTATTGAAGTCATTGAAGAACTTTTCAGGGAAGCGTGTATCTTTCCTTATCTCGCAGCAATACAAGTACTTTAGAAGTACCTACCTATATAGAGTCAGAAGAAGAAGATCCAGGATAAAGAAGTCGACGAAGATTAGGACGATTAGGTGGCATATGAAAAGAAACAAAAAGATGATGATACATCGATACAGAAAACAATGAACCTGTTACCTTTTATTCTTAACTTTTAGAGACGTTGAACACGCATCAGTATCAGATCATTTAGTAACAAGAACTTGCACAGGCTACTAACCCACATTCATTAGAAGAAATCTCTGAGGCTTTAAGATATACAATCAACAAGCATATAAAGTTTGTGAGGCTTTCGCGGCCCAGTTTTATTGATAAAGTATTTTCATTCGGGCTTAATGGCCGTCGTGATTTGGAATTTATTCCTGACGTTTCGCTAGCACGCGTGGCTAGCATCTTCAGAGGTGCTTCCATGTCCGATTCTGGTAGCAGACTGACGCGTTCCCGACCACCAGTTGTATTTATGTCTGAGTGGTTATGATGAGGGAGGGGCGGGGCTTCACAGCACATGGCTAATCTGAACTTTCTCTGTACTCAATGGGAGCTTTCTTGCGTTTTTGAGGATCGGGTTCCCAAATTTGGTTAAGTTTTAGTGTTTCTTCTTTCCTGCTGAAGTTCTCTGTATGTTTGTGGATTTCTATAGCTTCACGTACTAGACGATTGTGGTATCCGGAAGTCGGTGCAAGAAGCTTGACCTCACCAAATAGTATTTCGTGATTCCCTTCACCAAATGCATGTTCCGCTACTGCCGATTTTTCCGATTGTCCTAGTCTGCAGTTTCTTTTGTGCTCGTTGATCCTGGTTCCCATGGATCTTTTTGTTGTTCCTATGTATACCTTACCACATGTACGTGGTATACGATAGACTCCAGCGCTTGACAGTGGGTTCCTCTTATCCTTGACTGATCTGATTGATTGCTGTATTTTCCTTGTTGGCTTGAAAATCGTTTTTATGTTGTGTTTATTCAAGACTTTCTATTTTCTGTCTGTCACCTGAGAAATGAAAGGCAGATATGCATTAGCCACCACTGGTTGTTCATCCACGTTTTTTCGTGGGCCGTTTTGGGTCGCATGGCCCTGTCGATTTCAGATGCATTGTATCCATTTGATAAAAACGCCGACTTGAGGTGATCCAGTTCTTGCTCGAGATGTTGGGGCTCGCAGATGTTCCGAGCACGTTCTTTTAACGTTGTTATAATTCCACGTTTTTGCCTCGGATGGTGGTTTGAGATTGCATGCAGGTACCTGTCTGTGTTTTCAGACCACTGTGTGGCTTAGTTTTCCTCCAGATTTCATTATGATTACATCTAAGAAGGGAATTTCTTGGTTTTTCTCCTTTTCCATGGTAAATTGTATGCTAGGATGTTGCGCGTTCAGGTGGCCTAGAAACTGGTTAAGCTTCTCTTCCCCATGACTCCAAACCACAAATTTATCATCTACATATCGAAGCCATACCGTTGATTTGTGGTCAAAAGATTTGATAGCTTTCCTCTCGAAATCCTCCATAAAGAAGTTGGCTATGACCGGGCTGAGCGGACTTCCCATAGCTACACCGTCGGTTTGCTCATAGAAATAGCCGTTCTACAGGAAGTAACTACCAAGAGACATTTCCGGAAAAGCTCAACTATGTCATTGGGGAAGGTACTTGATATCAAGTCAAGAGATTCCGTCAATGGCACTTTTGTGAATAGAGACACGACATCAAAGCTGACCAGGATATCCTTAGGTTGGAGAATAATATCCCTAATTTTCTGGATGAAGTGAGTGGAGTCCTTGACCTAAGAGCTAGTTTTTCCTACATGCGGTTGAAGAAGCGATGCAAGATGTTTCGCTAGGTTGTACGTTGGTGCTGCAGGTTCACTCAATGTGGGTCTTAGCGGGACTTCAGGTTTGTACATTTTGAGTAGGCCGTAGAGTTGTGGTGGAACTGCTTCCGTTTTTATGATGCCTTTCTTAACCTTGTCTGTTAGGGTAGATGACCTAATCAGTTTGTTGGTGTTCCGGAGTATGGCTTGGGTGGGATCCTTCTTTAGCTTTCGGTAGGTAGATGGATCAAAGAGTTCCTGAATTTTCCGGTTGTAGAGTCATCAGTTCTTAACAGGACAGTTGCGTTGCCCTTATCCGCAGATAGGATGATCATATCTTCCGCTGAATTCAGGTTCTTAATTGCCATTAGTTCCTTCTTAGACAGGTTACTGGTTGGTGGTCGAACCTTTCGTAGAATGTTAGCCGTCTCAATACGGATTTCTTCTGCTTCCACATCAGTTAGTGCTCTGATGGCTGCTTCAGTGCTTGCTATAATCTCGTCCGTTGGCAGGAATTGCGAAATTACCGCCTTTTGCCAAGACCACCATCCAAGGCAAAAACCTGAAATTATAACAACTTTAACAGAACGTGCTCGGAATATCTGCGAGCCACAACATCTCGAGCAAAAACTGGATCACCTCAAGTCGGCGTTTTTATCAAATGGATACAATGCATCTGAAATCGACAGGACCATGCGATCCAAAACGGCCACACGACAAAACGTGGATGAACAATCAGTGGTAGCTGATGCATATCTGCCTTTCATTTCTCGAGACAGACAGAATATAGGGAAAATCTTTTAGAAACACAACATAAAAACGATCTTCAATCCAACAAGGAAAATACAGCAATCAATCAGATCAGCCAAGGATAATACGAACCCACCGTGAAGCGCTGGAGTCTATCGTATACCATGCACATGTGGTAAGGTATACACAGGGACGGAGCCATGGGGGGGGCTAGGGGGGGGGGTGGCGCCCCCCCCCAAGTTTCTAAAATATATCGAAAGTTGGGAAAATTAGGATAAAAAATTTAGAGTTGGGAAAAATTGGTAGACAAAAATTTGCGCACCTTCTTCGCGAGGACTAATTAAAATTAACATAAGAATCGTGTCACGTGTAGTAATGAATTGCAAAATCACCGGACAACAGAATGACGAAATCCCAATGGTCGCAGAGAGTTTCTTGCGTTGCACTTTGCACTGCACTAACGCCACTAGCCTGTGGCAGTGGCACATGACACTTGTGGCAGTAGTAGCATTAGCACCACTAGCGCTATATAGTATATTAGGTAATCCAAACTTCTTATATTATGTTGCCTTCTGCGTTCTCCGCATTCTTCGCTCCCTATTCAGATTTCAGCATAACTCTGAATTCTGGTGCTCTTGAGTTAAAGAAATAGTTTTTAAAAAGTTTCACTTCTTAACACGTGTACGATGCTACACATGATTTTTCTGTAGTGAAACTTCTTACGCGGCGATCTGATTTGGACGAGAATGGAATAACACGTTTTGGCAAATTTCGGCACACGAGAGACGAGAGAGAAGAAAGTTATAACGTAAAGAGGCGGAGAAAGACAGCGAATGATAATGACAGCCGACGAACGATTGACACAAACCAAGTGAGAGAGCGTGAATCATGGCGAGTTTTTGTGAACCCAAGTAAGGGCGAATTCTCATGAGCGTAAGTTGACATTTCTGGCGTAATCACGTGATAAGATGGTTGGGTTTTATTCGTAAAATATTCGCCATGTTGGATATTTTACCAATCAAATTACACCATATTATCACGTGAATACACCAGAAATGTCAAGTTACACTCATGAGAATTCGCCCTAAGAATAGGTGATGCGCGTATTACTTCGCAGCGTGACGTGACGCAGTTTTGGTCCTGCGGAACGCAGTGTATTTGCCGCAGTGGCAGTTTTTCTCGTAGAGTCACAGTGCGTGTTCTGAATGATTCGAAAATTAATTGAGGCCGTGCGGATTCGACAAGTTTTGCGAACAAAACTAAAAACTGAAAAGCATCAGTTGCCATTTTATCTGCACTATGGGTCTGCCTGCAAAGTGAAAACTGTGCGGTTACTCTTGTCAAGCGCCGATACCCTTGTGACGTCAATACAGAGGCGCGTTTATCTTTTGTGTAGCCTTTTTATACTCCGACTCATTCGCTACATGTGATTTTTTTTAATGTTTTAATAAAGTTGGGAAAATTAGGAATGTCACCCCCCCCCCCCCCCCAAACCAGAGGCCTTCGCTACGTTCCTGGGTATACATAGGATTAACAAAAAGATCCAAGGGAACCAGGATCAACGAGCACAAAAGAAACTGCAGACTAGGACAATCGGAAAAATCGGCAGTAGCGGAACATGCACTTGGTGAAGGTAATCACGAAATACTATTTGGTGAGGTCAAGCTTCTTGCACCGACTTCCAGATACCACAATCGTCTTGTACGTGAAGCTATAGAAATCCACAAACATACGGAAAACTTCAACAGGAAAGAAGAAACACTAAAACTTAACCAAATTTGGAATCCGATCCTCAAAAGCCCAAGAAAACTCTCATTGAGTACAGAGAAAGTTTAGATTATCTAAGGTGCTGCGAAGCCCCACCTCTCCCCCACCACAACCACTCAGACATAAATACAATCTGCGGTCGGGAACCGGGAACGCGTCAGTCTGCTATCAGAATCGGACATGAAAGCACCTCTGAAGATGCTAGCCATGCGTGCTAGCGAAACGTCAGGAAAAAAATTCCAACTTACGACGGCCATTAAGCCTGAATGACAAACTTTATCAACAAGCATAGCATATGCCATACATACCACAAAAAGTTGATGCCCAAAAAGCATGGTTAACTAAGGCAGTATTTAGGGAAATACAAAGGAAAAGAGACTTATGGCACAACGATATTGAAGAAAATTACCAACAGTGCAGCATCAAAATAATAAGGTCAAAAGTTGTACAGTCACATCAAGAAAACAAAAATCAGTTGAACAACAACAAACAGTTGTTTTCATATATTAACTCTAACTTTAACTCCAAAAACATTCACTTCAGTATTGTTGACAAAGGAACTCTAGTTCCATTTGAATCTTACCAGATGGTTGCAGAGTTTTTTGCATAGCAAGTGTTCTTACTGAACTCAGTTCTACAGATATAAGACCAACACTTCCAGTTTAATCCTACTTTAGAACAGAAATCAAGACTATAAATTTTACCCCAAAAAAGTTAGAGATCGCCATAAAGTCCCTAAGGACCTCTGGCAGCATCTATGAATAACATAATATCCACAGGAGATTTTCCACAACCTTGCAAAAAAACAGTTGCTATACCTATATTCAAAAAGGGTAACAGAATCTAGTAGAAAGCTACAGACCAGTCAGCCTGACCAGCGCCCTATTTGAATGTACGGAAAAAATCATTGCTAACCAACTCACAAGCTCATCTTGTACCACTCTAACAACATGGTTTTCTCCCCAAAAAATCTACTTTTGCGAACCTCCTAACCCAGACTCAATATGTGAACAAAGGCGGATGATGAGAGTGATTCAATTGATGTAGTTTTCCTTGACTTTGAAGAAGCACAACAATATAGCTACTTATTATACAAGCTATCTCATTTTGGAGTCAGGGGCGATTTACTGCGACTTCTTGACGAATTCCTTACTCGACGTACATTTCAGGTTAGGATAGAAATATCCCTCTCAGTTGAATACTCTGTACAGGGTGTCCCATTGAAGATGGGAATTGGGGTTATCTGCTAAACTCGTAGAGATAGATTTTTTTTTGATTTCACATTCCCGGGTCAATTTTTCATGACGAATCGAATGCCGCAAACCGCAGGTCTCTATCTTGTTTCGTTTCGGAGATACAGGGTGAAACTTGAAATGTTCACTGGTCGGAGGTAGTCATTATCTACCGTATGAAAAAAGATATCAAAAAGGTGAAAATTTTATCTGACGCAGTTTTTTACGTAGATTTCATTGGCGTACTGTAATTTTCTTTCCGAGATACCGTTTAAGAGATATGACACAAACTTCATCTTTTTTAGATGGGACACCCTGTAAGTTTTTACATTTTTAGAACGCGCATAAAATTTGCTTTCCAATGATATATAATTTGTCTATATTCTCTTGTAATTTGCCAATATAATTATGGTATTTGAAACTTTCCACTTTTTATAAGAACCCTTGCAATTCAAGTTAAATATTTGGTTTCATTCCCTGGTTCAATATGTGACAAACTTATAATTTTTTGATATGGGACACCCGGTAACATAATATTTTTGTTAAATCATATATTTTTTCCCATTTTAATGAGGTATTACACTTTATATGTAGTTTTACCTTCTGCTTTAACGTTAAGCAAAAATAGTTTCCGATTGCAAAGAAAATTTGTCATTTCGGATTAACCTGTAGAGGAAATATCATTAAAAAAAAATAGTTTAAATATTTTACTAACAAACTTTTATCTCTAAATTCTCATACTGCCTATTATCTTTTGAAACATTCCTTTTCAATTCCGAGAATCACTTACTTACTTCGAAGTGCGCCTTGCTGGAGAATGCACGAATGTTTGGAAAAATTTGACGATCTTCTGAAAAGCAGTTTAGAAAATATTATAAATTGTAAAATTGATTCGAATGCCTGGTCACTGTGCAATCTTCCAACTAAATTAGGTGGTTTGGGAATTAGAAATAGCTCATCTTTATGTTTTTCAGCTTTTCTGGGTTCTGTGAACGATTCTTCATATTTGTTTCCACAAATTCTTCCTAGCGAAATTATTTCGCATCCAGACTTGGCTTTGATCGAAGCATCGAAGGAATTTCAAAATTTAACTGGCATTTTGGATACCTCAAATTTAAAATCACAAAAAGACTTTGATACAGCAATGTGTGAAGTTTTCTTTAATAAAATTTTTGTATCTACAAAATCTCAAGTTGATAAAGCACGTCTTCTAGCTCTTAATGAACCAGAAAGCAACGCTTGGCTTAGTGCTTTACTCTCTTCTCCTTTAGGAAACTTGTTGGATGACTCGTCTTTCCGTGTTTCCGTCGCTCTTCGTCTTGGTCTTCCTGTGTGTGAATCTCACACCTGCACTTGCGGCGAAATAGTGAGCAAATTTGGCCTTCATGGCCTGAGCTGCAAAAAGAGTGCTGGTCGTTGGACTCGCCACAGTTTGATCAACGACATTATCAAACGGTCTCTAGTTTCAGCAGGATTCCCAGCAAAACTAGAACCGTTTGGTTTTTGTAGGAGCGACGGAAAGCGGGCTGATGGAATCACTTTGATTCCTTGGAGAGGGGGGAAATCTTTCATTTGGGATGCCACTTGCAAGGACACGCTTTGCAGCTCCTATGTTGGCAAAACTTCCCAAAAATCAGGAGAGGCAGCCAAGATAGGAGAATTAATAAAAAGAGCCAAGTACAAAGAGTTAGAAGACAGAGGATTTTTGTTTTGCACCTTTGCAGTGGAGACGTTAGGTCCATGGAGCGATGAAGCTAAAAAATTGTTGTCTGACATAGCAGCCAAAATTAAAACAAAAAATGCTAGAAGCTTCATGACGCAGCGGATCAGTCTTGCAATTCAGAGGGGTAATGCGGCCTCCATATTGGGGACCTTACCTGAAGAATCCGGTTTAGAAGAGGTTTTTTATTTATAGTTTTATCAATTTTATTTTATATTTTTAGGTTCTAATAAAATTAGTAGTTCTAAAAATATTTTACTTATGCTCGGTAATTGAATTTAATAGTCTAAGGGCCGGTTTATCCACCTTCTGATAAACTGTTAGGTACCTATGCAATCTGACGGATGAAAACCAAATCTGTAATCCCATTGGTCGGCCGGTTATTCGACTACCAATAGAATTCTACACCGGTAAATTTATCTTGCAGATAGTTAGGTATCAGCAATCGGAAGATGAATGAACTGGGCCTAAATTATCTGAAAATATAACATTTGATTGAGTGAAATTCCCAGAAATTTAGAATTACTATAATAGGAAATGACACAAAATATAAGCGTGTATTTTGTCATCGATTTTTTATATTTTGTAACCATCGCAAAAACAAATTGAATTTAAACACAAAACGCCTATAACTAACCAAACAAAAAAGTATTAGCATCAACAATTTTTAACTAATATTTAAAAAACACGAATGAAAATTAATTTTTAAAAAAATTTCAAATTGACAGCCACGATTTTCAATGCAAATCTTCTAACTGCATTTGTTTTATGAAAGTTACCATGGATAATAACAAAACGAAACAAAACAAAAGTGAGTACTTGCCAAAATGTTTGACAAGTATCTATTTATTCAGTTTAATTCGGTCTAATCGAAATGAATGTTTATCAAAATTTTGAAAAAGCTGATATGCTTAACATTTATTAGGAAGCAGATAAAAACACTACTTTGGCTCTTCAACAATATCGAATTAGATACCCAGAAAGGCGCTTACCTAATAGAAAGATATTCAAGCGTCTTCTGGATAACTTAGGCGAACATGGCCAGTTTTGTAATCCCAGATTGGGAAAGCGGAGCAATGAAGAAGATGAGATCAATGTCATTGGTTATATAGTTGCACATCCGAACGCTTCTTGTAGAGAAGTAGAACAGGCTGTTGGAGTACCTAAATCCAGTGCCAGCAGGTATTTAAGAAAAAATAAATTTAAGCCTTATGCGATCAGAATCAATCACCACTTAAATCCCACCGACCCACAAAGAAGGTTGAATTTTTGCCGTTGGTATCTAGAAAAATGTCACCTAAATGCAAGATTTCCTGCAACAATTATTTGGACCGATGAAGTGCACATCAGTAGCAATGGCATTTTTAATCGCTACAATAACCACCACTGGGCCGTAGAAAATCCACATGCTAACGCCATTATCAACCACCAAGGAAAATTTGGGTTTAATCAGTGGCGGCTCGTCGTATAAAGCAACTGAGGCCGGGCCTCACATGTAAAAATTACAATAATGATGTAAAATTCTGAAATAATATTTATTAAATATTTAACGTTTTTCAACTATTTTCAATCATTAAAAGAATCAAAACATCGAATTTTCATTAAAATATAATACTATTTCTTGAATTTAGCGAGCGCTTCTACCTATTTATCCTTATAGGCGCTCAAATCGTTGCCGGACAGCATTAAAATAAAATAGCAATCCCACAAATTTTGGCCTCATGTGCGTCACAGAACGCCGTAGCGATGCCACGGCACTCCCCACCACAACCCTTCAACTGTAGGTGAGAGATAGCGAATTTTTATAGGCATTGAGGCGCACAATTTTGGGCTTGTTAATAAGAAATCTTGCATCTCTTGCTGCTGCGACAAGTATTTAATTGGTTAATTGGCTCATACTTTTTATTTTGGTCTGTTGCGGGTTAAAAGCTGTTTTTTGGAATTTATTTTGTTAATTTGAAACTCAATATTTGTATTAAAATAAGAATTATGTACCTACTGCTGTTGTTTTGCACCTGTAGGAAATGAAAATGTTCATTAGAAATATACAAAAAAAAAATATCCCAGATGTTCTTTTAATGAAATTTTGGGTCAAAATTTGGGCGTAACACTTGAAAATTTTGTTTGGGTTAACTTGATGGGCCATGGGCCTCACCAGTTTGGATTGTCACGAGCCGCCACTGGGTTTAATGTATGGTGTGGCCTTAAAGGGGACACAATTATTGGTCCAGTTATTTATAGAGAAAACTTAAATGCCGAAATATATGTGCGTTTATTGGAACGCAACCTAGAGCCGTTTCTTGACGAACTTCCACTTCAGGAATGGAACCAAACCCATTCTCAACAAGATGGTTGTCCAGCGCATAACGCTGGCATTTCGGAGAATTACTTAAACAACTAATTTGGCAATCAATGGATGGGTAAGTGATACATTTTTCACAAACACGAACGGTTATTTTAATATTCGAAAATTGCTTTGTCGTCCAGTTTGAAACCGTAACCCATTGACCTGTAACTTTTTTTTGCCAGGTACAAATGGACCAATACTATGGCCAGCGCGGTCTCCAGATATGTCGCCCCTCGATTTTTTTTTGTGGGGATTCCTGAAAAATGTACTTAATTTTCCAAGTAAGAAGCCGGAATCTGCAAGAGCTTCAAGAACGGGTCCATTTAGCTTTTACAAAAGTTACAAGAATCCACGTGTTAAATGCAACTAATGCAGTTAGGAGAAGATGCAATATTTGCATTGAGAATCGCGGCGGTCAATTTGACAATTTTTTATAATTAGTTTTTATTAATGTTTACGTTTGTTTTTTAAATTTGTTACTATGGTGTATTTTTTCCAAGATGGATTTTGACATTGAAAACTTTGAAACATAAACAATACCGCTTGGTACTGTTGTCAGTTTCACAATGCATGTCGTGCAAATGGCATCTTACGACCAATAAGCGGCATTAATTGTTTATGTTTCAAAGTTGACAATGTCAAAATCTATCTTGGGAAAAAATAAACTGTAGTTCCATTTTGTTTATGTTAATACTTTTTTGTTAGTTAGTTATAGGCGTTACCCAACTAACATTTTTTGTTTTATATTGGTAATGGTTACGTTTCAATTACCTATTTTATAAATCCTGAGAACCTATCAATTGTTCGCGAAACGTTTTTGTTACTCTTATAAAACGCTTATAGCACTTAAATGGAGAATCCTATAAAGGTGACGGTGACCAAATTTTGGCACCATATAAAACTTTTACTCCCCATTTATTTGGAACTGAGAGGTTGTCTCAACCTTTATAAACTATAAATCAGTTTTATAATGGCAAGGAAAACCTTTTCGTTACCGATATAAAACCTAAATAGGCTTTATAAACACCAAACAAAAAACGCCCCCTTTTCGTTTCATCTCTTTCCATATCATTTGTTTAAAATATATTTTATTTCGTGTCGAGTCCTTGTCATTAATATTTTGTTTTCACATTGAAGTTGACAGCAATGGATTCTTGCTTTGTTATTATTATGAAAATGTTTTATACACTAAATATTGAACTCTGAATTTTCCCATGACGACTTAATTTTATTTGGCACAAAAAATTTATCGAATAATTTTATGTTTTACCCTTCCTAAAACTGAAGCGCCCTCGTTTTAAGCACTTTAAAACTTATTTTTAGCAAAAACCTGGAAATCAAAACTATGCCTCATGAATTTTTTTTTGCAGTCAAAATGCAGAACATTTATTAACCGCATATTTTTGAAGAAATATGTCTTCAAGCTCAGTAATATTGCGTAAAATGCGATATTTTATCTTCTTTATGTAGATATTTATGTGAATTCAAAAAAAAACATAAAAATGGCCGCCATATAAAAGGACGCCATGTTCGCCAGTTTTTCTTTTTAAAAACCTATAGTTTTATATGGGCCTTCAAGTAATATTAAACACCTTGGAAACTTTTATAATACTAACCTAGGTGTCTTATGGGAATATTGCTGTTGCAATAAAACCTAAGGTGATTTTGTGATATCTATAGGTTTATACGTTACCACAAAGGTATACACAAAAGCCTTCGTAACCGGTATAAAACTGGAAAACCCATTGAAAACTACTATTAGTGCGCAAATGATAAATTGTCAAATGTCAAACATGCAATCATACCTTCACTTTCAGTTATTGTTTATGAAAAAAGGGCCTTTAATTATTGAACTTATATTTGAGAAAAGAGATCATTGTCTTAAACCGGATTGTTGTAATATGCTTCTGTTCTGTGCCAATATAATATTGTCGTGATGAAAGTCCAAATTTTTGGTGTATTTCTTTTAGATTATTTGGAGCTTTGGAATATTTATCGCCTGGTCCACTTCGCAAAATATTGTCACGGGTTTCAGCACACTTTCTATAAAAGCTGCTACTGTATTCAATTTTTACGATTCTTTTTTATAGCTTGTGACATATTTTCATATTTAGAAAAACAATAATTTTTAATAAACATCATAACCTCAAAAACTTGAAGGCCTCTCCTACATAAAAAAGTTGTTAATGGGCCTATAAGTTTTATAACGTTCTTCAGGTTTAATAATTGCTGTAGAATATTTATTAGCTGCTTCGAGATTTATAAGGGTTTTACGGAGTAAGCTATAAAACCCCAAGAGTCAAAGTTTTATAATAAGGTTTTTAAGAACGCTATGAAACCTTTTTAAAAAAACCAGAAGTACCCAACACCAAAGGTTTTATAGATAAAGTAACGGAAACGCTTTCGATACCAAATTATAAAACTTAAAGTATTTTGGTATTTATTGGACATCTTACAAGACTTGTAACACCAATAGTTTTCTTATAAAACTATAAAAACCATTATAAAAATAAAGGTATAAACCCCTTATAAATATTCGTTACCTCATAATAAAACCTTGAGCTGCGAAAAATGTTAGTTGGGTATGTATTTAAATTTAATTTGTTTTGAAGATGGTTACAAAATATTATTAAAAATCAATGACAAATACAACCTATTGTTTTGTGTCATTTTCTATTATAATAATTCTGAATTTCGCTCAATTAAATATATATTATATAAATTATATTTTCAATAGTAATATAACGAGTGCAATGGAGATTATCGATAATTTTTAGGAAATTTGCCCGAATGCATTTTTAGTTGAAACAGAGCACGAGTGCACGTAGTGCACTCGTGCCCTTTCCAGTTAAAAACGCATGAGTGCAAATTTGTCGAAAATTATAGATATATTTCCATTGCACGAGTTGTATTTAATGAGAGAATTTCATGAATCAAAAATTTAAATGTTTTGTCAAAAAATGTCAAAACACCAGTTCTCGCAGTTACTATGCAATTATCCGATAATTTGCACTAGTGCAAATTATCGCGTAATTCCAATCTGACTGGTTGAAATCAACAATCAAAACATGTCAGTTTATTGTTCAAATGTCATTTTTGACAGATGTATGAAAATCTCAATATAATTTAGTCTATTAAAATTCAGTCTCTCATGGGTTACAGGACAATAAAGAATATAAGAACAAAACTGTTTTCCTTGGCTCCTACATCTTTTATTGTCCCATAACGCACGAAAATCACTAAAAATGTATGGAGAAGGACACGAAATTATTGACAGATATTTAATTATTTCTTTTATGATATTTGTTGTACCGGTTAATCCGAAATGGCATCAATTTTCCTTGCAATCAGAAACAATATTTTCTACGAAAGCGCGAGAAGCTTTACTTCCCATCAGCATGCATTTTAGGTTCTGAAAGTACCACGTTTCGTACGACTATGTGTAAAGTAATACTTTGCCGCGCGCATACTCGCGCGCAAAGTTACACTGCTCCGCCGCCGTGCGGATACGTTTTTTATCTGCGCACTGAGTGCCAAAGAGTAAAACTAATTAGGCAATTCAAACCACGTGACTTTTTTTGACGGATTGTTGGCACACAAAAGATTTTATTGGTTTAATATTGTCCTTGCGTTCGGTATTTTGCTCAAAGAGCCATCGAACGAACAGAGCAGTTAAACGCAGCCCGAAATTTTCATAAACGAACGCAAATGAGCTTGCTCCGAGTACACTTTTTGAATAAACGAACGGTAAATTCAAGCTCGGAGAACTCTGATCAAAATACCGAATGCACGGTGTGTCGTTTTCTGTGTTGACTGCGTATTTTGCTGCTTATTGCTTAATTTTGTGAATTTTGAGATTTAGAAAAACGCACACTCACAATAATTTAGAAATATTTTGAAAGGAAATTTGTAAAAAGCTGGAATTAATTGGGTCTATGTTCATATTTCGAAAACAGACATTTCGAATCTTCTAGTTCGAATGGTTTTATTTCGAAAACTTTTATTTCGAATTACCTTTTTTTCGAAATTCAATCATTTCGAAAACATTTATTTCGAAAACTCTCATTTCGAATTACTTTTTTTAGAAAACAATAATTTCGAAAATAATAATTTCGATCTTCAATAATTTCGAAAACAATAATTTCGATATTCAATAATTTCGAAAACATTTATTTCGAAACTCAATAATATTATCATATATGACCTCTGTTTAGTGCTTTCCAGCAGACATTATTAAACTTACCGATAATAACCGGGTTAGTTTGGGTTAGTTTGCAATTTCAATCAGAAATTACTAAACTTACCGATAATAACCTGGTTAGTTTGGGTTATTCTGCAATTTAATGTCTGATTATAATTGCAAACTAACCCAAACTAACCAGGTTATTATTGGTAAGTTTGGTAATTTCTGATTGAAATTGCAAACTAACAACTAACCCAAACAAAATTATTGTTTTCGAAATTATTGAATTTCGAAAGGAAAGTCATTCGAAATGAATGTTTTCGCAATAAATGTTTTCGAAATATATGTTTTCGAAATGATTGAATTTCGAAAAAAAAGTAATTCGAAATAAAAGTTTCCGAAATAAATGTTTTCGAAATGATTGAATTTCGAAGAAAAACTAATTCGAAATAAAAGTTTTCGAAATAAATATTTTCGAAATGATTGAATTTCGAAAAAAAGGTAATTCGAAATAAAAGTTTTCGTAATAAATGTTTTCGAAATGATTGATTTTCGAATAAAAGCACTCGAAATAAAAGATTCGAAATGTCTGTTTTCGAAATATGAACATAGACCCGAATTAATTATTTTAAAATTCCCAACGTCAAAGGTAAACATAAGGGACGATGACTGATGACACAAGAAATTTAGGGTTATGGGCATATGTGTGCCAACCAATGAACTATAGCTAAAAACTGGAATGCGCACACATTGCCATATCTGCCAAAAAAATGAAGCCATGAAAAACAGATGCCACAAGGGGGAATGTTGTTTTTTTCTGTTGCTCGCTGACATATGACGTTTTCGAAAGTTTTGTCATATTTCCCTTCACAGGTTTCATCAATTGGAATACGTGTTGGAAGCAATTTTCGCCATTTAACATAATGAGTGCGACAAAAACAGGTATCCCCTCCGCAGCAGCCGCACTAGGCTTCAAGTTCGTCCTTATGTGTTAGCATTCCAGTTTTTGGTTATAGTTCATTGGTGCCAACAGTCGGCCAAATTTGACACATCGTTGGATTGCCTAATTGACCTTTTATTTGGACGCCATATTGCGGTGCGCGAACATAGTTGCCAAAAGTAGAAAAAAAAATACTAGTGTACTGTCAACATTAAAAACAAAAGTTACTGAATAAATTATATTTAAAATTTAAATTTGCCGCCTATTACGAATGTTTTTGAAAAGAAAAGTCATCAATTTCTACAGAAAATAATTTTGTAATTACATTATTCTTCTATTTTGATGATTTTTTGCATATTATACAAGTATGACCATCACTGTATCTACTCAAATACATACTTTGAAGTAAAGGTAGTGATGTAAAGGCCCTGGGAGACGGATGTATTATTGTGCAAAAGGGTCTCCTACTCCTCGAACATATTATTATTACCAGTGGTAAGACTGGAAAGTGGCAGTAAAAATGGTAAATGAGAAAAATCTGTAAAGTGGGATATAGGGAAAAGCCTAAGAGATAAGGGATACTAAAAGTTAATGAAAAATACAATCCAGAATAAATGCCCACACCAAAATACCTAAAATGATAAATGAAAATGAATTCAAAAAAAAGGTTAAATTTGTTCGTTTATAGAATCAAAGAGAGAAGGTAGGTAAGTAAACAAACAAAAAAGATCAATCATTTAGTTACTTTTGTTTTTAATGTTGACAGCCCGCTAGTAATTTTTGTTTTCTTCTATTGGCAACTATGTTCGCGCACCGCAATATGGCGTCCAAACAAAAGGTCAATTGTCAAGCAGGAATAAATGCATCTGTCGACTTTGACGCATGATGACAGATTTCTACTAGGTTTTTATGCCAGCAAACATCTATAAAGTGCGTTTTTTTTTTAAGATAAAAGTCAAACTGACATTAGGTTGGCAATACAATGTAAAATTGTCAATGCTTTCAAATTTTTCATGTAGAAAAGGCTTGTGTTGCCAACATAGTTACTAAATTTTTGACTTGGGGAATTATCTTTAAAAAAAAAACAGATTTTGCAAACACCGAATATATTTCATAATTTTTTTGATTTTTGTTACTATATTATGTGATATGAAGCTCGACGCTCGTAGGGAACATTATTGTTCCCAACACGTGCGCAAAGACTGTTTCGAGCACTTCACTTCACTTCACTTCGCACTGCACTTCACTTCACTTCGCACTGGACTTCGTGCACAAACTGCTTGAAATTAAGTTTGTCTCATATTGAACCAGAATATAAAACAAAATATTTATTGCGATTTCCAAGGGTTCTTATGGAAAGTTTCAAATACCATAATTATATTGGCAAATTACAAAAGAATATAGACAAATTATATATCATTGGAAAGCAAATGTTATGCGCGTTCTAAAAATGTAAAAACTTACAGGGTGTCCCATCTAAAAAAGATGAAGTTTGTGTCATATCTCTTAAACGGTATCTCGGAAAGAAAATTCCAGTACGCCAATGAAATCTACGTAAAAAACTGCGTCAGACACAATTTATACCTTTTTGATATTTTTTTTTCATACACTACTACCTCCGAAAAGTGAACATTTCAAGTTTCACCCTGTATCTCCGAAACGAAACAAGATAGAGACCTGCGGTTTGCGGCATTCGAATCGTCATAAAAAATTGGCCCGGGAATGTGGAATCAAAAAAAAATTACCTCTACGAGTTTAGCAGATAACCCCAATTCCCATCTTCAATGGGACACCCTGTACACAGCGGCAGCGGCGTACCGCAAGGCTCAGTCTTAGGACCCCTGCTTCTCTTGGCGTATTTGAGGGACTTATACCAAAAACTGGAAACCAAATATGAATCGTTTGCAGATGACATGACACAAGCATATCCTGCAATCCACTACTACAGTTTTCAGACCTCTAGGTCTGTGCACCATCAAAGAGTGGACAATGTCTTGGAAAATGCCATTCAATGACCTCAAGTGCACAGTTCTACATATCAGCCGGAATAACGCTAAACACGACCACCTCCTGTAACAAACGTCACTTAAAAAAGTTTTGTGCCACAAAAACCTAGGAATAACATCCACATCAGACTTGAAATGGGAATAACACATCACTGAAATGACAAAGAAGCCAATTCACTGATCTATAGGTACTTCATTAAAAAATATTTCAAAAATCTATCTAAAGAAATGGTTCTGAAGCTCCACAAAATGACCAAAGCTCGAATACGCCCATTTCATCTGGAATGTCACAAGTTATAGTTTATACGAAGTCAATCCGAATAGCCTAAAACCTGTATAGGCGGTATCTTCTTATGAAAGTAACCATTATGAGTACAACATCCTAGCAATTCCCAAGAACAAAGAATTCTAATAATTCTAGTTCCTGGCCTATTGTACGTATACCTATGCTTAATTTCATGGGGATTGACTTCGTATAAACTATACTAAGAAGAAAGGATAACGCACACCTAATATGGGATTTTTGGGCTCTATGGATTTTGCCCATTTTTTGATATGTTGTAGAGGATTAAATTCTTAACAACCTTTAAATGGGACGAAATCTTGTAGGTATTACGGTCTTTGAGATATGAGTGTTGAAAGATGAACTTTTTTGCGATTTTTTGTGTGGAGAGTATATGAAATACTGGTGGTTGTCAGTCAAAATATTGACAGGTTCCCATATTTTACGTCACTAACAAATGTCAACATAGGCTACGGCCGGGGGGTCTAGTACAGTTCGCCGCAGCCGATTCGCCGTGGCCGATTCATCGCGGCCGTTTCGCCGCAAGCCGTTTCGCCGTAAGCCGTTTCGCCGCAAGCCGTTCCGCCGCAAGCCATTTCGCCGTAAGCCGTTTCGCCGCGTTGAGAATAATCCTAGATATAATTAGTAATGTAAGTTCTGGTCCAAATTTCCAGGCTTAAATTATTATTGATAATAACAATGAAAACAACCCATCTTGATGAAAAAAAAATTACCTGGTCAAAATTGCTACTTTCTGAAAAAAGGGTTAGTTGGGTTTTCTGGTAATTCAACAATAAAAATAACTTGGTCAAAATCATAGTATTGTCCTTTTTATTGGTACTTGTCCGAAACACATATGATGAACAAGAAAGGGTTTTAATTTCGGAAAGCCTAATCTACCTGTCTTACTTTATTGCTTATTAAAATTATCATTTTGTCAAGCATAAAGAGAAGACTTGTCGGTTTCAAAGTACTAGTCTTCTGTCAGAACGCAGCAAGGATGGATCGACTTTTATCTAAGAGAAAACAAGATAAATTTTTCAGTGATGGGTACATTTATGTATTCGACAAATTGAGTCAGGACAACGACACAAAGTTCTTCCGCTGCGAGCAAAGGGGAAGATGTAAAGAATCCATGTTAGAAATGGCGAATTGGCTTTAAGAGTAACCGACCACAACCACGGACCAACCCCTACGAAAATTGAGGTGGATAATATGATAAAAAATAAAATAAAACGACGAGCTGAAGATACTATGGAAGCGCCGATTCAAATCATTAATGGAGTAGTCGCGAGCATTTCAGAATCCGCACAAGGTATGAAGAGTTTACGCTACCTCACATCATTATTTTTATTTTTCTTAATTCCTCATTGATAATATTATTCCTTTTTCTTATTTTTAGGTTCCATGCCTAATAACAGTGCCTTACGAAAATTAGTTACGCGAACCAGAAATGTAATTCAGGCAGCTCCTCCAATGCCAGCATCGCTTCAGGAATTGGAAATACCTGAAAGATACAGAACATATGATGAAGAAGAGAACTTCCTCCTGAATGACAGTGGTCCGGATAATGACAGGATTTTGATATTTGGACGGCAAAGGAATATAGACCTTCTTCAGCAATCAAGGATCTGGTATGTGGATGGAACCTTCAAACCTGCACCTCCTCTTTTTAGCCAAATATATGTAATTTTGGCCGAAATGTATGGTGGAGTCCTTCCGGCGGTATATGCTCTTCTGCCAAATAAAAGGAAAGCTACATATTGCAAACTTATAGAGATGCTACGACAATTACAGCAAGATCTGGCCCCTCAAAATATAATTTCCGATTTTGAGACTGCAGCATTTACTGCTTTTCAGGAGGCATTTCCAGACGCCCGGATACATGGATGTTTTTTTCATCTAAGCCAGAATTTTCACAGGCATTTAGCGCAATTGGGACTACGCTAGCAGTACATAAACGACCCAAATTTTGCATTAAATGCCAAAATGATTTTGAGCTTAGCCTTTGTTCCCATCAATTCATTCGATGCGGCAATAGACCAGCTAAGGGACAACATACCAGATGAATTGCAAACGGCTTTAGATTATTTTGAAGATAATTATATTGGACGGCCTAACAGACGGGGTGGTAACAGAAGACGCCCCCTATTTCCAGTTGAGATGTGGAATGTTCACTCAAGGACACTGGAAGGTTTTCCTCGCACCAATAATCACGCCGAGGCGGCTAATAGAAGGCTACAAGCGGAAATCCAACTTGACCATCCAACGATTTGGAGATTGATAGATTCCCTCAAGCTGGTACAAAGAGGACGAGATTTATTTCAGCAACAACTTATTGCAGGAAATCTACCTCCGAAAAAATTGCGAAAATACATTCAAGCCGACGAGCGCATTTTAAGAATTGTCCGGGATTTTGCTAATAGAAACATTCTAGACCATTTGAGAGGCATATCACACAACTTTGAAATGCAGCACAATTGACAATAAAAAAAAATATATATATATATATATTTATCCATTAGAAACCCTTTGTATTATTGTATATAAATAATTATGTAAGATTTGGTCAAAATTTTCAGGTTTAAATAGTGAACAAAATTTTAGTGATTCCACCAAACAATAAAAATTACCCATCTTAATAAAAAAAATAAAAATAACCTGATCAAAATCATGGCATTGTCCTTTTTATTACTACTTTATGCAGAAAGGGTTTGCTTTTCTAGTGATTCTACCAAACAATAAAAATAACCTGGTCAAAATCATGGCATTGTCTTTTTTATTGCTACTGAAAAAAGAGTTATAATTTCGGACACCCCAATTCACCTGATGTCTTATTTAATTGCTTTTCAATATCAGCCCATCTCTGTTTCAAACTACTAGTTTTGTCTCATAACGCAACAAACGGCGGGCGGCGAAATGGCCTGCGGCGAAACGGCTTGCGGCGAAACGGCTTGCGGCGAAAAGGCCTTGCGGTGGAACGGCTTGCGGCGAAACGGCTTGCGGCGAAACGGCCGCGACGAATCGGCCGCGGCGAACCGGCTGCGGCGAAAAGTCCCCACGGCCGGGACCGCACTGCGGCTCCAACATTGGTCCCAGTGCGGTCCCGGCCGTAGCCGATGTTGACAAATGTTGACATTCATTTGTTGTCAATATTTTCACTGATAAACACCAGTAGCACCAGTATTTCGTATACTCTCCACAAAAAAGTCGCAAAAAAGTTAATTTTTCAACGCTCATATCTCAAAGACCATAATACCTACAAGATTTCGTCCCATTTAAAAGTTGATAAGAATTAAATCCTCTACAACATATTAAAAAATGAGCAAAATCCATAGAGCCCAAAAATCCCATATTAGGTGTGCGTTATCCTTTCTTGACAGAGTAGCTTATCAGTGGAATAGACTTAGTCATGAAACAATTAGTGCAACATCAGTAGATCAATTTAAAAACCGTTTGGATCGAGGTTTGTATCCAGAAATGAGGGGCTAGCACAATACGTTTATGCATTATGGTGTTTAATTTGTGAACAAACTGTGATCTGTGAACACCGGAAAATTAGTGCGAAACTGCGACCTCCCGCATTTTTTCATGTCCTATGGCTTCACAATCAGAGATCTGCTAGGATACTAGGAGAAGAAGGACTCGTGAGAAAAAAGCCATATTCTCTATTTATTTTTCTTGCATAAAAGTAGATTGAAGGTTGTTGAGACGAAAAGTTGAAAGACGTAAAGCTAGGTTGTAAAATATACCTACGTATGGGTACCAACACACCGAAACCAGACCTAGAAAACTTTGATTTGTACGCAGAAACAAAAAAAAAAAAACAGGACCTGATTTATATTGTTCAATAATCAATATTGTTGATGAATAGTTAGGGCACAAGATTTCGCAATTCAGAAATCTTGTGGTCGATTGGACCATATCATATGGTTCTTTCCTCCAACAAGAGAGCGCAAATTTCCTGAAGAAAAAAATTATCATGAGCGGGTTTTGGCCAGCTTCAATGGGTCCAAATAAACCAAAAGATTTTACTTTACCTGAAAATCAGAATTTTCAATAGATGTGTATTACCACCCACAATGATATATTGGTATATGGTTGCCAAAGTTGGACATTTACAAGGACCAATATCGACAAACTATGTAAGGGTGCATTTATGTTGGATCTTCAATAAACGATAAGAGTACAGATACTAGCGGAATGAAGAAAATTATTTCATTGGTTTGTACCAACCTTGGGTTTCTACGAAGGTGTTTATGTAGAAGCGACGCGTGAAAAAAAGTTACCAACGAGCTCTCATCGACTCAAAGGAGTATGACGCAGATAATGCTAAGCCTGAGACTTTCCCACGGAAAGAGAAACACTTGGATAAGAGTGAGAGAGAACGAGGTTGGAAAACAAATCATCTTAAATAGAGAGTTTAACAATACACCGTAAAAGACAAAAAGACCACATATAGAAATCAGAACTAGTTCAATGGAAACTATGCTGGGCATAGATCAAGAGGCAGATGAGAAGGAGACAGACAAATGCCTATGAGAGCTTATCACACATCGATTACACGGATCTATTTCAAGATTAATGATTATCATTTTCTAGTCGCTGTTGATGCTAAATCACGATGAGCTGGAATAAGGAATCTTTGAGTTACCTTAACTCCTGAGAAAACAATGGAACTTTTCTCAGAAATATTTTCTTTTCGCGGTTTCACATTTTCTGATCGGACGTAACTTCAAACTCGTAACTGACCAGATATCGGTCGCTTTTATGGGTCACTTAGTAATAATAAAATCGAAAATGAAAAAATAATGTGGTGGTGTTTGATGGAACTACTTTCTCATAAATCTGACTTTGTATACATATCTTTAATCGAAACATCTTGTATGCATAGCAATATCTAGGAATGTGATATTGCTATATGCCCAAACTAACTCAAACAGAAAATACTCTTGAAAAATACAATTAAATTACCAAGCCACACTGCGAATCCAATTTGATGCATTACTTCCAGCTGACCCAGGAGCAAGAAAATTGGATTTGGGAGAAAAAATAGGTGGAGTATCACCAAGAAATTAAAAAACGATGCAGGTACCCTGAAATTATATGAAATTAATATTACCTACATTAGGAAAATCAATTTGATGATAGTTATTCCCCAAAACGTCATGTTGACCAATTTCACTAGAATGATACCTGAAAAGAGACATTTCCAAATGTATCAGAAATTATTACTCATCATTTAGAATAGAAGAACTTTTTCACATATTCTGCCGCAGTTCCAATATACCCAAGTTAGACCAAAACCTTAACCACGAGAATCCAGATCCGATAGTTGAGCCGAGCCTGATCAACCTCCTTTCTGTTGACCCTGTTGTGGTACTCAGTCCGTCTGTGCAAAAATCCACTTGCGATCGCCCGAGAGTGCAAATTCATCATATTGTTATGAAAGTTTTAAAAAAATGCACAGCTTTTTTTCTTCACACATGAAGACGTATGTCAGCATATATTATTTAGAACACACACCATCCAGATTATGGATGATAATTTCTTAAAACGCCCTTTAGGGAAATTTTTCATCTGATGATTATCTCAAAGCGTTAACTCCATTCCGATCATCACCCAGGCAATTTTTTCAAATTAAATAATTAGCCTTAATGGGTTAAACTTGCTGTAACGGCCACCGCGGTTCCCTTTTGGCCATAATTTTCCCGACCAGCAACGACCAATAATCGTTCCTAATAGTTCAATTTTATATTTATGTTAAATGTTATATTAAAACCCCTCTCATTTTAAATATATATATTACGGGTAGTTCTTGGGGCCCAACCAACAACAAAAAAACAACCCAATGGCACCCATCAGACGAAGGAAATTGTTTTAATACTATTTGGGACAGCGATAAAATTTTAAGTGGCGAAGGTAGCTGACGCGAAATTGCTGGGTCGAGGTTCGGTCGTAAATTACGACGAACTGTCAAAGGACTTAAATGGGGGACTGTTATTTTTTAAATAAAATAATTTTCCTCGAACATAAGCCCTATAACATAGAGGAATATGATGGTGGGAACCGAATGCTTGGTTCCAATAACCTATTAAAGTTTTTTTCATCATCTTTTGCAAAAAAATTCGGTAACAGTTAATGCCCATCAAAATTTTGGTAATTTGCTTTGTGCAATAAATCTTCTGATGTTGCCTTGATCATTATATAAATTAGTGAACAAACGCTCACAAATTTCAAAAATAAATTTGAAACGCTCGGAGAACTTCTGGAGGAGAAAAAAATCCACGATTTTAAGCAGCGGCGGCTCCTGGTTGATAACCGGAAGTAGCAATTTGACGACTGAATTGCACATATTTAGGCATACCCACATTTGCTTGCCTTTGGTTTTCTGGTAGTCCAATAATTCTCTGAGGCCTAGGTGGGCAATGGAAAAATCAGCGATTCATAAATCGTTATTTAGTGTCATTCGCTGTTTGGCTGCGATACTGATTGATATATTTCGCATAGGGATTTCTTCTGTTGGTAATCAATAAGCTGATCGATAATGAGGAATTTTGTTTTGTCCTAGTGCAGCTCAAGTCCGTATCTTCCATTTGTTTTCTTGAATCTGTTCATAATGTATCGTTGCAGCTGCCAGTACTTTATCATCTGCTCATTTTATTCTTGTGGCTTCCTGCCGTTTCCAAACATCATTGCCATTCGATGAAAATGGAGGTTTCACCCAATTAATTATACATTAATAGACAATGAGGAAGAATTTTGGAATGGAGTGACCAGTTTTACTGATATACTTCTTAATCCTTAAAGATGATGACATAAAAATGAAGAATTGGTTCAGTAGGCTATTATTTCACGGTGCAGGAAACTAGTGACGATCATTAAATTATTAATCATCCATATTTGAAATTCAAATGACGGCCCCGAGACGAACAACCTGCTACAAAAGAGAATACATTATTTTTAAAGACATTCTACATCATAATTCAGGATAAACAGTGTGCGGTGCGAACAATTATATTATTAACATAAATAGCTACGCTTGCATTTGCATAATCTTTAAAATACGTTGAGATTGTGACTTTTTTATAACGTTCTAATGTGTATAAATTTTCCTAATGTTTTCCTTGTTTCGGGATTATGGATCTTGGTCTATGAATAAATGTAAGTCGTGTACTTGTCTATAATGGCATTAAATCTAGACTTTTATTGCTTTACTTACTCGAACCTGTTTAATGGCGACAGTGAAAAAATCGCTTCAATTTTTCCCCTGAATCCCAACCACCATCAGGCTGTCGATCGTTACGATCGGTTGGTAAATGGTAACAAAATGCTGGTAACGCCTCCCTGAGGCTGATAGTAAAAGTTAATTTCCGGCGGACCCAGAGATCGTACCAGATATATCGAACAGAGGACAGAGGCGCGTAATATTTTTGTGGAACAGAAAAAGGCTTTTGCCTAAAATCAATAGATTGTTAATTCTTATCATACACTCCTTCGTATGGAGCATTCGAAATTATCGAAGCATGAGAAAGTCATGTGGAGAAAATTTTGATACTTTGCTAATTAGGAGAGTGACTGCTTCTTGAAATTATCTTGTTTCTATTCCTACAATCTTAGTCAAAACAAATTTTGAAAAGAACCAAAAAAAGGTTCTCAAATTTTTCATTTATTATTTTTTTCCAAAATTTGTAATGTATCTTCATCAAATATCGGCAAAATCAATCTCTCTTACAAGTTGAAACATTTCGGCGATAAGGAAATAGATTATAACATCTTAATAATACATAAAGTCTGGAATTAATTGATTATCTATTTGAAACTCGGTCTATGTAGATTATTAAAAATCGTTCGGACACGTTGATTTTTTTTTTTAAATATATTTTCATTAAACAGGGTGTCCCAGGTCAAGGTGACATACCTACATCAAATATGAATTTTTGAATTCAAACCACCAATTTCTTAGTTTATTTTTGGATTTCTTGTTGTATTTTCAGCACTTCCTAATGACTGTCAGATTCGACTGTTCAACTCATTTTCTTACGTGTTAAGTTAACTTAGAAAAAAAACTGCCCTCTCGGCGCAGCTGATATTTCGCAAATTCTGTGGGATTAGATTAGACGAAGTATGTCAGCCTTATAATATTTATCCTTCTCCTTGTATTAGTTTAGGTTAGTATGCCAATCAATTTCTTGAGTTTTCTGTTTTTTCAAACAATTTTTTCAAAATTTTTCTAATGATTGAGAGACGTAAAACAGACAAATAGACATTCCATTTATTTCATAGAAGATATCCGAATCGTCTGCCGATTTCGTAATCGACAGAAAGCAATAAGTTAGATTGAAAGGAAATATATTCGTCTTGGTCATGTGAGAAGTTCCTCGAGAACATCCATTGCCGATATCAAACAAGTATATTAACTTTTGAATAAACAATAAAAGTTGTTAAAATACTATGCCATCTATTGCCGATATCAAACAAATAAATTGACTTTTGATTATAAACGAAAAGTTGAATAAATAAAATGCGCTCTTTAATCCTCAAGAATCTATTACTAATATTCAACAACCCGATTTTTCAATGTGTAAAACACGACCCTGTGGAAAATACACCTATTTAACAGATGAAGGACGATTGAAATTATTGAAGTAATGAATATAGGTATCTAAATCGTTTATAAATGGAACTTATATAGGTTTCTTTATGTTAATGAGTCCTGTTCTTCTATTAGAATCATCAACACGTAGCATCTGGAAAACCAGCGACCAACATGGATATCGCAACAAAAACAAAAAGTTATAGAAATTTGATTTATGTACTAATAATAAGTATAAATGATAGATAAGTGTTCGTATTAATGTAGGCTATGTAGGTATGCTGTCTTTTAGGTTTGTAGATACCTAATGCTATGTGTTTATTGTTATGTTTCATTGTTCAGATAATCTATTTGACAGAGCTTTATCTATTTTATAAGTACCTAGGTACAATTTATGAAATGCAAGTTCTTCAAGAACTTCCTGAACGACAGGTGCCTATATTAATTATTCTGCTTTAGTGGAAGGCCCATTGTATGGCATTTTCCTTTCCAGGTCCTTAGCACTTTTTCCGGATATTTTATAAAATAGTCAGATATCTGCGGCAACCCTGCTGGTAAACCCTTTTGCACTTCAAATCCTTTGGAAAATTGTTTTCCTGTTGTGAACTTTGTTGTTGGTTGTACAAAAACGTGGCAGCTTTGATCAATTCAGTATTTATAGAAACTTCCTTGTTTCTTCGGCGTTCCAAAGTTTTAGAAGAGCGACATTGTTATAACCTTATTTAAGATCTATGAATAATAATAGTTATTTACATTACAAGTGCGTTTATGAACATGATTACAATAACGAGTGTTTAGACCGTGTCGTTCTAATCACACGAGTTTTCTAGTCATGTTTGAACGCATACGTATGATGTATAACGTTTTATTTTATTAGTAATTACTAGTTGTCCACCTTCATTCTATCTTTACACGTTTACCTATTACATTTGTCACATCACAAAAACTAATTGTGTTATAGATTCACGACCTAATTATTCCTAGTTTAAGTTTATAACACCACTAGTTGTGTTATGAGTCTCATAATCAATGCTCATAACATAGCTCAAGTATTAGAAAAATAGTTATGTAAAAACGTCTCAACTACACTTTTAGATTAAATGTTTCTATTGGTTTCTTGTCAGCTCGGTTAATTCTCTCCCCTACTCTTCTTGGCCGCAATAAATAATACAGTGAATAGTGTGGGGTTGGCTAGAACCTTACTTTTATCAGATGATTTTAAGTGTTTTCTTCAAATAGATTCTACTGGTGACTGCGAAACTCTCCAAAATTATTTCTGTAACGTGGCCTCTTGGTGCAATACATATAATTTTAAATTAAATATTGCTAAATGTTCTTGTATGTCTTTCAGCCTTAAGCATGATATGATTCGCTATGACTATGACTCAATGGTTCACCGCTTCATAGAGTCGAGGACCTGGGCGTCATTTTTGATACGTCATTATCCTTTTCTAAGCACATTACTTCGAAGATAGACAGTGCGCAGAAAATATCTGGTTTCATAACAAGAAACACCAAAAATTTGAATATTGATGTAAGTTTGCACCTTTTTGATACCCTTGTTTTGCCAATTTTGGAGTATCGATGCATTATCTGGTCACCGCAATATGACTTATGGACAACGTATGTTGAAAGGATGCAAAGGAAATTTCTGAAGTTTGTTTATTATCGGGACTCTATCCTCCTCGGGGGTGTGATGGTGAATACCTCCTTGATATCTTTGGTAGACTGTCTCTGAATAAGCGAAGAATTAGATTCCTAGTTTGTGCGGTGCATGTTTAAGTTGCTTAAGGGTGATATTGAGAGTCTCGATACCATTTGACCCAGTTATCGACATTTGGACCAAATATCGACACACCTGCGTAAGTAATATCGACACTGGACCTGAATGCTGAAATAGTAATAAGGTGACAAACACAAAATATTTGTTTCTAGACTTCTTGGAACCAGCGACGGATTTTCCCTTCAGTCATTGTGAAAGTTCTGGATGCCACTTCATGAAAGATGAAAGCTTCGTATTAGGACCAATGGCGACCTGGTCTTCCGTTGATAAAATTATTCGGTTTTTTTAGATTTTTCAGCAGTAATTGTGCACTGGCTATAAGCTGCAGTTTTGTTGCAGGAAACCCACAAGTGGTAATGTGAAACATCCATTTCACCAACAACTTTTCTTCATCGCTTGTAACGGTATCAGGACCAATTTTCGTTTCAATTAGCGGTTTTTCATGCACTTTTTTTATTATAGTTGTTCTTGGTACTTCGAAAACTTTACTAGCTTGAGCAGTGGGAATTCCATTTTTAACAGCATTGACCGCTTGTTCCATGACTTCTACCAAATATAGGAATATTTTGCTTTTGTTCATCTTGAGTATATTTGTTCTGAAAAAAAAGAGTCCCAGTTATTGATATACTTGGTACCAAACACTGACACACATAATACATCCACTCTAACGTTGTTACCAGAGGGGGAAAATGGGTATTGATAATAATTGGTACGGCGTAAGTTTAATATAATTTCCTTTACATTTTTCCTCGTATTTTTCAGAGAGAACAAAATTAAGTTCAGTAGATATTTAAATATTCTGAGAAAAAGACTGAAAAGGGAAGGCTGCATTGCACCATCTATCGACACCTATGTTGATAAATGGCACAAAGTTTAAAAATGGATGTACCAATTATCGACAGCTCAGAATTTTGAATTTATACAGATTTTATGCCATATTATCAGCAAAAATCATACATTTTATACTCTGCATCTATACATATCTATATACAACAATTTCCATAAGGTTAGTTAAATATTTTAAACAAAAAACACCTCAATCAACTTACCTGTTTCTTAGCACTTTTCACAACGATCTGCACTAGTACAATTGTCAATGTAGAATGACTCAATGGAAATATTTTTAAAATTAATATTTTTTGCATTACCGATTGAGGATTTTTAGGTAAGGTGGGGAAAAACCTACTTCTTTCTTGATTATGATACGACAATAAATGTAGCAAGAATCAGATTCTTATTTTTTTAATCTTACGGGCAAAAATATCGATAATTGGGACAGTGTTGATAATTGGGACTTTTATCTTACTTATAATGCAATTCTCAGATTGCAGTTTCACTGTAGATACCTAAACAGAAAACATTCAGAGAAAAATTCTATTTTTTTCATCGAGGATTCGTAGCTTTCCTCCGTCACTGGTGATACTTCTCTACTTATAAGCAAAAAAGCAGCCTCTATTATATCCAAATAGAGGCCAGAGAGTGAATGGATGTTCGGATCGGAACACCGCATATGTGAATGGGACAATCGCGGTGTTTTCCACCGTCATTATCGGCCATCGGGGCTTTAATAATCGCTTATTGCTTTTTCTTCTGTTGCAGCTTTAATAATTGGTCAAGTGTGGTGCCATTACAACCGCACGATAACAGTAGATCATGGAATAGAAACAAGCAAAGTATGTAGGTACTGTGGTTAGTGTCTACCTGAATCTTATCAGTAGGCTAAACTTAGTTACACAAAAATCTGTTCCAAAGCAGCATAAATGGCTGCGATAAACAAAACAGATCATGAAAATGCAAACCGATCACTAATTGAAAAAAAAAAAACTTTTTCTCGCATTTTAGCTAACGTGACTTTTACCAAATCGATTCATACTTCCTATGCCGTTACCTATAATATAGGAAACGTAAAAGAAGGAAATAAATAAGTATACCTAGGTACGCGTGTTGAAATTGCTGATTTGAACAATAATGACACATCTTTGCAAGCAAGGTAGGTAACACGTGTTTATTTGATTGTTGCGACCGATGTTCAGCGATTCGAGCACGGACCTGCCTTTCTTCTCTGTTATTACCGTGCTGCTATCGGTCGCCGATATTACGTTATTATGATAATCGCCACGGCTAAATTGCTGATATTACTGCCCTTGTGAGGCTGGTGTTGTGTTGTACCTACGATAATTACCCTTTCTTGTGGCCACCATGTGCAATCATATACAATGTTTTTTTTAATAGTCACGGATTTCGCGGGTCTACGAAAAACTCAATTTACTAGCAATAACAACAGTCAACAAATAATAAAAATATCAACTTTTATTGAACTAATTTGACTTCACAAGATTCACTGATGACTTATCGCTTCACTTAAATATATACACCATATGATGCCCCTAACACCTATTTTATGTAGCTTCTCAAGCAGTATGTGATGTGCCAGAGTATCAAACGACTTTTTTAAGACCAGAAAAATTTGCCCCTCGTTGAAACCCCTTTGAGATCAACTCAGTGATTCCAGTTAAGACGTTCTCTGTAGTGTAGTTTTCTTGGAGGAGAGGAGGTTTTTTCGTTCAAAAAATAACTGCAATTTGAGTTTGAAGCATTTCTCTATTAGTTTACTGACGGTGCTCATCAAAGCGCGATAGGTAAAGTCCGTCGATTTTAATTTGATACTCCGCAGGAATATGTGCTGCTGGCTCCCTACGTTAGAACGCCAATGGTTACCTGACGTCACACCTGTTTTTGCGTGGTTTTTGCCATATGCTTCATCCCCTCGCTCCTAATACGGAAAGTATCAGATTAAAAACGACGGACAATAGGTCTATAGTTTGATAGTGATTCGAATCTCTGTGTCCTCTGTGTTTAAATATTATATGAAATTATATACCTATAAAAACTATCGTCTTCTACCTATGCTTTTTATTCAATTTTAACTGCATTTTGTATTGTCATTAGTTGTTTTTTGCATTATGTCCCACGTTTTTTTAGGATTACATATTATTATTTTGTTGTTATCTAGTTTTAAAGAACTAGCAGGATGAGGATGTAGAATGTACTTACATGATTTTTTCATTTGGGCTATTGGTCTCTCTGTCGAATTAACCTTATAAGACCATCAGTGATCCATGGCTTTAACCTCTGGTTTTCAATACTAATTCAGGCTGTAACTAATTCTACAGCGGTACTTACAGCTTTCAATCAGAATCTGCATGGAGTTGCTGAAGCTCTCAGTAGGTAGGTACATGTTCCAGCATTTTTATTATTAAGAATATTATCCCAATCATTATCCCATCTTGAATGTGATTTTATTTGGGAAAGTTAAGCTATGTGGTACCTATCACTTATATTTGAGATCGATTTACACCTGATGATGCCAATAACCTAATAACCTCCAGTTCTAGGGATAGGTCTATCAAATAAAAATGATGAAAAATCTTATCTTTAGTTCTGACTTCGGATTATTAACTAAGGTACTAAGATTATTAACTTAGGTACCTAAGTCTGTTTTTTAAATAGCTAACTATATTTTGGCAATACAATGTTTTTGAAAACTCTGCTTACTAGCAGAGCTAGGCAGGGCTTGAGTGCTTTGTGCTTGTGAATGGGCTTCAAGCACTTTGAGGACTTGAAAGCCCTGTGCTTCAAGCCCTTTTATATATTTGTAATTGGGGCTTGCAAAGTCAATTACTCTAGAAAAGTGCTTGGTAATTTGTAATTGAAAAAAGTAATTCAAGCCCTTTCAATGAGCTTCAATTACTTTTAGAGGGCTTGAAGTACTTTTGGGGGCTTGAAGCACTTTGAAAGGACTTGAAGCACTTTAAAAGGGCTTGAAGCACTTTGAAAGGAATTTGGAATTGACCATCATTTAACCTATCCCCCACCTAAAAATTTTCGATGTGTTTTGTCGTTTCTTGTTTCTATTATTTGAATTAGAACCGTCCAATGTCTTTTCTCTCTTAACAATGGAGGTTTTGGGTTTCAGCTCAGAATTGAGTTAAAAAAAATGAATGAAATGATTATTCAAATAAATAATTAATTTATATTGGTACCCTATTTAACTTTATTACTGGATTTTTTTTCACTTTTCTTCATTAAACATTCTGAAAACCTTAAAATTGAATTACCATGTAGTACCCCAACAACTACCCCAGAACTACATCTCAAAAAAAAATACTACTGCTACTCAATGAAATTTAAAGTTCATTACTATACTAATTCAACTGATAAGTGTACGTGGTAGCTTATACCACTTTGAGAATTTTATTACAAATTCAAAGTGCTTTAGGCAACATTTAAAGAGCTAGGTACATTTATAAAGAGCTGTAAGTACATTTAAAGAGCTTGAAGCACATTTAAAGAACTTCAAGCACATTTGAAGAGCTTCAAGCACATTTAAAGAGCTTCAAGCACATTTAAAGAACTTCAAGCACATTAAAAGCGCTTGAAAGCACTTTTTAAGGCACCCCAAGCACTTTTGATGTGCTTCAAGCACTTTTCAAATCACTTAGAGGGCTTTGTGCTTGCCAAGCCCAAAGCACATTGAGGGCTTTGTGCTTGTGAAGCACTTTTGAAAATAAAAAGAAATTTGTGTTTGAAATTGAAGCACTTTGATAAAGGGCATAGGGCTTAGTGCTTCAAGCCCTTTTACTGAGGGCTTTGCCCAGCTCTGCTTACTAGTCTCTCCGAGTTCTAATTAATACATTAAAAACCGTCCCATGACCGGTTTTGAGACCACTATACGAATTTAGGATTCTAGGCACAAACTGTAGGTTTTGCGCAGAATCATGACCGTTAAAAGGTTTCATGCTGTGCAAACAAAGCTTGTATTTCCGAAAGTAAAAAAAATATTGTATATACGTATGTATACCTACCCTACTACGGGACTGAAGAGTAAAGTGTATTTTAATCTTGGCAAATAACTTTTGCTTAAAGGTCGGTTAGATCCTTCGGTATAATATACCATACCTAGTATTTACAATAATATATTATTGAATAGTGGGGATAGATATACATATACAAGTATTTACAATAACTTGATTATATTCATTCTTCCACATTTCTGAATCACTGCGAAAAAAGCCGGCAATATAAAAGGTGCGGTGCTGTCGAAATAAAAGATGAAACTTGAACAGCGAGCGCCAGCTTGTATCTTTTCAGCCAACTACTCCCGGATTATGGCATTGGGGATAAAGGTTTTATTTTTATCTTCACGGTGGAGTGCGTTTAAGTTTAGAAATGGAGCGTGAAGGTAGAGTAATGGGCCACTTTCACGTGCCGGGAATATTGGAAATTATGATATTTTTTGATGCAGATACATCAATTAGGGTTGCCAGGTTTGAAAATTGAATTCGCAGGACATGTGTTGAGAAAATGCAGGACAGTAATGAAAAAATCAGCACTTTTATTTTCCTAAAATAATATGTCTAATAGGTAGGTACCCAAAAATGCGTTAAATATTACCTAATAAGGTTCAAATTAAATACCATCTCGGTAGGTACTTACCATGTACTTACTTGTTTCACATGTTTTCCTAATATTTATATCAAATTTATCAAAAATATTACATGACAAAACAAAAATAAACGAAAGCATATTATAACTTGTTTCAAATAACAAAAATAGTGTAACAGTCATAAGTTAGCTACAAAAATAAGAAATAACTAATAAAGGTAACGTGAATTCAGTTTACAAATTCCTCTAAAAAAAAATCACTTTTTAGAAAAAGTATATACTTCTTGTCACTTTTTGCCAACAACAGCAAATATTTATTTTTCAAAACGTATCTGAAAAATTGGGTTTCATTTGAAGTTCTGCTTTTACATGATCTACTCAGAGCCTATTCCGACTATCAGTGCACGCCGCATTGCATAGGGAAAACACCCTTTCTGAGTCGGAATTCGACCCATACCTAGGTGGAAAAAACAAATTGAATTAGCTCAGCCGAAATAGAAGTAAAAAAATATATATATATATTTTAAGAGTAAGGATTTTATGAAATGCAGGACATTTGGTGTCCTGCGGACAACTCCGGCAGGACGCAGGACACAAGACCCTGAATCCAGGACATCCTGCGAAATCCAGGACGCCTGGCAACCCTAACATCAATGCAACCGAGAATGAACAATATTTTGCAAGATTTTAGTCAGATTATTATTATTAAATAAATTAATAAATAAAAACTAAAAATTTAAACGAAAAATCACGTGTTTGAAAACGCCCTCTGATTGGGTAAACCCAACTTAGATGTTTTTGTTGTCACATGTAGAAATGCAAAATTTAAATGAGTTAATTAGGATTATACCCAAGGATGTGCGTCTACACGTAGACTTTCATTGTCTACTTTACGTGCAGACAATGTAGACAATGTAGACAATGTCAACAACGTAATTCTAACCTCACACTTTCCTTTTTTTAATTTATTTTTATTTTTTTATTGGTTTTTCTGATATTTTATAATCAGTGAATGCTTGTATCGAAGTGATAGTGATATTATAGTAACTTTTGATATTTTTTTTCGAATTTTTTAAAATAAGTTATTGTTTACGCCGCATGTAGACAATGTGTAGACAAATGCTCACGTAAACAATTCGAATTGTCTACGCGTAGACAATCAATTGTTTACGTTGACATTGTCTACAGGCACATCACTGATTATACCTATCCTTTATTTTTTTATAATGTAGTAAAAGACGAAAATAGTTTCTAGCTAGTGAAATGTGTAATGATTTACTAATGAGAAATTTGGCATCCTCGCATTTTTGTTGATTTTTCTGGCTTTTGACGTCACACACCAAGTTCGCGTTTTCGCGCCTGTTTAAAAGCGTTTTTTTTTTCGGAAAAAAAGTATACAGATAGTATTGGAATGACTAAAAGAATAATTTAAATATGTTTTTGAAAAATGTAAAAGTGGCCTATTGTTTGTCAGAGTTTTCTGACGTCATCACTTGGAGCTCTGGGTGCGCTAATGGCTAATTCTGAACGTATTGGGGCGTTGCGGTGAATGTCATGTATCCCGGTAAAAACCAATAGCCCTTTCCACGTGGCTCCGGTTTAACAAACCGCAAGATAGGTACCACTCACATTCGAGTGGTATCAAAGATGTCACTTTGTAACCGGGTTAGAAAACGCGGTATGTCATTTCTCTAACCGCCTCGGCGATTAGAAGCGGTTAGAAGAAAAAAATAGGTCTGTTTCTGCAGAAATCACAGACCAGTCAGAGCGAATTTCATGGTTGAAAACAGTCAGAGACAGAGACAATCCCAGTTTACCTACTTGATGGGCTGTTGTAGACTGTAGGTAACGAGAACTTATTAACTTTAGATAAACTGGTTCTAGTAGGTCTATCCACCCATGGTCCACATCTAAAGCATTGAACGAAATGAAATTAAACCATATATCCTATTCACAATCCGATGTCCACAGGTGTAAATTTATCACCTTTCCCTATCAAATAGCATTGAAAGGTGATACATTTTACCTGTACATGTGGACATCGGATTGTGAATGGATAATACCTATTTTTCACTTTTTAGCTTGCTGTAATAAAAAGGAATGAAATATTGGATAATTCCACAATTAAAAAAAAAAAAAAAACTTGCTTCCCCTATTTCTCCACATAGGTATTAACACTTTCACGACCGCTATTATGAAATTTGACGATGCTCGAAACCAACCGCGTTTTTTTGGGTAGCATAACTTTTGACAGAAATTATATATTTGTTACAGGTTATATGTGTTTTGTTATATATTTTTGGAATAACATTCAATGTCACATATATTTGACATCGGTTTCCGGTAAGTTTTCCATTAAAATTTACCAACTGTCACGATGGCAACACACATGTGTGACATGAACTGTTAGCTGTTCTAGACTCTCGGCTACGCTGTATAGGCTATAATTATTGTTCAATATCCAGTCAGAGACATGAGTATGAAATGGACTGGGCGTACGGCACGAACAGTGATGTAAACATGGTAGGCAACCCTAACTGCACATTAGGGGCAGAAATCCGCGCGCACTTGTTATACGTTAGTGTTAGATACGCGATTTGTTGTAATTTTTTGTTTTCTGATGAGTCGTCATCCCTTTTACTAAATAGAAAAGATCTTGGGGATGATGTAAGGCATCAGAAGATATAATAAAACTGTGCAGTTTAGCCGAAAAAAATTTTCGTACTCATTACACTCCAAACACTACACTCAAAAAAATTATAATATGGACCATGAGTGACATGACCTATAACAATTATTTTAAGGAGCTTGGGGATCATATATTGGACCAAGATTCTATTAATAATCATTTACTTCAGCTGATCAACGCAATTTTACGTGTTTATTTTCTCGTTAGAATCCATTATCAGAATAAGGAAGCAAGTAGAATTACTGATAGAGTTAGGCAAATGTATACAAAACTTGTAATTTTTAAGAACCAGTAGAATTAAAATCAGTTTTGCATCTAAATCCTGAATTTAAGTTTACATATAAGTATTTGTACCTTACAATCTAGTATTTTGTGCCTTTGAATTTGCCCAAGAATTGTTTAGGAATAACAAGTTTTTTTATCTAACGTTTAAGTGTTGTTTTATTTTTTTGCCTCACAGGTCTGCACAAAACACATACATTAAAGCACGTCTGGTATTTAGTTTTTAATGATACACTATGGATAACTAATTAATGTCACCTTTAAATGAAATTATGTGTTATTTCTCGTTGTGGGTAATGCGCTTGTGTAGCTTCTTGCCCACAATGCGAAAGACTGGTTGCCTAACCATCTTTCCATCACTGCCGCGTACGGCAACTATACGGAACACGCAGTCCATTTCATACTCATGTCTCTGTATCCAGTGAGTGTTACCTTGTAACGTCAAACTCCAGTAGGAGAGTCTACAAACAACAGAAATCCGCATTAGTTGGGAGAGGATATGAATCGAGATATGAACCACAGCTGCCACAACCTTATGACTGAAACAGATTATCCAATCCTGAAACCATACAACACAAATGTGTGCCAAACAGTCCTAGAAACTGATGCCAATAAAACACATCTGTCGCTGTTGAACCGCCTGGGAGTTATTTGCATTCAATCATTGTAGGGTCATTGTCACTCTTGTGTGATATCAGTTCCTGGCAAAAACTGCTTGTCACATATGTGTGACGCGTGGTCGTGAAAGTGTTAATTAATTGTGAATTGCTCACATTTAAGATATTTTTGTCCATAGTAGACATAATAGGTAGGTCAGATTCAACATTCAACGGCACTAGTTGTATTCCTTTCAAGAGTTTGAAACACTCGAGCTACTCGCTTCGGTGTTCAGTCGCCCCCGATTTGCAGGGATCGATACCACTCGAATAGGCTCCTTGCATCAAATTTTTTTATTGCTGATTTCGATAGTCCATGAAAAATAAGTCAACACGTTGTAGCATATGTTTAAATATTAGGTTCGTTCCAACCCAGCCAAAAACCGTTCAATGTACGGTCACGGTCATGCGCCATAGGTTAAACGCGTTCCAACCGAGAGATGATCGTTTAGCGTACAGTTTCGTTGGCGTTCCAACCAAACCTGGGATCGTTCGAGAACTGGTTTTAGCACCGTCATTTCGATCCCGAGTGGAAAGCAAGAACCGCGTGGACTGATTCATGACTGACATGCGTAATTCAATTTTTGTCACCTGTTGTTGTTGTTCATGTTGTTGTTAAACAACCAATTTTCAATCTAACTTATAAAACTGTAGCATTTTTATTTTTTTCAAGTGAAAAAAAGTACAAAATTTATTATCAGCTATTTGCTAATCCTTGATGTTATCAGCTTGCAAGGATTCAGTTTTAGATTCTTGATAATGAATCAGCGTTGGTGTTCGATTTTCCTTTTTTATATATTATTGTGTAATCCTAATCCTATATTCTTCTATTTTAATTTGCAAACAAACAAATTTAGGGTTAAAGTTATTTGAACTGTCGTCATTACGAAAACGATCATGAAACCGTTCCAACTACCCGTTGTTTCTGTACCAAGATAAAACCGTGCAAGGTCAACGCATGCGCCTGCAATCGATCCTAACAGTTCCGAAACCGTTTCATGACGATACGAAAACGGGGGGTTGGAACGAACCTATTGTGAACTCTACTTCAGGTTCTTAGAATAGTGTAAACTTGCCTTTATTATATTAGTTTGAGATCATTAGGATAGATGTCGCTACCAAGTGAGTGACGTAATGACAGATGAGAGGGAGGTAAAGGACAGGACCTTCTAGAAAACACTTGGACTTGTAACGACTTGTAACAGTTGTAACTAGAGATCGAATATAGTTATTTACCTAACAAATGCGGAAAGTGATACTTTACCGCACGCAACGGCAGTTGACCGAACGACGCGGAGCGGAGTTCGGTCAAGCCGTTAAGGGCGGTAAAGGCACTTTCCGCATGTGTTAGGTACAAAATTTTACCTATGAGCATCTACATCTCTAAAAAAAGGCATTGATAAAATTAATTATTGAATCAGATTAATTAATGAAATTAGATTAGATAAAGAAATGATCAAAAATCCATTTTCTGAAAAAGAGGATTTCTGATTAAAAATATCAAATTTTACTTTACCGCACACTATGCGGTAAAGTGCACTTTACCGCACACTTTGTAGTCCACTTTACCGCATACTATGCTGTAAAGTTAACTTTACCGCACACTATGCGGTAAAGTTACTTTACCGCATAGTGTGCGGTAAAGTGATACTTTCCATTTGCAAATACGTGCGGTAAAGTGCGCTTTACCGCACGCTCGTAGGTAAAAGGATTTTACTTGATAATTAAAGAATTCTAGTTGTTTCTTTTAATTAAAAAGTCCAAACACGACATGGTGTCAGGTGTTGTCAGCTTGGTATTTGGGCAAACCTGTTTAAACTAAGTTAAAAGTGATAATTTCCAAAAAGTGTCAATAAAGAAGAATATCAAAAGAAAAAATGGATTTTTTCAAGCCGCCAAGTCCCTTGACTGATTATGATATCAAAAACTGGCAGCTATGGAAGCAAAAATTTGATATTTACTTGAAGGCATCAGGAAAAAAGAATGAAGTTGAAGAGGTAAAAATAGCCATATTACTAAATTGCATAGGTGATGAAGGCCTAGAGGTCTATAATACATTCGAGGATGATAAAAAGTCAACCCTGCAAAAATTATTGGAATCCTATGATGCCTATTTCCTACCAAAAAAGGTTATACCTATGGAAAGCTTCAAATTTAACAATCTTGTTCAAGGGCAGGATCAAAGCATAGAACAGTATGTAACTGAACTTAAAAAGCAGGCCAGATCATGTGAGTTTGTTTGTGCAAAACCAGAATGTAGCACCTCATACGAAGAGAGGATGATTCGAGATAGGTTGATCGTGGAAGTCTACGACAAACAAATTCAAGCAAGGCTTTTGCGAGAAACAGAACTTGACTTGAATAAAATTGTTGAGTACTGTAAGTCAGTAAACCTAAGCAAAGAACACTTAAAAACACTGAACTCTGAGTTGAAAGAAGAACAAGTTCATGTTATTAAAGCAATGGAAAAAATTAAATGCCCCAGATGTTTGTACGAGCATGTAAAAAATAAATGTCCAGCTTACTATAAAACTTGTGCTCGTTGCCAGAAAAGAGGACATTTTGCAAAGGCATGCACTAATAACATGGAACAAAAAGAGGATCCACACAATGTTGTCAAAAATATGGGTGTTAGAAAAACAGAAGAAAACAAAGAAGAAAAAAGCCAAAAGAAAATCAATGAAGTTCGAAAAGTAGAAGAAGAAGGTGAAACCGATGAAGAAGCACTTTTTGTGTACGAATGTCAAGATACTGGTCAAAGAAAAGCTTGGTATGAAACCATAAATGTTGAAGGAAGCCAGGTAAAATTTAAACTTGACTGTGGTGCAGAAGTGAGTATTTTGCCTTACAATATTTTCAAAAAATTTAACTCCAATGTACAGTTAGTAAAAAGTAGATCTATTGTAATAACTTTTGGTAACTTTAGATTAAAACCAATAGGAGAAGTAGTTCTTGAGTGTACTTATAAAGATCTTGTAAGAAATGTCAAATTTGTTGTGGTTGATTGTGAAGCAGAGGCATTGTTGAGTTTAACAGATTGCGAAAATTTTTCTTTAATTAAAAGAGCATATTCTATTGAAATATTGTCAAAAACTAAAAATGACGTTTTTGAAAACTATCAAGAAGTCTTTCAAGGAACTGGAAAAATCAATGGATTATGCTCGAGAAAGCTCTCTGATGATGCTAAACCAGTAGTTCAGCATCAAAGGAAAGTACCGTTATTCTTACATGATAAATTAAAGGAAACTTTACATAGTCTTCAGATTAAAGAAATAATTTCTAAAGTAGACTACCCAACTAAATGGGTAAACAGTCTAATGTTAGTTGAAAAACCAGACAAAACATTGCGTATCTGCATAGATCCAAAACCATTAAATAGGTACATTCTTAGGGAACATTTTCCAATCCCGACAAATGATGACATTGTTTCTAAGTTATCAGGAGCTACTCTTTTCTCGGTTATTGATATGAAGGATGGATTTTGGCAACTCCAGCTCGATGAATCTAGTGCAGACCTATGTGTCTTCAATACACCGTTTGGTAGGTACAGATTCAATAGACTTCCCTTTGGCATAGCAAGCGCTCCAGAGATTTTTCAGAGGAAATGTTTCGAAATATTTGGCGACATTCCAGGTGTTCAAATATACTTTGATGATTTAATAATTTATGGTAGTGATGAAATTTCACATGATAGGACACTTAGAGAAGTCTTAGAAAAGGCATTAATAAATAATGTTAAATTTAAATTTGAAAAATTTCAATACAAACTGGAACAGGTAGTATTCTTAGGACAAATCATTTCCAAGCAAGGTGTAATGCCAGATCCTAAAAATATTAAGGCCATAAATGCCATTCAAACTCCAAAAAATAGAAATGAAGTTTTGAGAATTCTCGGTCTCTTGAAATTTTTTTCAAAGTTTATACCCAATTTGTCTCAATTAACAACAAATCTAAGGGAATTAACAAAGAAAAATGTTCAATTTTCATGGAACCTTGAACATGAACAAGAATTAATGGTTCTTAAATCAATTGTGTCTAAAGCCCCTGTACTAAAAATTTTCAATCCCAAGCAGCCAATACTGGTACAGTGTGATGCGTCAAGTGAAGCTCTCGGATGTTGCATATTACAAGAAGGCCATTCCGTAGCTTTTGCTTCGAGGTGTTTGTCAAAGTCAGAAAAGAGATGGGCACAAATTGAGAAGGAATTAGCCAGCATAGTTTTTTGTTTTGACAAATTCCATTGTTTCTTATATGGTTTTGAAGTTGAAGTACAAACTGACCATAAACCGTTAATTCCCATTTTCTCAAAAAATTTAGATAATGTTACAGCCAGACTACAGCGAATGCTTTTGAAACTTCTTAAATATAGAATCAAAATAACTTATTTACCAGGTAAAAACATGGTAATAGCAGATACTTTATCACGTTCCTTTATGGATGAAGAAGTATCTGATGACCCAGAAATGGAATATATTGTTCATTCTTTGTATAATAATGTCCCGATGTCTAAAGAAAGAAAAGAGCAGTTTATAAAAGCAGTTAATTTAGATGTGTCTTTGTCAAAAGTCAAAGAATTTTGTAATAAAACTTGGCCTGAAAACAACAAAAATTTAAGTTCAGATTTGAAAACTTATTATAAGCTTAAAGACAATATTTATGTTTCTAATGAGTTATTATTTTTAAATTCAAAAGTAATTGTCCCCTTCAATTTAAGAGAAGAAATGCTCAATTTATTTATTACATGAGCCACATTTTGGCATGGAAAAAACAAAACAAAGAGCTAGACAAGTTTTTTACTGGCCTCAGATGGCAACAGACATTGAACATTTTATAAATAAATGTGAAAAATGTCAAATTAATCGTAAATCCTTACAAAAAGAGACTTTGAGACCCCATGATATTCCTTTACGTCCATGGCAGCATATCTTTTCTGATTTCTTTGAATTTAATAAGAAAAACTATATTTTATTGGTAGATTCTTACTCCAACTGGATAGAAGTAGAACAAACCAATAATAAAACAGCTGATGAGGTTATTAAATTTTGTAAAAACAAATTTAAACAGTTTGGAGTTCCAGAAATATTTTTTGCCGATAATGTGCCATATAATTCTAAAAAGTTTAAAGATTTTGCAAACGAATGGAACTTCGATGTGAAATTTAGTAGTCCTCATTATCACCAATCGAATGGACTTGCGGAACGCTATGTTGGCATCATTAAAGATATGCTTAAGAAATGTAGTGATAAATGTGACTTAACTGTGTTTCTTATGGAATATCATACCACCCCATTATCAAAAATGAAGTATTCACCCTCCCAATTATTCCTAAACCGCTCGCTAAAAACAAAGTTACCTGCATCAGAAAAAACACTTCATCCTACAAATATAAATCATGAAGAAGTGCAAAATAAACTTAAAGAGAAACAAATTATACAAAAACAATATTATGATAAAACAGCCAAAGATTTGCCTAAACTTGAAAAGGGAGATAATATTTTAATTCAGGACGGAAAAATCTGGAAAAAAGGAAAGGTATTAGATAAGGTTGATGAAAGGTCATATTTGGTGAAAGACGAATTTGGAACGGTTTTACATAGAAATCGAAAGTTTTTAAATAAATCCTATTTAAATCCAAGTTTTGATTATGGTAACGATTTTTTATATGATTTTAACCTTCAAATGCCTTTACTTCCTTTAACTCGTAATGCTTCTGCTGCATCATTAGCATCAGCCGCGGAATCTGAAAATGTATTAAATGATACCAATGAAAGCAATTACTCAGAGACATCTGAACAAACATCATATGAGTCCTTGTCGGATTCTGCTGATGATGTTAGCACTAGCCGCAACACATACGACATTTCGCCTCTTGTTAATAATGTGAATAGTAACTTAGACCTAAGTAGTGAAAATGCTCGTGGAACTCAAGAAAGAAAAAGAGTGTCTAAACCACCAAAATACTTAGATGACTTTTGTACAGAATTTGTTGACTCGGACTAAACTTATTTTTTGTAGCGCATAATGTAAACTTATTTTTTGTAGTTAATGTTAAGCTTGTGAACTCTACTTCTGTTTGTTAGAATAATATAAACTTATTTTTTGAAAGGAAGCGTGTAGCATATGTTTGAATATTGTGAACTCTACTTCAGGTTCTTAGAATAGTGTAAACTTGCCTTTATTATATTAGTTTGAGATCATTAGGATAGATGTCGCTACCAAGTGAGTGACGTAATGACAGATGAGAGGGAGGTAAAGGACAGGACCTTCTAGAAAACACTTCGACTTGTAACGACTTGTAACTAGAGATCGAATAAAGGATTTTACTTGATAATTAAAGAATTCTAGTTGTTTCTTTTAATTAAAAAGTCCAAACACGACACACGTGTTTTTTCTTTTTCTTGTTAGTCAAAAATTGACAGAGATACAACGCTTTGAAATGTCCTTCCGACGTCATAACTTAGGTACACCGTGCGTTCGTTATTTTGGTCCGAGCTCTCCGAGCTTGACTTTACCGTTCGTTTATTTGAAAAGTGTACTCGGTGCAGCCTCATTCGCGTTCGTTTATTAAAATTTCTGGCACTTTTATATAGTGTTCAACTGCTCTGTTCGCTCACTGGTCACGTGATTATGGCTCTGCTCAGCACGCTCTGCTCTTTGAGCAAAATACCGAACGCAAGGATAATACGTTGTGAGTTGTGACGTCGCACATGCTCAGTATATCTATATATATAAAACTCAATATTTGTTATAACTTCCGAAATAATCATATTTGGACAAAATAGAAAAACACGCATCGATTTTTTTTCGATTTCCTACAGTTTGTAATAAACAATATTCAATTTAAGCAGCGTTTTCCTAGCAACGCACATTTTACGCGACGTAGAACGTAATACGGCCGACGCAACGCAACAGCTAATGCGCTGCGTAAAAGTGTTTTCCTAGGATTGTCAGTTGCGTCCTGATCGTCGCGATGAGTATATCAATAAAGAAATTACTCGAGAAATTAGCTTTGGCTTTATTCGAGGCTTTATTATTATGTCTGCTTCTGCAGAAATCACAAACCAGTCAGAGCGAATTTCATTGGTTGAAAAGAATCAGAAACAGTCAGAAAACTAGTTTCAACCAATGAAATTCACTCTGACTGGTGTATTATTTCTGCAGAAACAGCCCTATTATTACAAGATGAAAATTTGCAAGAAGAGATTGATATAATAGTTACGATTTATGATAGGACTAGAAATTCTGCTAGTCAAAAGAAGAAGCGAAGGAGCATTTAGAGATACTTATCCATAAACATCTCGACGACGAAGTAAAATTTGAAAAGCATATTTTATAGTTACAAGGCAGCAAATCTCATTTCTCCTCAATCTTGTGAGAAAAGATTTAAGTAAGGAATCATGGTAATCGCGTGCGACATCCTATTTCGCCACCTGAAAAGCTTGGCGCCTAACATTGAGGTATGTAAATATAATACAACAGGAGCATTTTCTTTGCCAACACGCAGCGTACAACTGAATAGACTGGTCTCCGAGCAGTCGTTCAGTTACGTCGACCGTATTGCGCTAGCGCAAGTCGTTTTTACGCGGTGTAGGAAAACACCTCCATTTGATTTTCATTGGACATGTCCTCAGCGTTTTACGCCGACCGAATTACGTTCTACGCCGCGTAAAATGTGCGTTGCTAGGAAAACGCTGCTTTAATTTTTCATGCAAGTACCCTATTTGAGCTAGGGTTGCCAACCCTCCCGATTTAGGAGACTCCCGCTTTTTTGTCATGCCTCCCGCCGTAAAACATCGCAGCAAAAACTCCCGCTTTCTGAAATAACTCCCGCTTTTCAACAATTTCGCATTTGAGTAGGTAATGAAAAATAATAATTCAACGGACATTTGCATCTTTTATCTAGGGTTTTTGAATGTTCACGTACGAGACTCAGAGTTAAATAGGTTGTCTGGGGTAAGTTAACTTAACGACGTCATCTAGGGTGCCTTATGGAGATTTACATTATGTTGAGGAGGTTTAGGCCATTGGAAGAACCACCTTAGATGACGTCATAAAAGTTATCAGGCAACCTAGCCCTGCCATCTATCATCGTCCATCGATTACACATGCACTTCTTAGCCTTTTCATTTAAATCTAGTCTTCTCGTAATTTTTCCCGAAAAATTGGAAAAAACGTATTTACAAGTACATAATTTGTTTAAGAAAAAGTACATTTGAGTAACAGGGTGTTTTAACGACTGTTTCGTAAAAATTTGGACGTGGCACCCAAAAATTTAAACCTCCCGCTTTTCCCTTTCAAAAACTTGGCAACCCTAATTTAAGCGGTATGTTGCGGTTTGTTAAACCGGAGCCACGTGAAAAGGGTTATTGGGTACATTCAGGCGGTGCCAGCGGCTTAGTTCAGCCACTCAGCAGGAACTTTATTCTCGAAACAGCAGGGGAGCAGCGTTCTCATTGGAACGAAGGTTCTGTCTTTGTCGTCCGGCATAACACTGACAATGACAGAGTAATCGTTCTTATGAGAAGGCTGTTCCTTGGTTTCGAGAATAAAGTTCCTGCTGAGAGGCTGAGCTAAGCCGCTGGGACCGCCTGAATGTACCCATTTTCAGTGATGTCATCACTTGTCATACCGCCCCTAACCGTTTTGTAGCCCGGTTAGTTTAAACCGGAGCGACGTGAAAAGGTGTAATGTAAAAACCGCGGGGCGTTTTTCAATACCAGTACCTGTAGTTTGGGCGCACTCTGCGCACTCTGCGCACGTTAATTCTCGATTTCTGAACGATTTCAGCGTAATGCCTCATTCTCACTTGCGCGAAATTCGCTCTTTTTGCTTCGACAATTTGATGTTTGATGCGTGTATCAAACGTCAAATTTTTGAGGCAGTATCAAAAAAAAGCGAATTTCGCGCAAGTGAGAATGTGGCATAACGCTCCGGGTAAGCACCTCTTAATTTAGGAACGGTTTAGAGTCACTCTAGGGTCACTCTCACACCCAGAGTGCTATTTCTAAACGCAACCCAGCACTGGCACTCTTTTCATTCATTGCCCGCCTATTTCATTGCGTATCTCTTTGCAGGAGCTTTTTCTTTTTCCTTGCCCGAACAGACCAATGGAAATCCATGAAGGAGGAGATGGCAGGTCCGATTTCAAGAAACCCAGCCAAAGATAACCACTTTTCCATTTTCTAGGCGAGTTCGTAATCCTCGATGACGTAGCAGCGTGTGTCGCTTCTCGTCTTGACGTAGAGTTTGAAACGGCCAATGGTGTTTCCATTGACTGTTTCGAAACAGTTTTGAACCAATGTCAAATAAGTAGACGCGAGAAACGACTTTGGCTTTAATACATTAATTAACATCTTCTTATTCTTTGTCCATTATGTTAATCAAAATTAGATAAAAAATTTCATCGTATATGGATATTCTTAACTACAACCGCTGGAGCAAACAACTGACGACGAAGTTGATGACGTCATCAATACGGCCGTGATTCTTAAAAACGAGGCCGATAAGCAAACCTGTGTAGGTACTGTTAGACAGCCAAGGATATTACACTACACAGGAAAGCCTATCTTCATAAGGCCTGTGTAGATCAAATCTCAAGCCCCACAATAGACCTATCTATTTTCACCTGGTATGCGCGGGCAACACGAGGCAATGCCTTTTTATTGGCTAACGAAAACAGGTGTGAGGTGTTGGTTTTGCACGCTGGGCATCTCCTTGTCCTTGTTCATTGCCCGTGGTCTGACAAGAATAAAAGTATGGTGATGGTCAATGAACTATAGGGTATGGTTGATATTCCACTTGACATAGTTTGACAAAAGACATTCAAAAAGTTTGAAATTTTCATTGACAAATACGTTGCACAATACGTGATCTTTCTCCTTCCCTTTTTATCCCGTGCAAATAAGAAGGACGGATTGGGATACCTACGTAAGTCTAACATAATTTGGTACGTTTTGTCCCGTCTTGAGCCTAGTACTCATAACTGCGAAATTTGCACTTTTTTGACATTGCTTTGACAATTTGACGTTTTATGCGTGTATCAAACGTCAAATTGTCGAAGCAATGGCATTTCGCGAGGATAATCAAGGCGACGTTCCGTAAGTAAGTTAACCAAGATTCTTGGTTTTTCCAGTTCCCGTTCCGTAACCTAAGCACTCCTGAAATCTGGTTAGGTTATGAAACGCGGTCCTGAAAAATTCAGTCCCAACTGCGCAGTCTCGTTTTGTCCTCGCCAGAGTGTGGGCGGTTGGTTTAAGGAGCTCAAAGAGCTTCACCGGGTGGTGCACTAGAGGCGTGTAGAGACCAAATTTTGGCTCACCTCCGCGAGTAAAAACCGATATTCATCGCCATCCGTGGATTTGTTTGCGTCTTTTTGACTAAGCCGGCTTAGATTCCTAGATAAACAGAAGGTTCACGCGTGGTTACGTTGGCAAAATGGCGGCCATCAGAGTCTGAGACTCGTGAAAACGCTGTTTGTTTTGACAGAAAAAGGTTATATCCGGTTTCAGCGATTGATCTAGGCAAATCCTGGATGTGCCTTTCACATTAAGAAAAATTGAAGATAGAAGAAAAGGGTGAAACAAATAGGGGACCTATGATATGGCCTAGAGCCAGACTGTTAGAAATACAATATTTTACGTTTCTAACACACTTGGAATGCAATACAGATTGTATTGAAGTGTAATGTAGGTTGCCTAGGGTTAGTGAGCAAAATTAATAAATATAGCAACTGACAAGTTTATAATAATAATGTCAAAAGTCAGTTCCAGTCAGTTCGTTGTCTCGTGTCAAGAATCGTAAACTCTACAGGATTGCTCAATCGGCTAAATTTGTTCACAATTGCTGTGACGTCACGCGCATGCCGGATTTTCAAGATGGCTGCTGATACGAATGATGTTTCGTTTGTGCTGACAACTATTTTATCGTAAATTCGGATTTATCTAGTGTTATAAGTGTAAATTTAAAGTTTCATTTAATGTGTGTAAGCATAAAAGACTCGTGGCTGAAAATACTCGCGAAAACCCCAAGCATTTTCTGGTTTTATAATACTGGATTTGTTGTATCAGGACATCGCTCTTTTATTTGTGTGTATTGCTAGTTAGTATTTCCTAGTCAAGCATTTGTATTGCTTTTTTTTTATAAATCAAATATCTACTTAGTTGTAAGTTTCCTTTGCATGTAATTACTAATAAAAATTAGGGTTTGTGAAGAGTGAATAAATAAATATGTAAATAAATTCCTTTACTGGCGCGTTTCCTATGAAAACGCATGGAAAATATGGGAAACTTGCAATGTTTTTCTGGAATATGATTATGAGAATCTAAATTAGGTATCACTATTTGGCTTTGTGAAATAAGCTCACTTTGAATGTCCATATTAAATCGTTCTAGTACCTATTAAATTAATGAATAATAATTGAGAAGTACCTAGGTAGGGTCAGTAAAAAATAAAGCACACTATTGCAACCCCGTTTCGCTTATATTTTGATATTGAAATGCAAAAATTAAACCGGCTCGGCACCCCACATTTGGTTTTCCACTGTTTCTCAACTGTAGTCAATTGTGCCCCTTTTGTGCTCAATTGTGCCAGTATTTATGCGAATTGTGCTCATTTTCATACACAAAAAAAACATTGAAACGAATCCGGGGGCCAGCTTGACTCCAGCCCTTCGTTTTTTTGACTTTTTGGCAATATGTTTGGCTAATTAATAAACAAAAGCAAACAAACTCGTCTTTCTAATTAGCAATTAGCCAACCACTCAACCACTCAACCCTCAAGGACACAAGCTTTTGAAGTCTGCTAATTTTAAAATCAATAAATTAATTACAAAATACAGTTTTCAAAGGAAATAACCTCAAAATAACAATTTTTCACGTTTGAAAATGCAAGGATAGTGCACTGTCATAAAAAACACAAACCGATCAAGGACTGCGTGACGTCATTCGCATACCGCCATCTTCGATGTTTTTATGAACATTTGTCTTATGGGATTGAGCAATCCTGTAGAGTTTACGATTCTTGGTCTCGTGTATTTGTAAAACGACCGGTTGAATTGTTCCAATTGTATAATAGGGAACTTGCAAGTGAACTAAAATTTTCCAAATTTGTTTTAAATCGATAGTTTATGCTGCACAATATTCATATGACCAGTTTTTATTTAACTGATACCGCCCTTGTTACACAAAAAGTAATATTAAATTTGAAATAAAAATTTTCCCGCCAAAAAAAATGCTCCTATGATGAATACCTGTTTTGACGTCACGATTCTGTAAACGAACCCGTCAATAGGGAAATTTGTGATAGGGAATTTGCACGTAAAAAAAATACAAAAGCAGTCCTTCACAATATTCTTCATCCATTGCGACAATTTTCACAAAAAGCAAACTTTAACACACTTGAATAACACAAAAATAGCACTGCGTCAGCAAGAGTTCGTTTGCTGCGTATTTTATGTTTACAAAATCTCAACGTCACAAGCGCTGTCAAATTGAAACCTGTTTTCGCGCCAAAGTATTTCATTTGAATTTCAATAATTTTTTTTTCGTACAACGTATAAATTAAAATGGAAAAAAAGAAAATAATGTTATAACTGATGACTAGAAGTATCTAAAAAAAATAATTTGAGAAATATGAAAATTCCCTATTGTGTTTTATGTAAACTTCCGACTTATAAATGAATATAAGTAACCGTAAAGAGTTCGTGTGTTTTATTTCGTTGCGTTAATACGTTTATTTCCAGTCGTATGTCATAAGACATCTCAATCCAATACAGACAACATCAGGGTCGCCACGAAATCGTGCTGGCAAATTGCCTCAGTAGCAGCGCCATTAAAACAAGCAAGCAAGCAGCAAGCAGTCCCAACTGTCAACAAAAAGCTTGTTTTTTTTTCGGTTTGTTTTCAATTTCTGACATTTGTTTGTTTAGGTTAGGTGATATTATTTTAATTTTTTATTTTTCTTCCGCTTTGAACATGTATATGCGGTGGAAATGGGACAAGAGGTGAATACTACATTCATTCGTAACAATTGCTTATTACAAATATATTTTTAAGAAGATAATTCTATCATCTAGCATCCAAGCCAAACCAAAGCTGAACCGGAGCCCCGGAGCGTTCTACACATAAACCGCATTTTCAAGAACCAGACTGTTACCACAGGGGAACCGCTTCTAACCGATTTGTAACCATTCGATAACTCTGGTTAAGATACGGAACCCGCCCAAGTATAATCTCGCGATTCGGGCTGTGCTAGTGAGTTAAGCCTTTCTTCGATTTGAATGTAGAAAAGGTGATTTTCGGTCTGTTGTCACAGAAGAAATTATGTGTTCTTGCTAGCACAGCAATCCATCGAGGTCTGCGGTTGACGTCATTACTATCAGGTGTTGATTTCGTGATGTCACTCGCAGACCAGTTTCCGACTCGAAAATCGGCGAACGTACGATTTATTAGGTTGAGCAATCCTATTTTAGTGGAGTATTCTTGTCTCTAGAACCGCTAGAGCAAAACCGGTTGATAACATTTAGCCGTTTTCTCGCGTACACTTTTTTGACATTGGTTTAAAACCGGTTTGAAACAGTCAGGGTGAATTCTCATGAGCGTAAGTTGACACTTCTGGCGTAATCACGTGATGATATGGTGTAATTTGATTGGTAAAATCTCCAACATGTCAAATATTTTTCCAATAAAACCCAACCATTTTATCACGTGATTACGCCAGAAATGTCAACTTACGCTTATGATAATTCACCCTCAATGGAAAGACCATTGCCCGTTAACCTGTGTCAATAAAGTGAACGCGTGAAACGGCTCTCATGTTATACCTGAAGATGAAAACGCCTATTCATATCTGTTTCAGCCGCTTTCCAGTATGGGAGTGTGACGCCCGGAGCTACTCGGGGCTTGAGCCCCCGAGCTGTTCGTACGCGTCAACCTATCAGCTGTCACATCTGTGGGTGGCTATTTATCTATTTATTTCTTGTTATATCTCAAGATTGAACATTTTAAAATATATAGTTTTGATTCTCTTACATTTATGATAAATAAAAAAACAAACTGCACAAACAAACAGATAATTATTTTTATAATTTGACATATTTGACACTAACACAGGCGTCTCACGCCATGATACTGGAACGGTACAAATCTAGTGCGTGGCGCCCCCGAGGTGCTCTGGAGCGCGCCAATGTGCATACTGAAAGCGGCTCTGTTTGAAGTTTGCTGTCACTGCTGTCATAAGTCATCTGTCCCGGTCGCTGCATCGCCATCGCATCGCATCGCTTCGCATCAAACAACTGACAACAATTCACTTCACTTATTTATTCTTTTTTCAATTCAACGTTGGAATATTCTCAAAATAGAACGGTTTTTAGTTTATGGGATTTGAAAAATTGAGTATTTCAGATTGTTTAAGTCCACAGAGCAATGAATGAAGAGCGCCTCCACATTGTAAGTACCTACCATAAAAAACACACCACAACTTTAGATGTGAAATGCTATAATGCAACCAAAATTAACAAATTTTCTATGACAATTAGTTGATATCCTTTATAAATATGTTCTTGTATCCATTTATATGCGAATATTGAATGAGATTTTCTGCCTAGTAAAAAATAAAAATGGAAAGTCTAACCTCAATATCACATGATAGATAGATAGATAAGGAAGTGACTACTGGCCCCCGATTCTCAACCTCTAGTCACAACCTATCGACCCCGTATTTAAGGCACTTGTAGAATCACTACTTAGATACGGTGAATTTTGAAAACATCGATGTTGACATCAAATGATACATCGAATATGCACAATTGATGTTGTCGATCATATAGTTATAGTTACATTCAAAATGGCTTTCATTCCTTGCTGGGATTCAGTGTAATAATGAAATAATGGATATGTTTGTATGCGCAAAATGCTCGACAAAATGAGTGTTTTTTTAATGGTGCCTGAGAGTGTTAATTTTTACAGGTGAGGTCGAGGCCAAAAATTCATTCGAAGGTGCCCATAAACAAAAATGTCGCATACAAAATACAAATTACATTTTTCCTACGAGCGTGCGCAAAGTAGTACTTATCCGCATTCATTTCCATGCTCAAGGTTATACTTTTCCGCACTCCGTGAAAAGTACTACTTTGCGCACGCTTGTAGGAAAGAATATGTTGACTGTAGTTTGTATGTGACTTTTGTGTCTTCGAATACATTTTTGGCCTCAACCTGACCTGTGAAAATTGACACTCTCAGGTACCATTGAAAAACTTATTTTTTTTACTACTAACCTGAGAAGTAGTCATTATTCAATCTATTTTTCTCGGAAAAAATTGAATTTCTCTCCCTAGGTTAATAATGAAAATAATGAAAAAAACCTAGGTCAATAATGAAAATGACGTCATGACGCAAGGATATTGTCATAACGTTACAGGTTTCTATTGATTTAATTTCAATTTCAAACTGTCAATTTAATCAAAAAAACAGGTTCCTGTATGTATCATAGGAAATTACCATAGATGTTGATAGAGGGCAGTACTTTCAACTGGAAAAAATAATTTGAGCTCAGATTTCAAACTTATTTTTTATTTTCTACTATAGCAGTAGTAAAAAAAATTCTATATATTCCACGGTAGAGACCAACTTCTCTACCTAGGTATATAATGTACTATTGCGCACTTAATATAAAAATAACTATTAATACACTGAATCGCAGCAAGGAATGCAAGCCATTTTAGTCTGGGAGTTAACGACATATTTCATTGTACCATTTCCACAAGCTTCATTCTTTTTGTATGTGTTATGCGTGTAGTATATGATAGTAATATGATCGTCTGCCGGCGCACCAACACGACAGGGGGTTACAGGAGGGTTACACTTACAGCAAAAAATGAACGAAAAAAACTTATAGCCGCATAAGCGAAACTTATTGTACATATTGGTAGAAACTTAGAAAGCTCAGAAAATATGGTCTGCCACCTAAATTCCACGACAAAAGTCGTCTGCCACCCACATAAGTGAAAAAAATTAAAAAAAAATATACCCGCAAGGCTTAAATTAATTATTTTCACAGTGAGTTTGACAAGTGTCAAAAAGAGAAAATAAATATTCCAAGTGAAAATTTTCATTTCCATTTTGAGTGTATCCTTCTATAATCTCTTTAAGAACTCTAGAACATTAGACTTGAGCTTTTCACAATTCATTTTGGTTAGCCTTACAAAAAAATAAAAAAATAAACAGGAATAAGAAAAAAATGCAGCGTCCTAGCGGTGGTGCTCGGGCACTGCATGCCGAACCCAACTTCATAGGCTTGGCAGACGATCTTCGTTGTATCTTATTCGTGGCAGACTATTATGTTTGTGTTTGTTTCCATAAAAAGAAGTATTTTAATCAATTTCAGCCTTACGAGTATATTTTTTGTTTTATTTTTTTTTGCGCTTACTTATGTGGGTGACAGACGACTTTTGTTGTGGAATTTAGGTGGCAGACCATATTTTCTGAGCTTTCTATGTTTCTACCAATATGTACAATAAGTTTCGCTTATGCGGCTTTAAGTTTTTTTCGTTCATTTTTTGCTGTATTTGTAACCCTCCTGTAACTCCCTGTCGTGTTGGTGCGCCGGCAGACGTTTATATTACTATCATATACTACACGCATAACACATACAAAAAGAATGAAGCTTGCGAAAATGGTACAATAAAATATGTCGTTAACTCCCGGACTATTTTGAATATAACTATAACTTTATATGATATGATAATGAAATTATCTGGACAGTGCAGATGATTTTAAGTCAGCACTGTCTGGACAGTGCAGACAGATTTCAGTCGGCACTGTCTAGACATTGATGATAGATTTTAGTCGGCACTGTCTGGTCAGTGCAGATAGTTTTCAGTCATCACTGTCTGGACAGTGCAGAAGTCACTCCCTAAGAAAAAATTAAACTGTTAATAAATAGAATATCATTTTTACTTAACCTACTTTTGTATTTTTTATATAATATACATACACGTAATAAATATACGATTTATAATGAAGAAAAAGTACATTTTAAAAGATTCTTTGCTTAAATGATATTATGATATATAATTCATATGAATACGAGTAACAATTATATTTGAATCACAATTATTATCCAAGAATAGCAATTTTGACTATTTTTTTCTATTTCCATTTATAATTACATACATCATTTATTATCACATACATATAATACATCAGTACCAAAAAATACTGCGAACGATAATGTATAAATTTTGATGCTCTGATGTTATTTGTGAATATCGGGTAGTTATAAAGTGCAGAAAATTTTAATTTTTCGTGCAGTGAGACAGTTAATGACTATTTATCGGATGATTAAATAGTTGAACGAGTACATCCAATATTAGACACACAGATTGCGAGAAGAAATAGAACAATAGCGCATGAATGCATAAAAAAAAGCAAGGTAAATTCCTTACACACAAAACACCTGGCCTTGTTTTTTTTTTTTTTTATGATAATAAATACATTGCAATAAAAATAAACAAATTGCTATGGAGGGCAATGAACCCAACGAGGACCTATGCGTGAAGTGTAAGAAAAACTGTGAGGAAGAATATTATAACTGTGACTCCTGCCTGAAGAGAATTCACAGGAAATGTTCAAATATTGCACCATCTGAAGCAAGGTGTATGCCCCTTCAAAAGCGGATGCTACTGTTGATATGTGAAGAATGCAAATCTCTAATTGCAAGAATGCCTTTTATTATAAGGATGTTGGAAGAAATACAAAGAGATGTCGAAGCCCTAAAGACCGCTAGGCCAAAAGAATCATATGCAGCAGCAGTAGTACGCAACGAGACAAATAGAGAGGGCGATAGGACATGCCTGCCCTCAATTATAATCAAACCTAAAAAAAATCAAGACCCTCAGGAGAGTAAGAGTGAAATTCAAAGATCAATTAACCCATCAACGCTTAAATTGGGAATAAGAAATATAAAAGAGACAAAACAAGGAAATATAGTTGTGAAATGTGACACTGAACAGGATTTGAAACACTTTAGAAGGGAAGCAGAGGATAAACTAGGAGAAAACTATGAAATGGAGCTACCAAAGAAATATTTGCCCAAAGTTAAAATAGCAGGGTACAGTGGTGGAGAGCCACTGGAAATTATAGAAGAAAAAATTAGGAATCAAAATAAATGGATAAACAGTACTGAAGGGTTGAAAATCACATACATCAAAAGCAAGAAAAATGCTGAAAATTCAACAATTTATGCAGAGTGTTCAGGAACACTTTTCAACAAAATGATAGCGCAGGGAAAGATATATATCAACTGGCAGCGTCTGCCTGTGTACGAGGACTTGACAGTGTCCCGTTGTTTCAGGTGCCAGGGTTTCAATCACAAAAGTGCGAAATGCAGCAAGGAACAAGTTTGTGCCAACTGTGCCGGAAGTCATGAATCTGAGTCCTGTGAAGGTATAATAAAAAAATGTGTAAACTGTCGAGAAGCAAATAAAAAATATAAACTACAACATGATACAAATCACTCAGCTCTGCATAGTGAGTGCCCATCCCTAAAATATCGTTTAAATTTATTGAAGAACAAAACAGACTATTATTCTTAAAAAATGGTAATACACGACGAGGACGAGATTCTGGAAGACATTGGAAAGAATGATATCCAAGATAAAATTGTGGGGCTGGAAACACTGCAACAAGTTGATGCAAATGACTATCTGTTAAGTGTAATGCATTTTAATATTAGGAGTTTTAACAAAAATATTGATAACCTAATTCTATTTCTAGAAACATACAAGCTATATAACATTGATATCATTGTTTTGAGTGAAACCTTTCAAATTGATGCTATCGAGAACTGTAATATCCCAGAATATCAAATTTTTTATAACCAGGCAAAATATAATAAAAACGACGGAACAATAATATTGGTTAAAAGGCATATTAATGTTGATTTCTCATTCTCTCTTCTACCAAACGCTAAAGCCACGGTTAGTAGACTGCAATTTCAAATAAGAAACATGACAATTGGACTGACAACAACTTACAAACCACCACCTATCCCAAAGGTAGATTTTGTGAATGACTTACATGCTTACCTAGAATCCTTAACCAGCCTCAATATTGAAATATTCACTGGGGACATTAATATAGACATCTTAAATGATAATGACAATCAAGTAATAAACTATATTGGGATGATGAATGTCATGGGGTTTCAAAGCTATATTAATTCTGTAACAAGACCAGCCTCAAAAACCTGCCTCGATCATATTTTTGTTAAAAAAAAGCTAAACGTAAATAAACTCAATTTTAAATCTTATATCATAGAAGAGGATATAACTGATCATAATCCGATTGCACTATTTATAAATCAGGAAAAAGACTCTCAAATTAGAAAAAATTATCAGGAAACAGTTTTGAAAACAAAGTTGGATGTTTTCAAATTCAAGCAGTTATTGCGCGATTTCGATTGGTCTGGTGTAAAAAATGAAAGTGATCCGGAATCTGCTACAAACTTATTTTTGGACATTTACCGAAAATTGTTAGAGGATGCAACGGAAACTAGATATGTAAAAATGAAGAACTATAAAAGGATTAAGGATTGGATTACAAATGGAATTGTCACTTCAATCAAAATCCGAGATAGAATGAAAAAGAAATTAATAAAAAATTATGATGAGCGACTGGAAAAGCAGTACAAAGAATATCGCAATAACTTGAACAAGTTAATTAAAAAACAAAAAAATGATTACTATAAACATAAAATTGAAGTTAATAAAAATAACATAAGAAAATTATATACAGTAATAAGAGACGCAACATATGAAAGTAAAGGCTTTGGCAATCTGTTAAATATAAAGGACAACAATGGACAGGAATTTATTGATGAGAAGGAAATGGCCAATTTTTGCAATGATTATTTTATCAATGTCGGAATAGAAATGGAAAAAGAAATCCCCCAACCACAAAGACCTTGTAACGCAGAAACACCTGTGAGCAATTCCATATACCTAAGACCCATAACACAACAGGAATTGATTAAAAATATAGCGAGTCTAAAAAACAGCAGCTCCCCTGGACATGATAACATTAGTGCAAAAATTATAAAAGAAACACATGCAGAAATAGCCGATCCACTATTGCACCTGCTTAATTTGATATTGGAAAAAGGAATAGTCCCGACCCAGTTCAAAACATCGATTGTAACACCAATTCATAAAGCTAACGCTAAGGAAAATATAACACACTATAGGCCAATAAGTTTGATCACAAATTTTGCAAAACTTTTAGAGAAATCCCTCAAAACTAGACTAATCGATTTTATGAAACATAACAAGATTTTATCCCACAACCAGTTTGGTTTTCTTGAAGAGACTAGCACAGCAGATGCAATGCATAAATTGGTAACAGAAGTTGTAAATAATCTAAACAATAAAAAAAAATGTCTGGCCATATTTTTAGATCTTGCAAAAGCTTTTGACACTGTGCCACATAACAAACTGCTTGATGTCCTCTACAATTATGGAATACGTGGGATAGTGCACAAACTGTTCAAGAGCTACTTATCTAATAGATTGCAAAGGGTGAAATTGAATAATACATTAAGTGAGGAGCAGCAAATTAAAATAGGGATACCTCAAGGAACAGTCTTGGGTCCCATACTTTTTTTGACTTACATTAATTCATTGTTGAAACTACCTTTGGAGGGAATAGTGGTATCTTATGCAGATGACACATCGGTAGTTGTATCAGGAGACGACTGGGAAACAGTGAGGGAAAAATCAGTAAGATGTTTCAAAATTATAAGAAATTGGCTACAAACATACAAATTAACGTTAAATATATTAAAAACTAACTATATAGCTTTCTCCCTCAATAATGTAAACCGACCTTTATTTAATTCAATAATTGTTGATGATCAGACTATCAAGGAAACCGCTTCTACAAAATATTTGGGGATCATAATTGACAAGTTTCTTAAATGGCAACCTCAAATTGAATATCTATCTAACAGAATACGGAAACTTATACACAAATTTTACTTATTGAGAGAATTTTTAAATAGAAAACATTTGATGATGGTGTATAAAGCCTTCATCGAATCCATTATCAGGTATGGTATTATTGTTTGGGGAGGACTATACAATAATAGTCTACACAAACTAAACATCATACAGAAATACATACTTAAAATTATATTCAAAAAAGATAGATTATACCCATCACATTTACTTTTCAATGATGATATTTGTAGCGTAAGATCTATATATATATTGACAGCGTGCACTTTCATGCATAAGAACCCTGAACTGCAGCATTTTGTTGACCATAAACATAACACTCGTACCAGAGCAAAAGATAGTTTACAACTACCAGTGAGCAACAACAATCTAAATCTGAAATATATAAATTATTTAGGACCAAAAATTTACAATTTATTGCCTTTCTCCATAAGGAAATGTGGAAATTTGAAATCTTTCAGAACTCTAAGCAAAGAGACAGTTTTACGAAATCACCGTCAATTTGAAAGGTTGTTTGATTGAGGCCTAATTTGGGTATAGGTTTAATTTAGGATTAAGTTAAATTAGGTTTGATTTGGCATTGGAGTTAGGTGGGTGATAACGGGGTTTTTGTCGATTATTCATTTTGTTACTTTCTTTTTTCTTTGTCATTCTTCTTCTTAAATGGGGGAAAAGAGGTTGCGAACTGTTTGTGTTCGCCGACCGTCTAAGTATTTGTGATATTTTTTTATTTTTTTCGATTTTTTGATTCTCTTTAATTGTATAACATATCCCTAACATTAAATTAAAAATATTGGGTACCTACATTTACAGCACATACAGATGTTTATAACATCTAGGTGCTACAAAATAAATCTTGTTTAATATGAATTTAATTAAGAGTAAATCCTTACAACTTATTGTGAATCAAAACTTGTATGTATGATCAAATAAATTCTTGTGTTGTGTCAAAATTTGACCTGGATTTGAAAATAGTCCCTCATATGGAACCGAAGCTGCTACAAAGCTCAAGCATTTTGAAGCTATCCTTGATAATCGCAGATATACACTCTTTATTTCTTCCCAATGTTCAACAAATAGATTTTCATCAAATTTTGTTAAGGGACTGAAAGTATTTTTGTAGTATTTAGAAGAAAACATCGAAAAAACATCACAAAAAAAATCGATGTTGTCTAATAATATCGAATAAAAAAACACCGTTATAAGCATCGAACATCGAAATAAGAAAATCGATGTTTTTGAAACATCGATACATCGTGCGCATCCCTAGTGGGGTGGCCTTTATAGAAATTCCTTACATCAGTTGGAAATTATTCGAAAATATATTTTGAAAATTATCTTCAAAAAAGAAAGGCGATACCCAACTCATTTACTCTTTTCTGAGGACATTATCTGTGTTCGTTCCCTCTATTCTTAGTATATGCTCATTTGTACATAAAAAAAATTGTTTAAGAAACTATGTAGACCATGCTTATGCTACTAGGACTAAAGTCAACAGGCACTTAGCTATTCCAAATAGTAATAGAAATATTAATTTACGCTTCATAAACTATTTGGCTCCAAGATGTTATAATTTGCTTCCTGGTAGCATAAAACTTATTAAGAACCATAAGAAATTCTGTGCTGAATGCTCGGCTGAATGTAAGAGATACATTTTCAGGAATCGTCCCTATCAAGTCAAAGGGGCGTATCTCAAAAAATAAGGTTTTTGAGATAAGCCTGCTAAACATACTTATTTTAGGTCTATTATTTAATGACATAGGGGCGTACCCCTCAGTTTGCAGATAAACGAAATAGGTTTTGGCGTAACTCATAATATTAAATTTCAAAATACGACGAATGGGCGGATTTCGACTCATGCCTGTTAGTCATATACTCCATTGGAAACAGTTGAGATACGCCCAGGGGCTTTTTGGGGCCATATTATTGTAAATAATTGAAGCATCATTAGGTGTTTTCGGAAACTCTGATCCGATTAACCCGATCACCAGCTGCTAATTTTTGTATCTTTCTTTAATGAACACGATTGAAAAGAGACAAAGTACAGGGTGGCCCAAATTCGAGCCTCATCATTGGGATCTCTGAAACCGTAAGAGATACACGGTCGGTTAAATTATGGCAAAGTTGCGCATTTTGCTTAACAAAATGCCGCTTTGATATTTAGGATATTCTGAATTCTTCCGAAGATATCCGGAAAAAACAGAAATTTCGCAAAATTGTTTTTATTTTGTTCTGACCTTATTTGAAGTGATCTTTCAAAAAAAAAATATCACTTCATCCTAGCCACTTTTTCTTCCCTACAAAATGCTACCATTAAATTTAAAATCCGACGTTTCGTCTTTGGTCCACCATCATCTACTTTAATTTTTTAAATACGACCCTGGATTTTTTTTTCAGATTTTAAAAGCTTCTGATGTCCCAAAACCTATGACGTATCGCATTTATTTGGAAAAAATATTTTTTCACTTTTTAGTAATTTCTTACCAAAATTATCTTCTCTGTCCTTTCCTTCTCTAACACATTAAGTGCTTATGGAAAGTGCCAATAATATGAATTTTTCGAATAAATGCGATACGTCATATGTTTTGGAACATCAGAAGCTCTTGAAATCTGAAATAAACAATAAGGGTCCGTATTTAAAAAAATAAGTTGATGATGGTAGCCGAAAGACGAAACGTCAGATTTTTGAATTGATGGTAGCCTCTTGTAGGGGAGAAAAAGTAAATGGCTATGATGAATGGATATTTTTGTTGAAATATCACTTGAAATAAAGTCAGGAAAAAAAAAAAACAATTTTGCAATATCCCGGTTTTTTCCGGATATCTCCGGAAGTATTCGGAATATCCTAAATATCAAAGCGGCATTTTGTTAAGCATTAAAATGCGCAACTTTACCATGATTTAGCCGACCCTGTATCTCTTACGGTTTCCGAGATCCTGAGGCTCGAATTTGTAGAGGAGATTCACAGTTCAGAGGGAATTTATTACGCGTTATGTAATGAGAGAACAGACGAAACAAAAAACTGCAAGTAGTGACCATGTATTCTACTATACTCATTTCAGGACACGAAAGTATAACTTTTCCGCACTAAGTGCGGAAAAGTGGTACTTTCATGATTTGAAATGCGTGTGGAAAAGTGCACTTTTCTGCGCGCTCGTAAAAAAAATTGTTTTTTCGACGCAGATTAACAATTTTTTTTTTTTTCCAACCAAGCACGGTCAAAATGAAGCTGATTCTGCACACAGCGTCATTGATAACGCTGTTAAAAGATCAGGTGATTTATTTTTACCATCCCAGTTGGCACCAATTTTAAAACTCGCTAGAAGGAATAATCAGTTCATCGTCCACTTATTAACATCCGATGATTTCATAAATTTTAAAAAACTTTCCCAAGATCTCAAAATCATTTCGGTAAGAAAAGACGACGCAGGAAATTCTGCCGACTGGTAAAATATACGTGAAGTAATGGTAAGAAAAAACCGTATTTGAAATATTTATATCAAAAATAGCAACCTGCAGGAAGACTATAAGATATATTAGCTTAAAACGAACAGCTCTTAATCCTTCCTCTTCACCACCTCGCTTGAATCAGCCCCATGGATGGACTTATGTAGTGTAGTGGGCCCACGCCAATAATAAAACTCAATGAACATGATTTTTTTAAAAATTTGCCACACTACCAGCATAATGTAAACCTTTAATTTTTTGTTTCTTTCAGTTTTAGGGGGTATTGCTTATAGGTATTTACGTATGTATGAATTAATTTACTTGTAAAGAATAAAGTTTAAGTTGTTTAAAGTAGTTTACTTGTGTTTTTCTTAGGGCGTAAATACACCTTTTTATTAACATAGAAAATTCTAGTATATGACGAATGGGCGTATCTCTTCTAAGGGATGATTTCACCCTATTATAAAGGGATTAAATGTGCAAGACTTTTAAATTAAATACTATTATTACATATTTCACTATATGTAGGGTGTGTAAAATATTATTAGGATTCCTTTTATTATTCCCACAGTTTCAAAACTAAAAATTTAATTTTTAAATCAATTTCCTCAAAACTTATTATTTTGAGATACGCCCCTTCGACTTGATAGGGACGGAATCTCCAGCAATTTATGATTCTGTTTTGATTGAATCTTTTGGGAGTTTATTCTCCTTTCCTTAATGGGTAGGCTACGTCAGTTTAGTTGTTAATTTAGGAGTAGATTAGGCTAGTTCTTAGATTATGAAAATAAAATGAACTTTTTTTTAGGATTAATAGGTATTGTGATGTTGTTTGCTGTTGACAAACAATACACAATAATTATCATATTATTATTTACTAACAAATAAGTTGAATTCAAATGGCACATACGGATGTTAAGTCATCTAGGTGCTGGATATACTTGTTATTAACCATATCATAAACCTGTTACCATTAAGATACAAAATGTGAACATGTATATAACCTTACGTAATATAATGTCTAATGTGTTATTAGGCAATAATTTTTTGAGCAATTTTCTCTAGATTCAGGCAAGAATTCAGGTGTGGACGAAATACATATTTTTATTATGCATCCATCATAATCAATGATTATCACACGCTGCAGCATGTATAAATTGATGTTCATGATGCGCCTACCTTTTCAAAGGTTTGCTATAGAAAAGTTTGATCTACCTTTATTATCTAGATATTTACCTGCCGTTTTAATTACCATTTATCAAAATGAATGAACACATATTGCCCAGCTTGCAACAAGCATGAGTAAATACTGTTACGCCCTAAGGGTTCTTAGAGACTCAGCAGGCTGCTCGGCAGCGCTAACAGCTGGCCAAGCTTACATCCAATCAAGGGTGAGATATGGTGTCATTTTTTGGGGTAGTGTCTCGGAGTCGCAAAGAATTCTGAAGCTTCAGAAAAGGTGCTTAAGGACAATTTATCAAAGAAGAAGTACGGAAAGTTGTAAAAATCTTTTTATTGAGAGTAGTGTGCAAACAATTTTTAATATCTACATCTTAGAGTGCATAAAATTTGTTTCAGAAAACCCAGATATTTTTGACCAATTAAAAGCAGACCACCCCCATGATACTAGGTTTAAAGAAAACTTAAAAACAGAAACCGCTCAGTACTCATACATTGCAAAGAACGTTAAGCATAGCATTCTGAGGGTCTGGAATGCTATTCCCATTTCATTTCGAAGGCAACCGCCACAGAATATCAAAAGAGAAATTAAAACATTCCTAAACTCAAAAGCTTACTACAGTCTGGATGAGTTTTTCACTGATCCACAAATTGACAACTTGGTAAAGTAAAATTTCCTAATATCAAAACACACAAGCAATCATTATCAAACTAACACAGACAAATGGCATAGATGGGGACGCACACTTGGTCCTTTCTGTGCAGGCACTCGAGGGCTCAGGACAACTGAAAATTGCAAGAGCAATATTTGATTTATGTGTTCCTTATTGTATTATGTAAATTTTTAAGATTTTTGTGACTATTTATATTTTTATATTTTATATTTTGTGTTTGTATGTTTGAAATTATTATTGTTATATGTAATAGTATATGTAATAATCTTTGTTATTTATGACATGATCAACACCCTAGAGGTAAAAATGTAGAAAACATGTGATACGCAGTATACTGTGAATTGTATTTGTCTTTTTTACATGATCGAATAAAGAATCTATCTATCTATCTATCTGTATCTGTATCTATATTAGTAAAACTGTGCCAATCTTCAAAAGTGGAGACAAAACATCACCATCAAATTACAGACCAATTTCTTTGATCCCCGTCTTCTCCAAGATCCTTGAGGTTCTCTTGAAGGACCAACTCTACATGTACTTTGAGGGAAACCACTTATTCATAGAAGAGCAGTTTGGGTTTAGAAGGGGCAGAACCACCACTGGGGCAATACTAAAGCTCTGTGATTTCATAGTTGAGGGCTTTGAGGAGGGGCAGATTGTGTCCACCACCTTCTGTGACCTCTCCAAAGCCTTCGACTGTGTATCACATGATATCCTTATAGAAAAATTAAAATACTACAGGCTCTGTGAATTCAGCGTGAATTTGATATTTGGGTACCTCTCGGGACGAAGGCAGATCACGGAGTTGGAGGGTAGGCGCTCAGAGGAGAGAGTCATGAGGCACGGTGTGGTTCAGGGATCGGTACTGGGCCCACTGTTGTTCCTTATATACATAAATGACCTTGCAGCTGCCCTGTCCGGATGCCAGGTTGTTATCTACGCGGACGATAATGGACTCTCCATAAAAGCCAAAACACTGGATGTTGCCAAAATGGAGATGACGAGACATGTCGAAACTGCTGTTGACTGGTTCAACTCCAATCTTCTGAATGTCAACCAAAGTAAAACAGAAAACATAATCTTTTCTCTCAAGAAAACTACAATTCAAGACAACCCAGGAAAAATCAAATTTTTAGGAGTTACATTGGATGCGAAGCTGACTTTCGAGCAGCATGTCAACATTATTTCAAAAAAACTTTGCTCCGCAATCTATGTTCTTCGTAATATATCGAAAATTGTAGATAAAGAAACATCAAAAATGGCATATTATGGTCTATTTCATTCAGTGAGCGTCTATGGACTCCTAGCATGGGGACACTCATGTCATACCTCTCGCATCTTTGGCCTGCAGAGAAGAGCAGTTAGAATTGTAGCTGGCATCAAATACCGAGATGATGTCAAACCATCCTTTAGGGACCTAAAAATATTAACTCTTCCAGCACAATATATCCTAGAGTCTCTACTATATTTTCATAGTAACTCTTCAAACTACACTCGTGCCGAAGAGGTCCATAATTACAACACTCGCCAACGTTATAACGTGCAGATTGACTTTTCACGCTTAAAAACCTCCTGGAGCGCAACGCGATATTATGCACCGGCATTTTTCAACAAACTGCCTCATACGATACGAAACATTCCAATAAAGCCATTTAAAAATAAAATCAAGCAATTCTTGTTAAGTAAGTGCTTTTATTCAATAGAAGAATTTTTGCAATATCAGGTCACAGATTTGGATTTTTAACTTGTTTTGAATAGTCTTAACCGTTCATAGTTACTTAGTACTGTCCTTTTATAATGTTTAAAATTTTTTATACAGATGTGATATACCCATTAAGTGATATAGTATTTTATTAATTGTAATTGTAATTGATTGTAACCTAGTTTTAAGATTTTGATAACCAGAGATGTAAAAAAACGGTTTTTTTTCAGATTTGAAAAAAAACATTCAAAAAAAACCAGAAAAAAAACGGTTTTTTTTTGTTTTTTTTCTAAATGATTCAAATGTAAAAAAGCAGGTTTTTTTCAGATTTGAAAAAAAAAACATGAAAAAAAACTAGAAAAAACAAGTTTTTTTTTTTTTCAAAATAATTCAATTTTAAACTTCGTGAGTATCTCCAACCTCATCTTTAAGTAAAAAAAAAACGGACATTTGATGACCCTGGATACGTAGTTACAGTCTGAAAATTCTTCATACAGCGAAAGTGTCTTATATCAGAGTGATGTTCTGTTCTAGTATGTATGATGTATGAATATGATGAATGTATGATCTGATATAATATGATAGTTCATACATGGATGTACCATGTACTTGACCTGAAAACATGTTTCATTTACATAAGAATAGGTCTGTTTCTGCAGAAATCACAAACCAGTCAGACTGAATTTCATTGGTTGAAACTAGTTTTCTGACTGTTTCTACTGTTTTCAACCAATGAAATTCGCTCTGACTGGTTTGTGATTTCTGCAGAAACAGACCCAATATTGTTCCTATGTTAGACAATATTTTACGTTTTATCCATATTTCACTGCTTAAACCAATTTTTTGTCCCAAGAAAAGTTTAATTGGCAAAAAAAGTAAAAACTGCGCATATGGTGCTAAGTTTAGAAAAAAAACACAAAATCTGAAAAAAAAAACCATTTGAAAAAAAACCATGAAAAAAAACTTGAAAAAAAACAAAAAAAACGGATTGTTTTTTTTCACGTTACATCTCTATTGATAACGCTATGAAACTCTGTTTTAAGTCTGAAATATATACAACTTATCTATCTATCTATCAAAACACTCCACTGCGCGCCGCGTTAGCGGCGAGGTAGTAACATTCCGAGGGAATAATAGCCATTATTGCGAGAAGTATACTCTACTTTATTTACGAGAAATTAATTTATTTGAGATTTTTAATGAACAAATTTTATCCATCTCAATTCTCAATACAAATCCACAAGCACTACACGGTTGACACTGACACTTTTGAGGGATAATGACCATTAATCCCTCTACTCGTCATTATTCCCTGGCGGAATAACATATGTCATTATATACTGCCAAAATCACAAGTATAATACCTACTTTATTTACGACTAATGTATAATGTGCGTATTATATTTGTGATTTTGGCAGTATAATGACATATGTTATTCCTCCAGGGATTAATGACGAGTAGCGGGATTAATGGTCATTATTCCATAAAAGTGCCAGTGTCAAACGTGTAGTGCTTGTGGATTTGTATTGAAAATTATGAGACGGATGAAATTTGTTCATTGAAAATCTCAAATAAATTAATTTGTCGTAAATAAAGTAGAGTATACTACTCGCAATAATGGCTATTATTCCCTTGGAATGTTACTCCCTCGCCGCTAACGCGGCTCAGTTCGTAATAATCCTCGGGAATAATAGCTATCATTATTGACTCGTGGTATAATCTACTATTATACATTAGTCGTAAATAATAGTAGATTATACCACGAGTCAATAATGATAGCTATTATTCCCGAGGATTATTACGAATTGAGCCGCGTTAGCGGCGAGGGAGTAACATTCCGAGGGAATAATAGCCATTATTGCAAGTAGTATACTCTACTTTATTTACGACAAATTAATTTATTTAAGATTTTCAATGAACAAATTTCATCCGTCTCAAAATTTTCAATACAAATCCACAAACACTACACGTTTGACACTGACACTTGTGGAATAATGACCATTAATCCCGCTACTCTTCATTAATCCCTGGAGGAATAACATATGTCATTATACTGCCAAAATCACAAATATAATACGCACATTATACATTAGTCGTAAATAAATAGTATTTTTTATTCTGATTCCTAGCTCTGCTCGCTGAATCTCAAAGAGATGATCCTTGGAAACGTGATTCCACCGAAAACGTAGAAAACCTTTTTTTATCTAATAATGTAGCCCTTCTTGAAATTTAAATTATTTTCAGAAAAGGATTGCTCGCTCTGCTCGCGGAATATCAAAGGGAAGATCGTTGGCAGCGTAAATCCACTAGAAACATTAAAAACGTTTTTCACGTGCAGCACTTTCTTGAAATTCAAAATATTTTTGGGTCTAGTTGTTCCCTCCACTCGCCAAATCTCAAACAGAAACTCTTTGGAAACGGGAATGGACCAAAACGGAATAATTATTTAGCCATCCTATTAAAACTTTGCACCTTAACATAGCACAACTTTAATTTAGAGATATTTCTTAAAACCTAATAAATAATCGGGAAATGTTTATATTGAAATCGGTCTAACTTCAATGTTGAGAATGCAGCTTATGAGAAACTATGTGTTGCACTAAAGTGTTCACCATTCAACACCTAGTGACCCAACCCTGAAATAAAAAAGTCACCTAACTCATTTGTCTGTTTATTTAAGCTATTAGGTATTAATTTACTACGTGAATATGGGTTTATTTTATATACATCATATTTTTATTTAATTTAACTTAATTTCACTTTTTTTTCTAAGGATTGGGGCAATGAGAAGCTATACCGTACCCAAAAACAAGTCGAGAAGAACCCCTACGATCTTGAAGCATGGTCTATTCTACTCAGAGAGGCTCAAAGCAAGCATATTTCAGAAGTACGAGCTCTTTATGAGCACTTGATTACTATTTTTCCAAGTGCGTCCAGATATTGGAGGATTTATATTGAACATGAGGTAACAATCTGAGAATCTTGTTTTTGATTATTATTGTATGAGTTGAAATGTATTCTAGATTATATTACTCAACAAATCTATGTTTATTTTATTCCAGATCAAAGCCAGAAATTTTGAGAGAGTGGAAAAGGTAAAACTATTGAGATTATATTTAGCAATTTTGCTTCAAAATTCTCAAATAAATAAGTTTGAAATGAATGTTTTTAATAAATTTCAATTTTGTTCAAACAAATCTTTCATTAACTATTCTACAAATGTGTTAAGAAATCGGGAGGAAATTTTTCTAATCATGCATTTTATCAAAGTCTTTTTATTTACATTAGTACTTAATGTTAGAAAATTGATCTCATTTATTTCGATCTTTGCATTGATCTTGAAAGATTTCTTTCTGGTTTAAATCCCCAAGCAAACATTCAGGTACCAATTTGTATTGGACTGAAGAAACATTTTCCAATAAAACATAAAAGTATTGCAGACTTTTTTTACTCATTTAACAAATGTTCACAAATAGTATTAAATTATTATTGAATTATGGGTTTTCGCACTTTTTTTTAGAAAATAATTGATAATATATTATTATTTAAATAGATTGATTACTTTTTTGCATATTTTTGCAATTTTGTTTCATAATATGATATACCCTCACAATAAATATGTTTAACAAAATTATTTTGCTTTATGCTATTACACAAAATAACTAACCAACAAGAACAATTTTTTTCTACAGAAACACTTGCTTTTCCCTGAAGTTTGACTTCTTGTTGCTATTGTGTTTTTTTTTCTACATTAGCTGGACTTCTCTAGAAACAAAGTTAACAAAAAAATGGACTTGGACAAAGATAATACTTTTATAATAAAATAGCAAAACCTAAGTAATTTGAGAGAATTTGCTCTAGGTAATAAAAGTAAGATTTTTATGATAAAAATTCAAGATCCCTTATATAAAGTAAAAATGTTGACCAATATGTATTTTTCATTATTCTATTTTAATAAAAAACCAGATGGTAACAATATTAAACTAAGCAGAAATGAGGGTCAGCAATCTCTGTCTAGAAAGGGATCGGAAACGTTTTAAAGAATTCGAAGGAAATGAAACTTCCATGTAACTGATTTCTGCCCTTCTACTCTAGAAGGTTTTCTTGTAAAATGGATTTCTAAAACGTGCCAACAAACTTTGAGAATTTCTTCTTGACAAAACATGTAAATACACTAATCTCTTATATTACAAAAACATATTTGCAATGACATAGTTGGTCTTTAATTCAATAATCTATTTAAACAACAGTATTTTTACCCAAAAAAGAAAATGCAAAAACACCATCTAGTGTCTAGTCTATAGAAAACTGTTATGCCTTTTATTATCAAAACAAAATTATTTCATCAGCTGTTCCAAAGATGTCTTATACGGATTTTGAACATTGAATTGTGGAAGTTGTATTTGACCTACGTAAAAGAGACTAAAGCGTCTTTGCCGTCTTACAAGTAAGTATTTTTATCCTAAATTTTTAGTTTTTTTTTTTTTCGTATAAGTAATTACAGGGGAGCTCCCCTGATCTTGATCTGGATTAGTTGAAATTTAATTATTGAACCTCTTTAAAATTTACGAATATGTAATTAAGTGAGAGCACATTTGAAGGAATACATAGTTTGGAAATTTTCAAATAAAATAAGATATTTCTTCTTGTAATGTTTTTGTTTCTGCTAGAATGTCGTCGATATAGATTAAAACTTTATTTCCTTCCATAAGATTCAGAAAAATAGTATGAATGTTTCATAAAAACAGAGAAGTAAGTCTGAAAGGAATTTGAAAAAAAAAATCATACTGCGAAAAAGTGGTCAAAAATAGGGTATTTTCAATTGAAGATTCCTCTATACTACCTAAAGAGCACTTTTCAAATCAAAAGTCTTCGGCCATTTTGGCTGTATCCTATGAAACCCTGTACAAACAGAAGGGGGTGATTCTTTGGTTTATTTTATTACTGAAGTTTCTAATAAACATAGGTCCGCAAACTCTTCGTTACCGATCTACAGGGTAGTGAAATTTAAATATATTTTTAGCTTTTTCTTAATAGCTCTTGCAATTTTTGAGGGATTAGCTCAAATTTGAAATATAGGTTACACAACAGGAGCTAAATGATTGCACATGTCAAACGTTGGGCAGAATCTTCAGGGTGATGTTTTTTTCAGGGGTCATGTTCCCTTTTCTCCCCCTGAACTTTTTTGCAGTTTGCCGCGTTTGAGTCTAAAAAGCAAAATAATTTTATGTCATACCAATACATTATTGTGGTTTTATACCTTAGATACCGTCTACATAATTCATCACTTTATGCCCGTGCGGGCATAAAGTATAGTCTGGCTAGCCAAACGGCGAACTCCAAAAGAATTTGCTGTTTTGCCAAACTTGACGGAAACAATGATAAACAAGTTAGTGACATATTTTTTTTACTGTATGGGCATGTGTAGTATTTCGTAATAAAAAAAAATCCGGCAACATTGCGAAATGATGGATGTGGAGAGGCGTGATTATTCAGAGGCATGATTCTATTGGTTAGATTCTGAACGACAGCACGCAGTGGCGTGGTTATTGGCGAAACTAGATAATTTTTTTCCTAATAATTTTATTGGTTTATTTCCTTGGTGTTTCCGGTGCCACTGAACCGAAAGACATGGCTGTCATCAGGCGGTGTCAGTGGATATTTTTAGGTTACGCCCCAGTTTTCTTCCCCCTTTCGTCTCTACCAACTTACCACTTGCCAAACTATACACATTATGGCCCGCGCAGGCATAAAGACGCCAAAAACAGTTTTCGATTAACTTATTCTTTATTAACAAAATATAAATTTACACTTATAATTATATTATTTTTGTCAAAAAATGATGATGTTTGCACACTGATGACAATTTGCGAAGTGACACTTTTTTCCCAGGTATTTATTATTCACAACCAACTGGTATGACATAAAAGTTTGTATGCACCACGGGTACTAATAGATATATACCCTCGGGCGACATACGAAACCCTCGGGCCAGAGGCCCTCGGCTTTGTAAGGCTGTCGCCCTCAGGGCATAATGATCTACTACTTGATACATAAATAACTATTTCTACCTTATTCAGAAACTTTTTGTTCTCCTGTAGTTTTTTTGAATCACCAACCCTTATCGAGAAAAAAAAACAGATATCTGTAATAGGGAACTTGCAAGTGAACTAAAATTTTCCAAAGGACCCTGCACTCTGCACACCTCTTATGGGTTTTTGATTTTCTGTTAAACTCAATGAAATTTTGGTATGTGGTATATCTTGACTTCCTGATAAAAAGTTCTCATAGGCCCAACCCGAACCTATGAATAGTTTTCGAGATACAGGTAGTTTGATGTCCAAGCATTGAGGTAGTGTCCAAGAAATGTACACATTTTATATGCATTTACATCTACCTGTCACCTGAGCGTGTGGATACCTGTCAATCCTGGTATATTATTAGGTGACAGTTAGATGTGAATACATATTAAAAGTCACTGTAATTAAAAGATATGCTGTGTTAAAAGTGTACATTTCTTGAAAATCGAACAACCTGTATCTCGAAAACCATCCATAGTATCGGGTTGAGCCTATGAGAACTTTTTATCAGGAAATCAAGATATACCACACATCAAAATTTCATTTAGTTAGGCAGAAAACCAAAACCCCATAAGAAGTGTGCGGGGTCCGTTGTTTTAAATCGATAGTTTATACTGCACAATATTTATATGACCAGTTTTTTAACTTATTATACCGCCCTTGTTACACAAAAAAATAATACTAAAGAAGGAGGCACGATTTACATTGAAAATAGGCCCCCGTAAATTTCAACCAAATTTCAATATTTTAAAGGTATCATCATTGCAAAAGAAAATTTGAAATATAAAGAGGATCGTATGTCTGTGATAGCAGATATAGCTTATCAAAGTACGTAGATCCTGCAATGGTATGCATAGGAAATATCCCTACGTAGATTTTCTTGAATATCTCGAAAAATACTGATCCGATTTTGACGTTTTTGGGGTTTGATACCTACAAAAGGACCCCAAAACCGTCAAAACTGGATTAGTATTTTTCGAAATATTCAAGAAAATCTACGTAAGGATATTTCCTCGGATATTTCCTATGCATAGCATAGCAGGACCTACGTACTTTGACAAGCTATATCTGTTATCACAGACATACGATCCTCTTTACATTTCAAATTTTCTTTTGCAATGATGATATCTTTAAAATATTGAAATTAGGTTAAAATTTACGGGGGCCTATTTTCAATGTAAATCGTGCCTCCTTCTTTGAAATAAAAAATTTCCCGCCAAAACAATGCTTCCATGATGGCTACCTTTTATGACGTCACGGATCTGTAAACAAAGCTGTCAATAGGGAACTAGTAAGTAAAAAAAAATACAAAAGCAGTCCTTTACAATATTCTTCATCCATGGCTACAATTTTCACAAAACGCAAACTTTAACATACTTGAATAACATAAAAATATAAAAAATAGCACTACGTCAGCAAGAGTTCGTTTGCTGCGTTTGTTGTTTACAAAATCTTGATGTCACGAGCGCTGTCATATTGAGATTTCGTGTTTTCGCGCCAAAGTTTTTGATTTGAATTTCAATAAAAATTTGTTCCAACAACGTATATAAATTAAAATAGAAAAAAATGAAAACTATGTAATATCTAATCACTAGAAGTATCTAAAAAAAAATAATTTGAGAAATATGAAAATTCCCTATTAGCTAGATGGAACTGCAGCGACTCAATGGACCATAAACCTGATTATCAGCCTCGTTTTTGGTAATCGCCGCCATATTGGTGTATCACCATTTCCGACGTCATAACTAAGTCGCTGTTTGAAAAGCCTACGTCAAGGCGAGAAATAACATGCTGGCTACGTCACAACTGGTGATTTGGCGGGGGGATTTGTTCCACACAGGCCTTATGAGGATAGGCTATCCTGTAGTAGTAGTGTGTGTCATCCTTGTTTTCTACCTTCAGTGGCGACAATGGAGGTCTCGCCGCCATATTTTTGCTCATTTTCAATGGGAATCTAGAAGTAAGACACGCCCTCGCCGCCATATTCTTGCTCATTTTCAATATAAATAGGTAGGTACATTAAAATTTCAACAACCCGTAGATTGTAAAGGAAGCATTTGTGGACCTATTTTTATCAGAAATTTTAGTCATATAATAAACCAAAGAATCACCCCCTTCCGTTTGTACATGATATTTAGAAACACCCTGTATATACAATATAGATATTTTGAACTCAAGATTAAAGGGGGTGTAACTCAAAAATGAAAGTTTTAGTACAAAAAAAAGAATAGATATTTAAACCGCATCTTGTTATAATGAACTGTTTTCGAGTTAGGGCGGTAGGGTGTGACGTCACACCGGCTTCGGAGGCATAGTTAAAATACATGAAGTAGCTCAAATTGTTTTTTTTTTACAACAAACCTGAGAAGTAGTCATTTTTCCATCTATTTTTCTAGGGAAAAATTGAATTTCTCTTCCTAGGTTAATAATGAAAAAATACGTAGGTCAATAATGACCATGACGTCATGACGCAAGGATATTGTCACAACGTAACAGGTTGTTATTGGTTCAATTTCAATTTCAAACTGTCAATTCAAAAAAAAGCAGGTTCCTGTATGTACAGGGCGTCCAAATTTGGATGGTTTTAATAGGAAACGTCAATTTCTGTGCGAGACAAAAAAATGAACCCCCCACTCCGAGGCTCAGATTTCTTGAAATTTTGATTGGTGCAAACCGCATTTTGATATCTTCAACCGTTTAGCCGCTAGAGGGCGATTCTCGAATTTGAGCAATACTGTTAAATCTTCATAACTTTTTTGTTTATAAAAATAACTGATTTCCGTAAAAACTTCCTAGGAGCACTTTTTCATGCAGAATTCAGTGACGTTTTCAGTTTTTTTTCTATTGTGCCTCGATTTCAAGATATTGACCAAAATCCGATTTTTTTCAATGGGACACCCTATATATTAATAGCTCTCTTAAATTTCGATAGGTTTATTCGTTTTTATCCATAAGAAACAATGTGTTAAAAAACGTCTTTATAAACTGCTGGACACTCGAACTTTCACATATACAGATTTTTAGACCAAATTCAAAATTCCATATTTTACACACAAATAAAAAAAATTTAATGCGGGGCGGTTTGTGGATTTTAATAGCTTGTTTTTTGCGGATAAAGCTTGACGTAAATTTCTAATAGGACCATAGGGTTACGATATACGAGGCGATAAAATTCAGTTTTGCTTAAAAATTTGTATGTGTAAGTTCAAGTGTCCAGCAGTTTATTTGTAAGGAAAATGAGAAAGGTGTCTTTCTAACTCATTGTTTCTTTATGACAAAAACCAAAATAGTTTTTTTTCTGGAAAACTGTTAGAGATAAACGCATCGAAATTTGTGTCATTGAAATCAGCAAAAGCAGAGCTTTTCAAAGAGCTATTAATATATAGGGTGTCCTATTGAAAAAAATCGGATTTTGGTCAATATTTTTAAACCGAGGCCCAATAGAAAAAAACTGAAAACGTCACTGCTTAAAAAAGTGCTTCCAGGAAGTTTTTACGGAAATCAGTTATTTTCATAAACAAAAAAGTTATGAAGATTTCACAGTATTGCTCAAAATCGTGAATCGCCCTCTAGCGGCTAAACGGTTGAAGATATCAAAATGCGGTTTGCACCAATCAAAATTTCAAGAAACATGGGCCTTGGAGAAGGGGGTTCATTTTTTCATCTTGCTCAGAAATTGACGTTTCCTATATTAAAGGGGCTGTGACCCTAAAAAACGACTTAAGCTACTCAAATCAAGAAAAAAATTCTAAGATCTCTCGTGAAAACCGCAGTCCTGTATTCAGAATAGTCTCCGAGAAAATTCCTTGTGAAGATCAATTATGCAGAAAATTGTCATGTCACAACCGCCGCAATCGCAGTCTTCTGGTCGTTCAGTCGTCAGTGAACCGTACCCTATACTTTGAGTATAGGGTATAATACCTATGAATTCTCAGACGTGTTAAAACTGAACTGAAAATTCAGTGTGACGTCACAAAAGCGTAGTTGTTACTTTAAACCGCCCTAACTCGAAAACGGACCATCGTAGCAAGATGCGGTTTGAATAATTATTCTTAGATTTTTTTGCACTAAAACTTTCATTTTTGGGTCACACCCCCTTTAAAACCATCCAAATTCGGACACCCAGTACATTATAGGAAATTACCATAAACTGTTTATAGAGGGCAGCACTTCCGACAAGAAAAAATAATTTGAGCACAGAAGACTTCAAACCTATTTCGTTTTTTCTACTAGCAGTAGTAAAAAAAAATCTATATATTCCTCGGTAGAGAAAGTCATTATATACCTTACGCATTATAAACCTCGGCATTTCGCACCTCGGTTTATAAAAGCGCTCGGTATTTAATGACCAACTTCTGTACCTAGGTACCTATATAATGTACTATTTTGGGTCAGCGCAACACAAATGAACAAACCTCTTGATAATAGAAATAATCAAAGAACCACATGCAAACATCTTTTAAAGGATAAGAAAGAGTGTAGCTTATATTTTTATTACCACGCATTTTTCAATTAGCATTATTTTTTAAAATTTGGATTCTTTCAGGGAAAAAATGGCCCAAGCCTACGATTTCGCTCTCGACAAAATTGGCATGGACATTCACTCTTTCAGTATCTGGAACGATTATGTAAATTTCCTGAAAGGCGTCGAAGCTGTGGGGTCGTATGCAGAAAACCAAAAAATCGGCGCTGTAAGAAAAGTCTACCAGCGGGGCATTATAACTCCAATGACTGGCATGGAAAGTTTGTGGAAGGATTACATTGTGTTTGAACAGAACATCAACCCCATAATTGCTGAAAAAATGAGCATCGAAAGGAGCAGGGACTATATGAATTCTAGAAGGGTAGCCAAAGAGTTGGAAGTGCAAATAAGAGGGATCAACAGAAATGCTCCTAGTGTACCACCAAATGGAAGCCCTGAAGAAAGGAAACAGGTGGAATTATGGCAGAAATATATTGGATGGGAGAAGAGTAATCCCTTGCGTACAGAAGACACTGCGCTGCATACAAAGAGAGTTATTTTTGCTTTGGAGCAATGTTTGCTTTGTATGGGCCATCATCCAGATATTTGGTATCAAGCTGCGCAATTTTTGGAACTCAGCAGCAAAATTTTGGCAGAGAAAGGGGTAAGAAACCATTTTGAGGTCCTACAGTTACCCAGAGAATGTTTTAATCAATTTTTACATTGTTTTGCAATATAGGTAAAAAAACTGTTACTATGTATTTAGGTATGTAATTACATCTGACTCATCTACTTGTACTGTCTCCCTTAGGACCACTTCTTAAAGGAGAAATAGCTGCTTAATGCAGACATGTATAGTTTATATGAAGTCAATCCAAACAGCATAAAAAATTTGATTGACTGGAAGAGGCCGTTCAGGAATGTGTAGTTGGGTTTGGGCAAGGAAATATTCATACAGGGTTTGGTCATCACAAAATTGGGTCATTTTCATCGGGATGTATTAGTAAATTAGGCAGTCCCGGTACGCGACTCTTTTATTCAGCTGTTCAGATTGACTTCGTATAAAACTTACAAATTTTGCTATTTGTACTTTTGATTCAACTTGAACCAAAATAACGTAGATTTGTGTCTTTAACACAAAATAAAATTTTCATGCCAATCATGCCCTCATAATTTGGACATACAGTTTCTACAACTTCCAAGAAATAACTAAATAAAATGATTCTGAAAATAATGGTGAGAGCTTCCAAAAGTGGACACTTTATAAGCTGAAATTTCTTGAACCAACCTGAAGAAGTGGCAAAACATGCATTTTAATAATTATGTCATGTTAAAATGTCCCATTACTACATAATGTGGGCCCGGGTGTACCTATTTATTTCAAATTTAGATTTTCCTGGAGTTTCTGAATAGTTAATAATTCAACACAAACCCAGTTACAAATTTCAGAAATAACATTATTCAATTCATTATTAATAAATATCTTTTGTTCTTAGGACATAAATGCTTCAAAACTATTCAGCGAAGAAGCGGCACACGTTTTTGAAAGGGCCACCAGTTCGCTTTTAAACCGTAACATGCTCCTGTACTTTGCTTACGCAGACTACGAAGAAGGACGCATGAAATACGAAAAAGTCCATCAAATTTATTCAAAATATTTGGATATCAAAGACATTGATCCTACGCTGGCCTACACTCAATATATGAAGTTTGCCAGAAGAGCTGAAGGCATTAAATCGGCTAGAAGTGTGTTTAAACGGGCCAGAGAAGATCCTAGATCTCAATATCATATTTTTGTTTGTGCGGCTCTGATGGAGTATTATTGTTCGAAGGATAAAAATATTGCATTCAGGTAATTTTGTGATCTTCAAAAGTAAGCATTTTTTTAACTGTGACTTTTATTTTAGGATTTTTGAATTGGGTTTAAAAAAATTTGCCGATATTCCTGAGTATGTCACTTCCTATATTGACTATTTGTCTCACTTGAATGAAGATAACAACACCAGAGTATTGTTTGAAAGAGTCTTATCCTCAGGAAGTCTTGGAAATGAAAAATCTGTCGATATTTGGAATAAATTTTTAGAATTTGAATCTAACATAGGTGATTTGCCTTCCATAGTTAAAGTTGAAAAAAGACGAGCAGAAGTATTATCGAAAATCAAAGAGTTTGAAGGCAAAGAGACTGCCCAACTGGTGGACAGATACAGATTTTTGGATCTGTACCCCTGTACAGCTCAAGAATTGAAAAGTATAGGATATACTGAGGTTATAAACTTTACATCGGGAGTGGCAGGAAGAAATCACTATTTTCAGTCTATAATTAATCAAGAAGTGGAAAGACCGCTACCAAAACCCGATTACGCTCAAATGGTTCCCTATAAGCCCAAGAATAAAGTTTTACCTGGTGAACATCCAGTGCCTGGTAAGAATTTGAACATTGTCCAATAACCAACCAATATATGTGATTTAATTCTATTTTTTAGGTGGATCATTTCCGATGCCTCCAGCAGCTGCCCATCTATGCACATCATTACCACCACCAAATTGTTTCAGAGGTCCCTTTGTACACATTGATATTTTAATGGACATTTTCAACAGACTGCATTTACCAGAGCAAGTTCCTGCCCCCACAGAACACGGAGACGTGAGGCTTTTTGACATTGCCAAATCGGTTCATTGGATTGTGGAAGAAAATGGTGGTTTAGGGGTTAAAAGGCGAAAGAAACTAGGATTAAGTTTGGATGGATCTGATGATGAAGATTTGCATTTGCCTCCAATGAATGATATTTACCGACAGAGGCAACAGAAGAAAGTTAAAAATTAGATTCATATATTATGACTATAATATTGTGGTTTGCTAAGAAGAAAATAATTTGATTATAAAATTTATATAAAAAAAAAACAATTTTATTGTTTTTATAATCTGCACAATTTATTATCTATCCTCTACCACCCTCTTGCTGATTTCCTTTCAAAATATCTTTTAACAGCTTCATCAAAGATTTCCCCAACAGTCCTTTTTTTCCATATATCGATTTTAGGCTTTTTAGGTTTTTCATTGTCATTATTTTTCTCATCTTTTTCTTCATCATCGCCTTTCTTTGCCAGGGCAGCATTATCACTCAAAACATTTCCTTTAGCTGGCAATTGTAATTTTTCACCCTCATTTTCAACTGTTTTATCTTTTTCTGTCTCATCTTTTTTGTCAACAGTTTCTTCATCATCTGAAGAATCATCTACACTAAAATCTGAATCGGCGTCAAGATTTGAAGGCAAGTGGGCTTTTTGAGTTTCAGTTTTTTCACTTTCTGAAACAGATTTTTCATCGTCACTATTGATGTCTTTTCGTGATCTGTATTTACGTCTTTTGCCTCCGGCTGTTTTACCAGTTTTTGTGTCTTCACAACTACTGGATTTCCGTTTTTTTGACGTGGTTGCTTCACTTGTATCTTCTTCTTTGATATCATCTTTCTTTGTTTCTTCATTATCACTGCTAACTTCTTTTTTAATATCATTTTCTTTTTTCTTATCATCAAAATTCACTTTTTGATCATACAGATGTCTGTAGAATCCATCCAAATTACCTTGCTTAGTGACGTCACCAATAGCTTCCAAATATGCTTCACGTTTTTCTTGTTCTTCTAAAACTTTGAATTCTTCCAGTTTCTTTTTGTAGGCTGATGTTACAAAGGATTCTTTGTCTTTAAATTCTTCGCCTGAAAACAAATTATTCAAAAAAAAGCTGAATTAAGGAAATTAATGAGTTTTACCTTCTTCTTCTCTTTCCTTTTGCACCTGTCTCTCAACTCTTCTCTCATGTTCACGTTTCCTTCTTTCAGCAGCTTGTAAAAGTTTGCTGATATATTTTGGTTTCTTGTCAATATCTTTCCTTGCCAATTTCGATTCCTTCTTTTTGGTTTCCATTGCATCATAAACTTCATCGTATTGGTAAACTGTTGGATCTTCCTCTAGAGCCTGAAAGTGTCAATTCGCAAAATGTTTTGTGAGCATTATTATTAGGAAACTGGCTTACTTTTTGTTGATTTATAATATCTTGTTTTTTCACTTTGGTGCTGCCAGTGGGTTTGAAAGATTTGGGCGAGTCGGAATCTGAGTCTTCATCGAAAATTGAAGGTCTGCTTATTGGTATTGGCCCTGTAGCCTTTTTATTTGGTTTAATTAAGCCATATCTGGAAATTAACACAAAATTTGTTGAATTATGGATAATAGGAAATTCAATATTTCGGTTTTTGAGGCCTCGAGTATGTTTCAGCGATTGTTTTTTACTCGAGTACTTACTGTTTAGCCATGCTTCTCAGTTTATTATTAACAAATGACGGCAAATTGTTGCAATAAATATAGAAATACGAATACAAATTACAAATTGTTTAAATAAGTAAATAAAAACATATACCCAAATTTGTAGGTTAGGTACGTAGTAGTAAGTAGTGACAAGTGACACATAATAGCGAATTCTTTTGGTAAAATGTACTGCACGAGGCGTTTCCGATTGGTAGATTCAGTGCGGACTGAGTGTATTTGCATCCTTTTATTCGACCTGTAGAAGAAAAAGACAGGAATAGAAAAAATTGCACTAGTTCTGCACTAGATCTACCAATCGGAAACGCCAATAGATAGGTTAAGTGCAATCCGAAACGATCATAACTTGTTGTTCGACCTGCCGCGTCCTCATAAGTATTTTGGTCATCTCCACCCATTTTCAACATTTAATAGATTATCGACTTTTTCTGCCATTGCCGCTGTTCAATAAGGATAATACGCAATACTAATACTAACTACAGGATTGCTTATCGGCCTCGTTTTTGATAATCGCGATCATATGCTGTAGCACCATTTCCGGCGTCATTAACAAACCGTGCGTTCGGTATTTTGATCTGAGTTCTCCGAGCTTGAATTTACCGTTCATCACGTTCGTTTATTTAAAAACTGTACTCGGTGGAGCTTCATTCGCGTTTGTTTATTAAAATTTCTGAAACTCTGATACAAGGCGTGCCCGTTTATTCGATCTGTGCACACCGTTTGCTCGAAATTGCTAAATGCCGTTCGTTTATTCTAATTTTCGCGTTCGTAAATATGTCGAGAGAGCGTATCGAGTTCGCCCATTTCGCTCCGTACTTCATAACCTCTAACTAATCTGCCAAAAAAAAAAAAAAAATATTTTTCTGATTTTTTTTGCTAAAAGATGAAATGAGTTGAGGGGCCCACAAGAAAAAAAAACAGACAAAGTGGGGTCCGAAAACAGCATAGTTTGACAAATATTTGACCCTAAAAATCATACGAGAGCTAATAGGTCTGTTTCTGCAGAAATCACAAACCAACTAGAGTGAATTTTGATTGAAACTGTTTTCTGACAGTTTCTGACTGTTTTCAACCAATGAAATTCGCTCGGACTGGTTTGTGATTTTTGCAGAAACGGACGTTAAGGCGTTTTCTCGCATCTCAAATGTTTCAAAACATTTTTGAAAACTGGTTTAAGTAATGTCACCATGACGTCATAATTTCTCGGCACGAGAAAATGGTTTGAAAACTTGGATTGGATTGTATTTCGAAACGGTTTGAACCAATTTTGACGTGACGTCATGGGTTTATCGCGAGAATGTACTGTTTCAAAACAGTTTTGAGCCAGTTTCAAAAAAGTGGACGCGAGAAAACGCCTCTAATATGATGATGGTCCCAGTCAAGGAGAATACTCACTCTGAGGAGTGCTTATCGGCCTCGTATTTGGTAATCGCCGCCATATTAGTTTTCAACTGTTTTCAACCATTGCCGACGTCATAACTATGTCGTCAGCTATTTAAACAGCCTACGTCAAGGCGAGAAACGCCATGCTGCTTACGTCACAACTGGTTGTTTGGCTTAGAGGTGAAGAGGGGGATTTGTTACACACAGGCCTTATGAGGATAAGCCATCCTGTAGTAGTAGTGTGTTTCATCCCAGTTAGGTACTTTTGGTGACGATGGTACCTATTTACATTACAATTATTAAGAATTTGTTGTTGAGGGTATAAGAATTATCCTATTTCTATTTTTGTTTTTTATATTGTTCAAGTAGGCTTGAGCACAAGCGCTGCTTTGTGGCAAATTCATTAGTTCAGTTTATTACATTGAAAACAAAGAAACGAACAACACCGGTCATTTGCGGCGTTCTCCATGTCTTAAAAATCGAACCAAAAGTTTCCAGAACCGTTACAGGAGAAAATCTGATTTTACAGATTGGGGCAGTTTACTATTATTTCACGAAATTCAAGGCATATTGCCCTTTGCATTTTTTTTTATCTAACAAGTTAATCCTGCCACAAAACCCAGATCTCTGGATCTTGTAATCCAAAGTTAAAATTTTCGCGAAAATTCGGTTGCGTCACACACTCACAAAAACTAAACAACTTTAAACTAACAAAAACAAAATAGTTATTTTCCTACGACCACATACGAAAATCACAAAATTCGCACTAGTTGGTTCTTCGGAAAGTGCTAAATATTACACGCGTGCTGAAAGTACTTTCAATACGCGTGCTAAAAGTACTTTCAGCACACTTGTGAAAAATACTGTTGACATTATTTGTGATTGACATAAGAATTCACTTTCAATACGTGGATTGAAAGTACTTTCAGCACGTGTGTTGAAAATGAAAAGAAATAAAATAAGAGAAAATTGATGTAAATCGGTTTCTGGTAGTAGGAAAAATGGTGTACATCACTCGTAAGAAAGCTTCTTTCATACACTCGTGTGAGCTTTCTCACTTTCTACACTCGTAATGTAATATATGTACTATTACCTAACACGTGTGAATAAGTGCATAGGCGCCGGAACTTCAAAATTACTATGGGGGCTCGGGCTCCAAAAAAAAAAACACAAGTAAAATTATTATACAGACAGGACCAGTAGGCTACTAAACATATAGGCTTAAATGGGACCAGTTGACTGATACATATTTTACTGCAGGATCGCCACACTGGATCATTGATCCACTTTGCATATTATTGAAATTCGTGAATCTACGGAAGCTCGGCAGTTCTCGGCTTTTGCAGCACCGCTTCGATTCGCCTTAACCGAGTTGAAGCTTATTCGTCTTATTACTTAAAAATGTGTCTAGTGGAATGATCGGGCCTATATATAAATTTTCCATTATATACTAGGTAAAATAAGCCAGTGTAGGCATTTATGATCAAAAGGGAGTGAACTCTGCACCTACGGAAAGGTTCCGTTTGTTCCATTGATTGTGTGCCTGCCGTATGTATAAAGCCTAGTACTCATAACTGCGAAATTCGCATTTTTTTGACATTGCGTTGATAATTTGACGTTCCATGCGTGTATCAAACGTCAAATTGTCGAATGAATGTCAAAAAAATGCGAATTTCGCAGTTATGAGTACTAGGCTTTACGCTGGAAAATTATGGTAGGTCTCCAATTGGGTGGTTACACACGGACGTAGATGTCTTAATACATATACGTGCATACATCAACGTGCAAACAACAACGTGCATGGCGCTTTTGTACAGACGCTCGCACAAAACTGCAGTCTTGCTATTTTTGCTACAGTGTTCCGAGTGTGCATACAAAATTGCACATTCAAAAACGCGACGGTATTTTGCATACACTTGAGGCGGTTACACACGGACGTGGATGTCTGAAAACATGTACGCACATACATGAACGTGCAAACAAAAACATCAATGGGCGGTTACACACCGACATGGATGTCTTAAATACATATACGTGCATACATCAACGTGCAAACAACAACGTGCATGGCGCTTTTGTACAGACGCTCGCACAAAACTGCAGTCTTGCTATTCTTGCTACATTATTCCGAGTGTGCATACAAAATTGCACATTCAAAAACGCGACGGTATTTTGCATACACATTGATGTTTTTGTTTGCGCGTTCATGTATGTGCGTTCATGTTTTCAGACATCCACGTCCGTGTGTAACCGCCTATTGTGCATATAATATGTGCATTTACGTTTGATAGGTGATAGATATATTCGAAAAACCGTTTTCACGTTTGTAGAGGATTTACGCTTCCGAGAATCTCCGCTTCGAGGTTTGGTAAGCGTAGCGAGCAATCGAGAACTCAAAAATAATTTCAGTCCTAAAAAGGTGTGTGCAGAAGGATTTTCAATAGGTTGCCGTCTAGAATAAAGCAGATTCCAAACATCAAAGTTTAACGCTCAAACTAGAGAAGAGTTAGGTACCGGGTGTCAAGTAAGAAAGTACCACCCCTTGTAACTGTTTCATGTACGATCGAAAATAAATAAGTTACAGGGGATGTTACTTAATAACTTCACACCCTGTACTAATAACCGCTTATTACTCAGTGGGTGAATTTCCTAATGACAATTCTACAAACAAAATTTTATTAACGCATTTAGCTAGCGAGAGCTGACTGGTAAGATATACGGTTTAACACCTTCCAGTAGGCACTTGATCAATTGATGAAAAAGGACGTACCACTAGGCCCTCAATCGGTGACTGAACAAAGGACCTACTGGTAGGCGTACGATCGTTGGATGACAAAGAGGACTTACCGGTAGACGTAGGGTTCACTCCCTATTTATATAAATGTGATGTAAACATATCATGAAAAAAAAAACAAAAAGAATATAATAATTCCAATCCTACTTTTTGAAAATACAGCTTTAAATACTACACAAAACATTCAAATTCTTCGTTAAAGTAGGTAATTAGGAGTTTAATATTTTTGTACCCACCCACTAAACTCACTACATACAAATCACTATGGGGGCTCTGCCCCCATAGCAAATTCACTATGGGGGCTCAAGCTCCCATTGCCCCCATGGTTCCGGCGCCTATGAATAAGTGGATAGTTATACATTTCCGCACGCAACGAGACGCGCCAGCGGAGTTCGTGCAAGCTGTAAGTGCGGAAAATACTTTACGCTCGTGTTAGGTACAACATTTTTCCTACGAGCCTGCGGAAATTGTTTGCTTTTTGCTCTACTAATAAAGGAAATGGTAAAAAATTTGAATTTTTAATTAAGTTTGATAACGCAATAAATTTAATAACAGAACATTAACAATTATTTCTATTACATATATGAGTAGAATTAATTATTTATGGTATAAAACTTGTTAAAGATGTCGATATTGGTCAGTATAAAAAGTTGATAGCTTGCCTAAGGGAAAAAAAGATAGAGGAATTTCGAAAAAATCTAGAATTTTTGAGAGAAAAATTGAAAAAAAAAAAACAGTACGTGAAAAACTTTTTTTGCTCACAGCGTGCGTGAAAAACTTTTCGTGCATGCCGTGCGGTAAATTTTATCTCACGCACGCTGTGCGGAAAAGTGGTACTTTCCGCACGCACGAAGGAAATCAATTTTACTTTTATACTAGGTTAGTAGGTTCAGAATTTTTTTAAATTGGCGCTCGCTGTAAACCAACCCCAAGAACATTCTAAAATAGTATAAATAGGTCAAAAAAACGAATTGCCAAACGTTATATTCTTATCAAAATCACCTTTTTCACATTTAAAATTGACGAAAAAACAAGCACAACCTGAAGCGCAAGCAACCCATCGGGGCCTGCGAGTGACGTCACCACTATAAGCTGTTAATAGTGGTGACGTCACTTACAGGCCCTACCGATTTGCGAACGTAGCCTTATTTAGGGTGCGTACGATAAACCAACTATTGACACTTTTTACCCTGACCCGTCATTAATGTCGCACTTTTTACATCATTCGCATCGTTTAGCGTTCCATATTCCCGGTGTAAATCAATGAACTATAGCCAAAAACTGGAATGCTAACACATAAGGACGAACGTGAAGCCTAGTGCGGCTGCTGCGGAGGGGATACCTGTTTTTGTCGCACTCATTATGTTTAATGGCGAAAATTGCTTCCAGCACGTATTCCAATTGATGAAACCTGTGAAGGGAAATATGACAAAACTTTCGAAAACGTCATATTGTTGGAAACATGTTCCAACAATCATGCTATCTCTTTTTGATGGCAAAATATTTTTATACATATAAAGTTTGCAACACTGCAGCGTTGTCGTCATGTCTATTTTGTCATGTCTGTCAATATATTGCGCGCCATTTTTGTCATTGCAGCAGTGTAGCTTGGAGCTTGTCCACGTTAACAAGCATCCAGAAACCTTTTCACATTTTAATAAATTTTATAATCTAGCTCTGCCCTGTTAGGCATCTAAGCAAGCTCTGGCTTCTTGTCATCTTGTAGTAGTAATTGTAAATAGTGTAAATATTGTGTAAATTGTTGTAAATATAGTGTCAGTGAAAAGCGCGTGTGTTTTAGTTCCCTATCCAGTCGATCATCCAGTCCACCTAATTATACAGTCCACTAATTATCAAGTTATTTATCGTCCATTATGTGGTTTTGCACATAATTTTGGCCAGTTCGAGCCGGATACTGGATAGTTCGGAACCTAAAAGTGCTTTAAAAACCCTCAAAAAGTGCCTTTTTAGTGGTTATTGATTGTTCCATCGTGATTTTTGGCGCCATGTGATGCAAAAAATCAATCATCCACTGTGCAGTCTGCACGTGTCTCAAACAACGTTGGGTTCCACGTGCCACCAGCGAAGGTTTCCGCCGGAACCGGAAGTGCGTAAGTAGAGTGGGGCGGAGCAAACAAACTTCACTTGTCAAATTCAAAAGGGTGCTTCTTTTTCTCGTCTGGTTCAACCCAAGTCACCCCGGGTGCAGTATCCTTGCTTGGTGCAATGAAGTACAGCCCCGGAGCAACGAACATGAAAGTGAGAGTTCACCACCCCGACAGCTTAACCTCAAATTAAATGTAAAACATTTGTTTACGTTTTGTTGTTTGTTGTTTGTGTATTTTGGATTTTTGCAGTGAATTTGAGTGAATTCGCATTATTTTTGAAAAACTGAATTTTTCGCATTAATTATTGCTATTTTTTCATTATTTATTTAAAGGATGAACAATTATCCGTTTTTCGTTTTGTTAAGTAGTTTTAAAAAAAAAAATCTAATTTATTAGGTAATTTTAAATTTTGTTTATAGATTTCTTTTGATATTTTCTTATTTTTTTGATTGTAAACTTTGTAAATATGGCTACCAAAAAGCAAATTGATAAATTATTGTCAAAGAAAAAGCAAGCAATCGACTCCATGGTTAGAATAAGTCGTTATATTTCCGATCACAAATCTGATCCTGACAGTGAGTATAAAACCGACCAATTTTTAGTTCGGAAGGAAATATTGCAGGACAGTTTTCAAAAGCTTAAAGACATTCAAGTTGAAATTCTGTGCCTTGATGGTAACTATGATGATTCAATTGATGATGTAGAAACTCTTTTTTATGATGTCATTGTAAGTATTAAAAATTGTTTACCTAAATCTAATTTACCAGGACCAGCTAATACTAGTAATTTAGCAACTAATATTGCTCAATCGGTTTCAATTCCACCTACTCAAAGTAATAATTTTATTTCTGCTGCTAAATTGCCCCCAATCGAGATACCTACCTTTGATGGAAAAAATTTAACCAATTTCAAATCTTTTATCGATATATTTAATGCTGTCATCGATAAAAATCAACAGTTAAAAGATGTTGAAAAGCTCTTTTATTTGAGAAATTATTTGAAGGGTGAGGCTTTAAGCTTAATTGATAATCTGCCACTAATAAATTCTTCATATCAAGGTGCCATAGATATTTTAAATAACAGATTTAATAATGAAACTATGATCATAAATTCACATATTTTTTCTATTTTGGATATTCCTGCCATACAAAAAGGTACAGCTCATGCACTTAGAGATTTTGTAAGTCGCATCAAGCAGCAAATTGGAGCTCTCAAAAACCTAGCCCAGCCTGTTGACAACTGGGACATGGTGACGATTTGTATTTTAAGTAGAAAAGTTGACCAATTTACCAACAGAGCCTATCAAATAGATCGTGATAGTTCCAAATTGCCGACTTTGGATGAATTCTTGGCCTATTTAGAAAATAGAGCTACAGCCTTAGAGGCAACTAGTAGTACCCCAGAGCATAAAACTAAAGAAAAGGTTTACGGTTTATTAACAAAACAAACCAATGTAAAATGTCCCTTTTGTTCAATATCTGGACATAAACTGTATAATTGTAAAAAGTTCAAATCCGTACTAGTAAAGGATCGTATATCTTTTGTCGACAGACAGAATTTTTGTAAATTATGTTTGAATATTCATTCTGGAAAGTGTAAAATGTTGTTTCGGTGTGGTATGTGTCAAAAGGAACACAATACCCTGCTGCATTTGGACAAGCAATGTGAAAATAATAATTTTCCCACTGAACGCAGAGTCATGTATTCCAATGCCTCACAGCAAGAATCTGTACTTTTACCTACCTTAAAAGTAAAAATTAAATCTAATAAAGGCAAATATATTTACGCCCGAGGTCTGGTTGACACCGGCTCTCAGATTTGTTTAGTAACAAACAGTTTAGTTGAAAAGCTAGGATTAAAAGCCTTTAATAGTTCTTTGAATATCACTGGCATATCGGAGACTAAAACTAAAATTAATAAATCAATAAATTTAAATATTGAATCTTTGGTTTTTGATTATTCAAAAAACATAAAGTGTGCGCTTGTTGACACTATTACAAGCAATTTGCCTAATGTAAGTTTTGATATTTCAGAGTTTGAAACGCCTCGGAATATTCATTTGTCTGATGACAGTTTTTACCGCTCGGGACCGATTGATTTTTTATTGGGTGCAAATGTGGCGTTTGAAATTTTTCTCTCGGAGAAGCTTAAATGCAACAATACATATTTTCAAAACACCCTATTCGGTTATATTGTAAGCGGTGCAATTTCTGCTTGTGCAAATGTCACATGCAATTTTTTTGCGTTTCACGCGACCTATTCAGATCTTGAAAAAACCATGTCTCAATTTTGGGAAACTGAGAAAGTCCCTGAGATATTTCCAGAATATCCCAGCGAGCAAGAAGCTTGCGAGTCTTGTTTTCAAAATTCTCTTGAAATAATAAATAACCAATATCAGGTGAAATTGCCACTAAAACAAACTGACATAAATTTGGGGGATTCATTTTCAGTGGCTATAAAGCGCTTTGAAAACCTGGAAAAAAGATTTAGAGTTAATCCTGATCTTTTCTCACAATATAAGAGTTTCATGGATGATTATTTGAATTTAAATCATGCCAAAATTGTCAATTACCCTGTAGAGGAGTTAAATAATGGTTCGATTTATTTCATGGCGCATCACCCCGTTATAAGGGAAGACAAAAAAACCACCAAACTCAGAGTTGTCTTTGATGGCAGCATGAAATCGAAACAAAAGAAATGTATAAATGACTTCTTGTACAATGGGGCAGTAGTCCAGAAAGACTTATTCGATATTCTTGTTTGCTTCAGAACTTATAAATTCGTAATTTTAACTGACATAAAACAAATGTACCGCATGGTTTTAATTCACCCGGAACACCGGCCATTGCAAAACATTCTGTGGAGAGATCATCTCGGTTCCTTACAGTATATTCAATTACAGACAGTCACCTATGGCTTGAAAAGCTCGTCTTTTTTAGCAACGAGGTGTTTGGCTGAGCTGGCTCACTCAGAAGGTAAAAAATTCCCTCTCGCAGCAAAAGCTCTTTTAAATAATACATACGTAGATGATATCTTATCGGGTTCTGACACAATTGAAGAGACCATAAAGCTTAGAGACGAATTAATTTCTTTATTGGGTTCACGATCATTTTTTCTGCATAAATGGTGTACCAATGAACCAAACATTTTGAGTGGCATCCCTAAAGATAAACAAAATTTCGATGAGGTTGATATGAGTAAGAATAATTTTACCGTAAAAACACTAGGCCTAACTTATGATACCATTTCTGATCATTTTAAATTGTCAACTCCTAAAGTTATGGACATCAATGAATATTTAACAAAGAGACAAGTACTCAGTTTGATCTCCAAATTTTATGACCCTTTGGGGTTGGCAGGCCCGATTTTGGTGGCAGCCAAAGTAATCATGCAAAAAATTTGGACATGCAAACTTAGTTGGGATGAAGTATTGCCCGATGATTTGTTGGACATTTGGAAAAGTTTTATAAAGGGTTTTATTAACATGCAAACTTTGGAGATTCCTCGGAATTTATATTTCACAAACGCAAATAGCATTGAGCTTGTAGGGTTTTGCGATGCGTCCATGATAGCATATGGAGCAGTCATTTATGTAAGAACATTTTTTCCTGACAGAGTACATGTAAATTTAGTTTGTTCAAAGTCTAGAATAGTACCTATAAATAAAAAACTTACCATTCCTAGATTGGAACTTAATGGAGCTTTGCTTTTAGCAAATCTGGCAAAAAAGGTGTCTATCTTATTGCAATCAAAAATTGATAAAGTATTTATTTATTCTGATTCGACCATTGTACTTGCTTGGTTAAAATCAGATCCTCTGAAATTAAACCCTTATGTGGCAAACAGAATTATAAAAATTCAAAACTTAACTTCAACTTTTAAATGGTTATATATTAACACGAAAGAAAATCCTGCCGATTGTCTATCCAGGGGTCTCGAGCCTCAGGAAATTGAGTCAAATAATCTGTGGTTCCACGGTCCAAACGTTCTTTCTGATATTAATTTTTGCCATAATGAGATTCCTATAGAAATTCCTGCTTCCTTGCCAGAAGAAAAATTTTTAACACAAGTCATAAAAACAAAGCCAAATTCATTTTTTGAAGATTTTTCATCCCTTAGAAGACTTCAAAGAGTTTTTGCCTATATACTTAGATTTGTTCACAATTCTGGAAAAAATTCTGGTGAAAAACTTGAGGGAAGTTTGAAGCTTTCAGAACTGGAACACAGTCTTAGAGTAATCATAAAATGTGAGCAAGACTTTTACTTTTCTAATGACATTAAATCTTTACTTTCCAATACCCCTTTAAAATCCTCATTAAACTCTTTGTCGCCGTTCCTAGATGGCAATGGATTATTGCGAGTGGGTGGAAGGTTACATAATTCAAACATTCCATATAATCAGAAACATCCTGTGATCTTGCCCAAGGAAAGTCACATCACCAAATTAATTATAATACAAGAACATTCAACTTTGTTGCACGCTGGACCAAGACAAGTTTTAGGTTCCCTAAACCTCAATTATTGGCTCATAAATGGAATAAGATTAATTAAAAAAGAGCTACACAAATGTGTGATTTGCTTTAAATTCAAAGCAAAATGTTCCACTCAATTAATGGGTTCCTTGCCGGAAAAAAGAGTCTGTTCAGCCAGAGTGTTTCAAAATGTCGGGGTAGATTTTTGCGGTCCCTTCCTCGTTAAGCAATCTCGAATTAGAAAATCCGTAAGTTCCAAGGCATACATAGCACTTTTTGTGTGCTTTTCAGTCAAAGCAATTCATATGGAACTGCTTTCAGACCTGACAACCGAAAATTTTCTAGCTGCTCTGAAGCGTTTTATTTCGCGGAGGGGGAAGCCCGCAAATATTTTCTGCGACAATGGTTCCACGTTTAAAGGAGCCGAGAATAAAATCAAAGAGTTTTATAACGAAACAGAAAAAATTGAAAATTATTCCCTTCAGGAAAAAATTACATTTAATTTTATACCGAGCTATTCTCCAGTTTTTGGTGGTTTATGGGAAGCTGGAGTAAAATCGGCAAAATTTCACATCAAGCGAGTCATAGGTAGCAATGAGCTTACCTATGAACAATTTAATACTCTTATTGTCCAAGTAGAAGGAATCACAAGATCCTTCAGATTTGGACTATTTGACCCCTGGTCATTTTTTGATAGGTGCGCCTATCACAAGCTTTCCTGACCCTGATTTGACGGAAATTCCCCAAGGTCGACTTAAGTTTTGGAAATTGTGTGTCCAGATGCAGCAGCATTTTTGGAAAAAGTGGTATCACGACTATCTAACGCAACTCCAAAATAGGCCAAAATGGCGTGATGAGATGCCTAACCTTAGGGAGGGCTTGTTAGTCATTTTAAAAGAGGATAATGTACCTTCTTATAAGTGGCCAATGGCAAGAATAGTTAAAGCAATACCTGGAAAGGACGCCAAAGTAAGGGTTGTCGAAGTGAAAACCAAAAAAGGTATTTATCTCAGATCGGTTACCAAGATTGCAGTGTTACCGATTGATGACAATAATTGTTAATAATATTTTTGAAAATTATTCACAAAATTCTGTACATATATTTGTAAAACATTTAGATTTATATTTATATTCAATTAGCTATACTCGTATATACATACTATGTGTTCCAGAAATGTTTTTAGCTTTAATTGTTAGTTAAGTTTTCGTTTACTGGATCATCATTGAAATCATACCTTTTTTTAAAAAAAAGGTTGCTTACTTTCTCTTTAATTTTTTTTTATTTTTTTTTGCTGGAAAATTTTACCTTGGTTTCATGTGAAACTCTAGGCCCCCCAGCATGTTGGAAACATGTTCCAACAATCATGCTATCTCTTTTTGATGGCAAAATATTTTTATACATATAAAGTTTGCAACACTGCAGCGTTGTCGTCATGTCTATTTTGTCATGTCTGTCAATATATTGCGCGCCATTTTTGTCATTGCAGCAGTGTAGCTTGGAGCTTGTCCACGTTAACAAGCATCCAGAAACCTTTTCACATTTTAATAAATTTTATAATCTAGCTCTGCCCTGTTGGGCATCTAAGCAAGCTCTGGCTTCTTGTCATCTTGTAGTAGTAATTGTAAATAGTGTAAATATTGTGTAAATTGTTGTAAATATAGTGTCAGTGAAAAGCGCGTGTGTTTTAGTTCCCTATCCAGTCGATCATCCAGTCCACCTAATTATACAGTCCACTAATTATCAAGTTATTTATCTTCCATTATGTGGTTTTGCACACATATGACAACGAGCAACAGAAAAAAACAACATTCGCCTTTGTGGCATCTGTCTTTCATCGCTACATTTTTTTGGCAGATATGGCAATGTGTGCGCAATCCAGTTATTAGCTATAGTTCATAGGTGTAAATAGTTTAGATGGTTTCCAATGGTTGCGTTCCAAAATCCATTTCAACACTTTTCTAATCTGCGATCACCTGAATCTGCAATAACTGCACCGCACTAACGCTAACCGGTTCAGACAAATCTTACGTTTCTCGACTGCGATTGATTTGACTTGGGAAATGATCTTAAAAAAAAAACAGACTTTACATAAATCGACGAAAAAACAAGCACAAGCTGAATCGCAAGGAACCCAGCGAGGCCTCCAGGTGACGTCACCACTATAAGCTGTTAATACTGGTGACGTCATTCGTAGGCTCTACCGTGTTGCGAACGTAGCCTATTTAGTTTACTCGATTAACCATTTCAGTACAGAGACTATGAAAATTTGGTCTGGAGGGCAAACATTAATTTATAGCCAATAATGACAATATTTTGGCATTTTCGTCAAGTTTTTAACCTAGAAAGCTTCGGATGACACTATTTTGCCATTTTTCCACCCGTTTTTAACCAAGGTGGGTTCGGCCTGCTCACTCCGTGCACTCATAAAATCATCGAGTAAAATAATTGATCTGATTTTTAAATTCATTAACCTGATGGAAAAATTTCTTTGACAAAGTTAAACAGAGGCAAAGGCATGATATTATTCATTATTATGGAGGAATCGAAGTTAATTTATAGTACCTAAAAAATCTGGGGGCGGATTACGAACTCTCGATTCGAACCGAAACCGCCATGGATTTCGAACGCATTCTGATGCATTCGCATGGAGTGCGTTCGAAATCCATGGCGGTTTCGGTTCGAATCGAGAGTTCGTAATCCGCCCCCTGTTCTTACTCCATTCCAACTCCGTGCTGAATAGCCGAACCCAGCTCTAGAAGAAAGCTTTAAATTTGACAACAAAATAGATTGGTTGCTCTACAGCGTGACGTCATACTGAAATGGTCAATTACAATTCTTGAGGCTATGTTTCGATATCAACTGCCAGTACATTTACTATTTACTGGGCTGATTTTATTGTCATTTGCCGTTCCGATTTCAGCAGCGTACTCTGGGGTCATTCGGTACTGAATCCAGTGTACTGAAAATAATATCGGAACGGCGACAAATTCAGTCTGTGACAGTTGATATCGGAACTTAGCCTGGAATTCCTGAATCTTGACCTAACCCTAATCTTATGTTTATGTTATGATATTTTCATTTTGTCTTGTATCTCTAACTACAAACTAACAATAATGTCCATAAATTTAGATCTGAAACTTAAAAGGGCCGACAAAGTTTATAGTCAAGAGGTAAAATCAATTACACAAAAAAAAATAAAACTACTTGTGTATTATTTCAGGAAGTAATAAGTGGGGTAATTGAAATTGTCTCAAATTCGGACTTCAAGCACGACGGAATCACTTTAACCGTGGAAGGTTGTGTGAATTTACAAATAAGCTCGAAAAATGTTGGAATATTGGAAGCCTTCTACAATTCTGTTAAAGTATGAACTAGGTTTTAATCAAATCAAAACTATTTACATAAATTATTGCAGCCAATCCAAATAATCAACTTGACCTGTGAAGTTATAGGCCCCAGCCGCCTACCATCAGGAACCACAGAAATTCCTTTTCAAATACCCCTCAGACCTAAAGCAAACACAGTTTTTTACGAGACATACCATGGGGTTTACGTTAATATAAGTTATTCCATAAGGTGTGACATGAAAAGATCATTTTTATCAAAAGATTTGCAGAGATGTCAACAGTTTTTAATACATTACAAGCCAAATAGTCCTAATTGCCCTCAATTGCCTTTAAAAGACAACAGGAAGAGTGTCACTTTTGAGCTGAGCCCAGCCAAATTAACTTCAGGAGCAGCTGGTAAGGTCGGATTTGGTTCAATACATAAACCTAAACAATAATAATACTTTCAAGGTGCTCCAGATTTTTTACTCAAAGGCTACCTGGAAACGGTGTGCTGTAGCATCACGAAGCCCTTCAAGGGCCATTTGACTTTAGTCAAGTGCGCGGCCCCCGTCAGGTCAATCGAACTGCAATTAGTCAGAGTGGAAACTTGTGGCTGTGCCGAAGGCTACGCTCGTGAAGCCACAGAAATTCAAAATTTGCAAATAGGTGACGGTGATGTTCCTCAGAATATTGCAATACCTATTTACATGGTGTTTCCTAGATTGTTCACTTGTCCCACGTTGATTACTACTAATTTTAAGATTGGTAAGTTCACTCAAAACCCCTACCTGGAACACCTAAACTAAAAAAGAGGAAGGAAACAAGATAGGTATTTGATACTTAGTGCCTTTTTCCAAATTGCTTGAAAATGGGCGTTTCTGCAAGTGGTTACTGAATTTCATAAGCCAATTCAAATTTATCTAGATTCTATGTATGTCTACGCCTACCTACTCAGGGTAATCGATGGATAATTTGATCCAAATGTGTGTATCATTAAAAAAGTTACAGCAATTTGAAAAATTGGCGTTTAAAATCAATATTCCTAACATTTTTTCATGTGAGGGGTGAGGGGCTTAAAAGATGGTTAAGGGTAATAATGTTTTATTTTGTTTCAGAGTTTGAAATCAATATTGTCGTCGTTTTTGAGGATAATCATTTAATTACAAACAATTTTCCTATTATATTAGTTAGAGAATAAGTAAATAAAACAATCACATACATTCAACTTTTTTATGTTCTGTATCAGGTCTGTTTCTGCAGAAATCACAAACCAGTCGGAGCGAATTTCATTGGTTGAAAACAGTCAGAAGCAGTCAGAAAACTAGTTTCAACCAATGAAATTCACTCTGACTGGTTTGTGATTTCTGCAGAAACAGACCTATCATAAATTGTTGCTACCTGTTGCTACATATTACAGCCATATAGGCTGTTTATTTGTACTGCTTTTCTTGCTTCAAGCAGATTTCAGCAGCTGATCGGCGTTCACTTGTCCCAGAACTCCCATATAATAAGCTCTCAAATAGCAAGTACAAATGAACAGCCTAATAGTGTGGTGCCATCACCTAGAAGTGGGCGAGCACTGATAGGTATTCATGCCTAGAGGGGTAACCTCAATTGATATTAGGTCTGTTTCTGCAGAAATCACAAACCAGTCAGAGTGAATTTCATTGGTTGAAACTAGTTTTCTGAATGTTTTCAACCAATGAAATTCGCTCTGGCTGGTTTGTGATTTCTGCAGAAACAGACCTATAAGCTAGTATTGTCCGTCGTTTTTTATCTGACACTTTCCGTATGAGAGCGAGGAGGTGAACCATATGGCAAAAACCAGGCACAAACAGGTGTGACATCAGGTAACCATTGGCGTTTTAGCGTAGGGAGCCACCATAGTAGGAGAGCCGGCAATATTAACGCGTATGTGATCATTGCAATGGATAATTTTCACATAAAAGAATAGCTCATAGTTACCTTTAAACTAAATGGATGGGTGGCCTCGATTCTCATGGCCGCAACCCTTTGATGGCTGGGCGTAAACTACCCCTCTTTTTCCGAAGGAACAATGTTATCGTTGCAATAGCTGAAAATTGGTAGATATATACTTTAATATGCCTTTTCAAGTAATATATAGGGTGGCCTCGATTTTGATGGCCGGAAATGATGACAACCCTCATTGAAAGTCGAGGGCACGCGTTATTTTGCTAGCTAAATACAAATTTTTGATAGTGACAGCCTTCAAAGTCACTTTCAAAGTTAAAAGAGGACTCTGTGAAGAGGATTTTGCATACAGCTGTATAGGTCTTTAGACAAAAAAGAAACATGAAATTGTGTTAATAAAGTGTTTGCCGCATATGATGAGAACCCCCTACACCGCAAGGTATTGTTCGTCGATTTTTAACTGACACTTTCCGTATGAGGAGCGAGGGGGTGTTTCATGTGGCAAAAACAGGTGTGACGTCAGGTAACCATTGGCGTTCTAATGTAGAGAGCCACCAGCTCATATTCCGTCCGAGTATCAGATTAAAATCGACGGACAATACTTCTTATTTGTTGCACTGTGAATGGACCCTTCTCGGCTGGAGAGAGACGTCAATGGTTATATCTTGGCCGATGTGATCCTGCAACCACTGAAGGAAACATAATTGAATATATGAATCAACAGCTTGGCATTTCGGATGTGAAATGCTTTATTCTGGATAAAAACGAAGATGTGATATCATTTAAGATTGGGGTCAAGGAATCACTCTTGAAGGGCGTGCTGGAGCCCAATCTTTGGCCCGTTGGAACGGCTGTCAAGGAATTTCGAGCCCGGCGCCCTCTTAATAATAATAATAATAGTATTAAGTCAACAAATTTTCAACAGCGGGATTTGGGAGGCAGTCAGACCTAGAATGTGCATCAATCTTTTATCAAAACGTCAGAGGCCTAAAAACAAAGCTTAAAGATTTGTTCTGCGCTGCACTTATTGAGTCATATTCTGTCATTGCATTCACTGAGACTTGGTTGGATTCATCTGTCAATGACTCCGAGTTTCTGCATTCTTCTTACACTGTGTACCGAACTGATCCATGTGCCATTAATAGTACAAAATGCCGGGGTGGTGGTGTCCTACTCGCAGTAAAAAACTTCTTGAAATCTAGCCTCCTGTCACTTGGTGATTCTACAATCGAAGAAGTTTGGGTATCTATAACGATTGGAAATTCTGTATACTGTGTGGGCTGTGTATATGTGCCACCATCGATGGATATTTCATATTATGAACTTCACTTGAAATCGGTATCTTCTGCTTGTAATAGTTTTAAAAATGTTTTAGTTGTAGGCGATTACAATTTGCCACAAGTAACTTGGTCTCCAGGAGAGGATTATCTCGGACTTGTGCCGGGTAATGTCAGTCTGCAAAAGAAATCTTGCTGTGCGATACTTTCGCGTTCTTGGGCTTATCTCAATTTAATCGCATATCGAATGAAAATAACTCTATATTAGATCTTTGTTTTGCCAACTTTGACCTAAATTCAATCGATGAATGTGTTGGTTTGGTAAATTGTGATCGCTGTCATCCTGCTTTATTACTGTCAATTCAATTTGAGAAAACAAATTATTTAAAAACTGCTAATAACTTTTTTTACGACTTTAAGTCCGCTGATTTTGAGCTAATGAACAATTATTTTTTGTCCTATGATTGGTTGTCGATTTTAAACGATAATTTAGAGATTACCATAAGTAACTTTTACTCCGTTGCATTCAATTGTTTTGATTTGTTTGTGCCTGTTAAGCAATGCCGCTCCAACGACAGATTTCCTATCTGGTTTTCAAGTGAATTGAAATCCCTAATTTTTCAAAAAAAAGTAGCTCACAAAAGGTTCAAACAATCAAATTCAGTTATGGATTTTAACTTATTTTCTCTGCTTTGCAGACAATGCTTATCCCTGATCAAGGAATGCTACAGTCTTTACATAACAAACACTGAAGATTCAATCAAGGAGAATGCCGGGTACTTTTGGAACTTTGTTCGTTCGCAGTCAAATCAAGGCTCCATCCCTAGGGAAATGTTTTCTGGCTCAAATAAGGCTGATAATGGTTATAACATATCCAATCTCTTTGCTGATTTCTTCTCATCAGTTTATAATCCTAAAACCATTTCTGATGCAAGTGTTTCTTCCGTTTCTTCAACACACACCTTTCAATCAATTTCTGATATTCAGATCACTGCATATGACATTGAAAAATCGCTCTCTGAACTCGACATAAATAAAAGAGAGGGACCTGATGGAATCCCAGAGTGTTAAAACTTTGCTCCCATTCTCTGTATCTTCCCCTCTATTACATATTTTTTAAGTCTCTTATCTCTGGAGTGTTCCCAAAAGTCTGGAAATTGTCATATGTTTGTCCCATCCACAAATCAGGAAGCAGGAACAATGTGTCTAATTACAGACCAATTAGTATCCTCTCAGCAATACCCAAGCTATTTGAGCACTGTATAGAAAAAGTTTTGTCGGTTGCCTTCCATAGTTCCACAGTCATAGTAAATCAGCAACATGGATTCACCTCCGGCCGCTTCGTTGATATCAACTTGTTTCTATTCACTAACTTTATCAATAGATCATTCGAGAACGGTTGTGAGATACATACTATATATACTGACTTTAGTAAGGCCTTTGATAAGGTCAATCATGCTCTTCTACTCTCAAAGTTGTCCGGTTATGGCATTGCGGGTACTTTGATTTCTTGGTTGGAGTCTTATTTGTCAGGTAGGATTCAGCAGGTGAGAATTGATGGTTATCTCTCGGATAAGTTCGATGTCACATCTGGGGTTCCTCAGGGATCTCATTTGGGACTTTTCTTGTTCAGTTTATTCATCAATGACCTGGGCCATCTACTTTCCTCCAATTTTCTGATGTTTGTGGATGATCTAAAGATATTTCGGGAAGTATCATCAACTCGTGATATTCTTCTTCTGCAAAATGATCTGGACATTGTATACGATAGGTGTAACCTCAACGACATGTCACTCAATATCGACAAATGCTGCTTTATGCGCTTCACCCGTTTGATGAATACTATACCTGTGGAATATTCCATTAATCACGTTGCTCTTGCTGAGGTATTTGTTGTTAAGGACCTTGGCGTTTACTTGGACACTAAACTTACGTTCATCGAGCACTTTGAGTATATAGTAGGTAGGGCTAATAGAATATTAGGTTTTATCAAAAGAACCAGTAAAGACTTTAGGAGTGTGTTTGCTCTGAAGGTGTTGTATACGTCGCTGGTTCGATCCATCCTTGAATTTTCAAACATAATTTGGTCGCCATATTATCAGGTTCATATAAATAGACTTGAAAATGTTCAACTTAAATTTATAAAATATGCTAAATATAAACTTTTTTGCAATGGTATTGAACTTGATAATGATCAGACTATGTTATACCTAGACTTAGCATCTCTTGTTCGCAGAAGAGAATACTATGACATATGCTTTGCATTTAATGTTCTAAACTACTATATCAAGAGTCCAGAATGTTTGGAAACTTTTCGATTTCGTATACCTGGATATCCAACACGTAGGCAGACCTTGATGCATATACCAATTTGTAATTCTTGGTACTTATTGTATAGTCCTGTTAACAGAGTATCAGCGAATGTGAATAAGTTTTGTGAGTCATTATTATAGACCGGTGCATAACGACCATTTTTTCAAAACGATTTTCTCCCGTCTGCCATTAAGGGTGGTTATTCTTTATGCAGTAAGAAGTGGAATGGCTGAAATTTCAAAGAGCCCCGCGTGTGACAATACAATGATATGCTAATTTGAAAATGTAATGAAAAGTGGAGATGTGGATCAATATTATCCCGTCTGCCACACATTGTGAAGGTAATTTTAACAAAAATTAGTAGAAGGATGCTAAATGGCGGCAACCCTGGGTTAGTATAAAGTGTCATATTACTAAATTCAAAATGTCACCAAAATCGGACATGTGGATCAACGACCTCCCGTCTGCCAAATTAAATGTATGTTACATTTACGATGTAATACATCAATAAGTAAATGGCAGAAAATCTCGGTTGGTATAATAATATTTAACAATTTTTGAAGTTGTATCAAAATGCTGAGATGTTGAAACAATTTTCTCCCATCTGCCATTTGGAAGATAAGTTTGACATGCAAAGTAAAATCCAAGAAATATATTGGCAGATGTATCCAAGGCATATTAACAATTGGCAGAAACAATAAAAATGTCAACATTTTTCAAAGTTGAGATCAATTTTTTCCCGTCTGCCAATAATTTATATTAAATTAGCTACTACTGAAAGCCTAAATTTCGACTGGCAGAAATTGCAGGCTGACACAAGTTCTCATAATTTATGAACAAAATTGGAACAAAAATTGTTCATATCATGAACGTTTTTAACCCGTCTGCGGTTTGTTTCAGTAAAAAGTAGTTATGGGAATATGCATAATCTCAATATGGCAGAAACCTCAATGAGCTACATACGTTGCACAATTATTGTTAAATTGCTAAAAATGTTTATGTGTCCAAACAATGGACCTTTTGCACTCAATCAAAATTAGGTATATAATTTATCTGTAACGAAAGTGTATTTTATGTAGGTACTACATAAAAGTATGGTTGGTTAATTTTTAAAAAAATCTTGAAGCCAGAAATTGGAAGAAAAAAAAGCAGATTATTTGAATTTTGTGCCATATTTTTGCACAATCAAAAATCACTGATTGTCAAATTTCCATGTTCCAAACGATTCATTTTTTTTTCTTTTTTAACACATCGGACAAAAAAGTAGACATATATACAGGGTGACACAAGGAATAGGGAACAACCTAAAACTTTTTATTATATAAGTTGAAAATTTGAAATTTGGGGAGCTTAATTGAGGCAACTTTTTGAGTTTTTTAGAAGTAAATTGCGTTACCAGTCACTTCCGGTTAAACCAAATTTTCAACTTATACAGGGTGTCCCAGAATATGTGGGCAATCTCTCGGATTCAGATAAAACACAAAAAAATAACATGACAACTTCCTATACAAAAAAATTCCTACTGCCCCCCCCTACGAAGTTACGTGCCCCTAAAGGACGCCTCTGAAAATCGTTTTTTTGTTGATAACTATCAAAATACTTCGTGTAATTTTTTTTTCTTTTAATATTAGATAAGACTCCTTGAAATGGACCCTTTCAAACACACTTGGCCAATCTAGTTTGTCAGGGACGGACTAGCTTTAACACAATAATGCTAATTTTTTTTACACCCTGTATGATATAGGCATAGCAATAATATTTTTAGATTGTTTCAACCTTGAACTAGAAAAAAGGTACTCTTATTCGATGTCAAAAAAATGAGCTGGTTTCGAGAAAACTCTGTTTTTGTGTATTAATGGTTTTTTATTAAATAATTTTTTATGTCGACTCAACATGAGATCCTTCTAATCTTATGCATTCCATACCTATTTTAATAAAATATTGTTCGACTTTCGACAATGCTTCAATATTAGGCCTCATTTCGCGAAAGTGAAAATTAATCCTTTCTACTAATATTTCCTCAGTTTTATTATTGCGTTAAAGCTAGTCCGTCCCTGGCAAACCAGATTGGTCAAGTTTGTTTGAGAGGGTCCATTTTAGGGAGTCTAACCTAGTATCCATCATATTAAAAGAAAAAAAATTACACGAAGTATTTTGAAAGTTATCAACAAAAAACCGATTTCCAGAGGCGTCCTTTAGGGGCACGTAACTTCGTAGGGGGGGCCGTAGGAATTTTTTTTTGATAGGAAGTTGTCATGTTATTTTTTCGAGTTCTATCTAAATCCGAGAGATTGCCCACATATTTTGGGACACCCTGTATAGGTATTGAAAAAGTTATAGACTGTTCCCTATTCCTTGTGTCACTCTGTATATCAAAATCGCTTTGTATATCGACTTTGGTACAGCCCTACTTTTGACTCGACTAGTATTGACAATTTTCTTTCCTTAATAAATGCGAATTAAACAAAGTAATCGATATCTGTACTAATCCGGCACAGTATAAAGCAGGACGCGAGGACGCGCACTGAATCGACTCGGACCGGTCGACTCGGCGAAGAGCAGTCGGCAGTTTTTGATACTCATGCAATTAAATGAGGCTCAGTAAATGTGTTGCACAGTGTTGTCGAACGTCAAAATACTAAATCGGGAGAAACTAACGTTGAGAATCGATAGATTACAGCGCAAAATCGGTAGGTATAACACAAGGATAATACACACTACTAAGGATTGCTTATCGGCATCAATTTATATTAGTTTAGAATTTAAAGGACCCCGTACACTTCTTATGGGATTTCTGACCGCGGTCAAATTTAACCAAATTTTAGTATGTTATAGATTTCACTTTTCTGATCAATAATTATCATGGGCACAACTTAATCCTATGACTAGTTTTTGAGATACAGGTAGTTTAATGTCCAAGAAATGCACACATTTTATATGCATTTATATCTACCAGGTCACCTAATAATATCAGGAAGGACAGGTATCCTCACATTCAGGTGACCGGTAGATGTAAATGCATATAAAATGTGTGCATTTCTTGGACATTAAACTACCTGTATCTCAAAAATTAGTCATAGGATTGAGTTGTGCCCATGGTAGCTATTGCTCAGAAAGGTTAGATCTATAACATGCTGAAATTTGGTTGAATTTGACCGCGGTCAGAAATCCCATAAGAAGTTTGCGGGGTCCTTTATGATTAAAAATATTATTTAATTTTGATTAACATAATAGGCAAAGAGGAAGATGCAAACGAGATCTGAACAGAAGTTCTTATTGTTAATAATGTAGTAAGACCAAGTATGGTATGCATAAGGTAAAAGACCGCAGAATCATAACCTGTGATGCAAACAGTGCCTATGTCAAGGCGAGAAACGACGTGCTGCCTACGTCACAACTGGTGATTTGGCGTAGTGGGGGGCTTTAGATTTGTTCTACACAGGTCTTATGAGGATATGCTATCCTGTAGTTGTAGTGTGTATTATCCTTGGGTATAACCAGTGAGTATAACATAAAAACTAAAATCCAGCCGTGCTTTCCTTTAAGCTTTCTATTTCGTTGAGTATGAAAAAGTTCAGTGATTGTTTCCGTGGAAAGTCTATCTCTTTGTACTGTTTTCATTTGATTTATTGCTGAGAATGTGCTCTCAGCACCGGCGGAAAAATGGGGCAATAACAAGATTATTAAAAACAAATTCGGATATCACAGGACCCACAGGTATTCCCCGATGAAAAAATCGGCGAAAACAAAACCGATAAAATTGATTTTTTGGCGAAAAACGGTAAAAGAATCGGTAGAATCGTATTTATTATCGAAAATCGGTAGAAATTCATCAGTATTCGGTATTTCGGTAGGTCCGTTGCCATTTTGGTAGAAATACCGAAATTTCGGTAGATTTGACAACACTGGGTTGCATCGACACAAAATCCAAGTCTAAACGCAAAACTGGGTTTTTGACATCAGTTTGTCACAACAAATTGATCTCAAAAATCGGGTATTGCGTTAAACATGGAATTGTGTAGGTGCAACATCCCATTAATGTGTGATAGGCATTGAAAAAAAAATATAACGTATGTGAGATTTCAAACATTTGTACATAAGCAGTCATTTTGCCTTTTGATAGGTATTCAGTTGTTTCGATAGAAACTTTATTCAATTAAGTTGGCAGACGGGAGAAAATTGCAATTTAACAAACATATGTGCAACTTATGTAACTTATTGCGGTTTCTGCCATATTGAAAATATGCATATTCTCATAACTACATTTCACGTAACCAAATGGCAGACGGGTTAAAAACGTTCATCATATGAACAATTTTTGTCGCAATTTTGTTCATTGTTTATTAGGACTTGTATCAGCCTGCAATTTCTGCCAGTCAAAACTTTGGCTTTTGGTAGCAACTTATTTAATATAAATTAATGGCAGACGGGAAATAATTGATCTCAACTTTAAAAAATTTTGACATTTTGAAAAATTGAAAATAAATATTTGTACCACTTCAATTTTTCTGCTGGTGCAAAGGTAGATTATTTATCTAAAATCCATTGCAACAAAACATGTTTTAGGCGGGAGAAAATTGTTTCAACATCTCAGCATTTTGATACAACTTCAAAAATTGTTAAATATTATTATACCAACCGAGATTTTCTGCCATTTACTTATTGATGTATTACATCGTAAATGTAACATAAATTTAATTTGGCAGACGGGAGGTCGTTGATCCGATCCACATGTCCGATTTTGGCGACATTTTAAAATTAGTAATATGACACATTATACTAACCTAGGGTTTCCGCCGTTTAGCTTCTTTGTACTCATTTTTGTTAAAATTACCTTTACAATGTGTGGCAGACGGGATAATATTGATCCACATCTCCACTTTTCATTACATTTTCAAATTAGCATATCATTGTATTGTCACACGCGGGGCTCTTTGAAATTTCAGCCATTCCACTTCTTATTGCATAAAGAATAACCACCTTTAATGGCAGACGGGAGAAAATCGTTTCAAAAAAATGGTCGTTATGCACCGGTCTATTAGAATTCTTTATTGTTTCCCATAAAAAATTTAAGAGTTGTGCAAAAAGAGCTGTTTTAGGTTAGTTAGTTTAAGTTCACTTGTAAACCTGTAAATGTTGATACGTTAATAAATAAATAAAATAAAATTATGGTTCTTGAAGTATCTTTCTATAAAACAACTTTACGGCCATGAGAATCGAGGCCACCCATCCATTTAGTTTAAAGGTTACTATGAACTATTGTTTTATGTAGAAATTATCCATTGCAACGATCACATACCCGTTAGTATTGCCGGCTCTTGGACTACCAGCTCACATTTTTTGGGAATATCAGATTAAAATTGACGGACTTTACGTTATTGTGACAAACATGACAGGCTGGATTTTGGGTCATTTAAATACAATACTGGCAATACTAGTAGTTTTATTGGAAACTCCCAAGGATAATACATGGTGTCAGGTTGCTGGCTGAACACTGCCCATGTTGATGGCGAAAGGACATGGCACGAATAACATGGGTGGTGGGCGTGGTGGCCACTGGCTAAATTGGCTGAAATTTTAGTATGTTATAGAGGATGTCTTGCTGAACAATGTTTAAATGGAACAAATTTTTTCATGGGCCATAGTAAGGCCACAAATTGCAATTGAAGTTTAGAAATCCGCAAAAATAGGCATTTTTCATTTGGACTTTTTACCTGAATTACCTTGATTTACCTGATTGAACTTATCAACACTAAAATATGCATTTATTTATTACGCCTCATCACTGTTATTATCGTTACGACGAGCAGCATCAAGTACTGTTGTTAATAGTTGTACTGGAGGATAGTGAACGCCTTCCTCATGTCCAGTGAATCCCAGATACCACATAATCGATGCTATGTGAGCAGATACTCCCAATGTTCTAGCACCGACCTTACATGTGCAGTAAGTGCAGGGGATAGGGTCTCTGTTTTGTTCATATATTTCTGCATTGAACAAAATAAGTGAAGTATTCTGTCATTTTTATCCTGAATATATCCGGGTGCCAACTTGACCTGGTATGTCCCAAAACATTTGGATATTATGTAATCCAGAGGCAACCTGGGAAATTCAAGATTGCGGTCATTGATTTCAAGTCTCTGGCCTGCCCGTCTCAAAAGATTTTCATTTTGGAGCCGTTGTTGCAGAATATCTTCCTGCGCCGCGAGACTTAGCATCTCTTGAGCCGTTTCAGCATTGAAACCTAAAGCCCAAGCAGTTTTTCATAAGTTTCAGGGCAGAGTCGATTTTAAAAGCTTTCATTTAGTTACAAGAGTATGAACTTGACAATAATAATGTGAGAGAACTTTAACAACTTTTTATTAAATAGAAATAAAAGTTTAAAAAAAACGTATAGTTTGTATTTAGCGTAATATTTAATCAATAGCTGGCCTAGCGCTTTCGGCCTTTGGTCATCATCAGGGGTTGAACTTTGTGAAAAACTACCAAAAACATGAACACCATTTTTTAAATATCAACTGGTAGATACTACCACGATCAATATTGGTCTTAGTATCTACCAGTTATTATTTAAAAAATAGTTTTTGGCAGTGTTTCACAAAGTTCAACCCCTGATGATGGCCCAAGGTCAAAAGTGCTAAGCAGCTATTGATAAAATACTACGCTGAATACAAACTCCGGTTTTTTGACTTTTATTTCTTGATTGTCAAAGAACAGCGTACAACTAAACAAGTTCTATTAACTTTTTATTATTTTTTGTCTCACCTTCCATAGAAATTGGCGGATGAAATGTAGGGCTTCGCAAGACCAAGACCAAGACCAAGACTGGCCAGTCTTGGTTTTGGTTGTACGCTGTTCTTTGACAATCAAGAAATAAAAGTCAAAAAACCGGAGTTTGTATTCAGCGTAGTATTTTATCAATAGCTGCCTAGCACTTTTGGCCTTGGGCCATCATCAGGGGTTGAACTTTGTGAAAAACTACCAAAAACTATTTTTTTAATAATAACTAGTAGATACTAAGACCAATATTTTGGTCTGGGCACTCTCACAGAAATATTGGTCTTGGTAGTATCTACCAGTAGTTTATATTTAAAAAATGGTGTTCATGTTTTTGGTAGTTTTTCACAAAGTTCAACCCCTGATGATGCCCAAAGACCGAAAGCGCTAGGCCAGCTATTGATTAAATATTACGCTAAATATAACTTTTTTTACTTTTATTTATATTCAATAAAAAGTTGCTAAAATTCTCTCACATTATTATTGTTATGTTAATACTCTTGTAACTAAATAAGCTTTTCAAATCGACTCTGTTCAGAAACTTATGAAAAACTGCTTGGGTTTTAGGTTTCAATGCTGAAACGGCTCAAGAGATGCTATATCTGGCGGCGCAGGAAAATATTCTGCAACAACACCTCCAAATTGAAAAACCCTTTGAGGCCGGCAGGCCAGAGACTTGAAATCAATGACCGCAATCTTCAATTTCCCAGGTTGCCTCTGGATTACATAGTATCCAAATGTTTTGGGACATACCAGGTCAAGTTGGCACCCGGATATATTCAGGATAACTAGCATTTTTGTAATTTCTTCACAATTTTCACTTATCGTTTCCACTGTCCTTCCAACTAAACGTGTAATGCTTCAAAATTTGTCAGGAATATTGTATCGACCTTACTTTAGAAAATTTATTATGTAATGTAACGTTAAGCTTTCTAAAATATTAGGTACTTATCTAATGTAAAAGGATATAAATTTGATATAACTTCAATAGAGAAACATTCGTTTTAGTTATCAAGTAATTGTTGCAGTAGATACAATAATCTATTACATTTGAAACATTATAAAATGTAAGTAAAGCAAATATTATAACAATGTTATGAAATGTAACTTTTCTCAACTCTATCGCTTAAATGTTGCGGAAATATTTACGTTTGCAACATTGAAAACATATAATAAAATAAATGGTTGCATAAATATTATAAGCTCAACTTTTCTTAAAACTGTCGCTGTAATGTTGCAGATACCTATGCGTACGTTAACAGTTTCAAGAATAAAAAACTTTACCTAAATATTTCAATATAAACTTTGGAATAGGAAACATAAATTTTCTCAATGTTGCATAAAGCTTGCAGATAGATTTTATTTGCAACATGCTGTCTTTGTCTCTGTCATGCAAAAATATATTTGACTGATAAATACGGGAGAATTATTTGGGAATTCGGAACGGCGCAGACGCACCACCCATTTGTTGTTGTCTGTTGACTTGGTTGACGCCACGCCACCAAAAGCCAGGACGCTAGGACGAAGGACACAGACGACGCTTCTTTTTTCTTGGCTTGATAAATAATACAAGAGAATTGAACAGGACGAAAGGGTTCATCAATATCTTGAGATGTTGGCAGAGGAAGAGAATAAAGCCAATGTTGTAAGATTTTAACATTTTAATTTTTTCTGATATTTTAATACTGTTTAATTTTTAATTTTAGGTGGCTTTTTTACTATACCTATGTTGGAGGAATCGAGGCATGTGTGATAAAATCAATTGGAAATTGGAAGTTTATTAACTAACCATTGTGCTCGGTCTGTAGTTGGACTGGCAGAAAAGGGAATTTGAAAATAAAGGATCTTGCATTTATGCAAATCCTCACGATATATTAAATATCTATCATATATACCTACAATATTTCATTATGTAAATTTCTCTAAAGTACCAATAAAAATATTGCAACTGTAATATTTATCTAAGTTTATAAACAACGTTAAATGCAGGTTTCTGTAAGCTAGCATTTTTAATGTTACAAACGCAATTTATTTTTTATGAAAATCCAAGTTTGAGGCGATATTGCAGAAAAGTTTATTCTATAAACATTGCATTTGTGAATATTAGAACAAGTCCGTTTCAGTAATTGCAGCAACCTTGCACTTATACAGGGTGTCCCACGGTGGATGGCGTATTAGACGTTTATGGAGAACTAAAAAGCGGATCATTTTGAAAATTTGGCAACCGGGATAAACGAGCATGATCTACACTTTAAAAATATTTTTGTTTATGTGGTGTTGCCGCTTCTACTCTAAACCAGTGGCAACATCGCTATTTTAAATGGAACACCCTGTAAGTGATTTCACATTTGGATTCTTCGTAAAATTCTGAGCAGATTTCATGTGATATACCCTATACCTAAGTTAAACTGTTTTGGAAATATTGACAGTTGAAAATTGACTTTTTGCAACTTTGACAGGCTGTAAAACCTGAACGGTTAATTTTAGAGAAAAACCGATTTCACATTCCTATCTTAGATTTTTATGAACAATCATTTGATACCCACTTCGAATTTAATCCATGATTAAAAATTCCAATTAAATTTAATCTCCGGGTAAATTCAAAGTTGGTGTCAAATGATAGTTTATGAAAATCTAAGATAGGAATGTAAAATCGGTTTTTCTCTAAAATTAATCGATCAGGTTTTACAGCCTGTCAAAGTTGCAAAAAGTCAATTTTCAACTGTCAATTTTTCCAAAACAGTTGAACTTAGGTATAGGATATATCACATGAAATCTGCTCAGAATTTTACGTAGAATCCAAATATGCAATCACATACAGGGTGTTTCATTTAAAATAGCGATGTTGCCACTGGTTTAGAGTAGAAGCGGCAACATCGCATAAACAAAAATATTTTTAAAGTGTAGATCATGGTCGTTTATCCCGGTTGCCAAATTTTCAAAATGATCCGCTTTTTAGTTCTCCATAAACGTCTAATACGCCATCCACTGTGGGACACCCTGTATAGCAGCAATAAAAAATGAAATATTACAATATTATCTAGAAACATTACTAAAATATTAAAGCGATATTACATTGCTTAGTGGGTTGGTAATAGTCTGAACCCAAGTCGCGACATGTTCAGGCACAACAGAATACTTTACTTATTTTGTACAATGCAGAAATAAATGAACAAAACAGAGATCCTATCCTCTGCACTCTGCACTTACTGCACATGTAAGGTCCGGTGCTAGAACATTGGGAGTAGGTATTTGCTTTTCACTTATTATTGGCGTAGCATTATCCATAGAAATTTGGCAGGTTGACCCTCGTATAATAATGACGGTATATGTGAAATTCCAGACAGTTTTAAGTGTGGTTTACATAATTTCGTAGGTGCCGCGGTAATAAAATTTTCTGGCCTATCTGGCAAATCAAATTTGACACATTTTTCAATGCATTTTTCAATAATCCTATATTATAAACGATAGCTAACTATTTCGCGTACCTGCAAAATCTAATGACATTTTTTGAAATTCGGCATTGTCAAATTTCTTTCGTATTGAAGATGCCGAAAATAATCTCAAAAGAAAAAAAAAGGGAAATATTAAAATGTCATGGTTATTTAAAAAAAAAATAAACCAGAGGCTCTCTCCAGGGAACAATTGAAGCCCAACTTGCAGATATATTTGAGGTAGGTATAACTTAAATGTACATGTGAAGCCATTTCTTACCCAACCAACATTTTCCTTAAATTTTAGGTGGGAATTAGGACTATTGGACTATTCAAAGAATTTTGACTGGACAATATAGAATCAAAAAAACTTTAGGCCGACCAAAAAAGACAGAGACTATTATGGATCGAATGTTTAAAGAAGATTTACTACGACAAATTTGGAAATACAATTTAATTCTAAAATGAATATTTTACATTACAAACATTACTGACATACGCAAAAGAAAATTTGGAATTTAAGGGCAAACAAGTTTATATAAAATTTTAAAATCTATGGGATATAAATTTGAAGCAGTACCTAAATGGACGCAACATTTTATGTGAGCAGAAACATGTTCTTGCTGCCAAAATTACATTTTTGCGGAAATACCTCCAATATAAACATTCAAACGAAAATATCAGATTCGTGTATTTAGATGAAACTTGGATCTACCAAAACGGATCTCAAGTTTGTCGATGGATACACGAATCTGATATGAAAAGCAACCCATCCAAAATTAAGTCAGAGGGGAAACGTTTTACTATTTTGCATGCGGGGAGTAGTTCTGGGTTTATGGATGGGTGCGATTTTTTTCTAGTTTCAAGAAACAATGACAGAGACTACCACAATACCATGAACGCGGACATCTTCCAAAAATGGGTCGTTGATCAACTAATTCCTGCATTGGATATATTTGAAGAGAATAATAGTAATAATCATGGACAACGCTCCATATCATTCAGAGCAGAAGGATAAACCACCTTCATTCTCTTCGAAGCAAGACAAAATGCAGGAATGGTTGATTAAACATAACGTGTATACTTCGACACAAAAATGACCATAAAACCACTATGGGACAACAATCGATCCTGCAAAGGAAGATATTTGGAAAGAGAGGACCAGGGCTGCGTTCAAAAACGGCTAAAGCCGAGCCAAAATTGGCATATTGCGTTCAAGTTCGGCTCCAGCGTGCCAAAAACGGTTGGCTTTACACGTTCCAAATCGGCCGCGGTAAAGTAACTTTTGGAGGCTCTTTCAACTGAGTCTAGAAATGGTTATACGAATTTTGATTGGATGAGACCAAATTCAATATGGCGTGGCGGCCAGGCAAGTTAGTTTTGAATATGGGTTTTCATGCATATTTCAATTATTTTGTTTGTTTGCAGCTTCGAGTTTGATTATTCAATAAAATATTTGTTAACTTAGTACGTTAACTATTAATTCGGGCAGAAACTAGATATTTTTTGTGTTTTTTGGTCCATGTATGGTCGCCACGCCATATTGAATGTCACGTGGTTTGGATTGCATATTGAGAAACGGTATTTGGCGTTCCAGCAAATTCACACCAGATTTGGCGTCGCCGGTAGAAGGGGAATAGTAGGTTTTGGCATTAGCATTGCCGTCTTTGAACGCACTCCAGGAAGAAGAATATCGTGACGGAAAAATCTCAGAACATTGTTTGATAAAAGCTCGCCACAACTCTTCCATATTGCTGCGAATTAAGTGGATATCGCCATAATAATCGATGATCGCCGACATTCATAAGGGATAGGCACGTCCAGAAGAAGAAGAAATAAAAAAATAAAAATAGAAGAAATGCCGTTGGACCAAACCCGAAAAAAAAGTTACTGCAAAAACATAGTTATGCTATTGAGCTTACTGTTATGGTTACGTTTAATTAATAAATTGAATAATTTTACTATTTGAATTTACTCAGATATTTTACACATTCTGGCAACTCGGCTTTCTGTTTCATAACCCTGAAATTTGAAAAATAATTTGTCATCAAATGTCATTATTATACGAGGGTCAACCTGTCAAATTTCCATGGATAATGCTACGCCAATAATAAGTGAAAATGGAGACATGACAAATACGTTTATTTTCAACCACATATGTAATGTTGACATTGCAGGTTTTTCAAAATCTTGAAAGTGTCACATTTCTGGACTTTGACATTTATCGGGACGGTAATGCATATGCCTGCCTAGGACGGAAAAGCATTTTCCGTCCGGGACGGCAAATGCTTTTCCGTCCCCATTTCCCTGCTCGTTCCAAATTGATAATTTTCATACAGCTCTCACATATAATAATAAAACCACATGTATTACATGGAACTAATTAAATCTATTCACTTATTTACATTAATTGTTAAATTAGCATTGTTGTTTATAATGGAAATCTTGAGACCATCCTGTTGGAATTGTGTTTCGTTTGGAACTATTATCTCTTGCGCTTGCGGATGAGTTTCCGCATGTGATGTACTTGTGGATGCACTGGACAACTGAATACCTTTGGAAGTAGAGGATAGCATCAGAGCAGTCTTACTTTTGTTCTCCAAAGATGCCTCTATGTAGCCTTCAGCAACCGTGCTCGATTTCCACCCTCCCAGTCTTTTGAGTTGCAATAGATCGGCCCCGTTGTCAACCAATAAGGTTGCGGAAGTACGACGAAAAGCATGCCCTGTAAAAGTTTCAATTTTTGGAAGCTTCAAAAAAGCAGCTATTTTATGTGGAAATTTTGAGATTGAATGATAGCCAATTGCTTGGTTATGTAATTTCCCATTTCGCCATTGAACAAATAACCTGTCATTTTTCAAATTTTTCCGCAAAGTGAGGTATTTGTGGAAAATAGCAACCCAATCTGGATCGCTTATGATAAACGATCGACTTGTGTAAGTTTTTGTGTGTGGAATTTCTATAGCGATCTTTCCTTCCAAAACGTTGACGTGCTCCATTTTCATCTTGACTAGTTCATCGCTCCTACATGCACCCGACACACCAACAATTAGCGCTACCTGAAACCAGATAAAAATAAAATGGGTAACCTAGCTATAGCATTTCTGTATGCTATCATTTTGATTTTCGCATTTTTATCTTCTTTGTATATTTTTTGAAAACCTACCTTGATGCTAATGAATTCTTCAGCTGCCTTCGTGAGGAACTCGTTAATGTTTTCTCTGGAAAAAACGCTCGACTTTTTCGGCTGAAAGCCCAGATTTTGCCGCTTCAAAAAAGCTATAAGTTTTGCGTAATTGGAGATATCAACTTTCTCTTTCAATTTAATCATGGTTTTCAACATACTGTAAGTCGACCATAAAGTCGAAGGCTTCTTTTCCTTAGATAATTCGCCAAAATACGCCAACAAAACGGTCTCCGAGGCAGTATTTCTCGTTCCTTTCTGGCTACACCATGCTTCGAATATTTGAAAAGCCTTTTCGTACCGAAATTTGCTTTTTGCTGGAAGCAAACTCTCTCCAATCCTGTCTGCTGCTTCTTTTAATTCAGGTGGGGTACAATCCATCGCTTCATCTTCACTTTCCGAAATCATTTCTTTGGGGAGAACGGGGAGAAATCTAGTGAAAATCTATTATTTCCGCAAAAATACTGAGCGAAAACTACCGTCGTTAAGGCGTTGTTGATCTTATCTATGGTTGTTGATTTTGCGGTTTCCTGTGGTTTCGTCTTTTGTTTTGGCCTTTACAGGGCCTTTGAGATCGTCAAAATTGATGACATTGACAAAAAAAGTGAAATATTTTTTTCTAAGGCCAGTTTTACACTATATGAAAATTTCGTATAACAGAATCTTTAGTTTTTGCATCAGAAAATTAAGGGTTGAAAATAAAAAAGTATACAAACCTCGACGGAAAACTTCATTTCTGTCTCGAGGTTGAGTTTATCTCGACGCTTCGCGTCTCGATAAACTATAATAACCTCTCGACCAGCAATGAAGTATTTTCCGTCTCGGATTGTAATATACGTTTACTATCCTCCAGTATAACTATTTACAACAGTACTTGATGCTGCTCGTGGTAACGATAATAACATTGATGAGGCGTAATAAATAAATGCATATTTTAGTGTTGATAAGTTCAATCAGTTAAATCAAGGTAATTCAGGTGAAAGGTCAAAATGAAAAATGCCTATTTTTGCGGATTTCTAAACTTCAATTGCGATTTGTGGCCTTACTATGGCCCATAGAAAAATTTGTTCCATTTAAACATTGTTCATAGGTAGAGGTGGAGAACTATCGATAGTCACGACCATCGATAGTTATGGATAGTCGGGACCTTGACTATCGATAAATATCGATAGTTTTCGATAGTAACTAAATACAAGTTATAAGGTAAAAGGAAAGATATCTGTGTACTAAAAATCTTTGTTTCTAGGAAATAGCTAAATATTGAACTTTACCATTGTTCACGAAAATTTGCGTTAGGTTTTCGAAAGTTTAAAGAGCAGCGGGGACTGTAGCGCTAAATTCAATTTTTGCCGCACAAATATTAATGGACATAAACCCGAGCCATACAAAGACAATGGAGGATTGGCACTTACTTGGTTTATGCTGGTTTTCGTCGATCCAGAGGAGCTCCTCGTGTCCAGAAAGTCTGCTTCTCAGCGACACACCGATACAACACAGTCTTAGAAATAAAAATAAGGAATTTTTGCCTTGAATTCGATAGGTTTTTTGATTTTGATAACGACCGAAAAAGCGGACGTGGTTTTAGAGACACGGCTTCGTACTGTCCTTCCTTCTCATAAATCACATATTTTTCACATACGCCGAGTCTGCGCGAGCGATGCCAATTTTGATTTGAACTTGTATGGCTTTTAACGGTTTTTTCTTTCGTATTTTTGAACAAATATATAAAATAACAAAGTTGCATGAACATTAACCGCCCACTTAAAACGGAGTTTTACGTTGAATAAATGAGAGAAAAAATATATATAATACTAATAATAAAATAGAATAAAATAGAATAAAACTACAAAAACAAAACACAACACACAGAGATTGCTTATCTGAGTTTAACGCGAATCTAATAACAAAGGGCACAACTTTACCACTGGACGAGTAAGGAGCCCGTGCTGTGTTTTTACTGTAGCAATTCTAACGTGACCATCCGGACCAGGATGCACGGTTACTATTCTTCCCAGTGACCAGTGCAATGGTGGTCTGGATTCATCCTTGATTAACACCAAAGCGCCAAGCTTAATTTCGACGGAAGGATCGGACCACTTGCAACGTTGTTGCAAGGTGTTAAGGTACTCGATTTTCCAACGCTTCCAAAAATCTGAATGAAGGCGTTGAACAAGTTGCCAACGATTTAAAGTGTTTAGTTTTAGGGAAGAAAGGTCCGGATCAGGACAAGAATTTAATGGTTCTGTGGTCAGAAAATGACCAGGTGTCAGTGGTGACAGGTCATTTGGGTCTGAACTCTGTTCCCAGAGAGGTCTCGAGTTGAGAAGAGCCTCTATTTGTGAGAGAAGGGTATAGAGTTCTTCGAAAGTTAGTTGCCAATTACGCGATATAAATGAGTTTTGACAGATTTGACTCCCGCTTCCGCTAAGCCATTTAGGTGGGGAGCACCAGGACTATTCAGGTGCCACTTTATGTTCAGACTTTCCGCAGCTAATCTTGACAGGTTTTGGAGTTCTTTTATAGCTCCGACAAAATTGGTTCCTTGATCACTTACGATTTGAACGCAAGTGCCACGTCTAGCTACAAAGCGTCGTAACGCTGCAATGCAAGCTTCCGTAGTCAAGCTTGAAACTAACTCGATGTGGATAGCTTTGACACAAGTGTCGACAAACACCGCAATATACGATTTCGTGACTTGCGCTCCACGACGTCTTTGACCTACAAAGGATTTTATTGGACCAGCATAGTCCAGACAAACGTGGGAGAAACACTTCAGCTGGGAAGTTCTGAAATCGGGTAGATCTGCCATATATGGTGTGTATGATTTAGGTTTTAAACGAGCGCATCGAATGCATTGGGATAAGACCTTTTGAATTGCTTTACGCGCAGATATGATCCAAAATTTTTGGCGAATAAGATACTGCACTGTATTAAGCCCAGGGTGCAGATTTTCGATATGAGTTTGAGTTATGATTAAATTGGTAAGATGATGAATTTTGGGTAATAATAAGGGATGTTTCGCCTCAAAAGAGAGCTGAGAATGCCTTAATCTACCGCCCACTCTGACTAAACCCGAATCATCTAAAAACGGTGCGAGCTTGCGGTACGGCTTAGGTAATAATTCATTATTTTGTATTTTCGAAATTATGTCTGGAAAACACTCTTCTTGGACCCTTTTTGACTAAAACAAGCAAGGCCTTGTGCAATTCGAAAGCTGCAAAGGGCCCCAAGATTGGATTTTTCAGGTTTTTTCGATTATGAATAAGTCTTAGAAAATGGCAAATAATTTTTTGAATTAGGGTTAGGTTAGAAAACTTACTTATTAGATTGTCGAAAAAGTTTGGAGTATGCGATTCTGCCATTAATACGGTATTGTTAAGTGGCTTTTCCTCTTTTATGACTTCATCAGGCGCTTCCTCGGAAAATTCCTCTACGAATTTCTTTATTTTCCACTCGGAAGTTGGCAGGATTACCCAAGGCGGACCATGGAATCATAGAGGATGATTTATTAGACTGTTTGGGGTTAGACCTCTGCTGGCACAATCAGCCGGGTTTTCGAGTGAAGGAATATGGTACCAAGGAACTTGAATGGTTTCTTGAATGTGACTGACGCGGTTCGCTACAAAAGTTTTCCACTTGTGAGGAGATGAGGTAACCCAATGCAGCGCAACACGTGAGTCCGAAAATGCAAGAATTTCATCGATTAGGATCAGCGAAGAATAAGTTCGGATAACTAATTCGAGCAAATCAGCTAGCAGGGTGGCTCCAAGAAGCTCCAAACGAGGAATGGATTTAGTATGAAGGGGAGCAACTCGTGATTTCCCAACGACTAGTGATGATTTGATAATATTGTTAGGTAGCTCAACACGAATGTACACGCAACAGGCATATCCTAGTTCTGATGCGTCACAGAAACCTAACAATTGACAACGTTGAATTTTATTTGGAAAAATGTGTCTAGGTAGACAGATACTCGAAAGATTATTTAATTGATTACTAAATTGCTTCCAAAAGGGTAGTGATCGATTCAGGGGGTGTTTCATCCCAGTCAATATTGCATAACCAAAGCTTCTGCATTATAACTTTCGCGAAAAATGAGACCGGAGATAAGAAGCCGAGAGGATCCCAAATTTTTGCAATAGCGGATAGAATGCTTCTTTTAGTGCAAGTTTTTTTCGGATGGGGTGCATGAGTAGGTGAATGTGTCGGTTGAAGGGTGCCATTGAAGGCCCAGAACCCTTGATAGAGGCGGAGTTATCATTCTCGAAAGTTATTGGGATTTGGCAATCCGATGGGGACAAATGAGAGATGAGTTTAGGGTTATTTGATGCAAGGTGATTAGATCTCTCTGAAGCGATAAAGCGCCCTCTAGGGAGCTAGATCCGCAGCAAATATCGTCCATGAAAATGTTGTTAAGCAATACTTGGGAAGCTTCAGGAAATGTTTGAATTTCACGAGTGGCGAGTTCTCTAAGGGTTCTAATTGCTAAATAAGGACTTGAACTTTATACCAAAACGTAACAGTATTCAACCGGTATTCCTGTAAGGGTTCGCTGGGATGAAAGCGCCAAAGTAGTCTTTGGTAATCTCTATGAATTGGGTTTAGTTGGATTTGCAAAAAATGTTGCTTGATATCAGCTAGAAGCACGACAGAATAGAATCTAAATTTGAGTAGAATTTCACAAATATCATTTTGCAATTTAGGTCCCGTTAAAAGGGTTTCGTTTAGGCTTGTGCCGTTTGATCCTTTAACGGAAGGGGTTAAAAACCACCCGGAGTTTTGTGGTTGATTTATCCAGACGAAGCACTCCATGATGCGGTAAATAGCAGCATAGATTTGGCCTAGATTCGGTTTTTGGGATTAAAGACATATGACCGTTTTTGAGGTATTCGCTCATAAAATCAGCATACAAGCTATAAAGACTAGGATTTTTTAAGAGTCGAGATTCCAGCGACATGAATAAACGATAGGCTATTGAATAGGTATCTCCAAGGTTAGGAGGGTCGATGTGACGAAATGGTAAATTGACTGCAAAACGACCAGATGTTTCCCTGGTGGTTGTCTTTTGGTAAATTTCTTCACACCTTTTTTTCTTCGGGGCGATAGAAAAGTTTTGGGTTTGATTGCCTCTAATTCCCAGAATTTTCGGATACTTGAATCGAGAGATTGCTCACATGAGATGAAATATGAGCTGACATGGGGTTGAATATCTATATTTTGGGTTTGTCCCAAGAATACCCATCCAAAGATGGTTTCAAAGGCAGAAGGTTGACCTGGTGGTCCTTGAATCCTCCCTGTCCGAAGAATTTCGGTGAATATTTGTGCTCCTAATAGCATGTCTATGGGAGCAGGAATGTTGAATTGGTCATCAGCAAGCTTTAAGTTGAAAATGTGACTCCAAGTTGAAAAATCAATTTGCATTGAAGGCATATTTGCACAAAGTTTTGGCAGGATGAAAACTTGAATATGAAAGGTAGGTTGGGTTTGACCTAAAGGTCGAATGGTGCAAGTAGCTACGCCATTTGTAGATGACGAGGATTGATTTATACCTAAAACCGGAATTGCATTTTTATTTCTTCGAATGCCTAGGCGATTAATACAAGAATCGCTAATTAAATTAATTTGGCTACCACTATCCAGAAGGGCTCTAACTGTTTGGTAATTGCCTCGAACATCGAGAACTTCGAGCTTTATGGTTGCCAAAAGTACTGTGGTTAGTGTCGACGGCGAAGTACAAAGATTGTTTGGATTAGGATCGATCGCGATGAGACTCATATTTCTTTGGATTTCATTTGGATTTGCTTCGATTTGACTTGAATGTTCTTGGATTGCATTAAAATTGCCTTGGTTTAAATTGGGATTCGTTTGGATTAGACTTGTATTCGCTAGGAATTGATTCGACACTTGGTTTTGATTCAAGGTAGAGTTTGGATCCGAGTAAACTAAATTGGAATTGTTCGAGTTTGAATTTGGGTTTGACGATATTTCAATGGATTGATTATAGGTTGGGTTTTGGATTTTGGCGATAAGAATCAGTTATTTGGGGTAGGGTGCAATAATGTGTGGTGTCTGTGTCGGCAAATTTTACAGTTGAAGGTACTTGTGCATTCTTGTAAATAGTGATTTGCGCGCAGACAGTTCACACATGCGTTTTGTTGTTTCACGTAGTTGAAACGTTCCGAAGGTGTTTTTGTAATAAATACTCCACATTGAGATAATGGGTGCTATAAGTTGTTGCAAAGTTTGCATTTAGTTGAATTTTGATTTAATTGGGGTTGATTATTAGTTGGTTTATAGGCTGGAGCTGGTGTTCGTACCAACAAATTGGAAGGTGTATTCGATTTGTACTGGTTTTGGGAATAGGAATTATTCTTTTTGAACTGATAGTTTGAATTGTTATTTTTTGGAATCTGTTTTGATGTCGAGGGTTGCATATTTTCACTTTGTGGGATGGTTTGCATTGTTTCTAGGGCTTTGCACTGATTAGTAAGAAATTGGATCAGATTTTGGTAGGTTGGAATTTCGGTAGTGCTAAACTTTAACTCGAAAGCGGTTCTTGTAGAAGTATCAATTTTTGACAATAAAATAGAAAATAAACAAAAACACCATGCATCCACCGGGAAGCCTAGATTCTTGAGTGCTGCAATATTCTCCACGAACGTGTCTACTAGCGATCTGAGATCTTTTGGTGCATTATTTTTTATTGAATTTGCATTATAAATTGAGTTCCAATAAGTGCTAGCCAAAAGTCGTTTGTTTTGATACCTTTCGGTTAGTGCATTCCATGCAATGTCGTAATTGCTGGATGTTAATTTGATTGAGTTAAGAATATTTAATGGTTCGCCCTCTAAACATGAAAGTAAATGTTGAAATTTTTTGATATCTGAATAGTTTGTATTATCGTGAACAAGTGACGTAAAAACATCAAAAAACGTTGGCCATTTCTTGAGGTTTCCGTTGAAGGTCGGTATTTTTAATGGTTCTAGTTCATCTCTATATGAATTATTGTTTACAATCGAGGGGGTGAAACCGGAATAATTTGCGCTAGGAAACATCGTAGAAAATATTGCCCTTGTTTGGTGATAAAATGAGTCAGTATCTTTTCGAATTTTATCTTCAGCATCAAATTCTGCGTCGCTATCTCCAAGAAGACCGATAATCTCATTATGAATGGTTTTAAACTGATCATAGTGATCGTCTAGTGATTCATAGGACGCTTTAAAAACTAGCTTTACAGTATCATCGCTTTGAGATTTAATTGCTAAGTTGAAAGTTTCTATAATACGAGCGATTGATACTTTTCGTTGGTTTGTCAACTTTTTTGTTGCCATTTTGTACAATTATAAATATAAATAAATTAAGTTGAAAACTCTGAGTAGATTGTTTATTTGCTAAGAATTGATTTTTTCCTTTTGAATATAGAAATAAAAAATATTACCTTTTAGCTATTATTAATCCCAAACAAATGCACAAAAGTACACCCAAAAACACATCACTAATTCTTCCTTAATTTGTTTTACGTACGCGATAACCGAATAAAAGATTTGAATTGTTGAATTATTGAATTATTTATGTACCTTTGATTCTAATAAGCAAAGCAAGCCCCTGTGTTGAATTTATTCTTGCGAAAAACAAAATAAATGGAATCTCGTTTTTCTTACTAAAGGAATTTAAAGGTAAACGTAAACAAACTGTGTACCGAAAATTGGATAGAGTGAGACCTGAGTTGAAAAGAGCGCGGACGAATCGGACAGCGCGTACGACACCTAGCTTGAACCTTGACTATTTGAGATTTGAAAATGACGATAAAAATTGAAATAATATTCGCGAGACCAAAATTATTTCTTTTTTGAAATTAATCGGGTCGTGGGACCAAATAATGTTCACGAAAATTTGCGTTAGGTTTTCGAAAGTTTAAAGAGCAGCGGGACTGTAGCGCTAAATTCAATTTTTGCCGCACAAATATTAATGGACATAAACCCGAGCCATACAAAGACAATGGAGGATTGGCACTTACTTGGTTTATGCTGGTTTTCGTCGATCCAGAGGAGCTCCTCGTGTCCAGAAAGTCTGCTTCTCAGCGACACACCGATACAACACAGTCTTAGAAATAAAAATAAGGAATTTTTGCCTTGAATTCGATAGGTTTTTTGATTTTGATAACGACCGAAAAAGCGGACGTGGTTTTAGAGACATGGCTTCGTACTGTCCTTCCTTCTCATAAATCACATATTTTTCACATACGCCGAGTCTGCGCGAGCGGTGCCAATTTTGATTTGAACTTGTATGGCTTTTAACGGTTTTTTCTTCCGTATTTTTGAACAAATATATAAAATAACAAAGTTGCATGAACAACCATCAACATCTGCAGTGGAATTCTGTAAGGAATAGGGATATTTTCGCATGATTTTCGCTATTTCCATTGAAGTACCTACGTCCCCTCTCTATTGATTTCGAAAAGAGAGAAGAAGACAGCATGTGCCATAGCAATAGGAATAACGATCTCTATCCGTTACAGAATTCCGCCTCTGATATCTCATTTGCAGAATTTCTTTCTGAAAATAAAAATATGCATCTTATTCCAAAATCCTAGAATTTTTGTACAAAATCATTAGCATTATCATTTCAACAATTCAACATTTTTGGCTTTCAGCACAACACGCGATTGTCCTTGAACAATAAAGCAAGGAAATCAAAAAAGGTTTCCAAACCAGTTAAAACTGTTCTGTTCTGCATTTTTGAAATTCAGTTTTGTGCACGAACCTAACTTTCGCTTACTAACGGGCGTTACAGCCAACTATCGACAACTATCGATAGTTAAAAAAAACTGTCGATGTATTTCGATAGTCAATACTATCGATAGTTATCGATAGCGTCATCGATAGTTCTCCACCTCTATTCATAGGGTTGCCAGATTGGAATATCTACAAATCGGGTATACCAATCAAAAAGCTGTTAAAAAATCGGGACATTCAATAAAAATCGGGACACTTTTTTTTTGAAGGAATAATTCAATATAAAGGAAATAAAATGTAACTGAACAATAAAACTTGTAACAAAATTTAAAAATAAAAAATAACGCGATTCATTTAATCCCGGGGAAATAAAGTAAAAATTTAATCCCTTGGGAATGAATTGAAATTTAATCCCGGGGATTAAAAGACCCACTTTATCCCCTTAAGGACCAAATTATAGACCGACTGGTAAGTGTCAGGTTGTTACCTAGCAGGTACTTTCTATTCTTTAGAGCATGGAAAGTACCTGCTAGGCTAGGTAATAACCTGACACTTATCAGTCCGTGCATAATTTGGCGCTGAAACTTGAAAATCTTGACATAATTATGAATAATAGTAATAGATAATTAACAAATTAACAAGTACAATTCAAAATAAGTGTCTTGTCTTATAAGTAAGTACTTTTAATTTTTTCCAATAAATAAACATAAAGAGATAATCTCAGACATTTATAAAAACATTCATAATAAAATGAGCGAGCATAAAGAGAAAGTATAATTTCTAAAGCTAACGAAAAACGAAAAGACCCTGTCGAAATTCAACCCGGAACAATAGCACCGGCGTATCCAGCTCATGCGTCTGGGGGGGGGGGGGGGGGGGGTAATCAGTCCAGGCCAGCCCGCCGGAGACGAAATTTTTTTTTTCTACGAGAGTTCGGAAAAGTGCACTTTTCCGCACGCATTTTAGTTGGGAAAGTTTCACTTTTCCGCACTAGTGCGGAAAAGTGACAGATGGCACTTTTTAAATTCTGAGCTGACACACTTATACAACTATTAGCATTGAGAATTATTGAAACAATAATGTTATTTATTAAATTATTTTTTCTGCGATTGACAAGAAATGTCAGCATTTTTGACCGGTTGACAGGTCGCAAAACTCAATATTCTGGTATTTTAATTATGTTTCAATAGTTGCTAAGAAATCAATGAATAACGATACCGAAAACACTTTTCCGGCCTAGGCCGGGAAAGTGATTCTCGTACTGCTGAACAATTGGAACAAAAAGACAAACATTTAACAGAAATTTAACCGATCGCAGAAAAAATAGTATGTGTATTTCGGTGGAAAAGCACATTCTCGGCTTTCGGTGTTTGCCGGCCTCGGCTACGCCTCGCCCGTTAACTTACACCGTCGGCCGAGAATGTGTCACTTTTCCACCTAAATACACAATATACTATTGGTTTAAACTTAACTTTTCTTGTGAAGTTACTATACTTTATGCCTGAAAATTTCGAAAATTTCATAGTAGATACATCAAACGTACAAATTATTGTTAAAAGTTCTCGATTTTATTGTCTTCAGAATAAGGCACATTATTTCAGAATTAGTTTTTTTTTAATCAATAAATAAATAAGATTTATTTCTAAGAGTACCTAATTTATATTAAGAAAAAATTACTCGATTTGTTTTTAATACCAGGTGTTGCAGAAGAAATATTATCAAATATTGGTGTTACAATTTACATTACAGGTATATTCCTTCTATCTCGTAGAAAAAATAGTGTTCCTAACTCGTGGGGAAAGTCTCTTTTCCTCACTTGATTGCTTGCCGAACTCCGCTACGCGTCGTCCTACAGCCGTGCGGAAAAATCGATTTTCCGCACTGATATGCGTGCGGAAAATGAGTTTTACTGTACGCATATGAGTGCGGAGAAAGTTTTCCCGCACGGCTGTCAGTGCGGAAAAAATTTTACCGCACGGCTGTCAAAAAAAAAAGAAAAATTCTACATTTTTACGCCTGTAGGAAAAATATTGTACCTAACACTCGCGGAAAATATTTTTTTCTACGAGCGTGCGGGAAATAGCTCTTCCCGCACGATTTGCTGTGCGGGAAGACTTTCTTCCCGCACCGGTGCGGGAAGAGTTTGAAATAATCATTGTGACATGGAATTGTTTGTATTGTTGATACACCTATACCTGTACCTTTACCTTTTTATAAATACCTTTTAATACATTTTTAATTCTACCTTCTGCATAATCACATTTTATTTAAATTAAACTCTTCGTAACATCAGCTTTAGTATGCTCATAGAAAAAATATAGTTCCTAACTCTTGCGGGAAGAAATTTCCCGCACTCGTTAGGAAAATAGCTATTTCGCACTTGTTAGGTAAATAGCTATTTTCTACGAGAGTGGGGAAAATTGCATTTTCCGCTTTGTTAAACAGTGCGGAAAATCGATTTTCTCGCACGGTGCGGCAAATTTTTTTCCGCACGGATATGTCAAAAAAAAAACAATAAATTACTACAAATTATGTAGGTATATGTAGTTATTTTCACACGTCTGTAGAAAAACTATTGTACCTAACACATGCGGAAAATAGGTTTTCCTACGAGCGTGCGCAAAGTAGTACTTTTCCGCACGCATTTCGGTTCTCAAAGTTACACTTTTCCGCACTCAGTGCGGATACAGGCCTTATCCGCACTGAGTGCCGAAAAGTAAAAATAATTGTCAAGCAACAATAAGGACACCTGTCGACGTTGACAAATGATGACAAATTTTTCCTCTGTTTCTATATCAGCCAACATCTATACAAACACCAAATTTAATTAACTTTGACACATTGTCAGATTTGTTCTCTATTGATATGCAAGAATCTACAAACTTTCTCATCAAATTTAAACGTTTTAAAAAAAGGGCTCTGACGATGATTTTCTGTTATTTTTTTTTTTGTTATGTAATTTTTTGATAACTGCATAGGTTCGCTTCAAGTTAATTAAAAATAGTTGAACAAATAATTTTTTTTTCTAAATTTTTGTTGTTACCTACCTGATATGAAGCTCGTAGGAAAAATTTAGTTCCTAACACGTGCGCAAAGTGTCTTTTCCGCACGCAAACACTTATCCAAACTCCGCTTCGCGTCGTTCGTATAACTGTGTTTGCGTGCGGAAAAGTAACACTTTGCGCACTTGTTAGGAAAATAACTATTTCCGCACTCGGCTGCTTCACCGAATTTCACTACGCGTCTTTCGGTGAACGACAGACTCGTGCGGAAAAATTAATTCATTTTCCGCACTTTTTAGGTGAATATATTGAGGGGGGATTCTCATACTCTAGTCGCAACCTATAGTCCCGACTCACCCGTAGAAAGGCAATGGGATAATCCCGCGCGGACGATAGATTGCGACTAGAGGATGAGAATCCCCCACCTCTACCGATAAATAACGAAGCCGAACTCTGATAACGAATTCCATTGGAAGGGTTAGTGCCAACTGAGTGTATTCGTGTCTTTATCCACCGCAGCTTGTATAAGAAAGAGATAAAAACATTTTTTCGCACTGATTTTACCAATGGAATTCGCTATGAAATTCCCCTAGAACTTTTAATAATAGCAAATTCTATTGGTAGAATTAATGCAAAAAATATATTTTTACGAATACACTCAGTGTGCGCTATCCCTTCGAATAGAATTCGCTATGAATGGCATGCGGGCAGTGCGGACACTGTGCAAACTAGAAAACAAGTTAGAAACAATTGTTGAAAAATAAAAATATAAAAATAGTATTTATTTGTAAAGTGTAGGGTACATATATTTTTCGTCCATCGTAACGATCTTGGGGGGGGGGGGGGGGTAATTACCCCCATTACCCGCCGGTGAACAATAGGTTATAAAAAACTAACCGAACGCCAGGGCAAGACAAATCCTTTATATAAATCAGAACACGTCTTGCGAAGTAACGACTTAACTGTCACTACCACCCAAAATACTTATAGTCGGGGAGCTGGCGTCGAAAATATGCAAGAGTTTTCGCAAGGCTCATATTTTCAGAATGAGTAGCATTTTAGTACTACAAAGCTAGGCTACAGTCAGCAGTTCCAGTTCCGGGACACCTGGCGCTGAGATGCGTGCAAAGGTGTATTTTTAATCAACACCTCGCAACAGTTTTCGCAAAGCTGAAAATTAGCAAAGAGCATGCGAATATAATGTAGAACCATAATTTAACAGTCAGACAAAGAAATACGGGGACACGTAGAGTCAGCGCGACTTTGAAGTGGTCAAAAAAATGATGTCACCGAAAGTGTTTTCGCATGGCTGAAATTTGGCAAGGTAATAGTAAAAACAATATATTTATTGAAAAAAACAGTCAGACACTTCTATGTCGGGACCCCGCCAGTCAGCAGTCGATTAGAGTGATATAGGTGGTAGCGCGCGTCAATAGGCATATATGCATGTCGAATAATAATTTCACCAAAAGTGGTTTCGCATAGCTGAAATTTGGCAAGGTAATAGTAAAAACAATATATTTATTGAAAAAAACAGTCAGACACTTCTATGTCGGAACCCCGCCAGTCAGCAGTCGATTAGAGTGATATAGGTGGTAGCGCGCGTCAATAGGCATATATCCATGTCGAAAAATAATTTCACCAAAAGCGTTTTCGCATAGCTGAAATTTGGCAAGGTAATAGTAAAAACAATATATTTATTGAAAAAAACAGTCAGACACTTCTATGTCGAGACCCCGCCAGTCAGCAGTCGATTAGAGTGATATAGGTGGTAGCGCGCGTCAATAGGCATATATCCATGTCGAATAATAATTCACCAAAAGCGTTTTCGCATAGCTGAAATTTGGCAAGGTAATAGTAAAAACAATATATTTATTGAAAAAAACAGTCAGACACTTCTATGTCGAGACCCCGCCAGTCAGCAGTCGATTAGAGTGATATAGGTGGTAGCGCGCGCCAATAGGCATATATCCATGTCGAATAATAATTTCACCAAAAGTGTTTTCGCATAGCTGAAATTTGGCAAGGTAATAGTAAAAACAATATATTTATTGAAAAAAACAGTCAGACACTCCTATGTCGGGACTCCCTCAGTCAGCAGTCGATTAAAATGAATAGAATAGAATAGAATTTTACTCTATATATAATATCCATTTCGATGAATAATTTTATTTTTATAATTTAAATTATTTGGAATCGGAAACGGTAAAATAAAATTGTACATGCAGTTAAAAAGTTTGCGGTTAGAAAAAAGCCCGATTCGTATAAATATTACTTGACCATTTAATCAGCAGTACTGTGATAGTATACCTATAGTAAGTTTCATTAAATACTTATAATCGTCGCCGATTTTATAAAATACAAAAAAAAAATTCTAATCACATCTGCCGCTTCCCTTCCCCTAATCTCGACCTAACAGTACCATAATGAAGTTTCCGAATTCGAATGCATATACGCCTTATTCAAGTATACGCGCTTACGCTTGCAACTTACAGGTTTACACTTACTCATTAAGAGAAAAAAAAATGTATTTTACCGTTTCCGATTCCAAATAATTTAAATTATAGAAATAAAATTATTCATCGAAATGGATATATATAGAGTAAAATTCTATTGACGCGCGCTACCACCTATATCACTTTAATCGACTGCTGACTGAGGGAGTCCCAACATAGAAGTGTCTGACTGTTTTCTTCAATAAATATATTGTTTTTACTATTACCTTGCCAAATTTCAGCTATGCGAAAACACTTTTGGTGAAATTATTATTCGACATGGATATATGCCTATTGACGCGCACTACCACCTATATCACTCTAATCGACTGCTGACTGGCGGGGGTCCCGACATAGAAGTGTCTGACTGTTTTTTTCAATAAATATATTGTTTTTACTATTACCTTGCCAAATTTCAGCTATGCGAAAACACTTTTGGTGAAATTATTATTTGACATGGATATATGCCTATTGACGCGCGCTACCACCTATATCACTCTAATCGACTGCTGACTGGCGGGGTCCCGACATAGAAGTGTCTGACTGTTTTTTTCAATAAATATATTGTTTTACTATTACCTTGCCAAATTTCAGCTATGCGAAAACACTTTTGGTGAAATTATTATTCGACATGGATATATGCCTATTGACGCGCGCTACCACCTATATCACTCTAATCGACTGCTGACTGGCGGGGTCCCGACATAGAAGTGTCTGACTGTTTTTTTCAATAAATATATTGTTTTTACTATTACCTTGCCAAATTTCAGCTATGCGAAAACACTTTTGGTGAAATTATTATTCGACATGGTTATATGCCTATTGACGCGCGCTACCACCTATATCACTTTAATCGACTGCTGACTGGCGGGGTCCCGACATAGAAGTGTCTGACTGTTTTTTTCAATAAATATATTGTTTTTACTATTACCTTGCCAAATTTCAGCCATGCGAAAACACTTTCGGTGACGTCATTTTTTTGACCACTTCAAAGTCGCGCTGACTCTACGTGTCCCCGTATTTCTTTGTCTGACTGTTAAATTATGGTTCTACATTATATTCGCATGCTCTTTGCAAATTTTCAGCTTTGCGAAAACTGTTGCGAGGTGTTGATTAAAAATACACCTTTGCGCGCATCTCAGCGCCAGGTGTCCCGGAACTGGAACTGCTGACTGTAGCCTAGCTTTGTAGCACTAAAATACTACTCATTCTGAAAATATGAGCCTTGCGAAAACTCTTGCATATTTTCGACGCCAGCTCCTGGACTATTATCACAAACAAGTATTCAAAAATCCACGAAAATTTACTGACGAAACCCTTTTATAGGTTGATGACACTACCAAATTGATTCTATAACCTATCAATATGAAAAGCTAGAAAACATCATTAATTCCTCTTTAATTGCGCACAGACTTCCGTTAGGTACTTGAAACTTATAAACACTTAAGCTACGAAGTAAACGTAGTCAATCAGAAATTAAAATCAATCAGTCCAGGACATAGATCAAAAAGAGGCTTAATTAACCCTTTAGGTAGGGTTGCCAGACGTCCCGATTTTAACGGGACAGTCCCGATATTGGAGATTTTGTCCCGTGTCCCGATTTTTATTCAACGTCCCGATTTTTTAACAGATTTTTGTTTGGTCTACCCGATTTATAGATGTCCCAATCTGGCAACCCTACCTTTAGGCTCACTAGCAAAATATATTACTGGTAATCTGGACCAAGAAGACGCAAAGGAAATACATGATAATATTCTGGAACTAGAAAGTAAACAAAACAAAATAATTGAAAAAGTAAATAAACAAATATCTTCAACCTCCAACCTAATGACAAGTATCAATCAAACAATGAGTGTAGTTTCGAAAAATCAAAAAGCAATCGAAATAGTATATTACATTACGAGTGTAGAAAGTGACAAATTTCACACGAGTGTTTTTTCGCGCGAGGCGGTAGCCGAGTGCGAAAATCACACGAGTGCATGAAAGACCCTTTCTCACAAGTGACGTACACCATTTTTCCTACGACCAGTAACCGATTTACATTAATTTTCTCTTATTTTATTTCTTTTCATTTTCAACACACGTGCTGAAAGTACTTTCAATCCACGTATTGAAAGTAAATTGTGATGCCAATCACAAATAATGTCAACAGTATTTTCCACACGTGTGCTGAAAGTACTTTGAGCATGCGTATTGAAAGTACTTTCAGCACGTGTGTGATATTTAGCGCTTTCTAAAGAACCAGCTAGTGTGGATTTTGTCATTTTCGTATGTGGTCGTAGGAAAATAAAATTAATGACATTGCTAGTGATTTACAACAAACAAAATCCAATTACGTGCATTACCTAGAAATTCACGAAATAATGGATCAAATTAAGTTAAATTTGGACTCTGTGCTTAATTTTCTAAACGATATAGAAAATGCCATAAGCTTTGCTAGTTTAAAAACCTTACATCATAGCATAATAGGCTCGTTCAGTGAAGTTTCATTAACCACGTTTTTTGATATTTTTATGGAGTATTACTCACATATAGCACACAAAAAAAAATTCAGCTCAATTGGATAAATATTAAAAAAGTTATGCGGCTTTGAATATTAAAACATTATGCCTCAGAAATACATCGCTGAGAGATGGTATGACGTCATCTCTCGAGTCAAGACGGGCTAAAGGCCGTCACACGACCAACGTGAGAGATGCAGTGACGTCACCGCATGTTTCAAATTTTCAAATTTGGATCGGTTTTAATAATTTATTTAAATATGAACAAGGGCTCAGAAAATTATGAAATTTTGCACAACTGCTAAACTCAATACGCTCTTTTAGAATATGTAATAAAAAAATATGCTGTACGAGCCTATTCCACAAAAAGAATTAAAAGAAATTGTCAAAGAATTTCATAATTCTCACCACCACGCATAATTGTTATTTTCACAAAATGAATACATGAATTATTACGAAGTCATAGAAACAAATGTTTTTGCGATAAAAAATAAAATCGTGTTTTCACTGGATTTCCCTCTTGTGCGCTCAAATATTTTCGATTATTACCACCTCTTCTCTGTACCTAATAAGAATCAATCCATCATAATACCACCTTCGACCTACCTCACCCTAAGTACGGACCTTTACCAATACCAAAATGAAGAATGCATTGACCTCAAGCCAAACTATTTCTGCAAACATAATCGACTTCTACCTATACACGAAAATCCTGATTGTATCACGTCACTGCTGACATTAAGCAACAATTTGAACCAATGTCAACAAATAGGTACCAGTACTCAGTACATATCCAAAAAGCCATGATGGAAGAAATCGATTCCGCCCACTTGGAATCTTTCCGGAAGAACAAAGAATTCAAACAGACTGCGTAGAAAGCGAAGTAACTTCAATAAAAGGGACCCGCCTTTTCACAGTCCCGCCAAAATGTTCAATAAAGATGCCGAAATATGTGTACAAAAATGAAAAAGACATATTTCACGGTCATCCAGTCACCCTCAACGAAATAAAATCATTTCAAATTCCAGTGTCAAAGACCGAGAAGATCAAATGAGAGAAAATCCCTTTGGACAAACTACATGAACTTCAACTTCGGAGTTCAACAGAAGAGTTTCTAGAATTTACCAAACTTCACCAAAGTAAATACATGAATTGGCTTCCATGGATCCTAATAACCGCAATATTGATTTGCGGCATATACTTCGCAATCAAGAACAACAAAATGAAAATTTCAAGAATCCTGAGAAAACCTACCGCAACTGAGAAAATTGACGAAACACGAGTGATTCCACCCTCGAGTTCCTTCTAGGGATGGAGGAGTTATGTGTGCCATTCGTGGGAACATGCTGACCATTGCATCGCCGACCTAAGCAGTTTCTTGAGAACTGTGTAAGCTTGGGCCGGTTTCCCAATAGCGAGTCACCTCTAGGTTAAGGATAACTCTAGGTAAACATTGCAACTAAACACGTTTTAGTTTAGGCTAGCCGCAAATTGAGGGCAGGGCAGCCTGGCACAGCACTTACAAAAAGGCTTCCTCTGCTCGGCTGTGCTGTGCTAGGCTGCGGTGCCCTCAATGAGCAGCTAGCCTTTTACCCTGGATTTAAAACCAACCCGCAGCTGACTGAGGTGACTCGCTATTAAGGAACCGACCCTAAAACAAGTGATATTCATCCCCATTTAGCAGAGTCTACATTTGTATTCAAATTTCAAAATTTGATGCGTTTTTAGCTAGTACACAATGTCGCCAATCTAGTACAATTATTCCGTACTTTCTGGTACAATTTTTTTAGTGCTGATAGAATCCCTGATTCTATGGTTTTGATTTTTCACAACAGATTATTCGGTGAGCTTAAAGCTCAAGGCTGAAAGAAAATATTTTCTCAACAAGGACTTCAAGCAACACTATCAGCAGCATCGGGTATTAGTTCTACTTTTAATATTCATAAATAAAAAATGAGTTACGTAATGAGCCTATTAAATGACTAGTGATATAAGGAGCTCATGACATCACTAGTACGATAATACAACTTATAACGTAACTCAAATAGGCTAAAATGTGTTACATTATCGTAATAAGCTCTCAGTATGGATGGGTGGGTCGTATTTAAAATGAAAAAAATCATTATTACACAAAATCATACATAAAACCTAGCTTATTCTTTTTTTGACATTTCAATACAATGGCATGTAATATTGACAGTTGAGTTGAAGAGGGCGCTTCTGTACTTGGAGCTATTTAAATTTTGGCGCGTAAATAATTGATTGTAATTTTAACCTCAAAAGTTAAGTCTGATGTGTAGTTTCAAGACAAGCTGACGCTAACACTTTTAAAAATATTCTCTAAGGGCCACTGAATGCTTTGGAAGATATTTTAACTTATTCATTGTCCATTATTTATATTGTAGTCATCTTTCCTTCTACTCAATTTAAACGGTTCAAAACTATTGACATTTACCGCCAAAATTTGAAGCACTCCAAGTTCACTCGCGCCCTCCAGGGGCGTTCCGAAGGCTTTGGTATTGGGGGGGGGGGGGGGGGGCGTTACGTCATAATGAGCCAACTCCCAACTCACTTTAAAAAAGCACAAAAAAAAGTTTGGGGTAGGTAATTTATTTGTGGGTAATTCATCAACTTTTATAGAATGCATAAAAAACAGAAAACGTTATGATTAATTTGCCGATATCGATTTAAAAAAAAATTAGATTAGTAGGAATGTTATATTTAAATATGTAGATGCAGTAACAAATTCCATTCAGATTGAAGCTCTACTAGGTACCTAACTTATTTTTCTTCCGTGGCCATTCGTATTTTTCTATTTTTTATATAGTTCATAGAGTCGGCCAAGTCCTTCTCACTTTTGAGGGACATTAGGTGATCTTGGCCGTTTCCACCAACTAATTTGGGGGAGCCCTAAGGTTAAGTATTCCTCAAACTGACATTTCTACATGGAAGACTGTCATTTTAAGGAATGCTTATCGTTAAGGCTCCCCTAAAATAGTTGGTGAAACGGCCACTAGTCTTTCTTCTCCCATAGTTGTACGTGAGTAATTTTTTACGAATTTTAGTTAGCTGAATTTTCGCTCATTGGTTGCTACTCAAGGTGAGTTCGGCTTGGCAAAACGGAGTTAAAACAGATAGAGAGCTGTTCCATAGCCACGTGATCACAGAGTGAAAAGAGTAAAGTGATTTAGTCGAACGGATCAGGAGCAAGGCGAGCCGCGGGCGCTTATCCCCATCACAAACCGAACATGTGTTTTTGCGGATATTTAGGGGGAGCGATGCCATTTTTTCGACCAGGACCCCAGTAGGTGACCAAGCCCTAAGCATAAAATATCTTCTTTGAATTCTTTTCGGTAGGATCGTTAGCATAGTGAATTATTAAAAACTTAAATTTTACCGCCTTTTGGAAATAAAGGAAATGCGCATGCCCGCTCCTCGAACTTCATCTCTCGAGGTGGTGCTTCTGGAGTTATCTCTTTTCACTTTACTTGGCTGTACCCGAACGATGAGAAGCTTGCACTATTTGCTCCCAGTGGCCTGACCCGAACGATTTTGCAGTAAAAAGTGTCAAAGGAGTCAAAACAGTTGCCAAGTCGAACTCACCTTGAATATCCTGCAGTAAAGTAGAGTTGGCATACTTGAAATGCTTTCTTGAGTGAATTTATATTTTTTAATGCTACTTTTACTACTTGTTGGATATTATCAATAGTTTTGGTATGTTTATTACATAGGTCAAAGAGAATTTCAATCTCTGTTGCAAGAGCGTATGTATGCAGCTGGTCTAAAATTTTGAGGATATATACAGGATGTTTGGTAGGTCGATGCATATATTTTGGAGCTGAAAGAGTAAATCATTTCGAACCTATTTAGTCAAACTTACTTTAGTACCAAGTCCTATGGTTTTCAAAATATGGCCGATTTAATTTTTTCCTAAAAAAATCTCAGAAATCCTTCATTGAGTGCTTTAATGCGATATTGAGAAATACTTTCTCGATTATTTTTGTTTTGTATCTTAATAGAATGTGTATTTCTTGGGTAAATGCATTAACAATAAAATAAATAAAAAATTAATACTAAGAGTGCTAATTCCATTGCAAGTTATTCTTTTTTTTTGAAAAAAAATACGATAAAGACAACCAACGTTTTCATAGTTATTTATAGGTACACCAAGAGAGTTAAATAAATGTTTATTTATGAGAAAAAAGGTTAACCCACGAGCCCCAGCGAGTGGGTTAATGAACGAATAAACATTTTAACTCAGGTGATGTATACAAAATTTTATCCCATTTTGTGAACATTTAAAAAATAAAGTACAAGGAAAACTACGCACCTATTAGGAAAATAAGTATTTTCACATGTGCCTTTTCGAATTGCACATATCACGAAAAAATTACAATTTTTTTTTTGGATTGCAGCACAAAAATCATTAATTAAGACTACAGATTCCCAAAAATAAGTAGGTATTTACGGAAAAACTTGGACCTAGCCTCTTTTTTCTTCTCTTTAAAAACAAAATTATCACTTTTAAACTGAAATAAGTGAACAGTTTGTTAACGTCTGGCTTATTTGTGTGATAATTTGTGATGTTGTTGCCTAATATTGCATTGAACCACCGAACGATGGAGTTGATTAAGAAAAAATAAAATCGACCATATTTTGAAAACCATAAGACTTGGTACTAAGGTAAGTTTGACTAAATAGGTTCTAAATGACTTACTCTATCGCATCTCAAAATATTTGCATCGACCTACCAAACACCCTGTATAAATTAAGTACTAAATTGACATTTGTCATAGATAGGTATGTATGTTCATTAGGTCTAGAGAGAGGAAATGGGTACATTCAGGCGGTGCCAGTGGCTAAGTTCAGACACTCAGCATGGACTTTATTATCGAAACAGGGAAGCAGCGTTTTCATGAGAACGAAGGTTCTATGTTCATCGTCCGTATCCATATTTCCTAAACACTGACAATGACAGAGCAATCGTTCTCATGAGAACGCTGTTCCTCGGTTTCAAGAATAAAGTCTTCCTTTCTTTAGAACGTGTTTAAGTTAATTTTAGAAGTATTAACACTGCCGTTTTCTCTTACCAACTGGCGTGTGGATTAGAAACCAACTAGATATTTTTTTACCAACTGGAGTGGACATTGGGGGTCTTACCAACTGGCGTGAGGATTGGAAACCAACTAGACATTTTTTTACCAACTGGAGTGGACATTGGGGGGGGCGTTGCCCCCCCTGCCCCCCCCATGGGTCCGCCCCTGGTACCCATAGAGTAAAAATCGTGCGGAAAAGTAAAAAAATCGTGCGGAAAAGTAAAATCGTGCGGAAAAGTACAACTTTCAAAACGAAAAATCGTGCGGAAAAGTAGCTTTTTCGCAGGCTCGTTGGAAAAAAATTTCACCGCACTGATATGTTAAAAAAAAAAGAAAAATTTTACATTTTTACGCCTGTAGGAAAAATATTGTACCTACCTAACACTTGCGGAAAATTAATTTTTCCGCACGCGGCTACCGTTCACCCAACGACGCGTAGGGGAGCACTTGTTAGGTAAATAGCTATTAAGTCGTATTTGTAAAACAAAGTTGACAATCTGTGCAAATTTATTAAAGCCGGCTTTGTGCCAAAATGTTAAAGGATTGTTACAGAGACAAAAAATTAATAAAGATTACTTTAATAAAACTACAACGGATCTTAAACCATTGAAGGATCATGAAAATGTTATGATATATTTTACCATGTTGATAAATACTGGGAGCCAGGAAAAATTGTACAGCAACATAGCGCACCCAGATCATATCAAGTTTTAAATCGCTCGGGTGATGTATTACGAAGAAATAGGTTAGATCTTAAGTTACCGGATAATGAATTTGTCCCTTATAGTCCAAGAGCCAGCGCCAAAAAAGTGCAAGAGTTTCATGAAAGCTGAAAATGTAATATAAGCTTGTATTTGTGATGTATATAACTATACTCGAGTCAGCAAGTGAGGTAGCGGGACAAGCTACGCCCACGCACCTTTGAATGTGTAAAAAATTAATCGCGATAAAAGAGTTTCATGACAGCTGAAAATTTCTCAATCCATTGTTTATTTGATAAAAAACATGACGGACATGGTCAGATAGCATTATGTTGGGACAACTAGAGTCAGCATGCCTATACAGGGTGGTCCATTTAACTTGAGAAAGTTTAATATCTCGAAAACGGTGCGTTTTTGGAAAAAAAGTTCAAATAAAAATTACATGGTAACATGTGGGAAACAAAATGGCGGTACTGATTTTTGACTTTGACAACGTTTTCAAGGTTATTTCAAGGTCAACTCTTTTTTTTCAATGGAAATATATTTTTTGATTACAGAATCTTATTCTACAGAAAAAAACAAGTAACTTTTACTTGAAGCATTTTTCGATCCGGTTTCAATTTAAGCTGATAAAAAAGAACGAATAATTTTTTTTTTCCTCCTCACAAAATCGAAAAGTTACCAAAAATACCTCAAAAAATATAACAATTGATCAAATTGACGACCGCCAACTTCAACACACTTTTTAATTCGCTGTAAAAAGCTTTCATGGCACCACATTACAGTTTCTTTACTGACAGCTCTAAGCATTTCTTATGTGTTCCATCATATTATCCGGTGGTGCGGGAACCTCTTGATAAACTGTGTGTTTGATTTTTAAAGTGAATTGACAAGTGTGTTGAAGTTGGCGATCGTTATTTTGATCAATTGTTATAGTTTTTGAGGTATTTTTGGTAACCTTTCTCTACTGTTCGATTTTGTGAGGAGAAAACAAAAAAATTATTCGTTCTTTTTTATCAGCTTAAATTGAAACCGGATCGAAAAATGCTTCAAGTAAAAGTTACTTGTTTTTCCTGTAGAATAAGATCCTGTAATCAAAAAATATATTTCCATTGAAAAAAAAGAGTTGATCTCGAAATAACCTTGAAAACGTTGTCAAAGTCAAAAATCAGTACCGCCATTTTGTTTCCCACATGATACCATGTAACTTTTATTTGAACTTTTTTTTTCAAAAACGCACCGTTTTCAAGATATTAGACTGTCTCAAGTTAAATGGACCACCCTGTATAGGCATGCTGACTCTAGTTGTCCTAACATAATGCTATCTGACCATGTGCGTCATGTTTTTTATCAAATAAACAATGGATTGAGAGATTTTCAGCTGTCATGAAACTCTTTCATCGCGATTATTTTTTTACACATTCAACGGTGCGTGGGCGTAGCTTGTCCCGCTACCTCACTTGCTGACTCGAGTATAGTTATATACATCACAAATACAAGCTAATATTACATTTTCAGCTTTCATGAAACTCTTGCACTTTTTTGGCGCTGGCTCTCCGACTATTATAAACAAGACTTTGAAACCACTAATTCAAAAGATTGTTTTGGTGCTGATAACAAAAATGATAAAAGAGACAGTGTCAGTGTCCAGTCCAGTAGTGAGCCCAGTGTTCCCCAAACGAAGACTAAGTCTGGTCGAGTAATTAAAACCCCTGTAAGACTTGATTTGAACTGTTGTTGTTCGTAGAGTATGCATTTATTTATATTTTGTAATCAGTCTTCAGTTGTTCTATTGTAAGAAAGGGAAGATGTATCATAAAGTGTTGCTACCTGTTGCTACACGCAAAAAACAAAATACTTGGTTCAAATGTCTTAAGCTCAATTCGAGCATAAGTTAGCTTTGCATATACTCAAGACTATGACGCCTTGGAATAAGAATAGCAAATTCTCAATATATCAGGTTTCTTTTAACAAAATGCGATGTTTCGTTTGAGTATTTCAGATTTTTTTAATAAAAATTTAGTTATATCAAATTGAAGATATATCGCTTCATCCTAAACTTTTAGATAATCATATAGCAACTTGAATTGAGCATAATATGTCAGTTCCATCTAATAATATAGATCTGCTTTGTTTGATGCTATCCCAGTTTCATCTTAAGAGGACGGTAATTTTGCCATAAAAATTGAGATATGCTCAAAGTAAACTTTTGTATGCTATTTTATGGCCATTTGCATTTTGCACCGACCATTCAAGGGATATTCAACGATAAGTATACGTTAAAATGACATTTTAGCATGTAAAAAATGTCACATTTTTTACATGTAAAAATGTAATTTTAAGGAATACTTATCGTTAAGTCTCCCTCAAAATGGTCGGTGCAAACGGCCATTAGAGTATTCTACTCTACAGCGTTCGCCCAAATTCAGTTACAGAATGCTAAACTTTTTTATTTTCCACATTACAAAATCTGGGTAGACACTGCACGATAGTCAATTTTTAATATCGATATACCGATATATCGAAACAAAAAATATCGGTCGATATTATCGATATTATATCGGAAGAAAAATATCATCCATTTGATATTTTTTCAACATCCCTAGTACAGGGTGGCTCAAATTCGAACATCATCATTAAGGGCCCCACACACTACGTTCTTTTCGTCGGTTTTCATCGCCGCGATGAAACTCGACGATCTAAAACCGAAGTGTGTGGTAGAAAACCGTCGTTTTTCATCGTCGGTTTGAAATTCAGTCCGAGCTTGATTTTTGGCACGACGGTTCAACATTTCGTTCCAAACTCGTTGTATGTGAGTCCAACTGCCAAAAAATTGCGTAGTGTGTGGTGAAAACAGGCTGACGATGAAACACGACGTTGTTAATCGCGACGATGAAAACCGACGAAACAGAACGTAGTGTGTGAGGCCCTTTAGGATATCAGAAACTGTAAAGAGAAACGGGGTTGGTTGATTTATGGCAAAGTTGCGCATTTCAACAAAATGCAGTTTAAAAATTTGAGAAATTCCGAATACTTCGTGCGACACTTCGAATCCTTACAATAACTTTCCTCGATAGGTGCTCGTGGAAATCTTCGTCAATCACCGGACAGATTCAAGTTATCCCAAGCACGTATTCCAAGTGAGTCCGTGCAAAAATCGCTTCATCAGGCGGTCTTCTCTTCATTTCTATTTATTGAGTTTCTCGAGTTAAAAAAAGATTTTGCATACAAGATGAATCGCTGATGTAAGTAATTGGTATAAACTGATGTCTGCTTTCGTAATTTCATTATAGTCTTCTATTATAACTCATACAGAACCTCATTTTGGTAACTTATAGGACCGGCAATGGCCATGGACATCCATTCGACAAAGGATCCTCCTTTCCGCATGTCATTACTTGGATACCTTATGTGATGTATATATACATGTACCATGACCTCTATCTATCATTACTTGATGGGACATATTTCTTTCCTATAAATACTAATTGTTCTGTAATCACCATCTTTCCGTATTTGTCTTCAAGATTTTTCCATACACTGTAGATATGCTGTTTCACAATTCCTGACCGAATCAAGTTAAGTACCTATCTCCTACACATTTTACAATGTAAGACGTATCTGTTGTCTTTCTTTTTCGCATCTTTTTTTTTTCTCTATATATCCTGTATAAGTATGTATCGAGGGGTATTCCACTGGCCACAACAATATATATGTACAAATTTCGGTATAGTATTGCGGCAGTAATTTCTCAATAGCTCACAATGTCTTGCAATAGAATGCAATACCTTGCCATAGTGCACAATACTTTGCAGTACTCTACAATAATTCGCAATCGAGTTCGCAATGTTCCACAATACTCTTGCAATTATCTACAATACTCTCACAATAGCCAGCAATACTCTCACAATAGTCTACAATAACTTGGGTATAAATTTGGATACGGATTTTAATTTTTGTTGCACTTTATTATAACTTTAACTCACGAGTGTAAGAAAATAGAACAACTGTGAAATATAAGGGCGGGATTGTCTTTTCCTCTGGGCCTTTATTCTTGAAACAGGGGAGCAGCGTTTCCAGGAGAATGAGTGTTCCGTCTTTGTTACTTATATTATCATTCGCATATCACTGAGAAAGACGGAATACGCGTATTCTTCTGGGAACGTTGCTTCCCTGTTTCAAGAATGAGGACCCCGTCTATCGCTCCTTCCTACGGTCCCTCTTTTTGGTCTCTTGTTTGCGTCGCTCTTCTTCAGATGTTAGGAATAGACAATAGCCGAGATTATACAGTTAACTGTTTTGACGGACATACTATCCCATAAACAATAATCAACTCTGAACTTGACGCGAATTTCAACAAAGATGAACTCAATTCAACTGACTCATCTGGGTCCTTATTCTTGAAATAGGGAAGCAACGTTCCCAGGAGTGTTGTGTCTTCGTCACTTATATTATCATTTCCATATCATTGAGGAAGACAGAACACTCGTTCTCCTGGGAACGCTGCTCCCCTGTTTCAAGAATAGGGACTCTGAGGCTATTCGGGAAGAAACTGATAATGACAGTACGAAATTTAACTCTTATGTTGTTTTTTTGCTGGAAAAACAGACAACTCTGATATTGACATAAGTGAAAATGAATTCGAAAATGGAAGTTTTATAACGTAAAAGTAATAAATGATGAAGGAGGAAGACTATATATTCGACCTAAATATGACTATGCAGTATATTATGTTATGATACTGCGTGGTACATCGCAAAAGTACCTACTGCATACAGACAACAAGAAAAGCAAAGTGAAGTTTCTAAAATTGAACGTATGCCAGTTTAGATGGCATGAAAAAGATGATCTCATCCATTTGATTTGGATCATAAAGATTTAAATAATATGAAAGAAAAATATAATAGTTTGAAGAAAAAGGGAATACCAATGTACTGCAATAACTTGCAATAGTTCACAATAATCACAATGGTTTGCAATATCTAGAATCATCGGGCAATAGGTTGCAATAGTCCACAATACTCTCATAATACTCTGCAATACCTGAGTATTGCACTTGGTATGTATATAATAATAAGGCCCCACTGCGACCGCTGCCGGAGGCAATGCGCCGCAGTCGCGAAATTTTTGGGTGCCACGCCCCTTTCTAAGGTTTCTTTAAGCTATTTTTGGGACTGTTTATTTTAATTTAGAAGAATTATTTATAAAATTTGAAGGTCTTGGAGGGGGCAAATGCCCCCTTGCCTCCCCCTGGCTACGCCTGTGCTACCATAGGTGGTATCTCTAGTTCATTTGCCCAGACGCTAACTTAAGTTTCGATTCTTCGCTACATTACCTACGTCTCTAATAGATTCTTACTTACACTGGAATGGTGCTGCATTTATAGCCAAAAAAGTTATTCTTATCCTTTGTTAAATTCCAGATATTGGTAATCATCTACAAGCGAATTTTTGTCTGAAGTCTGAACCAAATTATTTTATCCGGTATATACCTATGATTTATTATTCATCTTAAATGTACTATACACCGTGATTTACGTAGCCCGTGCATTAGAACTTAGAGGTTGTCCAGTTTGCAGATGGATTAGTAGAAATAGCATCTGATCTTAATCCAACTGCAAGCACGGCCTACGTGAATCACCCTGTATATAGATCCTGAACAAAACACCTTTTCAACTTTTAAATAAGTACCTACATCAAAGCTCGAAATAACGGCATACTTTTATAGTCAAGTATTTAGCCTTTCGAGACTAATTAATTCAATATCGAAATTCAGATTTAATTGACGAAATAGTTCAAGAAGCAAATTTCGAATAATTTATCATCCAGTTTCCCCCTTGAAACAGGTTTCTTGGTCGACAGACCCTGGGGGTGTCAGCCAATCAATCCCTTGAGCAACATCATCAAATTTACTCTAATTATTATTAGGAAATACTCCCCGGCTAATTAAGGCTGGCTTCAGAGGAGCTTAGGTAATAATTAGGAAGTGTCTTTGACGTCGGCATAGGAATTTCAGTGCATAGCATCAATATTGCTAATGGATATATTATGATTTTAGCCACAAATTATTGTTTTTTACTGGCAGTACGCTAAATTCCGCACAGATAGTTTTAGGCTCCAGAAAAGTGGATTTGTGTCGTAAGCTGTTTGCCAGAGGTACGGAAACTTTGCCAAGAAGAGATCATAACTTCGTATTCGGTAAACGCGCGCAAAAGTTTCACAAAACATATTCTATTTCGTTTCCCAAGTTTTTTTTTTTCAATTATCGTCGAAACTTTTGGCCTGAGATTTAGAATTGTAACAGTTTTGCTTACTTTTCAAGTAAAAGTTTTAGATGCAGAGAAACACCAGGGTTGTTTTTTCGTTGGCTAGTTACATGGTGGAAAGAATCTGAACTTTTGGATATTGGTTTCATGTGAATAATCTCATTTGGTTTTGTGAGTTTGACTGTTTAGGCTTTATATTCGGAACAAGTTAAAGTTTAATAATATTTAGAAAATAATAAACCCTGAATTTCTTCTGGTACAAGACCAAAAACAAACAAGCGTAATGGGCATAGTCCCTATATTGAATAGAAAATTGTGCGGGGCAGCCAAGGTGAAAACGCCATATAATAATCATAAAAGAGGCGAATACAAATTTTAATTACGTCGCTTTTAGTTCGGAAAGTTCGTGTTTTCCGCTAGGCTCCTGCTGCTACTAGCTGCACCAGCTTCAATTAAACTATACACCGGCGAAAATTTCTATTTAAAAGGTTATTAATTAAAGCGCAGCTCAAAATTGAATGAAATAATGAATGGATACCAGAAAAGAGACCCACGGCCTATTCTCCAATATTGAATTGTATATTAAGGGTAATATTTAACTATTGCAGATTTTAATAACTGTGGATTTGAACGCAAATTTACATACATAGTTAACTCGATAAGTCACTACCTACTTATAATGTAAGGCTGGCATCCTGTGTCGTCGAAATTGGTGCGCTCTTAATCATTTCTGGTTGAAGTCTTTTGTTGGTAAATTTAATTTAGTACAACCATTTGCCAAGCCAGCATGATTTTATATTCCAAGATTTTTTGCATTCGTCCCACTCCCATCAAGTCTTCGAATAGGGTGATATTAAGACAAACAACTGAGGTTCGGATATGTACAAAAAATGGCAGATACGAGAATACCCAGACAAATCATTGAGTGGAAGCCAGGGGGAGAAGAAGACGCGGCAAGTTAAAGATGTGGAGTAAACAATGAATTGAGACACAGAGGCTTGGAGGAAGATGCCTGGATTGACAGAGTTGCTTGGAGATCGGGAATCGGAAAACAACGTCGAACGTTAGAAACCGAAACCGCGCTATCCAACGGAACCATTCAACCCCGAAATCCATAGAATTCACTTTTCTCGTAAATTTTCTCTATTCAGTCCATACAATGAGAACGTATTCCTGAATATACCAGTATTTGAAAATCTGATTTGATTCTGTCCAGGAGACCTAGATTATATTGTCACGGCTCTGGGGTGCGTGACAGAAAATTTGGGTTCGTTTATTTTAAAATCAAAGTCCAATTAACACAACAAATTATTCCACGTTACTACACACTCTGACACTAATTACTTCACTAATTAACTCAAACAACTTAACTCTTTACAATAATCACTATCTAAAACGTAAGTAGGTATATCAGGCAATCCTAAACTAAAACTACTTACTCATACCGGCCTTAATATATCTGTAATCTATTTTTGTGAAATCCAGTATAAACGCGATAATCTCCTTTCTTGAACAAGGCAGTATTTTCTAGATTTTCAGGTTTGAATTCTGTACATGCGGGCGAAAGCGCCACATGCCCTCTTTTTAAGGTTGATCAACTTCGCGCCCATGATATTTCGTCAGTCTGTCCAAAAATGTACAACTTTCATCTTCTCCTGGTGTTGCTCTGAACTTGATAAACCAAATCATTGATCCTCTTGATTATTCTCTAGGGCCCTTTCCATACTGAAAACAATTTCGGCGACACTTCTTTCATTCTTGTTGGATTAAACAACCACACCAAATCACCTTCTTGAAATTCAGCTGAATATGCTCCCGAGCAAAATCATGTATCCCCAGAAGTCGTGCCCTTACTTTGTGGCATAATGTTGACTCGTGAACAGCTGTTTTGTAAGCCATTAAAAATAGAAGCAAATGTTTGTCCCAATCTCGCTGGTTCTTTATTGCGATCACTTTTGTCAGGTGTTCCTCTATGGTCTTATTAAATCGTTCTACAATGCCATCAGACTGTGGATGTAAAGGTGTGGTCCTTGTCTAACGAATACCCATGATCTCATAATTTTTTTTTTAAAGATGGCAGATTCGAAGTTTCGTCCTTGATCTGAATGCAACTCTAGTGGCACACCATGACGACTGAAAACTTCGTCCACTTCCACTAGCACTTGGGCAATAGTGATGGTTCTTGGTTGGGAATAGCGAAAACTTTTGGCCATTTACTAAAGTAATCCATTCTGGCCTACATTCACCATTTTCTTCAAGTTGTAGAAATTGCCCGATGTCCTGATCTGCTTCTTGATCTGCTCTCATTTATTTGGTAGTCCATTTATCATCAACGATGAGACCCGTTCTTCTCACAGCTGGACCAGTGTTTTTCTCATGCAAATCGATTCCTTGACAATGTTTGCGTCTTTTCTACATGGCCGTCTAGACTACTCTAGACAGAGCATTTTTATGCGGGTTTCCAGGTCGATTTTTAATCTGGAAATCGTATTGCTGCAATTTCTCAATCAATCTAGCAAGCTGTCCTTCGACTCCTTCGGGAGGTTTCATTTCTAAAAGCCATTTTAGAGCCGCGTCATCCATTCGAATTAGGAACTTACGTCCGTAGAGATACTTATGAAAATAGTCGACTGCTTTTGTTTAGTTTTAGAACAGTGGACTGTGAGAAAAGTAGCTGCTGGTTTACATCAGAACAGAAAGTTTAGCTGGAGAATGGATCACAGTGCCAATTGTTTACTAGAATTCCAATTAGGTATTCGAGGCTGTTGTACACAATTAAACTCTTTTGTCTATTTACAAATGTACAGTAATTTATTTCACATATTATATACACAAAGGCAACCGTCATTTACACAGGTTCTTATTTCTACAATCAATGTTTTTACCGCATGTACTCGGGGAGTTTATAATGTTCCTATTGTTTGGTCTTTCATCAGGCGAAAATAACTATGCGTATACAGCTAAATTAACACAAGAAACCACTCAACGCGAAAAACTATTCAAAAATATTATTGAACGAAAACTAGAAATTTACTCGTTGCACTAGGCAAATTTGCCAAGAACCATGACGTTGAAAGCCCTTGAAACTTCTTTTTTGACTAACTACGCATTACGCATTACCCACCACACCATCGAAGTTACTAGGAAATATCTGCTCCCCACGCCGCGCTAAGGGTTCGCCTGTACCAAACTGTACCAGGCACCGGCTCTCCAGTCGGTTCAAGGCCAGACGCTTCCCTTGATTTTTCAGATAATATTTTAATTCAAAATACAAATATAAAAGTAAAGGAAAAGAATTTAGAGATGGGGAAAAATAGGGATGTACATTTTAGATAATATTTGAAACTCCAACAGCTTTTGGCAAGCAACTCTCTTCTGGTGATACAATAATTTCGTTCTGGCTTGTACATAATGCTCCTTCTAACTTTCTAATAGCGGAATCGTATTCTTGGTTCCAATTGAATGTTGATTTTTCTTCCGTTCGATGAAGCGAAGCAGCTATGTTAGCAAATCCTTCCACAAATCTTCGATAATAAGAACATAATCCTAGAAAGCTCCTTTAGTTCATGTTTGTCGTGTGGTTTTGGCCAATCCCTGACAGCATAGGTATATCTTTCCTTCCATAACTTGTATGCCATCTTCAGATACCACGTGACCTGAATTTCACTTTTTGATTGAGTTTTAAGTTGGCATTCCGGAAGCGGTCGAAAACTTCTTTCAGGTTATTGAGATGTTCTTGGAACGAATTTCCCATGATCATGACATCATCTAAATATACCAGGCAAGTTCTCCATGTAAGGCCTCGCAAAACTAGATGCATCAGCTAGAGCATTACAAATCCGAAAGGCATTACGTTAAACTGGTATAGCCCGCTTCCGGTACTGAAGGCAAATTTCTCTTTGTAATCTTTGTGTATTGCTACTTTTGCCAATATCCACTCTTAAGATCCAAGGTAGAAATCCATTTGAAGCCCGATAGAGTTGTTAATGTATCGTCTGTCCTCGGGAGAGGGAAGCTGTCCTTCTTGGTGACGTTATTAAGCTTACAGTAGTCCACACAAAATCTAAGACTTCCATCTTTGTTCGTAACCAATACTACTGGCGCACACCATGGACTATTTGACTCTTCAATAATTCCCTCTTGAAGCATTTTATCAATTTGGTTTTCCACTTCCTGTTGTCCAGTATCAATTTTGTATTGAATTAAACTGGTCCGTTCGGTTTGATTATCCATCCCAAATACGTCTGCTTCTTTCAAGATGAAATCTGTGGCTTGCTGAAGTCTAACTGGATCGAGGTGTTTCCATGATTTCTCCAAAGTCTGCATCAAGGTGTCTGTATCCAATTTCGGTTTTACAAAATGTCACTTATCTGATAGCCCACAGTTCGATATTTGCTTAACTGGTTCGAGAGTTCCAATAATATCCCTTCCGTTATTTTTACTGGTTCAGAAGGAACATTGGCAATTCTTATCATAATATCTCTATTTGTTCTTACTAGAGACTTTCCAACGAGAAATTTTTCTGGGTTCATCTCCAATAAAATTATGTGTTAGTCCAACGCAGCACCCAGGATTTGCTTCCAATTTTCCGCAAATGATCTTCTCAGTACTTCCAGGAATCCTCACCGGGTTTGTGGCCAGGATCTTAAGGGCTTGCGACTCCTCTTGTGTACACTGAAAAAAAAAGGTAAACAAATATAACGAAAAAGTGCATTGAGCCAGTGAATCTCGTCATTAATATTGAGCCGGTGAACGAATTTGTTAATATTATGAAAAGCTGTTCGTTAAATAGATGAAAAAAGGTTCATTGATTTAACGGTTTAAATCATTGTCAGGATTATATCATTTTGACGTATAGAATTCGTTGCCTGAGTGAAATAACTTCTTCAATATAATGTACAAATAACAATGAATGAATCGAATTTTAAATTTAATGTATGCGGTTTCATTGGCTTAACGTATGAATGCATTATCCTAGGCTCAGTTGCATCAACAAGAATATTCATATTATGGGTTCTCTGATCTCTCGCTCTTTCCTGCGTTTCCTCTTTTCGGTCTCGTGTCTGCATCACTGTTCTTCAAAAGTTTGTGGTCCATCGTGGACTACTCGACTCCGCGAGGGCCTATTATTTGTCCTGGACTGTTGCTGATATCGATGTGGCACTTTGCCAAAATTTCCTTTAGAACATCTTTGTAGCGTTTTTGTTGACCTACTTGATTCCGTTTTCCATCTTTCAGCTGACTGAGAATATGTTGGGGAAGACGTGTTTCGGACATGCGAACGGAGGTGACCTATCAAGTGAAGTTAGTGCTTGATGATAAGGGCTTCCAAGTTAGTTGGGTTGGCCTCCTCTAAAACACTAATGTTCGTTCGTCGATCTGGCCATTTAATCCGTAGGATCCTTCTTAGGCATCGCTGGTGGTATTTTTCTAGGCTTTTTATGTGTTTTCTGTAGGTGGTCCATGTTTCGCAGTTATTTATGTAAGTGTTGGTATTACAATTATATTGTAGACACGAAGTTTGATCTCAGCGCTGATGTCGTGATTGTTGCAAACTCTGTCTAGAAGCCGCCCAAACGCCGCACTAGCACACTTCAAGCAATGTTGGATTTCAGCATCAATGGTTGCCTGCGCTGACAGATGGCTTCCGGGTAGTGTCCTACGTTCTGCAATGTTTTCCGTACACTATAAATGAAGAAATTATTCCACTCAATGAATACCTGAATTCCGAATTTCTTCCAAAAAGAGTTGAATTTAACACCAACACAAAATATAATTTCCGGATAATGTACGATATACTGTCGATAATATGGAGTTTGGGTTTGTTCAATGAATTCTATACGTTAGCATGACGAATAGGTCTATATTAAAACAATTAAATTCATTAAATTGATGAGTAAAGTTCGTTAGTTATAAACGTTCATTAAATCACTAACACATTCGTCAAGCTGATGAAACATATTCATTAATTAATGAACTCTTGGTCATTGATTCAATGCATAACTTCATTGACACAATGAAGAAAGTTTCATAAGCATGATGAACAAACTTTTTGGGATAAGAAATAATCATTAATACAATGAATGTGGTTTATGAATGATTATTAGAATCACTGATCTTCAAAGAAAGTTCCTTATACTGATGAAAGTGTTCGTTCGAACAATGAAAAATAAAAATTCACGAGTTTTATGATAATAATGAACATAAATTCGTTACATTAAGGAACGAATTCATTAGGCTATGAACACTGATTAATTGAATTGATGAAATATTTCATTTAATTAATGAAAAAAAAATAACAACCGCCATTCGTCAATATTATGAACGATTTTTTTTTCAGTGTAGTTAGGACAAATTCTTCATTACTAAATTTAAGGATGTTCATAGAAGGATCGAAAGAAAAACCCTGTTGGTCGATCAAATTCATATCCAAGATAAAATCGTCCTCTATATCGGCGACTAATGTTCTGTGCCTAAAGGCGGTAGATCCAAAAGTAAGCTCAACAATAGCTTCTCCTTGAACTGGTGCCGATTTACCCGTGACTGTTCGTAGTGACAGGTTTGTAGTGAGAGGTTGGATTGCCCGATCCTTGACTAATGTTTTTCTAATTACAGAAACTTCAGCACCCGTATCAAAAGTGATGGTTTTAAATTCTCCATTAATTGGTCCATCGAATTTTAATCATCTATAATGACTATCCAATGATTTTATATAAACAACCCTGGGAGCTTCGTCATTACTAACCAGCATTCGCGCCTCCATACTGGTTAGCTCTCGTTTGCCTGTCTGTTGTTAAACCTGGCGTCTCTAGATCTCGGAAAGCGTTGGAAACGGTCCCTTGCTGGAGAGGACATCCTTACTCTACAATCTCGTTGAATATGTCCAAGCTTATGGCACCGGTAACATTCTAATCGGTTTCTCGGTGTTGGTGTTTGTATGGAATCGTTTCCCGTTTTTCTACCTTCTAGTTAGAAGTAGTTTTTTCATTTCCTCCATGAAATTACTCATAATATTCTCGAAACTATCATCCTCTTGTAGTATAACATACCCAGGTTCGCTCAGTAGGATTGAACGATGAGAATTTTTATTACCTTTTAAACAACAAATATTCTGAAAAACGAAATGAAAAACAAATAGGCCCTACGTTGTGGAAACTTACTTAATTTTACTTACTGGACATGCGCCCGACATAGCAAATATTTGGGAAATTTAAGGGAAGTTGTGATATGTAAAAGAAACGAAAAATTTGTGGAAAGTCTCCTTTATTATCAAAGAAAAACGTACCGTTCTCGACCTAGAATTAACGAGGGGAAAGAGCACGGCAGAGAAACCCTCGGCCTAACATTCCTCAAAAATCGAAACATACTGTGTCATTTTAATAATAATTGTGAGTCAATAATTCAATAATTTAAGTCAGTAAAAGTTTAAATTAGGTACCGCCCCTGTTCTTGTGCTAAAATTTCAATTACACACTACATTCAATCAACACTACCTATATTCCAAACTGAAGAGTTTTTGGTTAGTTAGCCAGTTTCCCAGCAGGTACTGAGGTCCCATACGGGAAGCTACTCAGCTATAGTTGTTTTTGAGCCAATATCTCTAGATTGATTATTTCAATTTGTTAGGATATTCTCTCGTCAGGGTAGGAAAATGTTAGTAAATTCAACAAGGCTCTAATGCACGCTCTAAATCCACAAATCAAAATCTTAGCACAAAAAGACAGCACATAAATTCTTAGGTTTTAATTTACTTCTTTATCTGTGTTGTTTACAGCATGAAACGATTTTGGTTAAATACCTAAACAATGCACATGTTATAAAAAATTGTTATAAACAAACAAACACATAAAAATTGGAAAAAACATAATACTTGCGTAAATTAAACTATCAAAAACAAAATAATAATTATTTAACTGACCTGGTGATCGCTCCTTGACACACACACTAATAACAAATTGGACTGAACAATTAATTTTAATGCAAAATAGGAATGAAAATTGAATAATGAATAATTACAGACACGCGTTTAAAGGAACCAGTCTGTTCTCCAGTCTAGCGTTTAGTTCCCTATCCTCTTCTGTGTCCCGTTCGCAGTACGGCTCGAACGCGGTCCCCTAAATTTGATTGCGTACTCTTCTTCTCAGGAATTTTACTGAGCAATACATGGTTGCAACATCTACTTTTATTCAGTAAACATTTTTTTTAAAAAGTTAAGATTTGAAGAAATAATATTTTAAATAGGTGGTTTTCCTCACTCTTTTGACGATTGTTTATTCTTTGGGTCTTCAATGGACACTACTCGTATTCTGGGTCATAAGGCACCAAAGATTGCTTCCAGTTCTAATGCTTGGACAAGAGCTTCGCTACTTTGCCTGAACTTAGACATTCTCAGGTTTTCCTGGATCTTGGTATCTCTGAGACCATCAATAAACGCAGATACTGCCATTCATTCCTGCATGTCTTCCTCAGCTGCAGGAAAGACCAAACTCACTAGCCTTCTAACTTCCGATTCGAATTCTTGTAAACTCTCGCCGGGTTTTTGATTTCCTGATTCATTTTGAGTTCTAAATACTTTTTGCCTGTGATGGTCTCCGAAGCGCAATTCTAACGTCTGACTTAGATGCTGGTAATTCTCTTGGTAGATTGGAGGAATGGACTGAAAAAGATCTAAGGCAGGTCCTCGTAGCGCCACTATCAGTGCTGTTGCTTTTTCTTGATCGTTCCATCCGTTGGTGTTTGCAGCAGCTTCAAATTGTCGGATATACACGGTCCAGGACGTAGAACCGTCAAAAGTTGGTGGTTTTATCTTCATGCTAGAGAATGCTCCAACACTTCCTGGATTCACTCAACCAAAAAGTAGAACAAAAAAAAAGAAGTTGTTCGTTGATTTAATGATCAATTCATCAAAATCGGTCCAAAGAACTGCTTCTTTAATCACATGAACTCAACGTCAGTGAAGCAAGAACAATTTATTAATTTTCTATTTCGATTCATCTTGTATATGCACAACGTACACTAAAGTAGGTGGCTTGGTTTTTGTAGTAATAAACTTTTCCATATTGACAATTAACATCGTTCTTAGTTTATATGTACTTTTTCATTGGCCTGATGATCATAGCGCATAATATTAATGAAGCCCAGATATTCTTCAATGAAACCCTTTCATTGTATTTATGAATCAAACTTTTGAATACTATGAATTCCTTTAATTGTATTTATTAATGACGTTTTCAATAATATGTACCCTATTCTTTGTTTTTATAAAAATAATTTTATAAAATATGCCTTAAATATAGTACTTATAATTTTTAAATGGGGTACAGGGGTAAAACAAAAACAAAAACAAAAAATATTGAATTATGAAAGTTTTATTGCTGTTCAAGGGCGTTACATAAAATATGTTCAATTGCCGATTATTAATTTATGTAAGAATTATTTAACCAATCAAATGGGACCGTCCCGCTTAATTGAAATAACTGTTTCTAAGGTAAGACAAGTACTTCTACTGCCCAAAATTAAAGTTTAATATGATTAATGAAATTATGCATTGAAACATAACAATTTTATTCAAGAATGAAATTTTGCCATTATTTGAAATTTATGATTTTGCGCCTTTATGACGTATCATGATGCCAGCCAATGGCAGCAAATATTCAGTTAAGTTCGCGAAATTTTGTAGAGGGCGCGAGTGAACTTGGAGTGCTTTGAATTTTGGCGAAAGATGACTACATATGAACAATGAACAGTGAATAAGTTAAAATATCTTCCAAAACGTTCAGTGGTCCTTAAAGATTATTTTTAAAAGTTTCAGCGTCAGCTTGTCTTGAAACCACACATCAAACTTGAATTTTGAGGTTAAAACTTCATTCGATTATTTACGCGCCAAAATTTAAAAAGCTCCAAGTACAGAAGCGGCCTCTTCAACTCAACTATCAATATTAAATGCCATTGACCTTTTGTTTGGACGCCATATTGCGGTGCGTGAACATAGTTGCCAAAAGTAGAAAAAACTAGGGTACTGTCAACATTAAAAACAAAAGTTACTGAATAAATTACATTTAAAATTTAAATTTGCCGCCTATTACGAATGTTTTTGAAAAGAAAAGCCATCAATTTTAGCTTGTATTGGGCAGAATAGAAATAATAGAATATCTATAGTATTTGTAATACCCTCATCCTTATTTATCAATCACGAATGAGATGAAACAAAAAATTACCAACAAAAACGAAAGTCGATTGCTAATACGTCAATTTCATCTGCAAATAGGAAATTCCTAACCTAATTTTATTTATGTGTCGAGAAGCGACATACGCTTTGTCACTAAAACGACAGGTACTTCTAAATAGGTATTAAAAATACTATTCCTATTTACTTCCATCAATTAGAGAGAGAAAGTAAATAAACAAAAAGGATAGCGAGGATCAATCATTTAGTAACTTTTGTTGTTAATGTTGACAGCCCGCTAGTAATTTTTGTTTTCTTCTTTTGGCAACTATGTTCGCGCACCGCAATATGGCGTCCAACCAAAAGGTCAATAGGAGACAAACGAAAATAATCCATAACGACCTAAACCCTGGAAAATAGGCAACAAAATATACAATTTTAATTTTGATCAAAAAATCAACACAGAACTGACAAATTTCAATGTCATAACCGCCCCCTTAATTAGTTGATTTCTAGTTCTGACGACGGATTGGGAGACTATAATGCTATTGGTCAGAGTCATGTGACATCACGTTAGGCGCGCGTTTTGAATAGACTGGTTTTATCTGCAAATTCATTTTTTTTTTCTAACTGAATAATGAATGGTGGATCAAATTATTGCTACATACATTTTATATTGTATTCAGGCAATTCAAAAACCCATTAAAAAAGAAAGGCGGGACGGCCCCATTCAATCCGCCCTTAGAGGCAAGATAACCCACACAGTTATTCTTACCGTAGAGTAAATATACAGTGTGTTTACGGTATTGTGATTTTATTTTCAAGGGGTGAATAAACATTTTAAAAAAATGTGATTAACGCTAAAACACCCCAATGAAATTCAAACAATAAGAGAGATATAATTTTTTTTATAATTCATACTACTTCAGATTTTATTAATGGATTGGTAGGGAGGGTCCGGTTAGATGCCCTCCACGGTCATTCGACCTTAATCCACTCGATTTTTATTTATGGGGCATGCTCAAAAGCATGGTATACACATCTTCGTAACCGTGTTGAACTAGCTGCGAACACCATTAGACAGCAAGGCCTAAAACTTTTAGACCGTCAGCTAATGACAGATTTTGCTGACCGATTTTCTGTCTTCGGGGATTTCAACCACTGACAATTATGTCTTTGTTGAGTACAAAAAATTAAAATTTAGCGACCGGACGTCTGCTAGGCATATGGAAAATCTACTTTCCTTTTGCAGCGGCCGGAAAATATACCTAAACAGCTAACCGGCTTATGGGAATTTTTTTTTTGGTTTCTAACGATATCAAATTTGATTCAGTCGATTGCCATAAGCGAGAAAACGATCAGCAACCGAATATTCTTCCACAAGATCGCGCCCTTATTTCAACTATTTCAGTAAGTGCAAACCTTATGGCTTTGGTTTTTCATGATTAGATTGTTCTATGATGTTAATGTATTGAAATGCCATGAAAGAGAACTTGAAAAAATAACCTATTTTTTTCTGTAGAAGGAAAATAAATTTTCCATATGCTCAGCAGATGTCCGGTCGCTAAATTTTCATTTTTTGTGCTCAGCACTGACATAATTTTCAGTGGTTGAAATCCCCGAAGAGAGAAAATCGGTCAGCAAAATCTGTCATTAGCTGACGGTCTATTTGGCACGTTATGCCGATTCATGGATACGTCAAGCGAAACTTTGTATTCAACAACAGGGCGATTACTTTGAGCACCTGTTGTAGTGTTTTTCTAATTATTAAGTGATTACATTTTTTTTTGAAAATAAAATTATTATACCTAAATTTAAAAAATTCATATCTTTCTTATATGGTGCGATTCTGTATGCGATATAACGTAATGTAAGGGACGCAAGTCTGAGAGCTGTAAGGATGTAACGAAAAAGGAATTCTGTAACTTACATCGCGCTGTAAAATATTCTTACACCTACTGTAAGATTACGTCGTCAGAAATGAAGACATACTGTTACATTTTTGAAACTTTTTTGTTTCATATCGTCAAAAATGTAAAAGTATGTCTCCATTTCTGACGGTATGAAACAAAAAAGTTTCTTCTGTTGCATAAAATCTCAAAAAGAAACATTTTGAGCGAAATATTGGTTAATGATGGCATTGTAGATTTCGGGGGAGTCGTTTCGGCTTTTCAGCCGCTCAGCACTGCTACCTTTGCAGATATTTTGTGCGTGTCTCTACATCTCAATTTGTCTCCAGGAAGCGTAGACTTCTGCCGAAGGAAGCTATTTTCCTGGGTGTCAATTGGCCCACTTCTCCTGGTGACAGTGTTGCCCCCTCGAGGAATTTGAGCCTCTTGCAGAATTGGGCTGGACATTCGCAGAGCAGGTGCTCTGCGGTTTCTATTGCGTCTGAGCAGAATCTGCAGAGATCGTCTTCCGCTCTGCTCATTAACCTTAAATGGTATTTTACTGGGCAGTGTCCTGTGAGCAGTCCCACCACCAGTCTGATGTCTGGTCTGCTCATGCTTAGGAGCTGTTCAGCTCTTTTTGCTGAAAGGGTAATAAACCTTTTTGACTGTCTGAGTCCCGGTGTGTGCCTCCAATATGATGACAGTTGGTCTTTCTCCCATTTGTTGAGTTCTTCCATGATGTGGCTTTCCATTAAGCCACAGTAGGGCTCTGGTCCGTGGTATGGTGTTGAGGCCCCTTCCTTTGCGAGGTCATCTGCTTCTTCGTTTCCTTCTATGCCTCGATGACCAGGCAGCCACATCAGCGTTACCTGGTTATGTGTCGCTAAGTGTTTTTAGGGTCTGTTTACACTCCCAGACTAGTTTTGACGTGCATTTGAAAGCCCTTAAGGCAGCTTGGCTGTGCGATAGTATGAAGATGTGTTTTCTTTTGAGGCTTTGGTTAAGACACTCTTGTGCACATATATCTATGGCAAGCAGTTCGGCTTGAAATATTGTAAGATGTTTACCCAATGCCTTGGAGAGCTTGAAGTTAGGGCCGGAAATGCCCAGTCCAGCTCCTTCCATTAGCTTGGATCCAGCCCCCCCGACGCTAATTCGATTACAATGAATTAACGCGATCACTCAGCTGATGTAATTTGTGTCTGTTTTCAACTGTGTTTATTGAAGAAAAGTGCAAAATAAACAGCCTGTGATCGGGTTAATCCTACCTCAATGGGTCAATCGGTTCAGCATTTCCGTAAAGGCCTTTTGTATTTGACTTATACCAGGAGGACTATAGACAGTTAAGATATAACACCTTTATTCCAAATATTTCAACTTCAAAAATTGTCAAATTATAAAAATAATAGGTTAAATTTATTACTATAAAGTTGGGAGCGATATAAATAGGGCGCTGTAACTATGTACTTTACACGAGGAGTAACAGAATACGAGTTTTGACGTTCAATGTAAGTTTCAATTATACATCGCGATATAAACTTACGCGCTTTAAAATTTACATTGATGTAAGGCGATTTACAGAATAGGCACATTAGTGTTTGACTTTTATTAGGGTGTTTCAGCGTTATCCACATTTTTTAAGGTGTTTATTCACCCCTTAAAAATAAAATCACAATACCGTAAACACCCTGTATAGTAAATTATTGCAATAAAATTATGGAAAACCACGTGAAAAGAAAATGCTTTGAATTTGTCTTGACTTACCAAAATGGACGAGGAACCACGGGAAAAGTCTGGAAATTCTTGCTGGTTTCTTCTTCACTTTTGAGCTTCCGCGAATTATGTTACACGCATGTGTTACGTAGCTAGTTTAGAGCACGAGCACGGGTAAGTGATGCACGAGAATTTTATGTATAAATTCTCAATCGGACCGGCCGGAATGTGAAAAAAATCATTTTAGACGAGCTGCGGCATGCGGTACTGACAGTATATCGTCTTCTATCTGAGTGCCGCTCTTCTAGAAGAAGTGGTACGTGACATTCAAATTTAACAATAAGAATAAAATGAGGGAACATATGTATGAATTTATTGGGTGTGAAGGAGATAAAAATAGGTAACATCTTTGGGAACTTGTCAAGGCACTCATTTCCCGCGAATTTTCAAATTTAAAACATTAGCAAATTCAAATCAGCACTGTACAGGGTTATTGGTTATTCCTGATACTCCAAAGAAATGTGAGCTGGTGGTTTCCTACGTTAGAACGCCAATGGGCATCTGACCTCACACCTGTTTTTGCCATATGCTTCACCCCTCGCTCCTCATACGGAAAGTGTCAGATTAAAGACGACGGACAATATGTAGGAATTTTACTCCTGAAGATATTTATCCTAACATACGGACAGCTTTAAAGAATATTTCTGAGCATTCCATTGACTACTGCTACGTGTGAGCGTTCCTTTGGTAAACTTAAGCTTATATAGTCCATGTCATATTCTAGTTCCACTTTAGGACACAAGACACAGGAAAAATTAACAAATATAGCTATGCTTCCAATCGAGAAACTGATTCCACTTACTTCACTTTTAACTATGACGAATTATCGACGTAGTTGCAGGGTTAACAGCTAGGGCCAATATCTAAAAAATAAAAAAATTAAGGCTCCTGCGTGTTCCACGTTTCTTAGTTTTTCTCAGATCCTCATGATGTCTTTGATTAGAGTAAAAATCAAACGAGAAGAAGCCACACGCGTTATCGTTTGTCTCACTTTAAATGGGAGGGACCCAGAGAAAAGGAAATCTACTTTCTTTGTCAGCGATGACGTCAATGGCTTCTTCTCGCTTGATTCTGAATCTATAATAGGTCTGTTTCTGCAAAAATCACAAACCATCCAGAGTGAATTTAATTGGTTGAAACTATTGAATTGTATATTCCACACTTCAATAAAACATGCCGTGCCGGAAAACCGTGTCTGAGCGGTTGTAAAAAAGAACACCGCATATCGTGCCTGGATGTCTATTTTCGAAACCGGGGAACAGCGTTCTTATGAGAACGCTTGCTCTGTCTTTGTGTTTATGGAAATACAAATATGGGCGACTAGACAAAACTTTCGTTCCCATGAAAACGCTGCTCCCCTGTTTCGAGAATAAGGGCCGTGGCGTGGAAATCAATGCGAACAAACTGGATCGTCCTTTACGGCTGCCAGAAATGATTGCAACCGTATAATCAACGAAGCTAAGGAGTTACAGAACTATCAAGTGCGTAATCGACTTTTGGACTGCCTTAGTGGATCTAGGTCCTTTCTTTTAAAGATCATAGGAAATAATTTCACATCTTCTTCGATTACCCTGGTGCAGCCTTTCCCGAAAAAAGGCAAGAAAACCTATCTCAGCTATATCCGTATTTCCGAAAGTAATGGAAAAGGCACTCAACCTGTAACTGGTTGAATACCTCGAAACCAGTAAACTGTAATCTCTGACAAACAGTACGAGTTTCGTTCTTGTATTTCTCAAAGGTCCCCTAACAAACTTCCCCTAAGTAAACTTCCATCGTGGTCTTCCAAGCGAATACTGCTGAGGAGCTTTTTGGAAGACAGGTCACTGCATGTTGTGGTCGATGGTGAGTCTTCTGATACACTGCCTATGAATGCGGGCGTTCCCCAAGACTCAATTCTGTTCCCAACACTTTTTCTAATTTCTATAAATGATCTGTTGAATGTGACAATAGGCATCTTTCTATTGACACCATTACCAACTGAGGCCTTAATAACCTAGTCAAATTCAATGCTTCCAAAACTCAAATAACAGTATTCTCAAATAAGTGAAATTTTTGAGGATGTCGGGACAAAACCTTTCTATTTGTGGATGGCGTACTGCCCACCTTTGGAACTCCCTGTCTCCTATACTTCTTTTCCTCCTTAATTTCTTCCGCTCTTGGTACCGCTTAGGTAGTACATAGACTTTGTCTTTCGTGACCGGACCAATTTAAAAATATATACAGTTTCGTGCACCTGGCGTCAGCTTTTCCGCACAATATTATTTCGTACAATTCCTACTAAAATTCGTCATCAGCTTTTGGACTAGTAATCTTTCGGAATACAAAAAAAGTTGCAAGTTCAACCTAATCCACTTGCCTATGTGAGCATACCTTGTGCCTTTAAATTTAAATGAAACAGCCAGGAATACTGAAGAGAACACGTTCAACGGGGAAAAAATGTCACAACTTTTTTTGAAATAAATAAATACGCCCGATATGAGAAAGACAAAAGCGAACATAATGGTTGAGATAAAAGAAGCTGAACTTTGATTAGAGGTGAGTGAAGCACAAACAACCTGAAAGCCAGAATAAATGTAAAGAAAGACCTTATAAGCAAACAGGAAATAAGGAGAACTAAAAGAATGGCCTCAGAAACTACCTTTTTACAAGTTGGTCATAGAACAACAAAAAATTACTCCTATCCATTCAGAATAAATGGGTTCAAGTTCTAATGTGAGGCAGAAATCTAATTGCGCCCCATCTCATCATTTTAGTTGAAATTAGAATCTTCCCATATATTATGTAATGCTTTCCAATATGAATTTCCATATTTTATCTTAAATTTTTTTTTTAAATAAAATATTACTTATGTTTTTAAACTTATTGGAACGTTAAAATTTCAACACGATCTTCTTCTATTCACGGTTAGCAATTTTTAAATATCTAGATAATTAATGCTGTCTTAATTACCGAGCTCATGCACTGCAGGTTTTGTAATTAACAAATTAACATTGATCAATTGCTTCTCTTTATCACTTTGAAATGGAGAGTCTTTGTTGTCTGATGTTTCTGTAAACCAGAAACTGAAGCTGATTTACATAAAATGTTTACACAACAGGTTGAAATGGAAAGTGTTTCAGTGCGTAGACTTGTTATGAGAAGCCAGTGGCTCCCGTGTTTGTTTTTTTTTTATTTTGCAATCTGTGAAAACTCAAAAGTTGGAAGGTTGATGAAAATTCTGCAAAGTGATGGTGGTACAGAGTTCGGAAACGCTAGAACTAGAAGAAGATTTGAAGCACGAATGGGGTAAATTGGGTTTGTTTGTTGCAGCAACAAGCATTTAATATGCTCGCTACAATAATTATTGAATCCTCCAAATTAAAAAACCCGAGAAAATACCTTTTATAATTTTTCTCGGGCAAGACATAACCTCAGCTTTGTTTCTGAGAAGATGAAATTTTGTCCCCAAATATGCATTCTGGTGTTTTTTGTCGATTACTTCTTCGCTTGGTCTGTTGATATTGATAGGAAAAAGGGGTTGGTCTCTTTTCTCAAAGGCTGAAGTTCATTATGTTAGTTTGATGATTTCTTCCTTATCATTTGAAATTATATTGGTCTCTGGCCTCAGCTACGTTTTATCGTGCATTGTATGCTACAAGTTGTATTATCTTCGAAATATCGACCAGTGGAACTTCTTTCTTGCGGCTACATACCTACTGTAGTTTAATTTAAAACTTGAAGACAAGGTTCACATTATGAATCTCCGATAGTTTTTTAATGCGGATGTGAAAAGACTTTTCACTATAAACTTTTTGTTATTTCTTATTGGTCGCACTAAATATGTCCACTGAGCTCTCACAATTTTTGTCGTGGATGTTGGTTTTAAATCTGATTCAGATATCTATCAACGCAGGCTGACTTACCATAAACTTTGCAGCCCATGATAAATGTGAACCATCGATTTAGTTGATATGATTCAGAAAGGCATCTTAATCTTGTGGACCATAACTTCATAAGACTAATTTTACGAAACCTACACGTAAACTAGGAATTCGAACCACGAACCGCCAACATCGATAATTAAAGTTTCCTCGTAGTACTTTGGAAACTGGTACTCTGATCTACTGACTACACTGAATCGGTTGAGGGCGTCTGGCTACGAACTATTGTTATTTCATAAGACTTCCATATTTATATTGTATCTACTTGCGCGATATCTACTAACGAAGATTCTACTGCTTTTAACAAACCATGCAGGAACATTGAAAAAAGCCGCGAAAACCCTGGAACATTAAAATGCTGAAATCCTAAAAAAAAAAAACTCCAAACATAGCAGAACATGGTTTTGGGAAAGCTTCAAAGGTCTATCAGAGATGTACCTATATTTATGGAATTCCAATCTTATGTAAAAAAAACAGTCGCGCGCTACTAAAAAATATCATAAACTTCTTCAAATTTTCTTCATAAAGACAAAACGTTCCGTTTATTAGAATAATTGCTTTTTAGAACATGTCACGCGAATAAAGTTGCTGACGTTGTAGCTAAAAGACAACTAGCTAGTGTCGCTTACTGCATATAATTGCAAACTAGAGCTCAACTATAACATTTCACTCGGAGCACTCAGCTTTTGTGTCAGTTATAAAACTATTATTTCTTGTTAAAACCATTAACAAAACCTGTGTTCATTTCTATTTATGTTTAAATTTCCTGTTTTATTTAGATAAAGACGCCCTCTCAAACTAAGAATTGAATACAAATCCTGACAACAAGAAATTAATTTATTTCATCGACGCTGGTCCTAATTAGGTTTTCATCGTCCTTCCATTGGGGCCGATGAAGCGGAGCGATGGAAAACAATTAAAACCAAAACTTGTTAAACTCGTTTTAAATTTTAATTAGAGCCTCTTCTTCATAATTTCCTTTTTTGAGCGAAGTTCACCTTTGCCTAAGTTTTTAATGGATGAAACTTTTCTTTGTTGCCGCGATAGGCGACCCCACTCTGTACTTTTTACTATAGCGCGAGATACACTTCTTAATTCTTTCATTGAAATATCTATTATTTTGTTCAGAAGCTGAATCGTTCTTCTTAGTTTCCTCGGTAGTGAGGGATTCACGTAAAAAATCGACGTCGAGATTTCTTCTTATTTATACGTTTTCAGGTCCTTAGATTACGACAATCATGTTTTCTCAATATTTTTGGACTGTCTGCCTGTCTTTCTCTATGTCGGTCTATTTGTCTGTCTGTCTCTCTGTCGGTCTGTCTGTCTGTTAGCGCTTTAGCTCAATAACGGCTCAACCTAGAACAACGATTTTTGGTACATAGGCCAGGGAAGATAAATTTTTTCGTAACATAAAATTTAACAGCAAACTATCGATGCAGTATTGTTAAGGATCATTTATAGACGCTAAAAACCAAAAATGCAACATCTAATTACTTTTAGGGGATTTTATAAACAATATTTAGTGCAAAAATAGGGCTTTTTTTGTTTATTTTACTGTATTTCGAAAACTAATGAACGGATTGTTTTAGAGCATTGAACAAGCTTTACAATGAGCCATCATACAACCCTGTAGGTCTTTTAGTCTTCGAGATATGATTTTTTTCCCCCAAAAAAAGAGATTTTCGTAAAAAATTCCTAACTTTTTTAATTTTCATGCTAGACAATTAATTTTTTACACATACATAGTAGATGAGGCAGGCTTAATTGAGCCCAAATTTGGGCCCGGTCCGATGGGTCGTTTCGGCATAATACCCTTGTCAAGCAAAATGGGGATGTTTCTAAAGCAGTCTGTCGAATTGAGGATAATTTTTTTATATTTATTTTGAAAAGTCCACTGATAAGTCAAAATGCCAAACTATCGATCCTCTATCTCAGATTTTCCATTTAATTTTTTTATCGCAAGTAAAACGGCTCCGAACATCACTGAAAATGGAAAAAAATGTAATTTGCGTGAGCGGGGGGGGAGCTCGCTGCCTACTCCGTTTGAATTCCCGCCGATTTTTTCAAGCACTACACCTTTCCTATTTACATTTTTTTTATACACGGTGGCACAAAAAAGTTAAGGGGGGTGAGAAAATATAAAAAATGACCCTGTACCTACCTACTTATACCTATGCATTAAAAAATATAACATTTGGCTAATCTGATCTTAAGTTTGATGTTCAGTTCTCTAATGCACCGATTTCGACATAATTTTGGGATCTGTGTGTACATTAAAAATGACCTTTCATGTCATCGAGAGGAGAAGCTAGAACCAGCGAACCTTGATATCATATGGCTAAAATTCACCTCAAAGTCATCGACCAAGTTTATCTGCTGCCTCTACCGACCGCCATGTAACACCGAGTACCAAAACTTTTTCGCGACATTATCCGAAAGCTGTGATAGTATACAGTCAAACTATCCACAGGCGGAAATTGTTTTTTTAGGTGATTTCAACGTCCACAATATACCCTGGCTGAAACACCACAACAAAACAGATAACGAAGGCAGAGAAGCAGAAGCTTTTGCCATAAGTTGTGGTCTGACGCAGCTTGTCGATGAACCTACCCGTATCACAGAAAGGGGCGAATTTGCAGCGCTTTTAGACTTATTCCTAACCACAAATCCGGACTCGTACACAATTCAAGTAGATCCTCCACTTGGTTCGTCCGATCATAAACTTATAATAACAAAGTGCGGAATGCTCATCCCACCAAGCCAACAACCACTTCCTCGTAAAATGTGGCACTATAAATCGGCAAAATGGCATGTCCTAAAACAGTTTTACCTGGATTTTCCATGGCAAGAGGTTTGCTTTAAAACAGCTGATCCCACTATTTGCTGTAATGAAATAACACAAGTAATCTTATCTGGAATGGATGCATATATCCCACATACAACTAAACGTAGAGCTAATGCAAAACCTTGGTTCAACGGCCAGTGTCAAACGGCTGTACAGAAAAAACACAGAGCATATAACCTTTGGAAACGACAACAAACCGCTCAAAACCACACAGAATTTATAGAAGCCAGAAATAGTTGCAAAATTACTATTGACTCCGCTAAAGAAACATACAATCAAAGAATAAAAAACAGGTTGCTGAATTGTCCAAGTAGTTCTAGGTCCTTTTGGTCTCTTGCAAAAGCTGTTGGATCTAACTTCACCAAGTCATCCATACCACCACTTACAGATAAAAATAATCACTTAGCCACAACATCAGAGGAAAAAGCCAATATGCTTGCCCAAATGTTTTCCTCCAACTCCAACCTAACAGTGCCAAACGGAAAAACTCCACCGTTCATTGAAAGGGTTTCCCATAGTATGCCAGAGGTACCCTTTTGTCACAGAGAAATACGAAAATCCCTTAAAAAGCTGGATACAAACAAAGCAATGGGTCCGGATGGCATTCCCGCAATAGTACTCAAAAATTGCGCCAACGAACTCACCCCAACTTTCGCAAAATTATTCAATTTGTCTTACAGGCAAGGAGTATATCCATCATCATGGAAGTCTGCCGCAGTACAACCCATTCCAAAGAAAGGAAAAAAGACAGATCCGTTAAACTATAGACCAATTACTCTACTTCCGGTGATATCAAAAGTAATGGAGAGAGTTGTGAACAATCACCTAACCAAGTACCTGGAAAAGTACAAAATTATCAACGATAAGCAATACGGATTTCGAAAATATAGGTCAACTGGCGATTTACTTACATACGTCACTCACTTATGGCAGAAAGCGATTGAGTTGCGGGGCGAAACAAGAACAATTGCCTTAGATATATCTAAAGCATTCGACAAAGTTTGGCATGAAAATCTGCTCAACAAGCTCAAAGCAATGGGATTATCGCCGAAACTTTGCACTTGGTTTGAAAGTTACCTAAAGGACAGATCCATTTATGTTGCACTGGATGGCCAGAACTCCAACTCTTACCAAATAAATGCTGGTGTGCCACAGGGAGCAATCCTTTCGCCAACTCTTTTTCTGATTTACATAAATGACCTCATAGATAAAACAGTAAATCCACTTTATTGCTTTGCAGACGATGGCAATGTAGTCTCCTCACTCATACCACCCACAGGTCTTTCCGCACGTGAATTCCATCATCTTAGACTAACTCAAATATCGCAGATAAATAACGACCTGGAGATAATAGAGGACTGGGGTAACAAAAACCTTGTGCAGTTCAACGCGCAGAAAACCCAAGCAGCTCTGTTTTCAAAAAAGACCAGCACCGGTGAGCCAAACATCATGCTATCTGGAAGTGCTGTCACATTACAGAGTCAGTTGAACATCTTGGGGGTTACTGCAGAGACCAACATGTCTTGGCACAATCACGTGGCAGATATTGCTAAAAGGGCCTCCCAAAAGCTGGGGGTGCTATTTCGTACAAGAAATCTGTACACACCAAGCCAATTGCTGACACTCTACAAAGCCCAGATTCGACCAACTATGGAGTACTGCTCACATATATGGAGTGCAGCGCCCAAACATACCTTAATGCTTTTGAATACCGTGCAAAAACGAGCTATCAAGCTGATCAATGACCCCGCACTTACTCGTAACTTGGATGGTCTCGAACATCGCAGATCTGTGGGCGATTTATCTCTCTTCTACAGGTACTATCACGGAAAATGCTCTGAAGAGTTGGCACGTATGATTCCACCGAGAGTAGCACCTACCAGGCGAACCCGTCAAACAGACGGTAACCATGAATTTACTGTCAAACTAGAGGCACCAAGAACCTCATTATATCAGAATTCATATCTCTGGAGAACAGCATCGCTGTGGAATAAACTCTCTGCGACGGTTTTCCCTGCAGGTTACCACCTGAACCGGTTCAAGACCAACATACACCGACATTTCCGCGCACTTGCCGCTTCTCGAGCGTGATAGGACATTTCCTTGCGAGTGCGCATATCCGTAAAAAAAAAAAAATGCAGAATACTTGCCGTATGTTGGTAAAAGCAGGTCCAGCTTATGACCCATTCTGGATCTTATTTCTCGCGAGTATCCTCCAGTCTCGTTCAACAATATACCCATTTATTTGTACTCCCTAACGCTTTCGACTTCCTTATTGCGCACATAAAGACTGCCTTGGATATATGCTTTACTCATGAATTTGTACAGGGTATTTGATTAGGTATATTTGGACCCAATCAATCAATCAATCAATCAATTCTTTATTGTTTAAAAAGAATATACATTCTTATAACAGTAGGTTCTGCACAATAATAAACTTAATCTAAGTAATGCTACATTTCTCATACTTATAAGCTACACGTTTAAATATGTAAACCCAAATTTGAAATTGAAAAAGAACAAAAAATAATACTCTATAATAATTCAGGTACGAGGAGAATAGGAAGATAAAATTAAAATCTAAAGAATAGGTCTATTCATTTCTTAAGAACGATCTAAGTTTAAGAATACTAGTAACGGTTTGGAAAATAACCCTCACCAGTTGAGGGTTTAGATTGTCCAAATTATGAGCAAAATTCGGTATATCACCCCAATCTGCCGGCCTAACACTACGATATAAAGGACATTCAAAGAGAACGTGAAGAAATGTTTCAGGCACTCTTAGGTTACAAACCGAACAGAGTTCTTCTTGATTAATTCTATAAGCTATGCCATTCCAGAATATATTGCAGTTATAACTCGAACAAAGTCGTATTTGTGTAATAACTCTGATCATGTAAAAAGCACAGTCAGAATAAAGGTACTTCAACGAATGCTTATTTAAATCAAATTGACTATAAAACAAAGTATACGTAGAACTTCGTGCCACTCGATAGTCGGTCTGCAAACATCTTTCACGAAAATGTTTTAATATCTCTGGTTTACTACGTTTTAAAGAAATGTTATTTAAAGACCACAAGTGGGTTATTCCGATTTCTTGAAACCATCTGTAAAAGCTGTAAGCCCAATTAAACTTAGGGGAGGCACTACCACCAAATAAATTGAGCTGGCGATTTAGACAAATTTTGGGCAACCTGTGATTCTCCATGCCTAATAGTTTAATAAAATAGTTTAGCGTTGACTTGAACACGAAATACGACAGAGGCAGAATATATTTGGACCCATACCTACAGCCTTTACTATTTAAGATAGAAAAAAAATTTGAATACAAAACTTGACAGTTTTTTTCTACAGTGATTTCATAAAGTCCAGCATAAATTCATTATTTTAAAAACAGTAGAATTTTTGGAAAATCGCTCAGGCACGTCAATTTTGTTTTTTTGTTTGAAATATTTTGATATATTTTTTATCAAAAATAGCTTTGCTGGTATCAACTTTATTTTATTAAATGGTACCCCTGTATATTATGACATTTTTGGATTCGAGCCTCATCATTGGAATCTCGGTAACCGTAAGAGATACGGGGTCGGTTAAATTATGGCAAAGTTGCGCAATTTTATGACCAATAAAATGCCGTTTTGAAACTAGAAAGATTCCGAATACATCCGGAGATATTCGGAAAAAAACCGAAATTTTGTAAAATCGTTTTTATTTTTTCCCAAGCTCATTTGAAAAACAATTTTAAAATAAATGACACTTCATCATTGTCACTTTTTCCCCTTTAAAAGATCGTGCTACTAAATTCAAAATTCGACGTTTCGACTTCAGGCGGCCATCCTCAACTTACGTTTTTTAAATACGGACCTAGATTTTTTATTTGCGATTTTGTCATCTTTGGGCATCCTAAAACCGATACTGTTTATAACTTTTCAATAACACGGTAATAAAAGCAAGTCCGTATTAAAAAAAAATAAATTGATGATGATTCCAGAGGAACGAAACGTTGGATTTCAAATTTAATACCGCCATATTGTAGAGAAGAAAAAGTGACAACGTGAAATTAGTTTTTCAAAATCTTTTTAAATGGAATCAGGAAAAAATCTAAGAAAAACGAGATATTCATGTTTTTTTCGTATAGTTTTCATTTTTTTCTGATTTTATTTTAAAAGATTGTGAAAAACTAATTTAACATTCCCATCATCACTTTTTCTTCTATACAATATGGCGGTATTAAATTTAAAATTCAACGTTTCGTTCCTCTGGAATCATCATCAATTTACTTTTTTTAAATACGGACCTGTTTTTTTTACCGTGTTATTGAAAAATTATAAACAGTATCGGTTTTATGATGCCCAAAGATGACAAAATCGCGAATAAAAAAGCCAGGTCCGTATTTAAAAAAAGTAAGTTGAGGATGGCCGCCTGAAGACGAAATGTCGAAATTTAAATTTAGTAGCAACATCTTCTGAAGGGGAAAAAGTGACAATAAGGAAGTGATATTTATTTTAAAATTGCTTTTCCAATAAGCCCGGGGAAAAATAAAAACGATTTTACAAAATTTCGGTTTTTCCCGAATATTTCCCGGAAGTATTCGGAATCTTTCTAGTTTCAAAACGGCATTCTATTGGTCATAAAATTGGGCAACTTTGCCATAATTTAACCGACCCTGTATCTCTTTCGGTTACCGAGATCCCAATGAAGGATGAGGCTCGAATTTGGGCCACCTTGTACAATGTCATGTACCTATCTTCAACTGTTTCGGAAATATTGACAGTTGAAAATTGACATTTTTGCAACTTTGACAGTCTGTAAAACCTAAACGGTAAATTTTAGAGGAAAACCGATTTTACATTCAGATTCGCATAAACTATCATTTGACACCAATTTTGAATTAAAGCGACAATTCCACTGTATAAATAATCCCATTTGAAATGTCAAAAATCGTAGTTTGCTAGCGGATAAATAGGAAGGAAGAGAAAATATAACTGGATAAAAAAATCGGATAAATTTTCTGTTGGTGCTATCTTTACCATAGTAACAAGGGCATATTAAATTGATTTTTGAATCATCTGTCAAATTATTGTGTCACAAAAATTCACAAATTCGATCATTTTAGCTTATTGAAAGTGTTTTGTTATCTGAGATAAATACATTTTTTATTTTGATGTTACATTCGTGGAATTGCCGTACTAAATACCATTCGAGCTCAGATTTTGAGCAGGATATTTTTTTGCTTGCTCTCTCATACTTGCTTTCATGCAATTTATCTCGAACTGTTCCACAAAATCACTCGAGCTGCGCTCTCGTGATTTTGTCAGAACAGCTCTCGTTAAATTTCCTGAAAGTAAGTATTCGAGACCAAGCCAAAAAATATCCGGCTAAATCTGAGCTCTTATGGTATTACCTACGAATATTAAATTTAAGCAGAATTTTTAATCATGGATTAACTTCAAAGATGATGTCAAATGATAGTTTATGAAAAACTAAGATAGGAATGTGAAATCGGTTTTGCTGTAAAATCAACCGTTCAGGTTTTAGAGTTTGTCAAAGATGCAAAAAAGTCAATTTTCAAGTGTCAATATTTCCGAAATAGTTGAAGATAGGTATATGACATTGTACATGAAATATGTCTAGAATTTTCCGTAAAATCCAGAAATGTCATATTATACAGGGGGTACAAATAAAAAAAATTAAGTTGATTCCAGCGGAGCTATTTTTGAGACACCCTGTATGATAAAAAATATATCAAAAAATTTCAAACAAAAAAACAAAATTGACGTGTCTGAGCGATTTTTCAAAAATTCTATAATTTTCAAAATAATGAATTTTTGCGGGAATTTATGAACTCACTGTATATTTTCTTTTAACGTTATCAGACTTTTCTGCCTGATTCCAAATATAGTAAAGTCCGACAAATACCATTTTAAAGTCACGTGATAGTGGTGGCAAAAAACGTATGTTCATTGATTGTGTCGTTGATATCACTTACTGGTGGTTAATTACTATTGAATTTTAGGATAATATGTTCCCACTATCGTTTTACAAATGCGTTTATGAAGTAGTATTAACCATGAGATGAGAATTTTAATACTTGCAATTGTTGCGAGACTCACTTTTGTCGCATCTTTTGTCCGTTCTAATACATTCTGAACTTGAATTGGGTACCCGTTTTCTATTTGCTTCTTTTTGAGTTGGAAAAAAGCTACTATATTCAAAATTATGAGCTTTGTTTGTTTGTTCATTGTTTCTTCGTGGCATTTTCGAAAATAACTTTGACAACTAATTGATGACAGTGACCGATTCTATTTCAGGTAAGAATATTATGAACAATAATTAGACACTTTTTTTTTCAATTTTACTATCACCGCTGTTTCATATGGATTGAACAAGGATAAAGAAAAATCACGTGACTTTAAAATGGTATTTGTCGGACTTTATATATTTATCCAACACATGACAGTTATGACTATTATTATTAATGTCATTTTAGACAAGTAAACTATCAAATAACACACTAGTGTGTTATAATCCATAACTCACTAATGAGTTATATGGATTATAACTCACGTTCATATTTAAAGTAATATTCTATTTATTAGTGAGTTATGGATTATAACACACGTTCATATTTAAAGTAGTATTCTATTTATTTATTACTATTACAATCAGAATTCACATTGATATTGATATTAAAGGAAACGTTAATGGTTTATTTGAATTTGTAAGTCATCATTGTAAAATTCGTTGGTTCATTGGAACCAGACGCTCCCATATCGGTAGAACTGCTGTTAGTGCTGGAAGACGCCGACGCATAGAATCTTGTACAGTGTCGGACTGGGGGTCATTTGGCCCACCGGGCAAATGGTGAAGTGGCCCACCCAACCCAAACCCCATTCAATTAAAACAATTTTGATAATCATTCGTTGAATCTGGTACCTACATCATTTCCAAATCCAAGCGGCAGTAAATGACATTCAATAACCTTAATTATAAACAAACACCAGCCTTCCTATTGGTTGAAACGCCCTACCTGGACTAGTGCGCATGCACGGAGGACTGAAATGACCGGTTTGTCATTTACTGCCGCTTGGATTTGGTTCAACTATAGTTGTATTGCATTGTATTAAATAGGTACCTAGGTACCTACTTAAAGTTTACCTCACCTTTACCTGCTTACATTTTGTTGTTATTTACCGATGTAGTACCTATGTAGTTTGTAGTTGTAAATCATCCATGGTTATACATATATAACGTTCAATAATAAAATGAAAAATAGTTATTTATTGTATAGTCCAACAAATACCATTTTAAAGTCACGTGATTTTTCTCTATCCTTGTTGAATACATCTCAAACAGCGGTGATAGTAAAATTGACAAAAAAATTGGTGTCTAATCATTGTTCATAAAATTCTTACCTGAAATAGAATCCGTCACTGTCATCAATAAGTTTGTCAAAGTTATTTTCGAAAATGATATAGCGAACAAACACAGCTAATTATTTTGACTTTATTAACCTTTTTCCAACCCGAAAAGAAGCAAATAGAAAACGGGTACCCAATTCAAGTTCAGAATGTATTACAAGGAGCAGCAGAAGCGACAAAAATGCGTCTCGCAAAAATTGCAAGTATTAAAGTTCCCATCTGATTGGTCAATACTACTTCAGAAACGCGTTTGTAAAATACTAGTGGGAACATATCTTAAAATTCAATAGTAATTAACCACCATTAGCTTTTTGTAGGTGATATCAACGACATTATCAATGGCATTAGTTTTTTGCCACCAATATCACGTGACTTTAAAATGGTATTTGTCGGACTATATAAGTGTTTAAGGAAGCATTTTATCCACGCAAGAATGTTTAAACGCGAGAACGAAGTTCGAGCGTTTAATTTTCTTAAGTGGATAAAATGCAACTAAAACACGAATGTAATACAACGTTTTATCCACAATCACAGGTACATACACATGGCGGATGGAAGAGCTCTCTGTTGCTGAAAGTTATATCGAGGATTCCATTTCCAATAAACTTAGTATTGCAAACAAAATTCAAGGGGAAAATGTCCCTTACAAGAGAAGACACCTTATATTCCTGTTCCTGGTAATTCTGCCAAAAAACCCATAAACGTGCGTTCCCAAGCTGATGGAAATTATCACCTTTTTACCAACAATAACGAAGTTATAGGAGACAAATCAAACAACGGAGTATCTATTAATATAAATCTTAATGTTAATATCATTAAATTAAAAAAAAAATCGTATTTCTTGATTTCATTATTCCACTAGTGGAATAAAGTTATTTTATTCCCCTAGTGGATAAAGTATCACTTTAGACGCTTCATATGAGTGGATAAAACTGCCATTATTTGATGATTGTGGATAAAAAATATTTATATCCGATTGACCAATCAAGTAGGTACTATTTATAAAACAGTTTTACATCAATAAAGTAGTACTTTATTTTACTGTAAAATAAAGTACTACTTTATTTTACTAATAAAATAAAGTGCTACTATATTGCCTACCTGGACTACGATAACGTGCCAAGGTGAAACAGGTATACTCAAATTTTATTTTTTATTTCCGATTGACCAATAAAGTGCTATTTATAGAACAGTTTTGCGTCAATAAAGTAGCACTTTATTGTACTAGTAAAATAAAGTGCTACTTTATTGCCTACCTGGACTGCCTGACAATGTGAAACAGGTCCTGACAACCTGCCAAGGTTAAACAGGTCCTGACAACCTGCCAAGGTGAAACAGGTATACCTATGCGAATTTCACTTTTTTCATTAAATTTTTTCAATTTTCAACAAAAACCAGTCGTAATCGTACATAAAATCATGTATATAACGCTTACATAAACAGGCTTTATTGACTCATTATTTAATAGCCTCGCTCGCAAGCTCGCTCGGCCATAAAATTATTCGTACAATAAAGCCTTACTTTATGTACTTGTTATATAAATAGCTATTTCCTTCAATTTTTTTAATTTTTAATAAAAACCAGTCGCAATCGCGCAATCGTACATAAAATGATGTATATAAAGCTGGGTACGCATATGAGCATGAACGCGAATGAGGCAATCCGTGGCCGAACCATTTGCCTCAGATTCGGGAAGAAATAAATTTTTGGGTGACCTGAATAGTGGACGCACGAGGCGTTGTACGTTGTACGGAATCGATCCATAAATATGTGGTGAGCATTCTTGTTGTTATTGATTTAAATTTTTAATCGTTTTCATCTCAAAACAACACGTGGACTGCCTCGACCTTGAAATGAATTTTTTAAAATTTCCATCCACACTGAGCACACATGAGCAGCGCACGAGCAGATGCCTCACTTTGATGTACCGCCAACAAATGGATCGGGTCGAGGCCAAATGCATGGGGGTTCAAACTAATTTGCACGCCTCGTTCAGACGTACACATACGTATGCTCATGCGACCTCGGGCTGCCTCATTCGCGTTCATGCTCATATGCGTACCCTGCTTAACGCTTACATAAACAGGCTTTATTGACTCGCATTATTTGATAGAAGCCCTACTTTATGTACTTGTTATATAATAGTATATTTTTTAACGAGCCTATAATGATAGGTATTATTTACGAGAATGAAAATTCAAACACGAGCCGAAGGCGAGTGTTGGAATCATTCGAGTGAATAATAGCCATGATTTGCGAGTACAAGACTATACTTTCTCTTCGAGCTTTTTGAAAGAAAATTATTAGTTTTTGTAAGAAATTACAATCATCAAAAGTCTTTTTTTTTTTTAAACGAAAAGTGACGAAAATTTTGTGATCTGACAGTAGACGTCAGTCATATTTTGTTTGTATTGTCTCGTTGTATTCCGAAAATACGGAGAATTTGATTTTTTTTTCATTCTTTTTTTTTTTTGTAATAATGGATGAACATCGCACATGCCTAGGGTCGCATCGTTCCATTGGTTGAACGTAGAATTATCCCGTCGGGTATTTTTTGGTTTTCCCCGAGATTCCCGATTTTTATTCACGTCCCATGTCCAACGGCCTCGGCTCAATCGGCGACGATGCGACGATGCCACAGGTTGATTAAATTCTCAGATATGCAGCGGGCGATTTCTACGCGACTTCGGCTTGAACTTTTTCAGAGCAGAAAGGAGTTGATTTGATATGATAGTTGATTTTTTATAAGAACGGTAGATTACGCGAAATTACGTATGATTAGATGATCAGTGGCGTGGGAGTGGGATATTTTAATTTATTTTTTTAAATATTCGAATGGCCCACTTGTCGACGACGTCACCTGGCCCACCGGGATTTTGCCTGGTTGCCCGGTGGGCCAGTCCGACACTGATCTTGTACCTATTTTTTTTTGTATTATCTCATGAAAAAACGATTTCTTCTACTTGTTGGATAAAACATTGTATGCCACTCGTGGGTTATGTTTCCTAAGGCACTTGAGAATTTATACAACTCGGCCTGACGGCCTCGTGGTATAAATCTTTCTCGCGTGACTTATTTTCAACATAACACACTAGTACCATAAATAACTATTTGATCACATGTGCGTGAGCCATTTTGAACATATCTTAGCTTAAATTATAAATAAATTGCAAAGACATTTTATAAAGATTATTATCTCTTGACATCCTTATGAAATTTCTTTGCAAATTATTTATAATTTAGGCTAAGATAGGTATATCAAAAACGGCTCACCCAAATGTGATCAATATACAGTGTGATTTTTTAAATGTGCAAAATATGGGAATTTTTTTTAGTAATAGCACAACCCAAATACAAACAAGGCCAAAAGTTGGTGCATGTCTGATAATCATATTATGTGCACTTAGAATGGTTGCAAGTGAAACAGCATACAGGGTAGCTAAAAAAAAATCAAAATTGTAGTAATATTTACTTAAATAAAATAAAACTTTTGCACTTTAAGGAGACTCTTTTTTAATATGCATATTATCAACAGTAATGTTTTAACTAGTTAAAAAAAAATTGCGACATTTTAAAGTTGTGTTGAATATCATTGCAACCAGGGATCTGCCGTAGACTATGAAATCTACTTTACGCGGTTTGTCTACTCGTTGTCTGCAGATTGTTTACATCCACTTTTTTCCATGTAGCTATGTAAACTATGTAGACAATGTAGACAACAAAAAATTTAAAATATGAGTAATTTTTTTGAAAGTTTGCATTACATTAAATTTATATTGAATCAAATTAGACATTTATCTGCGGTTTAATTAACTTTACAAAGCAAAAAACAAAACTGAGCAAAAACAGAAACATAACCTTAAAGGCCCACCAACCGTCAAAAATTGTATACTTTACGCGTTGTCTACATATTTTACACGTTGTCTACATAGATTACATAGTTTACATTGTCTACGCGTTGTTTACACCAGACGTAGACAATCTTCATTTACGCGTAGATGCCCATCCCTGATTGCAACAAACATGAACTTTGTAATTTCATAAAAAAATAAAAATCCATGTTAATTTTACAAATATGCCTGAATTTGAACAAAGTTATGTAAAATTGATTTGATTTTAATTAATTTTTGAAAGTATTAAGGGCGGAAATAAAAAATAAAAAAAATATAGAAATTATAGATTTTTTTCGAAAAAAAAAATATTTTTTTTTTTTAGGAGGGTATGTTTTGGTACTTAGGCATAACTTTTAATTCCAAACAACTTTTCTGTATAACATTTTGCTAAATTTTCTAAAATAAGGGTACTTTACAGTACAATTTTGATATTGTTTGAGCTACCCTGTATGCTGTTTGACTTACACTTACAACCATTCTAAGTGCACGTAATATGATTGTCAAACATGCACCAACTTTTGGCCTTGTTTGTATTTGTGTTGTGTTATTACTAAAAAAAATTCCCATATGTTGCACACTTAAAAAATCACACTGTACAGGGTGTTTCAGATTCGAGCCACATCATTGGGATCTCGGAAATGGTAAGATATACAGGGTTGGTTAAATGGGGGCAAAGTTGGATAATTTGATGCTTAACAAAATGCCGCTTTGATATTTAGGATATTCTGAATACTTCGGGAGATATCCGAAAAAAAACAAAAATTTTGCAAAATTGTTTTTATTTTTTCCTGACTTTATTTGGAGTGATATTCCAAAATAAATATCACTTCATCATTGCTACCTTTTTTCCCCTACAAGATGCTACCATTTAATTTGAAATCTGACGTTTCGTCTTTGGGCCACCATCATCAACTTCATTTTTTTAAATAGGGACCCTTATTTTTTATTTTAGATTTCACAAGCTTCTGATGTCCCAAAACTAATGACGTATTGCACTTATTCAAAAAATTTATATTATTGATACTTTCCATAAGAACCAAATGTGTTAGAGAGAGACAGAGAAGAGAATTTCGGTAAGAAATTACTAAAAAGCTGAAAAAAAAACCTTTTTTTGAATAAATGCGATACGTCATAGGTTTTGGGACATCAGAAGCACTAAACATCTGAAATAAAAGAACCAGGGTCGTATTTAAAAAAATAGAGTTGATGATGGTGGCCCAAAGACGAAACGTCAGATCATAAATTTGATGGTAGCATCTTATAGGGAAGAGAAAGTGGCTATAATGATGTGATATTTTTTTGGAATATCACTTCAAATAAAGTCAGGAAAAAATAAAAACAATTTTGCAAAATTTCGGTTTTTTCCGGATATCTCCGGAAGTATTCGGAATATCCTAAATATCAAAGCAGTATTTTGTTAAGCATCAAATTACGCAACTTTGCCCCCATTTAACCCACCCTGTATATCTTACCGTTTCCGAGATCCCAATGATGTGGCTCGAATTTGAAACACCCTGTACAGGGTGGGCCAATTTGGACACTTTTAATAGGAAACGTCAATTTCTGAACAAGATACAAAAAAATGAACCCCCCACTCTGAGGCTCAAATTTCATGAAATTTTGATTGGTGCCAACCGCATTTTGATATCTTCAACCGTTTAGCCGCTAGAGGGCAATTCTCGATTTTAAGCAATATTGTGAAACCTTCATAACTTTTTTTTTTTATGAAAATAATTGATTTCCGTAAAAGCTTTCTGGAAGCACTTTTTCAAGCAGAATTCAGTGACGTTCTCGGTTTTTTTCTATCTGGCGCTGATTTTGAGATATTGACCAAAGTCCGATTTTTTTCAATAGGACATCCTTTATATTAATAGATCATTGAAAAGCTATGATTTTTCTAATTTCAATGATATAAAATTCGATAGGTTTATCTTGAACAGTTTTTGAGAAAAAAAATTATTTCGGTTTTTGTCATAAGAAACAATGTGTTCGAAAGAGACCTTTTCAATTTTCCTTACTGATATCAAGTCCTTTTCTAACACATTGCTTCTTATGAGAAAAAATGAAATAATTTTTTTTCTCGAAAACGGTTAGAGATAAACCCATCGAATTTTATATCAATAAAATCAGAAAAATCATAGCTTTTCAATGAGCTATTAATATAAAGGGTGTCCTATTGGAAAAAATCAGACTTGGGTCAATATCTCATAATCGGCGCTAGATAGAAAAAAACTGAGAACGTCAATGAATTCTGCTTAAAAAAGTGCTTCAGGAAAGTTTTTACGGAAATCAATTATTTTCATAAACAAAAAAGTTATAAAGGTTTCAAAATATTGCTTAAAATCGAGAATTGCCCTCTAGCGGCTAAACGGTTGAAGATATCAAAATGCGGTTTGTACCAATCAAAATTTCATGAAATTTGAGCCTCAGAGTGGGAGGTTCATTTTTTTGTATCTTGCTCAGAAATTGACGTTTCCTATTAAAAGTGTCCAAATTGGCCCACTCTGTATATACAGGGTGTCCCACGGTGGATGGCGTATTAGACGTTTATGGAGAACTAAAAAGCGGATCATTTTGAAAATTTGGCAACCGGGATAAACGCCCATGATCTACACTTTAAAAATATTTTTGACCATGCGGTGTTGCCGCTTCTACTCTAAACTAGTGGCAACATCACTATTTTAAATGGAACACCCCCTATGTGATTGCATATTTGGATTCTACGTAAAATTCTGAGCAGATTTCATGTGATATACCCTATACCTAAGTTCAACTGTTTTGGAAATATTGACAGTTGAAAATTGACTTTTTGCCACTCTGACAGGCTGTAAAACCTGAACGGTTAATTTTAGAGGAAAACCGATTTTACATTCCTATCTTAGATTTTTATAAACTATCATTTGACACCACCTTTGAATTAAATCCATGATTAAAAATTTCAGTTAAATTTAATCTCCGGTTAAGTTCAAAGTTGGTGACAAATGATAGTTTATCAAAATCTAAAACAGGAATGTGAAATCTGTTTTCCTCTAAAATTAACCAATTAGGTTTTACAGCCTGTCAAAGTTGCAAAAAGTCAATTTTCAACTGTCAATATTTCTAAAACAGTTGAACTTAGGTATAGGGTATATCACATGAAATCTGCTCAGAATTTTACATAGAATCCAAATATGCAATCACATACAGGATGTTCTATTTAAAATAGCGATGTTGCCACTAGTTTAGAGTAGAAGCGGCAAGACCGCATGGTAAAAAATATTTTTAAAGTGTAGATCATGGTCGTTTATCCCGGTTGCCAAATTTTCAAAATGATCCGCTTTTTAGTTCTCCATAAACGTCTAATACGCCATCCACCGTGGGACACCCTGTATATTTCAAATCGGGAAGAAAAGGTCTTCCATTTTATCGATACAGTAAATTCAGTAGGACATAAAATTATCTATGTACCACGGGAATTATCAGGTGTTAATACCCACGGGCAATTGGTGTCCCTCGGGCCACACAAACTATGCCCTGGGGTATTAACACCCTCATAATTCCCTTGATACATAAATAACTATAATCTCGTTTCAAGAAACTGTTGAAGATAAAAAATATTTGTACACCGTTGCACTGAATAAAATTAGTTGAAACTTTGACTTAATACGAGGGATGTTAAAAGAGTATAGTATGTGTCAATTGCAATGATTCCTACTGTATACATTTTATATGCATCTACATCCACCTGAGCGTTAGGATACCTGTCCATCCTGGTATATTATTGGCAATTAGGTTGTATTAAGGCCGCGTTAATGGCTGCCATATGTTTAAATTTAGTTTTTGAAAATGACGAATGCGCCAGTCTACACATACGGTTTAATATTTTATTTTTTGTCCAAAACAAAATCTGTTTTTTGGCGGTGTCGGTGAATCACTTAGTGAAAGAGAAAGACAAACAATTATGATGCTCCCAATGTAGCTTTTCTCGCTCGCTCTTTTGTGGTGCTACTGCTACTCTCCGAGCGGAGCGGCAGGTTCTCATTAGGGTCGGATATACTGGAAACGTTTTGTCTATTTCTACCAAGGTATTTTCTATATGAAATAGTTATTTTCCTAACAAGTGCGCAAAGTGTTACTTTTCCGCACGCAAACACAGTTATACGAACGACGCGAAGCGGAGTTCGGATACGTGTTTGCGTGCGGAAAAGACACTTTGCGCACGTGTTAGGAACAAAATTTTTCCTACGAGCTTCATATCAGGTAGGTAACAACAAAAATTTAAAAAAAAAAACGATAATTTGTTTAATTATTTTTAATTAACTTGAAGGGAACCTATGCATTTATCAAAAAATTACATAACAAAAAAAAAATATAACAGAAAATCATCGTCAGAGCTCTTCATCTTAAAGCGTTTAATGGCGATTTCCATTTGTCATCAGTGCCGCACTGAGTGCATCCGCATCTTTTTCTAAAAGCATGTAACATGTAAGGATAAGGATACATTTTTTTGCCCTGTTTCGACAAATGGAAAATGCTATAAATTTGATGAGAAAGTTTGTAGATGCATATATATAGAAAACAAATCTGACAATGTGTTGAAGTTAATTAAATTTGGTGTTTGTAGGTATAGATGTTAGCTGGAACAGGAACAGAGGAAAAATTTGTCATCATGTGTCAAAGTCGACAGGTGTACTTATTGTTGCTTGACAATTATTTTTACTTTTCGGCACTCAGTGCGGATAAGGCCTGTATCCGCACTGAGTGCGGAAAAGTGCAACTTTGAGAACCGAAATGCGTGCGGAAAAGTACTACTTTGCGCACGCTCGTAGGAAATAGTTATTTTCCTAACAAGTGCGCAAAGTGTTACTTTTCCGCACGCAAACACAGTTATACGAACGACGCGAAGCGGAGTTCGGATACGTGTTTGCGTGCGGAAAAGACACTTTGCGCACGTGTTAGGAACAAAATTTTTCCTACGAGCTTCATATCAGGTAGGTAATAACAAAAATTTAAAAAAAAAAACGATAATTTGTTGTTATTTTTAATTAACTTGAAGGGAACCTATGCATTTATCAAAAAATTACATAACAAAAAAAAATAACAGAAAATCCTCGTCAGAGCTGTTCATCTTAAAGCGTTTAAATTTGATGAAAAAGTTTGTAGACTTTTGCATATAAATAGAGAACAAATCTGACAATGTGTCAAAGTTAATTTATATTTGGTGTTTGTATAGATGTTGGCTGCTGATATAGAAACAAGAGGAAAAATTTGTCATCATGCGTCAAAGTCGACAGGTGCACTTATTGTTGCTTGACAATTATAATTACTTTTCGGCACTCAGTGCGGATAAGGCCCGTATCCGCACTGAGTGCGGAAAAGTGTAACTTTGAGCCCGGAAATGCGTGCGGAAAAGTACTACTTTGCGCACGCTCGTAGGAAAATGATTTTTCCTACGAGCGTGCGCAAAGTAGTACTTTTCCGCACGCATTTCGGTTCTCAAAGTTGCACTTTTCCGCACTCAGTGCGGATACAGGCCTTATCCGCACTGAGTGCCGAAAAGTAAAAATAATTGTCAAGCAACAATAAGTACACCTGTCGACTTTGACACATGATGACAAATTTTTCCTCTGTTCCTGTTCCAGCTAACATCTATACCTACAAACACCAAATTTAATTAACTTCAACACATTGTCAGATTTGTTTTCTATATATATGCATCTACAAACTTTCTCATCAAATTTATAGCATTTTCCATTTGTCGAAACAGGGCAAAAAAATGTATCCTTATCCTTACATGTTACATGCTTTTAGAAAAAGATGCGGATGCACTCAGTGCGGCACTGATGACAAATGGAAATCGCCATTAAACGCTTTAAGATGAAGAGCTCTGACGATGATTTTCTGTTATATTTTTTTTTTGTTATGTAATTTTTTGATAAATGCATAGGTTCCCTTCAAGTTAATTAAAAATAATTAAACAAATTATCGTTTTTTTTTTTAAATTTTTGTTGTTACCTACCTGATATGAAGCTCGTAGGAAAAATTTTGTTCCTAACACGTGCGCAAAGTGTCTTTTCCGCACGCAAACACGTATCCGAACTCCGCTTCGCGTCGTTCGTATAACTGTGTTTGCGTGCGGAAAAGTAACACTTTGCGCACTTGTTAGGAAAATAACTATTTCCTACAGCCGTGCGGAAAAATCGATTTTCCGCACTGATATGCGTGCGGAAAATGAGTTTTCCCGCACGGTGCGGTAAAACTTTTTTTTTGACATATCAGTGCGGAAAAAGTTTTTCCGCACGGCTGTCAGTGCGGAAAAAATTTTACCGCACTGATATGTCAAAAAAAAAAGAAAAATTTTACATTTTTACGCCTGTAGGAAAAATATTGTACCTAACACTTGCGGAAAACATTTTTCCGCACTCGACTGTTTCACCGAACTCCGCTACGCGTCGTTCGGTGAACGGCAGCCGCGTGCGGAAAAATTCATTTTCCGCACTTGTTAGGTAAATAGCTATTTTCTACAAGCATGCGTAAAAAGTCACTTTTCCATACGCATTTTAATTCGGAAACTATCTACTTTTTTTCCCGCACGCCGTACCTGCAACACCTGTGGAGAATTAACTAAAAACAATGACAAACTCACCTGCTTGAGGCGCATGGTTTTAGGGTTGCTATCATTATCTGATTAAAATGTTATCAAAGTTAATGAAATGAACTGACCTTTAGTATTCATATTAATAATAATAGTTATTTATTATACAAGGGAAAAAAGTACTAGATTTTAGGGCGAGGTGTGGTGTGTCTCCCGACGCGAAGCGGAGGGAGACAGCACAGCGAGCGCTAAAATCTTACTTTTTTCCCATCTATAATACACAATTTTTTTCTGTGACGGGAAAATCTCACCATTTTCCATCTAAACAGTATTCCCTTTGAGAAAAAAATTTGACTGGTAGGTACCTGTTACTTTTTTCCCGTGGGAAAAAAATTTGTCTAGTACCTGTTACTTTTTTCCCGTGGGAAAAAAAATCACTTTTTCCCCGCGGGAGAAAAAGTGACATTTTTGCCCCTGTCAACAGGTACAAAAAGTCTACTTTTTTTCCGTCACAGAAAAAATATTTTTTATTTAGATTGTTATTTAAAATAAATTTAAAAAAAATGTAAAGTGTGTGCTTGTAGAAAAAATCTTGATCCTAACTCTTGCGGAAAGTAACTTTCTGCACTTGTTAGGATAATAACTATTGGAGTTGGCCAGTCTATTTTTTTCCCAAATGTGTTATTTTTTTTTTTTTTTTGAATTAAAGATTTTGCCTCATTTGCTAGTATTTTGATTTTAATATTTACAAAGTAAATAAAAAATAAGAAAAGTTAGCTTAGGTATACCATACCAGAGACCCCATATTATTTAGGGAAATCTATCGGTAAACTTGTGTGCACTAAGTGAATTTGTATCTTTTTCTGCAATCATGTATCAGAAAAGGATAGAAATAAAAATTCTTTGGTTCTGGTATTTTTCAATTGGCAGTGGATAGAGGTCCGAAAATTCGGATCTCTAATGTTCATACTAAAGATCCGATAATTTTCGGATTTTCAATTTGTATATTAAGGGTCCGAAAAGTGGTAATATTGAAGATCCGAAACTAGATGTTTTATTTCCTCGTTTATTTCTAATCCTGTTGTAAATAAGGAATAGTATAACATTTTATTAAAACTGATAAAATGCTTGTATTTTTAGGGATTACTAAAAAAATGGATACCCTAATCCTTTTTATGTGGAATAGCTAATCAAGTTTACTCAAAAATATTTGCTTGGTGCAATTTCAAACAAGAAAAGTACCTACAAAAAACAAAACTGAGAGCCTTTTTATTTTTCTAAAACTTTACATAAATTAAAATAACTTTTTTTTATAAGTGTTGATAGGGTAAGAAGTGTGATTTAGTTCCTTCTGCACTGCATGCAAAACCAGGCTTTCTTACTAGAAGGCAGCTTTGTTACTGAACAGCACACTTTTATGTTTCCACCGAAGACATGAATTGTACTGTAAACAATCTTCATGTATTACTTCAAGTGGATCAATTTGTTGGAGATGAGGAATGTTTTCTTTCTCAATTTTAAAGTTTTTATGTAATACTTTGTTTACCAAATCTTCTGTATTAAAAATTGCATTAAGCCTTATCTGGTGCCTTAGTTTAGGATCTTTATTTTTCAATAAAACAATTCTATTTTTCTTAGACCTTTTTAGTCCAATTGCAGTTAATTGATGTCCATTGATTTCAAGTTCTCATTGACACTGGCTAATTTATTGGGACATTTTTTTTTCATTGATGCTATAGTTTTTGTGTCTCTCTATACAAACATATTCTGTATGTTCAACTTTTTCAATGTACTCCTCTACTACACTAAAGAAATTCAACGTTTTTCCTTTTTGTAATAGAGACATTTTGTAAAAAAATAAGCACTAGGTATGTCTTGTTAACTGCCTGCAGCCCTGAACTAAACATGATCCAGGACATAATCACTAAATAACCTGTCGCACATAACCCATTTTCATTAATTTTCGTACCCCTAATATACAAATTGAAAATCCGAAAATTATCGGATCTTTAGTATGGACACTAAAGATCCGTATTTTCGGACCTCTATCCAATGCGTTTTCAATTTGATTAGGAGCAGCAGAATCTGCTTGCTTTGTTTGTTTTTTTGCACTAAGCTGTACCCACCAGAGGTGCTTTCCAGTGACCCACTTGAGCTACTCCTGAGCAGCTCAGGAGTGCTCCGCAATTACTTTGCGCGTTCCAGTGCTTACTGCTTAGAGTGTCGTACACTATGGTTGAACCAAATCCAAGCAGCAGTAAATGACAAACTGGTCATTTCCATGGTCCTTATTCTTGACACAGGGGAGCAGCATTTATGGACATTATAGTCATATGGCAATTATTAGTTTTAAATTGAAAAGTTTCGCGCGAAAAAGTTACGTTTAACATGGCCGCTTCCAGTGACGTCAACTGTTCGTAATTTAAGGTTAAGGGTAGTTTACACTGATCGAAAATCCACGGTCCACACTTTCGTGGTTCACTCTTGAATCGTGGAACGATTGGTCCACGATCAGCTCACGGCACGCCACGACTGATATTGAACCACCATAAACGGGTCTATAGGGGAAAGATTGTCAGACTGCGCTTTTGTAAATCCTATATCAACCATGATGAACTATTTGAAACACAAAATGTCACAATATGGCACTAAATACGGAAATACCTCATAAATAACCGCTTTCAAGTTTCAATGCAGTCGAGGGTTCAAGCTAAGCGATTCTTTCCGACAGTCTGCTGTCAAAGGCTCTTGTGAGAACAGACCTTAACGTTGTATTTACAGACAGTTGACGTCACAAATTCCACCATCTTGAAGCTAATCGTTTTCGCGTTAACGAAAATAATTTGAAATTCAAAATAATTTTTTTTTTTCAATGAGGACATAAAACAAAAAAAAACATATACATTTTATATTTGAAAACATAAGCAATAAGAAAAAAAAAACTTTGAAAAATATGATTGTTCCCTATTTAGGTTATTTAATGTCATTTACTGCCGCTTGGATTTGGAAATGGTATAGAACTACTCATTTCTGTTATCCCCTGTTCCTCGTACACCTACCTATATTTCGGTGTTTCATGCTCCGAAAGTCCGAAATGGTGGGGGTTAAGAAAATTCAGTTCGATTTTGACCGTTTCTTATTCTTAGCACATGAGAGCTTCCAGTGCTACTTATGTCGAACAGTTCAAGAGCGTCACACTTCAGGAGCATGATACTCTAACAATTTAGGCACTGGAAAGCAGCTCAGGTGTAGAATGAATAGCAAAACCTTCAAATTCAAAAGCAAAAAGGCAGATCAGACTGACAAAAGTAAAGGACAAACAAACACGTTTGGTGTATAGAAGGTTTCAGTTGGTGCAAATATACTCTGCGTTTTTATTCTCATCAATTTTTACCGATGGATCAACCATTCTATGTCGGTCATTGTCATTTTCCATACACTGAACAAAGACAGCTAACTCATCGGTGAAGTCACCGATTAGAATAAAAACGAGGGGATACTAACAAAGCTACTAAATGTAAGGTAACATATGTAACCAAGAAAACGCTATTATGCCGTGGCGCCATCTACTTAAAATCGCTTGAACTGCAATTGTCAAATCTATGTGTCAAATTTTCACCTTCAAAATTTGTTTTAGGATTATCTCAAAAAATCTGCAATAATTTTAACATTATTTGATAGATTATTTACAATTCGATTATGTATTTTTTCGTGGTTATCAATAAAATATGCTTTTCGCGGATCCGAGCTTGATAAACATGCAAATATGCAATCACCAACACATTTAAAATCTGTTTTTTTTTTAAAGATAGAAGTCAAAATGACATTGGGTATAATGTAGAAAAAAAAAGTGACAGGCTTCTCAACAATAGTTTACAACAACAAAATTTGTTAGTTACTTTGCTTAAAATTTTTTATTATAAATTGTACTTCTTGCTTTCGCATGGTTCAGTGGAGTAGCTATAAGCTAGACTGCGCCATTCGTTAGCATGCTTGATTTATCATCTTTCTTAACATTCTTGTAAAATGTATTTTTCTTATTTTCGTAATATAAAGGCGATTATTATTATTATTATTATTATTATTATTATTATTATGTTGGCAATACAATGTAAAATTGTCAATGCTTTCAAATTTTTTATGTAGAAAAGGCTTGTGTTGGCAACATAGTTACTAAATTTCTGACTTGGGGAATTATCTTTAAAAAAAAAACACACTTTAGTTGTTTTGGTGGTTGCGAACATGATTTTTCTACTACTGTCAAAAAATCATGATGTTTGCACACTGATGACATTTGCGAAATGACACTTTTTTTTCCAGGTACATTTTTTTTAACGTTCTCATGACGTCGTGTGCGAAATGATTCTCCAGTGTGCGAAATGCCTAGTTTGCACACTCAGATAACAAATACCTGATACCTGACAGGAAAACAATAGTTATTTTTGTATCTAGTGCGCGAAATGCTGCTTTGGTGATCGAGAACTGATTTTTTTAACGAGGCGCAGCCGAGTTGAAAAAAATAGTCGAGTCGAGTATTTCGCGCACGAGTTGCTAACCAAAGGCAGGTGAATTTCAATTATTTTTTTCTATAACTGTCAAAAAAAGATGATGTTTGCACAAATTGCACACTGGTGACAATTTGCGAAGTGACACTTTTTTTTCCAGGTAGATTTTCTTTAACGTTCCCATGACGCCGTGTGCGTAATGATTCTCCAGTGTGCGAAATGCTTAGTTCGCACACTCAGGTAACAAATACCTGACAGGAAACCAAAAATAATTAAAATTCACCTGCCTTTGATTGTTATAATGCAATTTTAGCTTCGAATCATCGATATTTGAATGGAGTTGTAGAAAAAATATTGTTTGCAACTCGTGCGCGAAATACTTTGGTGATCTCTACTATTTTTTTAACTCGGCTGCGCCTCGTTAAAAAAATCAGTTCTCGATCACCAAAGTAGCATTTCGCGCCCTAGATACAAAAATAACAATTTTGAATAAAAAAAAGGCAAAATATCGAAAAACTAAAATAAGCGAATTGTAGATAATCGATCAAAGAATGTTTATGGCAAATTTGAGCCAATTCCGATGTGCCGTTTTTTTAAATAACTTAAAACAAGTTTCGAAAAATCAACCAATCAGAGCACAGCATTCTCATCTGTTGTGGCCTTAACGGTAAATGCATATAAAATGTGTACATTTCTTGGAAATTAAAGTACCTACATCTCAAAAACTAATCATAGGATTGGTTCAAGCCCATGAGAACTTTTTATCGAGAAGTCAAGGTCCAACACAGGAAAATTTCATTGAGTTTGACAGAAAACCAAAATACCCATAAGAGGTGAGCGGGGTCCTTTCTACACTCAATACATGCAGTACAAAGGAATACATAAGAATATAAGAATACATAGAAATACATATGGATACATTACATCGGAGTCTACATGAGAATACATAAGAATACATAGGAATACATGGGATTGCAAGGCAATACAAAGCTTTACAAAGGAGCGCATGTAACCAAGTATACTACTGACAGAAAATATATCATTTGGTAAGTTTTATTATATAGAATTTTAAATACCTATTTAGAAGTACCAGTTGTTCTAGTAACTGAACGTATGTCGCTTCTTGAACACACAAATTAAATTAGGTTAGGATTTGTACATGGAATTGACGTATTAGCAATCGACGATCGTTTTTGTTGGTAATTTTTTGTTTCATCTGATTCGTGATTGATAAATAAGGATGGAATTATTCTAAATGGGTATCAAAAATACTATACATCGAATAATACAAACTCGAATATGGAGTAATTATAATTGTTCAAAATTAACATAATATACTTCAAAACTAACTAATTATTGAGCTAATTATTCTAACTGTTTTGTCTCGATCTCTTATTTTTTGGAATGCATGATGCGTCAGCTCTTTTCTGTTGAAATGGACCGTTACCTAATAACTCAATGGACCACGAAATAGGTAGGATTTATCTACTTTAACAATGTCGTCTACCTTAGACCAAGTAATAGTATCTAGCTCAGATTTTTAAAATTTGAGTCGTTGTTCCGTATTCCAATACATCTACCATTATACCATTGATATGTTCATATGCGACAGCGTAATATCCGCATTATGATTTCTCAGATGATTCCTTTGAAGTATCTTCTTTACTCGAGGTGCATTTCGACATCTGAAGAATTGTCAACTAAATGCTTTATTTGTAAGTGCGTAGAGCTCAATGTAAATTCAGTTCCTACATTTTCAGTTTTTTTTTTCTTTATTTCTTTAATCCTTTTTTCGGATTCTTCGTAAGTCTGGTTTTTCTGGTGCAGCTAGCTGGATTGGACTTAGGCATGTTTGAATAACATCTTCGGAGTCTGTATTTACTTTACTCGTCTCATCTACAAGCCAACAAAACGAAGACTTTTTAATTATGACATATTTTTCCTTTAGCTTTACCCATAACATTAGGACATTTTTCTTTCATATCGACTTCCGTAAATTTATTGGAGAAATCTTTCAAATCCAATGAGTATACTTCCTCTTCAGGTGGAATAATGTTTCCTCTCGTGTTTTCTTGATAGTGTCATTAGTAAGGTTTTCAACTTGGTTTTCAAGTTCGCCTATTTCAATTTCCAGTTATTCCTAATATGACAGTATCATTGAGATCGTCATTTAGAGTTGCATTCACATATGATTCAATACGATTATGGAAAATTTCTTCTGAGGTTACAATTGCAGATTGGCAATTCTGAAGAATTTTTCGCAAGACTGATGAGTACCTATGTTTGGCATATGGAGCATGGAGGTCATAGGCAGGCGATTGTTCGATAGCGCTGACAATAACTTCTTTCAAAATAGTGGCGAGGACTCGCGCGCGTAAACATTAGAATTTTGAAGGAATACACTCGAGAATACATAAGAATACAAAGGAATACATAGGAATACATTGGATCACATGAGAAAATAAGAATACATGGGATTATATGAGGCTTGTACATTGGAATACATGGGCGGTTTACCCCTCGGTCTAGACCAATGAACTAAACAAACACACTGGAACGGTGGCTGCATAATGTTTCTAACGCAAGAATTTGTGCCAGGAAGGACAACAAACAAGAGGGATTTGCATCTCTCTCTGCATTATGGCGGCTATTGAGAACAGCTGTTTGAAGTGTTTGGATCATTGAGGTTAGGAAGATGAAGAAGCTCTTCTTTCTTTTACGTTAATGGCAATGAGTGCGAGCGAAACAACAATCCCTCTGTATTGCTGGGTTGCATATATCAAAATTCGGCACACTAGCATAAAGCAGTGCGCCCGTTCCAGAGTGTTTGTTTAGTTCAATGGTCTAGACCTTTACTAATAAATGAAAAAAGTGGAGTGATATCAAACCTGGTTAGATAGGATAAAGATAAAAGGTTTTTCCATAAAGGAATGCTTATCATTCGGGGCGATAAGAGATGTAGGTATAGAAACATTAACAATATTAACATAATCAGAAAGAGAATTGTATCAGCGTTTCAATGTGATTAATAAACTATGCATTCCATCTTCTAACAAGCAAGCTTTTCATACTCTTATGAATCATTCATTAATCATCAGATTTACGCGACCTTGAATAATATCACGGAGTTTAAATTTTCTTTTAGCTTTGTTTAGCTATGATTCAAATTTCAATTATTTTTTTTTCACACCTAAAATTATGGAAATTTATTTTGGTTCTCGATAACTTTAAGGGCCTGTTTATTCATCTTCTGGTAAACTGTCAGGTAGGTATACAATCTGACGGATAAAAACGCAATCTGTAATTCCATTGGTCGGCTAGTTATCCGCCGACCAATATAATTATGGAACGATAAATTTATCTTGCAGCAAGTTTATCTGAGGATGAATAAATTGGGCCTAAGTTGAAACTTTATCTATAATCTACTTTTTTTTTATTTTCCCGCTGAAAAAGACATGGCTCTGGATAAAATTTTGATATTAATTAAATAATTGGATTATTCTCGACATTTTTAACCCTCGGAAATTCTGATTTTGTGTGTTGACTATGACTTGGCTGCTTGCAACGAAAAATTGACGTTTCTCTTTTGCCTGTTGTTTTTGACACTGTGTTTCATGTTTTTTTCCTTTCTCTCATTAGATCACACTGGAAAATAAAGTCATGAGCCGTCTGTCAGTTGCAACAAAATCGACAAAAATTATAAAACCGGCGTCCGGCAAAACAAAACGTTTGTTTAAAAACCGTTTCTCTTGAAGGACCGCGAGCCGGGTGCGGCCGAACAGGACCGAACATCGACCGCGCGCTCCAATCCTACGCGTTATTTCAGTCGTTGGCCGCACGCTAACCTGCGAATTCAACTTTAGTGGGCTCTGCGGTGATTGTTCACTTGCTTTTTTGTCCGATAACGCGCGAAAAAAGTTTTTGTTTTTCGAGAAAAGTGAATTTTTGAAAAAAAAATTGTTGTGAACTTTTGTGAGTGATTATTTTTTGTTGTTGGTGGAAATAAACTTTAAAACAATGGAATTGGTGGTACCATCGAGCAGGGGTCCGTCAGCGGTACTGTTGCTGCTGGTAGCGGTAATGGGATTCTTTAGTCAAGGTGGGTAAGTTCTGGTCAGTGAACGGGCGACATGGTCGCTTTCGACGTGAAAGAGGTCTTTTGTTTTATATGTATTTCGACCGGTTTTATCAGAGAAATTTTTTGTTTTATTAAATATTTTTATTATTTTTTTCATTATTTTCAACAAATAGTTATAATCTATATGCACGATTTCTCCTAGTATCTTATATTTATACATACAGGTAGTATACCTAATCAAAATTATCTCTTTTATGATGCGATAAGTGTTATCTTTGATTAGCTGGGATTATTTCATTTTATCTGAATGAAATCAAAATTTTCTTACCTCATCCTTTTAGTATGTGTAGTTTCATAATTTTTTAGATAGGTTGAATGAATTTAATTGATGTATATCTAAGTATGCATTTTAACTTTGACACAGAAACGAAAAGGCCTTTCATAAAAGAGAGATTTTGCCTGGCGGTTGAGCTAGTAACCCTTAAATAAAGGGTGGATAGTCAACTAATACTGTTGATAAATTTTAAAACAATTAAATCAATTGACACATACTAAATATTTCCTAAAAGATAAACTGTCTGTTTTGACATCGGAAGAACTTTGAACAAGATTCCTATCCGCGCTTTAGCGAGTAACATCTTTCAATTGAGGTGATAATTTTCAGGAATTTGACAAAAAAAAAAACCTAATTATTTGCATAGCTTTATCAAGGCAACACACGTGCTTGGGCTAAAGAGTGAGCTTTTCTTTCTACCCACCTAGGTCCTTATTCTCGAAACCGGGGAGAAAAGATGTCCTGTCTTTGTCTGTTCTAGTCCACTGTACTGACTGTTACCCGATTTCAAGAAAAGACGCCCTGTGGGGTAATGATACTTTTGACTATTCGATAATTGACGTTTTCAATTAAAAGAGATGGACAATAAAGTATGAAAACAATCATTTTCCAGCCAATATTTGCTTGCTTGTCAATGCCAGTGTGTATTGGGTGTTTTGAAAGAAATTGTGGGAAAAGTTACTACTTCATTTGCAGAACTTCGCTATGGAGAAAGCGGTGAATTATTTTGGAAGCAAACAGCTCCCGCAAACTAAACTTGATCGTGGATTACTTTGTATACTTGATGGGCCGTGGATTCCCTTTTTTTTTTGCGAGTATTCTTTCTGATTTTATGTATCCAAAATTTGACAAATGTAGGATTTGATGGAAACTTATGGAAAGACACGTCCGCCGGTAAATAGGAATTATTTTTACAAAAAGGCACACTACACAATCACCCTTGTTGGGAAAAAACTTTCAAAAAACCGAGGAAATAATAGTTTCCAGTTTCCACATGTACAAAAGTCTTGTCAACAAACCACTGTCAGCGGCTATCAATCGTTGTTTTCATACTCATTTGGCGTTTGACAGTTGGACGCTAGAGAGAGAAGCTTTTAAATTGAAAAGGTCAATTGGATAATTCGATATGTTTGTCAAGGCGGGGTATTGGCGAGTTCATTTTGAGCCGATGACTGTGAATGAGACGCTGTTTGTGGCTGCTTAATCTGAGTCAGATGTTGCTTCGCCTTTTCATATACACGTATACGAGATTTTACCCTTCGGAACGCGTTATCATGTTCCACTGTGTATTTTTTTTTAACAAAGCCTCAACAATTATGGTATTGCCGATTTTGTAATTTAATTTTCTAACGAAAAATGCCATAATATACCATAAGTTTACCATCTAAGATTCTAAAGTTGTCGTCACTTGACCGAAACTGAAGCGGAAGTGATGAAACTGGATGACACATGTAGAAGCGGCACAAAAAGTTACCCAGATCCTCAGAATTTCAATTATATTGGATGACGCGTTCCGAAGTTATTACCTGGGTAAAACGTCGTGGGGCACCCTGTAGGTATATTGATGAGTTTACAACGTTCTTCGCTGTCTTCTCATTTCCATTCTCCATTGCCCACAATCAACCCAGAGTTTTTCGTCCGTCTCTCGTGCTCTGATATAGTTCTCCAATTTTCTCCTCTTCAACTCCCTATAGATCTTCTTTTTCGTCTTTCCTCCAGCGGTGTTCAATTCAGTAATCTCGTCAATATTCAATATTCCGTTTCCGTCCATTCTTTGAACGTATCCATACCATCTCGGTTGATTCGGATGTCCTCTGTTATTTTATGTTCAACGTCCATAATTTCTGTTATTTTGGACTCTGTCCAGCTTAGAGCTTCCGGCATCCCGTCTCCAAATATCCATTTCTGTGGCTTCAAGTGTCTTTACGGTGTAATTCGACGGTCATAATTCACTATAAGTGAAAATGCTGTTATAAATTTTGTTTGTGTTATCTTTGAATAATGTTTTATCCCAAAGTATGCTGTTGAGTTGCCTCATTACTTGCCTTCTTGTTTTATTTAGAGATCGGTTTCAGGTCATTCTTTCTCGGCCTAGGTACATACCTATTATGTGCATGCCAAGATATTTGTTTTTTTTACAGTGGCTTATTTCTTATTGTTGTTGTTCCAGGATTGTTTTATTGTTCTCTATTGATACACATGTATCAATATATATCGGTTTTCTTACGTTTTTTTTTTTTCGATTAGCTCGTCGATAGGCTTACGGGTGAGGTATTCTAAGTTCTAAAGTCTTCATTAACTTGTGCCAGAACTATTTGAATGACAGTGTGTATATCATGAGATTATTTACTGGTATTCGCATATTTTCGCACCATCTTTTACATGTTTTAATTGCTTGCTCCAAAAAAAAATTGAATCGAGTCAGAGACAAGCAAGGTCCTTATCTGAAGTTTATGATTATATTGAACCCTTCAGATACTTCCTCTGTCTTCTCATTTTGCTGGAATTGTTCCTATACAGCTCTAACAGCCTTGATTAACATTACGCTGATATTGGGTTTTTCGAGAACCTCCCTATCCCAAGGTTTCAGCTGAGATACCTACCCTATCGTGAGCTGTTTGAGATCTACATATACAGGGTGTCCCACTAAGGCCGGCCAGGTACGATATTATGTAGACCATAGACCTTACGTAACTTGAAAACGAATGCAGATATTGAATTGCGGTTTGCGCCAAAATGTAGATATTTTTTTGCTCTTTAAGCACAGCAATACAAAAATAATATTATGCCATTTGAATTTTTCATGAAAATTAGAAAAAAATGTATCTTGAATAAACAGCGCCCTCTAGAAGATGCGGTGGGAACTAATGACCTCGAACAAAGTGCTGTAAATAAACCCAAATTGAATGAGTTTGAATGAGGGGTATGGAAGATACTCGGGAAGATACAGCAATTTCTAAAAAAAAATTTTCATCAGCTTCCCCCACCCTTATTACTGAAGATACGAAAAAAAGCCTAATAACCAAACTGGCGCAAAAAATAATGAACTTTTGATTTCTGTTGTTAAAACAGTATCTTAATATAGCGGTTTCTTGAGAAAAGTTGAATTTTTAGCTATATCATCGTAATTGCGCCCCCTAGCGGTCATCCTAGAAACTTGAAAATAATTTCCATCAATTTCTCTTGGCCGATTTAGTAAAGAAAAAAAAAATCCCGAAGCCGTAAGGTCTATGGTTTCCATAATATCGTACCTGGCCGACCTTAGTGGGACACCTGGTATAGAGGAAATGTATTTCCGAAATTCGGCCCCATATCCTGGTACTCTTCCTCAAGCACCTTTTTTTCAAATTTCCTATAGACTCTTGAGACAATGCTCGAGCCCTGCAACTTCTTGATAGTTTTCGCAGACGCATTTACTTCGTGTATACCGTCAACATTCAGGTATTTCTGCTGAAGTTTAGTGAATAGTTGTATTTAAGCAAATTTGGTGGAATGTAAATTTTGCCTGTGTCCAGTAATGTTTTTATTTTTTTATTTTTTAGTGCTAGTTTGACTTTTCCGCTACTGAATCTGTGTAGATCCTATGCTAACTATTTTAATATGAATTTGTGGATTGTGGTTGTAGCGTAGCGGCTGTTAATATTCTGCTCTTTTTTCAATCAGTAATTTTGCGAAATACTTATTCCAATTATCTAATCTAATGGGTGAGATATCTTTTGTCTTAATGATAGGGAGATCTTAATAATTTGCAGCTTTCTGTGCTTTTGCTTCCTCCTATGTATACTCATTTCCCAGATTTCGTTATTTTTTTGAAGTATTGCCATACATAATACATATACTTTCCTTTGGACTGTGAGAGAACCTGTATTGGTTTTTACTCTGATCTGTTTTAGGGTTAAAATATCTTTTGTATTTTTCTCTTTGATAGCTTTTCATCTCCTCGATTTTTACACTCCACATACTGTTGTCTTGGTCTTCCCGTACACTTCTGCAGAACTTCTGCGTCAAACATATTTCTGCTTCAAGTTTTAGGCATCCATAACCCATAACGTAATTGTACTGGTGGTTCGTTTTATCATAGTTTATTTGTATGAGTTTTCATCGAGTCGATTGTGGTTGACGCTATCGAAGTTTTACTTGATTTTGTCAGATCTTGTTTTTCTATATCGTCTTTTCTCTTGGTTAGTCTAAAGGGCCATACTTTGGCTTTAAGAAGGTGGTGGTCACTTTCACATATCGCACCTCCATATAAGCTTGTATATCTCAAATTTTGAATGGTGCATATATTGATGAGTAGCATTCTTTGGTAATCTTTAACTCTACTGGGGGTGTAAACCGAAATTCAAAATTTCTGTATGATAAGGTCTAATAACAATTTCAAGCCACACCATTTTATGGCCGATTTTCGAGATATTCACAAAACAACCGTGGAAGCGCGACGTCAAAACCGCTCGGATACCGTAGGCTCAGACTCTAATATAATCCTGCGACTCTCATTTAGATACGGGTAATCAAATGGGTGAAACCTGGCTTTTAGTTCTGAACCAAAGTACACAAAAGCAGAATTTGCTGGGCTCCACGCGGTTGTGACGTCACATCCGCGTTTTGTTGCAAACTCTAAAAACTGATATCTTTTGATAGAAATCCGGCAGAGAGATTCGATTTTTAAATATTATATACCAAAAACGTATTGTTGGTTTACACCCCCTTTAACCAGGCAGCAGGTATCGGTTCCAAATACTCGTAAACTTCCCACAGCTCTCTGTTGTCTTTTTCTTAGCTGTAGTTGGTGAAGTTGTCGTCTGTGTTAAGTGTTAATCCCCATAACGACGCTCTAACGCCTTAAGAAACGCACCTTAGTTTTGTTGGAAAGATGCGAAAGAGTCTCTAATCGTCATGTGGTGTTCTACTGCCGTTGTCTTTTAGAGAGTTTTCTCCCAATTGACCCTCCATTTGATCTCCAAATTTTTACCAGTTCTAGCATTTAGGTCTCTTAGTATCAGTAACTCTCTTGATCGTCATCGTATAGGTACTTCTATGTATAATAGAGACTCTGCTTCCATGCAAGCATAAATTCAGGTTAATTGATCTACTGCTTCCCATGATGTAATACACCTTTTTAGACTTTTTCATGTAAAGACTTCTTGTTTGGCATTTTTATCTTGATCATTTTGTCTGGTTCTCTAATCTCTGACCCTTCTCCTTTATCGAGTATTACAATCTGGGCCTCTATCCCCAACATCCCTAACAGCTAGCTTGGCACTTCCACCAAATCACCTGTACTAGTTATCTTCATCGCCATTGTAGTCTTTTTCCGTGACCCTGGAAAAGAGGCCTTACGGAGTAGCTACTAATGGTACTATCAGCCGGAGTCAGTTTTTTCAACGTTTTGTTATTCTACGATTTTGCCACCTTCCCCATATCATATCTGCGTGATCACGCTTTGGGCGATGAGAACAATATCTGTTAGCGAAAATAATGATTGTTTATTGATGCGCTCCATTGATATTGACTCATGCTTCTGCGTGAAATTTTCTTTGCCGTATTCTCTTTTTGACCGGGATACAATCATGCATTTTCGTGTATCTATGTTCAACAAAACGTAAGCCGATACTTGCGTAACTCAAGGATCTTCTTTTTTCCCAAGTTTCGACTAATTCATATACGCTTTCTGGTTACAGAAGCAGTGATAGTTATACTCGGTGCATTTTCCTGAGAGAGTGCGAAATATTTGCTAGTGTACAGTAGAATCGAAATCTTTGCGGAATGATCCTTGTTTGACTAGTTGGTATGAATTAATTTTCTATTAGTCAGTTAGTTTGTTATCAGTTTTGGTTAGTAGCTCAATATAAATGTGATAGCAAACCGATTGGTCAATAATTTTTTTTGATCTGAAACAAAGGTTCCTCCAATTTGTTGATAATTTCACTTTTATTACCATCCTTGCCTCTGCTTTTCCTACCTTCCATTTGGTTCGGTTTACCCTTAGCTCTATTTAGCCTCTCTAGCCTATTTTTGAGACGTCTTCTGTCTGATCCTACATTTTGAATTTTGGATCTGTTGTAACGATTGCCCTACTGTGTACAGATATACTTATAGAAGAATTGAACTACAGCTATGATTTCTTTGCGATTTCTATAAAGATACATGTAGATAGTTTCTTGGTCTAGCCTCTCCTGATCTTTCGTTTAACAGTTTCAATCCGAGAATGTTCATGCTCTTGTCAATTATATTTTTCTTTATTTTTGTATTGCAAACTCTCGAGTCTTTCCGGATACTTCTAATAATTTTCCCTATCTTTTTGAAAATTGAATGCTGTTTCATATCTTTTCGTTAAATTCCACTTACAGAAGTCAAGTGGGTTCGTGTGAACAATACATTGATATGCGTCTTTGTTATTACTTGAAACTTCTAAAGTTGCATATTATGGTTTCAAGAATTTGTTTCTCACGTTTCTCGTTTTTATCTCAATAATGGTTCTGACTAAACCTAACGGTGACCGCAGTGGGCTCGGAACGTTGATATCTTGGCATGATTCCTTTCTGTTGGTTAGGATTTTCCTGGAAATAAATTAATGTAAAATAGGTTTTTATTTCTGCAGAATCCTCCCTTGCGATTGGTCCGGTTTTTTTGTGTCAAAGCTTGAAGGCTCTAGCATTTTTTTAATCTAATTTTGCTCAATGACTGAACCAATCAAATCCTCATCTATTTTTCGATTATATATAATTTTTACAAGTTTTATCGTCTGTTATATAATTTAAGTGTGTTAAATTTTCGTAGCATGCAGACGTTTCAATTGAAATTGATGAAAAATGTTCTTGCCTTGACTAGGATTTGAACCCAGGACCCTCGAATTTCCAGTGCAACGCTCTACCAACTGGGCTACTGAGACCTGTTTCATTTCTACCTTGTCGGTCAAGTCTTTCATCAATTTTAAGTTGTTAGTTGTGAAGACCAACGGTAACCTTCGACGGTTATCGTTGGTAAGGGAGTGATTAGAAGGTATAAGGGAAATACAACCGCATCCGTGGTTGAAGAGATAATGGATTCCAAAACAGCCATTAATTGCGAATGTGTTTCCCTTATACCTTCTAATCACTCCCATACCCACGATAACCGCCGAAGGTTGCCGTTGGTCTTCACTTCTATTTTATCTTCAACTTTTCACCAGTTCTAGAATTTAGCTCTCTCAGTTTTAGTAACTCTCTTTCCAAATTTCATGAGTTTTTCAGAAAATTCCTCCTCATTTCTCACTAGGGCATCGTCATTTAAATCGTAAACTTTGAGCTACTGATTCCCATGACGTAATACACCTTCTTAGACTTTTTCGTATAGACACTTCTTGTTTCGCAATTTCATCTTTTGGCGTTCCCGAGAAAACGTGATCATATTGTCTGGTTTCCTAATCTTTCTCCCTCGCTTTCTCCAGTATTGAAATCTGGGCCTCTACATCATCCCCAACAGCTGAGTTGCCACTTCCACCGAATCACCTGTACTAAAGACTATAATTTCTCCATTTTCATCGCCGTTGTATTCTTTGTCCGTGACCCTAAACAGAAAGCCCTCACGGATTAGGTACTATCAGCCGGAACCAATTTAAACCAGATTTTTTAGCGGGGCGTTATTCTAGGATAAATGATTGTTGATGCGCTTCATTGATATTGACGTATTCTGTTTTTGACCGGGATACAATCGGTCTTGAAATCCTCATCTACTTTCACTTGGATGGATGCATTTTCGTATATCTCTGTTCAACAAGGCGTGAGTCGATTCTTGCGTAATCCCAGGATCACTTATTTTCGCAAGTTTCGACTTATTCAAACGCCTTTTGGTTACAGGAGCAGTGATAGTTTTATTCGGTGCATTTTCCAGAGAGAGTGCAAAGTATTCGCAGGTGATCAGTAGATTCTTTAATTTTTTCGATCGGAAACAAAGCTTTCCTTCAGTTTTAAATAATTCCACTGGTATTTCTATCCTCGCATGGGCTTTTTTTGCTTTTCATTCGGTCTAGTTTTACCTTCACTTCTATTTAGCCTCTCTAGCCTATTTTGAGATATTTTCTGTTTGATCCTACATTTTGAATTTTGGATCTGTGATAACGATTGTCCTAAAATCTAGAATTATACCGCTCTTTATAGAAGTCTCGAACCAGAGCTATGATGCGGTTCCTATAGAGATAGTTTCTTATGCAAGTCTCTCCTGATCTTCCGTTTAATAGTTTCAATCTCAGAATGTTCATGCTATTGTTATCTTCAATTATAATTTTCATTAGTTTTGCATTGCAAACTCCCGAGCCTTTCCAGATATTTCTGAGAATTTCATACATCTGTCAAAACTGGTATTCCAACAATAAATTGACATGTTTTGATTGTTGATTTGAACCAATCGGATTGTAATTACGCGATAATTTGCACTAGTGCAAATTATCAGATAATTGCATACTAACTGGTGCAAAAACTGGTGTTTTGACATTTTTTGACAAAAAATTTAAATTTTTGATTTATGAAATTCTATCATTAAATACAACTCCTGCAATGGAAATATATTTATAATTTTCGACAAATTTGCACTCATGCGTTTTTAACTGAAAAAAGCACTCGTGCACTACGTGCACTCGAGCTCTTTTTCAACTAAAAATGCATTCGGGCAAATTTCCCAAAAATTATCAATAATTTCCATTGCACTAGTTATATTACTATTGATAATTTATTCCTTTTTGGATTCTTTATTGCCATGCATTCGTCATTCGTCTCTTCTCAGTTTCCATGAATTTCTAGAGCGTCAGCAGATCTTGCTTGACTTTTCTTTTCTTTTTGCAAATTGAATGTTGTTTGATATGTTTTCCTTAAGTTCCAGTTACAAAAGTCGTGTGGGGTCGTATGAAGAATACATATTTTGATATGCGTCTTTGTTGTTTGACACTTTTGCTTTTGATATGTAATTTGTTTTTCTCGAATCTCTTATTTATCTTAATAATGGCTGTGACTAAGCGTAAAATTGACCGCAGTGGGCTCGAAACAGTGACATCGTGGGATAAATCCTTTCTGTTGGTTAGGATTTAGTCGATTTCGTTTTTATCGGTCTTGGCCTTTTCCATGTATACCATCTTTGTAGAGGTTTTTCTATCTTCTCCTCTGCGATTGGTACGGTATTTTTAAACTTGTATCAAAGTTTGAAGGCTAGAGCATTTTTTAAATCTGATTTGGCTTACTGACTGATCCGATCAGATGCTCATCTATTTTTCGATTTATTATTAGTCTTATTTCATCACTACTGATGGATGATGGGTGAGTAAGTAGTCTATTATCATCAAAAATCAAGTTAAAATGGATTTATTCTGTAACAAAATGTCTCATCAATATGAGAATGAACACAAACTAAACTACGCCTAATTATTAAAAATAAAATAAAATAAACATTTATCAAGTTAACAATGTACATCTTACGTGACTCACGAGCCTATCAGGTGTACGTGTCACACACAATACCCCCTTTTCAAAATATTGTAGGCATACATACAGCAACACATATAATTAGAATGTTGAATAATTATTTTAGTTTCCTGTATAGCTTATCGCTAGCGTTTTCCCCGTGGACAAAGCACACCTTTTTGTTTTCCTTGCTATTTTTTTTCATGGGGGAACAACAAGTTTGATTAGAAAATTAATATATGAGGGAACAGAGAAACAGGTGGTTCATGATTAAATTTTGTAAGAGGATTATGGTTTGTCATTTAAAATAGCTCGATGGCTTCTTTTGTTGGTACTTCATTATATATAATATAAATTGGAATACTATAATATATAATATTGTTGTTTACAGCATCCTATAATCAAGTTGATGGTGATATTGTCGTCTTCTAGAAATCTGTTATTTTTCATTTCCAAAAGCGGAGTTGTTGTTTTGTCGATAGGTATGCGTGGGAAATCATCCGATCCAACATTCGGACTTTGGACCTTCGACATATATGCCCTGTATTTGCAAGTTCTGCCTCTTGTCCTAAAAGCTCCATATAGAATTCCTCAGTAATTTTTTGAAATTCCGTTTCATCTTTCTAAATGTTACCATCTCTATTAGCAAGCTTACCGTCTACAGATAGTTTTCCTGCATTCCGTAAGGTTCTTCCGCAGCAATCTTAAGTTCATATTTTCTTCATTTGAGAGCGCGGATTTTTTTGTGTCTAATAGAAAATTTATCTGAGTGTCCTTTCTTTATAATTTTCAAATCGTCCACTTTATTTCGTCGTCTTTTAGATGTCAGGTTTTTCAGCGTTATTGCGCCATATCCTTTTAGCATGCCGCTTTATTCTCTATCGGCGTCTACGTAACGAAGTTGGCCTTTTTTAGGTTCGGGACTGAGACGAATCACAATCAAAACGTAGTAATATTATGGAGCAGTCAACTCAGCCTCGTACAATTCAGTGGATTTTTCCCGGTGTCCAACAGGAGTTCCTGGCGCGAAGTCTCTGTTGAAGGAGAAATCCCAGAAACATATGCTTTCTACAATTTCTCTCTCGGTTTCCAAATATTCCCTAACTTCCCTAGGTAGTGTCCGCTATACAAATTTCGGAACTTTGCATTGAGATAGGTAATGATTTTTCAAAAGTTTTCTGAAACAAAATTACACATGCAATATTTGGATCTTCGATTTTCGGAAAGTATCCGAAACGTCGTCTTTGATTACGAAGTTCAAATAAACCTATTGTCGAATGCAATTATGGATGATGATTATGATTATTAAAAAGTTTAGCCTCTTCAATCATTTTCTCAGGTTTCTACTGCGGACAGCAAAATAAAAATCAACAATCTGCTGTAGTCAAAACAGCAGTGAATAATCAACATCCGGCCGAGATGAAAAAGCACCCTAATCTAAAAAACAACAAACAGCCAACTGATGGTGGCTTTTTGGCGAGCTGTGCAGAAATTTTAATCACAACGGACACCGATTCCAAACAGATCGGGTTTCGCAATGGTTTTGCGTATTGGCGTTTTGTCGAAATTCCAACTGTGGACTTAATAAAGAACAAAGAGACAAAAACGAATTTTGAATGCATTTTTTTTTTTTTTTGTAATAATTATTTTGTTGCCGATTATGCTTTTAAAGCTTCAACGAGATTTTCTTTGAAACGCCTTTGTTGTTGCGACTATCTATCTATTCATTTAACTGCATTTACTTAACAAAAGTCATACATGAATGATATCGGTGGTATAGGAAGGTACCTACCTACATTTATCATTTTAACTCCCTACAACTTGAAACACATGTTACCAACCATTACAAAAGGAACATGGAACCTAACCCATCGTGAATTCTGTATTTCGCTCCCATAAAAAATTGGCTGGGTCAAGAAACTGGTGACTGGCATTTCTGCTATGCAATTACGAAAGTCTTCTCTTACTGGTTCCTGGCCAGGTTAAGAAACGCAACATTACAAAAGAGAAATGTATAACATAGGTATTTATTGAAAATTTAATTATTGTGGGAATCCATATAACCTATTATTCCATGAATAATAAATATTTTCCTTTAAATCAAAATGAGTATAGGTACCTATGCAATTTCCACGTTTCAGAAAACTTCTATTGAAAGACCAGCCAGCGTACACACAACATCCTGCTGTTATTATTATAATTATTAAACTTGTACATATGAATTTCTGAAACTAGAACAACGACTTAATTTCACGAATCCATTTAAAACAAGCCGCGCTGGTCGTTAAAATACCGAAAAAAAATCACAGGCAAGCGGTTATAAACATTCGCAATCTCTTTAACGGTAAATCCAAGAGTTAAAGACAAAAAGAGATAAACTTCAAGTCACACACTTGCCTACTTATGTGATGTTATTTATAGGAGGATTTTAGTTTTTGAATGGCTTTACTTTCATATGGGTAATTTACATAGTATTGGTAAGAGGCAAATAATTAGAGTTGATTTGTTAATAATGTTTTGTGGAAAAATAAAGTGTATGATCCTAATTATTGGTTGCTTACAATGAAAAAGGTTCAAGCTAGCCAAAGCTAGGTCTTGGATGAATAGGTTTGAAGAAAAAACAGTCTTGAAAATCCCAAAAATTCTTTAATTTATATACTACCGGTTTCGAAGCTTCAACGCTTCATCATTCATTCTTGGATGAATATTGAAATTACGTTTGAAAAATAAACAGTTTTCGAATTTGTATTTTATTTTTGATTGGACGATATTATCGCTTGGTGTCAAGCGAATGCCAATTTTCTAGCAGCTTATATAGGTACCTACTAGAAAGGAGTTAAATTGCTTGAAGGTTGGGGAATCGATTCCAAGAAAATCATAAAACACCGTGTTTTTACTGGATTTAATGGATCCTTTCTTGGTAATTTCATGGGTTTGTTGCTTGAGACTTAAGGTGCCTAACATTATTCAAGATTGGTTTCCATGGTCTCTCAATAGCGATCAATATCTCTATATCTCTATCTCTATTGTCGTCTCCTCTGTATTGATTTTGATATGAGTGAAGAAGACAGCAAGTGCTATAGCGAGAGGAATAACGATTTCTATCAGTTACAGAGTCCGAGCCCTGAACTTTTTTTAAAACCAAGGATCTTTTTTAATTACATAATATGTATGCTCTTCTATACATTATATTCCATGTTAGCTATTCGCATCGGTGTTGTGTTTTTATTTCTACTGTAATAAATATACAACCTAAAGGAATAACACCAGAACTAATACCTCTTTTTGTGTGAGTAGTGCAAATTGCAAGCTCTTTTGACTGTTTCTCCTGTTTGTCTGTTGGTTCTGGGGTACTGTTACTGTTATTCAGATACCGAATAGTCGTTTTGTTTCTTTCCAATATGCTTCTCCACATTCACAGGATATCTATCTAGAAAATAATTCGAACTGCGAAGAAAAAAACAATATCTATGGCAACAATTTATATAACAATAATTTGAAATGTGAGCTGAAATAGATTAATATCGTAAGTTAAGTAATGCCAATGGAGTAGATGAGATCGGCTTCCATGTTGAAGTACTGTAGTCCATTCATGATAAATGTATTAGGTATTTCTCTGATCAATGGAAAATCTCTTTAAGTAAACCGCTCACTGAACATCTATCCTCCAAGTTTTAGTTCGCATTATCCTAACTCCTCCAGATTATTTGAAGGTGTACTGTTATACATTATACGGAGTGCGATGTTCTCAAATCTGCCTTTCTCCTGAGTTGAAGGAATTGTGCACCAAAAATAGTGGTGTGAACAATTAAAGGAGCACAATATCCAAACCATATTATCATAGGTGATCACTCGATCACTCGAAATGAAGGGCTTTCATGCTAGTTGTTTTGGCCTTTTCTAAAACACTAATGTTCGTTTGTCGGTCTTACCATTTAATCCGTGGGATCCTTCTTAGGAATCGCTGGTGGTATTTCTTTAGGCTTTTTATGTGTGTTTTGTAGGTGGTCCATATTTCGCAGCCGCATATGTAAGTGTTGGTATTACAACTGCAATAACTGCATTGTAAACGCGAAGTTTGGTCTCAGCGCTGATCTAAAGAACTTCTTGTGGTATTCGCCATCACGAACTTATCAATGTTATCCTTCGCATATTGAAGTTGCAAAGGCTCTAAATTTTAATTTGAAGTTCAAATTTCTTGGTGCCGTGACGTCACGGCTCCAAATTTCTGACTGGTCAGTTTTAGCCAGTGTTGCCCAGATGTTATGGTTTTCATGTGAACTTTTCTTTTCCTACGGGGACAACTAAATCGATATATCGAATCCACAGGAAGTATCGGACGGAATATGGAATCGATTCTCATTCCTATGAAAATATTAACCCAACTTTTTAATTCATTATAATCATTATTTATTTTTATTTATTAGCCTGTCTAAAACAGGCAGAAAGCAGTAAAGGTACACAAACCATCAAGAAACAAACCATAACCCCGACCATAAGGCCATTATGTCATTCATAATTAAATACCTACTCATTTTCTAGAGCGTGTGTCTAAATTTTTAGAAGTTTCTACCCAATAAGTATATAAGGGAATAATTGTTTGGGGAAGGTTGCTCTACCTGCATTCTACTAATACCTACCTACCTATGCCCTTCATGTGAATTTTTTTCCGAAAGCATATCCATGCTCACCTCTGGCCAGTTTCCGGGATCGGACAAAATAAAGAATAATTACCTAATTGATAAAATTATTGTTATTTTTCTTTTGAGTGGTTTATGGGAAATAAAACACGAGTATAATTTCTATGTGTCTGTATTCCATACCTACCAGTTTCTCTAAAGAGTAAAGACTAACTTTTTACATTTTAGTAGGTTAAAACATCCTTTTTCTTTTTTCTTCAAATTACACTGCTTCAGCCTGCTGTTTTTTGTTGTTAATTATTGTTTGTTTTGTTTGTGATGGAATATGGGGAGAAAGGGTTTGTAAAAGCCGAGATAGATAAATTGGCCAGGGGTCACTGACCTAATAGCGAACAAAAATTTTCCCAACATCCAAATAGGTAAATATAATCAATTAAGAAATCAAAGTTTATTCTCGAAAGTTAAACAAAAAACTCCAATAATGTTTGAGAATAATTTAATCTATGAAATGTCTTGTTTGGATTGTCAAGGCAGAAGGCAGTTACATTGGACAAACTACACAGTGGTTGAAACAAAGAATTACGCAACATAAGAGTGATTGCAAATTAGGAAAAAATACGTGTGCCACTGTGAAACATCATCTGAAGACTGGACATCAGTTTGATTTTGATAATATTAAAATATTGGAAAAAGAATCAAATTATAAGAACCGTTTATTTTTGGAAATGTGTCATATCAATAAAAATAAAAATTCAATCAACTCTAAGTTGGATACTAATAACTTGAGCAACATCTACTGTAACATTTTTCATCAGTTAAATACATTCTAATACCTTTTCTATCATTACCTATTTTTGAACAAATCAAGTACCAAAATTATACCTTATATTGTATGTCATATTATTTTCTGTTTCTTGTCAATCGTTTTACATCTTTAATTCTACTTTTATATTCTATACAATTTACTTACAAAATATTCCACCATTATTGATTCAATCTTGCTAAATTCATTCCTAACACCTATGTACTACTCTGAGCATTGTAAGTAATTTTATTATTTATTTTATTATTATTATTATATTCCTTTTACATTTTAAGTACTCCTGACGAAGTCGAAATAAATTGACGAAATATTGAGTTTAAAAGCAATTGAGTATTAATATACTATACAGACCGCATACCCGAAATATCCAGCTAATAAATTTGTACGGTCGAAATTAAATCTTTCAATTATATATATGTCTCCTTTTTTGTTCGATGTGTTAAAAAAGAGAAAAAAAAAAAGATTCGTTTGGAACATGGAAATTTGGCAATCAGTGATTTTTGATTGGTGCAAAAATATGGCGCAAAATTCAAATAATCTGCTTTTTTTCTTTCAATTTCTGGCTTCAAGATTTTTAAAAAAATTAACCAACCATATTTTTATGTAGTATAACTTTCGTTACAGATAATTTTTATACCTAATTTTGATTGAGTGCAAGAGGTCTATTGTGTACAGGATTTCCACTCCTGACGGCCGGTGACCCTCGACAAGGTGGATTATGGATCCTATAATCCTATCCCATGCTCCTATCCATCCTATGTATGCTGAATAATTGCACTACACTCTAAATTAATTTTAAATAAACAAACACGAATATATTGGAAGGTACTAGAGTGACAATTGACTCTATTAATACCTTTGTAGTTTTTTTTATAAAAAAACCTATCTCGCGGCGGATAGAAACCAATAAACTACTAAAGACAAATGATCTGCTAGGTACCAAAATTACCAATTTTAAATTAAATATTGAAAACTTACTATTTGCTGAATGGGGACAATTTTAGTAATTTGCCTAAAAAATTACTAATCTAAACTTGCCATTATCAGCAAAATAGACTCTAGGAACGTAATAAACCAAATCTTGTAGAATCTGCAATATCCTGGAAACAAACTTTAAACTACCTTATCCATGACCTACATAAATCAAAAATTTATTCCCAACTGCAATATTATGCTCAAAACAGTATCTATATTGTGGCCGTAGAAAACAATACAAGTTTGTCTAGCTAATCGTTGTTCCGAGTCAACAGGTGAGAGATAAAAGGTTTAATCTAATCACTTGCTTCAACGCGATGAAACAACAACAGTTACGTTTTCGAGGTTAATTGCTAATTTCCCACAAAAACGTAAAATAATAGCGAATCCATTTCCATTCGGGACGACTCACCGGGTGATTCACAATTATTGTGCGATTTTACTCTCTCTCTGGTTACGTTTCGTGTGATTAATTTGTTTATTCTTCTAATTGAAATAACAGTTTCGATGATGTTTAAAATAGATAAATAGGAGATATGGACCAGGAAATATTTCTAAGATCGTAGACCCTATGTAACACTTGTTTCCAATGTAAACTATTTTGCTCTAGCGCCGGGAAGATATTACTTTGAAAGTTTTGAAAATAAACGGATATATAGATTGTGCACTTATTGGGTCTATTTATTGAATTTGTTAGTTCAGTGCGTTTAAATTTAACAGATTTTGTTTTGTTTAGTTTTAGGCGATGGAATTTTATTTATTTATTCTTCATGGGAAGATCTTTTATCACAGAACACTTGGGGCAATCAATTAGTCTTCAAACGGTCGAATTTCGACATAAGACAAATTGGAATTTTTGAAGTGCTCAACATTTAGCTTGCCATGTGTTGTCAGGCAAATCAGTGATTTTTGGACAAATGGACATGGAAGCCAAAAGTCTACCTACCTTTTTTAAAATTAGATTCATAAGTAAGCAAACAGCTTCAAATCTTCTAAATTTGGCAGATTGAACTCGATAAGTCCCAAAACAGCTAAAACTTGATGTCGAAAAATTGAGCTTTTCAACTTCTCTTTGGATGTAAAATGAATCGACTCTGCTTAGCTTGTAACTCCAACATTCTTTGTCATCAATTTCCCAAAAGCTGGGCTTGCTCAGATCAATAATAGTGTTTGAGTATCGCATAAAATATTTCCAGGTGAGCGTATTTTGACTTGAAAGGTCGATTAGTTTGTTTTAAATTTTGCAGATTGGACTTCCGGAACGCTCGCTAGTTCCAAAACGATCTTGAAAAATTTTCAAATTTTTCAATGACAAGTTATTGTTCGTCGATTTTTAACTGACACTTCCCGTATGAGGAGCGAGGGGGTGTTTCATTTGGCAAAAACAGGTGTGATGTCAAGTAACCATTGGCTTTCTAATGTAGAAAGCCACCAGCTCACATTCCGTCCGAGTATCAGATTAAAATCGACGAACAATACGTACTTAATAAATTTAGCCCACGTTGATATAATGACAAGCCAAAAATTCCATAATATGTTAAGTTTTTTCTCTAGGGAGGACAATAAAATCACTTTATATTTTAAGATGTCAAATCTTTCAACTCGGAAGTGTAACACCTCTTTGTTGCTGTTACTTTTTGACGTTTCCGATGCGCTTTTGTGTAATTAGCCCATTATCATTCATCTTTGAATGTATGCCTCGTCCAATTCTCGCAAGCGAAATCTGTTTTTTTTATCCATTTGCTTCCTGTGTAATGTAATGTACCGCAGTTAAGTGTGTCAAATCTGCCACTTGATCTGTGCCCAGCATAATATGGTCTCCATGTTGTGAGTTTCATCTGTGATCTTTCTATCTTGCAAGGCATCGTTTAACGTGGCTTGCGCTCTTTTCCAGGTGTTTTCTTTGTGTTTGAAGAGTCTTACGTTCAGCATTATCCATACCAGAGCTTTTTGAGTCTTGGGTAGCTGGTCGACAGTTGTATCACCCTATATATATCTGATTCATCTCCTAATTGTTATAGGATCTACGTACTTAGCTATACTCTCCATGATGTCATATGAATAAACAGTCTGTATCGTATCGATACTTTCGAATTCTGCCTCAGTCCGCGAAAGCAAAATAGATGGGAAAAATTATGATCCTTAGATTCTATGAGAATTTTTATGGCCAAAGTGAAAAAGTACTGAAATAAGGTTTTGAAATAATCTTTATTAAATATTGATAGAAGGGAGTATCAAATAAAAACAATACAGAATTGATCCTCAATACCTAGTGTTCTTCTCCTATTGCTCTTATCACACAATGTATCCTCCTGGATGATTTTTTAGGTCTTGTAGGACTCTAAACGCAATTTGTCGTTGCTGTAGCGTCTATCCCATATTCAATTTAGATGCGTGCTTCGGACTGGCCAATCAAGAACATCAATATTAGCTTCTCGAAGAAATTCGTGTACTCTCTTTGAGACATGTGGTCTTGCATTAAAACAAAATTTGCACTTATACGAGGGCCATGTGGGATAACATGAGGTCGCAGGATCTTTCTTATCGATCAGCGGTTAGTCTTCCCTGATCGATAACCACCAAATTGGTACGACCGTTAATAGAACTTTCTCCCCATACCATACCTGAGCCAACACCGGAAGTTGCTCTTTGTCTTTTTACATTGAAAATAACGTTCACTTAAGCTTCTCAAAAACGATGCCTTGGCAGGACTTGACGGGACTTATCAAAAATGCTATTGAAAGGAATGAAGTTTCGTCGGTTTACAACAACCGAAAAGCGTGGAAATTGAAAATTAAAAGGAAGTTGAGGAAAATGGGAGGATTCAAAATTTGGCCCTAGGCGGGATTCGAAAGCGCGTCCTCAGCATTGCCGGTGCTACGCTCTAACCAACTAAGCCACCATGACCCTACAGATTTTTTTGATTTTGATTTGGTGTTTTTAGAGGAAGTTGCGTGGTTCTCTGCTCATTGTCAAACTTGGCAATCCTTCAATAGACCCACACATTTATGGCATCGGTCCTAACTCGAATAAGCTATTTATTACCATGTAGGATTCGTCCATGTGTGTTGAAACTTGATTTATATAATGCCCGCAGAAGCAATGCTGAAAGGAATGAAGTTTTGTCGGTTACAACAACCGAAAAGCATGGAAATTGAAAATGAAGAGAAACTTAAGGAAAATTGAAGGATTAAAAATTTGGCACTGGGTTCTACCTAGTGATAAGGAGCTTATTCGAGTTAGGACCAATGCCATAAATGTCTGGTTCTATTGGAGGATTGAGAAGTTTGGCATTGAGCGGAGAACCACGCAAATTTCTCTAACAACACCAAATAAAAATCAAAAAGATCTGTAGGGTCATGGTGGCTTAGTTGATTCGAGCGTAGCACCGGCAATGCTGAGGACGCGGGTTCGAATCCCGCCCAGGGCCAAATTTTAAATCCTCCAATTTTCCTTAACTTTCTCTTTATTTTCAATTTCCACGCTTTTCGGTCGTTGTTACCGACAAAACTTCATTCCTTTCAACATTGCTTATGCGGGCATCGCATACACCAAGTTTCAACACACATGGACGAACCCTACATAGTGATAAGGAGCTTATTCGAGTCAGGACCGATGACATAAATAAGTGGGTCTATTGGAGGATTAAGAAGTTTGGCAATGAGCGGAGAACCACGCAACTTCCTCTAACAACACCAAACAAAAATCAAAAATCAGTCAGAAAAATTTAAGATGGCGAACGATAATGACCTTGATCCGGATTCCTCTGGTTTAAGTCAAAATTTAATGTGTAAATCGTGTAAAAGATCTATAAAAGCAATTCTTTCTTGTGCTAAGTGCTCTGCTATGTACCATTCCGCGTGTAGCGTGCGTCTGGCTGGCCTAAGAATCACGGGTTTTAATGAAATCGTTTGTCCCGACTGCAATGGCGATGATGTGAACAAACTAGATGTAGATAGATTAATTCAAGTGGTTATTGAAGTTCAGGATAAAAATACCATTCTTCAGGATAAGATTGACCTTTTAGAAGAAAAAATAAGATTTTTGGAGAAAAACGATAGATAGTGCGTTTTTGGAAAGTAATGAGGGTAAACAAAAGGCGCCAAGCTCCTTGTGGGAAAATATTCTAGTAGGCAACTTGCAAAACATGACCCAACATAGCAACAACTATGGTAGCAACAGCAGCTCATTGGTAGGCAACCCGAAATCCATCCTTGTGCCATGTGTCAACCATGAAAAACCACCTGTCACTAAAACCAAAATAACATTGGAATACTTTACAGCTATCTCTCACAGTTTTTATCAGATTGATAAAAAAAAATAAAATTGATTTATTTACGACTAATGTATAATGTGCGTATTATATTTGTGATTTTGGCAGTATAATGACATATGTTATTCCTCCAGGGATTAATGACGAGTAGCGGGATTAATGGTCATTATTCCACAAAACTGTCAGTGTCAAACGTGTAGTGCTTGTGGATTTGTATTGAAAATTATGAGACGGATGAAATTGGTTCATTGAAAATCTCAAATAAATTAATTTGTCGTAAATAAAGTAGATTATACTACTCGCAATAATGGCTATTATTCCCTCGGAATGTTACTCCCTCGCCACTGAAGAAGACATTACTGTCGAACAACTACCTACTAAAGGCAATACAAACTCCTCCAAAATTTGTGCATATGATGTGTACCACAAAACAACCTAAGATTTTTGGCCATCTGGTATTATCTATCGCAGATTTAATATTAGAAGAACATGGTCTGCTGCAATGCAAACTAATCAAAGCAGTCAGCGCCTAATTGGAAGAGAAAATTTTCTACCATCCCAAGCCGCACATTAAATAAGGGTGCATCAAAAATTTTAGGGATTCCTTGAGAATTTAGAAGTATTATTAATAAGAGTAAGGCTCTTTCTGCGAGGCTGTTATTGCTGATGAATATGGTTTAGTTTTTTTCACAGAGACATGGCTTAAAGAAGAATATGAGAATAGCGAACTTGATTTGCACCAACCAGTATACGATTTATAGGTGTGACCGCTCCAGATTGACCAGAGACAATGTTCGAGGTGGGGGAGTTTTAATTGCTACCAATAATTTAACCTCTCATCAGTTGAAACTTAATGAGAATTCAATTGAACAAGTTTATATAATTATCACCCTTGGTGATTATAAACTAGTGGCTGGTTGTGTCTACATTCCTCCCCATTAACCTGTCGAAGAATATGAGGCTGCATGCTCCACGATCAACTTTATCATGTCAACTTATAAGTACAACGACGAGTTATTGTGTGGAGATTTTAATCTCCCAGGACTCTCCTGGAATAATGATGATTATGGGGCAACTGTATCAGGCAGGTCCACGACGCAGGCGGAGTGCATAGCGGATTTTTTCGCATTTCTCAAATTCTCTCAGCACAAATTGTTTCCCAACGCATGTGGTAATATTTTAGATTTAATTTTTTGTAGAAATTTTACTGTCGGGGTGACACTATCAGATAACCCTATGGTTCATTGTGATACTTATCATCCTGCCCTTTTCATAGAATATCAACTAGCAAAGAAAATTAAAGAGTTATCTTATAGTTATTATTATTATGACTTTAAACATGCAAATTATCTTGACTTAAGTGCCTACCTATCTAATATTGATTGGGTTTTATTCTTTCAGACTACTGATACTAATGAGGCTATAAATAACTTCTATCAAATTTTACACAGTGCGTTTGAACTATACGTACTTTCGTACCTATATCCCCAGGAAAATGGCCAAGAATAGGAAATTTCCTGTTTGGTTTTCCGATGATCTTAAGAAGCTTATTGTTAATAAAAAGAGGGCTCACAAGCAATACAAAACTACTGGTAAATTTGTTGACATGGTTTAGATATTCGTGTCCTTGGTTTAGAAGTAGTGGATGAAAATAGTGAGGTTTAGGACAAAAATCAAACTCCTGGATTAAAAATTCGCCGACGTTTCGGTCTTATATTAGGCCTTCTTTAGGGCTGAAAGAATAATACACATTATTATTTCCTATCTGTGTCTTGAAACATCGCTTTCGACTACAGTAACGATTAAAAGAATTGACAATTAGAAAATTAGACAGTTTCAAAAAATTTCAAAAATTTCTTCCTTTCCCAACATTCAACATTTAAAAAACAGAAACAAAATAAATATAAGAAACAATAAAAGTACAAATAAATATTAAAATCTTAAAAAACACAACAGTTAATTAGCACTGTTATTTCTATTTTAAAACATGAAAATATTCTGATTTAGCAGGGTATAGGAGCAACCGAGTAAATTGTAATCGATTTGGTAGTCGAAATTTCAAACTTTTTACTTAATTCTTTAGCGACATACCTCTTCTTCAAATCAGGAGCTTTCGTAAACACTTAACTCTAAAAACTCCACATTGTACAGTGGAAATCATTGCAATTGGCACACACTATATAAATATCCCTCATAATGTGTCAAATCTGACACACAGTAATAGCAAAATGCTGCACTAAATAGATTTATTGGTTAGAATTTTGACTTAATACGAGGTATTTTGAAAAGTGTGTGCCAATTCCAATGATTCCCACTGTACATAATCATTTGTGATATTATTGAAACAAAACAACACAGACTTAAATTGCGGAAAGAGATTTTGACGACACACTAGCAACCAAATTCAACCAAATTCAATTCAACCATATCACACCAGTTGAAACCTACATAGTGATAAGGAGCTTATTCGAGTTAGAACCGACGCCATAAATGTGTGGGTCTATTGGAGGATTGAGAAGTTTGGCAATGAGCGGAGAACCACGCAACTTCTTCTAACAACACCAAACAAAAATCAAAAAGATCTGTAGGGTCATGGTGGCTTAGTTGGTGAGAGCGTAGCACCGGCAATGCTGAGGACGCGGGTTCAAATCCTGCCCAGGGCCAAATTTTTAATCCTCCAATTTTCCTTAACTTTCTTTTCATTTAGAAATTATATTTACTGGTTTGCAAAATTACATCTGTACACCGGCATACGCCTATCGGATGAAAATAGACAAAACCTTGATGCGTGTGACAAAACCTTGATGCGATTTCTTACTGTCTCAAGGGAAACGTACACATTTCTTGCTGCCATAAGTTCATTTTGAAGAAATCGAGCAGTAGTGTGGTGAGTTCTCAAAACTGTACTCTGCTGAACACCCAAGCAAATTAGCCACGTATTTTCGAAATCTCAGACATAGATTAAATATAGTCTCATTAAGTGTTGATAGGATATCTTCTTTTCATTCTTCCCGCATTTCAGCTGTCACTTTATCTTCTCCTGGTGGTTCGGATCGGTAATTACATTCTCGATCTCAAACTCTAGTATAGATATCTTCGGAATCGAAATTTTCTATTTTCCGCCGGTTATTCATTTGTGTTTCTACGTTTGGATCTTGCTCTTAACCGTGTATAGGTAACGATAGATGCTATTTAGTTTTTGTTCCTCCATTCCATCTTAATTTTTCATGATGCGCCAGGGTTTTGTTGATCCGAGTCTTGCACTCCATGATCACTGCCTGTGGTGAATATGTTGATAACTGAGACATCTTCAAACACGTATCTACACATTACTAACATAGCCTGTAACATCCAGGCCTATTTTGTTTTGGATCTATTCTTGAAGAAGCATACAGTATATGTTGTTCTAGGTATTCGCAGAGCCTCTCTCATTTCGGGATCCGTATCCGAAATTACCAATTTTAAATTCAGAGTCCTCTTTCCTATCTGATTTGACATTGAAGTTGCCCATAATAATAGTTTTTGTCTCTCTACTTTATTCTATGGCTGTTGATAGCTCTTCAAGAACAATTTCTAGATATACGCCATTGGTACTTGAGGTCAGTACATAGACCTCTAGATGAGCTTCAGGAACGTTGATGTTCATATACCAAAGTTTATTGGAAGCGGCCTTGAATGCACTTCTTGATGTTTTTTCTTATCATAAACCTATTCCTCCGTTTATTGCATTTTTTGGGCCTATATTGTCAGTTACCGGAATTCAGGTCACTCTAGTTTTCTCATCATCGTTTCCCTTTGAGATCCTAGTGTATTTCATCGATCATTTCCATATTGGCTTTCCAATTTGGGCGTGTTGATCGTTTTGTGGAGTTCTGGACATTGGCTAATAATTTCGTTCATTTTTCGGTCGCTACATGTAAAGTCCGTCGATTTTAATCTGATACTCCAAAAAAATGTGAGCTGGTGGCTCCCTACGTTAAAACGCCAATGGTTATACCTGACGTCACACCTGTTTTTGCGTGGTTTTTGCCACATGCTTCACACCCTCGCTCCTCATACGAAAAGTGTCAGATAAAAAACGACGGACAATACAAGTGGGAGATATTGGCAATACAAGTTATTTCGCTTGTCATGCGCATTGGTTACTGATTTTGAATGGGAGAGGTCGCAAGGTTAGGGGATTGTGGTTCTTATAATTTGGGGAAGAAATTCAACCAAGGCTCACATGGGCACTCTAAAGGAATGTCACCCGCCACCGCTTGATATCTATATTCAAAAGATCATCTTTTTACAAACAGTTTGATTTTAGGTCATTCGTCTTTCTTCATCACACTATTAGAAATCATAGTATCGGTCGACTGGAGTATTATAGATAATTATAGTAAATCTTTTTTAATTGCGCTTCTTCACTCTTTAGCACTATTGAATAAAAAAACAAGCTAATGTATTCGGTAAGTACATACCTATGTTGACCATATTAAGTTACTTGTTTAGGATAGCCTCATGAATGAAGCATGATATTTTAATTAGTGCTGAAGAGATTAGAACTAAGAAAAAAACAAAACATTTCAAGGGGAAAGTATTTTTTAAAAGAGAGTTTCAATGAAAGTCTACACTTTTGTATACTTACCTACAAAACAAGATTTGAAAACCGTGTTTTATAAATTCTGAGCTTTGTGAAATGTTTTGGGATTATATGAAGGTTGTGTTTCCTGGTATCATTTATTGGGTCTATTGGAGGCATCTCTTTCAAAAAAGATGATAATAATGATAAAAAATCCGAAAAAACGGAAAGGAACAAATCGAAAATAGCTGAAAAGAAAGAGAATTTTATAGAGACTAGCTAGGAGAACTTGAAAATAGAGAAATTAAAAATTCTTACTCCAGAGGAAATACCTACTGAACATAGAAAATTAAGGTTTATTATTAATTGAAATATTTTTCCCAGGGCGTAGCCAACGGGGGCAATTTCAAAGTGAAATGAGAACGCTTTTATCCTCTAATTACCTGTACTTAGCATAAATATTCTGTTGGCGGAGCTGTTCACCCTTTCATATAAGCCGGATTACAATCGGGGGTGCGCTTTCATTTATAAATTAGAGTGATATATTTTTGGAAATAAATGCCATTCAACCTGGCGGAAAGTGACCACAAATTTTAACAGGAAAACCTGTGATTTTTTGTGTTCTAGAATCTGTTTATCGAATCTTTTGAATAATTTATAATGTCAACAATCTCTTCTCTATTAAGCCACAAAACCGCAAATTTACATTAACTTCATCGGGTTGGTTTAACAATCCAAGAAATTAGATTGCATGGAATCTCTTATAATTTAATTTTGTTATTTAAACTTTGATTGGATTTTATAAACAATAGCTACATTGTAATTTATACTTCAAAAAAGTAGAACATCCTGAAAAACCTCGTCCTTATATCCGTCTAGAGCGAAAGACTGATTTTCCGCACGTGTAAAATACTTAATTGTAATCTAGAAATATCTTAAAAGTGCAATTTGATTTAAATCCTGACGGAAATGGAAATACATAGTAGATTCTGCCTCACTGAATCCCAACAATTAAGTTTGATATTCTCTATTCTCGCACTGGCAAATAGTATAGATTGATATCTATATAAAGCCTAGTATGGCTCAATTTATTTTATTTTCATAAATTAATTCGTGAATTTCAAATTTCAATTAAAACATGTGAATGACAAATTACTACACCGAAGTAAAACTCATTAAAACTGAATCCATATAAGTTCCTAACGAAGTAACCATATAAAAGTTCCAAGTCTTACATATCCTACATACAGCTTTTTTAATTGAAACTAAACACCGAGTGACACAATTTTTATTTAGGTTTGAGTTGAGTCATCGTTCTCCGTTTCAATTTTCAAGCTTCACATACATAAAGTTCGCCTTAATGATCCTAAAGGCGCTGAGCTGGCTTCTGTTCGATTTAATTGGATTATAATCCAGAATTTTTTTCTAAAAAAATCATAAACTTTTTAAATCAACTCTCTTATTTACAAAAAAAAAATTAACATTTTTTCCTTATATAGCACGGTAGAAGGGTCGTTTCCTCCACAAAATTTAGCGTCTCAATTTCATTTTAACACTTACCGGGGTTGTTTTAACTTGCTCTCCCTCGGAATGAAATATGCAAAAAGAATTTACCAGGGCTCAGGCCCAATTTGGCCCTTATGTAAATTGAAAGGAATATATTTTTACACGCAACTTATAACTTTGAGAGGGATGGGAGTGATATCTCTTTCTCTCTGTGCTTCAATATTTGCATACGAAATTTAGTCCAAACAAAGGCTAATTGAACGAATTTGTGCAAGAGAATTAAATGGCGAGTTTGCTTGGATATTATTGTTTGATCAAAAAAAGAACGATATGAGAAGTTCCACCATATTTGAAGTTCATTGCTTTATTATTTTTGATCAGTTGTATGAACCAAAAAAATACCTTCGCTTCCAGAATCCCCCCCCTGGGGGGCGATTCTCCGGCCAGGGAGTAGAGCTCCCCGAGAGAACAAATTTTTCGTCTTTATCATTCTCGTTTACTTTTCGATTACGTTGACAAGGACAAAACATTCGTTCTATCGGGGAGTTCTACTCCCTGGCCCGAGAATCCGCCTGCTGGGGGTCTCTTCTCCGGCCAGGGAGTAGAGCTCCCCGATAGAACGAATGTTTTGTCCTTGTCAACGTAATCGAAACGTAAACGAGAATGATAAAGACAAAAAAAATTGTTCTCTCGGGGAGCTCCACTCCCTGCTCGAGAATCGGCATGCAGTTGGCTTTAAAATGTCCTATTTTTTAATAAATAATTTAAAAAAATGCTGTTTCATGCGTACGTGGAATGGCGCTATTGTATGACGTAGATACCTAACTGACCAATAAGAGTCGTTCACATCAATGGCTCTGATGCACATCTTTGATGCTTTCCTTGTCTAAAAGCTCTGAAGAATGATTGACAATGATGAAATTCCTCATTCGTTATTTGCACCTTGTTCGTTTAACACGCTGTCTAACATAACCCAATTTTGTATTGATTTTGGGAGTGCGTTGATTGTTTTTGTTTTTATTTTCGTTTTCAAAAAGATTAACAATATGGTTTTGTTATAGGTACTTCAGGCTTGTTGCTAATGGAACTTTCATATTTCAAGCTTCGAAACAGTTCCAGAACACAAAATTTTAAAAACAAACCAAAACAAACAACACAGTTGTAGGTTACGGCATTCAAATAACTCTCATGTACTAGAGTGTCCTCCTCCCTACACTCACATGCTGACCTGTCCTTGATACCCAGCCTGTTTAGGTGTTGACCAGTTAGACAGTGTCCAGTTCTCATCCTGATCATCGTAGTTATATGTCTTCTATTTATGTATTACTCTTAGGTATATATTCTTTTGCATCCAATTGTATTGCATATGGGACCCTAAGCTTTCTATATCCTTATTGCACCCCTGAAAAAGCTTTATAATGCCTGCATAGAACAGGGAGTATACCAAAATGCTTTTAAGATAAGCAAGACTGTACCGTTTTTAACACGTTGGCTGCCGACATGAAATTTGTAGTCTTTCCAAAGAAGCCACTCGACAGCCGGCTTCCATTTAGAATCATTACTTACAAGCCGCCTGGGTCGCCGGAAGTCCTCTGCAAACCTTACTAAAAGTGTCGACTGGCCGCCGGCGATGCATTTTAGCGAGCTAATCTTATGGGATTTTATAGGTCGGCAACACAGGAATATAGGTTTGAAGTGGTTTGGGAAGGCAGGCAGGACTTATGTCGAAATGCTCATAAAATTGAATAACAAACAAAAACACGCATTTAAAGGCCGGTAATGGTCTCTTGCGATCTCTAAACCGGAAAGTAAAGTTCGTCGATTTTAATCTGATACTCGAAGGGAATGTGAGCTGGTGGCACCCTACATTAGAACGCCAATTGTCACCTGACGTCACACCTTGTTTTTGTTATATACTTCACCCCCTTGCTCCTCATACGGAACGTGTTAAATGTGTGATCTTTGGTGAAGTGAGTAAAATCAACCGAAAAATAAGCTAAAACTTACCCTGAATACAAAATATATATTTGAAAACACTGAACTTTTAGAAAAACTGGAAAATGTGTCTCTAAACAAACGATTGTTGCGTTCTGTACAAACGATTTCGACGTTATGTTTGGATATTTACCCGACCGCCGGTGGTCAATTGGCAAATAAGTAATACATGGATTGCTAAAATGCCACCTGACAGCGGGCTGTCAAATCATCAAATCAGAATTATCAAAGCTATGACCGCCAAACGCCGCCAGGATTAACAGTCGCACTGAGACCCTAACTGGGTACCCGGAGAACATGGAACAGGGGGGTTAGCGATTGACCCCAAGTTTTCTTGAATTCGGAAGAGGGGGGCTAGCGACTCAACGGGTACGTGATTTGTAGAAAAAAAATGAAAAAATTAAGTATCTTATTCAAAACTAATTTTCAAAGTAGCTATATATTTATTTTGAAGTCCTCTATAGCTTGAGCGATTACCCATATCAATTTGACACAATCGCTTGCCTAAGCATTTTATAGAGCTTTTTTCCTAAATTTTTGTTTTGGATTATCTCTTGCCCAGTTCTCATTAGCTTCTATAAAAAGAATGTAGGAATTATAGGCAACTATATCAATCAAATTGAAAAAATCGACATCGGCCATTTTCTTGTGTCTCGCCGATGACTGTACGCGTAATAGAAACGTCTGGCGAAGGTCAAAGATTTTACTAATCCCAACAAATTTTATGTCTACGGGTTGAAAAAACACGTAAAATAAAAGTCCTAAACGGGTTTTGAAGATAAGGTAAAAATGAGTAAGTTATGCTAAAAAAAGTAAACTGGGGTCATTGCCTGACCCCCCTGTTCCAGGTGCGACTGTTAATAACTATGCTTCTTGAAACAATTTTTAACCAAAATAGACAGTTTTTTGATGTGACGTTTTTGGTTATATTCATCAAAATTTTGGCGGCAAGCATGCAAATTATGTAACTGACCGCCGGTGGCCCAGGCGGCAGCCAACGTGTTGAAAAAAGGCGATCCAGGTTTGCCCGACAAAAATAGGCCTTTTCATTGATCCCTATTCTTTCCGAGATTTTTGAGGTACCTTACTGAGGAACCAGTTGTGTGATTACCTCGAATCAAATGGTATACTCGTGGGTGTGTGAGGGTGTGTGAGGGCATAGTCCAGGGCTTTGAAGCATGGGATTTTGTGTGTGCTGCGTTTTGCGACCTCTCCAAGGCCTTCGACTGTGTCTCCCATGACATCCTCTTGTCCTCTTGGAAAAGCTTGAATTTTATGGAGTGGAGCCGTGGAGTTGCCAGTTGTTTCGAGGTTATCTCACGGAGAGGCGACAGGTCACTTCGTTCCAGGGAAGTGTATCGGATGAGAGAGTTATGAGACATGGAGTGCCCCAGGGCTCAATTCTAGGACCTCTGCTCTTTCTTATATATGTCAATGACCTGTCATCGTCATTGCAACCAAGCGAAGTCACCTTATATGCGGACGACACCAGTTTCTTGTTGCGGTCTGGTGAGTGTGATTTACTGAGAGAGTAAATGAGAGAATGTGTTGAGAATGTGGGTGACTGGTTTACATCCAACCATAACTTCAAATTTGACAAAAATGCAACAGGTCATTTTCTCACTTAGGCAGCATGAGGTGGCTGACAATCCTCAGCAAGTGAGTTTTCTGGGAGTCACTCTGGACCCTAAACTCACTTTTGAGACTCATGTTGGCATCATTTGTAAGAGGGTGGCTTTTGGAATCTTTGTGGTACGGGGCCTGTCAAAGAATGCTGAACAGGATGTATGTCTCACTGCCTATTATGCTCTGGTTCACTCGGTATGTATATATGGGTTGCTTGCCTGGGGATACTCCAGTCATGCGAATTGGGTTTTCGGCCTGCAGCGGAGAGCAGTCAGGGTTGTCGCTCAGGCTGGATATCGTGATGATGCAAGGCCAATTTTTAAAAAACTAAATGTCCTAACACTACCTGGGCAATACATTTATGAGTCACTGATTTATGCCCACAATAGCTGGGAAAGATTCGGTAGAGTAGATGAGCAACACCATTATGATACAAGAACGCATAATAACCTGCGTATACAGTTTTTGAGGCCGCGAAGGTCGTGGAATGCCACGCTGCATTTTGCCCGTGTTCTACAACAGGTTACCTGTTGAGGTGAGGTCAATGCTGTGTTTAAGACATATTTATTGAGCAAGGTAAAGTCTGTTTTTTTTTTAAAGATAATTCCCCATGTCAAAAATTTAGTAACTATGTTGGCAACACAAGCTTTTTCTACTAAAAAATTTAGAAGCATTGACAATTTTACATTGTATTGCCAACATAATGTCATTTTGACTTTTATCTTTAAAAAAAAAACAGATTTTATTTATAGTGTTGATGACTTCCTGAATTGTAATTTATTTAAAACTGACTTTGTTCAAACTGATGTGATGTAGTTTATTTTAAGTGTGATATTTATTGTTTTGTATAATTGAGTCAATCCCATCAACTTTATGTCTTGTAATCTGTAGGTTTAAGTCCCTTTTACCTTTTTTACATTTTTACATTTTTTATTATTTATAGTTGTATTTCTCAAGTATTACCTACCTAAGTATATTTTTGACGATTGTTAAGATTGTAAAGTTTTTCCCCATGAATAAATCTATTGTCTATTGCCTATTGTCTAGCTACATTAGCCAATTGGTCTGCTATCTTGTTGCCTCTGATGTTTGAGTGTCCTGGGATCCAGAGTATTTTTATGTCAAAACCATTTTCATTTGCTTCCATTATTTTGTTGTTTAGTCATTGTTATTATGTGATCTAGATTTTTAAAATTTGTACATTGCAATGCTTTTCCTCTAATATCTATATCCTGTTTGTTGATGTCCGTTCTACAAGTTGGTATTTTCCTTATTTGGTATTTATATCCAAATTCAAATCTGGGGTGTGTTTCATATTTCTTTATTTTCTCTTCCAGTTCTTCCAGTTCCCCATATTCCTGTACCAAGTATGGGACTTCTCTATTAGCAAAATAACCTCCATTTCTATTCAGCTCCCTAAATTCCCTAATTAACATTATTTATTTCCAATAATAATTTTTGGGTTAGCCATTTTCTTCTTACCTCAAGGAATTGCTCACCAGCTTCTGTTAGTAATAAATTTGTTGGTGTTGATCTCATGCAACCCAGAATTGTCCTCAAAGCTGCATATTGGGTTGTGTCTAGTTCTTTATTTTTAAGTGTTGTGTCTGGAGCTTTATTTCTTGGTTTAATTTTCTCTTTTGAGAATATTCTTATTGTTGTCCAAATTTTCTGTAATGGTGTATTTCTATTTATATTTCCAGAATATTCCTTGAAGCAGTTCTTTTTCTTTTCTCTGAATTTCCTTCTTGTCTGAGCACTGACCCTCTTTACTTGGATAAAATTTTCCATTGAATAATATTCAAAGAGCTTATTTATAGCTGTTTTCCTTTTATTTAAAAACTTCTGACATTCTCCATCCCACCTTGGGGGGACCTGATCTGTATGCTTTCTTTGTTCAGCTTTTTTTTCTGGTATTGTTTTTCCAGCATCCAGTATATCTTCTTCCAGATCAGAATATAATTGTGGGCTGTTTTGCAGAGATCTAGCTAATAGTTCGTGATGATATCTTTCCCAATTTGCCTTTTTTGTATTTCTTCTAGGTTTGCTTCTTTGTATCGGTATGTCTCAAGAAAATTAATTATGGATAATGGTCACTGTTTCCACAGTCAAAATTTTCCATTTCATTTACTTTACCGTGGCCATAGAGCTGGATACCAGAGAAATATCTGGAGCTGATTTATTTTGACCCGGTATTATCAGTCTAGTTGGGAATCCATTATTTAGTAAAACTCTAGAAGTTTCATTTGGAATATTATTTATGACGTTTCCATTATAGTTTGTCACTGAACTTCCCCATAGAGGGTGTTGGCGATTGAAATCTCCAAAATCTTCTAGCATAAATTTTAGTTCAGGTAGATTATCAATAAGATCCTTAATCCAGTTGTCTTTGATTATTGTTGATGATGGGACATAGAAATTGCGGATTGGAAGGTTTGGCTTCATGATTTTTATTGCCTGCACTTGCAGGTTTCCTGGAAAATCATAATTTGACAGATCATACTCCTTGTATTCTATAGGATCCTTTATCAAACATGCAAGATGGTAAGGGAGGTATTACCATCTTGACTATCTTGTCTAGAAATTTTGTAATGTTCAATCCTTAAATTGTAATCTTTTTTCAGCCATGTTTCATTCAAGGTTATAATTTCAGCTTTTTGTTCTGGTATTGAAATTTTCAAGTTGTCTATGTTTGAATTGATTGATCTTATATTCCATTATAGAATTTATCTGGTGTGTTATTCATGGGGTTTTTGATTTGTTGTGTTTTTCTGGTTTTCACCATTCATTCAGGTCATCACCAATAGATATCTTCAGTTAAATCTTTTATGTAGTTATTTGCTAAGTTCAAATCTGTAAATGACATATTTTTAATCTTTGCTATCAATTTCTTCCTGATATCGTCATCCCCTGATGGTTTCCGGGACGAGTCTTCGTGGTATTCCTGTGTGTCTGGTAGTTCTTGTGAGAAACTTATTGATGTGGCTGGTGTCCTCGTTGCTTGGCGAAAAAGACAATTGTTTATATCATCCACTTTTATATGTTTTACTGATGGAAATAAAATTCTTCTTTTCTTTAAAACACTTTATTGTTGCTATAAGCAGGTCTGCTTTCTATTGTTTGTCTTTTCTGCCTATCTTGGAATATCTGTCTAGTTTGGCTGATTTCTGTAAAACCTGGGATTTCTGATTCTTTATTTCGGTTTTTTAATGTTGGGAAGTCATTCGGTTTAGGCGGGAATCCTTTTCTATTTGTCTTTGATACCGTATCACTAGCTTCTGAGTATATAATATACTATCTAGGGACATGTCTTACCTGTTATTGACGATTATATTCTGGACAGTTCCTTGAAATCGATTTATGTACTACCTACACTTCCACAGTGCATCGATTTTCCTTGCATTGTATTTTCCTTGCATTACTCCACATGTATTGCTTTGCTACATTTTTGGCATTTTTCTTTAACACGACATTGCTTCTTAGTCTGTCCATATAGTAAGCAAATATAGCATTGCGTTATTGGTATATTGTAGTTTTCTACTGGTACCTCTAGTCCATAGATGCTCACGGATCTGGGTAAAAATTTTCCTTTGAATGTGAATAGACACGTTTCCGTCTTTATATATTCAATTTCTCCTTGTTCATTTGTTATTCTCTCTTTATGTTCAATACTTAAGGCATTTGGACACTGGAATTCTTGATCATTTTTTCTGGTTCAAATTCTTTACGTTTCCTCTCACTATTCCTTTACATGCGACCATATTCAGGAATGTACATAGCATATTCTCTATCTATTAACTGTCGATTCTCAAGTAAGTTGTTTGCTGCCCTTGGCGTTTTAAATTCTATAATAACTTTATATTTTCATTTTTTCATCGGTCTGTTGACATTTTCTAATTTCAAATCATATATTATCTTAGCAAGAGCCATTGGATGTAAATGCCCTATGTTGTTTTCCTGAGGACCCTGAACTACTACGTGAAATGGGCCTAATGCATTATCGTCATATTTATATTGCTTCTTAAAGTTATATTGTGATTTATTATTCTTTGATGTGATTTCCTCATTGCTATTCACATTATTGTCCAAAGTGACGTCATCCGACCCCCTCGATTTTGCCTCCATGGGGCCTAAAATAGGTTTGAATTACTTACACTTTACCCTGAAAGAAAAAATAACTCTCCAAGTTCATTTTTTTGAAATAGATGACGGCATTGGTGTTCATCCAAGTACAAACTTAAACATTAAAATAGTGTATAAAGTATGTTGGCACTTTGTTAAAGCAAAGCATTTAGCTTTATATACGCTCGTTTCCCCGATTTATTTCCCGTATATGCTATTTCCGCGCAAATATAGAAGCTAATAGGTCCCCAGAGGCTCTGGGATTCGAAAATTTTGGCTCGAGCATTCGTTTTCGGAGGGCGATAAGAATTATTGCTCGACAAATTCTAAATCCAAGAACTTGTAACAAAGAACACCATGAACAATAATTATTATCAGTTTAATCCGATAATTTCAGTCTATTTTTCAATTTGTTTCTTGCTCTCTTGCGGATTTTCGTAGCGGCCTTTCAATCCGATTGAAAAACCTCTCTTTGGTGAAAGCTCTTTTTTCTTTATTCAGTGATTTTTCTATATCCCGTTGCTATTGTATACACCCGTTCATATTTTCCGATCAATTTAACGTAGTCCGAGGGATTTGATCCTATAAAAAAAATCCAAATCAGGACCGGAGCCTTGAGAAACCTGAACCTATTTGTTTGTGGATTTTGAATAATATAGGTAAATAGAAAATAATTTTACGAAATTTCCCAATGCATTTTTCAATGCAAATAGCTTTCAAGAGTTGACAATAAAGTTTTAGAAGTTTTCAAACAACTTTTAATCGAATAGAGTCTTTAGTACAATGTTTTAAGTTGAACTTTAAGTGTTCAGTCTATTTTCTTTCAAGTTGCTTTAGAAGAAACTTTCAACTGCATTTATCAGGCAACTTTTAAATTTTTGATTACATATTGATTGCTATTTGTTCAAGTTTTTGATGAACAAAAATATCAAGCTTCGGATAGAATTCTTCCCACAGAAATAATTACCATCCTGATTCCATTTCTGTAAACTTACATGATTTATTCACAAAAAATATACACACCCGTCCTTTTTCCCTCATATTGACGGGGCCCTTTGGTTGGATGATTCCAAACGAGCCAAAACCGCTTTATTGGATCTTGTCATAAGGGCCGGAAAGAGAGCAGAGGGTTCTTTTATGCTGTTCACTTTTTTTTTTTAATTTGAAGTGGCTTTGAAAGACATATTGTCGACAACAATGAGATTTTTTTTAAAACAATTTCATTGGATTTGGGTATAATTGAATTTAAAGAAGACTTAAAATTTAGTAAGTCGAAAGAAAACATTAGATGAATTGATAAAATTTAACCCAAAAACAACCTGTTGGTTAACAACCTGTCCTCTGGCACCTCACCGAACGGCTATACCCATTTTTGACAATAGAAGAAAGATGGGTGAGCCCTAAAACTTGTTTTGGAATTTTGTAAGGGTCTCTAACCGCCAGTTGAATACCACCTGTTCTCTGAATACCTATATCAGGTAAATGTTCGAAGACCCTGAAAAGCACGTTTCGAAAAAATAGAATTGATGTGATGTACGGATACCATTCTACTTGGTGTAAATAATTTTTTTTTCAAATAATTAACAAATTTTTTTTTCTGAATTTGGCATTTAAAGTGAGACTTTTCAAAACTCGTTGACGTTGTCAAATGCCTTACTTTTCATCACCAGTTACGAAAAGTAAAACTTTTTGCAACTAGTGATGAAAAGTAAATTTCATCATTAGTGATCAATTAATTGATACTCTGTCATACACCGTTTTAAAATATAAAAATAAATGACTTGGTCTTAAGACTTCCATGAAGATGTAGAATATTCTTCAACACCTTCCCTCATTAGAAATCTTGGTTAGGCCCATATTGTCACATAAAATGTCATGTCTTGGTTTGAACAAGCCTTTTGTCATTATATCAGCAACTTGTGTTTCTGTAGACGTTCTGTGTACACTCAAAGTTTCTTCTGAGCTCTCTCACATAGAAATGTCCAATCTGAATGTGCTTGGTTCTCTTGTGGTTTTCAGTATTTTGTGCGAAACGGATAGCTGCTTCGTTGTCAACTAATAACTCTAGAATTTTTTTGAGTATTATTATTTCTTCATATAATCTTTTTAACCATACAAGTTCTTTTGAAGCTGCGCTAGCTGCAACGATCTCCGCTTCGGTTGTAGAAATGACAATGACAGGATATAGCACCTCCAGCATAAACACATACCACTTCTGTTGTGGAACGTCCTGTTTATTTTTATATCCTCTCCATGATCAGCATCACTAAAACCTTGTAGGTAACCTCTTCTGGTTCTTGACCTGTAAGTGATACCATAATTGAGTGTTCCTTGAATGTAACAAAAAAATCTCTTCACTTTAACAGAGTCTTGTGAGTTGGATTTTCCGAACTTCTTAACGCCACACTGACTGTGTATGAAATGTCTGGTCTTGCTCCTGACATCAGGTAAAGTAATGCTCCAACAGCCTCTCTATATGAAAAATCTGATATTTTGGCTTCCTCAGCAGGAGAATTATCTTTAACAATTGTAGCTTTGACGGGTGTGCAATTGTTCATATCAAATTTTTACAACAATTTCTTGGCATATGCATTTTTATTTATAATAACTGATCCATTCTTTGACTTTATGATTCCATACCCAAAAAATATGATGCAGGCTTTATCGTGACTTTAAACTCTAATTGTAGTTGTCGTAGAAAATATTTTTTCATTTCCTCATTGCTTGAGGCTAGAAGACCATCGTACACATATAAAACTAAAATAAGAATTTCTGTTCCTTCCCTCATGATGAAGAGACATGGATCAGCATTGCTCTGTTTGAAACCAAAAGATAGAATGAAATCCGTTATTCTCCTGTTCCAACACCTAGGAGCTTGCTAAAGTCCATATAGGCACTTCCTTAGATGACAAACCCTATCTGTCCCATCATTGCAACCCCTCTGGCTGTTTCATGTATACTTCTCCTTGAAGCTCACCATATAGAAATTCTGTACATATATCAAATTGGCAGATAGACTCAAAACCGATCGTATTGTAGCAAATCTAGTAGCTGGGCTAAATGTCTCATCATAATCTTGATATTTCTTCTGTGAATAAGTTTTTGTGACTAGTCTGGCTTTGAATTTATCTATAGAGCCATCTGGATTGGATTTTAACTTGGACACACATTTATTCGGTATAGCCTTCTTACCATTGGGTAGCTTTCCTAAAGTCCAAACAGAGTTCTCCTCTAAGGGCCAAATTATGGACCAACTGGCAAGTTTCTGGTTGTTACCTAACAGGTACTTTCTATTCTCTAGTGCATAGAAAGTACCTGCTAGGTAACAATCAGACGTTTACCAGTCAGTCCATAATTTGGCTCTAAAGACTTCATTTCTCTTTCCATATCCATTTTCCAGTCATTTGCTCTATTACTTGACATAGCTTCTCGGTACGTAACCATCATAGCGAAATCTTCAAACCTGGCAGGCTTTTGTATCTGATTTCTATCTCTCTATTGTCTACTTTACATTTACACCACGCTCTGCTACCATGTCAAAGTTTGCTAATAGACCCTGAGATAGGGCCTGTTTAGTAGAGTCATTTTTTTTTGTCTCGCATTTTGAGGGATGAATGTGACTATTTAGCTGATGAGAATATAAGTGGTTTCAATGCCTGCCTCCTGTTCGAAATGTCCACAGAATGTTTCGCCGGAAAACTCGATTTCGAACTGTGATTACCGTCTGGCGATTTTTCAGCGTTATTTTTACAACAAAACCTTTCATTCTCTCAATTGCCAGACAAAAAGTAAACGCGGAAGGTTCTTTTCTTTTCTCTTGGAAGTTGACACTCATCTCATCCTTATTTTTTCAGCTATTGAAAAGCATCTGACACTTTTTATGAGTGAATTATTTATCAATGTCAATCTTTTATTTAAAAGCCAGAAAATTTGAGACCATTAAAAAAAAAATCTTCATGTAAATCAATTTTTTTCTTCTGCAAATTTTCGAACGGGAGGCCGGCATTAAAATCACCTATATTCTCATCAGCTTAGGAGCCACATTCAGCCCTCAAAATGCCAGACAAAAAAAAATTACTCCACTAAACAGCCCCTATCTCACAGTCTATAAGCCATGATTTAAATTGAGAGGAATAACAATATAAATTAGTCCTAGAGCAACAACAAGAAATAAACAACTGTAAAAAATATGAATATCTTGGCATGCAAAAAGAGCCGAAACAGCCAATGAAGGAAGGCAATTTGGCGACTCAACAGATTATAGTATAATGTGGAATGAAACAATATCCAAAGATAGAAAACAAACAATTCATAACAACATTGTTACTTATGGTAATGAGCTATGGTCATTGAGAGAAAATGACACTTGGAAGAGATTTTTGAAGACGGGCTGCCGGAAAATTGAAGCTGGACCCAGTCCGGGATGAGAGAATACAAGAAATTGTGGGCGTTAAACACACAATAATAGAGGCTATCCGAATTCAACACAAAAGATATGGACACGTTCAAATAATGGACGAAAACGGAATCCCAAATACTTAGTTGACTAGACACCGCAGAAAGGACAGAAAAGAGAGAACTAGACGTAGTTGGAGAGAAGAGCGATATCAGAGCAAGAGAAAGTGACGATATCTCCTTGTATGTATGTCTATATGTGTTGGACTGTATAGGGAGACTTTCCAGGTTCTTCATTCTTGAGCGACTAACGGCCTCCTAGTTCAGTAGAAGATAGTGAGGTGTCTCTTCTCCGTCTTCACAGAATCTGCAGGTCCCACCTTCTTCCAACCCCAATTTCTATAGGTGTTTCTTAAGTCTGCAATGTCATGAGAGAAACTCGGTTAGAGTCTTGAGACATTTCTTGCTAAGGTTGACCAGCACTTCTGAACTTTTTTGGTTGAGGCTGCCCAACAGATCCTGGCTGTTCTCGCCATTGATTGTTCTTTAGCCGGTTTTCTTCCTTTTTGAGGATTTCTTGGAGGTGCGCATTTCCGAAGCCCCAAAATGATTCTGGCCCAGCGAAGGGAGAAGACGCTCCCGTTCTTGTGAGTATGTTTGCGCATTCGTGCCTTCGACCCCTATGTATCCATGCACCCAGAGGAGGGTTACTTTGTTTTCTTTTCCCAGCTCATTGAGTTTCTGCAAGTCCCATACTATCTTAGAATTGATGATCGGGGAGCTCGATGATTCGATAGCTGCTTGGCTGTCAGCCATTATTACAATCTCTCCTTTTCGACACCTCCTGTCTAGGTTGAACTGCACTTATCTTTTGATCGCATGAAGTTTCGCTTGAAATATGCTTGGTGATTTTCCCATTGGCTCCGAGTACTGGTTCGTGACTCGAATACTCCGGCACCAGTTCCCTTAGCAGTTTTGGAACCGTCTGTGTACTATTTGATGATGGTTGCTTTAATAGATTAGAAAGATTTTATGTTCTATCTGTTTTTTGTACTTAGTTCGATGGAAAAGTTTTGCTCGAAACTGAATTTATCAACAATCACGTCTTTTGATAGCTATATCCATGAAGTGTGCGCAGTTTGGGAGGGGAAAAGTTCTGCAAAAGTGGGTTTTCCCTTGTAAATCAATCTTCGCCATAGTCTGAGACATAATCCACTGGCAACCCGCTTCAATATTATGTGAAGTGGTGTGAGTTCTAGGATTAGGATGACTTCCAGTGCCGCGGTTGGGCATGATCTCATTGCTCCTGTTATACAGAGACACGCTAGTCTTTGCACTTTTCCTAGGGTTTTCCTAGCTGTTACTAGCTGGGTTCGTCTATACCAGGCTATCGCTCCGTAGGTGATGATAGGTCTCACTATCATGGTAAACATCCATCGTAGGATTGATGGGTTACAACCCCACGTTATGCCCACAATGTTTTTGTAAAACAATGCTTTGTTTTTGTGTTCACGACATGTCGATTGCAGACAAGTTTAGAATCTAGGGTTATTCCTAGGAATAAGTCTGCTCCCATTGAGGCGAATGTTTCCCAGGTTTGGGATTTTCGTTCTTTTTGTAAATGTTTGTGTGATTTTTGCTGAGTTTAGATTCAGCCCCACTGTCTGACACCATTCCTTTGTGGTTCGAAGTGCTTCTTCTATAAAGTTGCAGAGTATTCCTTCTTATTTGCCTCTGCTTATGATAACAATATCATCGGCGTATCCAAAGCAGGTCCTTGATCGGTCAGTGTATTTAGGAGATCATCAACTACTAGACTCAAAATCAAAGGTGAGAGTAGCCCTCCTTGTGGACATCCTCTAGTTGTGGTGCCTTGTATGATTTGTTCACCCACATCAGTTTCTGCAGTACTGGTGGCTAGCGTTTCGCACATCCAGGTGGATGTGCGACCGATAACTTCATGGTGGATAGAAACCAATGAAGAATGGAAATCAGAAGACGACGAAGAGTTGTAAACAGTTGTACAGGGTGGGGCAATTTGGACACTCCCTTATGGAAACACCCTTTATTTTTAGAGATAGAAAAAAATGAACCCCCCACTCTGAGGCTCAAATTGCATGAAATTTTGATTGGTGCAAACCGCTTTTTGATATCATCAACCGTTTAGCCGCTAGAGGGCGATTCTCGATTTTGAGCAATATTGTGAACCCTTCATAACTTTTTTGTTTATGAAAATAATTGATTTCCGTAAAAACTTTCTGGAAGCACTTTTTAAAACAGAGTCCAGGGACGTTCTCAGTTTTTTTCTATTTGGCGCCGATTTTGAGATATTGACCAAAGTCTGACTTTTTTCAATGGGACACCCTTTAAATTAGTAGCTCATTGCAAAGCTATGATTTTTCTGATTTTAATGATATAAAGTTCTATAGGTGTATCTCTAACCGTTTTCGAGAAAAATATATCTGTAAGGAAAATGAAAAAGGTCTCTTTCTAATACATTCTTTCTTATGACAAAAACCAAAATAATTTTTTTTCTCGAAAACGGTTAGAGATAAACCTATCGAACTTTGTATCATTAAAATCAGAAAAATCATAGCTCTTCAATGAGCTATTAATATAAAGGGTGTCCCATTGAAAAAAATCAGACTTTGGTCAATATCTCAAAATTGGCGCCAAATAGAAAAAAGCTGAGTACGTCTTTGAATTCTGTTTTAAAAAGTGCTTCCAGAAAGTTTTTACGGAAATCAATTATTTTCATAAACAAAAAAGTTATGAAGGGTTCACAATATTGCTCAAAATCGAGAATCGCCCTCTAGCGGCTAAACGGTTAAAGATATCAAAAAGCGGTTTGCACCAATCAAAATTTCATGAAATTTGAGCCTCAGAGTGGGGGGTTCATTTTTTTCTATCTTTAAAAATAAAGGGTGTTTCCATAAGGAAGTGTCCAAATTGGCCCACCCTGTACAGTACTGTATTGAAATGGGTCGTGTTTTTTTTTGTTCTAGTAGAAATCGTCTAAGAGGTATATCTTTCTTCTAATGCAAAATAAGTTTGTCTCACTAGAAGCAGTGCTTAGGCATGAATAGGGAACTTGACAAAAAATTTAAACATGAAAATATTACTATAAATCATAAGAATACATTAATTAAAACCTATATCAGCGAAAAAAACAATTTTTTTTGTCGCAAACGGCCACAATAAGGAATTAAAAATGCGGAAAAATTCAAATTATTTCCAGCGGGAAAAAACGCTCTGGTCGTGACGTCATCTAGTATGATCTGTCAGTGTCTGTCAGCAACCGTCCATCATACCGTGAGTTCGTCTTGAAACACTGAGTGCTCGGAGCATTTTCCGTCTTTTTTTCTTATGATGAGAAGAACAGGGATAAAAGAACAAAACAGCAACTCCGAGCGTTTACTGGAACTCTACATAATAAATACCCGTTAGCTGTGTTTATTTACGTTTTCCTCTGATTTTTTAAAATTTTATCATTATTAGAATTGGTTTACTTAGCTTAAATTCAATGATCAGCTTAGCATTATATAAATAAAACGATATAACTATTAATTATGACCGAAGAAGGAAATTCCAAAGGCCAATCCGCCAATCTGTAATTTGTGATATGTTTATGGTAGCAAAAGTAAGTATGTGCGAGTCTTTTCTTCCATTATAACTTAAAAATTTACAACTCGCCGCAACCCAAAACAACAACAAAACAAATAATTGAATGGAAAATGTGGAAATCAACCAAATGAAATACAATGAACGTTTGACGACAAGGTGAAGCCGGCGCCACACGATGTGTCGAATGCCTTCCAACGTTGGACACATAGCGATTTGTGGCATCGTGTAGCCGTGCGCTCATCGGATACATTTGCCGAATGCTAGAGCAAAAAACACTGTATCCAACGTTGGATCTAACGTTGGGGCCAATGGTTGGATACATCGTGTGGCGCCGGCTTGACGCAAAATCATACTACGTGACGTCATCCAGATTCGCGCGCATTTAAGGTCGTTTGAAATGCTTTTAATTCGCGCGAAACTTTAAACATTTTTCACCAAGTTATTATTGAGTTTCAAAGAATAATATTTGGGGAATACTCTTTCAAGGTATAAATAAATGATTAAAAAAAAAAAAAAAAAAATTGTAAAGTTCCCTATTGTCAATAGTTCTAACTACAATCAATTACTTTCGTGTAGGAGCAAAAGGAAGGGCTAAGGATGCTGCAGTATCGATTCTCAACTGTCCTGAAGAATCAATACCTATATAAGGCTCCGGAGCAAAATTCTCTGAATCTTGAACCTACCATCAGATAATGGTACTTTTGTCGCGTACGATGCACTTCGTTTGGAAATATTGTTAAGCCTTAAGAATTGAATCAGGCTGAATTTAATCTTATTTATTGGCTTTCAACCGAGCTCGAAGAACTAAAAGTCACCCATCTACAATGAAGTTAAGACGGACAGCTTTCAAAACAGAAAAACCACAGATAGAACAGAGAACTAATACAATAGCTTTGTTTTGGTTTCACTCAGAACTAGTTTGGAATCATTCTGCACACGCGCATATTATAAAACGCGTTTTCGTTATTTCAGAATCGTAATCGAACTGTGTTGAGAGTGTTTTGGTTTATCTATAGAACTATTTAAGAACAGTTCTGGGATTGTTCTACAACGGTTCTCTCAGTTCTTGCTCTGAAGGAGGAACTGTTCTAGAATTTTGTAATTTGCGACGTGTTTTGGTTTTTTTGGTTCCAAATCGGTTCAGAACTAGTATTAGAACAGTCGTCTATTCTTTTTTGTGCGCAAGCAGGTCTGCGAAATCCTAGAACCGTTCCAAATTTCGAATCAAAACAAAGCTAATGACGACCATATTCGGGGCACAGATAAAGAGCCAGACCAAAGATGCGATAGATCGAAGACCTCAAACTAAATGCTGGATTGCACTGGAGACAATGTGGCTCAAAATAGATTCGTAGCGAGAATTTTCTAGATCGAAAGATGATGAAAGATGGATGAGTGAAAAAAAAAAGAAGTTTTGCATTTATTTTTCTACGAAATATGATTATATTATAGAGTCACGAACATTACACGAGGATATTATCAAAGTCGCATTACCTTATGGAGTTACCGCAAATTTTGCGGAATGTTGCGGAAGAAAAGAAGCTTGTATTTCATTCAAACTAAAGGGAAGCTTATCTTACTTTTCTGTTTTTCTGTTTCGTGTTTATTCACTATTAACAAAAATACAAACGTGACATTGATTAAAGCCTTTACAGCACGATTTGGAAATATACGAATTGATTTATTCACTGGCGTTTGTGTCTTTTTATGTCAAGGACTAGACATACAATTTTAAACATCCAGGATGTTGACACAAAACGCATTTCCACTGCATCGCACTTTAACTTCCTAAAATGCATCATATAAATGGCTTATCATTGTCTATGGCGAAACAGACAACTGATAATTGCCTTACTAACGCGACGCAATTTAAGGGTGATTTATGCAAAATTGGATTAAACCGCAACAGTGCATCATTATTATCTTTATGTATTTATTTTGTTTGCGGTATTTAGTTCAAATAAAAGTGATTAGTGAGTGATACTTTTTTGGACATAAAGCTAGTTTCATTTAAAGTGTTAATTACATGTGCGATAAGGTCGATAAGGAAAAGAACTGGCTTTTTTAGAAAAAAAAAAGAAAAATGGATAACCAAGAAAAAATAAACATTGATGTCTTATGGAGAAATTTGTTTGAATCACTTTAGTATCAGAAAGGCTCTAGAAGTCCTGCAAGCTCTGACAAATTTGGATTTCAATTTCCAGCGATTTGGTCTGTTCCAAATCCGTTCCATGAACCATGAACGATTTCAAAACAACTCTGTATAAGAATTCCGGATTCTACGCACAAATTTTAGGCTTTGCAAAGAATCGTAACACTACATTTTACATTTTACAAAGCTATAAACACTTCAGAATTTCCAGGTGTAAATTGTTAAATTACTATTTCTGATTTAACCAATTTGTAATGTGTGAGAGATTAAAATGGCATAACAGAGACGATGTCAAGTTTTCAGTATTTTTCAAATGCTTAAAAACTTGAATTTGAAATCCAAAATGATTGTTCAATAATATTGAACTGCAAATGCGTCGCAAAATAGTTTAGACAGTATTCGAACTTTCAATAACCCTTCTTCAGCCATGCATAAACTCCATTCTGGTTAACTTTGTGGCGTTACTTTTACGACCAGCCAGCGCCCTGTTTATTTTCCGTCTAATTTCATTCTCTCTAGTCGAAAAGTCGTCTTTCTTGGCCTGCAAACCCGTGCCTTTAGCAAACATCCGAACGGACACTTCCCGAGGCGTTTGTTTGTCTAGAACGAAACGACCCTGTCCGGCCGTGCAAATAGACAGTCTATGTTTGAGTTTTGGACCAGGACTTTTTGTCGTCTGCGGGGCGGTTTCAGGGCTTATTTTCGATTTTGTGGTGCTATTATCCAAAGTGGACTTCGGGAGAAGTTTCAGAGCACAAATATTAATTTGACCAGCTAATAAATCGATTGTTTCTTTTCGATTTATTGTATCTTTGTCTTCTTCTTGATTTCCCTGTACATTTTCAACACTTGGTGGGATTTCGATTCGAAAGCAAGATTGGGCTGCAAAAATTACCAATTTGAAGTATATCAAGTTAAATTTTCCAGAAAACGAATAGATGTTATGCTTCTTGACAGATTACTGCTAACAGCTACATTTTCTTTTAAAATTATTACAAACTTTTCAACCTGCGAGAAAAAAGGAAAGTCTAAGTACAATCTTACTCAAACTTCATTTTATTCTGTTAAAATTTAAATTGAAAGACTAAGAAGTTCCACCAGAATCGAGAAACTCTGGGAATTTTGGCTTAGTTTTGGTATTTTGAAGGCTTCTCAAGAACAACCACACTTTATTACTCTTGGAAAACTTTCTTTTATTTTTAGGTAGGATGAGAATTCACCTGAATACAGGAATATTGATTAATAATAAATTATTCTCTCATCTCCGATAATATTTAGGTTCAATTTAGATGAAATGTTCAATTTGTTTATATCAGGTGATACAAAAAAAATTATTACATACAAAATTCACCGCAATTACTTTTGTTCTACTTTTTCTTGGTCAGGAAAACCACAACGATTTATTTATTCCTCGGTTGTTTCTTATTTACAGTGATAATTGATAATTAATCAAATCACATTGAACCACTAGTTTTAATGTAAAATTAAAATAATAAATTGCACTCTGGTCAAGTACCTACCATTTAGATAAATAGGTACCTACCTATTAGAAAGTGCCTACTTTTACCAACCTTTATGAATAATAAGTCTGACCGTTTATTACCTAGCACAATCAATAATCGTACTATTATGATTGACAGTTGGCAGGTAGTACCATCACCGATGGTCCGCTAGATAAACATTTATCCAAGAATTTTACTACTTTTTGGTCTATTGCCCCCTATCGTCTGTCCTTCTAAAATTGACCACAAATCGTTTCAACCATAACGAAGTTCATCGACTCACTCTAACAACTTCTTCACGGGGATCGGATTGTTGAACTAGAACCTGGGAACCATTACAAGTCTATAATAATTACTCGGAAGCCCTTCTTTTAGCAGTAACTATTGATTAAAAAATAAATTAAAGAAAATTTTTTAATCGTGATTATGTATTATTATTATTTTTTGATGAACCTGTAAAACAAAACCCCTTTTTCCTGAGATTCAAATTTAAAAATCCGCAAACAAAATTTATACGATTTTCGACCCCTATCAGCCAAGGAAAAGTTTCCTCTTTTCGTGTTGGCAATTTATGGTCAGAGAGGCCTTAAAAGGTCTATATTCTGGAAAAATATCGTTTTCTCGACAACTGGGACAACTCCGTTCCAACGTAATAATGGCGAAACCTGCATTAGTTATGAAATGTCCCGATGTTTATACGGGCTCGAGGAACAATTTATCATTATGCAATATTGATTCGAGGACTGAGAGGGATTTTTGTGGAATGTGAATAAAAGTTTTATAGGGTCTTGGTTGGGAGTATGTGATGGAGATTACAAAATGGGATCGTTTTTTAAAGGCTTGAACTGTCAATTGTGGAAAGTTTAACTTTGCTTTTGCCGAAATTTTTTCGTTTGTCTAACGTGGCAATCTAGAAGGATTAGGAAATGGTTGAAACCTTAGGTGGATTTCTTGTCCAGAATCCTAAATGCACAACAGGATTCTGAGAGTAGTAAAATTGGACAAAACTGGACATTGAAACATAAAATAACATAAGGTCACGGCTCTGGAGTGCGTAACAATAATCTTGGGTTCGTTTATTCCAAAATCAAAGTCCAATTGACATAACAATAATTTATTCCACGTTACTACACACTCTGATACTAATTTCTTCACTTATTAACTCCAACAACTTAACTCTTTACAACTCTTACAAAATTCACTAGGTATCTAAATCGTATCACAGTCAATCCTAAACTTAAAACTACTAACTAATACCAGCCTCTATATATCCGTAATCTTTTCGTGTAGAATCCAGAATAAACGCGATAGACCTTTTTCCCAGTGTTGCCAGATCTCACGATTATTTGTAAGATTACACGATTTTGGCCAGAATTTCAAGATCTCACGAATGAGGTAGCAATTCTCACGAATTTTCTCTGTAGTAATACAAATCAATAATCGAATATAATGTAATCGAAAATAATCGAAATTAAAATCTACTACACAATATTTAGTTATGTAACGCCGTTCCTGGTACATGCGCACCCAAGAACACTTAACCTAGGACTGCTTATTGAGCTGAAAGTGAAAGTGTGTGCCAAGTCCACGAGACCCCACTATTTGTGACGTCAGCTGCAGACCTCAACTCTCAAACGAAGTCATGAACGTTGAAATTACCTTTTCTAAATTTAAAATTCCCAAAAAAATTAACTCACAAGCTCAGCCTGAATCGCAAGTAATCCATCGAGGTCTGCGGGTGCCGTTACCACTATCAGCTGCTGATAGTGGTGATATCACTCGCAGACCAGCTGCCGGCTCCAGAATTGCCGAACGTACGCCTTATTAGAATGAGCAATCCTGCGGATAGTGAAAACTCTCAAAAACACCTGTTAAAAAACGGAAAAAATAAAGATACAAGATTTAATAATAAATTCTTGAAATCCGGTTGAATGGGCTTTCAAGTCGTATCTGGTCTTCATTCGGTCACTGGCCAGCAGAATATGCTCCCGAGCAAAATCATGTATCCCCAGAAGTCGTGCCCTTATTTCGTCGGCATAATCTCGAATTTCTTCTCGTTTTTCTTCAGGTATTCCAAACATCAGATCGCAAGGTAACCTGAGTTCTGTTTCAAAAACGATTTTAGCTGGACTTTCACCTGTTGACCCGTTAACAGCTGCTCTGCAAGCCATTAAAAATAGAGGCAAGTGTTTGTCCCAATCTCGCTGGTTCTTTGCGACCACTTTTGTCAGGTGTTCCTCTATAGTCTTATTAAATCGTTCTACCATGCCATCAGACTGTGGATGATAAGGTGTTGTCTTATGAATGCCGGCAGATTTGAAGTTCATCCCTGATCTGAATGCAACTCTAGTGGCACATCATGACGACTGAAAACTTCGTCCACTAGCACCTGGGCAACAGTGATGGCTTCTTCATTGGGAATAGCGAATACTTCTGGCCATTTACTGAAGTAATCCATGATAACCAAGATGTATTTGCTACCACACTTTGACTCAGGGAACGGTCCGGCTACATCTATCGCAACCAGTTGGCTTTAAGTAGATTTTCCATCGACATTTTCCCAAATTCTTTTCAGTAAACCATTTTCTACGGCCAGAGAGTTCTACTGAGTCCACAACGCCTTGTAAATCAAACTCTTTTTCGACACTTCCCTCCATTCTGGCCTACATTCATCATTTTCTCTAAGATGTAGAAATTTCCCGATGCCCTAGCCTGCTTCTTGATCTGCTGTCATTTGTTTGGTAGTCCATTTATCATCAACGATCAGACCTATTCTTCTCACAGTCGCACCAGTGTTTTTCTTATGCATATCGATACTTTGACGGAGCTTCCAGTCTTCTTTGCATAGTCGTCCAGATAGGTCTTCAGCATTTTCATGAAGGTTTTCTGGTCGATGTTTATGGCTGGCGTCTCTAGATCTCCAAAAGCGTTGGGAACGATCCCTAGATGGAGAAGACGTCCTTAGTCTACAATCCCATTGCATATGTCTAAGCTTATGGCACCGGTAACATTTTACTCGGTTTCTCGGTGTAGGTATTCATTTGGAGTCGTTTTCCAGTTGTCTTCTTTCTAGTAACAGTTGCTCCATTTTCTCCATGAACTCACCCATAACGTTCTTGAAGCTACCATCTTCTTATGACGAATGTTTATCCTTTGGGTCTTCAATGGATACTGCTGGTATTCTGGGTCGTGAGGCACCAAAGATTGCTTCCAGTTCCAATGTTCCGACAAGGGCTTCGCTACTTTGTCTGAACTTAGAAATTCTCAGGTTTTCCTGGATCTTGGAATCTCTGAGACCATCAATAAACGCAGATACTGCCATCCATTCCTGCATGTCTTCCCCAGCTGCAGGAAACGCCAAACTCACTAGCCTTTTAACTTCCGATTCGAATTTTTGTAAACTCTCGCCGGGTTTTTGAAGTCTTGATTTAACTTGAGTTCTAAATACTTCTTGTCCGTAATGGTCTCCGAAGCGCAATTCTAATGTCTGACTTAGATGCTGGTAATTCTGTTGGTGGATTGAAGAAATGGACTGAAGAAGGTCTAAGGTCCTCGTAGCGCCACTATCAGTGCTGTAGCTTTTTCTTGGTCGTACCATCCATTGGTATTTGCAGCAGCTTCAAATTGTCGGACATACATGGTTCAGGAAGTAGAACCGTCAAAAGTTGGTGGTTTTATCTTCATACTAGAGAATGCCCCAACACTAACTGGTTTAATGGACTGTATTTCTAATTTATTCACCTTATTTTCAAGTGCTTGAACTTGGTCCTCAACTTCTTGTCTTAATTGCTGAACATCGTCTTTAACTTCTTGAACATCTGCTTTGATTTCAGCTTTGTTGTCGTTTAGCTTCTTCTTGTTGTTTTTTTTTTGTCGTCTGGCTTCTTCGTCTTGTTTCTCTTGTTGTCGTTTAGCTTCTTCGTCTTGTTTTCTTGTTGTCGTCTAGCTTTTTCTTGTTTTTCTTTTTGTCGCTTAGCCTCTTCGTCTTGTTTTTCTTGTTGTCGTTTGGTCTCTTGAAGTTCCAACACTTTACGTAGAAGTTCTTCAACTTTTTGTTCTTCCATTTTTGCTGGTTGTCTCGTAATAGGCATATAAAGAATATTCTAGAATTAACCTCAAACTTTCTTCAAATATCTTGCCTGGTCTTTGCTTGAAGTTCCAAACTGCCGGTGGAGTCACAAATTGGATAACTTGCTTTATTCTCGAATAGAATAAAGACCGAATCGACGCAACGATGAAGTCACTGTGTGGCAAATGAACAAGCAAGGAGGGAAAAGAGAAAAAGGAGAGGCAGAAAAGGACAAAGGGAGAGTAGGCATGTGGGTACAGTGGTTGATTAGGTGGATAAATTGAAAATGGGTTTTTATCGTTGTAAATGTTGAGCTTTAGGTTGACACTCAAGATTAGTCGAATACTCTTTCTTAATTTCTAAATCTTCTAAATTTTATATTCTTCTGAAGTTATTGTTGGTAAGAGGATGAAGTATCTTGCTGTTGGATATAATAATATGTTGTTTTATTCTGGTTTCTAGGGATCTTTTTGTTTTGCCGATGTAAAATCAACTACACTCAGAGCAATTGAGTTTATAAACTCCGCTTTTAGTTAAGTATGAAAGTTTTTGTTTTGAGTTAACCAAAAGAGAGGCAAGTATGTTAGATCATTTAAAAGATACTTTGAGGTTCTCCAGATTGTTGCATAAGATTTTTGATATTTTGCTTGACGTAGGCCCTATATAGGGAAGTGTACAGTATTTCTGGTTGAGGGTGGATTGAGTATTATATGCCAGTGAAGTATTGCGTTTGTTTCTAATCTTCTTCAAAATTCTATCTACAAAAAAGGGTTCATAGCCGTTATTAACTGCTATCTGTTTTATAGTATTAATCTCGAGTTTAAAATTCTCTCCAGAAACTATTCTATTGACATAGCAATAAATGCCTGACATTTTATGGGATTGAGAATGGTTAGATGTATAAGCGATCACGTGATTTGTTTGTGTAGGTTTTCTGAATATTGAAAATTGAAAGGAGTTGATGATATTGTTTATGGAGACATCAAGAAAGTTAAGAGTCCTGTCAACTTCTGTTTCAAGGGTAAATTGAACAGAAGGATGCATGTTGTTTCAGGCTTCTAGGGTGAAGTCTATTTTATCCTGGCCCCCGTCAATAATAGCGAAGCAGTCATCAACATATCTAGACCAGAATAATAAGTTTCCTAACATAAGGTCTGGGATAAGTTGTTTCTCGAAATGGTCAAGGAAGTAATCGGCAAGCAAAGAACTGAGGGGGTTTCCCATTGATAGGCCATGATGTTGTTCATAAACATTATTGTTGAATAGGAAAAAATCTTGTTGGAGGCATAATGACAGCAGATCCACTATTGTATTAACCACTCTTTGATCGACTCCACTTTCGAGAAGGTTTTCAGATATAATTGGGATTGTTTCATTCTTTGGAATAGAGGTGTACAGATTTGTCACGTCGAACAAGACCATTACGTTGGATTCTACTGGGTTGAAGGAGCTTAATTTGTTGATGTAAAGTCTAGTAAATTTTTGATGGTGAATGTTGGTTTGGTTGACATCAGGGAGGTGAGCAATTTGTTGAGGAATACTGACAAGAATGAGACAGGTGTGTTGCAGAAGCTGACTACTGGTCGTATAGGGATATTCAATTTATGGATTTTTGGGAGTCCATATAATCTTGGCATAGATGGGTTGCTAGGTAATGGGATTTTATTATTATTGTGTTGTTTGATGAATTCAGAGTGTTTTTTGATTACCTTCTTCGTTCTGTTGGTCTACCTGTAGATTTTTAAAGTTACTTTCAGATAGGAAAGATGATACTTTATTGATATAATCTGTTTCGTTTCATCTGCTTTAGTGAATACTAATTCGTTGATAATAATTTTGGTTTTTATGTTTTTAAGTGTTTTACTGATGGAGGAATTGGTTGGGGTATTTTCTTTTAACTGATCATTCAGTACTTGGAAACATTGGACTTTCAAAATTTTCTTCTTCTCAATATCATTGCAGAAATAATCGATAATGGCGTCGATTTGTGTGGAGAATTCTTCGAGGAATCTTTTATCAGTGTTACTATGAAGAGAAAATTTCAGACCCAAATTCAACAAATCCAAGTCATCTTTTGAGAAAACGTAATTAGATAAGTTTTTGACTCTAACATGAAATGTGTGGTTTAAAAATTTGACCATGTTATGATTGTCAGAAATTGACTTACTTTCCCAGTCTCTTAGGCTTACTCTCCAGTCTTTTAAACTTACTTAACTTCCTGTATTGTACTGTGTCAAAGGTATCGTTAAGCGAGTTCAGCCAGTGTTCACCTGCGTCGACCTGGACTAACCTGTCATATGAAAAAATCAAGTATGTCAACCTTAGACGAAATTCTCCACTTTGCGCATGAAAATTAGTTTTTTTTTTTTTAAATATACCTACCTACATATGTTGATTAGGTGAATAAATTAAAAATTGGGTTTTTATCAGTAGTAATAACCCAAAGGCATTGATAATTTTCCGAAAAAAATTTATAACAGACTTCGAAAGCTTGTTGTTCGAAAACAGACCGACGCGTTAGCGGAGGTCTGTTTTCCATACGCAACAAGCTTGAGAAAGTTGTTATGAAATTTTTGAGCATTTATCAATGTTCGAGGGTTATTCGGATAGAAATTTATTTGACAGCAATATCCGAGAAAATGTCATAGAGTGAAAACCACCCTAGGGTTGTTTTCATTTTAATTTTGACATGATTGGGTGATTTGTGTCACATTACAATAAATAACTAGATTAAACTGGCTGTTAAAACTGTCAAAAATTTTTCGTTGCAAATGTTGAGCATTAGGTTGAGACACTCAGGATTCTTCGAATACTCTCTCTTAATTTCTAGATCTTCTAAATTTTCAATTCTTCTTCTAACGTGTTAATTTTTTTTTTTATTTTATAGTGCCTGTTTTGTCCAGTCTTATACATTTATGTGTTCGTTAAGTAACAAGCCTTTGAACTGAAATTCGTATACGCAGCTCCTTTTAGAATTTTTCCGAAATTCCTCGAAATTCATTTTCTGAAAGATGATTGATGTATCAAAGACGTCGGCGAAGTTAGAACTTCAATATCTCCCTTGGTTTCCAAATAGAATTTTCCAGAAATTACTTGAAAATTCACGATTAGATTCAAAATCGGGTATGCAGTCACTTCCGGGGTAATTTACATGATCGGTTAAGTCTCTTTTTGTGATTGTCACTGTTTGCACTGACTAACTGTCCCAGTGTTTACTTAAAGTCCACACTACACTAGTGTCCCCACTCCTCTGCAATCGGATTTTACTTTGCAGTACTCGAATTATATCTCACTTCCGACACCATTGTAACGGCTCTAGCTTGCGTGACAGAAATCTTGGGTTCGTTTATTCCAAAATCAAAGTCTAATTAACACAACAATAATTTATTCCACGATACTACACACTCTGACACTAATTACTTCACTAATTAACTCAAACATCTTAACTCTTTACAACTTTTACAATAATTACTATCACAGCCACTCTTGAACCTAAAAACTACTTACTAATACCGGTCTCTATATATCCGTAATCTTTTCTTGCAAAATCCAGAATAAACGCGACAGACCTTTTTCTCGAAGAGCACTGTAAAAATCTAGAATTCTGCTATTCGATTCTGTATCTTCTGGCGGAGGCGCATGTAAATTCCGTTACGGTTAAATAGCAATTCGCTAAGAGGAATGTAGACTCAACAGCGAAAAATTCCCCAAGAAAAGAGCCACGAGAAAGAAATGTCAAACTCGAACAAAAAATAAATAATCTGGAGGATGATCATCTTATAAATGCTACGAACTTGATGCATAGAAAATTCTCTAGAAATTTGAAATTTACATCAACCACAACCTCCCACCTCCAGAAGCTCACCTTCAAATTTATAATTCCAGCTTGAGTTTCCAAACTTTACAGATAAGCCAGAAAATTGTTTAACAAATCAAAGAAATAATGAAGTGGAGAGAGAACATCGAAATCTTTAGAACACAAAGCTTGATATCTAAATCTAAAAATCAATATACCTAGATATGTTCAAAAAAGAGACGCATTACGTAATTTGTTAATTCCAGTACCTAATTCCTGTGATAGTAAAACTTTTAAACTCAAACTAAATAACAATAAAGTAACATCGTTCGCCACTAATCCCGAAGCAAACTAAAAACCTCCTATTACTACTATCCATTAGCCCCATCCATAATGCCGGGAAAGGGCCCGCCCTCTCTCTTGAACAGATCAGGTGTTTCCTCTGATGGCCTCGATTCCCTGTTGGTTTTAAATAAAATATAAAACACCCTTTCAGGGGGTGGACTAAAAGTTTTAGATATCGGGAACTTTCGAACTTTGGGGATTTGTGTGTAAAATAATGATCATTCTTAGTTCATCAGTTCAAGAACCCATTCCCTTGAAATAAGTTCCCAACACCTGACGATGATGGTACGGCTCGAAGGACCAAAGAACCGGTTAAAAAGATAATCGTGCACTGTTGTCTGTTTGTGTGGCAACGTTGCTCAAGACGGTTTATTTATGGCCCGACCATCTAGACTCCTAGGTGTATCGGCTTGTGGTCGTATTTTATTGACTTTGGTTACGTCTCAGGTTTTTGATTATGAGGCGTTTTTAATGGGCATTATATGCCCGCTGGGTAGGTCGTTTCGATGTTTTTTGTTGTATACCGTAAATAGAACATAAATTAGAGGGGACTTTAAGTACTTTATAAACAATTGAGCCAATTTATTGGATTGTTTGTTCAAGTCAATGAAAATTTCCTGTTTGAAATTAGTATTAATTATTATTTTAAAAATATACGCACATACCGAATTCGTTTTCATTATTATCGGTGGAGAAATTAAAAATCGCTGAAACGTAACAAAATGAACCAAACGAGTGAATATTGCACAACGGCAGATGTTCGCGTAACCGAATAACAACAAATGTTACACCAGGCAAACAAAAAAAAAATTATAATTTTTTTATAACATAAATAACGTCAATTCTGGGTTTACTAATTGAACTCGAAATTTTGTTGGTTGTACAATTAAAAAGCGGTTGTTATTGTTACGGTTTTCTGGTCGGTTTGTTAACCTTTTTGCGGTTTCATTTAGAAAAAAAAAACATTTGGTATTTATAGGATGTGTTATTCGATTCGGAAATTTTGATTGTGTATGTTTTTTATTTTTAAATTACCTATCCAACGGAAAAATCGCTTTATTTATTTTTTCTGCATTTACTTACCTCTTTGGCTCACTACTTCCTCATTTGTGACCTATTTTTGTTTTATTGAATGCAAGTGCATTAAGAACTAGTTTGGCCTTCTATGTAGGTGCAGAAAGAATGATGGAAATTGTTTTTCTTTTGGTTGTTTGGAAAATAATAATTATTGTAAGTTCAGTTTCTACGTGTTTGCCATTTCGAGAAAATCCAGTTTACCTACCCAAATTTCTTGGAGCTATTAGTTTCTATCATATCCAAACTTTGGTCAATTATTTGTTAGTAAAGCGAGTCTTAGTAGACCCGCGAAATCTGAGACCATTTCGTGTCATCAGAAGTGGAATAATTAGCAAAACAATTGGTGTATTAGTCTGAACTAATTAGTGAAATATTGGCGAGATTATTAGTGAATTAGTTTAAGCTAATGGGAGCGATAGCTAGCGAGATATTCGATAGATTGATTCAATCTAATTAATAGGAACAATAAGTGAACTTTTGTTGAAATGAAATAATGACTATAACTGGTTATGACTTATAAAAAAAGAGTCCATAGGAATTTTAACTCAAAGTTTCAAGATAATATACACCTTATGAATATTAGGCTAGTCAAAATGGGTGGTTGGGGTAGAAAAAATTAGTAAAGAAGTGATCTCTGCGGAAATGAGTTGTCAATAGGGTCCTTATTAATCCCTCAAAAATCGCACTTTGTCGCATTGGTGGAACTTGGAAAAAAATGGCCGCCATCTTCATTTTTTTGGAATTTATTGAATATTTCGTAAAGTATACATTATATCAAAAAAACTCAAGAAAACTTTTTTATGGAGAATCAAAAGTTACCTATAATGAGAGAAATTTCAAGACCATTCGCTGGAAACGAAAAAGTTATCGACATTTATTTCATTTGGCAACATGGAATTTTTCAAAACATCTGAAAAAAACTCAAATACCTAAGTATTTTTTTTTTTTTTTTTTTTGATGCAGAATTAAAAACTACATTTGGTGGAAGAAAAATTCAATAAATTTAATGATCAGGAAACTACCCAGACTCAGACAGCACACAAAGTCTTAAAGACGGCTTTTTTAAGTCTGTATTCTGCACAGTCCAAAAGACGTCCTGAATGTCGTTTGCCGACATCTCAGGGACGTCTTTAAGATGCCTGTGTACTGTCTGGATAGACACTAAGTAATTCAAATAAATTAAATTATATACTTCAAGGTTTATAAAAAAATCACTAAATAAACATTTCCAGTAGTGGAAGAGGAAGACTGGAAACTTGAGACAAGGCTTTAAAACTTTGACACCAAACTTTTCGATAATTACTGATGTTTTTTCTATCTCAATATAGGTATCTTTAATCCTCTACTAACAGGCATTCTTAAGTTTTATTAGAAAAATCCATACATTTCGCGATGTTACCTAAAGTTCAAAAATGTCCAGATTTTTAAAAAAATTAAATTCCAATAAATACGAACATTTGCAGTGCGAACGAACGCTTGCGGTGGCAATTTTGGCGACTAACGTTGAGCGATGGGTGGACGAGGTGAGAAGTGAAAGGAAATTGTCGAGAACTTATCGATAGCGATTGTTTGTGGTTTGCCTCTTGGTAATGATATTGACGGTATAAATACGTCGTTCAAATATGCCATAGCTGTTTCGAAGAACCCGAGGCTTGGTTCATTGTTCTCTGAAAAACCGCAAGAGCATTTACAAGTCCAAATGGCATTCACAGGAACTCGTAGTGTCCATCTGGTGTTACAGTGTAAGACCAGATGCTAGGTCTAGGGTCGTAAAATAGATGTGACCTTTGAGAGAGTCCAGGAGGTCATCGATCCTTGGCAATGGGTATTTATCTTTCCGCGTTTAATGATTTGAGGCTCTATAATCTATGCACATGTGCGGCTCACCATTCTTCTTTTTCACCAGTATGTAGGACGGGATTAAGGTGCAGATGAGTCACGGATTATATAATTTTTCATGAGGTCGTGAACTATTCCTCTTATGACTTCCCTCTCAGAAAATGCCATGCGATAAGGGCGATATGTAATAGGAATATAATCAGTTAGCGATATCGCCATTTCTGTGGATTTTGTTTTCAAATCTCGTCTACATTTGTGGAAAAACAATCACGGTATTTATTAAGAAGGTCTAATAGTTATAACTGTTTAAAATCGGTACTATTGAGCTTGTTATTGGTTATGAATATCTTGAGCCGTAAATTTTCTGAATTTCGTAACTTCAGTTGTTAATATAGGAACAAAGGTATCAATTTCTTCATAGCAAGTGTAGCCCTAACTACTTCCCTACCCTTTTCGTAACATACATCCTGATCTGAAGAATTGAATATTGGAATATAAGAATTTTGATTTAAATTTGTCATACAGCGCGGAATTATATGTTCTGTGTTAGGGATATTCCTATACTGTAAATCAATAAAAACATCACCGCGAGTTTCATCATTCAATACTAGAATATGCCCTATATGATGAGAAGGTATAACGGTTGTCTCGGCGGCATACAGATTTATCCTTTTTGGCGGTAAAATGTTTAAGTTTGGGAAGATAGTTTCATTATTATTAAACAACCGAACCTGATTATCATGAATGACAACCGTAACATTTTTGTTGTTAATAAATGATTGTCCTACGATTATAGAGACTCTTTGTCCATTATCAGGGACTACTAACGCTTCTATTTTAACGGAAGTTAGGTCCACCGTTAACTATGCAGTCACTTTATTATTTACATGCACAGTACCACCACCAAAACCACGTAACCAGGCTGAAGCTGGTTCACAAAGTAAACTGACCTTCTTTACATCTGACTGTTTAATAGTTACTGCTCCACAGCCAGAATTAACAACCTTTAATAGGATGGCCAGTAATCATGCAATCAATAAAATAACAAGTGTTTGATTCATTCAAATTTTGGGTTTCAGGTATTTGTACAATAATAATTAAAGATTACTTGGTGGTTGTTCTGAGCGGCTTTTAAATTTTCCTGACACTCTGCAATTGTTGGCTTCGTGACCCAATAAATTGCATTTTCGGCAAACCATCTTCTGTTTTGGACAGCCCCCTTTTCTCGCAATTAAAGGTCTGTTCCAACACGTCAAAAAACGTCCCATGAACGGTTTCGAAAGCACTCAGTGAACGAATTTTGGTTTCTAAGCACAAATTTCACACTTTGCGCAGAATCGTGCCGGTACATTGTAAGGTTTCCTGCTGTGTTGGAACAGACAACTTATACGGCTCATTTCTAACTTCGTTGCGTCGCTCCATTCTGCTGGTGGATATTTTCATTTGAGTTGCACTCGTTTCAAATTTGTCCAATGTGTCTTCACGTAACGTCGACAAATATTCCTGATACAGAGCTTCTGTTGTGAAGTAACGGCCTGCTCTTGCACCATTTTGGACACCAACATCGGTAAGGCTATCAATGATGCAGGAAACTGCATTTCTCCCAATTATTTGGCACGTCCTTAGTAATTCCATCTTACTGAAGAAATAGTTGGTCATGGTTTCTCCTCTCTCTTTTATCCGTCCCATCATTTGCCTTAACGCCATGGCGTAATCAACATGATCAGGAAAAGTTTGATAAATCAATGTTTTCGATTGTTGTAATCCATTAAATCAATTTCAGGCCATACCACTAAATCGAGATTGCACCTGGTAGATTGTCGTAACATCATCCCAGTTATTAATATTTTTAATTTGGTCAATCTTGTCTAACGAAGCTACGGCCGATAAGTTATCATTCTCAGGATTAAATTCTGGAATGCACTCACTTCGGACAGATAAACCATTCCATTTGGGGTCCCTGCCTTACAAAAAGCTCTAATAATTTTTCAAGTCGTTCGACACGCTCAGCCACGGAAGTCGCAGTACAGCACAAGGCGATTCTGTTGAAATACTGGCTCTGTTGCTCTCAACTTCTTGTAAAATAGCCTGGTTTGTTAGAGGGAGAGTAGTGACACGATCACCAACAGTGCCTACATCCGTACTTTGAGGCAAACATAACTGTTTTGCCTTTCTGGATGGATCACCGTTGTTCCTTTTTGACTTACCCCCGTATAAGGGTTTATCATAAGAGCGCTTGCGGCTTGATTTCCTTTTATATCTTCCAGAAGAAGAGTCTGAATCACTTGAGGTTCCGCTTGAACTTGAGCTACTACGCGAATATCGTTTACGGCCTATTATTAAGACGCACTACGTGAAACTACACAGGCACAAAGTATGTGGTCTTTGGAAGGTATACCTAATACGAACGAATCCCTGCCTAAGCCACCATTAGCTCACCCCGCACCTGAACTGTGAAATAAAGATAGTTTATTCAAGACAAGAAATATAGTTTATTTAACAAAATTACTATTATAGTAATAGAAAATAAGAAAATACTCGAGAGCGTGTTTTTGTCCTGTTGACCAACTGCTTGGCGTAACGCAACTACCTGTGCCCAGCAAGAAAGTGTCCGCTATTCCTTGTTCTTCAAAACATTCCTGTCTGTGAAACGTGCTTAATTTATACAGTATCTGGGAACCCGAGCTGCATCTTTATATTGGTGGTTGCAGTTCGGTTACAAGAGACAAGAAGAGGAAGTCCAAATACAGAAAAAAAGGATCGGAAGAAGAAACTCGAATACAAGAAGAGTAGGACGGGCTCGTCCAATAAAGGAAGTGGAGCTATAGTCAACATAGATCTACAGAGAACCAAACCATTAATTAGCAGCAAAGCTCTAATCGAAGGCCTGAAAATCGGAGCGGCCTGTAAGATATCCAAACCAATGACCAGAGATGTGTCAATTCAAGAAGAAAAAAAAAAAACAAATTAAAAAAATTGAAGACACAATGAGGAAACTGGACGAAATAAGGAAGGCGAAAGGTTATCACCAGAATCAATGCAGATAACTTCAGAGAGGAAACCGATTGTTATTGCTGCAAAAGAAAAAAAAACTTTTTAAGCGGGACAGTAGAGTACGGCTGAGATATCGATCTCCTCCTGGTGACTCTCAGCTTTTCATGAGAAACTTGATGAAGGGGACCGAATGGCACTTACACGAAAAATGAGTAACAGTATGACTTTCAAATGGAACATCGCTATGGTAAAAGGCATAATACATAATTCCTTGTTCAGGCAACCATGGCTAGTTGCCTCAGAATTGAGCAGCATGAAAAAGTTCCTTTTGATCCTTTGATATGAAACTCACGAAGAACGGAGTTCCGAACAGCTTAAAAGTGATCAATTTGGAAATAGTGCGACATTAAATCATGTTTGAACATGAAGAAAACCGGCAATAGATCGCCCAACCTGGAAAAAAGAAAAATTCGACAAAAAAAAAAAAAAATAATGGGGAACAAAAAAATTGATGGGATACGCCTAATAATCCAGAAGGTCAATAACAATTATCCTTTAAGCAGACGTTCTACAGATTCCTGGAGAATACTAATAGACACGGCGGCTCGATAAGGAGCAGGGGCCAATCTTCTAGTTCCTGTGTGGCTAGAATTTGAATGGACGAGAAATGTTGAGCATGTGGATACTTGGCATGATGAAGATGATTACAAAGAATATAGATCTACACCATTTCCAAATCCAAGCGGCAGTAAATGACAAACTGGTCATTTTCATAACAACCTATCAAATGTCCTCCGTGCATGCGCACCGGTCCAGGTAGGGCGTTTCAACCAATAGGAAAGCTGGTGTTTGTTTACAATTTAGGTTATTAAATGTCATTTACTGCCGCTTGGATTTGGAAATGGTGTAGAGAACATTATTTCCAAGGACATGGTTTTAGAGACTCTGATAGTAGGGAGATGGAGAATATTTGAAGGAATAATTATGGATCTGAGTAGAGGTATAAACGTAGAAGAGAAGCTAGTGCATCTTGACAGGATAAAGGCGTATCACCAGAATCAAATAGTCAGATCAAGACGATTTGATTTGAGAGGAAGGCAGTGTTACTAAGGGCCGAATTTATAATTGTTCCTTGAATCTTCCTTGGAGTCGCGAGTTTGGAATGGACACTTGCTACTATTTGACAAGTTAGTAATGTCAATTCTAAACGTTCAAGGCTTCCTTAGAGTCTGAAGAAACCTCAAGGACCGACTATAAATTCGGCCCTAAGCTAAATTGGTACGGAAGAACCGACGCCACTGTGTACAAGTAGAACAGGTGGGTGTAATATAACATCCGTACATGATTTAAATTGCAAGAATTATGGCCGATAAAAATTATCGCCCATAAAATTATTATGGTTTTTTATTGTTCCTTTTTGGTTTCAAACAAATTCTTGTTATCACAAACCTCCTTACATTGTATTGAATGGTATGTAATTATGAAAAGATAATATTATCGTCTTCAAAATTAACGAAAACTCAAAACCAATAAAATCGTCATCCTTGTTCACAGAACACTTCCCTTCAGCAAAACTCGTGAAACATTCCCATTTCGTTTTGGGATTAATCAAATCAACGCCAATTTAATTAGCGTGAGTGAGCCGTTTTTAGGGTCCCCAGAGGCTCCTTTTCGGATTGTTAGGGCAAGAATGTTGTTTTCGTGCGAAAACTTCCATGAAGGGAAAATTGCAGAAGTGAAAATCCTAATTTAATCGTCACGATAGAAAACTTTAAAGTAATTGAAATGTAACAACAAACGGCCCATCTTTATAAAATTTATCTCTTTTTACAAACACAATACCATTATCCATCTAAAGAAAGGTATCAACTTTACAATATACCTCCTAATAGGCTTCTCCAGAGTACCAGCAATTCGTTATCAGGGGTAATTAAGCAGGGCATTTAAAAGTTAGAGCGAAGCGTATCAAAGGCGTCTTTTGTTTCTCTGGATCGTTTCAACAGTTCGTTTTCAATGAGCCTATTTACTGTTTTAAACAATTAGACTTTATAGGTAATTCATCCTCGTATTTAATCAGTTTTTGTTTGTCTGTATCTTTTACGAGTGGCATCATACAGGATGGGACTTTACATACGTTCCTAATTAGATATTTACTTTAAGTACATTAGAATTGATCATAAATCCGCATCTTGAAACATAATAACTAACATCTAATTTTTAAACTTACTGTTTATACGCGTTCAATAACACCCTTCCTGAGAGCCAATGTTTTTTGAATTAAGGAGAAATTTGGTTATTTTTTGAAAAGTCTAGCAATAGTGGCAATAGCAACGCCTATCGGAAAGCATAATGTAACTCCACTTGGTACCTAGTTCAGTAGCAATTAAGTAGAAATTTACCTAAGTTGAGAGTTTTGGAAAAAAAACTTTACGTAGAATTGACAAAATATTCTGTCAACAGCAACATATTTTTTTTCAAATGTCCAAAAGAATTTTGTCCTTGGCGTAGGCTTGATGGAATAGTTATGGATGCAGAAAAGTATGTAACTTTGAAATCAAGTCAAGCAGAACATTAATCCATTATTCCAGAAAGTGTGCTTATAAATAATAGTTATTTATGATATAAGTGTTAAAAGTACATTTTTAAGGCACGCATGTGAAAGTTTCGCTTCGCTCATTCTGCAATTCATATAAGTGCCTTAAAAATACTTTTAACACAAATATCATACAATATTTTTTCTACGAACGGCAATAAAAAGCAATAACCAGCAACAAATTGGATTTTTAAATGAATAAGTAATAAATTGGAAGCATATTTCCTAAATAATTATTGAATTTGACATTTGTCAAAAAATCCAAACAACTAGCACCTTGTTTTACAGGTAATGAAATGTCTCAGTTTCTTGAAAGTCTGTCGTGGTCAGTAATGCTTTTTGCTAAAAATGCAATAAAATACAGAAGAAAAAGAGGGTTGCATCGATCCCTTGAAAAATATAAATGAGGCGGCCAATCGGGCTACCTCAGTTGTTCAAATTTCACCATTAATATGTAAATAACTAAAAATACAAACTTTTTTTGACCTTAGCTCTCAAAATTTGATGTTTCATTTTTAACACTAGTGTTATAAAGACTTTATGGCACTAGTGCGATAAAGTAACATTTTTAATGCTACGGGGGGGTGTTAAAAATTGCATTTTTAATACGATTGTAGAAAAATATAGTTTAAAAAAACTAAAAAACACGCTTTTATAGTAAATTGAACTAAAAAGTGAAAAATAATTTTTAATATAAACACAAAATATTAATGAACAAAAAATATTAGAATTATTGTGAAAAAAGCGTGGGGTGTTTATATTAAAAATTATTTTTCACTTTTTCGTTCAATTTACTATAAAAGCGTGTTTTTTGGTTTTTTTAAACTATATTTATTTTTCAATTTTTAGTTCGATGTATTATTTTGTTGTTCATTTTTTTATTTTGAAGAAAAAACTTTGTGTTTTGTTTATGTTTTGTGGGATTATTGAGATTATGGGAGGAATGGTTGACATTGTTGACATAAAGACACAATCAAAAAATTATAGTGTGACCGGTGCGACACGAGTGTGCCCGAAGTACTTTCTGAATGGCACAGAGTGCGCGCCCCATTTATCAATTATGAACGGCTAGTGCGTCGCACCGGTATCACACTCACACTGAGTGTGTCATTCCTGAATTCGCCCCAGAGATTTCCAGACTTTTGCAGACATTATCCAGACTTATTCAGAGCTTTCCAGAGTTTTCCAGATTTCATCCAGATTCATCCAGACTTGTACAGATTGATCCGGATTCTGGAAAATGATCCCCAGGTCTTTTGGGACCTTTTCCAGAATTTTTCCGACCCTTTCAAGAAGTTTCCAGGCCTTTTCCAGACGTTTCCAGAGATTTACAGACTTTTCCAAACAATATCCAGACTTATCCAGAGTTTTACAGACTTCATCCAGATTTATCCAGCCCTTATCCAGACTTGTACAGACTGCTCCGAATTCTAGAAAATGATCCCCAGGTCTTTTAGGACCTTTTCCAGAATTTTTCCGATTCTTTCAAGACGTTTACAGGCCTTTTCCAGACGTTTCCAGACTTTTCCAGACTTTTTCAGACATTATCCATACTTATCCAGAGCTTTCCAGACTTCATCCAGACTTTTTCAGACTGATCCGGATTCTAGAAAATGATCCCCAGGTCTATTGGGACTTTTTCCAGAATTTTCCGACCCTTTCCAGAAATTTCCAGTCTTTTCCAGACGTTTCCAGAGATTTCCAGACTTTTACAGACAATATCCAGACTTATCCAGAGTTTTACAGACTCTATCCAGATTTATCCAGACCTTATCCAGACTTCTACAGACTGATCCGGATTCTGGAAAATGATCCCCAGGTCTTTTGGGACCTTTGGCAGAATTTTTCCGACCCTTTCCAGAAATTTCCAGGCTCGTTCTAGATGTTTCCAGAGATTTCCAGACTTTTCCAGACATTTTCCAGACTTTTTCAGGCTTTATCCAGATTTATCCAGATTTGTTCCAGCTCACTTGGCTTGTTCCAGGTTCTTGTTCATACACTTCCCAAGAGTCCAAAAGTTCGCACGCATTCCTATGTGCCCGTGCGATAAACATTTTCAATGTTACTTAACAAACATACATACAAACATACAAACATACAGGTGAAGCTAATACAAGCGTGTTAAAAAAGCTTTATGAAGAAGAAAAAAATATTTTTGAGAATAATCATTGAAAATCAATTATCCTAGTGGCTCACATAGATGATTATCAGCATAGTAGAAGTAGATTCCGTTTATGTGGGGTGCAGCCTCTGGACTGGTTCGACTACCAATCCTACAAAAGCGTATGTTTAGGTGTCTAGAAAGGACCAGCATACCATCCGGTATTCCACTCCTCTTCTCAAAAAACTTATAATAAAGATCATAAAATATGTATACCTACTTCTGTAAGCTCATGCTTCCTCCAAATTAATTTTCCAAGAACTCTTATTTCTGTTTGATATCCAAACATATAGGGAGGACCCTATATTTGGTAGGAACACCCAAATATTGATTGACGTCCACCTAACAAATTTTTTGCCTCCTCTGACTGCCATTTATCCACCAACACGCATGGTAAGCGAGGTTACATAAAATATTTCCAATTGAACCCATGTCCCAATTGAACGTATGTCAAAATTATACCAATGGACTTCAATACCAGTGCCGGCCCGAGGTTACTTTTAGGATAGAGCGAGAACTGACTTTGGCGTCCCTAATTAAGTAAATGTAAATCGTATACTCTATCCACCGATGAGAGCTGTTCTAAACTTAAAATGTCAAGTAAATTGACTTGAATTTCCCAAATTCAAGTACAAGTACCAAATTCCACGGAAGTCAGAGTCAAGTTAGTATTAACTTAAACTTGCGTAGGTACTTGAAATGACATTCACGTAGAAATACTTCAAAAAATAATTAAGGTATTTTTTCTTTCAAGTATTATTCAAATTAAAAACAAATTAAATTATTGCTATCGATAATCTTAAACGGGGTGTGACCCAAAAAGAAGTTTTAGAAAAAAAAATCTAAGAACAAATTTTCAAACCGCACTAGGTTACGACCAACCGTTGCGAAGATACTGTGATATAAAGTTCCTACTCCTAGCACTGTGACGTCATATGCACAAACTGAGTCCGACAGCCGGCGCTGACGCGCGTATGCTGATTCTTGCTGCATATGTTAGCTCAGTTCCAACCGACAGGAGAACCGTTCCAGAACCAGTAATTTCCAGTTGTCCACCTATTTTTCAATAAGTTGAACATTTATTCTACTTGACAAATGAATTGATCAACTGGAAATTGCCGTTCTAGAACGTTTCTCATGTCGGTTGGAAAAGAGCTATTATCGACATTATCGTATCGTTTTTGCGTTCTCACATCTATTGCTGCGTCAGTTTAAATAGGTTTTGTAATTTTTGTGTGTATTTATGACGTCACGCGATGAATAGATATAATTTTATTTAGTCGTATCTACCTTATTATTTTGAGTAGCGATGCGAGATTTTCACAAGAGTTCTTAGAATTTTCATTTTTCTTCTTTATTTTCTGAATACAAGTTGTATTTTAAGGTTACACCCCCTTTAATAGGAGAGATTTAGTATAGGCGCCACAGGCACAGGAATTGGTATTGGGAGGCGCCAGCTGGGCTCTTCCTACCTACTGGCTGGGTTTCAGCTGCTGTCTTATCACAGACTTACCACCCTTTTGCTCACAAGCAGAATAGCAGAATATCGAAAAGCGAAGACAGGATTCAGAGCAGTGTGTCTATCTGATTGTAAAAATCATAGCTCTGTTATCCTGGACTATTTCTCCATAAAATTTCAATATGTTGAAGCTAAAAGCTTCCTTAGTAAATAAAAAAAAATTGGTTAATCTAGGTTTCCAGAATTTTTAGAAAAAAAAAATCAGGAATGAGGCAATCAGGCTATGGCAAAGATATCACTAAGTATGTCTGTCTGATTATAAAAATCATAGCTCCGTTATTCTGGGCTATTTCTCTATAAAATTTTAGTATGTTGAAGCTAAAAGCTTCCTTAATAAATAAAAAAATATTTGGTTAATACAAGTTTCCATAATTTTTAGAAAAAAAATTAGGAATGAGGCCATCAGGCCATGACAAAGATATCACTAAGTGTGTCTATTTAATTGTAAAAATCCTAGCTCGGTTATCCTGAACTATTTTTCAATAAAATTTTAATATATTGAAACCGAAAGCTTCCTCAATAAGCCAAAAAATATCTGGCTCCTCCAGGTTTCCCAGATTTCCAGGAAAAAAAATCAGAAATCAGGCCATAGGCTGTAATGCAAAAATATCACTCAATGGAGCTTCGGATTAAAAAAATCGTAACTCAGCTATCTTTGGTTTTCATCCAATCAAATTTTGGTATGTCAAAGCTAAAAGGCTCCTAGATATATAAAAAAAATCTACATTTCCCAAAGTTTCCCAGATTTCCAGAGAAAAAATCAAAAATTAGGCCATAGGCTGTAATGCAAAAATATCATTCGGATAAACAGATTTCAGAAACATATTTTTCTCTTTTTTTTTTCACCAAGGAACAAGTCGGAGGCGCCCCTCTAGGTCTGGCGCCTGGAGCGCTCGCTCCATTCGCCTTATGGTAGGGCCGGCCCTGTTCAATACCCCAAGTGGATAGGATTGAATGTCAAGAATCCCACACCAATTATCTAATCAGCCCGAAGGATTCTAGGGTCGACATACATATATTGGAAAGAGAAAAACGCCAAGAAACTATACATACAGTATGTCCCGCTTAAGGACTGACCACTCTTCTAAAATTTTTATTTTTCAACCGATTCAATTCATTTTTTTTGTCTTATATCTACTCGAATTTGGCACTTATTTTTCTCATATTTCTATTTCTGCGGCTGTACTGGTGTACAGGGTGTCCACATTTAGAGGCTCAACTTTCAATAAGTACTATAAACCCAAATGTACTAATTTTTGTTCCGATTGGATACAGGGTGATCACGATAAATTTTCAAAATTTTATAGACCAAATCGGAAAAATTTCATATTTTGAGGCCTTGAGAACAACAAAACTTGATACAACATAGTTTTAGAACATCCTTAACCAAAATTTGTAGTAAGCTTGTCTCAAAATATAAAATTTTTGGGGTTAGATTCAGATTCATTAAATTGTGAAAATTTGTTGTCATCACCCTGTATCGTATTGAAACGAAAATTAGTATAGTTGGGTTTTAGATCATTCTAAATAAGAAACTGCTATCAGATATTTTCTAACAAAATCCCTAATAGTACTTATTCTAATTTGAGCCTATAAATGTGGACACCCTGTACACCAGTACAGCCGCATAAATAAAATTATGAGCCAGATAAGTGCCATATTTGAGTAGACACAAGACAAAAAAAGGATGAATTGAATCGGTTGAAAAATTAAAATTTTAGAAGGGTGGTCAGTCCTTAAGCGAGACACACTGTACATATAATGCTATAATACCAGATTCATGACCAAAGACGAAACAGTTATAGAACTTGAAGAAATTAGATGTGATATACTTTGATTCTCTGTAGTGAAGTGAAGAAGAGATACCAGGGGTGATCTGAACTCAGAGGGTCATACTATAAAGACCGGAAAACTAAACATACGGTAGCATCGGGTATGATGAAAAAAAAAAATGTATCCCGTCATACAAAGACCGTTTCCAAGACAGAGCCAACGGAGTAATGAAAAGAGAGTCATAGAAGAGAATGAAGGCCTTATGATAGAGCAGAAAAAATGTACAGGGTGTTTTTTTATATATTGTCACCCCACCTACCTTTACAGGTGTCAACACAAAAGTTGTAGAGTGTTGGCTAAATTTTTAGAATCCATGGTCAGAAACAAAAATTGAATGTCAAAAATGTGAAATGTTGCATGCCTTCAGCTTTTTTCAAATGGGATGCCCTATATTTGGCTCTATATTCTTGAAGAGCACAATTTCCTGATTCCAAAAATATACATATTGTCTACCTAGATTTGGTTGAGACGTCTCCAACATATTTGTTTTTAAATTTGGTTGAGCCGTCTCCAACATATTTGTTTTTAAAATTTTTAAAAATACTATCAGAGAAACCAAGTACCATCGTCACCAAAAGTATCTGGGACAAAAATAATTTATATTAATCTCCTGGACTAATTCTACCAGCATTCATTTCAATGCATTTAAATGATAGTTTGACACTAAAATTCATATAATAGTACAAGAGCTAATATGATGCTGTCCTAGTTACTTTTGGTGACCATGGTACCTCAAACTTTACCTGCAGCTTTCACCTATACAGGTAGAATGGTTCACAAAATCAGTTATTAATAGTTTTTTACAATTTTTGGTGCCGAATATATAAGAGTCTGCTCAACCAAATATAGGCAAACTATAGGGTGTTTTTTTTAGAGGTATAGAACTTTGAACTGGAATAAAACTCATAAAAATCATGTAAACGGCCATGATATTGACTTTAATAGAAAGTTAATTTCATGCCATTAGTGCTTAAAAATGATTTGGGGCATATGAGTGCCGCGACTGGCTCGAACGAAGCTCAGTCTGGGAGTCCAATTTTGGACCACTTTTTCGAATATGTGGGAACGTTAATCGGCAATAACACGGCAAATTTTGGCTTCCAGCCGATTCAACATTGTTGGTTTATCAACGTAGACTACCGACTTCACATATCTCCACAGAATTGAATCCATAGGTGTGAGATCACACCACCGTGGAGGCCAATTCAAAAGTTCATTGCGCGAAATTATACGGTCATCGAATGTTTCCTGAAATAAGTTGATTGTGTCACGCGCTGTGTGGCATATTGCGCCATCTTGTTGGAACCAGAACTCTTCCACACTAACGCCATTCAACTGGGGAACAAGAAAGTCAGTAATCAAGAATCGATACCGCTCTCCATTGACTGTCGCGTTCTGGCTGACATCATTTTTAAAGAAATATGGGCCAATGAATCCACTAACCCAACAAGCACACCAAGCAAGGAGTTTTTTTGGATTATCAATCAGAGTATGCGTAGTGCAAAAACGATTCATGGTTGTCCGAATAACTTGCTGGGATGGACGATTATGTCGACCGTAAAATGGACGTAACGTACATAGCGGAAGTTTCGCGAAATGAATCACGATTTTCGAAGTAAATTTGTACAATTTGCAAGCGTTGCTCTGGCGTAAGTCTTTTCATAATGAAATGGCAAGATATAATGAACGGAAATGAGCTGTCACCTGTCAAATTTACTGTCACTAGGAACAGTGTTACTAGGTAGAAAAACAAACCTCTAAAAAAAAACACCCTTTATATATTTTTGGAATCGGGGCATTGTGCTCTTCAAGAATATAGAACCAAATATAGGACATCCCATTTGAAAAAAGCTGAAAGCGTGCAAGATTTCACGTTTCTGACATTCAATTTTTGTTTCTGACCATGGATTCTAAAAATTTAGTCAAAACTGTTCAACTTTTGTATTTACACCTTTCTTCTACTTGTTAAGGTACAGGCTGTAGGTGAGGTGTCAATATTTAAAAAAACACCCTGTACAAGAACAAAATCCGTTCAGATGTGGAAAGCTTCCATCGAAACCTATTCAACTCAAAGCAATCCTGAGCTGAAGACACTGTCATCAATAATCATCGAATAATAGAAAATGTCTGTTCCAAAAGAATACCAAGTACCGAAGAATTCGAGATCGAGAAGGCCAGAACTAGGAAAAGTTGGAGTGATAGGCGAAATTCTAAAAGAAGGAAAATAGGCAAGATCAACACTGTAAAGGCCATTTAAGTCTAAGAAGTTTAGAAATACCATCTTCTTTTTCTTCTTCAGCCTTCATTTGTCCACTCCTGAACATAGGCTTCTCTAATCCGTTTCCATGCCTTTCTGTCTTGTGCAGTTTAGAAACATCTTTCCCCGCAATCTGTTTGATATCGTCCAGCCACCTTTTCTGGAATCTGCCTGCGCTACGTTTGGTCTGTCTTGGTCGCCAATGTGTTACTCGCGCTGTCCAACTGTCATGGTTCTGTCTGGCCATATGCCCCACCCAATGTCATTTTCTTTCCAAGATACGCTTTATGATATCCACGACTTCAGTTCTTCGTTTGATTTCTTTATTCCTGATCCTATCTCTTAGGCCGGCCTAAAGCCAGCCTAATTCAGCCGGAATGTCTTTCTGAATTCAGAAACGGAGTTCAGAATTCATAACTGAAAAATTAGGATTATAATTCATTACTCATGTTTTTCCATGTGTTTCAAATAAACAAGCTTACAGAGCCGGAATTCAGATGCAAACTCCCAGAATACTGGTCACCGAATTTATAAGATATGTGTGCGGCAATGTGTTGGAATTCAGTGTCTGAATTCAGAAACGGAATTCAGAATCTGAATTCATAATGTACGGAATTGTATATAGGTATTTTTATTAGGCCGGTTTCACACAGCCAGAATGTTTTTCTGAATTCAGAATCTGAGATCGAAAATTGAAATTGTATATATTTTTATCTATAAACGTTTGTTATGACTTATTTACATAACCATTTTTCTAGTATTTGAGTTATATCATGAGACTAGTGGTGTTATGGACTAGGTTATGAATTCATAACACAACTAGTGTTGTTATGGACAAGGTTATGAATCTAAACTGCTGGACAAATGAAGCGGAACAAGGGAATTTTTAGTTTAACTTTGGATTCCACTATAACACGAACTCAAGAAGATATCAATGGGTGGTTTGCGTAATTTAGAAGTTAAATTTCGCAAACCGCTCATTGATATCGTTTTTAGTTCGCGCAATATTGGAATTTGAGGTTCAGCTAAAAATTCGCTTGTTCCGTTTCATTTGTCCAGCACCATATAACATAACTATTTATGGTGATTTGACAAATGTCAAAGTTAAACCTGTAAAGGTAAAATGAAGGTAGAGAACTACTAATAAACGGAAATAATTGAAAAAAACATTCTTATTTTTCGCTTTGTAGATAAAACGTTGTACATCACATATGCGTTTGATTCGTGTGATTAGAACGGCTCGGTCTACAACCTCGTCGTTCTAATTTTTCACACTCGTTGTTGTAATCATGTTCATAAACGCACTTGTAATGTAATAGTTATTTAAACAACAAGTTTTGAAAACGACTTTTTTCGCACGGCGAGACAGTTTGTTGGACCGAGCCGTAGGCGAGTTCCACAAGTCGAGCAAGAGTGAAAAAAGGTTTTCAAACGAGTTTTTTACAATGCTTTTCCTACAACTGCAAAATAAAATAACCAAATATGTAATTTTCATTTGTTAGAAAACTTGAAGCGTGTGAAAAACTTTTTCGCACGCTGAGGAGCGTATGAAAAACTTTTTCGCACCTTGTGATGACTGATTTCAGAGGTTGCCTAGCGTGCGAAAAACTCCATTTTCAGAGGCAGTCGTAGGAAAATAACTATTCACTACAAGCGTTTGGTTATGACGTATTTACATAACCATTTTTCTAGTATTTGAGCTATGTCATGAGACTCATAACACAACTAGTGGTGTTATGGACTGGTTATGAATTCATAACACAACTAGTGGTGTTATGGACAAGGTTATGAATCTATAACACAACTATTTTTGGTAATTTGACAAATGTCAAAGTTAAACCTGTAAAGGTAAAATGAAGGTAGACAACGACTAAAACGAAAATTATTGAAAAAACATTCTTATTTTTTGCTTTTTAGATAAAACGTTGAACATCACATGTGCGCTTAAACATTAGTGACTCTGACGAGCGTTTTGAATTCCGGATCTGAAAAATTAAGATTATAATTCATAACGCATGTTTTCCGTATGTTTCAAATATAGGTACCTACAAGCTCACACAGCCCGGATTTAGATTTTGATTCTTCCCTTCCAACCAACACCGCTCAATAGATGCCGCAAATAGGGAAAAAAGTAAAGACAAATAATCCCGAAGAAGAAATAAGAGTGACTTTTCGAACAATCTCTTTAGAAAAAGTCCGCGCCGGAAACTTCTACCTAGGACAGATTTCGAAAATCGATAAAAGCAGTCAGACAATGGAAAATGCATGAAGAATAAAGTTAGCGGAGGGGGTTTGGCAAGCTTCACCTGAGAAGTATGGAATCTTCAATGAATGTGCATTGCCCATAATGCTATGGTTACCAGGCTTGAACATTTACAAAGAAAAATGTCGACAAACTCCTCTAAGAGTGGCAGAGCCATGGATTACATAATGCTGAACATATAAGGACTCTTCGACAAGAAGAGAAAAGCTTGGATGATGGTAGGTTGGAAGGCGGAAATCTCCAATCCAGAATGGAGGTGTGTAGGGCACTTTGGAACACAAAAAAACCACAGACGGAACTAATACAATGAATACCACAGATGAGATACATCGACGACCCTAAACTCATCGTAGGATGACACTGAAGGCAAATGGCTCTAAATGCAGATCATTGAAGATCATTTGGAGATGCCTATATCCAAAGATGGATGATAGCAGAGGCTTAAGAAGAAACGCAATACTGCTGTTCCAACAGGGCGTTCTATGACAACCAAGGAAAATACTTTATAAAAAAATCTAAGTATAACTCAACCAGAGGCAACGTTGCTCGCAATAACGACAGCAAAATGACACTTCCTGGGGCACTTCAAAACTCTTATTTTGATCGTTTTGTAAACGATACACGGAGTCACGTTATAGAGACCTCGTAAATATTCAAAAGTTTTTGGTTAGGTATATTCTAGACTCTAGACGTAATTAAAATGTTATAAATGCAAAGAAGGTATTCCCTATAATAAAATTTATTACCGTCAGGTACGTTCCCCGTCTGTTTTGTCAAATCGTGCTGAGTACAGAATATTAATTTTTGTATATAGTGGTTTTTACGGTTACCATTCCATACCAAAGGAAGAATGATGAACAAAGTTGATTGACCTGTTTTTATTGTGTCACTGGTGCATTAGAATAAAAGGCACGTTATTGCGTGGAATGTGTTTTGTATAAAACAATTCCAAGAAACTTCTTCTATTTCACGCCAAAACTGCAGAGAGTTGGCAACTTAAACTGCATAGAAACAAAAATTGTAAACACCAACTCTTTTGGCCACTTCGAACTTTCTTCTCACAAAGTTAAGTGTTAGGTAAAGTTGCTTGGCAAGGAAGAACAGAGACCCACTTATTTTCTAATTTACATTGTTTTTCAACCGGCAAATTTCCATCCGCGAGGAAAATAAGTTTTGTGTTGCTCCAAGCTTTTTTCGTCTTTTGTGCTCGGAAAACATTACGGAATGAATTCTTACATGATCTAAAACCCGAGGAAGGGAGATTCTGCGGATGATTTTTAGGGGGAAAACAATGTGGTTAGAAAATACCTTACTTACAAGCCTCGGGAAATTTAGTTTAGTGTCGCTTAAAAGATTAAAAAAGACAAAAAATATTCATGTAATTTTTCAAGTCCCGCGTTCGCACACTTTTAAAAAAATCTTAGTTATGAGAAGATATTTCAAGTGGATGTAGCTTCTGGATTCAGTCTGCGAGTTGGTTTTTGGAAGATTAAAATTAATGTGGATTTTATTTAAGTTGAAGTGTTTTCCCGCGATAATGCGGGAAGTGTAAAATTTAAACTTTTATGTGAGATTGATAACGAAATAGGCATGTCCGTAACTAAGTGCGGAAACTGATACTTTGCCAAAAGCAATCGAAGTTAACCGACCGACGCGAGAATATAAGAAAAAAAAAACGGAGGAACTGGTAGGTTTGAGAAAGCTAGATATCAGTTTTATTGAAATTAAGTGTTTTTCAATGATGCCGAGACTTATCTACTGAGTGTATAAATAACTACTATAATAGCAATTCTTGTAAAAAAAATTAAGTGACTGCTAGCACATGTAACTGCTAAGTTGACGCATTTAAAGTAATCTTGCTGCCATACTGCCAGAGTTAAATTAATTGATTTTCAAGTGCTCCTTTCATAGAGTGTGAGGTGCATTTGAACAATGCCGCAGTCAGTGGCTGCAATTTTTTTGAATAGAAATTTAGTGCCTTCCGAGCCCTCGTTAAAAGTCACTTATAATACCAGTGCCTAAATTGATTCCAGAAATTTTTTCGAACTCGAAATTGTTCCGAGTCCGAATCGGTTAAATGAAATTATCTATTGTTATTACTTAGATATTGTTTGCAAATTTCAAATATGTAAAAACTTTAAACTCTTTGTCCTATCAATTTTTTGTTTTGTTGAAATAATTAAAATGGAAGTTTCAAATAAACGAGAACTACGTATCTATAGAATATAGAACTTTCCAAAATTTACTTATACTGAATTTTAATTTGTGTGAACAGTGTGAACTCAGCCAAGATATATTTTGTAAGTATTAAAGTCCGTTGGGTCTCACTAAGACTTACAAAACAACTTGAGGAAACACCTCATGAATTTAAATTCAAACAGTTTGGGCTGGAAACTTTTTACGATGAAGCATGAACAATTCTGAAGTTGGAAATTGGATGTTATCCGCATTCACCCAATGATACAATATGTTATATTTTTGGGGTTTCCGTGGATCATTTACAAGCTTTGACGAAGGAAATATATAACCGTGTTGCTTAAAGTTTAGCGGATTAGGAGAATAGTTTAAGTAAATCAAGAATAGGTGTTTGAACTTATTAAACTAAAATAAATGTATACACATTGTTTGTGCCATCCTTAAATTGAAGGATTTGTAAAACTTCTTCATTATAAGGGTAATTGAAATTTTGCCCATAAGTTATTTTAAGAAAACTTTCCAAAAGTAATAACCTGGACCTAATTTGGCCGACCACATAATTGTTCTGTGTGGTTTTTTAGACGCTAATTTTACCAAAACAAACTCATTTTTAACATACATTTTGAGACAAGGTGTTTAACATTGTAACGGACTTCAAGTAACGGTTTCTATTATCTGCATAACAATGCGCCCATATTATGCACAGCAGCTCATGTAGCATACCTACTTGAGATGTTGGTCTAGAAAGTGATCAGTTTGGCAGGGGCGCCACTGACTTTTTTGAACGAAAGATGAACAAGAAACTGTAGAATACTTAGGGAAGGAAATCATTCCAATTTAAAGAGATAGCGACATTCTGAAAGAAATTCTAGAATAAATCACACGCCTGCACCTTTCCAAGAAAACCTCAAAGAATATTGTCTGAGCAGAGACAAAATATATTCCAAATACTTGAAAAATATGTAACCGACAGACTTTGTTACTAGAATTTAAAATCGCCATAAACTGGAAATAATTCTGATTTGTAGTGGGGAATGGGATCTTCTACGTTCTATATGGTGTTTCTTCTTTTGAACTATCTTCCCAGTGTCTGAATTGCCAAGAAAACGGATTTGCTGGATATCAATTAAGAAATATATTGAGTAAAAACGACTACAAAATTAGAAATAATGTGACAACTTGACAAAAGTTTAACACACATTGAGTTAACATTAAAAAACCTGTACAAAGAAGACTGGTAAAAACAGGTAAAAAAGGTGGTTTTGTTACATTACTTCCCCTTCACTCCATGAAACGTCCCGTAAATGGAGAAACAAAAAAAGTTAAAAAAAAATAAATAAATAAATAATAATAAATAAATAAAAATAAAGCAGGGATAATGGTCCTCAAACACAATCACTTAAATCACCTTCAAATTCATCATATTCAATTATAACCACGTTTTCTCAATGGTCTAATAGATGCCGTCTCAACTTTATCGTCGGATTTAAATTTGGTCAATGCTGACACAAGATATTTTCCGAGTACTTTTTGTGAATCATCTAGTGATGCAATCTCATAAGTAGTTGGGGATACCATTTTGATAATTTGATACCTATGGGCCATCTCTTTTTGGAGCAAATCTAGTTGAAAAAGAATATTTAGCAGTGACTATCAACAAGATCTTTTCCACCACACTGAAATATAGTTGCTTCTCTTCTGTTCTTGTCAGCATATTTCTTAGATTTATCTTGTTGAATTTCATGTAAATCTCTGGCTTGACAAAAAATGGTAGGTGAAGATCTCAGGTAAGGAGTAATTTCATACACAAAATTGTCATTCTCCACAATACCTCTAATATCTTTATTCACTTTATCAGGGGTTCTTAACTCTCTTCCAAAAGTGAGGTAAGCAGCGGAATAACCTGTTCATAGAAAAACGGACTGCTAGAAGTTTTTCTTTCCATTTTGTATGGTCATTACCAACAATTATTGAAAGCTGAGGCATCTCGATTTTTCCGTTCAGTAGGGCTAGTTTATGGGTGGCATATGGGAATTAAAATTTTGTCAAATCTTAGGCAATATGCAACTTGTTGCATTATTGCACTTACAAACTGGGAACCATTATCACTTATAACACGTTTTGGAACGCCGTATCTAAATATAACTTCATCTATCAGGCGACGAGCACAATTTTCAGCGGACGCTGCCATCAATGGAAAAAGTTCTATCTATCTACTTGTAGTATCTTCTACTATGAAAATCCATTTGTACTTATCGTGTGGTTCAGGTAATGGACCAAATAAATCAATAGAGATAGTTTCAAGACGCTGTCTTCAAATAGGAATCTGTATTTGTCCTGCAGGTTCAAGATTTCTAGCTTTATAAAGTCTGCACGTTTATTAACATAATCAGATATGGTTCTTCTCATTTCAGGCCAAAAGAAACGACTTGCAATTCTTTGATAAGTACTTTCTACACCATAATGGCCAACTAATAGAGAATCGTGGTACTCGGCAAGGATTTGAGGAACTTGGGATTTCGGTACTACTTGTTGAACTTCATCGTCATCTAATTTAGGCGCATAACGGTATATTACGCAACAGTTCATGATGTAGCCTCTCTCAGTCTATCTTTTAAAATCAACATTAGAACCATTATGAGAGTTTTCAAAACATTGGATTATTTCATCGAGCTCTGGGTCATTCATTGTTCACATCTGATCTGATTTGCTTTTTGTCTAAGGTAAATCGACAATAACAAGATTGGCTTCTGATGCAGAAATTGCAGGGCGTGACAACATATCAGCAACAACATTATCTTTCGCAGGATTATATTCACTAGATAAATCAAAAGATTGCACAGTTAAAGACCATCTTGCTTATCTGCCCGACGGTGATTTGAGTGTCATAAGCCATTTTAAGGGGTGATGATCACTTTCGACGATAACATTAGCACATTCTAAATAGCCTTCAAATTTGTCAGTCACAGACCACTGTAATTTTGCTCAGCTGATGCTAATAAACAAATGGCGTATTCTATAGGTCTTTTTTCTGATCCCTCCCCCTGGAGTAAATATGCGTCAATAGCATAGCTAGAGGCATCCGTCTTGAGAATATATGGTTTATTGGTGTCAGCTTGCTGAAGAAAAGGGCTAGACATTGAAAGCGATTTCAGATTTTCAAAAGCTTTGACTTGATCTGAGCCCCAGATCCATTTGACTTTCTCTTTAGTGAGAAAAGTAAGAGGTTTTGAAATTTCTGCGAAGTTTTTTATAAAACGTCGAAACCAGGAACAAGTTTGTAGAAAAGAAAGTAGTTCTTTGAGATTTCGAGGATTTGGTATTTTAGAAATAGCAGAAACTTTATCTGGGTTTGGAGCAATACCAGAAGAAGTTATTACATGACTGAGGTAATTGAGAGAAGAACAAGAAAACTTGCATTTCGAACGGTTTAATTGAAGTTTGAGCAATTTTAAGCGATCAGAAACTTTTTGTAAATCACTAACATGAAGTTCAAATGAGTTTGATAAAATAATTCTATCATCGAGGTACGCCAATATGTTAATATCTTGAAGTCCAGAACGAAATCTATCAATTAGTCTTTGCAATGTGGATGGAGCATTTCGTAATCCAAATGGCATCCTTGTATATCTAAAAGTTCCAAAAGGATAAATAAAACCAGTTTTGTATCGATCAGATGGTTTGACTGATACTTCATGATAACCAGATCTTAAATCCAGAGTTGTCATAAAACGAGTTTTCTTTGCAGCATGTAATGCATCATCAATACGAGGCAAGGGGTATGTGTCGGCTATTGTTTTCGCATTCAACTTCAATCAATCAATCAAGCATTTATTAATCATGCCAGTACAAATAATGTTTATTTGCAATCATATATGTAATCTTGTCATTACTGACTTTTTAAAAATTTGGAAGTGACACTTTACCTGTTTCACTTCCCTCTTCGATTTCCCTCACCGATTTCCCTATTCGACTTCCCTCACCGATTTCCCTCACTCTAATTTATTTACCTTTACTGGCAACAATGAAAACATGTCAGGCTGATGTCAGGTAAAAATGTCAAAACAGTGAATGACACATTTTGGCATTTTTGTTTTATTTTTTTAATATTAAAAAAATTGAATGACTAATCATAACTGATGGTGTGCTTGCAAATAAAATAGTATACAAACCTCGGAGGAAAGTTTTCATTTCTGTCTCGAGATTAATAGTCAATCTCGACGCTTCGCGTCTCGATTGACTATATAAATCTCTCGACAGTAATGAAACACTTCCCTACTCGGTATGTAATATACTATTATTTGCAATCATATATGTAATCTTGTCATTACTGACTTTTTAAAAATTTGGAAGTGACACTTTACCTGTGTCACTTCCCTCTTCGATTTCCCTCACCGATTTCCCTATTCGACTTCCCTCACTCTAATTTATTTACCTTTGCTGGCAACAATGAAAACATGTCAGGTAAAAACGTCAAAGCAGCGAATGACACATTTTGGCATGTTTGTTTTATTTTTTTAATATTAAAAAAATTGATTGACTAATCATAATTAATGGTGTGCTTGCAAATAAAATAGTATACAAACCTCGGAGGGAAGTTTTCATTTCTGTCTCGAGATTATTAGTCAATCTCGACGCTTCGCGTCTCGATTGACTATATAAATCTCTCGACAGTAATGAAACACTTCCCTACTCGGTATGTAATATACTATAATAAATACAAACTACAAGGAGGCATTAAACTTAAATCTAGAAATTTGTCTTGCATAATAATTATAAAAAAAAAGCTAAAAACACATATTGACAATATACATTTCATTTAAAATTCAAAATCTAGAAATTCAGAGAATGAATAAAAACTGTTCTTTAAAAGAATCTCCTTAACCTTCCTATGAAAGACATTGTAGGGAAGTTCTCTGATATTTTGGAGTAAAACATTGAAAAATTTGATTGCCCAATAACCCGGGCCGTCTTGACATCTTCTGAGGCGCCAGTATAAAGGCTCAAGTTTATTTTTATTCCTGGTGTCATATTGGTGAGTATTTTCATGCTGCTGATAGTTCCTACTTCTCTTTGCAAGAAGCAGATTCTCAAAACTATACAGGGAGGGAACCGTAAGTATTCCCAAAGAAACAAATGCCCCTTACACTCATCCCTATAACCGAGGCGTGCCATCACCCTCATCACTCTCCGCTGCAGCGCAAACAATCTATGAACCCCCGCAGAGTGTCCCCAGGCCAGAATCGCGTAAGATATATGGGAATGAAAGATTGCAAAATATGCCACTCTCAGAACAGGCGAAGAGATACAAGCTGACAGGTTCCTAACAACATAAACGCCCTTTGTTAGTTTTTTGGCAACCTGGTTGATATGAGGTTCCCACTGTAGCTTTGAATCTAGTGTGACACTGTGTGCCTCTGTCAGACCATCCTCACAGTCACTAACATCTCTCATCGCAAAAACCATTCTTTTGGTTTTTTCTCTGTTCAGCAATAGCCTGTTCGACGCAAAACATGTTTCAGCCCTCGCCTGCGCGTCTATGGATCCAGCGTTCACAGAGTTCAGGGTGTCTCCAGCAAAAAAAAATTGTTGTGTCATCAGCATAGAGGGTGCTGATGTCACACCATCACACCTCACGTTTTGGCACCTGTTATTAAGATAGGATTTTATCAGTTTGATACTGCTGGGTTGAAAGTTGTATGCTTCAAGCTTCTGCAGGAGGATACCATGGTCGACGCAGTCGAAGGCCTTACTAAGATCACAAAAGAAGACCGTGCTAAGTTGCCTATCCTGAAAAGCTTCCACGATGCCCGAGATGAGGTCCGTATTTTTACCGGAAACCAAACTGACAGGGTAAGAAAAGACCACTTGCTTCGACAAACTTTGCCAGTTGCAAAGCTATACATTTCTCGAATATTTTGGAAATAATTGGGAACAGGGATATCGGTCTGTAGTTTTCAGGCAAGTTGGTATCCCCTTTTTTAAAAATGGGAATCACTGTGGTTTTTTTTAGAACATCTGGGAACACATTCTCTCTGAAACACAAATTTATAAGCTTTGTTAAAGGTATTAAAATAACATTTTTGACAGTTTTTATCATTTTCATATGAAGACCAAAAATATCCCTGCTATTTTTCATTTTGAGACTATCAATCACCTCCCGCACTTCGTGATATGTAACTTGTGAAAAGCCAAAAGAAACCAGAGGTGGAACAAGAGAAGACAAATATGCATCTGGTGGGTTACCCACATTTGGAATACCTCCAACTACATTCTCAGCGATGCTTGAGAAAAAGTCATTGAAATCATCCGGTGACAAGTTGGTAACATCTGATAATTTTTTTGTTTCACCTCTGTGTGCATTTATAATCTGCCAGATGGTCCTAGTTGGATTTTTAGAAGTATTAATAAGATTTTCATTAGACTGCACTTTGGCTTGTTTAATAGTATTTTTATAAACAGCTTTATAGTTTTTATAATGTTGAGTACTCACATGCCCGTATTGCCTACTTAGATCTCTCAAAAACATTAGTCGCTCACGCATTGCCTTCAGCTCCTCACTGAACCAGGAAATGTTATTTCCTTGGTCTGATCTGACCCTATAGGACCTTTCAGGAAATGAGTCCTGGCAGGCTTGCTCCAAAATGTTCATGAATTTATTAAATTTTTGGTTCGTATTCATACCCTCCACAGTGACAAAATTCCAAGACTCAGCATCCAAGATACCATGAAATGCAAACAGACATCGCTGTGTTATGGGCCTGCATACTTTTTTTTTCTCCACAACTTTTGCGGGCCCTTCCATCAAGAGCTCCAGGATCTGACCCCTGTGATCTGAGACTCCCAAGTCAAATACCCCAGAATAACATACGTCGGCTCCCAAACTGACCAACAAATTATCCAGACAGGAAGCTCCCCGAGTAGGCTCATAGAGAACTTGCGGTAATCAACAGTCAACCTAATGTCACCATCTTTCTTTGGAACCAGAACCACAGGAGCAGCATAGGAAGACTCGCACTCTTCTATAGTTCCATCGGCTAAGAGTTTATCAATTTCTTTTCGCAATTGCTTTTTTCTTATTTCAGACATACGATACGGAGGTACAGAAATTGGAGTTTCATCTATGAGATTAATAGAATGCTCTGCAAAAGAAGTGGGCTGACTACTAGACTTAAACACATGCAAATTAGTTTGTAGTTATTTTTGAAGAACATCCTTTTATTTTGGGGTTAGGTCCTCCATTAGTTCTTGAAAAAAAATCTTGTGAGATTTTGGTCGCATCGGAGGATTCTATATTATTAATAGCGACATCATCAGAAATAAAGAAATATTTAATGTCAGGAGAATCACTATAAAACCAGGAATCATTGGGCATATCTAATGTTAGTTTCAAAAAAATTGTGCCAAGAAGTGTATTGCTGTGATGTTCTGGAATAGAAATGAGACAAATATGATGAATTCTATCTTCAAGCATTATTTGAACATCAAAGAAGTAGGCTTTGAATTGAGTACCTACTTTCACCATCAGCAAGAGTCACTTTCAGTTCTTTCTTTATATAAGATATATCATCTTCAAGAAGAATTTCACTCAATTTAGCACCAGCAATACTTGATTGTGCACCAGAATCAAGATCTCAGTATTTTCATCAGCTTGCGGACATGGAAAAAGTTCTCTATAAATCTGTTGCGGAGGTTTGAATTATCCGAAAGCATGATGCAAAGCATCAATAGCTTCATCAAATATATCTATTGAAGCATCTTGAGCATCTTCAATGTTTAAGCAGTCTTTGTATGACAGTGATAGCATCAATAAATGCTTTAACATCGGTATGACAATCGACCGTGACTTGCAAGCACAGTAAAGTCTGTTTTTTTTTAAAGATAAAAGTCAAAATGACATTATGTTGGCAATACAATGTAAAATTGTCAATGCTTTCAAATTTTTTATATAGAAAAGGCTTGTGATGCCAACATAGTTACTAAATTTTTGACTCGGGGAATTATCTTTAAAAAAAAACACACTTTACCTTGCAAGCAGAAAAATTTGCTGTACTTACTTACGTTTTGTACAGGAGCCTTTACCTCACTGCTGATTATCAACATTGACAGGTTTGAAGCATTTCAGGTGTCATTAAAATTTGTTGAACTTGAGCTCTTACAATGCCGCCAGCATCATCGCTACCACGCATTGTAACTTTTACTCGTTTTTTTCTGGACCCCATAAATAAAAATGACCAAAACACACCAATAACACCGATTTTACCAGTATCAAAATGAAATAATGTCTAATAAGCAATTAATAATGTCACAAACTGAACTAAAATAGTGTCGAGTTTACGAGAAAAACACTTCAAGACAGTCTGAAATGGAAATACACACTATTCTTAAAAGAACGCTACGTTGGGCGCCAATGTAGTGGGGATTGGGATCTTCCACGTTCTATATGGTGTTTCTTCTTTTGAACTATCTTCACAGTGTCTAAATTTCCAAGAAAACGGATGTGCAAGATATCAATTGAGCGACTACAGAATTAAAAATAATGTGACACACTTGACACAAGTTTAACACACATTGACCACACTTAACATTAACAAACCTGTACAAAGAAGACTGGTAAAAATAGGTAATAAAGGTAATTTTGTTACAGATTGAAATTGAACGCGTATATATGTAGTTTTCCAACATGCAAGTAGACAATAATAGAGGAACTCTGCATTTCAGTGAATCCCCAAGACCTATAAAACGTTACTAGGTACTAATTAATCTTATAGCAGTAATAGTTAACTAGCAACAGAAAGAGATGACGGAAATTTGTCGAAACTGAATAGAATAATTCATAGAGAGCTGAAGATTAGATTGAGTTCAATTCATTCGTCTGTATAATTGAATAAAGGACATTTAAATATAGGAATGAAGCTTACATTATGTACCGCGAAACTGCTGCCAGAGATTTCATAAGAATAAGAAATTGGTTTAATTTGACACCAGTTTATCAGAAGGTGAATAAACCAGTCCTAAAAGTGATAAAGACTTTTCTACACAATAATATACACACAACATTTGTCTTTAATTTGCCCTATTACTCATTGTGCCCTGATTAACGGTATATAGCCAAGAAAATCGAGAAGTGTAAATAAAAAATAATAATTTTGTACAAGTTTCCAGATATTAGGCAAACTTTTTTGGTGATATAACTAGCTGTCGATTCTTTAAATGTCTCACACCGAATATTATTTCTGTATAGTTAAAAAAAATTGATTATCTCTATGTTGAAATATATCCGGGCTAAAAAGTTTCTCAGGAAATTATTGAGAGCTTTAGGTACACGTAATACTTTAATATGAAGGCAGTAGAAAAGTTCAAAAATGCATCCACGGAACATAAAACTTTTATTAAAATCATTTCGAAGTGAAAATCTAATTTAACTTTCAGAGTAACTTTTTGACTGTTCTGCAGCGTCGAATTACTGATGATAGCTTTTTTCCATTTGCAGCTTCGAGAGTTGAAAGTAGCAAAAAGTTATGTGCAAAATTTTGAAGTGACCTCCTGAAAAAAAAAAAAAAAAAAAATTAAAACAAAAATCGGTTCCTTCTTCACTACCTTGCCAGCTAAATTCTCTGTGAAAGCTCATAAGAACTTTTTTATCTGGCTCAATTATTATGGACCCCGGCCTCCTGGGCCCTTAATCTTTGTCCTCAAATAGCCAACATCAGAAGTTTGTATGTGCCAATGGGGAATCGTTTTAGTTGATGTATTTTTTTTACCTACTTAGTCAGGAAGTTGAGATTTTAGCACGAGTGCAATTTGCAATGAAAACAGGCATGCGTGAAAAATTATTCAGTCAATTTGAAGGCTCGAGTCGTTATTATGCCTGATAAACTTTTTATGAAAGAATGGTTTAATTTATCAATCAAGTGTTAATTCATTTTTTGTTTTGTTTCAGGTATGTGTCAACTTATCATTCCTTAGTGTGAAATGGAACGTTAAATCTGGAAAATTTAGTAAGTAAGTAAATTAAAAACAAACCCAATTAACGTTAAGCCATCATAAATCCATTTAAAATCGACTCTTTCTCTCTTTTGAAACGATCTTTCAAGTCGTTAACTTTAAAACCCATATACGAACTGGAAATTAAATTCTCGTTTGGCTGGAAACTGCCAAGCCATATCATCACGATTTTCCGTCTGTTAATTGCTGATTTAATTTAATTTCAGCTCTTTCGAAGTGGCACATTTTATTCCTATGAAATTCGAAATTACATTAGAATTTGGGATTTTTATTGGACAGTGTTTGATTTTAAACATTCTATTTTTCTGGGACGTTAAAAAACAATGAATAAATCAAGGACATTTTGATATCCACGGGCTCAGTTGAAATCGCGTTTTAAATTGAGTGCGTAATCTTGCAATCATAGTAAAATCGTTTTATTTGTTCCAGCCAGATTTTATTGAAAGTGAAAAAAAAAGTTAGTGCAACCTGTTATAATTTTGACGTGATTTCGATTGAATCCAGACTATTTGGACGAATATAATAATAATAATAATAATAGTAATAATAATAATAATAATAATAATAATAATAATAATAATAATAATAATAAACGTCTTTATTCAGGAAAAATAAATATGTACAAAAGAGAGTACACACTATATGGCAGGAATGGCGAGATTTAACTAAAGTTATTCTTACACCTAACCATTTCCAGCCACACAATATGCCAAAAAATTGAAAAATGCATACATTACCTATAATCAAAGCAGAGAAAAAAAATATATATATATTTACATATAAAGGGTGTCCCAACAAGAACTTGAATTTTAGATCACAAAAAAAAACATAGTATTTGAAAGAAATTATCCAAATAGTTTATTGAACGTTTAAGCGTAAAGAATGACAATTAAACATGAAACAAAATGTCCGTCAGATGGCCGCCACGGCTCTGTTGGCACTTGTATACGCGTTTAATGAAATTTATGAAGACTTTTTCCAACATAACCGGCTGGATTTCACGAACATTGCGCTCGATTTTTTCCTTGAGTTGTCGAATCGTCTAAGGGTGGCTCATAATTATAGACCTTACTTTTTAAATACCCCCAGAGGAAATAGTCCAAGGGCGTCAAATCGCAACTTCTCGGCGGCTAGTTTTGGTCTCCAAATCGAGAGATGACACGACCTGTGAACTTTGTTTGCAATAACGCCATTGTTTCGCGTGCAGTGTGGCAGGTCGCGCCGTCTTGCTGAAACCACAAGTCATTCACGTCCATCCCATTCAATTCTCGCCAAAGAAAGTCTCTCATCATGCTACGGTAGCGAGCACCATCGACAGTCACGGAGACACCTTCATCATTTTGAAAAAAAATACGGTCCCATGATCCCTCCTGCCCAGATGGCGCACCAAACTGTTACTTTTTCAGGATGCATTGAAAGTTCGTGCACAACATGTGGATTTTCTTCCCCCCAAATCCGACAATTCTGTTTATTCACAAACCCATTAAGGTGGAAGTGCGCCTCATCGCTAAAGATTATTTTTTTCTGGAATGCATCGTCAACTTCATGTTGTTCCAATATCCAGTTAGCAAAGTTTCTGCGCTGTCTATGATCAGGTGGCTTCAGCTCTTGTGTCAACTGTATCTTGTAGGCATGAAGATGCAAATCCTTTGTCAAAATTCGTTGCAGCTTAGTGCGACTGATGTTTAATTACTGGCCGCGATGCCGGATGGAAGTGCTTGGATGTTCGGTAACACTGGCTCTCTCGGCAGACCTTCCATCAGGACGACGCGTAACACTTGTCTCGTCTTTCAGTGTAAATGTCCGCTCAAATTTGTTGATCAAATTTTTAACCGTGGTTCGCGACGGACGATTATGTACGCCGAAATGTTCACGTAATCTGCGCATTGTTATTGTAAAATTTTCTCCATTTCTTTAATAAGTTTTTACGATTAATAGACGTTCCTCAAGAGTGTAACGCGGCATTTTAATAAATGTCAATGTTTTTACCGAACACATGTCCAATATGGCCGACTTGACGTTTGACAGACAGAAATGGCGCGCGAATTAAAATTCAAGTTCTTGTTGGGACACCCTTTATATGCAGAGTATCTTGACCGTAGAATGTATAAACAATGGGAGTTTCTTGGGGTATCGGTCGCAGTGAAGGGCTAAGGAAGAAAACTCTCTTTTTCCACTAAGCCGAGTTTTCGGCAATTATTTATTGCCTTCTTCAGGGCTACAACAATATATAAGTCTTATTATGTTTAACAATCAAAACTATGATTAGGACATAAAGATTATAATATAACTTACTTGCAAAGTGAGAATTTTCATTAGAAAAGCTTTCAAATTGCCGGAAAATTGTTATTAGTTATTACTATCAAACTAAACAGTATATGTTTTGATTATTGTATACCAATTATTTTTCCATATTTTTAATAGTATATTACAATCCGAGACGGGAAATGCTTCATTGCTGATCGAGAGGTTATATAGTTTATCGAGACGCGTAGCGTCGAGATAAACTGAACCTCGAGACAGCAATGAAGTTTCCCGTCGAGGTTTGTATACTATTTCTTGAAAAAAAAAAAAATAAATTCGTGACAACCAAATAAATGAGGTCGGGAAATGAGGATGGGGAATGAGGACGGGAAATATTTCCCTGCTCCATTTTCCGTCTGTGGACGGGAAATGAGGACGGAAAAAATTTCGCGTCTTCATTTCCCGCCCTGGGACAGGTAATGGACCAGGAAAATGAAAAGACAGAAATGTGACATTTTCAAATCTTTGAAAAGTCAGTAATGACAACATTTCATATATGGTTAAAAATAAACATTTTATATACTGTTTAGTTTGATAGTAATAACTAATAACAATTTTCCGGCAATTTGAAAGCTTTTCTAATGAAAATTCTCACTTTGCAAGTAAGTTATATTATAATCTTTATGTCATACCAATACATTATTGTGATTTTATACCTTAGATACCATCTACATAATTCATTACTTTATGCCCGTGCGGGCATAAAGTACAAATTATGGCCCGCGCGGGCATAAAGACGCAAAAAACAGTTTTCAATTAACTTATTCTTTATTAACAAAATATAAATTTACGCTGATAAACATATCATTTTTGTCAAAAAATTATGATGTTTGCACACTGATGACAATTTGCGAAGTGACACTTTTTTGACACTTTATTCACAACCAACTGGTATGACATAAAAGTTTGTATGCACCACGGGTACTAATAGATATATACCCTCGGGCGACTTACGAACCCTCGGGCCAGAGGCCCTCGGCTTTGTAAGACTGTCGCCCTCAGGGCATAATCATCTACTTAGTACCCTTGATACATAAATAACTATTATGTCCTAATCATAGCTTTGATTGTTAAACATAATAAGACTTATATATTGTTGTAGCCCTGAAGAAGGCAATAAATAATTGCCGAAAGCTCGGCTTAGTGGAAAAAGAGAGTTTTCTTTCTTAGCCCTTCACAGCGACCGATACCCCAAGAAACTCCCATTGTTTTAACATATATATATATATATATATATATATATATATATATATATATATATACATAAAAAAAGGCTGAATCTAAGCTAATCAGGTACATTTTGTGTTGAAAGAAAGTAATTCCTATAGTTGGACCTTAAAGATCCGAAATTACATAGCTTGAGTTCGTTACTTAAAGTATTAAAATTGGTCACAGCCACATACGTAAAAGATCTCTGAAAAACAGCAGACCTATGCTGTGGCATAGTTAAGTGATTTCGATGCCTTATGTTACGATTGTGTATGACCTCTCGGAAAATTAATTATATATTATCCTATAAAAGCTGGATATTCATTAAAGAATTTTAATTGAACAAGCCAAACGCGCAAAAATGAAGCGAGCTAAAGCTCTTCGAGCAATAGACATTTAACGACACTGATAATGCTTAGCATGCTCTGTTCGGAAGAATTATGCTCGGGGACAGGTTGGTATTGAATAGGCGAATTCGGTGGTGCGCGCTCGGCACGTTCGTTTCGTTCGGACCAAAATGCACCTGATAGGTGGGTATTTATTAGAGCAGTTCCGTTCGGACGAGCCGAACGAGACGAGCGCGCACCACCGAATTCGTATAGTCAATACTTGTCTCCGAGCATAATTTTTTCGAACACAACAAATTTTATTGGTGGTCTGTCGATAAATGTTCGTTGTTGAAAAGAGATTTAGTTCGCTTCGTTCGTGCGCGTTTCGCTCGTTCGGCAAACGTGGGAATGATTTATTTGTAATTAAATACCTGAATATTAGTTTATTACAAATTAGCTAATACTGTCGAGAGATTTTATAGTAGCGTCGAGATAAACCTGTGGAAAAACTATATCTAAAGACAGTAATTGAATTTCCTGTCGAGCATAGTATATACAATTTTATTTTTAACTATAATTTTTGCCAATTTAAATTAGAAATGAAATTGAATGTGAACGTAGGTTCATGCTATTTGCTTAAATTTTATGTAATTTTCATCAATTTTGGAAAAAACGTCACAATACCTGCCACATAAATATAATGAAATGAGGACGGGAAGTGAGGACGGGAAATGAGGGCGGGAAGTGGAGCGGGGAAATGAGAAGACAGTAAAGTGACATTTTCAAATTTTTCAAAATTCTGTAATGTCAACATTACATATATGCTTGAATGAATGAATGAAATGAATGAATTAGGGGTATTGTTACACTGCGACCTGCATGGATCTATTGTGCCCCCCTTCTAGGTGCTTCGGTTGATATCATACTAACTCAAAGCACCTCATCCAGATTTAGAGATTTTATGGACCTAAGTAAGCTGGATGGTCCTATGGATGGAATTTACTCCCGTCCAATGATGCAGCATCCGAGGCAGGGAATTCGTTTGTTCACAATTGCCTCACACTCCGTGAGCAGGTGTTCTGGGTCCTTATTCTTGATACAGGGGAGCAGCGTTCCCATGAGAACGAGTGTTTTTTCTTTGTTCCTTATATTGTCATTTGCATATCATTGAAAAAGACGGAACACTCGTTCTCCTGGAATCGCTGTTTTCCTGTTTCAAGAATAAGGACCCTCGAGTTTCCTTCCCTCCCTCACAGAAGCGGCAGCTGTCTTCATTTCCAATTCTAATACTCTCAAGCAAGGTGCCCTCTTAATCGGCTATGGCCCGTGATAGACTGTGAGAAGGGGACTGTGTAGTGGAGTCATTTTTTTTTGTCTGGCATTTTGAGGGCTGAATGTGGCTAGTTAGTTGATGAGAATTTGAGTGATTTTAATGCCTGCACCCCGTTCGAAAATTTGCAGAAGAAAAAAATTGATTTACATGAAGATTTTTTTTTTAATGATCTATAATTTTCTGGCTTTTAAATAAAAGAATGACATTGATAAATAATTCACCCATAAAAAATACCAGATGCTTTTCAATAGCTGAAAAAGTGGGGATGGATGTCAACTTCCATGAGAAAAGAAAAGAACCTTTCGCGTTTACTTTTTGTCTGGCAATCGAGAGAAAAAAAGGTTTAGTTCTGAAAATAACGCTGAAAAATCGCCAGACGGTAATCATAGTTCGAAATCGAGTTTTCCGGCGAAACATTCTGTGGACATTTCGAAAAGGAAGCAGGCATGAAAACCACTTATATTCTCATCAGCTAACTAGCCACATTCAGCACTCAAAATGCCAGACAAAAAAAAAAAATGACTCCACTAAACAGGCCCTATCTCAGGGTCCATGAGGAATCCAGCGAGAATGCGAAGATTGTTTTCACTCAGTGATATAGGTACTTTTGATCTCCCTTAGTGAGGGGGCCCAAGAAACATTTTCAATTGCATTAAGCCTGGAAGCTGTTCCCAGAGGCTGGTCCATTTGGTTCCCTCTTCCTTTCTGAGCGCTCTCTTATAGGTGTGCGTCCCGATGCCACAGAAAGGCTCTGGTCCTGAAAGAGGAGTTTGTGCTCCCAATTTCGCCCATTGGTCCGCCTTTTCATTACATGCGATTCCTGCGTGTCCCGGCATCCACTGGAGGGATAGTTCGTTATTTTTGCCCAGTTTGTTTAACTTGTCCAGGCATTCCCAAACCATTCTGGAGCTGATTGTATGTGAGCTCAGCGCTCTGATGGCTGCTTGACTGCCCGAGGATATGATAATCTCTTTCTTTTTGTAGTTTCTATCAAGATTGAACTCAGAACATTTACTTATAGCGTTTATTTTCGCCTGAAATATTTCTGGGTATTTTCCCATTGCTTCGGAGAACTTGATTCCAGGCCTAAGTATTCCGGCTCCGGTCCCTCGTTCAGTTCTTGACCCACCATTTTACGGCTTTCTGCTGCATTGTGAGAATGGTTGCGGTGTTTTCTTTCCATTCTTTCTTGCTTCTTATGACTGCTCTGAAGCGTTTCTCAAAATTTGCAATGCGTGCAAACATAGCCCAGGTTGTTCAGTATTTCTAGTAGTTTATCCACCACTAAACTCCACATCAGAGGTGAGCATATTCCGCCCTGGGGAGTGCCTCGAGTGATGCTCAGGTTGATATTCTCCTTGCTTATTGAGGTCTCTGCTGTCCTCTTGGCAAGCACCTTACGTAAGTGCTCTCTGAATGGCCACATGTGTGTGTTGTCAAAAGCACCAGCGATATCTAGGAAGGCGCATAGTGCGACTTCTTTCTCATTCAGAGTTTCTTGTATCATGCTCGTCAGTTGGAAAAAAGCTGTCTCAGTGGACCTGCCTGCTCTGTAGGTGAGCTGACATGGGTTCAAAGGCCACCTTTCCAAGGTAGTGGATTTGATATAATTATCTACTGCTTTTTCCATCGTCTCTAGAAGGAACGATGTGAGGCTTATTGGTCTGCAGGATTTGGGGTGTGTCGTCTGTCCCATCCTTGCTACCTACCTTTGGGATGAAAGTGACTTTCGCCTTTCTCCATATTTGAGGTATATATCCCATGGCCATAATGCTTCTGGTTATATCTACAAGGTGCGGCATGATCTCTTTTTTTCCTCTTTGTGCTGGAAAGATCTCATCTACTCCCGGGAATTTGAGAGGCTCGAATGTGTTCAATGCCCATTCAAGCCGCTCATTAGTGAGTATTGTTTTTGCAGTTTCACAGTCCTCCCCAGTGGGCCGTCTGGGGTTCTCTTTCCTCACTTCTTTTTGTTGGCCTATTACCTGGGAAGTGTTTGTTCAAAAGAAGGAGCGCTCGCCTTCCGTGTAGGTACCATCTGGCTTTATCAGAGCCATTATCGAATGTTTTCCCTCTTTGGCTATTGCTTTGTGCAGTCTAGCGGCAACTGGAGTCGAGGTGATGTTTTCACAGAAAGACCTAAAGTTGTTTCTTTTTGCCTTCCTGATTTCTTTGTTATACTTTGTGGGAGCCTCTGTGTAGCCCTGCCACTTCCCAGTCTTCCTTGCTGTGTTAAATGGACACCGAGCTTGAGTCCGGAGGCGTGCCAGGTTTGCATTCCACCATGGAGCTTCATTCGAGTGGCTTTTCGAATCCGTGGGGCAGAGAGTCAAATGCCTCTATTACTGCCTGGTTGGCGCGCTCTACTTTCTCTTCCAGTTCTAGGTCATGACCTTTTCTTCCCGGGTTGATTACTTTGAGATTTTCTTCCAGATTGGCTCTGTACAATTTGCTCTCATAGGTTTCTCTTGAGTCTTGCTTTGGAGGTGCTTACTTCTAAGCTAAACTCTATAATTCTGTGATCAGATAGGGAGGGTTCAGACGAAACCCGCCATTTTTCACGTAGTTCGTTATTTCAGAACTACCAAATGTTACATTTAATACTGCCTCCCTTGGCCTTGTTACAAAAGTAGGTGCATTCCCTTTATTGTAAATGTCAAAGTTCATTTCAAGTAAGAATTCTAAAAGGTATTCATCCCTGGTGTTGGTGTTTGAGCTCCCCCAGAAGTTGTGTTGTGCATTAGCGTCGCATCCCAATAGGAGTGGCATATTTTCCCCCTACAGTGGTGTGCTAGCTCCTGCAGCTTCGCCGCTGGTGTGCGTGGTACATCCCCAGCGAAGTATGCGGATTCTATCATAATGGACCACTGTCTGCCCAAGTGGTGGAAATTCATCATGATTGGTACTAAATCCCTTGTCATATATTCTGAAACACAAGTATAATTAATATGTCTCTTGATTACTATGCAGGCTCTGGGCGTTTCGTGTCTATACCTTTACCTTTGAGTTTTTGTTGGTCAGTCCTTTTACCTACCCCCTGTATACCGACGGTTCTTCGATCAGCGCAAGATCCACAAGCCCTTGCCCAACCAATCTCGCAATCACAGCAGAGGATCCTCTAGCGTGATGGAGGTTGATCTGGGCTACCCTGGTAGCTGTATTGTCCATGGGTTACTTAGGACGTAGGCGAAGTGGCTTTGCTCTCGCTCTTGGCGATGTCTGTCTCGTCCTTTAATAGCTCGTCCTCTTCCTCTGTGGAAAGTTTGTTCTCTGAGCTCTCAGCCTTGGTATTACTTGGCTTGAGCTCAGTTACCTCCTGTTTGGATACCTCTTTCTGTTCAGGGGAATTAGTGATTCCGGAAGTTGAGGTTGACTCTTGCTGAGGAACTGGTGGCTCTATGTCTATCTTTTCCTCTGGCTTAGCTCCTTTCTCATCTTTCCTCAAGCCGTGCACCGTGACGGGCCTAAACCTGTAGTGCATAGAATGGTTCTGCGCCACGATTACTTCGCTCGACCTGGTGTCTATGCTCGGGGTGAGCAGCTGTCCATGTGAATGCTCCTTTGAGCTGATCACCTTCAATGCCTCTATCTTGAGGTCGGCATTTTGGGTCTTTAGGAGCTTCTTACCCTTTGCTCCTGGGAAGAAAGACGGTTATGGTGTGTGCTTTTGGGATGTTTTCTCCCGTACACACAGTTAACCTCGGCCCCTTCTATTCTTTTAGTCGGGGTTCAGATTCCCTCAGCCAGCCGACTGTCTGCTCGTTTTCCCAGTCAACCATTATTAACCTGAAATTGATTCATGCGAACTTCAGGTTCACCACTGTACTGGTGAACACTTCTTCCACTAGAGCACTCTCTAGGCCTGTCAGTTGTTCCGCGGTTAGCGTGACCTCGGGGTATTCCCTTGGTACAATTCCCATTCGGACGCTTTTCACTGCAACCGCGTAGCTGCTGCGGTTGAGGTGGGTTTAGTAGGATAAACTTTCCTCCTCTTACTGGTTGGCCTCTGAGGGGGTGTGATGTTCTCACTTCCCATCTTGCTCTCTTTGCGGTCCTCCACTTTGGACGAAGATGAGGATGCAGGGTTCAGCATTTCTGGCTTTATCCTCTCTTATTGCTCTTTATCTACACTTTCCCTGGCTGCCTTAGGTGTCATGCCCTGTGCCAGGTACCTGAGGTACTTCTTTGTGCCGGCCCCGCTTAGGCTCTTCCTTCGCGGGTCGCCCCCCTTTCGGTCGGCCTTCGGGGTTTTTCCGAAGTACTGCCGTCTGCCTTTTGCCCCTTGACTGAGGTGAGGTGTCTTTTCTCTTTTTGCTTCCGGTCCTAGCATGTGAACTTTCAGCAGTGTATTCCTGCCTGTTTTTATTTTTGTTCTTACCCATAAAATTCCCACGAGTAGCTAGGGAAATAAACGGTCCACTCTTACAGAGCCCCGCGTGTAGGAGTGAGGGGTGGTTACGATGGGGTTCCTCCGGTGCCCATTAAACATACAGGGTGTCAATTTGAAAACTTCCCACCCCTTTTATCTCGGAGTAGAAAAATTTTCGAAAAAATCCCTGAAACACGTCAACTATAATTTGAAGGGGGATGAGTTTTTATGCAAAATTCACCTTCCCTCTTTCAACCCCCAGAGCCACCCCTTAGAAAATTTTAAATGGGAAGGGGGGTCAAGTGATACATCATTTTGCAGGGTTTTTAATTCCATTCATTTTGGTACTAAATTTCAGTCCCTAAGTTCAATTGGTTTAGAAATATTGACAGTTGAAAATTGACTTTTTTGCTACTTTGACAGCCTGTAAAACCTAAACGGTTAATTTTATAGGAAAACCGATCTTACATTCTTATCTTAGATTTTCATAAACTATCATTTGATACCATTTTTGAATTTAACTGGAGATTAAATTTTCAACCGGACTTTTTAATCGTGGATTAAATTCGAAGTTGCTGTCAAATGATAGTTTATAAAAATTTAAGACAAGAATGTAAGATCGGTTTTCCTTTAAAATTAACCGTTTAGGTTTTACAGCCTATCAAAGTTGCAAAAAAGTCAATTTTCAACTGTCAATATTTCCAAAACAGTTGAACTTAGGGATTAAAATTTTGTACCAAAATATTTGGAATCAAAAACCCTCCAAAATAATAATAATAATAATAATAATAATATAAATTTATTATTTTTCTCAATCACAATTATAATGTACAGCTGAAATAGATATTTAAAATTATTGAATGAAAAAAATAAAAGGCCATGTCATTGCAGACATCTGGTATGAGACCAGATACTGTTTAGGCCTAATGATGTATCACTTGACCCCCCTTCCCGTTTAAAATTTTCTAGGGGGTGGCTCTGGGGGCTGGGGGGTTGAAAGAGGGAAGGTGAATTTTGCATAAAAACTCATCAGCCTTCATATTATAGTTGACGTTTTTCAGGGATTTTTTCGAAAACTTTTCTATCTATAGGGGTGGGAAGTTTTCAAATTGACACCCTATTGTTAAAAATAAATTACTTTATTTTACTTTTTTTGAAAATGCTCTAATAAATACCCACCTTAAAAGTACTTTCGTCAACTTTTTCGTCGAGACTGCATTCATCATCATAGAATTTGGGAAAATAGAAGTTCTCTTTCGGATATTTTGTTCTAAATATTGGTTGAAAAAGTTTGGCATCTCTGTTTTCAATCATTCCTTTCTGTGTAATGGATAAATACTGGATGTTAGCTCGATGACTTTTTCGATCAATATCGTCGACACAAATAAGTCATTGTTCATCGAGGCCACCCCAAAAACTGCCTATCCACGAAATCGATAGCTAATTTTTTGTTTAAAAACGTTTAGCCACCATTAATATGGATAGCAATATACAAGTGATTGAATATACCGATTGGTTTATGTTTTGCGAAAGGTATCCGTTTTCCTTTTTTTATGTATAAGAAACTAGCTTTGTCCCGCGGTTCTACCCGCCGTTAAATTATATAAGAAATCGGACTATCTATAAATAAATTTAGAGTAGGTACTTCATTATAGACAATAATTTCAAACAACAATATATCTAAAAACAACATAGATATAAGCTCAAACAAATTCGTTGTTTTCGTCGGGCAGCTGCCCTGGATTTTTGCATCTTTCGCTTTACCACAACCCTCTTTACGTATCCAGCGATGAACAAACATGTGGCAACCCTGCATCATCAATGACTTGGTGGTATGACCGTCGCGTGTTGCGTCGCGTCCTTGCAATTTAATTTGGCAGTTTAACAAGGATTATGGATAAAAAATTTAAAAAAATTCAATGTAAATGTTTTATTTATAGTAAAAAAGTACTTTTTATTGAGGCCCAGTTCGAGGGCAAGTTCTAGCAACATCTTTACAAAACAGAAAAAAATCTAAATCATCGAGTAATCGTCTAACTACTTATACAAAGAAGCAGAAACATACTCCTAGGTAGGTCCTATATGAATTTAAATTTAAACAGATGTGGTTGGATACCAAATTATACTTATTATAGTGGTAGATAATCATCTTTGTGAATAATGGCTGTTTCCAAAAAGTGTAAAGCACAAGCAACAGAATATTTTGATGGTGTCCAGTTATCCCTAAGGATTATTTTTAACCATTTTTGTCTTAAATCACCATCATTTGGAAATTTAAAGGAAGAAACAGCCGTCTTACCTTGTTTTAGGGTACTCTCATAATTGGATTTGCATCAATTGCATCCCGGGACACACCACGTTTTCGTTCATCGATCGATTTCTACTATTTTTGTGTGTGGAATTATTTCTCAATTTATTTACATTTAATACTGAGGAAAACTACCTACTTGAAATATTATTTCTTCAAATCTTAACTTTTTAAAAGCGTTTCCTATAAAAAGCAAATGGTAATTATTGCAACCATGTATGCGCTGTCAAGTAGGGGCAAACGTAGAGGCGCCAAGGAAAAAGCGTGCGAAGGGTAGGTAGAAGAGAATAAGCGACTAGACTAGAGAGAAGACGCTTGTCTGCCATTGTTCATTACTCAATTTTTATTTCCATTTTGTATTGAACTGATTGTTCAATACAATTTGTGATTAGTTTGTGTGTCATAAAGGAGCATTCACAGGTCAGTTGATTAATTGTTATTTTGTTTTCGAGAGTTCAATTTATACGAATATTATTTTTTAATTTTTATGTTTTTTTGTTTGTTTATAACATTTTTTATAGCATGTGCATTGTTCATGTATTTAACAAAAATCGTTTCATGCTGTAAACAACTCAGATAAAAAAAGTAAAGTAAAACCAAAGAAATTATGTACTGTCTTTTGTGCTGGGATTTTAATTTTTGGGTTCAGGGCCTTGTTGAATTTGCTAACATTCTCCTACCCTGACGAGCGAATATCCTAGCAAACAAATTGAAAAAACAATCTAGAGATATTGGCTCTATAGCTGAGTAGTCTCCCGTAACCAGGGACCTCAGTACCTGTCGGCAGATGAGGCTAACTACCCAAAAACTCTTCAGTATTGAATATAGGTAGTGTTAATTGAATGTAGTGTGTGGAATTAAAATTTTAGCACAAGGACAAAGGACAGTACCTAATTTCAACTTTCATTGACTCGCAATTTTTATTAAAATGACACAGTATGTTTTGATTTTCGAGGAATATTCGATCGAGGGTTTCCCTGCCGTTCTCATTCCCCTCGAGAATTCCAGGTCGAGAACGGTACGATTTACTTTAATTATAAAGTAGACGTTTCACAAATTTTTCGTTTATTTTACATATCACAACTTCCCTTAAATTTCCCTAATATTTGGTATTGTCGGGCGCATGTCAAGTAAGTTAAATTGAATAAGTTTCCACAACGTACGTTCTATTTGTTTTTCATTTCGTTTTTCACACCGTTCAATCTTGCTGAACGAACCCGGGTATGTTATACGACAATACTTTCTGCATTTGCATAGCATTTGATGCATTCTGAATTTCATTTGACGCTTTCTGAAATTCATTTGATGTTTTCCTAATTACATTCGAGAAATCTGAATTACATTTGATGCTTTCTGAATGACTGTTGGAAACGGTGTAGTTGCCTATCTGCTCGTGATGCTTTCTAATTCAAAGAGTTCAAACGACAGTAATAAATAATAAATTTTTCAATAAAACTATTCTATTACAAATGGATGTAGGGCACTAAGAAGATTAGCCTAGTTTTTAGCGATGAATAATTTCCCTATCACCTTTTACAATCATACCCAATTACCAATTTATCTTTAATTGGATAGTGGACAGTTATTATTGATAATTACAGATTCGAATAATGCAATCCAGTGATTCATTCAATGGTGCAATGACTGCAATAATCAGGGCGAACGAGAATGCTTGTAGATTTATTTGTTGTCATTTATCCAAATTTTCATTTACATTAATACTCATCGGGCTCGAAAAAGTCGATACTTATTCCCAGCTTCGATAAAAGTAACAAATGTATCAGGTGTACCAAACGGTGTTTTATTTTCAATTTTAATGACCAGAAACACGAAAAAATTGTTTTTGAAAAATTTGCGACCGCCAAATCATTCCGCTAAACCAAATAAACAATGCTGTTTGTCGGTGGCTTCCAGGGGAGAGGGAAAAAAGAACAAAAAAGCCGCATCGAATAATTTGATATCGTGCTGGAAACTTTAATAAATGCCAGACTGGAGTTTGGTTTGAGTTGGATTTTTTTTTTGTATTTGGGGTTGCTGGGAAAATAGACTCTGATGATGGATGATGCTTCGCACTGGAGTTAATTGTTTATTAACCTGCCATTATCAATATATTTTTTGTGTTTTTTTTTTGAAATAGATACAGTCCAGTTTGCTTTTTTGATTAGAATTTTGCCAACCTAACCCAATTTGAACCTTTTTTTGACACGGTGTTATTCGGGCTTGCATTATCTCATTTATTATTAACAACTTCCCATAATATATAGCTTTCAATAAGGTAGATTCTTAAAACTGAGAGACGAAACAAGAATATTGTGTGAATATGGGTAAGTAATTTTTACCAATAAAGCCATTCTAGTGAATGAGCCTTGAAAATTCTTTTAACACCATCGACTAAACAAAAAATTCCAAAGTGGTTTTTACCTCATTCCCAATTACAGATAATTGCTTTAAATCAATCAAGATAGGTAGTATTCGATCTTGTAGTTAGTAAAAAAGCAGCCTTATATTGGTGCCTCGAACGGTAAAGTTCAATGTCGTTTGAGATATTGCCTGCTAAACGGAAAAAAAAAACTGTGAGATGCGACGCTATAGATAAATACCGATAATTCTTGGTAAAGATCTTGATGGATTTGCACCAACTTCATGCAAATATTTCACTATGCAATTATCCTACTTTGATTTAAATGGCACCACGCTTCACTTAACAAGCGGTCGTACCTGGATTTGCATGGCTGAACTACTGAACACTTGAACCAAGACTAAGTAGTATTTTTTTCGAAATTTTTGCTCTATTTATAACGGATTCTGTCATTTCCTTGGTATCACTTCTCGCGATTAATCTATACGCTTGAATTACCATTTTATCAAAAATCATTTCACACACGTCTGTAATTCACTCGCAAAATAGTTAAAATGTTGCCAGGGGAAGTTTTATTATTAACTTCTCGAATGCGGTAAAGCGTGGCATCCTAATATGCATTCTCGCGCTGGATGAAGCCCTTTTAAAAAATTACCGCAGCCAGTTGTTCGCGTAGCCAAGAGCCCGGAAAGAAAAACGACTAAACTAGCAATATTTTTCTCATGCCAAAAGATATTTTAAAATGTGCAATTTTGTATATAATGCATAGCGACGCTATATGCGCTGCCGAGCGCTTATTATTAATACTGGGTTATATTAGCGAATGCATCTGGGAATCTTTTGATAGGGTGGTTTTAAATATTCGAAGCGGAAATTAGTGAATTATTGGAAGAGAAAGAGGAAACAGAAATACTCTAACTTCTTCTCTCAAATTTCTATGGCCCCTTGTCCATTAACAACAGTCAGCCAGTTGCTAGTAGACCCACAGTTTATAGTGGAATCCAAATCACTTTTTTTGCTTTTCAGGCACTTATTTTACTGAAGCGAATACACTACCCACAGCGCTGCCTGTTTGGCTAAATATTTCTCTGGTCTTCTTCTTTCGGTACCGTGCCTGTCTTCAGGCGTGGGTTATCCATGACAATCTGGTCAAATTGCTCTCTATCTGTCGCTACTCGGAATAGTTGTTCCACTCCCAGTCCGGTCCAATTTCTAATGTTTCATAGCTATGACAGTTTTTTACGATCTATCCATCTTCTGCTCTCAACTAATCCTCGTTATCACATCTTCGTCGCACGTAGCTTCACTGTTTAGCCAGCTGCCCAAGTATTTGAAATGTGGAACTAGCTCAATGTTGTGTACCTGCCAATATTGTGTTCACATTTGGTGTAAGTTCTATTGAGAAGTATCTTTAGGAGTATTTTTAAAGTGTGACTCATTGGACTAAATAGTCTGGAGTCATTACACCTATTAGCTTTGTTCGGCTTGAGTAAGGCGATAAAGATCGATTTTTGCCAGTCGTCGGGAAGTTTCCCAGTTTAGTAAACCTGGTTGAACAATACCGTCAAAATAGATATGCCTTTGTCATCGAGTAGTTTTATTAGTTCTATAGGAATTTCATCGTGTCCTGGATTTTTTCTTGCTTTTGACTGGATAATTGTCTTTTGAACTTTGGATTTTGGAATGCTTGGACCATGCTCTGTCATATAATCAGTCAACAGATTCTCTGGTGTTTCGCGAGTCTTGTCCTCGAACAATTGTTGAATATACTGCTGCCATTCATTACCCTGATCTTCCTTTGTTAACAGTGCCTTTCCAACATCGTTATACAGCACTGTTGTGGTTTTCTTTTTGTATATGCTAGAAAGTTATTTCACCTTTAAATGTAAGTTAAAGTCATCGTGTATGGTCTCAAGCTGCTCTATTTCCTTGCAGGATTCCCGGAGCCACACTTCCTTTGCTTCCCTAATTTTTTTGCGTATTATCTGATGTATTCTCTTGTACTCACTATGATTGTTGTTTTTGTGTTTTCGTCTCTCCTTCATAAGGTTCAATATTTCCTGCGTCATCCATTCGTTTTGCCCTTTGGTTTTAACAGCTGCTGAACTCTTTCATTTCTCAAAGAAGCTTTGAGATATCGGCAATTTTCTTCGACACTTTTGTTATCAAGTGGAAGTGATATAGTATGTTTATTTCCATGTATTTCCTTGATTAGTTCTTTGATGGTTTCGGGGTTCTTTAGTATAGGTTGTTGTATTTTTGAGGTCTTTGATGGTTGTTTCTTTTTTTTTTAATTTTACGCCTATTACTGGACAGAGCAAATTATGATCAGAGTTCACGTCAGCTCCAAGATAGGTTTTTGTTTACTTATTGCAATTCCGGAATCGTATTACGTGGCAAAACGGACACTGCCACTTTGTTACCCGCAAAACGCGAGGGAGAAGTAAATAATGAACTGACTGAAGTGAACGGGTAACTAAGACAAAAAAAAGTAAAAAGAGAAAGAAAAGGTTGGTTGGTGGCTGAACTCTAGAAATGTGATTTCGTATAAAGGGTTGCCGACTAGCTTCCAATGCGGAGAGGGGTGTGGGTCAATTAAATAACTAAATATAGAGCGCCACCTGCTTTTTCCCTGTAGTACACGAAATCAACCGATATAACGAAAGCAGGAAACTTCTACGGACCTATAGCAGCACAACCTGAAAAATAAACGTAAACAAGAAGGGAGGACAAAAGTGAAACGCTTTGCTACAATCAGGTACGGGTTTTAATTAGAACCAGAACAAGACAGGTTTGATCCCAGAGCAGCTTCGGAGTGGGTTTTCCGACCGCCCTAGAACACTGAAAATTATTTACACTTGAACCAGAACAAGAAAAGAAATCGTCTAGAAGTATCTAACCATATGTTCTTAAAATAGTATTTACAATAATGATTCATTACACTCAACTTGAGTCCCTAAATAAAGAAATAAAAAGTATAACAATTAACAGCAATAATACCTGAAATATAAATTAATAAATAAGCTTACTAAATGCAGTACCTTCGTAAATGGCCATTTAACCCCAGTGTACAAGTATTTCCTGTATTCAGTGCAGCATGTATTTATGGGATAGTTATAAGAGAAATATAGATCAATAATTAAAGTTGAAGTAACAATAAATAGCCTGAGGGGCAAATTTAATATTATGGAATAATATAGTGATGGTCTAGGTAAATACTTAAAATTGAAGTACCTAACAGTACATAACCTGAATGGTAAATTTCATATAATAAGGGTAATAATTAATTGAAACTGAAATAACAACATCTAATTTGAAGGGTAATTTAATATTGTAGTAGAACTGCGTTGTTGTGGTGATTCACTCCAACAAGGGGTTGGTAAGCTTTGATATTAAGGCAATACAACACACTTATCAAACCTGAGTAGTCCCTAATCTCTTGGGGAAACCTGACGGATGGAATTAATATCTTCCAGTGTTTCCGATGGTCTGGGACTGGATCACGGCCGCAACAAGAAGCCACTGGCCCTGGGCACTGAAGTTCAGTAACTAGGAGTCACTAAAGCTTCCAATGGTCTAGAGGAGGCTGAAGATTGGAGGTACTACTTGAAACACACAGTAAGCTCAACGTTTAACTCTTTACTCAAGTTAAGGACTAAGCGTGACGAACAAAAGGTGACGAATAAAGCGTAACGTCTAAAGGTGAAGATTAAAGGCCTGATACAAATGGACGTTATGAGACAGGGCGTGGAGCAATAGGTAGGTATGTCCAATATTCGGAATTTAACCATATAATTAACAGAAAATTATGCTTTTACATAGGCAATAGAGACACACAGAGAAGATTAATAAGAAAAACCACTTACCAAAATTACTTTGGCCTTTAGGAACAAACAATTGGTCACGTTGCTCTTTTTCGACTCACAAAAAAAATCCGCACAAGGCGATTGGGTGCTAAAATAACGGATTAGCCACCCTAGATCTATGAGCGAAAACTAGGTAACTCAGAAAATCGGCAAAATGTGCCTGAGGAATTTTCCCGAACACTTAATCGTGGAAAGTCCTCGACCTGAATGACCTCTGCTTGTCCCTGCAATGTCCTTTAAAAAGTCTCTGTCAAAACTCCAAGGTGGAAGGTACTGGGGAATTTTGATGGTAGTTGGGGCATGGGACTTATTCAAATTAAGTTAGTACCGGTCATTGATTCTATTTGGAGCGCTGTCAATCTAGACAATCTACTCGGATCAGACAATCAGCTGTTCTAATGTAAATATTGTAATTTTTATTCATTAATAAATTAACTGACTACTTATTGTAACCCTACTAAAAGGAAATCAATTCCATTATTAAACCTCTAACTTAATGATTCTGGAAAGAATGAAAAGTTTGATGAAAAGTTTGGCTACAACTATTGGATAGAAAACAGTGGCTTGGGGAAGGTATGCGATTCAGAGAGGTGAATAAGCTTATTTCCTTTTATTTTGGTGCGGGAAAAATCATCCCGTAACAATCGCCGGTTGATCAGGATGAACTCGATCTGATGTCTTACAATGTTGTTCTGTGTATGTTGGGGAGACGTCCATGTGTACAGTCTCCTGTATGGAAGATTGTACCACGTATTTGTAATCACGAATTCTTCTTCTTGGAAAAACTGTACAAGTCGTGTTTCTCTGTTGTATTCCTAGGCCATATTGCCGGTGACATCTTCTGTTATTTCTCTGTCCACTTTTGCATTCAAATGTCCCATAATTATAGTGATTTCGTGTTTTTTTTGTCGCCTTTCTTATGTCTTTAATTTGTAAGTAGAACTCTTCGATTTCATCATCATGGTAGGGGCATAGACCTGAATAATGTTCACATTTACAGGTCTCATCGACAGCTGTAGTAGCATTACTGGGTCTGACAAGGGTAGAAAGTTTCGTGCTGATCTGCTGAAGGATTTATTCAGTACTATAGCCACTCCGTTTCTATGAGTTGCATCTCTCGTTCCGGATGTGTGAACTGTATGAACTCCTGAGTCGAAATTGGTTGCATCCGGCCATCTTGTTTCACACACTCCTGGTATTTGTATGTCCATTCTTCACATTTCTAACAGTAAGTAATTCAATCTTCGCGCATCGTGAAGTTTTCGTAGGCTTACGATCTGAGAAGTAACATTTTGCAATTCAGGTGTCAATGTCATGGTAATTTTCCTGAGGAATCTTGAAGATCTTTAATACAGTGGTTTCCCATTACCTTCTGAATTCTTATACCGTTGATCATTTTGTTGGTTCAATTGCCTGCGGGGTCAATTTCTGGATCCCAGGGCAAAAGGCGTACCCTTCATTTGCCAGCTCTTCCACCTGGAGCTATTGGCCAGCAAGTGGTGACTGTTTATTCCGACACAGAAGTTTAAATTGTAGAAGGACAGCGACGACGAGAATAAAAAACATTACGACTCGACACGACACGACAAAAATCACAGATTTGCACACGATAAACAGTCATAAACAATTAAGAACGATCTAAAAATTCAATCGAGGAAATAAAAGATTCATAACAAGACGCTGTCAGAGAGTCAGGATTTCATTCAAATTCAATATTTCATATTGCACATTGTAAATAATAAATATGTTCTATTAAAAATTCGAAGTTAATGTTTTTGAGTTTAGGCGTTCATTGACTATGAGATAAGGAGAACTTTCTATCTTTTATGTTATTTAAATTTTAAAATAAAGTCCGTCGATTTTAATCTGATACTCCATAGGAATGTGAGCTGGTGGCTCCCTACGACAGAACGCCAATGGTCACCTGACATCACACCTGCTTTTCCCATATACTTCACCCCTTCACCCCCTCGCTCCTCATACGGAAAGTGTCAGATAAATCTCATCAGATTGTAACCTAACTTTATGTCACTGACAAGCGCACTACAGAGTGAAACACTTCAAATGGTTATGAGTTTGAATGAGAAATAACGTCCACTAAATGCAGTTATTTATTACTCCTTGTAGTCTATATATTAAATTCTTCTCCCAAATCCACATCCTAAATAGGGTAACTGTATACATTTCCAAGCCTCATTAAAATTTAAGAGACACCTTTGGAGTATCGCTCGAAGTTAAAAAGAGCCCTTTTACCCTCATAACGACCCAGAGAGTTACCGGCAGGATTATTTAAAATGACAAACTTGAGGGCCGTGAAGCGTCGAAACTATTATGTGTGACGACGTCAAGATTAACTGTTTTGATAAAATAATGACTCTCTCGATGATCTGATATGAGTTTCCCTAGGCTAATAAAACTATGTACCTACTTACTTGATAAATTTGAGAATGCTTGGGAAACTTTACTTTCATGAAAATTGTCATGTTTTCAACAAATGGAAGAAGCTTTCTTCTAGTTGGCTCTGAGAAAGTTTTAAAAGCTCTAGCCGTAAAGCTATACAGTAGTAGATAAATATTGACAACTAACATAAACTAATTGAAGGTATTACAATACGAAATATAGGTAGAGTATAGGTATCTACATTCTCTCCAGCTTCATTTTTCAACAAAATCTTTTGGATAAGCGATAGATTTTCTTTCTCTACTATTTTTTCTCAAACTTGCAAGATTTCGTGATCGTAGCTCCGCTTAAGGTTTATTGTTTCGGTTGCTTCCCTAGTTTCTACGTCGCCATTTTGGATTGATTGGTCCAATAGAGACTTATCACAAAGTGCAAGATGTCCTAAAGAAATAGTTGCTTCACGACCATCGTTATGTCATACAATACCATACCTATTAAGATCAGCTTCTATGGAATTGACTCCTCCGACTAAAAGATCGTACATACTTTGGATACCATAAATGCTTTTTCATGAATACCTACACTGCCAGATTTTATAAACCATGAACGTAGAGCAGTGCCATATATATTTATATATATATGTCGTTTTTGAACGTCTTTCTTCGTTGTCCGACACCTAATTTCCATCCTCTTTTATCGTCGCAATCCTATGATGAGAGATTTATTTCACTCATGGACTTTTGTGTGGTCTTCTGCCATTCCAATTTTGGTCTTACTCGTTTTCTTCTACCCTTTGGTTCCCAATGCAGCATTTTTCTGGGCCACCTGGTATTTGGCATCCATTCTACGTGTCCATACCAGGTAAGTTGTTTCCTTTCAATGTCCTGAACTATCGTGCCTTCTATTCCCATTTGTTGTTTTATATTGTCGTTCCTGATTCTCTCTCTTCGTGAGATTCTCATTGATCCTCTTATAGCATCCATTTCAACTGCTTCCACTTTCTTCTTTTATTTGTCTGTAATTCTCCAATTCTCGGCTTCATATAAAAGGCTGCTCTTTATGTATCTCGTATGTATCGCATTTTTTTTCTTTGTTATTTCCTTGCTCCATAAGATTCCATTTAGGCATCCTATTACTTTTTTAGCTTTAACTATTCGCTTTTCTATTTATTTCACATCTGTTCCGGTGTTGTCGAATGTGACAAGTACCAGTATACACATATTCCTGACATTGCAGAATTTCCTGACCATCGTTTGCTTCCAAGTTTCCGTTCTTCTTGGTACTTTTCTATCAGCTTTCTAATCATATAATGCAAGTCCTCTTTGTCACTGGCCCTTGCGACCTGATCATCTGCGAACCGAAGAGTAAACAGGCACCTATCATTTATCACTTACCCATTCCATGGATCTTCCTCTTCCAATTTTTGAGTGCTACTGCTACGTATATTTTGAAAAGCGTTGGAGAAATACATCCTTGACGTAATCCTTTATTCACTATAAATGTGTCTGTGATTTTTTTACCTATCCTAATTCTTGATTTTGAGTCTTTATATAGTTCTTTAAGTGCCGTTATATAGGGCTGATTGATGTTGGATTGTTCTAATACCTTCCATAGTCTGGATATTGGACTGTATCATATGTTCTTTGTAGATCCACAAATGTGAGGTGGCTTTCCAAATGTCTAACAGATCTCTTTTCTATGACTTGTTCCAGGAAAAATGTATTGACTGTACCTGATATTTCTGCTTTAAAGCCGCACTGTTCTTCTTCTTCTTTGTCTTTATAATATTCTTCAATGAGACCACGCAGAATTCTACCGTATAGTCTGCTAAGTGTGCTTGTGACTGATATGCCCCGATAGTTATTGCAGTCCAGCTCATTTCCTTTTTTGTGCGAATGGATGATATAAAAGCCGTTTTCCAGTCTTGTGGATTAGAATATCCATTTCGGCATTTATTGATAATACATGTGAAACTTTTAAAGAACTTCTCAGTTTCCCATTTCAGCATTTCGGGGTATATCCCTTCTGGGCCGTTAGCTTTACCTGACATAAGATGCTTAACAGTCTTTTCTACTGTTTCTTCAGATATCTCAATATGTCTTGGAGAATCTAATATATATTCCGGTCTACTTTCTTGTAATAGACCCTTGTAGGGTTCTATCCATTGCTCTGATTTGATTACCTGGATATTAGCTCTGTCCTTTCCTGGGTCTTTGACATTTGATTTAAATCTCCATACCTCACCTCTGAGCATTTCTTTCCTCCTACGTAGATGTTAATAATTAACAGACAGACCAGTGCCATTTGACGATTTGATCGGATGGGTTAAACCTCCTTTCATGCGCGGTATTATTTGTAGCTGTGCATAAAAAAGAACGGATATAGTGAAGAATAACATCAAGTAGGTACTTCTTCATACTGTTTAAGATTTTTTGATTAAAAGGTCAGGGAAATTGTTCCCCAAATGATTTCATTGTACTTATCGGTCTGGTTTCGGGATTTTGAGCGATTGTTCGACTACTGGGTATTCGTCTTGAATCTAGAAAAAATTTGAGTTTATGAGGCATGAATGCCCCAGCTTGATCAGAATGAGTAGTCAGTTTTTGTTGTCAGATCCTGACACGAGTAAGGTAATAATGAAGATCGAGTTTATTTATCTTTAATTATTGTGAGAATGTTTTCTTTGTACTAGAACTAGAGGAGAGGGGTCCTTTGAAATCTAGGGATAACTTTTCAAAAGGTGAAGTAGCCTTTATCATTTGTTTTGTTTTAATGTATTTTGGTCTAATTTCCGGAACATATTGGACAAAAAGCTATCATAGCACGTATCTCTCCAATTGAGTAGGGTAAATTACTAGTAATAAATTTAATGTACTAATAAAGATGGATCGGAAGATGATCCACAACCTCGAGAAAAAGTGTCAGGTGAATTAATTATTAGAGGTGATTTCAGGCCTTCAAATGTAATTTCGATAGCGGAATAATATTTCACTAAATCATATGGGCAATAACTTCATTAACACATAAATCTTGAAAAACAGACAAATGAATATTTGAGTGCAGGTGATCTTTCATTTCTAAATCTTCAAAACAGTGGCCATAGGTATATTGAAGATTTCAATGTTGTAGATGCCATTAGTATATGACCTGAACTTGGCAACGTGCGCCTACATAGAAAAAGAAAAAAAAAATCAATGGATAAACATGTTCACTACAATTCTTCGCAATTTCAGCAAAATCACGTCTCCATTTTTTGTGCGGAACAATCAAGAGGGTAACGGTTATCATTCACAATGGCCATTGGCCTTTATGGTAGATGATGTAAGCTACAATATACGTAAATGTTTTCAACTCTCTTAACATCGAGGAAAATCGTTTGAAATTTTTGCGATGGCCTATTCAAGCTCACTTGATGAGTAAATTTTCGCTTACAGTTTTGAAGCACTGTGAATTATGAGAATGAATATTGAACGACAACCCAGACCAAAGATGGCGACTGGCGACGCTGTCATAAGTCTAACGCCATATTAGTTGCCTTTAGTCTTTGGACAGTTTGCATTGGGCATTCTCATTACACTTAGCCACGTCTGTCTGTGAGATCAGAAAAGACAAAAAGCGGCCGTAGAGAGGAGAAGAAACTGTCGTTCCTTTTTTTGTACTTTCTTTCTGGTAAACGATCAACTGGACTTTTGGTACTGCCAGTTTGAATTTTGATTGTTGGTGTTATGCCTCAAGTCATGTCTCTTTTCAGGCACTAACTCGAGTTTCTCTGGCTCACTATTCCTGACGAGATCTGATGGGTAGAAATTGCTATCGTAGATGGAATAGCGGAGAGGAGAACAGTCACTTCCATTTTATAGATCTTACTTTCGATTATCCGTTTATCCTACCTACGAGACTTGTGATCTTGCAATTTTGACCGGTACTACTGCAAAATCGTCTATTGAACTTGTGGTCATGGCGGCACAGCTATATCCTATTCACAAACTGTAGTCCAAAGGTACAGGTAAATTTATCACCTTTCCCTATCACATAGCATTGAAAGGTGATACATTTTACTTGTACCTTTGGACTACAGATTGTGAATAGACAGTATGTCTACTACGTTTATTGTAAATGATTTTTCTCGTATTATATTCATCGAGTAAATATAAAGTAAATTTTAAAGCAAGGCGTGATATTCTTAGTCAAGAAGTTATGGTCTCATGAGGTCCGTCGATGTTGTGCAGTTGTGATGATTAAAATAATTTGGTCTTTTTTATATGACAATATCAGAGACATTCATAAAGGTATAGCGAATATAGCGTTAAGGCCAGAGTCCCACAAGTTCTTCCTTCAAGTGTCCATATCTGAAGCCCGCAACAATACAGCAATAATTCCCTTCACCAATCTTACGGAATCCGTAAACTATATTTCCAGTTTTGCTAGTATTGAAAGTTAATTTGTTTATTTTGGACCATTCATAGCGAAAATCGGATGACAACTGAGATAGGTTTGAAGAAAATAGACCACATACAATCCTTAACAACTGAGATGTTGAATGTAGGGAGAGGAAGTACAATTCTGTTAAAAGAGTGCTTGTTATGGGAAAATATAACCGAAAGAAATATGGAAAAATGCAAAAATCATTTTACTGCACAAAAAAAGGAGAGAGAAATAACAGAAAACTATCGGCTGTCTCACTTGAATTAGATCATGGATTGTTTCCAAGGCCTTGCACAACGCTGGGATTGACTCACGATACTCAGCTCTAATTAAACATGAATATATCGAAAATCCCTATAAAGAGAGGAGTGAATATACGATCGCTCCGAAACTGTTTACGGTTTAAGGACTTGGATTAGTAAGATATCGAGATTAATTTAGACCGCGACCACGACTAAAGCTTACTTTTCATGCATCCGTTTTCAGTCCGTTAATCCGGGAGTATTCCTATTGATCCAATATTTTAGCGCCAAAATATTGGACCAATAGGAATACTTCCGGATCAACGGATTGACGGAAAAACGGATGCATGAAAAGTAAGTTTAAACCACTTGAGATTTGCTGATGGTACCTATTGTCCTTTTCACGAATTCATCGAAACAACTGAAATATTTGATAAGGGGTTTTCATTCGGGCTTAATGAAGAAATTCCAACTTACGACGGCCATTAAGCCCAAATGAAAACCCCTTATCAATAAACCTGGACCGCGAAACCCTCACAAAATTTAACTGAAATATTTGGTAAGAGAACTTCACTATGCATCATCTGGGGTGGGACTCAAAATGGATCTGACGATATGGAAAAAGTAAAATTATGGGTATCTACATCTCGAATCTCGATCATAGAATACCTACAAATAGGGAGAGAGAACCAAGCGGCCGAAATTCCTAGATGTGTGGGTCTACACTGGGCAGCTTTTGCAAACTCTGATTTGGGGGTGAGAAGAGTCTACGCGTCGTGCGTTCTACCAGCCAAAACAATTTCGCTAACTTGCAGAACGGTTGATAAACTACGAGTCACACAAGAGCGAAGGAAAGGGGTAGGCTAAGAATTAATTCACGTGATAAAATTTTAAAACGAGGAATATAAAAGAAAGTATTTAACACATTCAAGCAAAGGAGTAGCGCAGATGGGCTGGCTAAAGACCAAGCACACAGAGATTGACACACAAACTTACAGCATAGCGGTTAAGAGAGAGCAGAAGTGTTGGAATACGTCACAGGAGATGTGATGATATCCAGGAGATGACCGGAAGAAACTAGACGAGGAGGGCTATAAACAGGCATAAATTGGAAAAATATGGAAGCTCCATCCATTTATTCAATAAGAATAAGTCCGCATCCAGATTTTTCACTTTTTCATTCATTGCTGCTCTCAATTCAACAAGATTTCCACCATGTCTCCGTAACAGAAGTGTCATCGGTGGACAAAATAATTCTAGAATCTGGGCTCAGCCACAATACTCATATACAGGGTGGCCCATCGAAAACAGTCCAGCAAGATTTTGGGCTTTGTATGTGAAAATTTTAAAAAATCCTCAGACCCGTATAATTTTGTTTTCAGGGGGACATATTTACACATTGATTACATCACAGTAACTTCAACCCCTTAGCGGGGGTCGCATTCACCCTTATTTTTTCAAATAGGAACGGGTATGTTGTGATACATCTTTTGAGAGGGCATTAAATTTTCTTTAAAATGGCGCTTCGTTTTTGAAATTTGTAATATGGGTTGCCGAGAAATTTAATCAAATTAATATTGATTAGTACTTACGTGTTATCTTATTAACTGTTCAAAATGTCCGCCGTTCACCTCCGTACAATAGTGCAGCAACTGTTAAAAATGTGTGCTCGGACATTGTGAAGAATATCAGGTGTAATTAGTCGACATTCATTGGTAATGCGGTTCCGTAAATCTTCTAAGGATTCAGGCTGGGTGGCGTAAATTTTCGATTTCAGATGTCCCCACAAAAAGAAATCAAGGGGAGATAAATCGGGTGATCGTGCGGGCCATTCGATAGCACCCCTCCTTCCAGTCCATCCAGGAAAGTTTTCGTTCAAAAACTCCCGTACAGCTAATGCTTAATGGGGAGGAGCCCCATCTTGCTGAAATATCGGATTTACTTCATGATAACGTTGGTCGTTTTCCATAATTTCGATCAGTGCTGGGTTGACGGCATGCTCCAGCAAGTCTAAGTAAGTATCTCCATGCAAATTTCCCTGTATGAAATATGGCCCAATAATGTGATCACCAAAAATACCAGCCCAAACGTTTAATTTTTGAGGATGTTGAGTATGAGCCTCATGGTAAAGCCTTGGATTCGTGTCGGACCAATAACGACAGTTATGTCGATTAACAGTGCCATTGAGAAAAAATAAACATTCGTCTGAGAAGCAAACATTAAAAAGGTAGTTGGGAGTATGTGTAATTATTTCGGACATTATTTCACAAAATTGTAAACGGCGGTCATTATCATCTTCATTCAATTCGTGAAGAAGTTGAATTTTATATGGGTACCATTTATTATGTTTCAGAATTCTCTGTACAGTGGTCCGAGAAACACCTGTTACATCAGAAAGTTTTCTGGTACTCAATCTAGGGTCCATAGTAACTTGACCCAGAACAGCTACTTCTACTGCCCCATTTCTCACCGGATTTTCAATATCCCGTTTTCTGTTTGTCACTGAACCAGTTTGCCGGAATTATGCTACTAGTTCTAGGACGTAACCATAATGCACGTTTCTTTCTGCATGCCTCTCATTGAACATAGTTGCCGTTACTCTTGCACATTGATTGTTAATAAAGTACAATTCAATAATTTCCACTCTCTCCGCAATAGAATAAACAATTTTTTATCGAATGTACACCAAAGAAAATCACAGAAATATTGAACTATCCACATCAACTACTTCACCGATAGTCGGGGCGGTTAATCAAAAAAATGGGCAGAATCTTGCAAATTGTGATAAAAGCATGAAATTTCGTACAGATAATTTTTTTACAATTATAAGCGATTTGACCCGCATGACCCCCTTGTCGGACCCATAGGAGCAAGATGGCGACCATTTGCAAAATGGCGGCTATCAAGAGGTTAAAATTGGTAATTGTGAATCGATTTCCGGAAAATTGGGGTCGTTTTTGAATAATTTTTGATCGGAAAATGTGAGAAAATATATAATTAAGTGATTGAAATTTGAATAATACAGGGTGTCCCAGCCGAGAGTGACCCATTTCAAATGCTCATAACTTTTGAACCAAGTATGTTAGCCACCTTTGGTTTGCGCCATTCGACCTCTCTTGGCCTAAAGTTTTTTTTTTTTTTTCGTTAGTTGCTCATTTTTTCGATACTTATACCGGGCCAGTAAAGGAGCAAGATGGCATTCATTCGCAAAATGGCGGACCAAGAAATTATAATTTTTAATTGTGGATCGATTTTATCAAAATTGGGATCGTTTTCGAATAATTTTGGGTCAGAGAATACAACAGAACATGTTTTTTGTATTACAATATAATCTTAACTCAGAAAATATTATTCTTTTATTTTTTTTTGAGGAATAAACTATAGTTATATTCAAACTATGTAAAAAAAAACAAAATGTAGGTATCAAAAACTTTTTTCCGCGCCCATTGGCCTGCGAAAAGAGTAATTTTTCCGCACTAGTGTGGAATTTTTTTTTTCGCACATTGTCGCGTCGTGTTGACCTACGATATGCATCAGCGATAAATTTACAATTTGCTGAAAATTGAACATTCACCATTAAAATAGTTAAACATAAATAAAAAATGTTGTTAATTGCTTAATATAGATTTATATATTTTTTTATTTTTGTATTTTTTATTGTCTGCTCGTAAGAAAAATTGTCTTCCTAACATTTGCTGAAAAATGATACTTTCCGCACTTTTTAGGAAAATAACTAGGTATTTCTTTGGAAAAAAATATTTTTTTAAAATAATCTATAGATGATTAATTTTTAGTTCGCTAAATTCCACATCCTTCCTGCACCCCTACACCCTTGCACACCAACTCTCTTCTCGCCGCCGATCACTCGGTACATTATAGGTTCGTAGTAATTCAGGTGTAAAAATACATTCTGTTGATAATATTTTTAAACAGAGGTCATAAAAATTTGGAATTCCCGCCGAGAGTGAACCATTTCAAATCCTTATGATTTACAAACCAGGTGTGCCGGCTACCTGCGGTTTGCACTTGGTCTAATGTTTTTTTTTAGTTAGATGCAAATTTTTCTGATACTTGTACAGGGCCAGTAAAAAAACTGTTGCTTTTCAACATGGAAATTCTCCACTATTTCTAATAAGACACCCTTCTCTGTATATCACAATAGCACAATGTCAAAATAAGAATCCAGTTCAAGGTATCCATGCACCAATAAACATCGTCCTAGAAGCTTAAAGTTTTAGCCGTAAAAAATTAAAATCGAAATCCTGGTAGGTACTTATTTTTGCAAACGCATGCAACTACATGTTGGAGTGTATCTTATATGAGATCTATTTTCAGCAGGATGGTGCCCCACCTAATTATTCATTATTCTTTATTATCAAGAGAGTCACTAGATATGATATTTGGGGAAAGATGGATATAAGAAGAGCTGGTTCTATAGAATGGGCATCTTACTCTCCTGACTTGATAGTTCCAGACTTTTTTCTCTGGGGTTATATCAACGAGAGTATAAACCTTTGCCAAATAGCAGGAAGATCTTAAGCGGAACATTCGTAATGTCATTAAAACGATTCCTCAGAAAATGTTACATAATTCCTTCAACCATTTACTGATCCGACTCCATAAATGCGTGGAGCAAAATGGCCAACATATACATCTCTTTTTACACTTTTATCCAGATTATTACCTTCTTATCAGACAAAGACAATTTCGAAGCTTTGTGAATATGCTAATAAAAAATGCGTTTGCAAAAATACCCAGGATTTCGATTTAATTTTTTTACGGCATAAACTTTAAGTTTCAAGGACGATGTTTATTGGTACATGGAAACTTTGAACAGGACTCCTTTTTTTGACATTGTATTATACAGGGTGTTCCATTGAAAATAGTGGAGAATTTCGATGTTGAAAAACTGCATTTTCTTTACTGGCCCGGTATAAGTATCAAAAAATGAGCAAATAACCAAAAAAAAAACTTTAGTAGGCCAAGAGAAGTCGAATGACGCAAACCGCAGGTGGCTAGCATACTTGGTTCAAAAGTTATGAGTATTTGAAATGGGTCACCCTCGGCTAGGACACCCTATATTATTCAAATTTCAATCATTTAATTATATATTTTCTTACATTTCCCGATCAAAAATTATTCAAAAACGACACCAATTTTGCTGAAATCGATTCACAATTACCAATTTTAACCTCTTGATAGCCGCCATTTTGCAAATGGTCGCCATCTTGCTCCTATGGGTCCGACAAGGGGGTCATGCGGGTCAAATCGCTTATAATTGTGAAAAAATCATCTGTACCAACTTTCATGCTTTTATCACAATTTGCAAGATTATTCGACTAACCGCCCCGACTACGAAGATAAAGTTGAATTGTCGACTGATATTTGTTAGTTATAATAAGATATAAGAGATGCAGTAAAATATTTGAAATTCCATTGCTCGGCGACGCGTAGCTCAAATTTAAATAACGAAGCGCCATTTTAAAGAAAATTTGATGCCCTCTCAAAAGATGTATCACAACATGCCCCTTCCCATTTGAAAAAATAAGGTTGAATGCCACCCCCGCTAAGGGGTTGAAGTTACTGTGATGAAATCAATGTGTAAATATGTCCCCCTGAAAACAAAATTATACGAGTCCGAGGATTTTTTTAAATTTTCACATACAAAGCCCAACACCTTGCTGGACTATTTTCTATGGGCCACCCTGTATGTAGGAAACAGTAGAGGGCTATGGGTAGAGCCCTGTTCCACTCTATTCCTCACTTCCTGACCCAATGATCTTATTAGTAGGCAATACATTTTTGAAAAGTACTGTCGGACATAAGAACTTTCTTTCATTTCCGAAGAAATTATTTATGACCATATTTATGCACTGTATGCATTGTCTGCTTTAGAAATCTATGGTTCTATAATTGGAAATAATAGATCAAAAAGCTTTGTAACTTTTATCAAACAATTCAACCTATTCCAATAGAAGATGCAGATTTTTTTATTATTTCGAATCCCCAGGATTTACTTCTTTATGATAAAGATTATCATCTGATTTTTGAATGATATATATTTTTTTTCACAATGGAAATTTATTTCGATACCTTACTTATCCCCCACAATAACAAAAAAAACATCCTCACCCTCATAAATTAAAAAATAAATTTAAATCATCCTACACCTCCTTAACCATCCTCAACAATTCCTGATCCCGGTTATAAACTCGACTCAACACAGCGACCTCATGAATATTAATATTAAATGAGAGCAATGTTTATAATTCAACAGTTGTTGTTCCGAGAGTGGAAAGGCCGCCATTTCTGCATTGTACTTAATAGCTACGCTATGTTTTGCAACGAGAGATGGTGCTCTCGTCCTGCTAAAATGCTTTACGCGATGTCATAGATAATTCGAAATAGAGCTAGAATACAATTACTGAGGTCGCGTGTTGCATAGAAAGAGATTAATTTGTTTATTGTTCTGCGGAATTGCATTAAACCTTCACTTTTCTTTAGCAAAAGAAGGTAGTATAAAGAAAAAAAATTGTTTAGTATGAGTAATAAATGCATCAGCATGTTAGTCAGAAATTCGTGTAATTGGCAATGAAAAATACCAATAATAATTGCAATATCATTTCTGCTAATGTTTTATGCCTACGCGGCTTAATAACAATTTAGTAACACACAAATCCATGGAAATATTGATACATAAATTTATTAAAAAGGAATTTGAATTTTAATGCCATATTTACTAGATCGTTATGCAAAATAATGCATTTCAATTATCAAAAAGTAGTATTACATAAAATTAATCTACAAACTTTGATATGCAAAATACGGTACCTATTAACAAATGAGTATTAAAAAATATTATTAACCTTTAGAGCGGGTTTCACATTCACGTCTAGCCATTGTAGTATATATCTTTTTGTTGTAAAATCTATTGCATTATAGATATACAGATTGATTTGCTTCAAGGTATTACATGAAAGTTGGTTGTAATTTTTTTAGTACATTACAATATGCTGTGTAGATTACTTTTGATTTATTCATTAATAAGGCCTTTCATAATAGGTCTTCTGGCAGCTAGAACTGTATGCTTTTTGTGAAGCTAATTGAAAAACAGTTAAAAAAAAATCAGCCTATTCGTTTCTAATTTTATTATTCCTAAAAAATCAATCAAAAGTAGAACATAATTATTTCATGATTTCCTAAAACGGCGCATGTCGTAGTTCACTAAATTGTGACGTCGCGTCGGTACAACTTGCCTCTCGCGTGACGAAGTGTCGCATTTGCGCACAAGTCTTTTTGATCTACTTTTGACACCAATGAACTAGCGACAATTTATTTTTGCTCGTAGATGAACATCTTTGCTAGCTCACCTGCTCTACCCTTTGCATTTTTATTGCAAATGTCCCTATGAAATAAATAGCTCGAATTAAGCATTTATATCCATGCTTTAACTCGTGATAATAAATAATAATCCTATTTGTAAAAATAATAAAACCCGAAACTTGGAGCATTTTTCTACCCATATAAATGTACCTACACGTTTATGCTTCTGACTTCTATTGTTATTTAATGCCCGCTTTTTCATGCCGAAAACTGAAATTCGTAATTTAAAAAAATTGCGGCGGTAGCGTACATTGTCCCGCTGCACCGACCGTGAAATATTACGCTAGTTGCACCGCGTTGGGACCTCGCTTTTTCTCTCTTCTTCTTTGTTGCACGTTTCACCATGTTCATAGAGTCGCAGGAAATATATTCAGTAGTTTGTTTTTGCTTCTCGAACGGACCCACACGAGTTAATTCCGTAGCAATGGAATTAGAGGTTTTTTCTTTTTTATAATCTACATCAGACGGGGATTAGATAATTAGCGGTTAACAGTCTTATTACGTCTGAAATGGATCTTGGATTTCCGTTGGCTTTGCTTATGTTTTCGACGCAGCGATCTTATCACTGGATTTCTTTTGACGTCGAGCCTATGCCCGCGAAATTTGTGTAATTAGCCCTTAAATACTTTCTTGAAAATCTATACTATAGTCTTGATAGGTGCTCACCATTATTCAAGATTGGTTTTTATGTTCCTCCTTGTCAACTGATAGTTTGCCGAGAATGCTTCCATTTTCTTTTGAATTTTTTTTTTTTTTTTGAACTAATATTGTTCTTCACATATTCGCTTCTGTTCATTCGATTCTCGGTAAGTTGCCCCATAAAGGTTGTGCAAAATCCGCTTCGATTGTTTCTCTTCTTTGCGTTGGTTCAGAGCTCATTTATATTGATTTTGTGTGGTCTTGTTCCTCCAATTTATGATGGCACTATAAATATATTCAGATTCATGCATCTAATTTTGGATAGTTCTTTTTATTATAATATTTTCTTCCAATTAGCTGTTTCTTCTCTGGCTTTTGATATATGAATTGGAAGATGTTGATCTGTTTTCTTGTTGCTGTTTGGTTGGTTTTGTTTTTTCTTTTTTCTTTCTTGCATTATATATTATACTAGCTGACCCGGCGAACTTCGTACCGCCTCTGAATTATTGAATACCTATTAAATGCTTGTTAACGTATCTCAATTAAATTCAGTTTTTTTCGATGGTGAATTTGGCTTTGGTTGAAGAAAATTAATCTTTATTCTCTGGATTAGAAGTCACCTAAAATTAAAATTTTAGATCATCAATCATCATCATCGAAATGAAATGACCACATTAATGACATAACAACATGCTGGTACTGTCAACGCTGAAAAAAGTTTCAATTTGACAGCAAAATCCCCATTAACAAAATGATCCTCCATTTATTGAATAATTCATTTATTACAAAAAATGTGATAAATGAAGAACCGCTCGACCGATTTTGTGCAAACTTCACATTAACCATCTGATAAATAGTCCGAACAAAGCCTAAACATTTGGTTTGGCTAGGTGAGCCCGTTCTTGAGTTATAAAATTATAACGAAAAGTGGCATTAATTTTTATATAGGTATATAGATATAGATATAGATATATCAGATTCTAACAATATCAATAATCGGCCTAGGTTAGAAGTCTGCCTTAGCAGAAATCGATCAAGTATATGCCCCGATTACGGACCACTCGGATGAAGAGATGGAATTTTTATAGGATAGATAGTATATCCCGAGCCATTACAAAAAATCATAATAGTAGAAGAAAAAAGACAGTTTGGAACCACCTTCCACCGGTGGAGCTGCCTGAACGCCTATTCTCGCCGTCTACAATGGGAATCGATTAGGTACTTGTAGCTGCTTCCCATTCTAGGAAAGTACAAGGTAGCTGATCCTAGATGGTGCATCAGGCACATACAGCATTGCTAAGGCCATTAGAAAAGACATAGGAAAAAAAAAAACGATAAAGGTAATGAGAAGGAAACCTGTCAATGGAAAGAAAAAGATCTTCAAGCTCGGGCCACTTTCACATTTTTCAAAAACATTTTTAAATTATTCTTTCAGTTATTCTAATACTATCTGTATACTTTTTTTCCGAAAAAAACGCTTATTTTTGAAAAAAAAATTATTTAAAAATCGAATTTTTAAACTGACGGGAAAACGCGAACTTGGTTTGTGACGTCACACACCAGAAAATGAACAAAAATGCGAGGATGCCAAATTTCTCATTGGTAAATTATCACACATTTCCCTAGCTAGAAACTATTTTCGTCCTTTACTACATTATAAAAAAATAAAGGATAGGTATAATCCTTATTAACTCATTTAAATTTCGCATTTCTACATCTGGCAACAAAAATGTCAAAATCGGCTTTAGCCAATCAGAGAGCGTTTTCAATCACGTGATTTTTCGTTTAAATTTTTAGTTTTTATTTATTAATTTATTTAATAATCTGACTAAAATCTTGCAAAATATTGTTCATTCTCGACTGTATTAATGTATCTGCGTCAAAAAATATCATAATTTGCCATATTCCCGGCACGTGAAAGTGGCCCATTGACAAGAAATACTACGTATTGTGGAAGAACTTCACGAAGCTCTCTAAACAAATCAGAGGACGAAGAACTGGAGTAAAACACACAGTCTATCTTCACTCTTTATTTTACAAAAATAATCAGTTGGAAGGGGGGTTGTACATGTTTCGGATCTATCATAGATCCATCATCAGCATAAGTTCTACAAGATACAAAAATATGGGAGTTATGGGGAGGGCCTGGGGTGTATACATCAAAAACTTACCAAATGGCATAGGGAAAATATGGTCATATACGACATGCCTAAGTATAATAATTATACATAAAAATATAAGTGTTCATGCTGTTATCAGCATAAAGTTGGTGGCTAAAGCCGCATCCAACACAGAACATATTTACAAAACTGGAATAGAGGAAGCTTGTGAGTACGATTTCAAAAATTACGTCAAAGTTTCAACTTACCAAAGGTGAAGATTGAAAAAATTATTTTATTAACATTAGAAAATAGGACTGCCACACAAACACAGAATATGCCTATAGGAAGCGGAATTCTGGACACTCATCTGTACTTCTGGATGTTAGTGGGTGTTAGCTTTTAGTTGTTAATCAAATTTCAAAAATTTTCTTTATGAAAATCGAGCTGTCTGCACGAGGAGTAAGAATGTAATGGAGATGAGGAAGAAGATGGTGGCTGGAAATTAGTAAAATTTGCTGCATAAAAACCTTGACAATTCCAGAAATCAAACCAAGTAGCTCCCTCTTACGACCAAAGGCCAAACAATCATAGTTGGATACTAATTACACATCCAAAAACAATAAAATATGTTGTAAGCAATAAGTGTGATAAATTAAACTAAATTAAATTGAAATAATAGCATTATTATAAAAGGGATAATCAGAGTTCGACTATTGAATATTAAATTTTAGGGTTTTAAAAGGAATTATACTTTGGTAGGTAGCGTCACCCAACACGAACAGACAAAGGTGCAAGCGGTGGTTGAATTTGTCTACTAGGGAACCCTACAAAAACTAGTGTGGTACCGCTGTGACAGGTATATAGATGGCGGCGCCCAGGACTGAAACCAAGGAGAAGAAATCTTGAAATAAAAGGAGTAAAAGAGTGTGGTTAGACATTGTTGTTATTGACCAAATATGAATTTAGGTTGAAGTAAAGGAGAAACCGAGAGAATTGAAAAACTTCAGGCAGGAAAAATGGATTTGATCATTCACACAGGTTTTTTGAGGATTGCGCAAGGCTTTGTTGATTTCCAGGATTTCGAGTAAGTTCATAATGCGTCCCTTTTCACAGTTGTGTAAAACTACAACATCTTTTTCAGCGTCGAAAGAGTGTTTTTCTTTCTCGTGAAATTAACATTTGTACATTTGTATATAGAAACTGAGCATATATATAAAGACTTTTCTTGCACAATGTTTACCTACTTCAGCAGAAAAGTGCTCAAATTGTTAACTTTCAATCAATAATATAACTTTCAAGGATCAATAAACATTTTGTGATTGCAGTGAACTGATTGAAGTTGACGGATTATTTATGTTGTGCTCTCGTGCATTTAATTAGTTAATTTGTGTTCTCGTTCATTGAACATTTAACCATAAATGATATTATCATTATCAGATTTTTCTACTTTTTATAAATCAAGATACTTATTTACTTCAGATTAGTATAAAATTTGTAGTTCGACTGGACGTCCAATTAGGAATTTTTAGATAGGATTTGATTCATAACCATTTATTAATTAAATTGATAACTATTCTATTTCAGCGTTTTATTTGTATAAATGAGCATCAAGCCACCCCTAACCCAATACAAGGCTTAAATGATCCAACACCTAATGGTTAATTTTTACAGTCAGTCAAAATAATAACTTTTGACATCCCTGTTGCGGTTTGACTAAAGCCCAAAAGGGGCAATAGCTAGTTCCGTAACAAGGGTGTTACAGATGATATCGTCCTTATCTCAGACAACCTTGGAGAAGAACTTGTTTCGATAGCTGCATGACCTCACGGAAAGATGGGGAATTCACATAAGTATCAATAATGATGATGACTTACCAACCAATCAACTGAAAAAAAAAAACGTGTGTGGAAATAGTGGAAAATATATGTTTATTTTTCAAGACCAAGGCATTTAATCAATGTATCTTACCGGTCTTGTCATACGGCGCAGAGACCCTTATTATAATAAAAGCATCGGTAGGGAAACTAATGGTTGCAAAAGGTAAATGCTTGGTTTGGATCTCAGACCGAGTAAGAGGTCAACAATGCTTCGACTTCGGATGTCATCCATGTTTTCCGTTTATTATTTAGCCGACAGAGTTTTATGTGATGGCGAGATCATGCTATTGCCTTCTTTGTCAATGATGCCTGGCCAAAGGGCAGAGTCTCTACGGACTCGAGCATTGAAGTGTCCAACAAAATTTCTGTAACCTCGAGTTACGATCGTCAAGATTCTATCCAGATGGTTATAATATTCACCTTTTTGTCAACGTCGGAATCTAAACTTAAGCTACGGTTGTTAGGACCATGTTAGGACAAGGCGTGACGCACAACTGACAACGTAAACGTCGAAAGACGCTGTCAACGTTGTCAGTTGATACTGTACGTCGCGCTCACCTGCGCATAGCCAACAAACCGGTCTATGGTGTCTTTTTTCCCAAGATGGACTTTGGCATTGAGAACTTTGAAACATAAACAATACCGCTTGGCCCTGATTGGTCGCAAAATGAGGTGTCCCTGCAGGTTGACATCAGATAATCAGATTTACAATGCATGTCCTGCAAATGGCATCTTGCGACCAATACGCGGCATTGTTTATGTTTCAAAGTTGATAATGTCAAAATCTATCTTGGGAAAAAATAAACTGTATATGATTAACAGTATGTTCAATTTTAATGGCATGCAAACGTTTCAATTAAAATTGATGAAAAATGTTCTTGCCTAGACTAGGATTTGAACCCCAGGACCCTCGCATATCCAGTGCAACGCTCTACCAACTGAGCTACCAAGACCTGCTTCATTTCTACCTTGTCGATCAAGTGTTTCATCAACTTTAAGTTGTTAGTTGGCATGGGAGTGAGTTAGGAGGTATAAGGGGAACACATTCACAATTAATGGTTGCTTCGAATCCATTATCCCTTCAACCACGGATCCGTCGTCGACATATAGCGACATCAGCAGGCATCGGGATAGGCTGCCCAACAATCAATATCAAGCCAATGTTTTATAATTTATTTTTTTTGTTTAGGACCCTCGCATATCCAGTGCAACGCTCTACCAACTGAGCTACCAAGACCTGTCTCATTTTTACCTTGTAGATCAAGTCTTTCATCAATTTTAAGTTGTTAGTTGTGAAGGCCAACGGCAACTTTCGGCGGTTACCGTTGGTATGGGAATAAGTTTGTTACGGGATGATTTTTCCCGCACCAAAATAAAAGGAAATACGCTTATTCACCTCTCTGAATAGCATACCTTCCTCAAACCACTGTTTTCTATTCAATAGTTGTAGCCACACTTTTCATCAAACTTTTCATTTTTCCCAGAATCATTAAGTTAGAGGTTTATTAATGGAATTGATTTCCTGTTAGTAGGGTTAAAATAAATAGACAATTAATTTATTAACAAACAAAATCACAATATTTATACTAGAACAGCTGATTGTCTGATCCGAGTAGATTGTCTAGATTGACAGCGCTCCAAATAGAGTCAATGATCGGCAATAACTTAATTTGAATAAGTACCATGCCCCAACTACCATCAAAATTCCCCAGTACCTTCCACCTTGGAGTTTTGACAGAGACTTTTTAAAGGACATTGCAGGGACAAGCAGAGGTCATTCAGGTCGAGGACTTTTCACGATTAAGTGTTCGGGAAAATTCCTCAGGCACATTTTGCCGATTTTCTGAGTTGCCTAGTTTTCGCTCATAGATCTAGGGTGGCTAATCCGTTATTTTAGATCCCAATCGCCTTGTGCGGATTTTTTTTGTGAGTCGAAAAAGAGCAACGTGACCAATTGTTTGTTCCTAAAGGCCAAATTATTTTGGTAAGTCGTTTTTCTTATTAATCTTCTCTGTTTCTCTATTTCCTATGTAAAAGCATAGTTTTCTGTTAATAATATGGTTAAATTCCGAATATTGGACATACCTACCTATTGCTCCACGCCCTGTCTCATAACGTCCATTTGTTTCAGGCCTTTATTCATCACCTTTAATCTTCACCTTTAGAAGTTACGCTTTAATCTTTACCTTTAGATGTCACCTTTTAGTCGTCACGCTTTAGTCCCTGACTTTCAGTAAAGAGTTATACGTTCAGCTTACTGTATATTTCAAGTAGTAGCCTACAATCTTCAGCCGCCTCTAGACCATTGGAAGCCTTAGTGACTCCTAGTTACTGAAGTTCAGTGCCCAGGGCCAGGTTGCTTCTTGTTGCGGCCCTGATCTAGTCCCAGGCCATTGGAAACACTGGAAGATATTGATCCCACCGGTCAGGTTCTCCCCAAGAGATTAGGGACTACTCAGGTTTGATAAGTGTGTTGTATTGTCTTAATATCAAACCTTACCAACCCCTTGTTGGAGTAAATCACCACAACAACGCAGTTCTACTACAATATTAAATTACCCTTCAGATTAGATGTTGTTATTTCAGATTCAATTAATTATTACCTTTGTTATATGAAATTTACCATTCAGGTTATGTACTATTAGGTACTTCAATTTTAAGTATTTATCTATACCTTCTATATTATTCCATAATATTAAATTTGCCCCTCAGGCTATATATTGTTTCTTCAAGTTTAACTAATGATCTATATTTCTCTAATATCCCGTAAATACATGCTGCACTGAATACAGGAGAATACTTGTACACTGAGGTTAAATGGCCATTTACGAAGGTACTGCATTAAGTGAGCTTATTTATTAATTAATATTTCAGGTATTATTGCTGTTAATTGTTATTACTCTTTATTTTTTTTTTATTTAGGGACTCAAGTTGAGTGTAGTTAATAATTATTATAAATACTATCGTAAGAACATATGGTTAGACGATTTCTTTTCTTGTTCTGGTCTGGTTCCAGTGTAAATAATTTTCAGTGTTCCACGGCGTTCGGAAAACCCACTTCGAACCTGCTCTAGAGTCAACCTGATCTGGAGTCAGACCTATTCTGTTCTGGTTTACATTTCTGGATCTAATTAAAACCCGTACCTGATTGTAGCAAAGCGTTTCACTTTTGTCCTTCCTTCTTGTTTACGTTTATATTTCAGGTTGTGCTGCTATAGTTCCGTAGAAGTTTCCTGCTTTCGTTATATCAGTTGATTTCGTGTACTGCAGGGAAAAAGCAGGTGGCGCTCTATATTTAGTTATTGTAATTGACCCACACCCCTCTCCGCATCGGAAGCTAGTCGGCAACCCTTTACACGAAATCACGTTTCTAGATTTCAGCCACCAACCAACCTCTTCTTTCTATTCTTTCTGTTTTAGTTACCCCTTCTCTGTCTCACTTCCTTCCAGTTTCATTATTTACTTCTCCCTCGCGTTTTGCGGGTAATAAAGTGGCAGTGTCCGTCTTGACACGTAATAAGTTACCAGGTATAAAAGGAACACATTCACAAATAATGGTTGTTTGGAATCCATTATCCCTTCAACCACGGATGCGTCGGCTACATAAAGCAGACGTTTCAATTAAAATTGATGAAACATTTTCTTGCCTCAACTAACAACTTGAAATTGATGAAAGACTTGATCGACAAGGTAGAAGTGAAACAGGTCTTGGTAACAGACGATAAAATTTCTAAAAATTGTAAAATATTGGCTCGATATTGATGGTTGACGCCCAACCATCCCGATGCCTGCTGATGTCGCTATATGTCGACGACTCATCCGTGGTTGAAGGAATAATGGATTTCAATTAACCATTAATTATGAATGTTTTCCTCTTATACCTCCTAACTCACTCCCATACCAACAGTAACCGCCGAAGGCTACCGTTGATGGAAGACTTGATCGACAACGTAGAAATGGAACATGTCTTGGTAGCTCAGTTGGTAGAGCGTTGCACTGGATATGCGAGGGTCCTGGGTTCAAGTCCTAGTCGAGGTAAGAACATTTTTCATCAATTTTAATTGGAACGTCTGCATTCCATTAAAATTGAACACACTGTAAATTATATGACGATAAAAGTTATATAATTTACACTAGGTTGATTTTAGCAGACGTGCGCGGGGTTCGACAGAATGTGAGTTGTGCGTCGCGCACTGCTTCAACAAACCGTACCTTCAGATAGTATGCACCTATTAGAGTAGCTTTTTGGGAGACCTGAATCTTTCACTCACAACCCAGAAGGAAGCTCATCAAGGTGACAAACGGGTTGGTTTGTCATAGAAAAGCCTACCCCGTGGATTCTAGGTCCATTTTCGTTTTTTCTTCTATATGTTGGGGTTTGTTAATATTATTTTTGGCCACGAACAAGCGGACATTCTATGTCTTAGTGGCATTCCACTTTCAGTTTTTTTTTGGATTACTGGAAGAGTCATAGAGGTGCTTCGATGTGATAGGCTTGAATATTCTAGTTCCTCAACATTACAGTTCTTTACAAATTACAGTTCTTTGGTTCGATACTGTTTGCTAAATATCGGTCGTTTCTTAGAATATGTTCGAGTTTTGAGTCATATTTTCATTTATCTACTTATTATGGAAGTATTACGGGTCGCGGTAAAACCTATAAGCCCAGTTTTGCACGAATGATTGCTCAGTTGAAATTAAGTCCGTCTATCAAGCTTGTTTTTGAACACTGACACTGAAGTGGCCTTGGCAGAAGTGGCTTGGCAAAAAATTTTCCCGACTCACAGCACTATAGTTTTCCTTTTTAAGTTTCAGGTTGTGGCCTCCCAAATGTTGGTCGGTATTGAAGGTGTGAATATGCTCAATAGAGGGTATTAAATTTGGTTGTGAAGAGCTCGATAGGTAAAAATGAGATCTATTCCAGTTCTTCTTTCGGAAAAACTAATTAGTCCCTGTTGTGTTAGCCTTGCTTGATAAGATTGTCTTCTCCTGCCAAGTTGCAACCACATAGCTTTTCTCTGCATCAGCTTCAGGTTGTTCTTTTCTTTTATCAGATCAGGGTTTGGTGAATACTTCCTGGGGTATGTTGGGGAATACCTTTTTTAACAGACATAGTTGTCTGTTTGCTCGACTTCAAATGTCCGTGATATGGAGAGACCGGGAAAGATCACAAGATACCAGACTGCCGAAGATCGCTGTTAAACACTAAACAACACAAGGCCATTGTTGGACTAATATCTTTGTGGGTTGCTTTTTCCAAGGTGCAATGCCACTCACTTGCCCAAATTTAGGGGAAGTTGCCAGTTCTCACTCAACTCATAAATCAGGTTAAGGTCTTCTTGGAGAGCGGCTGAATCAGGGGCAGGACTGTGGATCTATCAACAACATAACTAGCGCACGAGGATTGTATAAGATCCAGTAGATTCAGCGTGTACAACACAAAGAGCAGTTATGCAAGCACTGAGCCCTGCGGAACTCCGCTTAGCACTGGGTATGACTAGGTAAGCAACTATGACTTGGAACTGCTGTCTGAGACATAATCCGCGACCCAGTCCAGCAAGTTGCCCCTCATCCCAAAATGTTCCAATTTCATTACGAGTCTTCGTGCAGGCACTCTGTTGAACGCTTTGGCAAAATCAAGAAATAGATAACATCTACATGTTGTGACGCCCATTTACGTTCCCTTTGTTTGCAGGCAAGTTATTAATTGTTTTATCCTCAAGCTTATAACTGCTACTTACCTCTTCTTCCCTGCATGTATTCTTGATGGGTTTATTTAACTCCTCCTTTTCAAGTTGGGTTCTTGTTTTCCACTTTGTAGAGAATCTTCTTGCAATGCGCTCGATGATACACGACTTTAAAGTTATTGCGTCAAAAATATGACTCAATGTAATGGAATTTCGGAACTTTTTTTCTTCTTCAATTGATGACATGACCTACCACTTACAAAAACAAAATGTGAATTGGAAGTTTTATATGGTGACCAAGAATTGATCAACATTGCCTTTATAAAATTCTCTATTTAGGTGTTATAGGAGTTTTGTAGGAATAACCGTCACGTTTCTGGCATATAGCTAATAGACTGTGAGATAGGGGCTGTTTAGTGGAGTCATTTTTTTTTGTCTGGCATTTTGAGGGCTGAATGTGGCTAGTTAGCTGATGAGAATATGAGTGGTTTTAAAGTCTGCCTCCCGTTCGAAAATTTGCAGAAGAAAAAAATTGATTTACATGAAGATTTTTTTTTTCTGATGATCTCAAATTTTCTCGCTTTTAAATAAAAAATTGACATTGATAATTCACCCATAAAAAATACCAGATGCTTTTCAATAGCTGAAAAAGTGGGGATGGGTGTCAACATCCAAGAGAAAAGAAAAGAACCTTCCTCGTTTACTTTTTGTCTGGCAATCGAGAGAACAAAAGGTTTTGTTGTGAAAATAACGCTGAAAAATCGCCAGACGGTAATCACAGTTCGAAATCGAGTTTTCCGGCGAAACATCCTGTGGACATTTCGATCAGGGAGCAGGCATTAAAACCACCTATATTCTTATCAGCTAACTAGTCCTCTAAACAGGACCTATCTCAGGGTCTATAATAGGTTTTATGTCATACCAATACATTATTGTGTTTTTATACCTTAGATACCATCTATATAATTCATTCATAAGTACACATTATGGCCCGCGCGGGCATAAAGACGCAAAAAAAAGTTTTCAATTAACTTATTCTTTATTAACAAAATATAAATTTACGCTTATAAACATATTATTTTTGTCAAAAAATAATGATTTTGAACACTGATGACAATTTGCAGTGACACTTTTTTCCCAGGTATTTATTATTCACAACCAACTGGTATGACATAAAAAAATTTATGCACCACGGGTACTAATAGATATATATACCCTCGGGCGACTTACGAACCCTCGGGCCAGAGGCCCTCGGCTTTGTAAGACTGTCGCCCTCAGGGCATAATCATCTACTTAGTACCCTTGATACATAAATAACTATTTGAGTTTTATAGGATAGGTATCAAAACCGTATAATCGTTACTCTAATTAAACCAAAAAAAAAAATTTTGTTGGGATATTTGCACTGGTGCCGGATCTATTCTAGATTTCCAAAATAGCCCCTGGAAATTTGGAAGTTTGCAGTTTATTAACATATCATCGACACAAACTGCTCGAAAACTCTCTCTCTCTCCGACATCATCCATAGGGCTTGAAGCAGAAATTTCAGAAGCAAAATTCAAGTTGAACTTATTGAAGCGACGCCGACGGTCATAAAATATAATTATTATTTTATCGTAAAACGTAAAATTGAACCAGTGAACCAAAAACCATTTTCTATAGTATTATAGACAGGAAATACTATGCGGCATTATTATAGGATTTTGAAGTAGGGCAGTGGTGTTTCTTATTTATCAGTAAATTTAGTAGAGCGGAAAAAGGAAAAAAAAGTTTAATACATACGCAAAATATTCACCCAATTTTGCCATTCGTAACTGAAACATCAATACCCTTTCTGGCATACATCTACCATGACTCTTAAATAATTCAAGGTGCAACTGCATCTATTAGAAAGTGCAGGATTCATTTGATATACTCGCGCATTAAAGATAGTGTTAATAAATATATTATTCTTATTGTTTCAGGTGAGCAATCCACAAAGAATGCTGTTATTTCAGTGAGTATACAAGACAAGAAAAATTGTGCATCCATAAAATCTTTGAGAAATATTAACATATTTCAGGACACCCGAGTTTCAATCTGGCTAAAGTGTTCAGGAACTTCAAGACTTTTATGTGATGGGGGTAGAAGTTCTTATGCAAATATATGTCATGTTTTCTTGTCCGCGCCATTAATTCTACGATAAACATCTTCATTTTAGGATGAAATAAAAAAGCCTGTAGGGATATTCTCAGTAAAGTTCACAGACCGTGAAAAAAATAGGGTTTCTAACATACGCGCAATTTTGAAACTCCTAGGGACTTTCCATGTAATGAGATTTGGGGATTTAATATAAAATTTAACGGATACTCTAAAACGTTTATTTCGACAACACACGCTCGATATCACCATTCAAAAAGCAGCAGCAAATTCTCCGAGAAATAATTACATCCCGCTGCCGAATGAAATGGTATCCAGGAAAATAATCCCAGTCTTGTGATATAGGTGGGTGCAGAATTACACGGGGTCCCATTCTGGGCTTCGAGGTAACGGATATTTTGCGCCAGTTTCTTATCTTTTTACTCTCTTGGAGCCTGCGAGAGTTTAATTCTATTCCAGAAAGCTTATCTTTTTTGAATGTCGCATTTGACAAAAGGGTTGTAATCGTAAAAAACGAGGGAATAAAAGAAATTTCAGATGTATCCGACATAAACAGAATTACTAGAGAAGAAGTAGCTGATTAAAAGCTTTTTATGTTATTGTTTTAGGAATGTTTGATATTTTTATCATTAACGTGGCTTGAACAAGATATTTAATGAACTTCTGCATTAATCAATTTGTAGAGGCTGAATCTGACTATTAATAACCATCTTTCAAATAAATGAGTTGCTTGAATGATATTTTTTATAAATTACTAGGTAATCGAATCTTACTTTCCAATTTTCTTTCTGGATATCGGTTTTGGCTCGAGCTATTCTATAATAATATTCCATTCTGTTGTTGAGGTATCGTATGTATTTGAAGATTAGCTGTTTTTGATTATAAAGAGTCGCAGGGGGTCTGTTTGACGTATGGCCAAAGATTAATTCAAAAGGTGTGAATACGTGTGTCTTATTTTTGGTATTGCTATTATTATTATTATAACAGATAACTGCGTACGGGAATATGTTGAATGGGTGTTCATCTGAATGTTCCACTTTATGAACGCGGATCATCTCCATTAAAGTTGCATGGAATCTTTCCAGCGATCTGTTGGATTGTGGGTGGCTTACGCTTGAAAATCTCAATTCTATGTCGTAGAGTTGACAAAGGTCTTTGAGTAAGGCGTTGTTCAATTCACCTCCACAATCACAGTGAATTTTTAAAGGTGTACCGTAATGTTGGACGAATACTAGTAGGGTATTAACAATTGTGGATGCCTTATTGTCTGAGATTGGGTAAGCGTGAGTGAATTTGGTGAGTTCATCCCTAACTGTTAGGGCGTAGTTACGAAATGGGAATTCAAAAAGGTCAATGTTTATCCTTTCAAATAGACTTTTGGGAGTTTCAGTGATAACGAGAGGAGAACTAAGATTTTTTCTACAGATTTTGACTTTTTGGTAGATTTCACAGGCTCTGATGAATTTCTCAACATCTTTGGTTAAACCTTGCCAGGTGTATTTGTCTTCAATCGTTCTAACGGTTTCATTGATTCCACGATGTAAATTTGTTTTTCCAGTATGATATTGGTCCAGGATAATTGGGATTTGGTCTTGATCTGGGGTTTTGACGATATTTTGGCATATCTTAAGCTAAATGTCTTTATCGGCAAATATAACGGAGAATATTTCAAGAATAGGTAATTTCAGATTGTTTTCTATGCAAAAGGTTTTTTCAGGGCCAAATTCGTTTTGACACTTGAAAGGCGAGTAAAAGAGAGTAGGTACTATTTTCTCATTTTTGCAAGGAATGGGAATTATGAAGTATTTGCGTGCCTTCACAGATTTGTTGGATAACATGTTAACTTGGTTAGGTTGAAAATCGAAATTTTCCTCGAATAGATCATCTATAATTTTGTAAGTCTGTTAGTTTGGTTTGCCAAAAAAATGTTACAATATTTTTATGAGACTTGTCGAGAAGTTGTAGGTTGGAAATCTCTATCTTTGAGTAGTCAATAATTGATCTGGTTTTGTAGAGACTCACGAAGGAGTTGTATTCTTCCTCGATTAGGGTTGTTTCATCATTGTTTTCAATTTCAACGATTGGAATTTCTTGTTGTTGTTGACTTGTAGAGGGGCGGTTTCTTATATCGTCAATATCAGGTTCTTCTTTGTTAGAAGCGAGTATGTGAATTTTGGAGCTTAAATCTGAACAATCTTTAAAATGGTTTACTTTTATTCGATATAGGGCATCAGCGTTCCTATTGATTTTTCCAGGTTTATATTCGATTCGATAGTCGTATTTTTCGAGTTTCAAGCGCCAGCGACTTCCAGGGTCTTCAAATGGGAAAAGCCAAGTTAAAGGGCGATGGTCTGTGATAAGGACAAATTTTCGACCAAAGAGATAAAGTTTAAGATTCTTAACTGCCCATACAATGGCCAGTAATTCTCTCTCTATGGTAGAGTATTTAGTTTCGGCATTGCACAGCGTTCAAGAAGCATAGGCTATAGGGAGATCTTTTCCTGTAGGGCCTTGTGACAAAACAGCACCGATGGCAAAAGCGCTTGCATCGGTGGTTAATAGAAATGTCTCTTCAAAATTGGGATAGATCAGAATCGGGTCAGGAACTAGTGCGTTTTTCAATTCGTTGAATGCGGATACGCATTCTGGGTTAAAGTGAAATGGAACATCTTTCTGGTGGAGTTTTGTCAAGGGCTTCGATGTTTTAGCAAAATTGGGGATAAATCGAAGATAATATCCTGCTAATCCTAGAAAGGATTTAATGTCTTTTAGATTTTTGGGTGTGGAGAAGTTCTGAATACAACAAATTTTTGCAGGGTTCGGTTTTACACCGTCTTGAGTGATGTGCCCCAGGTAAGCTACTTCTTTCCGTTTGTCCGGTTAGATTTTTAAGTTAGCTTCACGGAGGCGTTAAAATACTTCGGTTAGCCTTGAAATATGTTCGTGGATGGTAGGAGAATAACCGATAATATTGTCCATGTAGACTAAGCATCTTTCGTTTTGAATGCCGAGGAGAATATTGTCCATGACTCTTTGGAATGTGAACGGGGCATTTTTCAATCCAAAGGGCATACGAACGAATTCGTAATGGCCATTTTCTACGGAAAAAGCGGTTTTCGGGACATCCTTGGGGTCTTCTTCTATTTGCTGAAAACCTGGTGCTAGGTCAAGTGTGGTAATTTGACGGTTTCGGCAAAGCCACGACAGAAGTGACTGTGATTGTTTTGACTTTGCAAAGGAAAACAATGATGGCCGCTGGGCCCGCTATTAACAATTTAATGATCTGGAACAGAAGAAGTCTAGTCTAAACGCCACCCTATGTCTGGGAACCTGCCAAATTTATTTCACTATCAACAAGTGAAATTTTCCATTTCACCGCCAACAGTTTCTGCAGCCAAATACGAATTTGCGAGCTGTTTGTTAGCTGTACCTTTTATTTTGAATGGAATTATTCTTTCTCTAATTTGACAGTGTGTAGTAGAAATGGCTTACGTAAAAAAAGCAAAAGTATAGATCCGATCGCCCGAAAAATGTAAGAATTCTCTTGATTTATTTTATCAAAAGCGACGGCGTACAATGCGATGACTAAATTACACGCCTAGGCGAGATTTGCATCTCAGGCGCCACGAGAAGCTTTAATAAACTTCATGACTCATGACACTTTAGATAAAAAATAGATTTCAATGAAACTTATGAACTTATTCAAATATATTTTGTGGTACGCACTGATCTGTAGAAACCTCCTAACCTTCAGCACTATGAATATTTTCTAACAACTGGCAAACCAAGATTCTCCGCTTCGTTTTGTTCCAATTGCTATAGATACTCATTTCAATTTGCTCCAAACATGCCACAATCAAGTTAGATTTCCTCCTGGAGGCTAATTTAAGAAAACCCCTTTTCACAAAGAAAAAGGTAACTTTGCTCTTACCTTTATTGTTAGCGTGTCATTCCGGGCCACCCGGAAGCAGTAAAAGAAGTCGTCTAATGGCGCCAATAAGGCTGAAATATGGTGCAGGAGGGAGCGTTTTGCGGTGGATGTAACTATTAACTCGCCTGCCGTGGGCATTAGCACGGACTATTAACCGTTTGTTTGGAACCGCATATGTATAATACAGATACACTGAGCACCCTAAACATTCAAGATAAACTAGTGTTTTGCTGAAACTGGTGTTATCGTGAATCATTGCGGACTATCTTGGGGAAGGTCGAGTTTAGCGCAATTGACGGAGTCCTACAATTATTTATGGCGAAAGAAAAATTTAAATTGATTCCTTTATGGGGTTCTTACATTTTTTTGGTGATCGGTCTGGTGCAAAGCCAGGAGCACCGAAAGTTTTACTAGCCTCTATCAAAAATGCCTCAACTTTGAGGAGCTGCATTCCTAAATTCAAATAGTTTGGAGTATATAAAGTCCGTCGATTTTAATCTAATACTCGGAAGGAATGTGAGCTGGTGGCAACCTACATTAGAACGCCAATAGTCACCTGACGTCACACCTGTTTTTGCCATATACTTCACCCCCTCGCTCCTCATACCGCAAGTGTCAGATAAAAATCGACAATATCTGTAGCTCCGATATTTGTCTTCAAAGACTCGCCAATGTCGCTCAGATAACTGGTTTCTGAGAAATTCGACTTGAATGCTTAACGTGAATCTATTTTAAATTCTAACTTTGAAAGCTCCGAATTGTTCTAAATTGGTGAAATTGTAGTTGATATTCTCACCAGGGGCCAAATCTCAATAGCAAAACATTTGGAAATGTTTAAATTCTTTTCCAGTCAATCGTTGAGATTAATTTGGTTATCGGCCTGCTACCTTTGCAGATATTTTGTGCATAACTTTTCATCTTAGTTTGTGTCCAAGAAATTCAGACTTCTCCCGGAAGAAGCCAATTTCTCCCATTTTTTGTGGCAATAATGCTTCGAAATACTTTAGCTCCTTTCAGAGCTAAGGCGGGCATTCACAGAGTATAATAATATGCTCTGCAATTTCAGTTGCGGTTTCGTAAGATCTACGGTTCTTTTGCCCTAACATTTCGCTCTAAGAAATCGAATTTAATTGCCAGAGGTGTAACCACTTTTTCTCCAAACTTTCAAATAAAAGCAAATTTTGACTTATCTCCCCAAATAAGTCAGATTGGGCTTCCGAGGAACCTAATTATTATCCCGAAAACAGGAAAATCCCGAATGAAAATTTGGTGCAAATTCCTTCAACGCCAAAATCTACGAGCACGGACAATACAATTTTATCTGACGAATCTATAGGTTTCTTTTCTTTATGCGTTAACATTGCGGATTGATGATAAATTAAGCCAAAGAAACCGGGGGCGCCCTGGCCTCCTTTCTACTAAGCAGTCCTTCTTTCGTCGCTTGGGGGGTAAATATTGACGTAACTGATGAAAAGCTATCGTTTTATTAGCGAATTCGAAAATGTAATCAATTTTCAGTTCAGTCAAGAAAATTGGCTTTTTTTGCGATGCGTCGCTGCCGCGTGTTTACTCGTTGTAAAATGATCAATGACTCGCGGGACTTTAGAAATGGACGGTTTCTTTTCGGCATCTTTCTGTACGCCTAATAGGACGATAGGGAGGATGGGGTCGTCAATAGTGGAGTCAAAATTTTCAAAAAAAAATATTCGTTATCCACTGATTGAATAGTATCTACTGAACATTTCAGAATTTTAAATAGGTATAAGTCGTGTTCTCATCGTCGCATCGCAGATTGCTTCCCATTCTCTTTCCCGCAAAGGTCAGATTTACTTTCAAGTGGGCAATCTGTAGACAACAAGGTATATTAGCTGTTGCTTGAGTATGCGCATGAAATAGATTTCATGGAAGTTTTGTTATGATTGGAACTACAATACTTTGTTATACTTTCCATAAGACAATAGAATCTCAGCTCACACCCCATTCAAAATACGTACACATATTATGAACTACACCTCCCTTCACTATTTCTTCTCATTTACCGCGAATACCTTGATTTCTTCTAGTTTCGCTAATTTTTATCTCACGTTTTACTGTAATTTTTTTTATAAACATTGACTGGGTTGGCGATAATTAATCAATTTTCGGAATGTTTCTTCATTCTAAAGATAAATAGATAGATGAGTTTGCGTATTTGCAGTCTTGTGTAGCTGCCCTTTAGTCTTCGAAAGCGAATGTATGACCTACAATAGTAGCTCCGCCTTTACCTGTCGTTCATAGGCACAACTAGGCTCCAAATTTGAGGGGTGCTATAGCACTATTTTTTCTTTGGTGGGTTTTGATGGAAAGAAAAAAAACATTGTTTCACGAGGGTTTGTACTTACGTCATCATTTGCCTTCTTTTTTTAACAAATAAGTTTTTTTATGTCTGAAATTTCAAATAAACATATAGTTCCTTGCATGAAGGTTTGTACTTATGTCATCGATGATGTCATAACTTCAAAAAAAGGGTTTAGTTTGTCGTAGATTAATTAGGTACTAACTGACGTCACACACATTGAACGTGACGTTACTTTATGTGACGATTTGTTTATCCCCCAACGTAAATGAGGCTATGTGTGTTAAAAAATTTGATGAATGGGTTCTGGGCCCCTATTCTCGTAACCAGGGAATAGCGTTCTCAAAAGAACGATTTCTCTTAGTTGCCCATAATACTGACAAATATAGAGCAATCCTGTTCCCCGGCTACGAGAATACAAGCCCTGGTTTTGAGAACCGACGAATGTTTACGACGTCATCAATTTATTTTAGTCAATTATTATTTGTTTAAAAAGAAGGCAAATGATGACGTAAGAACAAACCCTTGTGAAATAAACCTTTGGTCTGCAAACGCTCCGTTACCGATCTACAGGGTGTTTAAATTTCAATATGTTTTAAATTTTTTCTTTATAGCTTCTGCAATTTTTGAGGGAGTTAACTCAAATTTGGTATATAGATTACCTACGCAATAGGAGCAAGCATTACACATAGCAAACGTTTGCCAGAACCTACAGGGTGATACTTATTTCTACCTATACTTCTTGTTCTCTTGTAGTTTTTTCGTATCACCGACCCCGACCGTTATCGAGAAAAAAAAAACAATTCTTTGAACCTAATTAGCTAGTCTTCTTTGAAATGTTCTAGTAGGCTATGGCTTTATTTGGATTATCTTTTGTTTCTGGCAAACGTTTAAGATGTGCAATTAATTTAAGCTAAATCCCTCGAAAATCGCAGGAGATCAGGAGCTATAAAGAAAAAACTAAAAAAGTAAGAAATTTCTATGTTTATTTGAAAGTTCAGTCATAAAAAAAAAAAACAAAGAATCACCCTTTTCCGTTTGTTGTACATGATGGAACACACTTTGTATAATACGCAGTTAACTAATTTAGATATTTTAGGATGACTCGAATGAACTCTATTCTAAGTTAATTTTTATAGCAAAACAATAGTTCCGAACGTGCTCTATAAATTAATCAACGACAAACCCTTTTTTCCAAGTTATGACGTAATCGATGACGTAAGTAGGTACAAAAAGTTTTACAAAATAAATAATTAATTGAAACGTCTGCATGCCACGAAGATCCAACTCACTAAAGTTATATAACAAACGATAAAACTTGTAAAAAATTAAAAATAATTTGGTTGCACTAGTTTTTTATATTAGTTTTGGGGGTGCTAATTTCTGTTTTGGGGGTGCTAGTATTGAAGTATTTTTGGTCCTATTGCAAGACAGTCAAAAAATATATGTTATGGCTGTCCTCTTTTTGCTCGCCGCAGAACCTGCATGAGATTTTAATTAACCAGGGCCTGTCAAAAGTCTGATTGCTATGCTCAATCTTCTTCGGTCCATGATATAATGATATGAGTTTTTTTGTCCTTTCTTCGGAAAGCTTGGGCATGATTGCCCTTGCTTGCCTGCAGGTTTGGGTTTATCGTTACCGTGTCCTGAGGATTACTTAATATAAGTCGAAACGTAGACATATAAGTAAACCAGGTGTTTTTATATTGACCCATCCAACCATTTTCCTACAATATTTTTTTGTAATACTTTATTTTTCCCTACTGCATGCGAGGCACCTATCGACGTTGGTCTAGTGTTCTTTGCGATTCCTAGACTCTCTAGTGTGCTTTGCGGTTCCTAGCGTCGTCAGCCTATCTGCTCCTATATGCCCTGGGCCAGAGTTACCTTATTTGCTCTCCCCATCAGGGCATCAATGCGTCCATTGTCTCCCAGATCAATTTGACATTGGTACTCGGTTTCCATTCTAAAGAAGTAGCATTAAACTTATTTTCAAGATGAGGGCGCCCATTCACCATTTATATTCTGGGAAGAATCACGTTCTCTATTTCTATAAGGAAGTGAATTCTGCGCCTACCGGTATAGTCGGGTGGCTTAGTCTTAAAATTCATAAAAATATTTCACTCCTGGCGGAGAAGGTGCCCTTTTAGATTTAGATAGTAGATTCATCAAAGATTAAAAAACGCCACAGACCCAGAAAATTTCTGACCCCCACTACCAGTTATGACGTCATGAATGTAGAGATAAAAGAACACGTTGAGCATAAACATATCAACTTTTGTTGAGAATTTTGTCAAAAATCGTTTTTTTTTTTCTGAAATATAGTCAAGTATCATCATTTAAAAAAAAATTAGAATATAGCGACCATTTTGTCATCAAAATGTCCAATTGTGACATTTTATATAAATTATGATCACATATGTTGTTTGGTGTCGTTTTACGGTCTTTTTGTTAACTTCGATTAAAGAGTACTAAATCAATAGGCTGACTTCACTAGGCTGACTTCACAGTGTGAAGTCAGTTTATTGTTAATCCTAATGCTATGATAAATTATTACAATTATTGTTGGTAGAATTTTATTTATTTGTGTAATTAACTGTATCTAATATTTTGTAGATATATATAGCAGTGACTCATTAAAAGCTGATACACGAGAATCAAGAGGAACGGGAGTGCATATAAGAGTTACAACCTCTACCATGATTCCAAAAAAATCTAACGAATTTTTACGTGTAGATGAGAATAAAAGACAGTTATTTACTTTCTTGGCTGAATAACTAATAAGAGAGAGTTTTCAAGGAAAAACAGTGGTCTGTACTCTTGAAGAAAGAGCAACAACATCTTCAGCGGAGCTAAATCTATCCACGAGGGTGATATATCACCCTCGTGGCACGAAGAAGCAGACGGCCGTCTACTCCTTCATGCCAAGCATACAGCTGATAATGGCCACAGCCGCGTCAGCATTTGAACAATTGATTCGGATGTTGTTATTGTTGCAGTATTTGCTTTTTCAAAACTTACAAGTATTCAACAACTTTGGATAGATTTTGGGACAGGAAAAAATCGAAGGTTTATAGGAATCCACGAGCTCTGCTCTCGTTTATCTTAAGAGATCTGCAACTTTTTACCAATATTTCATTCCATAACAGATTGCGATACTGTGTCGTCATTTTGCGGAGTAGGTAAGAAAGGAGCGTGGAAGGTGTGGATGGCACATTCGAATATTAATGCAGCTTTTGAGCAACTACTTATGGGAAGACCTCCAACTGAAGAAATTATGCGCGAGGTTCAAAGATTTGTAGTTCTTCTCTACGATTCGACATCTCCCTTCAGCTCTGTCAACGAATGCAGACAACACCTTTTCATAAAAAAAGATAGAGCAATTGAAAACATTCCACCAACTGAAAATGCGTTACTCCAACATACAAAGAGATCAACCTTGCAAGGTCTTTTATGGCTACACTGCCTGGAAAATGAATACCAGACTCCTCCACCCGATATCTGGGGTTGAGAAAAAACCAATGACGGCTTTCAACCATTGTGGTCTACTATTCCAGATTTCGCAAAAAGTTGTGAAGAACTTATTGCCTGAAGCTGCAAACAAAGATGTATGGCAGCTTGTAGATGTGTGAGAAGCGGCCTTCGTTGTACCCAACTATGCCACTGTGAAGGTCATTGTTCTCAAAATTATTAAATGTATCTATTGTAGAATATGTGAATATACGTCTTCTAGAACTTACAAGAACATTAAAATGTATGTACACTAAGTAGCGACTATGGAAAATGATGGGAGAGGAGAGTGGAAGAACGGGAGGGGATGAGCGGAAGTGGCGAGAAAAGAAAAATCTGCTCAAATGGTCATTTTTATACATATATGTTTAGAACTGCTATGCAATTTTTTTGATAAAAGGCCGTTCAAATTGATACCCAACACGTATATGCAAAAAGAATGTTAAACTTTTGACATTTTATTGACATGTTGAATTCCATTTTTTCTAAGTGAATTTTATAATAATAAGTACGTTTTTCAACTACAATAAACTCATATTTCAAGCTAAATTTTACTAAATAAATATGTTTGAGTAAAGTTTTACATGCCTAATAGCGGTTTTCTGACCCCTTTTTTGATGACGTCATAACTGGTAGTGAGGGTAAGAAATTTTTTGGGTCTGGAGCGTTTTTTAATCTTTGATGTATTTAGAATCTAAATCCAGAAGGGCAGCTTCTCCGCCAGAAGTGAAATATTTTTGGGCTAAGCCACCCGACTAGTAGGTCCCGTTTGTTTCATTAATTCTGTGCTAACTGTTTCTGTATAACGTTTAAACATTATGGTAGGTCCCCTATTGCCACATGATATAACGCCTATCGATAGGTAGGTACTGTTTGTTTTGTAAGAAGAATCCTGAGCCTACCAGTAGGTTCATATTAATTTAAGAAACCTCGCCTACCTACTTTTTTCCACCAACCTAACCTAATCTACAACTACAAAAAGAAGTACATGCATCTCTGTGATTTTTGTTTAAGTTTATTCTTCTCTTTGAGATTTGGCGAGCGAGGAGCGAGCAATCAGAGACTCAAAAATGATTTACAAGAAGGTATTATATTTGAAAAAAGGTTTCCACGTTTTTGGTAGATTTACGCTTCCGAAAATCTTCTCTTTGAAGTTTGACGAGCGGAGCGGGCAATCAGAATGAAAGACTCAAAAATAATTTAAATCTCAAGGTGTTATATTTAATAAAGGTTTTTCACGTTTTTGGTGGTAGGTTTTTCCGGTTTTTGATGGATTTACGAGGATATTCTCTTTGAGATTCGGCGAGCAGAGCGAGCAATCAGAAACCCAAAAATATTTTAATCAAGAAGGTGATATATTTATTTGAAAAAGGTTTTCCATGTTTTTGGATGATTTGCGCTCCCGAGGATCCTGTCTTTGAGGTTTTGCAAGCGAGGCGAGCAATCGAATACTCCAAAATAATTTCAAGGTGTGTGAATAAGAATTTTCAATAGGTTGCCCTCTAGAATGAAGCAGATTCCTGGAGATTCCAAGATCAACAAGTTTAAGGCTCAAATTAGAAAGTGGTTAGGTACTAATAAAGGCTTATTACTCAGTGGACGAATTTCTTAATGACAATTCTACAAGAAATGCGCAAAAGCAGTTCAATTCTGAGTCCGAACAAACGTATTAGCAAGAGCTGACTGGTAGGACATACGGATTCTAAAGTGAAAACACCTTCCAGTAGGCGCTTGATCAATTGACGAAAAACGACCTACCAGTAGGCGCACAATCGGTGAATGAAAAAGAACGGTAGGCGTACGATCGTTGGGTAACAAAGGACCTACCGGTAGGCGTAGGGTTCACTCTCTTTCTATATTGACAATTTATTGTCCATCCAGAGAAGCGTTCAGCTTGTGTAAATAAACGGAAAATTCTTTAAATGGCTTGAATGGTACAAGACAGATTATCCTTTTAGAGGGGGGTCTTGTTTTCTATCAAATGTCATTTTTCTATTTTATCTAATATCACTGTTCATGTCTATCTATTTCAATCATTCCCGAACGTCCAAGTCTGGACAAAGATCTCATCTTCATTTCTCCAAAAATCCAGGTTGTTTCTTTAAATTATTTGACCATCGCATTTGTAGATTCCATCTGTCGTCTTTTTGTCTCAGTATCCAGCGAATTTCCATTTCAGTCTTGCTGCTTGTGCCAAGACGTCTTTGACTTCTGTTTTACTATGTATTCAACTATTCCGCTGCCAGTCTGTTAGTTTAGTTTTCAGCATTTGACTTTCTATGGCTCTTTGTGTTGTAGCTTTTTTTTTATTACAATCATAAAGTTCCATTCTTCTCAGCCTTATGCGTAGGCAGTCGCATATATTGGGGGTATTTTGTATTCTTGAAGCTTTCCGTTTAATGCCCAAGTCAACTTTATTCTTCTCCTCACTTTTACTGTCTGATATTCCGTTTCTTGTGCCATTTTTGTTTATGCTACTTTGATTATGATTCATGTAATCTCCCTCTTTGACCCCTCGTTTTATTGCATTAGACTCTGTTGATTCTATCATTTCAATAATTTTTGTTTGCTTTGATGTATACCATCGTCACCAAAAGTAACTGGGACAGCAACATATTAGCTCTTGTACTATTATATGACTTTATGTGTCAAATATTTGTCATTGACCTTTTCAATTTAAAAGCCTCTCTCTCTGGCGTCAAACTGTCAGACGCCAAAATAGTATGAAAACAACGGTTGACAGCCGCTGACAGTGGTTTGTTGACAAGATTATTGTACATGTGGAAACTGGAAACTATTATTTCCTCGGTTTTTTCAAAGTTTTTTCCTAACAATGGTGATTGTGTAGTGTGCCTTTTTGTAAAAATAATTCCTATTTACCGGCGGACGTGTCTCTCCATAAGTTTCCATCAAATCCTACATTTGTCAAATTTTGGATACATAAAATCAGAAAGAATACTCGCAAAAAAAAGGGAAATCCACGGCCTATCAAGTATACAAAGTAATCCACGTTCAAGTTTAGTTTGCGGGAGCTGTTTGCTTCCAAAATAATCCACCGCTTTCTCCATAGCGAAGTTCTGCAAATGAAGTAGTGACTTTTCCCACATTTTCTTCCAAAACACCCAATACACGCTGGCATTGACAAGCAAGCAAATGTTGGCGGGAAAATGATTGTTTTCATACTTTATTGTCCATCTCTTTTAATTGAAAACGTCAATTCATATTTTCATTTTAAGTATACATATAATATTATGGTCGCTTGTACTCTTTCCAATCGAGTTTGTTCTCTTGCTTTAAGTATATCCATTTAATTTGATTTAGATGTGAATTATTTTTTTAGTATTTTTACCTACGAGCGTGCGATATAGTGAACTTTACCGCACTTATTTGCAAATGGAAAGTAGCACTCTACCGCATAGTATATGGTAAAGTGGATGGCAAAGTGTGCGGTAAAGGTAACTTTACCGCATAGTATGCAGTAATGTAGTAGTAGTATGCTCATTTCTTTTTCAGAAAATGGATTTTTGATCATTTCTAAATCTAATCTAATTTCATTAAGTAATCTGATTCGTTAAATAATTTTATTAATGCCTTTTTTTGAAGATGTAGATGCTCATAGGTAAAATTTTGTACCTAACACATGCGGATAAAAGTGTCTTTACCGCCCTTAACGGCTACCGTTGGGTGCGGTAAAGTATCAATTTCTGCATTTGTTACGTAAATAACTATTATGAATAGTTTGTACATTACGTTGAGTAGAGTTATGGGTGTGTTATTTAGATTATTTCTACTTCTTTCCAGATATTGGGTATCTTTTTGTTTTGAAGTTTTTGTATGTACCTATACAGGGTGTCCCACCGGGAACTAAATCGATCTATACATGAGTACTGTATGCAGAACATTTTTGGAAAGACAGTATGCTAATGTCAATGAGGCAACCCGGCTTAACTATTTTCAAGATGGTGACTCTTCCGGTTGTACCGGAAGTAGACGCCAACTTGCTTATTTTAAATGAAACACCCTGTATGTGATTGCATATTTGGATTCTACGTAAACTTCTGAGCAAATTTCATGTGATATACCCTATACCTAAGTTCAACTGTATTGGAAATATTGACAGTTGAAAATTAACCGTTTAGGTTTTACAGCCTGTCAAAGTTGCAAAAAGTCGATTTTCAACTGTCAATATTTCCAAAACAGTTAAACTTAGGTATAGAGTATATCACATGAAATCTGCTCAGAATTTTACGTAGAATCCAAATATGCAATCGCAATCCCATACACTATACAGGATATTTCATTTGAAATAGGCAAGTTGGTGGCTACTTCCGGTATAACCGGAAGTGCCACCATCTTGAAATTATTTTAGCCGGGTTGCCCACATTGACATTAGTATACTGTCTTTTCAAAAATTTTCTGCATACAGTTTTTCATATACAGGGTGGGCCAGCGAAAACGAAACAAGGTGGATATCTCGTATCCATCGTTCATTGAAAAAAATCACTCGGTAAAATTACTCAACCGCTGCTTGGAATTCCGAACTGCGATTTTAATCATTTCATATTTTTATCTTTCAATCGTTTTCTCAACTTTTTCGTATTCCTTGTTTAGTTTATTTAATCTGATTCTTTAGTTCGTTGAGAAATGAATATATTTTGCTGCTCGTCTTCTTCCTCAGTCTATGAATTTTCAATGCCTAGCTTCTGAATATTTTCCATTGTCTTTATTTCATATTGGCTATCGAATTTTAGTTTTACCCGGATGAGTTTGTGGTCGCTACTCCAGTTGAGTCAATGTCGTTTGTTCCATCAGGACTTATCCATGTCCCTTTTCATTTCGTTTTTTTTTTTTGCTGCTGAATAAATTTATTGGGAAAAATTGTCTTTCTTTCAAATAGTTTATCAGTATATGCCCTCTGACATTCATACCTTTCTATTGTATTTTCTTTTCTATTTATTTTTCTTTTTAGTTTGGCATTAGTCGCCTTATCTTCAATTTTTTAAAATTATTTTGTTCTTTGTGATGTGATATTTGCATACGATTGTAAAGTCTGTAGTCTAAGCTTCCATCCTAGTTGTGCGGGCCACAGAAAAGTACCTATTCTGGAAATAAAGTGTACCGTAGTTTACCGCCTGAAAGTGAGGTTAAATTTCAGGAAAATTCATTAATAAATTGAGGAGTGTTGTAAAGGAGTTACTAAATAAGTGCCTGAGACCATTTAGAAAAGCCACACAGTCTGATTTAGCTGAAATCAAAACATCTCTACAATTTGATTGTAGCTGGAGTACCCACGGTTGAACTAAAAACTTTTGTCGGGAAATTGTTTAACTTAATGAAAGTGGAAGTAAGAGAAAATGATATAGAGGATGACTATAGAATCACAAAACGACTAAAACTGGAAAAATTCAGAATTGGTATAAATCATAGCATTTTTGATACCTGGCTGGAAACCAAGTCCCTGTTGGATAAATTTCAAGAGGAGTGAATCAAATGACACGAAACAATGTTCGAATATTTGTTCGTGACGGTTCAATAGGTTTCGGCCAATGTTAATTATGATTGCACTAAAATGTGCTAATGTGCATATAGAACAAGTTGTGATAATTAAGTGGGACTTATTCTACCTATCACATAAAGCTTGCAGCTTTGGTGTTAATTTCATGCATTTGTCCATATAGAATCGCTACTGATGCAAATTCGGCGAGAGAAATTCATGACTATTGTCTGTTTTCACTTAATCAAAATTTAATTCGTTCTGTTTGTTTTTTAGTTTTTAATTTATTCTTATTAACCTTGTGGTAAACTCATAAAAAAAGTATTGGACAATTTTTTTCTACTTTCTCCCACGTAACAGTTGTTGGGCTAGGCCTAACAGGTACATCATAACCGCAAGTTAAACATGGTAATTGAGGCGGTACGAAATGCACCGACTCGAGACCGTACTTATATGGCGTGACTTTACACTGAAAAATATCCACCTACAACAGGCCACTAGCATATTCAAGAGAGAGGAGCTATAATAATAGGGTAATTGTATACCTTTGAACTAGAAACTTTGAGTAGATACCTACATACCTACCTTTACTTGAAACAGTTGCATACCTTATGGGGTCAATGACAAAATGTGCATTTAGTGCCTACCTTGAAACTATAATAATAATTAGTTAATAGCAATATTAATTCCTTGCTTTTGTCTTTATGTTAATTAGGAGTCTGACCCCTTTCACATACATTACTGTGTGAGATAAACATATGAAATATCAAGTATTGTTATATCTTGAAGAGAAATTTTTTCAAATTAATACATATGACAAGACAAATACTATCATTAATCAAAACTCCAATGAAGATATTTTCACGCGTCCATTTGTCCTATTGGCCCCTTTGTATCGCGAGATGAATTATTTCAGTTTAACCCTAGCATACAGAATTGGAGAAGGATGATCGTAGAACTTTCTGGTTAACAAATTGAGTTAAAATTTCAACTACTCGCTTATTTAGAGCAGCCGTTAACGAAGTATAAAGCCCAATGATGATCTCCAATATTCGATAGCAATTGGACACGAAGCAGAAAATGGTCCCAAACCCAAATTAAAAATCCTGGTGGATAAAATAAATTATTTTGTCATTGAAGACAAAGTTCTTTTGGCCCACAGCATTGTAAATTTCGTTAAAGGCCTATTTTTGTTAAGAGAAGATATCTTTCACCATAAAACTAGATAGGGGAACTTTGCACCGAATGCCTCATTTGAATTGAATTTTTTGAAAACGTGCAGGCTCACGACTTGTACAATTGAAAATTTCCAACTTGCCGATTTAGGTCTCAAATTCTGAAATTCATCACCAGAAATCGTGAAATAATTTGTTGACCTCAATATCGAAAATTTCCGTTTCAAAGAGATATGTCTTCAAATCTTTACATTTGACAAGAAAAATAAAACCATCAATATATAAAAAGCAAATTTCTAACTTCGCTATTGACCTCTTTGATCCTCCCTCTTCCAGTTTTTCGAATATATATATTCAATCTCTCTATAGGATCGCTTATACATCTCGAATCTCCTGCAGCCAAACAATTCTCATTTTGCCAGGGAGAATGCAGGCACTAAAGTGGGCCAAAAAACTACCATTGCATTTTTGTCATATATACGTTCACGTAACTCAAGAATGCAGAGGATTCTCTTCTGAAAGCGTGAAAGATCTCTTTGTTGTTTTTTTTTTTTTTAAATCGGAAGTAGGGCCGTACTCTACAGACAAAATTCTTTCATAGGGTTTTATACAATTCTCACTTAACTCGTCTTTCTCTCTGATGCAGCATAACGTAGGTATCGTTTGAATTGGAATAATTTCTGTTCATTCTTGAAATCTAATTAAAAATAAAACGCTTATACTGGAGTGAGTAAGTACGTGCTTCAGCAAATAAAAAGAATGATTGAAAATTATTCTTAATCACAAAATTTAATTTATCCAAAGAAGACATGCCTCTGATATATAGGTTTCTGACGGAAGAAAAATTTACCCTTCAGTCTGGAATAGGCACATGAGGGTAAGAGAGAATAATAATTGATGTCCACGATTATATGGCTGAATAAGGAAGAAAAACGGAGACGTTTTGTGTTTATAAATCGCTCCAAGAATGCCAGTTTATTTGTCCGATCAAGGTAAGCTAGAAAAATTGTGGCAATTTTAGCCAAAAACAAATTGCTTCTCTAGTATTTATCAGCTCAAAAAAAGACAAGCTGCTTCAAATTAGTTCGTTACCGTAAACAAAAAGCACAAATCCAGCTACAAACAACAAATTAAAACTTTTAACATGAAAGAGCCGGCTGTAATTAGGCCCACAAATTGGCATTAATTGCAAAGTGTCCCTTTGCAAGAGGGCAGCGGACCATAGAAAGAGTTCACTTTGGCACGAAGTATATTTTTGTAAAGTTTGATTTGCATGCAATTAAAAATCAGAGTCAGAGGCAGAAGTGACTATATAATTGAAAAAATTAAGAGATGTAACGAACAATTGTGCCAAACCGTTCTAAAAGCAAAAAAACAAAATATGTTTCATTACGCGGCTTTAATTTCCTCAATGACTAAAATAAACTCAGGCATAAGTGACGTGAATGCCTATACAGGAAATACCTCCAAATACATAAATGAACTAATTTAGTTAGTAGGTACGTAATGCAAGTTTTTTTTTTTTTTTCATTTATTTATTTATTACTGACCCTCAAACACTGATATCAGGGCCTAATGCTTATTAATATATTTTTTCACAAACTTTTATCAAGGTCATGTCTACTTACACTAATTAATTAAATTCCACTTATTTAATGTTATTCAAATATTTTCAGTTGTCATAATTAGTTATACAGTGAGCACGGTTTCACAGTTTTGTTTGGATCTTACATAGGTAATACCTCGGGTAATACTTATCTATTTGCATAACTTTTTTTTGTATTCCTGTGTAACCCAGTAGTTTTGGTGTATTAATTTTATTGTATACTCTGTTGTGTTTTCTTTACTAGTATCATTTATCAGTCTCGCTAATTGTTCAAATGTTGTAGTCGTCTCTCTTTCTAACGTAGTTTGTATGCTTTGCCTCCATGCCTCGATGTTTGTTTTAGTTCGTGTTTTCCATAGGATTTTCCCATTTATAACATTTGAAAAAATTAATTTATGATCAGAGATTATGTGGTGCTCTATGTGCAGATTGCATACCAACTTGTCACTAGTCACATGATCAAGGATGCTGCCGGCCGGACGTTGTAATCACCACTCGTGTAGCTTCATGAACATTTATATTATTTTGAATTTTTAGGCCATTCATGTAAATAATGTTTTTGTATTCTCTTACAGTCGCTGACGTCGCTGTATCACTTAGGAGATTAAAATTCATATAAAGTCAGGCATATAGTTTATTACAGCAACGCGAGATGTCAGTACTGTCGCCCCTATAGTGTGCCCTAACTTGATAGTCAAAAAAAAATAGAAATCTGCATTTGATTAAATTGTGCGATGGAAAGTTTTTTCTTTTTTTTGCGGAAATTCGAAGTATTATTCTGTTTTACATAAACAGGGTTGTAGTTTGGACCAACACAAATAATTTTGAACGTTCATCCGTCGGATTTTTGTTTAAACAGTGTAGCTACAGGCGCATTTCCAACTATTCTTGCAGTAGCGAGAAAACTACAAGTTCAAAAAATTTGAAAAAAATATATGTCGCGTAGAATTGCAATAGTAGTTCGTAATAAAAATAACGGGAAACTTCATCTATTCGTTTTGACATAAATGGTGAAAAACCACTTTTTTTTCAGTTTTTGCGATATATCTCAAAAATGGCGAGTCAAATTTACTTAAAAAAATTATGGAATAAAGTATATCAATAACCATAAAACATATATTTTTTTTGGAATTTTTGAACACAAGGTTCCGAAAATGGGGGTTGACTTTAAACCTTAAAGGTGGTCTATAGATGGCAAGTACTGTACATTTTGACGTTTTTATATACACTTTTACAATATTTACATAGTACCATTATCATTGTCACAGTCTATATGAGTATAATCCAAACCATCCTTAACAAGAATGCACACTCGTCCACCACGGGTATCTCTACAATGGTGGATTGAGGAATACCCAGGCAAGTTATAATACATTGGTGTAGATCCAGGTTTCCATAAATACAATTATGTGAATTTTATCGTCCGTCCCGTGTACGATTGTATAAATAAATATATAAATAATTTTTTTCGACGAGCAAGCACTGCCTTTTGGTTGGAGTGGAACTGGAAAGTCGTTTGTTCTCCCACAGGGCGGAAAATTTTTTCATATCAAATTCTAAAAAAAAAAAATAGTTATTTTTCTAACAAGTGCGGGAAATACCATTTTTTGTAAGTGTTAGGAACACAATTTTTCCCAAGGGCTTGCGGAAAGATTACTCTTTCTTTGTGCATGCCAAAAGTTTTTTTTCAGCACATTCGTAGGAAAAAAACGGATCATCTTTGCTTCAGGTGTCCAGAAAATGGCAGTATCCTGTTTTTAATCCCTAGTAGGACTGCTCATTGAGCTGAAAGCTAAAAGTGTCTGCAAACTGCCATGTCAGCCGCAGACCTCAACTCTTGGAGTAAAATGCATTATTCAAGTTCAAAGCACTATAGTATAGGTCAAAAAAACCAATTCCTAAACGTTGAAATCTTGTTTAAATCACCTTTTCTACATTTAAAATCAACGAAAAATTCAAATAACCAGCACAACCTGAATCGCAAGCCCTCCATCGAGGTCTGCGGGTAACGTCATCACTATTAGCTGCTGTGATGACGTCACTCGTAGACCTTGTCTACTCAAGAATTGGTGAACGTACGCCTTATTAGGATGAGCAATCCTGTTCTGGGTTTTGATAATGGGTCTGTTTCTGCAGAAATCACAAACCAGTCAGAGTGAATTTCATTGGTTGAAACTAGTTTTCTGACTGTTTTCAACCAATGAGATTCGCTCTGACTGGTTTGTGATTTCTGCAGAAACAGACCTATAAATTGTTGTATAAAAATGTCGAAAATTCCAACAAAATCCAAATCTTTCATTGCACAAACAAACTAACATCTGCAAAAAACTTAACATCTACATATTTTGAAAACTGCTGTTTTCATCACTCGTTAAACAATAAACATTGTCCGCACCTGTTAGGAAAATCTAACCCAAACAAAATAAAATACTTTGACGTCAATTTGGCAACGCAGCACTCCTTGCCTTAACCTTTTAGAATTGTTTTGGGGCTACCACCAAGCTCCTGTAGGTGGCACATATCCGTCTGTGTGTGTGTGTATGTATGTGTGTTGGCATTTTTCTGAGAAAACAGCTCGATGGAATTTGATGAAATTTTGGAAATAGGTATAAGAAGACGGGTAGGGAAAAGTTACACAGAGATATAGGTAAAAAAAATCCTCTCAAAGATATGACGTCATTGATCTTTTTTTTTTAATTGGGAACGCCATCTTTTTTTTCATTGATTGGATAGAGCTCATTTTGCTTTATATAATCTCAAAAATCTCAATAGGTTTCATTGAGACATTTTTGAAAAAAACCAGATGTCAAATTTTTGACATAACGCTTCCTAGAATCGTGAAAAATTATCCGTAATTTTGAAGCTCTCGTGGTATGTGGTCCCCGAAAAATGATATTAAAACCTGAAAAAATGTCAAGACTTATTAAAATAAATTGATGGTTTGAAATGACAATTAATGACAACGACAATCATCAATTGGGTAGTTATTTATCTAAGAAGCGTTATGTCAAAAATTTGACATTTGGTTTTAAAATAAATCTTACCATTCCTAACATATACTGCCTTCATTCTATTTACATTATAAACTCTCTCACCTCATAATTGCTGGTTGAATCTGGTTAGGTTCTCATTCAGATATATACTGACTGCCTCCCAACCGGTAACATTCATTTAACTTGATACCTTTGATATTTTGTGTTCCAATTTCATTGAGCATAAAGTTTAACATCATAAATAATCGTTTCTACTCTGTTTATTCTCTTCTATTTTTGTTTCTCGTTCTCACCTTTTCAAGTCTAGCGCCAAAACAATATTATATCTAAAATTTTAATCCATGCCTATATTGCCCTTTAAACCTTGTATTAGGAATTGCTGGAAAGTAACCCAAATAAATACCAAATTGACGCGTCTCATAATACCTGGCGTGCGCGCGCAACTCGTGGGTTGCAGGTGAAAGTCCAATGAAAATCGAGTTTGGTACGGGCTTGCGTCATATTCGTATTCAGGGACAAGTTCAGAATTGATCGTTCCTTCTTTCTTTGTAACGTGTAATTCGACAAAGAGCAAACTAATACTTTACATATTACTTGAACTTATCGCAGTGTCGTTTAAGGTTATGTTAGATTATACTTCGCAATTTCATTGTGCGATGTTGCCGGATGAAACATTTATCAAATTAAAAATGCCATCGATGTTAACATACACTTTAAAGCTCTTCTTTTGTCTGATTTGAGGCGTTGTAAAACACTTGACAATATATCACTTCTTTAATGTTATAATGTTCGATTTTTATTATCTACATTTGTTCTGCAACAATATAATCTGGCTACACTGCAGCTACGGGTTGTGCGCGCATGTCATTTTTTATAACTTTCTAACTTGTATTTATTAAAATTAAGTTCTCTTTTTCTATTTCTGCGAGACACGTCAATCGAAAAAAAAAATCGAAAAATCCATGATTTGGGTGCCCTTCAGGTACTTATCTTATGAATAATTCTAATTGCTATGAAAAAAGCTCCAAATGTGATTTTGTTGAATGTGGATACATATTTATATATTTAATAAGACGGTCGAAATTTGATCGTGGCGCCATCTAAGACAAGGATTCAACACTAAACAGCAATTTTTGCTGTAATTAGTGATGCCATCTAATAGGCCGACCAAAAATCAGTTCGTTGGGAAAACCCAAAATAGGAAAAAAGATTTCTCCTTATTATACACTGATGAGAAAATTTTGGATTAATTTTCTTTGCTTTTCCATCCATAGACGCGTTTCGACCTATCAGGTCTCATCAGTATGGCTAGGAAAAGCCATAGAGAAATATAATAGTAGTAAAATACGAGAGAAGTCATTCCCTTGTACTTAACTGGCACAATGTCGACGTTAGCGCCCCTGGTGGCTACAGACAGCAATAAAAGAGTGAACATTGTTTGAATGCAGGTTTCTTCTTTACCGACAGTGAAAAGGCAGGTTTTTTGAATAATTAAATTATTAACTTTGATTTTATTTAAGATATATTAAAAATAAAGTACTGTAAACGCTCAAAACAGTTAATTGCAAAGCAAAACATTTGTTGAAAAAACTTGCTAAAATTTACCGAGCAACTGTTTCGAACGATAACAGAACTTATTTTTAAAAAATCCAAATTAGATGCAATGAGATTCCTTAAGGGGGCCAAGGAGGTAATTGAATAATACAAAAATTGAGATATCTTCAAACAAACTTATTTTTTTATTCCAATTTTATAAATATACAGTAACTAAAAATGTTTGTATTATAAGCTTTGTGTTTACCTTTTAACTGCATCTCGCATCATCGCAAATTCGAAAACACACTATTATTGGTGTCGGTTTTGTCTAATTAATTAATATTTATGATCACAGAATGTTTTCTCATTTCTCTAATATAAATAGGGACATAAAGCTACTTGAAATAATTCGCCGGTATCGGTATCGGTATCCGTAACGCAACTAGATACGTTGACAAGCGAAAAAGCTGTTAAAGCGCTCCCTGTTCCGGTAAACGTAAACGCATCTCATAATCTAGAAATTTTTGTCTCAAAACTCCGGCGTTTTTATATCTAACCTTAAAATTGTTATTTTTTTTGCGATAGAGAAGCACTAAACACAGAAGAAATTCAAGAAAGTATAAACTAAACAAATTAAATCAACCCGGAGGAAAAGTGAGGTTATATTCATTTAAAATTTGACACATGTGTCAGGAATGTCAAGATACGTTACCGATACGGATACCGCGAGAGGGTCGTAACGTTACGTTGTACGTACGGTATCTCGGCCTCCGTATCGCTTCTGCACATGCGCAGTACGATACCGATACGGATACCGAGCAAAAAATACGGAAGCTTTATGTCCCTATTAATAGAAGAAATTTTACGTTATGATTGTGAGCATTCAGTTTTTGATTGATGGTCTTTCGATTCAATCATTTGTCAAATTTTGTATTTTGTATGTGTTAAAAAAAGATAGAACATTTTCGGGCAAGTTGCTGACAAAGACAAATTAAACCGAGTTGTCAGAAACGATCGAAGTAATTAGTTCAATAATCTGCCACACCATGCGAAATACGCTACGGGTATGTACACAAACACACTTCCAGATTGTTACATTAAACAAACGTCTCTCGTAGTTTACTACTATTATATTTCTCTATGGGAAAAGCAAACACAGAACATATCACCTATAGAAAAATATCTCAAATGGGAGAATCGCGACGAAGGTTTTTAGTTAGGTTTTTAGTCAACGATGGCGACACTGTCGGGAGATAAGAGAAAGTTACAGGTATCTGTAGTGTGGACAGTGATTTGTGTTGGTTGGTTTTGTCATTTATTTTGTCATTTTAAAAGTCAAAATTTGAATTTTTAAATTGTGTTGTTGTAAACCATGGTCCCCACGCGCGTTAAAGTGAAAATTCAAAAAGTTTTGGTTGAAAAAAACCCTAATTTTTGTTCGTATTTTTTTTGTATTTACTCGTTTGTTTCCTTTCGTTCGTATTTGTATTTATTATTCGTATTTACTTTGCGATCTACCTATAGCTGCGTGTCTCTTGCTAATTTACTAACTCTTATTGCACTATGTTCGACATCGGAAACTTCCTGCCAGTCCATAGTTTTCAAAAAAATGAGGCGAAAAGAGCTAAAAGGAGTCAGCAAGCCAAATGCAGTTGAACAAAGGTTTAAAGTCAACCCCTATTTTCTGAACCTTGTGTTCAAAAATTCCAAAAAAAATATATGTTTTATGGTTATCGATATACTTTAATCCATAATGAGTTATATCGCAAAAACTGAAAAAAAAAGTAGTTTTTCTCCAAACGTCAAAAAAACGTCACTTTGTTAACCCCTGTCAAGATGTCAGAAATTTGATTTCTATGCTGCCAGGCAAATTCAGCGGGTAAACACCTGTCGAGGTGGTAGAAGTTGAATTTCTATGCTGCTTGGCAACCCCAGCGGCAGCAAAAGTACTTTTAGTGCCGCTCGTACTTTTACTGCCGCTCACCATTCACTTGCCCCCGAGCTTACCCATTAGTTTGGAAAAAAAATAGCGTGTTGCATACGGAGTAGAAGCACTTTTTTGTGCTTCAGCAGTATTGCAAGCCTCACTACGTTCGGCTCGCAAACCTATTGCTTCAGCACAAAAAAGTAAAGCTTCTACTCCTAATACAACAATATACTACATATTTTCACCATTTATTTCAAAACGAAAAGATTAAGTTTCCCATTATTTTTATTACGAACTAGTATTGCAATTCTACGCGACACATATTTTTTTTCAAATTTTTTGAACTTGTATTTTTCTCGCTACTACAAAAAAAGTTGGAAATACGCCCATAGCTACACTGTTTAGAAAAAAATCCGACGGATGAACGTTCAAAATTATTTGCGTTGATCAAAACTACAACCCTGTTTATGTAAAACAGAATAATACTTCGAATTTCCACCAAAAAAAGAAAAAACGTTTCATCAGACAATTTAACCAAATGAAGATTTCTATTTTTTTTTTGACAGTCAAGTTGGGGCACACTATAGGGGCGACAGCATTGACATCTCGCGTTGCTGTAATAAACTATAGGCCTGACTTTAAACCTTAAAAATTATTTAAAAATAATAAAAATATATGAAAAAAATCAGTTCGCCTTTTTGTCAAGAATGCTCGATTAGTTGGGTTTTCAGTCAACGATGGCGCTGTAATTCATAACCGGTACATAACATTGCAGATACTTTTCTAGAGGTGATAACAGTTTTAGATTTTTATTTATATTTGCAAATTTTTTGTAATCTGGATTGGTAATATAGCGGAACGAAATTTCACTAGTCGTTTCAATTGCTGACACATTAACTAATTAGGTATTCGGATAGAGCTAAAAATTTTCTCTAAATTCTAGGGTAGCATAAATAAAAAGAAAATCCCAGAAAAGAAAACTTACTGCACCGTAACTAGGCCTTAATTAAAAATGACGATGTTCCCACAATGTAAATTTATTTAAGGCTTCTAATTATGCAATAAAGCCGTGGCTTTAGGGTATATTCAACGTTATTTTTCATAGTAAAATTTGTTATGATAGTCGAGGGATTTCTGCATGCTATTTTAAAACATCCAATAAACTGACATTTACGATTTTCTTTTTATTAGGAAAGTTTAATGTCTTTATGTCTTCATGGTATTGCATAATTATAATCAAACGATCAACATAACCCAGTAAGTTATGAATTCCTAAAGATAAATTTTTATTAATAAATAAAAATAAGTGAAATTATATTTTTTGTGTGTCTTCACAAACACCAGGATTCTCGTCTTGCGAAAATTGGTATATTTTTCCACCCCTCTAGTAAAAACACTAAATTTCCTGAGAAAGTTTAATCAAACGCGCCACAGTAGGCATCCTGTAGCCTACATTTTGGTTCGTTATCATTCGTTTTTTTTGTTGTTCCTGGCCGCTGCTAGGGAGTTTATCCCATTTAGATTAATCCAGGAAAAACAGGTAAATTGGAAATATCCAGCCAAGGATTTAGTGACTTTTCTATTTTTGTTGAATAATTTTGTTCGGTAGGATTTTTTCGGCTTACCATAACAAATCCTTTTTTAATCAGCACCATATTTGAGAGCGCAAGATAAATCTAGGTTTCGTCCAAACATTATCGCGATTTGAGCTTCAGCCTGTTTGAACATAAGGAAAATGGGGACCAATAATTTGATATTTTACTATGTTAGTGGGTGTGTGAATATTTGTGGAATATTATAGGGATTGAAGAGATTACATGACTAATTTTCAGTCAATAATTTTAAGGGATTAATTGGCTTTTGACATAAATTGGTCACAAATCTCGCCTTTTATGTATTCGTTAATGAAACTTGAAGTTAGCACTATATATTAGGAATCTTTAGCGCAAATCCCATTCCACATTTTTTTTTTTTTCAAATTAACTATCCCTTTCAAATTTATTATCGTGATCCCTAAAACAAAGATTGAATAGAACCTGTAAAATAAAATACAGCTTACCATTGTTTCGGTAATGATTTCTTCAGGGATGATTGCCTTTATTTTATAGAAATTGTGTAGAAGTGAATCAGTTGACATTTATTAAAAATTTCACTGGTTAGTATAGCTTAACAAACATTGTGTTTTTATCCTGAAATAATGACCCTACCCTACTTACTTGGACAGCCCAACTACAACATTTCTTATCTGTGTCTTCGATACTTCGATCATTTAGCTGCTCCCCCTGAAGAACCACAAAATTACATTAGATGCAGGGTGATTCAAAAAACCAGAAACCCGCTGACACTTCTATCTTGTTCAATTTAAAATTCAAAATGTATTTTATAAACTGGACCGTCATGGTATTCGAAGAAAGCGAAAGATACGTTAAAACAAATTGCAAAGGAATCAAAGGCATCAAGTTCTTTCTTTGCGTAATCTCTCAAAAATTAAATTTCTCAAACTGAAAGAGAGCAATAGGCACCGATACATTTCATTGAATGAGATTTCTCGGACTTAGGCAATAATAATTAAATCAAAGATAAAGGGAAAATTTTATCGATAAATCGCCATTCGCCAGTTTACATTTGTATATTTGAAAGCTTAGGGGAAAGATAAGTGAAATCGCTTCGATTTGAAAGTTTAATTTATTTGAGTAGATATTCAACAGGGGTCAAAATCAACAGGTTTGATACAAATGAGATGAAGACAGAGTCTCCATCTATTTTCTGATCGGCACACTAAAAATTGCAACCAACAACTGTATAAAACTAGTATCAAATTGGAGCAAATCGACTCGCAAAGGCATTCGCCACAATTGCGAGAATAGCTATTCTAGTTGCCAACCAGAAGTTAAGTCGGTTGGTACCGAAAAACATTGATTTTAATTAGGTAAGGGCGCAATTAAGGACCGGTCCTTAATTAAGGACTAATTAAGGAATTGGGCCGTTACCTAATTAAAATCAATGTTTTTCGGTACCAACCGACTTAACTTCTGGTTGGCAACTAGAATAGCTATTCTCGCAATTGTGGCGAATGCCTTTGCGAGTCGATTTGCTCCAATTAAATACTAGTTTTATACAGTTGTTGGTTGCAATTTTTAGTGTGCTGATAACTTATCTGTAAATGTAAGAGATGATCCTAATGACCTAAGGATAGGCACGAATTTAAAACATTTCTCTAATTTAGATTTCACCGACAACTTTCCACGACGAACAAAAGAACTGGTAGTATCACATCCGGATAATACATGCATATTCAACATAGCGTGGCTCTTTGCTACACCTAAATCCGCAGAAATATTGGTGACATTGATGACCCTTCGTTTATTTCCAACTCCTGTATCGAACAACACATTTTTAATTTCGTTGGCGTACCTTAACAGCAATATAAAAACGTCTGTGTTTGGTGACCTAATTCTGATAGGGAGTTTATTTTCACAAGATCGAGAAGCATGGGAGCAATGTAGGATAATTTCAGTGTCTGCTTCCTCTTTTTGCTCAGTATAATTTACAGTTGAACCATCTTCGCTAGTAAACAACGTGTACTGGTATTTTTGTGATAAGTAAACGTTTTTACCATGAAAATAATGGGCATATTTGTCATGTTTCTATTCACTATGTAGGAGGTTGACAAGTTGTTCCTTGTTTTTGCCATTACTGAGGAATTTTTTCCAATCACGGGGAATCTTGGTCTTGGGACCTTTCACTAGGAATGTATCTCCACAACCCCTTCTCAGTCTTTCAATGTTTTTAATAGATACTTCTAAGTAAGTATCTGCTAGATCACCAAAGGTTTCTGGAATGTTAATGAGAGCCTGAAATTAAGCCATGCCATCAATCATATAAATGCATGCCTCAATGTTAGGAGGGTCATTCACCGCACCCTTGATCTCCAAAGCATGGAGTAATTTGGCCTTGTCTATTTTTGTATGGTACCCATCTGCAGTGGCTAGTGCCCATGGTACTGGTCCTAATGGATAGGATAACAGCATCTCTAGGTTAATTTTACGTTTATGGGACAGGAGCAGAGCTCGACCAAAAATATTTATTTCTGCTCTTATCTCAACTAATCTATTTTTCGGAGACGTAACAATTTTCTTTTCTTTTAAAAGTTTGAAGCTTTTGTTTCTTCAGTGGTTCATGAAATTTTGTATTTTTGTAAATTTTTTTTCACCGGTTCAGGTACAGCTCTTCCATATGATAAGTAGAATAGGCTATCCTTATCGTCAACTTCAAATGGATTGATATATTGCGCAATAGCTTCAATTACCTTCAAGACACATTGCTCACTTCGTTTTATTTCTCCTGTTTGCATATCATGATGAGAGGAATCTGATGTGTGTAACATGCCTGCTTTTTCAAATGTCAACTATACGTATTTAGCACGTCCATACCACTATCGTGCATATGCCCAGAAATTTCTGCTAAAACCCACTATGCCGCTAATTTATTTGGCATATCGATTAATTGTCTGTTCTATTGTAATGTGAACAGTATTTCTGGAACCGGGAACTTGTGATCTACAGACACTGAAACCATTTTTGCGAAGTAAGTCTTCAGCTCCAGGGTGTGTTCTTTGCAGGTTCAAAAGAGTGTAGACGTATAGACTATAAGATACCTGGCATAATTGTGATGGTCACATGCAAAGAAAAGGGGAATATCATATTGTGAGACCACAAATTCAGAAACTTGGCAAGATGTTAAATTGGCGAGCGGTGACTTTAGTTTCTGAGTGGAGACACAGATTAATGTGGGTCCTATTTGCGGGTGGAGAGTGAAACACAAAAATATTGTGGTCAAATAAAATAAAGTTTATTTTATTGAAATAAATAACACTTGTTATTAAATAACAGGGGGGGTTTATTTGAAATGTGCAATTCAAATACGTCTGATTAAGTCGCAATTTTTGCCGGTACTTCAATGCTAAAAAAAGCGACTTAGTCCGACGAATTTGAATTGCACGTTTCAAATAAACCCCACCTGGCGTCGGTCATAAATAATAATCTTACAATAAAATTATTCAATTTCTAATAAGCATATAATTAAATGTGAAAGAAAATTTATATGATTTAAAGTATTTTCCTTATTTTCCCTACTGAAATGTTTTTATTATAGATAAGCGCAAAAGTTCCCTTGTATGCAACAAATTACTAAAATTTTAATGTACAGTGCAACTTGACTCACACTCTTGCTTTCACAATTTCAGGCTGAAAATAAAAACTCTACTTGCATTTAACAATAATATGTATATTCACTGCTGGCCACACCTAATTATTTGGAATTTTTATTGGTCGAAGGAATTTACTTTTCTTATGAACATTTAATAAAACTCGAATATTTTCGCGCTGCTCCGTTATTTCACGTCGTGCTTCTTCTCTCGGTTAATTCTCTTTAATTCTCTAATAAATATTTCACGGTAGGTACTGCTTTTCGTTTACTGACTTTATTTCTGCCGTAGTTCTGATTTTTTGGACACAGGACTCTCGATTCTCGATTAATACTTGTTTCTTGATTACTCGACCGAACACTGGTTTACAGACGTAGCTCTTCCCGTTCACTCGCTCTATTCAAAACACTGCTTTTCTCCTGCCAAAGTCGCCTTTTTATATCATTGGTCCCCCCATTGACTTGAATTTCTTTGTTTTTTCTGACCTCGATTTTACGTAGTTGAATCATCCGATCAATTAATGTATTTGGTCCCCTTTTAATTAATTATCAAGGGCGTCGCTAAGTGGTTTGTTAAGTGGGTATCATCATATAGGCTCGTGCGTGATTTATTGATCCTTCTAGGAATTTTTCGGTTCCTTTGGAATGTTAATTGTTGAAAGCACTTGAAGAGGTCCATAAACTTTTGCTTTATTCACATTCCAATGTATTAGTCAATTATTTTGTTTAATTCTTGAGAGGAAGGGTATCGGCTTTCAATAATTTCTGGATATCGATGTTCAGATAAATTTTAATTGAAGTTTCTGGTTGTGCTGTCTGAGTGATGGTCTTTCCTGGAATGGTGTTTGGTAAGTCCTTGTTATTCTTGATTAAAATTTCTGTAGTCGCTACAATATCTACAAACATGCCAAGTGTAAGTCAGAATAGTTTTCTGATATGCTACATGAGGACGATGAAGATGAAGAAGAAACCAGAAACCCATAGATTACAGATTCAGCTTTTTGGAACTTCCTGATCAGTTTGTTTTCATTTATGCTTACATAGTTAAAATTTTGTGTTAAATTTAAGATTTATAAATGAAAAAAAAATATGGAAATTAGAATTGATAATTTCCAGCTATTTTTTCGATAAAGAAAGTTTGGTAGTGCTTGTAAAATGTTTGATAATATGTGCTGTTATTCACAGATGTCAAATTAGAAAGTGACGGGTTTTCTGCCAGGTTTTCAATTGCTTTTAGCCCTTCAGCATCCGGAGTTTTTTTCAGAATTCATTGTCATGTACAGGGTGCTGCAATTTGGACTGTTTTAACAAGAAAAACATACTTCCAGCCCAGATAGAGAAAAATTGACTAAAATGTCATGGGATCGATCTCCGAAAAACGTCGATTGTCAAAAACCGTATCGCGATATCTTCAATGGTACCATTGATACAGGGTAATTTTCGATTTGTCCCTATTCTGAAAAATAGCTATAAATTTTCTTTGCTCGTTACTATTTATTTTGATTATATATTAGTAATTATTAGTTATCTAGCTTAATTTTTATTTCTTAAGCGCTTGGGGAATGTCATATGCACATTTTTTCAAATTATCAAAGCCTACTATACTAAATATGAAGAAACCTCTGGTATCACTGTCAAATTTGGAAATAAATATTGAAAACTATATATCATTGGAAAACACAAATATGGCGGTGTTTTTTGAGGTCATGGCCAACTATGCTTTCCATATAAAAAAACAAAACTTCATTATTTTTCTCCGAAATGATGACTGTGCTCAAAAAAGTACCCTAAAAATGTTTTTACAGAAATGAGAAAAATTGGTAAATGAAAAACTTATAGCTATTTTCGGAATAGGGAAAACTCGGAAATCACCCTGTATCAATGGTACAATTGAAGATATCGTGATACGGTTTTTAACAATCGACGTTTCTCGGAAATCGATCCCATGACATTTTAGTCAATTTTTCTCTATCTGGGCTGGAAGTATGTTTTTCCTGTCAAAACAGTCCAAATTGCAGCACCCTGTACACCTCATTGAGTAATCTCTGTAGTGCTTCCATCATTATCTAATGGACTCTCACAGCTCTGTTTTAATGTTTTCCCGACATTACTTTTGCAATAGAACCACTTGCACATATTCCTGATTCAATTAAAACATCTTCAAAGTCAGAGCCACTCATCAATTTACCTAATGATTACGTCTAGAAATTTCTTCGTATGCCATTGCACAACATAAGCTTTCATGACAGCCGCCAAATCTAGTGTAACAAATGTATAAGACTGTCCAGTTTTTTCTCTTTCCCTTTGCGATTGTGTCAGGATTTCTTGAATAGTGGAATATTCTGTAATTGGCGAAGTAATTGGTGTCATGTAGCCTAGAGTTGAAGGTTTCTGTTCACCTTTAATATTTGAGGCTTCTGAAACTCCTCCTGACCATCCAGGTATGCTTTTCCAAAGTCAATTGGAACAAGGTGAATATAAATCATATCTGGTGGCTTACTAGTGGCAGTGCATTTCTCATGGAAAATTCCAGTGACTAGTCAGACACCAGTTGGTACCTTATTCCAATTGAGTTTGGGAATACTATACGTGGTATGTTTGGTTAAATCTTGCTCTGCACTATAACCAGCAAAAATCAGATAGTGTAGCATTATTAATGGAAGATGTTATTGTAACGTCGATATCGGAGTCAGGGTGCTTTTGAATAAAACAAGGTTGAAGATCTTTCTCCACAAATTTGACAGTACGTTGTTTCGTTCTTGGTACATCACCGCTATTACTCAATGTTTACAGATCAGTACTTCTTTCTTGAATCATAATCCCATGTGTTGAATGAGTTGTTCCACTATCCGATGGAGTTTCTTCATTTAGGTCGAAGTAGTCCCAACACAAGTGCGACACAATGTTACCTGTTGTAGATATATTTGAAGGGAGAACTTCATCATCGCTCTTCATTTTATTGCACATAGCAGTCTCTAACTCAAGCAAGCGTGAGTAGGACAGACAATAGTCCAGGAGGCAGTGAAATTTTTTAGCACTTATTTTCTCAGTTGGTGTCTATTGAATAGTTTGTTCTCCTGGTGATACAAAGCAAGAATTTTTGAGTCTGGCTAAAATTTTTGGATGGGTTCACAAGATCAATGAAAAATACGAGTACGCCTATTTTCCCAGATATAAATATTTCACATTTACTACAATAGAACATAAAGTATATGAAAATAGCAATTTGGCTTATCTCAGATAGTAAAAGTGAGTCTGGCTGAAAATTTTCGGATCTTCAAAAGGGCCGTGCATTGGTAAGCTTTAACGCATTTTGCGCCTCAACTCATCGGCAAACCCCCCCTAAAAATATATGTATTTTGCTTAGAACTACTAACCCTACAATTCTATCCATGTTTTCTGACCGAGAAAATAAGTACCGAAAATCGTCACTGCCTCCTAGACTACAATGGCCATATCTGTTTACCAAAGTTATCAGTTCTGTACTTCCTGTAAGGTGCCCTATGGTTATTGCTAAACTCAAATGCTTCGCCATTTACCATTAGTATTATTATATCACAAATCCTGTGCAAAGGAAATCACTATGCGCTAAACTTTGTCGCAATGGTTTTTCGCTTTTGATAACGACAAAAATTTACAGGTAAATTAGGAACCTCCGTTTCATCTGATGCCAGAAATTCGGCTGAAGGAGGCCAAGGCATTTTCGGTGAATTGTTGTATGCCTGTTGGATATGTCGTCTCAAAATCATTGCAGTCTCTTGTACTCTTCGTATCTCTGATGACGTAGCTTCAAATGCAGTTTCTATTGCTTCTCCTGGTCCTAGTCTGCCAGGATGATATACGGTTGCCAAAATGGTGTATTAGTTTTTCTTTTAATTTGTCACTTTTATAGTTTTAATTATAAAATTCTGGTAACTGTTTTGACATGAACAACAAACACCTCTTACGCAGCATAGTTACCATTAACAATGATGCTTTCCTGAACACAGTGTTCAAATGCTTCCATATGTGTCTTTTGTTGCGCAAGTGATTCGCTTTCTGGATCGGCATGGAGTCGCCTATCTGGAAGTCTTGTGTATTCCTTACGACAGTTATTATGATATTGCACTTCACGAGTTATGAAATCTACATCTTTCATTTCACTTAAAAATATGTGTTTGCTTTTGCAGGTTCGATAATGGACAACCCAGCTATTTTTGTAACACATTTGGTATTAAACTCCTGCGTTTTCTTCGAAGAAATCCATTTTCGATTCTTGTGACAAAAAATACCTACAGCTATCATTCGGAAATAAATTTGTTGTAGGAACCGTAGATCTGCGGCTTCGCTTGGATGTTGATGGTTCACATTCAATGCCTGATAGCGGTACACATTTTGTAATTTTTTATATACAGGGTGTCCCGGATGCATATTCATTTTCTGCCAACGTAATAGGACCTTCGGCTGTGTTCGTGTTCGTTCGAGCACAGCGTAGGCAAATTATGATCGAAGTGGACTAACGTTGGCAGTTTATAGAGCCTGCCTGGCGTTCGTGAAAGTATCTCTAAATAAAATCAGTTGGAAATTGGCACATGTTTTAATGCGAAATGCGATAAGGAATGAAGAAATACCTTTATTAAGAGTTTAAAAATTAATCATTGTGTCTATTCAAAGGCCCCAGAACTTTTTTGGTAAATTTGAATTAGTTTCGTAAAGTTTTCGATATTATGGGTTATTTTTGGTTAGTTTGGGTTAGTTCGGGTTAGTTTTCGTTTGAAAACCGTACTAGGCGCTGTTCCTTCTTGTTTCCTTTTTCCAAGCAAAGACATGAAATGTACCTAATCCAAATTAACCCAAACTGATCCGTCCTGGAAATGTGACTCAATCTCTGTTTCTATGAACCTGATCAAAAACGAAAAAAAGAGCGCGTATAAAAAATAGAGCGCATGTATGTATTATTAAATTTTGAATAAATAATATGAGTCACTGAAGTTGGCTTCTCTGACGTTGTGCGACAGAAACACAGTTCAGCCGAGAGTTCAGCTAAACATTTATTTTACAAAAAAATAAATATGTAAAACCAAAAGAGAAAAAAGATCTTTTGTATTTTGAACTTTTCATATTTTCGACATTTTGCATTTTCGACATTTCTCAATTTCTACCTTTTGTGTTTTATTATTTAAATTTTTTTTTACCTCACACTCTATTAAATAGTTAGTATAAAAGGTCCATGGGGTAGTTCCAAAGACACGGTAGTTTTATCCAACACAATATTATGCCATTGTTTTAGCTGAAATTTTCATGTAAAAAAAATTCTTCCGAAACATATATCGGACCTAATAATCAATAAAATGCTTGTAATATACAGTCACATGAAGTGCCAACGTCTGGTTGCGATGCTCATTTTCTGCTAACGCTTCATGGCGAAGGATCTAGCCGAATATCAGTTGCGTTGGCAAAAAATGAATATGCGTCCCGGATAAGGATGCACTCAGGGATACAGGGTTGGTTAAATTTGGAAAAAGTTGCGCATCACTGAGCTCAGTGGCGTCATGTTTTGATATTTCGGATATCCCGAATGATTCCGAAGATATCCATAAAATTGCTGAAATCGTTTCAATTTTCGCATAATAAACTTCACATTCTCATTGCCACTTTTTCTCCACTACATCATAATGTTATTAGATTTTTGATCAGACGTTTCGTTTTTTCGCGATCATCATCAAGCTCATGATTCCGGGAAGCATCTAAACATTCGGGTATAGGATTCGGCACCTAGGCATATTTCATTGGTCCGTTTGAATTCGGACCGCCAATTAATGCGGAGTACCGAAATCGGTACTTGAATGTTGAACGGTGCTGAGCCTCAGGTCAGAATGGTCCATTAGCAACAGCCATGTGGAGTGCCGAATCTAAGGTCAAAATGTTAAACAGTGCTGAGCATCAGGTCCGAATGTTGCCATGCGTTTGGCGCGGTTTTTATAATAAATTAGCTGTCCACCTCCTTCGTGTTCCTCTTAGATCATTCAAACACTTTCAATGTGGTGAGCAAATTTACCGAGCCAACATTTTGGAGGAAAACGATATAAAGCAATGAATAGAAGAGTATAGTGATATAACATACATGAATTGGAATGTGAAGTCAGCGAAGAATAATTATACCAGATTCAAATGCAGGTTTGTGTTCAATGTCAATTCAATGATATAGGCTTTAGAAAATACATTTTTTAGATATGTTTTTGTATGCCATCAAAGTGCTTACAAAAAAGTGGATCAAGGAAATAATAAGAAAGGAAAATCCAGAAACTGCGTTTGTTTGTTGATTTTGTGCCGCGCTAACGGAGTAACATTCCAACCTGCAGCTGGGCACTGTTTAACAATTTGACCTTAGATTCGGCACTCCACATAGTACAAACCATTCCGACCTGAGGCTCAGCACCGTTCAACATTCCAGTACGGATTTCGGCACTCTGCACTAATTGGCGGTCCGAATTCAAACGGACCAATGAAATGTGCTTAGTTGCCGAATCCTATACCGGAATGTTTAGATGCTTCCGGGAATATTAATTGCTACTAGTGGTCTCATTACCGGGCCTCCACGATCTCCAGATAATACACTGATGGATATTGAAAAGTCAGTTAACTTGATTCTTGAGGAATCCTCAAAAGACAAAATTCATATGTGTAATGTCTGGAGAATATTTAGATTTATAGCTACCAACTCAGAGGTTCCGTGACAAAATTCAGGCAAAAATAAAATGTCTAATCTACCCATTATCCTACTCTCCGTCCTTAAAATAATAATTTTTAAACTCAATTAACAATGTTAAGAACCTCTTGCAAAACTCGACTTTTTCGTTCCATTAGCTAACTGCGAACAAACCGTCCAGACAAAGAAGACATTTTCTCAATTAGATTCGCCTGGGCGATAAAAAGAAAAATTAAATGGAGAATGGGAAATGAAATCTATTTGTTCCATGGCGTAGAAAAACATGATAAAATTCGACGTTTTTAAGCTGTCAGGAGATAGAGTGAACTTTTGATGTCATTAGAGAGTTCTCTTCAACCACAATTTCCTAAAATCTCAAAAAAAATACTAAAAACTTTCCCGATGCTCTGAATATCACTGCCTAATATTTGTTTATTTCGTTTTTTTTTTCCTCTCCAAAGAGAACACATGAAAGTTTGCCTTCATTTCGGTACATACATATTTGATAATAATTCTCGATAAATTCAAATTTGGCTTTTTTTTTGTTTGCTTCGCCGTGGAAAAATATGGGGAAAAGGGCCGAGATATAGATAAAAAAAAACCTCGAGGAAACATTAACTAGAACTTTCATTTGCTGTTCACTTTTACAGGCATTCTTTCAGTAAATCTTTTTTTTTTTTTTGCTTGTTCGTTTTGTGTGCTTTCACAAAGGCAATAATACGTTTAGATTACGACCACGATAAACTTTTTTCAAGAAAACAAACTTTTCTCGTGGAAACTCTTATTATTATTTTCGCTCAAATTTATGCTCATCCCTAAACCACCAGCATCTGACAACAGAATATTGCAAAAGAAGGGGAGCGTCATAAGTTCTTGAATTATAACGAACAATTTGGCCTAATAAAAGCGTCTTATTTCGCTCATAACAACCTAATACATCAGTATGCCAGAAACACGGCAGGTGCTTGCTCGTTCTGCCCTTTTATGAGGGGATCCCATGTTGCAATTCGAGAGTAATTGCGCGATATCCTGCATCTGAAGGTGTCACCGACAAATTAAGCCCGAATGGTTTTATTACACTGTCCCTGTTGGAACAGAGGGGATTTATTTGATGCAGGATTAAGGTGTCCAAGAGGAATTGTAGTGGTTAGTTGCTGACCCATAAGGACAATTACAATGTTCCTCTAGATTCTGTGTAAATAAATTTTCTATTCAAAAAACCTTAATCCTTTTTCTTGAAGCTTAGTGCAGTGCGGTATTGAGTAGGCAAACAAAATGCAGTTTATGCCTCTCAATATAATCAGTTTTAGTTGAAAGTTGACTGTGAAATAATAATTTAATTTTTTTTTTCTCCTTTATTCCTAAATACAATGCATGAGTAGGGTTAAAACAATGTCGCATTTAGGCCCGAGCCTTCAAAACCTAAAGAAACACAAAAGACTATCGCAGAAAGGGACTGAAATTTGTTTTATTCTCCCCCGACCCTAAACAGGCAATTAACTAAATGTGAATAATTCAATTATTTACAGTTTATTTATTTTTCTTCTCACTTGGTTAATTCTTTTTCTGTTTATCGTTATCCTCTGATTCTTCATGAAATTGGGGTTATTAATTTTTCGATTTTATCCCAGTTTGTCACGAAATAGGAGACTTTGGCACCACTACAATAGCGATAGAAAATAATGTTGTTTGTCTTCAATTTTTTTGCTCCAAATAAATAGCTTATCGGAATATTTTCCATGTAGAAAATTCATAGTCAAGTATTAAGTGTCGACCCACTCTATTCACCCCATACTATGAGGTTGTAGAAATAGCTACAGGATTTAATACGTGTAGTTGTGCTTTATAAGACAATCAGGAGAAAATCGAGCTTCCATTCATTGTACACTACCCTCGCGACATACCGGTTTCGAACTTATTAGTTCCTGTCAGTGCAACACAAGCGAGTATGCCAAATCAGGAAAGAAGATTAATATGATGCCACCTATGATGGCATGAGAGTTGACTGAAATTACTCTAAATTGAAAATGCTTTATTTGACTTTTATCTTACTCTAAACAACTACCTAGTTTGCTAAAATACACAAAATTCAAAATGGTTGTTTTGGTGTTTATCTATTTATTTATTTTATTGAACTAAGGCGTCCACTAGGGTCATTAGCACCTGGTACTCTATATACAGGAAAAAAGTTGCGCTATTTAATTACTAACAATATGCATGCAAGACATTTTAAAAATTCTGATAAAGATATTCGTGAAAAACGGAAACTTCCCGAATTTCGGAAAATTATATGCATAAAATATCTACATTTTGTTATGCAGGTTGCAATCCCTATGAAAATTAATTACATTTGTTGTATTTAGGTTGGTTCTCAATATGTCAGTTGAAGTGTTTCCTATTTGGTGTATAATTCTTTGTGGAGCAAATGTTCCATAGTCATGACTTCGTCACAGGTACGGTTTCACGAAATTCTCGAAATTCGAGATTTCTCGTCTCGTCCCGTCTCGATTTCGAGACGAGACTGAATTTATTTTTTCGAGACGAGATCGAGGAAAACAGTTCGAGATTTTTCGAGATCGAGAAATATTTTCGAGATTTCTCGATCTCGAAAAAATATAGGTGCTGCAATACCTCAAATATACAATGACGCTAAAGCACGCACAACACACATTGCAACTTGCAATCTATCCATTTTAATAATATCGTCAAAATAACATAAAGACATAGTAGTAGCTGGGGGAGTGCTTCCCTGCAACCCGCTACTCCCGGGCCCAGTGGTTCTCGGGGATCCTTATTTTAGCTCCGTTTATCGTTCGCAAAGCCATAAAATGTCATAAATTCAACCTTATTTCTATTGTATTATTCTTCAAATATTTCACTCCAAGCTAATATATAGCGTGAGTCTAAAATAAGTGCGCATTTTGTTATGGTAGATAAAGTACAGGACAATCACTTTCTGCATAAGTACATGTGTCCACAAACATCTCGTTAAGGAAATAAAGAGTGTTGAAAATTTCGGAAAATTTTTACTTTTTGTCTTTAGATTCAAAATGCCTTGAGCAATTTTGTTCAAATTTTCAGAGAGTGTTTGCAATGTTCTCAAACATCTGTTTAAAAAATTCGTTTAAATTCCACTTTTCCAGCACCGGACCTAGAGCGACTCTTATTTTTTCAGAACACTCTGTATTTTCTTAACGAGAAGTTTGCGGACAGATGTTCCTATACAAAAAGTGATTGGCCTACTATACTCTATCTATCATAACAAAATGCGCACTTATTTCGAACTCACCCTGTATAATCAGTTTGTTGCAGAGGTGCATTCTTCACGAAAAAAGAAACAATTTTAAACTAAAATATATTATATGTATGTAGATATACATATATCTACATATAATATATTTTAATAACATTCAGTTTTTGTTTTCGAGAATCTCGAATAGAGATCGAGAAATTGTCTTCGAGAAAAACATCGAGACGAGACGAGAAATTGCCTTCGAGACGAAATTTCTCGTCTCGATGAAACCCTAGTCATAGGTAGTACATCTTGGCGGCTCTGTTTTTTTTTGAGGAGATATTTATAGGTCAGAAGTGTAAGGCCGATTCTCAGTCTAGTAATGGTTTTCTCTGGTATTCTACTGGTGGTCCTCATTTTATGAGCTCCTACTAGGGGTTTAACTTCATGGAGTTTGGTTTTCGAGTTACTACCCTTTGCTTGCCACAAGTCGCGCACTAGAAATTTCGCGTGGCACTTAAAGTCATTGACGGTTGGTCCCTCTCTTGCTGAAAAGTCGGCGGCCTCATTCCCCGGAATTCTCACATGTGATGGGACCCAGATGAAGGATACAAACTTCTTATCTTTTTGAAGATCTAATAACATTGATTCGGCGAACCAAAATTTAGCACCACAATATTGACGAATCCATTTGCGTTTTGAAAGCTGAGCTGATACACCGAAATATCCTGTGAATCGCAGTTTGCTAGTCCCCCATCGGGCGCCTCCCCAGGTGGCGGATAGGGAAAAGCCTCCCAGATATAGGTGGTACCGGGGAAATGAAATACCCGGGGCGGACCAAAACTAGCATGATGAAGGGCGGCAGCGATCATCTTTATCAACTCGTGACAATAAGGAAATGATCCTGAAATTGACTCGATCACTGGAATTCCACAGGCGAAGCTGAAGAAGCTAGAGAGCTGTGGTACTGCGATGCGGAAAGCAAATGGGAAACTACACTCAACCAAATAGTAGCATAAATAAAAAGAAGTTGTTCTTTGATTTAATGAACAATTCATTAAAATCGGTCCAAAGAACTGCTTCTTTGATCACATGAACTCTACGTTATTGAAGGAAGAACAATTTCTTAATTCCTAGTTCGATTCATCTTGTGTATGAACAATGAACATTGAAAGATGTGGCAAGATTTTTGTATAAATGAAACTTTCCATAGTGACAATGAACATCGTTCTTAGTTTATATGTACTTTTTCATTGGCATGATGAACAGACGGCATAATATTTATGAAGCCCAGATATAATTCGATGAAACCCTTTCATTGTATTTATGAATCAAAGTCTTGAATACTAAGAATTTCATTTATTGTATTTATTAATGCCGTTTTCAATAATATGTACCCTATTCTTTATTTTTATTGAATTATGCCTTAAATATACTTATGATTTTAAATGGGGTACAGGGTCACTTTTTATATTTGCGTGACCCCTGTACTGGTGAATATCAGCTATAGGAAAAAAGCTTCTAATGCAAAAGTTGTATGATTTCTTCGTATCATCTTCCAGAATTGTCAAACAAACCAATGGGCATCCCAAAAACTGAAAATTCAAAAGCTAAGTACTTATGTATTTTTATTTCAAATGACACTAACTGTATATTGTGCTATCTTTGAAATCCTCCTTAAATCCTGTTTCCATAAATATATATTACTATGTCTATGTTTGTTCCAGCTGTTTTTGAACTATCAACATCCAAAGTTTCTAAAACAAGCCACGTCAGAAAATTAGATTTGATGTCTTGTCTTGGCTGGTTTCCTTGCCTCAGCTATGAAACACTAGCTACGGCATTGAATCTTGTGCTTTTCTACCTAGTGAAACAAAATCATTTAACAAAAATATATCGATGAAAAAAATTACAACTTGATTTGAAATTGGGTACCTATACTTACTTTTAGACACTTCAGTATGCCTTAGAAATTCTGACGCTGTTGTCTTTCACGTTCTCCCCGGATGACATTAAAATCTGTAGTTCATTTCTTTCGCATTCCCATTTTGAGCATCAAAGTCCTACCTACATAATAGGCATACATATTATGGAGGTAATAGAGGTATACAACTTACCTTTTAGGAAAAACCGGCGACAGGTATAACCGACTTTCTATTTAACACCTCGAACAACACAAGACCGAAAAAACTGACTAGAACGAAGTACGTAGCAATGCATCCAGAAAATAGAAATGTAATTATTCTTATTTCAACATATTTTTCTATGTCGTTGCCCGACTGCAGACCTTTGCGCATGTGCTTAGGAACTGTGTACATTAATGCCATGAACTGTTCATTGTATTTATGATTTATCTTGATCTAATGGTTACAGCTTTGTTTCTAGGAATATTTGCTTGTTTCAAATGAACCGTACATTGTATCAATGAATTTCTTTCTTGAAAGGATAAGTTTCTCGTAAGGCTATATGAACCATATTCATATTATTTATATTAATATTCATTTATATTATGAACATTCCGTGGAAGCTCCGTCAAAGAAATTTTCTTCAATATCAGGGTTTCATTTCATAATATCAATGAACTTAGTTCATGTAACCGATGCACTATTGAACATAGATTCATGTAGATAACCATTCATAACTTACTGAAGCATCATTCTTTATTCCAATGATAGCTGTTCATGAAATCATGATACTTACAGTTTTTTGTACTTAGGATTAATGAAAATTTCACTGAATCAGTGAAAATGTAATTGATGAAAGCAGTTCATTGATATTATGATGAGGATTTTTTTGAGTGTACCGCATTATTCTCCCCAGGACGTCCTTTTGTCCAAAATACTTTGTCATGTCAGAAAACAAAAACAGTTTGGCCCTCAGTCCCGGGCAGATGTTAGATCATCAGAGGGTGCTAAGAATCCCCCGGCTTGACATGAGAAAGGTTGATAACCGAATAGGTACATGGAACGTGAGATCTCTTTTTGGTATTGGTAAACTTGATAATGTCATAAACCCTTCATCAGTGTGGTAGGAAAAAGTTCCATTATTAGTGTGGTGGGGTATGTCATACCGCAAACTTTTTTTCGCTTTCCAAATTAAGGTGGCATCAAATAAATATTGATTTCATTACCTTATATATGGAATTAATTTCAATAAAAACATGATACGGACTGTTAGATTTCCTATTTAATGCTTCATAATACATAATCATTGTAAATCTGTATATTTATCAAATTAAATATACTGCGAAGTTATTATTGGTTTTGAAATTATTTAATGAGTTCTAGACAAAGAAAAGCTTAACATTTCAAATCAAAAAACATAAGTCATTATCGTGTGGAAAAAATTATCCTAAAAGAGTGAATACATAAAATTTTAGGCTGCATCAAAGAGTCGATGCAGTTTTGACAAAAATGGTAAATTTGCATGTCCCATGCATATGGATGTCCCACATTTCTGACAGCAGTAAAATATCTTCCTGTCTTCAGCTCGAAGACAAATCATACATCTTGATGAAACTTTTCATCGTTTGTTTTGTTTTTTCATGAGACCAAGCTGATTTCTTTGACTGAATGGTCTCAAAACCCTGGTCTCGCCTGCCCAGAGGCGAGGATTTTTCTCTATCTACCTCTTCCCATAGTTTTCGCAAATGAGCTTGCTCTGCCTCGTATGACATGATATCCGACTATTACTACATAGAAAAATGTATTATGAGCAAAAATTTGATAAGAAATAACATATCTTGCGTATCTACTTCTGCAGAAAATAGTTGCACGATCAGTGTGGTGGGGTATGACATGCCCCAATCGTCTTTGATGTCACCTTATTCACGAATTAAACAATATTTGGCGGTTCGCGTTATTTTATTATGTAGATCAACATAATATCTCAAGCTACTGGCCACTAGCTGGCGTCACGTACTCGAATATGGAAAATGCAAGTATACAAAGGTCGTCTGGGGTATGCCATACCTCACCACATTGACGAAGGGTAAAGGAAATGTAACGACTCAATATCGACATCCTCGGAATTGGAGAAAGTGGATGGCCCAATAGTGGAATATGTGATAAGCAGGGAATAACTTTCTACTACTCTGGAAATTCAGACCAAACCTACTTGAACTGAGTAGGATTTCCAATTACTGAAAAAATAAAGAAATCCATACGAAATGTTGTTGCCTATTCAGACAGAATCATCCTCGTCAGAATGAGATTGACTATATTCTGATAAACCACAGATACCAGAATAGTATCACGCGTGTTGCCGCATATCCGGGAGCTGATATTGGATCCGACCATAACCCTATAATAGCCAATTTTAAATTCAACCTTAGAATAACAAGGAATAGAAAAGCCCCTCGAAAATACGATGTCCAAAAGCTTTACAAGACAGACATTAAGGAGAACATGAGACTGGAACTGAACCGACTATGCAATGCCAATGACCCAAGAAGCAAAGACAACCCTGAAGAAATTTGGAACAACGTTAAAGAAAATCTTCAAGATGCCTCTGAGACAGTTTTAGGCCAGCAGCAATGCGTCAAGATTAGACCGTGGATGACGGATGAAATTCTTGATATAATGGAAGAAACGTGCAAAACTATCTCAAGAGTTTGGAAGTTATACTGAACTACATCGGAAAATAAAACGAAAATATAAAGAAGCCAGAGAACAATTGATCATTGCAGAATATGAGGATGCTGAGAGACTCCATGAGCTACATGACTCAGTCAGCTTTCATTGGAAAATAAAGCAAATAACTGGCTCTTTCAAAGGATCATCAATCCCATCTCTGAGAATTGGAAATGGAGAACTCATTCTTAATCCCGATGACCTGCGTAATGAATGGAAACAGTACGCGGATATACCCTTTTTCATGATCAGCTCAACTTGCAGGACCTCTTCAGCTTATCAGAACATACTGGAGAGTGAAGTTGAACAAACTATCAGAAACATGGAAAATCGAAAAAGCCCTGGTCATGACAATGTACATGCTGAAGTTCTGTAGACGCTAGATACAAAAATCCTGACATATCTATGCAACAAAATCTATGGGGATCTAGGGAGGCACTCTTCTCTATGAAACTACTTGTCCAGAAATGTTATGATCAGAGACGAGATGTGTTTATTTGTTTTATAGACTATTAAAAAGCTTGATAACATTTAGCACGATTTTCTTTTAGCAAGGTTGCAAGAGATTGGCATACATTCTAGGGATACCTATCCGTATAATCCAACATCTTTATTTACCACAGACTGCCGATGTAAGGATCAACAACGAAAGCACTACTGATACATTTTGTATATCCATAAAGGGGTTCGCCGGATGCATCCTCTCACCAATTTTATTTAATATTTATGTGGAAAAGATATTTGAGCTGGCTTTTCAAGAAGATAATAGAGGAATTAAAGTCAATGGAATTCCGATTAATAATATTAAATATGCAGATGATACTGCCCTACTAGCGCATTCACCTGAAGACCTTCAACAGCTTGTTGTTGTAGACAGAGTAAACCAATTAGGTAAACAGTTTAGAGCTGGTGCCTATCTGACTCAACTCAACTGTCACCGTCAAAGTTACTTCTTCGTCTTGGATTGGAAAAGCGTTTCGTATGAAACCGAAATTTCCAGTCAGCACTGTCAACCGATGTTGTACCGACCGGTTAACCAGGTTTAGAAACGGAACCCACTTTTGGTGTAGTTGTGTGTATATTATAGTTTTGTTTGTGCTATTTTGATCATATCTGATTAGGCTTGTATCGACAGTCGGTTTATTAAGGGTCCATGGAGCTTCCAGAGTAAATAATTGGGACCAGGTCTGAGAATTTCAGGTTTAAGTTGTTGCAGTACCTATGCAGTCTCTCGTCGTAGAAGGCTGGTTTCCGAACTACGATCAAATAAACTTGCGCAAACCCAAACTTGCGCAAGCCTCGAAATCAAAAATTGAAACTTTTTCGGAATTTTCTAATTTTCACGTCCATGCACCAAACTGAAGAAAAGTTTTGATATTTTAAAAAAGTTCGATGTGCGCCCCCTACTTTAATATCAAAACTGTCAATACACTTGTATTTCTCGCCTTAATGAACCTCCGAATACGTCATTTCGAATCGCTGTGTCGTTTGACTGGGGAATAATAGAAAAAAATCGAAAATAAAAGTGAAACTTTTACACCTTGTATCCTAAAAATTGAGTACTTCAAGGGTGCATGTCCATCTCAATTTTCATGGAAATGCGAGGTCTGTCACTGCTGTCGAGTGTTATCGGTCGAATATTCGGACTTCAGTATATTGGAACGGATACAACAATGATTGAACTTCTAAAATTTTTATCCGTACAGCTATAGTGGTTTTCTTCCTATATCGCCAGCTGGTATATTACTCGTTAGAGCTAGTGGAAATTGTTAGTCATAAAACTATCTGAAGTATTTGCACCCACAGATAAGATAGGAGTGGAGAGATGTGGGCAATCTGAGAGGTGGGATATGTACGATGTACCTAAGAAATGAGGACTTAACGCAGATTTACATAGCTGGTACAATAATCCATTATGTTTTTTAATCCGGTTGTCGGTCAAAAGGACCGAGCGTTGCTAAAATCAGTAATTACGCCACTGGTACAGCAGTGGAAGTTTTGCCCATCCGAGAATACCTGATGATGAAGGCAGGTTTTCTACTATCCATTGGCCCAACAATATTTTCTATTTTTATTTATATTGGAGTACCTTTGGCTGTCGATAATACGGTAACTATACTGTATAATATAATTCACTTTGATATTTTTAAGAATTCTAGAAATTATAGTGCTTTTACAATAATTCATACGGTCGATTCGACCGTACGCGTTTAATGTAAGTTTTTCGACGCGTGTAATGTCGGGTCAGAGTTTATGATCATTTTTATTGCCATGTGTTTTATCTGTGGTATTGATTTCGTCAGATTTATGGATTCTGGAACAAAATCCTCCATGGTTGCCAAAAGCTCATCTAGGTTTCTGCAGGTAGATTCGCAATTTTGGTCAGTAGAAAGCCGGATTGGGATGAAGATCTGTGGGTGCACGAATTCTAGGCAACAAAAAGCCAAAATTTGTGTGGTTGTTGTTGTTGTTGTATTTGTTTCACCCTTTCGAGCCCATACTCTACACTTCAGCCTTGGATACTTGTTGTCTCATTGAATGGACTCTACTCATTCTCATTCATACCTGGAGACTGGATGGTTGGCGACTTATCGTCCCGTACAGCTGCGGTCACCTATCCAATCTTTATTCCGACACCTCGCTGCTTGGCATGCGTAACGCGACTTGCGTCCTTTACTACCAAGTGCCAACGTGCCGGTTCACTTGGTGTGGTAACTGAAAGGAAAAAAAAGAAAGACGAGAAATACCTACTTTAGAGCCAGGGAAATGAACTATAGGAGACAAGCAGCAGATAGATCCAGAATGGACAGAGTGACACATGATTGAACCATGGAAATCATAATATAGAGGACAAAAACAATATTAAATAGGTAATTCGAATGGTACGGCTAGGTACAAAAAATTTCTGCAGACTAGAAGTATCTAGACTAAATAATTATTGGATGGCGTACTCAAGGAGAAAGAAAAAGTGGGAGACCAGAAAAGAGTTTGGAGAGAAGTAATACTTCCTACTGTAAGAGACCTTCTGAAAGACCGAAAAGAAAGGCATCTGCAAATCTGAAGACGTCGGAGATCGTTTTGTGGTTGTCTGGAAATGATTGAATCTCGAAATTCAACATAAAATCATAAATTAGTGATGGATGTGAATCGTTTCATTGCCTATCGAGAAAGACGTGTGATTCGTTTTTAAATCCGCTAGTTTAGTTTAGTTTAGTTAGTATATTTATTTCATGTTCTTCGCAATATTTTGTATACCATTTTTGGTGTAGAACTCGTCACTATAATATAATACAATACAATATAATAAAATTTAATTAATTCATCCTATAGTATAAATATAAATTAACATAAATACAAGACGTTAAAATAGTTACACTCTACTCTAGTAGGTTATCATTTAGCTGTTATGCTTTGAGAGTACTCTGAGAGCAGTTAGCTCTCAGGACCGCATATTTTTCTCTGGTGGAGTCACACATTATTTATGGAATTGCACTCCATATTTTTTTTTTACAAAAAAAAAACCGTTAGTTTTATGCTTGGAAACCCTTCCGACAATCTTGCAAACCTAGCTTCACTTCTCATAGAATTTTGACTTCCATGCTTATATATACTCGAAAGTGTTTGCCTGTTATATGGGAAATACTATGCCCAACTTTCTTCGGCAAGCTAATAATATTCCGCTGCCAATTCCCAGAAGCACCTTGGTGAAGAAGTCTTTTGTTTATTTTGCCAAGAAAGCCTTCAATTTTCTACCATCTAGCGTCAGGTCTTCTCGTTCATACGGAGGTTTAGAAAGAGGGTAAGGGCTAAAGCCTACTATAATATTGAAGAATTCTTTGGAGACACCTTGTGAACATATTATTTTTAACGTAGGTAAAATTTTAAATAATTTTTATAGATGATAAGTTTAATTATTTTCTTATTTAAATTGATATGCTTTGTCAATGAAATTTTTTTTCTGAACAATATACGTATAGAAATTTCTTCCTGCAAGCGTTAGGAACTGTATTTTTTCTACGAGCGTACTAAAGGTGGTTACGAAACGTGTAATTTAAATAAAATGCGACGGTGCAGAAGGTAAAATTAAAAAGTACTTTTTGATTTGATTTGATGCCGCATTTGAATAATAATAAAAGAACCGTCATGAATCGTTAAATTATGTAAAATCTTCAGTAAAATTGATTAGTGTTTTCAATTATGGATTAGATAGTGTTTTATTATGGATTAGATAGTGTTTTAACGCTTCAGCACAAAGGAAGCTATAAGACCTTGCAACATAAAGTTCATTTAATATTAATTAACTCCTTCAAATTTTCTGTGGTTAACACTCAAACAAAAAAAAAAATGTCTATGTAATTAAGCCCACTACAACATGAAATGTTGCACATGCAGTTGTCACACTTGACAAAGTTCCAAATACTCCCTACAGCACCTTTTCACCTTTAACTAGTTATAATAATAATACTAAAAATTATGAATAATTACTAATTAAGACTCGAAATTATCCACCATAAATTCCAGAAATGATAAATATTGATTCGAACAATTGAATCTATTGTTCGGCGTCTTTCCATTGTTCCATTCGCCCAGCCTCGAGAATTAATAACTCAAGGGTCAAACTAAAAAGGGTCCACCACCGGTCAGTAGTGATTTGCGAGGACCGTTCAGGATGTATTTCGACACTAAACCGTTTTAAAATAAATTTTATGGTAATTGGCGAGAAATTAATTTGAATTGACCCTTTGAGATTTGCGGCCTGCGAATCCAGTTTTCGGCAGTAGTGTTTCGAGAAATTCGCTAATTAGTTCCGGGTTCGGGTGGATGCGGATGGATGCTGGGAATTTGTAGATTGTTCGGGGGGTTTGGGAGTTAGAGGCTAGCGACCAGCGGTATTTGGGAATAACGGAAAGAGCTAAAAATCCGAAGTATATCAAATAGTATAAAGCAACTCAGACTGGTTACGTCAGTAATGATAACATTTTCATCATTTCTGCTAATTTCAAAATCGATGAAATCATCGCTCAATCTATTTTTGTGTGTGTTCTGTATGAATTCCAAAATATTCTCATTTCGCTAAGCCGACTTCCCCCTACTTCCCTTCAAAAATCGTTCATTTTCCAATTTCCATTGTGCTTGATTTGTGTCAAAAATTGCGTCGCGGAAACTGCCGTTAGGAAATGGAAAATGCGAAATGTGTGGTGTGTTGGTCCCAAAAAAGGGGGTGGAAAGAAATCGACAGTCGATTGTCGGATGGAAACGTAATAAAAGTAACAGAAATTTATTCAATGTCTCTTTCGTGGCCTTAGGTGACAACACTGCTGAAGTCTCAAAAGAAAAATGCCACTTTTTTTCTTCAATTGAAAACCTAATATTTCAAAATTTGTTTGTTTGACGGGTTTGTATTGGGAACCGATAATTAATTTTTTTATTAAAAATTCAAAAGTTTAAATCCACTCGAAAAACAAAAAAGGCATCCACAAACACAAACATAAATTCTCCTCGAAACGGAAAAGAATAAAATGCATACTTATCAGATTCCAAAATAAGATGTCAAAAGTTTTGCAACTTTGCGGGTATAGAGTCTTGAGCTAATCGAGTTACTGAAATTCTCTTCGAACTTCGAGGTGATTTGGAGGCAGATAGAACTTTGTATCTGGATGCGAAAGATCTTCGTGAGCAAATACATTTCATCGAATACGGATAAAAGCTTATTTGAAGAGCAAATTTTATTTGGCTTTATTTTTTGGTGGAATGGATTTTAGTTTTACTGTTTTTTTTTTTCAGGTTTTTAGGGTGGATTTTGCTTACCAAATCTTTTTAAAATTAGGGCTTTTTAAGGATCAGGACAGATCAACATTTTTCTTTTTGCTACAAATAAAAAATCCGTTAGGTATATTATAAACTCTTTATTACCTAAAATATTTGTCATTGATATTTCTATATCTTCCTAAAAATAATATGAATCAGCTTTTTCCATACGTAGTGCCCTTTAAATTTTGAGTGAGTTTATTTAGATTGAATAAGTAAAAAAAATTCAAACATACACGAACTAATAAGCTCTCACCTATGCACCAGAAAACCTAATTTACCGTCAAATTGATTTCTCTAAAAATTGCCTCCATCAGCAGTATTTTTCTTTACACGGCCATTTTTTTCTTGTCGATTTGCGCCTCAACCTTCTCGTTCGCTCTGACAGATTGAACGTTTAAGTTCGATGCCAGAAAGTAATTTAGTGAAAAATTATAGGGACGCCGTCGATCGTAACTTTGAAGTGGTCTTTATAGAATTTTAGGTGTGGTTGGACATACACTCTCGTAGTGCAACAAATCGAAAAACTCCTTTGAGAAGCAAAAATGGAGAATTTTGTCGTGCCACTTCGCGGAAAACGTCATGAGGGTAAACGTTTGCAAGTATCTTCAAGGGAAACAAATTGGTGGTTTATTTGTTCCCACAATATCAACTTGTTGAGGTTGCAGTACAAAAATACCTAATTCCTGTATGATTATAGGAATCTTTTTTCTTTTTTGTCAATTTTCTGAAATGTGAACCGATAAATGTTTCAAATATTATTAGCTAGGCTGAGTAGCTATTAAAAAACTTATCCTGTGACACTGGGTAGTGTCGGGTCGGTGATATCTGCACAAACGATGGTCGACGGTGACAGAAGTGCTGGATTTATGTGCGATCACATGACCAAGATACAGTCGTGAGCATAAAAAGTAGGACACCCGATTGACAGGTCTTGTCATTTTTCGCTATTTTGTGTAAATCAGTCTTTTCTCTACAATGGATTTTTTGTCAAAAATGACAATCCCTGTCATTGTCGTAGGTATAGGGCATTCCAACAAAAAATAAACAAACAGGGCACACAATTCGACTGTGTCACACAAGTGTCACATGTGTCACATAATCTAAAAACTATTTTATAAAACCCAAATAAGTTAATTTTTTTTGTGGTTTAACGTAAACTAAAGTACTTATGGCTGACCACCTGATAAAATTGGAACGCGAAAAACCTGATGTAGCTGTGCGTTAGAAACAAAAAATTGCGGCCATAAACAGTGTTGATCCGTTTGGTTTGGCTAATTCTGCTCTGAGTTCAAAACCTGAAGACTTCCCTCCAGTCACAAATATGGACATCGGTAGCTACTTGGTTCTAACTACTAGCCAACAAAAAAAAAACAGTCAGGGCACACAATTCGATTGTCTCACAATATCGAATACGCGTCATTTTAATATACATTCTTTAATAATATTAGTTGTTCAGTTGCTCTAAATTATTGATACCTTACTGAAATACATATATCTCGAACAAACTACAGCATATTTCAATTTACTGCCAGTTAAATCTTCACGTTTAAATGCATGTCACCAGCGTTGTCTTCTAATTTGTTTATTTTAACTTTTGTAAGGATGTTTTCGATTCAGTTCCGATGGTATTTTATAAAATTTAACGTTGTCGCGTTCTCTCCTACAACTACATTTCACTACACAACAAAATGCAGGCATTTTACCAATATTTTTGCGCACTTTATCATTTGTATGCCCTGGCTAACTTTTGACAGACGCCTAAAACAGTATTACCTGGACTTTCCATGGCAAGAGGTTTGCTTTAAAACAGCTGATCCCACTATTTGCTGTAATGAAATAACACAAGTAATCTTATCTGGAATGGACGCATATATCCCACATACAACTAAACGTAGAGCTAATGCAAAACCTTGGTTCAACAGCCAGTGTCGAACGGCTGTACAGAAAAAACACAGAGCATATAACCTTTGGAAACGACAACAAACCGCTCAAAACCACACAGAATTTATAGAAGCCAGAAATAGTTGCAAAATTACTATTGACTCCGCTAAAGAAACATACAATCAAAGAATAAAAAACAGGTTGCTGAATTGTCCAAGTAGTTCTAGGTCTTTTGGGTCTCTTGCAAAAGCTGTTGGATCTAACTTCACCAAGTCATCCATACCACCACTTACAGATAAAAATAATCACTTAGCCACAACATCAGAGGAAAAAGCCAATATACTTGCCCAAATGTTTTCCTCCAACTCCAACCTAACAGTGCCAAACAGAAAAACTCCACCGTTCATTGAAAGGGTTTCCCATAGTATGCCAGAGGTACCCTTTTGTCACAGAGAAATACGAAAATCCCTAAAAAAGCTGGATACAAACAAAGCAATGGGTCCGGATGGCATTCCCGCAATAGTACTCAAAAATTGCGCCAACGAACTCACCCCAACTTTCGCAAAATTATTCAATTTGTCTTACAGGCAAGGAGTATATCCATCATCATGGAAGTCTGCCGCAGTAACAACCCATTCCAAAGAAAGGAAAAAAGACAGATCCGTTAAACTATAGACCAATTGCTCTACTTCCGTGATATCAAAAGTAATGGAAAGAGTTGTGAACAATCACCTAACCAAGTACTTGGAAAAGTACAAAATTATCAACGATAAGCAATACGGATTTCGAAAATATAGGTCAACTGGCGATTTACTTTCATACGTCACTCACTTATGGCAAAAAGCGATTGAGTTGCGGGGTGAAACAAGAACAATTGCCTTAGATATATCTAAAGCATTCGACAAAGTTTGGCATGAAAATCTGCTCAAACAAGCTCAAAGCAATGGGATTATCGCCGAAACTTTGCACTTGGTTTGAAAGTTACCTAAAGGACAGATCCATTTATGTTGCACTGGATGGCCAGAACTCCAACTCTTACCAAATAAATGCTGGTGTGCCACAGGGAGCAATCCTTTCGCCAACTCTTTTCCTGATTTACATAAATGACCTCATAGATAAAACAGTAAATCCACTTTATTGCTTTGCAGACGATGGCAATGTAGTCTCCTCACTCATACCACCCACAGGTCTTTCCGCACGTGAATTCCATCATCTTAGACTAACTCAAATATCGCAGATAAATAACGACCTGGAGATAATAGAGGACTGGGGTAACAAAAACCTTGTACAGTTCAACCGCGCAGAAAACCCAAGCAGCTCTGTTTTCAAAAAAGACCAGCACCGGTGTGAGCCAAACATCATGCTATCTGGAAGTGCTGTCACATTACAGAGTCAGTTGAACATCTTGGGGGTTACTGCAGAGACCAACATGTCTTGGCACAGTCACGTGGCAGATATTGCTAAAAGGGCCTCCCAAAAGCTGGGGGTGCTATTTCGTACAAGACATCTGTACACACCAAGCCAATTGCTGACACTCTACAAAGCCCAGATTCGACCAACTATGGAGTACTGCTCACATATATGGAGTGCAGCACCCAAACATACCTTAATGCTTTTGAATACCGTGCAAAAACGAGCTATCAAGCTGATCAATGACCCCCCAGCACTTACTCGTAACTTGGATGGTCTCGAACATCGCAGATCTGTGGGCGATTTATCTCTCTTCTACAGGTACTATCACGGAAAATGCTCTGAAGAGTTGGCACGTATGATTCCACCGAGAGTAGCACCTACCAGGCGAACCCGTCAAACAGACGGTAACCATGAATTTACTGTCAAACTAGAGTGTACCAAGAACCTCATTATATCAGAATTCATATCTCTGGAGAACAGCATCGCTGTGGAATAAACTCTCTGCGACGGTTTTTCCCTGCAGGTTACAACCTGAACCGGTTCAAGACCAACATACACCCGACATTTTCCGCGCACTTGCCGCTTCTCGAGCGTGATTGGACATTTCCTTGCGAGTGCGCATATCCGTAAAAAAAAAAAAAAAATTTTTGACAGATCGTTGGAATGCCCTATAGCTGACGAGTTCGTTTTACAATAGGAAAAAACGGGTGTCCCACTTTTGATGCCCACGACTGTACGTAACAGCCTTGGTATTTCAAAATCATGTTACGTTACAACTTCTTCCCCTGAACTCCACGAAACGTCCCGTGAGTGGAAGTCAATTTATTGACAGCATATGCTGTGACAAAGGCATTTGGGTTTTGGTGCACGTCTTTTTCGTGGAACCTCATTGTCATGCTGTAGGATTCCATCAGGAATCTGTTCAGGAGTTTCTTCTAAATCTTCACAAAGACTTCTGACTGTCGGTACCTTATCATCTTTGGTGCACATCTTACTACCTACAGGCCTACCACGTTTTCCTTATTAAATGCCCTAGCCGGTGGATCTTCATTCTGGATGTTCCTGAAAGGCGTCAAATCTGATTCTGAATGGTATTTCCCAAGAACAATGGCAGGGTCATGCGATGAGGCGATTTCGTATGTAGTGGGAGTTACCATCTTTACAATGACATAGGGACCATCCCTTCTTGATGCAAATTTGGATGTATAGACTTAATGTGTGGGTTTCCATTAAGACCTTATCACCACACCAATAGTCGAGAGCCTTTCGTACATGATATCTGCACAAAAAAATTCTCATTATCTACTATAGCTCGTAGATCTCGGTTAACATCTGTAACATTGCAAATGTCATTTTTTTTTTTTCTATAATTAATATTTATATTTTAAAATTTTTTATAATTTTTCAGTCCATGTGGCGGCATCTATTGCCGACTGAATGTATTATTTTATCGGCGACCTCGAGAATGGAGTAGGCGTTTTCTTTTGTACTACCTTGATCTGCTCGACTCGGTGCTTTGTTGTTCTCTAATCTCGTTAGTAGTTTTCGAACCTGGTGATTTTTACATAGTTGAGGGTCGACAGGTTGACAGTGTTTTTCTTCAGTACTGTCAAATGAAGTATATTTATTCTCCAAGAGAAAATTGAAAAGTCCCTTTTCTTATCTGGCCGTTGCCCTGAGAGCTTGACTCTCAATTGTGGCTTCGGGGGACAGTCATTTTCCGAAATAAATTACCGTTCTCGTGGAAAAAGTATCTTATTATACGAAATAACGTTGCCTAAGACAATAGTACATTGATTGCCGAGAAAATTTAAGTGGAAAGTCTTGTGATTGTCGATTAATTCAAGTTTGAGTTTCGAAACCCACGTGGTGAGTTTTCTATTTTTTTTTGATGTGATAGTTGTTCATGGATTGCCTCTATTATCTAGGGTTTTTCCGAAGGCCTAGTTTTTTCCGAAGGCTTATTTCTACCGTAGGCCTACTTTGACCCTTATCTTCCGAGAAGCTGTTTTTCTCAAGAGTTCCTTTTCTACAAGCCCCATCTCTGGGCATAGAGATTTTGAGTCCTGCATGTGTCAACTCCTGTACCTCAACCATTGACGAGGAAAACTGAACTTCTAGCCTCTATCTTCCAGGCTAGAATCTACGATTTCCAGTGACCAAGGACTGGATGGCTACCGGCTACCGTAATCTGCCTTTCGGTTGGAATTAAGGCTTGTATAGAGTTTCAATTATAATTTTAACTACCTTTTTTCTATGAAATCTATTTTATTATCAACTAACATAATTAATTGATTACATTTTTACCGACATTACCTTTAGATTTTTGAAAGTTTCAATTGTGTTATTCTTGACACTTTAGTGAACTTTAAATATATTTTTTTTTTATTTTTAACTTGCCGTATTTACCTATAGATTATTTTTCACTTAACTTTTAGTACCGTTATATTTAAAGTTGTCTTACATCATAAGCATTTATCTGAACTGAGGTCGAGGTTGGACACTACGTTCTAAATTTGAAATTGTTCTGTAAGTACCTATAACGTCAAAAATTGATCAATTTTTAATCCTGGGTCCTACGACTTATATTTTGAGGATTTCTATCTAATTCTCAAGACCATTTAACCCTTATATAGCCAGCCCAACTTTTGATTTCTTTCAGGTACAAATTGATTTTATTGAATTTATTTATTTTGATTTGGTACTTAAATGGTACATACTATACTAGGTATATTGAGGTACATTTTATTATTACTATTTTTTAATTTAGAATTTGGTAAAACTGCAGATTGAAGTTGACCTCTATTGGTTGATTTTATTTAAATTGTTTATCAGTAAGTGTGTAATACTTTAAAATTGGTTGGTTTTTGAATTTCAACTACACTGTGAAATATACAGTGTGATTTTTTAAGTGTGCAACATATGGGAATTTTTTTTTAGTAATAGCACAACCCAAATACATACAAGGCCGAAAGTTGGTGCATGTCTGATAATCATATAAGGTGCGCTTAGAATGGTTGCAAGTCAAACAGCATACAGGGTAGCTCAAACAATATCAAAGCTGTACTGTAAAGTACCCTTATTTTAGAAAATTCAGCAAAATGTTATAGAGAAAAGTTGTTTGGAATTAAAAGTTATGCCTAAATACCAAAACATAGCCTCCTATTCTTTCGAAAAAAATCTATAATTTTTATATTTTTTTTATTTTTTATTTTCGCCTTAATACTTTCAAAAATTAATTAAAATCAAATCAATTTCACATAACTTTGTTCAAATTCAAGCATATTCGTGAAATGAACTTAGATTTTTAATTTTTTATGGAATTACAAAATTCATGTTTGTTGCGATGATATTCAACACAACTTTAAAATGTCGCAATTTTTTTTTTTAAACAAGTTAAAACATTACTAATGATTATTTCATTCATTATAAAATAGACCCGTCAGACAACGTCATTTTTTGAATGAATTTTGTTTAAATATGTGATTATTTCACAAGACCTTGTTTATCAGCGATTAAATTTTTGTTTACCTTTTTTGACAGAATTTTGATAGAAATATTCTGACATTTTATAATAAATAGAACTCCTTGGATAGGATTGACGACAACAATTCAATCCTAATTATTCAGGAAATAATAGGTTTGTTCCAACCTGCAATAATATTACTGTAATATTATCGTCCGTAACCGCGCTAATGCGACTGCGCAATCAAAACCAGTAATATTATACTAAATAACTTAAAAACTTGTTGGAACGTTTTTTCAACTAGTTGTACTCACAACACAAGATGAAAATAACAAAATCAACATAACTTGCATACTTGCTGGTGAATCATCTTCCACCACAATAAGGAAGTCTTCTAAATCTAATATAAAACAAAAATCAGATTTATTAACTCTGAGAACAAATAAAATAAAATTACTTAGCTTCTATAGCAGTAATTTTCAAATAAATAATTTAAATAAACAAAAAACTGAGGTTCTGGGTTATGTATTATTATTTATGATTGTTGTTGTTCAACCACTGACCCGTTTTCGACCTCACTATGCATGCGTCTAATTTTAGAACCAACAGTTCTTCCTTTCAAGCAAGAATCGTTTGAACCGTAATTTTACTAGCCGTAACTCCGGTTGGAACGACGAACTGTCAATTATCGCCAATTCTAAATTAGTAATTTTAACTGGCTGGAACAGCATTTCACAATTGCGCATGTGTGCCAGTAATATTACTGGAAATTACCGCCGGTTGGAACAAACCTAATCTAGCCGTATACCACTCGACCTATAAATTTAAATGGATTAAACTATCCAAATTGCATAATTTTGCTTTTTGGCAAATAGTTTCATGCACAATAATTTTGAAATAAAAGCCCTCGACAGCAAAATCATGCTCAAAATATGCTGGATAGTTTAATCGATTAAATTTAAAGCTCTTGTGATATAATATATGATAATAGCTATATTAAAAATCTCTCCTTAAAGTGCAAACGTTTTATTTTATTTAAGTAAATATTTTGATATTTTTTGAGCCTGTTGCTGTTTGACTTGCAACCATTCTGAGTGCACCTAATATGATTATTAGACATTCACCAACTTTTGGCCTTGTTTGTATTTTGATTGTGCTATTACTAAAAAAAAATCCCATATGTTGCACACTTAAGTAATGACATTGTAAATTATTTTAATTTGAAACTCACTTAATTGTTTTATTGGTTTACCTAGGTCAAGGTTTGTTGAGTTGTGTGCCTTATTTATTTATTTTTCAGGATTACTAATTACCGTTTGGTAATTATTTTCTAGGTGTGTTTCTGAATTTTCACACTTCCATATTTTATGCAATTTTATAATTTTTTTTAAATTCAGTGGCGCCCTGGCCATACTGTACTTGATAAAAACTTTCAACCCACACCTGATATTTTTTTCACTGAGCAAACCGAGCACATTATGGGCTCCCTGTTAATTCGTTAACAAAAGGGGTTACACATCATCGGCCGAAAATTAGGTAAGCGGCAGTATAACCAGTTGCTTGGGAATGGACACTGTTCATTGCAAAACGGATTGTGGGTAATTTCTCCTTCCATAGAGTATGACTATCTGCAAATAGAATAGCAAGTTGTGTTTTGGGGTCCCGATTCTTACGCTCCACCGGATTAGCTTCTGGATGGTATACTGGAGTTAATGATTGCTGAAAACCAAGGCATTGGGCAACCTGCTGCATGACGAAGCTCACAAATTGTACACCATTGTCACTGATTACTTTTCTTGGCACACCATAACGCAGAAAGACTTCGTCCAAAAGACAACGGGCACATGGTTCAGCTGAAGCTATTTGGATTGGGGATATATCAACCCATGGCAGTATTTTCTGCTGTGAGGACCCATCTGTGGTTATCGTTGGTTTCAGGTAGTGGTCCAAATAAGGTTTCGAATCGTTGTGATTGGGCGGGTGTTTGTAAGTGATCTGCAGGTTTAAGGTTGTTCAACACCATAGTGTCCACCTAAAGGGGAGTTATGGTACCCTAATAATATCTGTGGTACTTTGGACTTTGGGACGACTAGTTGGGCCTTTTCTTCTTCTAGTTCAGGAACATGACGATAAAGGATACCATTAGTCATTAGGTATCCACGTTCGGTCCACATCTTAAAGCGTATGTCTTATTGGTCAGGGTTTTCAAAACACTGGATAATTTTTGCCACTTCCAGATCTTCCAGTTGCTCCATTCTCATGTCAGCAGGTAATTCAACAGTAACCAGATAAGCTTCCAAATCTGAGATTGGAGGACGTGATAGCATATCTGCGACAACATTTGTTCGGCCAGGCATATACTCAATTTGCAACTCATACGCTTGCAGAGCTAATGCCCGTCTGGCAAGGCGACCTATAGGTTATCTTAATGATATCAGTCACTTCAACGGCTTCAGTCTTGGGAATATAAGGCTTAGACGGATCGGATTGTTGTAAAATGGGACTGGATGTCAAAAATGAGTGCTTTTGATTTAGGTCCCAAATCCACGTAGGTTTCTTGTTTGTGAGCGAGGTCAAAGGTCTGACTGTTTCCGAAAAATTCTGAATAAAGCGTCTATACCAGGAATACGTCTGCAGGAACGACAGTAGTTCTTCAACGTTTCGGGGAGCCGATACCACATGACCCAGGTTTGTAACAGAAGTACAGGAAAAGCTACATTTGAATCTTTTTAGTTTGAGTTTGATCATTCGTAGACGGTTAAATACTACAGCCTTTGGAATGTCGAGGGTGCATTTCGTAAGCCGAACGGCATTCGTGTGTAACCAAACGTCTCAAAAGGACAGATGAAAGTGGTTTTGCCTCTATCACTAGGCATAACAGTTATCTGGTAATAACCGGATCTCAAATCTAAGATTGTCATGTAGTGAGTTCTCTTTGCTGCATAGAGGGTATCATGGATCCTAGGCAGTGGGTATCGATCTGGGTGTGTTTTGGCATTTAGCTTGCGGTAGTCCATCGTCAGCCTTATTCCTCCATCCTTTTTGGGAACCAGCACCACAGGCGCAGCATAAGGAGATTCACACTCTTCAATAATTTCCTGTGTGAGCAACTCATCAATTTTTTTTTTTTTTTAATTCTAGCTTCTTGGTTTCTGACATACGGTATGGTGGAACAGCCATTGGAATATCGTCGATTAAATCGATAGAACTTTCAGCAAACGGTGTCGGTTCAGAATTTGGTTGCAACAAATCTGCATTAGTATGAAGTAGTTTGTTCAAAGTACTCTCATCTTCTAGACACAAGTTCTTCCCTTCATCTGCACGTAGTGACAGCTGTTCAGACAAGGCCATATGGCTAGTGTCAATTGTTGTGCATTCAGAGTTGTTGATTGATGGGTGACGAGCAAACTTATATTTTTGATCAGTAGCATCGCCATAAAACCATGAGTCATTCGGTATATCCAGCACTATATTGGCAGATTTAAGAAAATCAGTGCCTAGAAGACTCCTACTGTTGATACGTTCAGGAATCGAAATGAGTGCGGTGTGACGGAATCTGCCTTCCAATGCGATTCTGACACAAAATACATAAGCATCCACTTGAGTAGTTTTACCATCTGCTAAAGTCATGGTTATAAGGAACATGCTCGTCGCATAAAATTTCACTCAATCGGGAGCCGGCGACGGTGACAGAAGTGGGGGACCAATTAACATACTACACTTAAATTTTAATACTTTTATATGTAACCCAGAGTGAAAACCTACTTATTATCTCAATTTCACGGATTAAAATATGCACGCCATTCATTTCGAGTCTAGACTACTTTCGAAGTAAACAAAGATTGGAGCATATAGTTTTCTCTCTATAAAAATCTAATGTTCAAAAACTTAGGCAATAGTTAATAAAAAAACACTAGAATATAACTTTACTTTTATCTGAAAAATTTGCTTAAATACCCAGTTTTCTTTTTGAGAACCCTATAAGGAAGTGCTATAAAAAATTTATGCTTTCTTTAAAGGCAGAAGCACTAAAACCGGTGCTAGTAAAAAATAATTCTAACTAATTTTAAAGGATAATAGAGCATAGTCATTTACATTTATTGATTTCAAATATTTATTAATTATTCTCAAAATCTTTTTATTCCTCACAAGTATTTTTCTAAATTATAATTACATTGCTTCTCAAGATTCAACCGTTGACACAATTCATTAAAAACAATATCCTATCGTGAAAATTCAGATTATTTTTTTATCGTCGATAAATAAGACATATCCAAAAAAGAAAAGCTGTGCGATAAAGGAGACACAAGACAAGAATTAATTAAAAGTGTCCGAAAAAGGGCTCTTGAAAAGTTGTTTTTTCCCATAAGGATCCCGCGGGAGTGGTTTTTCCACCAAGTTTCATTTTCAGTCCGAACTCATTGTCGTAGCATAATTAATCAGGTATTTTCAAGAGGAATTAATTGTTTTCCCCCATTTTCCAGGGGGCCAGACCGCTACAGGTATTAGGCTTTCTGTTTTAAAGGAGAATTGTTTTTTTGCTGTTTTTGTTTTTGTCTCTTGAGGTGTGCCGACAAATTGTTATGAAAATTAATACTTTTTTTCCTGGAGAGGGCTTCATTTTGTTCAAAATTACAAAACAATATAAATTACAAAATGTAAATGAAAATCCTCAATAAAAAGCGAACAAATAAATACCTACGTTGAATAGTATCGATATAAACTCCGGAAATGTGCCGTAATAATATTATTTAGGCGAGCGCAAAAATGTTTGCGCTAACGTTGAATAAACAGGAGAAATAATGAAAATGGACATTTTAAAATATAATTCTAAAAAATTATTAAAATATTAAAAGAGCAAATTTGTTTAGTTTGTCGTTCGGTATGTATGTTGTTTCAATTGAATAAATTGCATACAAAGTGATTTTATCTATTTTCTCCCGAAAACAGAACTGATAGTAAATACAAATAAAATTCTTAACTTCATAGATCATGGAATACACGTTTCAATAGAGGAAAGGAGGCTGTGTGCATTTATTATGAGATTTAAAGTATTTCGAATAATATGCAAATTTTAATAACTAATTAAGTATTTTATCATAGTAAAGCGCTTTCGACGTCATCAAGACTATCAACAATAGAGCAATGAAAAAGGTTAATGAAACTGAAATAAACTTCAGGTTCAGACACAGAAAAGAGTACAATCAAAGTACAAAAGTTGTACAATCATTCGGATTCATTCCAGATGAAACAGAGTATCATTTGGGAATATTCCTTATTTTTTTTCTAATTTTGTGAATTGTAAGAACTGGATTAATTTAATTTTTTTCCCTGGTATTTGATTTTTTCTATATTAATAAATATATGTTCAAATTACATCATCATAGGCAATCACTGATCACTCGTTACCGAGTATGATTATCTTCTATGCTATTCTGATTGAAACTCTGCCATAGTCTTAGTACACCCAGCCTGGCAGCATTCCTGTGGTCCCTTTTTTCGGTCTCGTGTCTGCCCCGCTGTTCTTCAAAAGTTTGTGGTCCGTCGTGGACTCGTCGCCATGAGGGCCTGTAACCCGTCTTATTAACAATTTAACCCATAATATGCTCAGTTTGCTCAGCGAATATTATTAGGGGTGGGTCAATAGTTTAATATACATAATGGCAAGTGCGCCACTGAATTTAAAAAAAAAAAAAAAATTAGATAATATAAAATATTGAAGGGTGAAAATTCAGAAACACACCTAAAAAAATAATCAGCAAACGGTAATTGATAATTTTGAGAAGGAAATAAATGAGGCATATAACTCAACCAAATCTTGACATACGTAAACCAATAAAACAATTAAGTAAGTTTCAAATTATATTAATGTATATTTCACAGTGAGGTTAAAAATCAAGAATTAAATAATTTTAAAAGATAAAACCAATTGTTGGTAAAACACTTTAAATCAAATCAATAAAAAGGGGTTAGCTCTCAATCAGAATCATCAAATTCCAAAAAAAATAATATTACAATGTGTGTAGCTCAATATAGTTGCCAAATAAGTTCATTAACAGTCGCTGGCTATATCATTATCATGAACTGAAAATATAAGAGATTTAAGTTTCCAGAAAACTAACCCTTAAACTGAACTTCGTTGACCAGTCAGAAACAACTACTCCGAGGGCAAATACCCCTACCGGCGTTGAACTACACTGATTGGTCTGAGCTTTCGTTGGCAATAGAAATTGTTAGAAAGATTTTTACAGGTAATGACCAACGTGAATACAGGGACACTTCGGTCCCTGTTTGGGAATCGGCTTCAGCTCAGGCTTCCCATGCCAATCCTTGACGCGTTTCGTCCTTGTTAGGACTCATCAGAAGGACATAGGCTGAAGCTCCCTGTCCAAGCAAAATTGAACTTCGTTGACCAGTCAGAACGTCTGGTTGCTGAACATTTCGGTTTCATACGGAACGCTTTCCCAATCCAAGATGAAAAAGTGACTTTGACACGGACGAAAGAGTCACGTTGGTCATTACCTGTAAAAATCTTTCTAACAATAACCCTTAAACTGTTTGAATAATAAATTTGAATAAATAAATCCTGATAGGCCTAGGTACAGTAAGACACCCTTAAGGTATGCGGCCAGCGCAACAAAGTGCTCGCGGCTACTCAGTGGTGTGGGGGTAGGTTCAATATTAAAAGTTAGCTATATAGGGCGCCACTGGTTTACAAAATATAATCCAGAAAGTCCCTGATCTCCAAAATGTACCTACCCGATGTACCTATCCTTTAAATAAACTTTACCTTAGTTTGGTTGAGGTCAGTAGGGGTAAAATAAGAGTCAAATATAAAAACAATGAGTATAAACCAATTTAATATGTTTTTTTTTTTGGGGGGGGGGGTATGTTTAGACAAGAAATTGCATTACAAAGACCAATAGAATATATAAAATACCACAGTATATATTATTATTAAATGTAAATGTAAATGTCAAAATTACCAAAAGGTAGCAAGGACCAACTTGTAATGGTCTTATAAGATACTCTAATAAATTCAATAATAAATAGAATCAATAAATGTTTGACCACCTTACCCCAACGAGAGTAAAAGAGAACAATAAAGGAATAAAAGAATAATGATATTAATTAAAACTTGTGCACGCTTATACCATGGTATACCGGGGCGGGTTTGTAGAAAAATGTCACCTTAAATATTGTAAATTGATTTTCATTAGTACAGTACACCCATTGTAATAATTATAATAATGAAGACAGTAAAACAAACTTGGAAGTATACCAAGTAAAATATAAGAAATGCTATTAATAATAAAAAAAAGAATATTATTATATAATTAAAGAAACGTTAATAATAATAATAAGTTAACGGGTACATCACCCCCTTGTGGTTCTCCATGCAGTCTAAACATCAAATATCAATTTCCATTACTGTCTCATGACAGCCTCATATCCCTGATAATAGACCCCATAAACTTCTATTGACTTTCCTTCTTAAAAATGGTAAATTTCGGTTTCAAGTCAGTATTTTGGGTACTCTGACACCTCAACTTCGAGACTAGCAAACCGTCGGAAAGGAAGAACTCAATGGTAAGGTAAAATCTAAAATCCTAAAACCTAAAACCCTGGTTACTATTTGGGCTAGTTGAACAAAACGTGCTCTGTTTTCGCATCGACAACTCAACAAAATGGTGTAGACCTTTGTCTCCAGAAAACTCTGAGTGGTTGGCTTACAAATACGGGGACTTACGACCAAATCCAAGCTTTACCCTAAAACCAATTAGGCCAGCAACCACTTGAGTTCCCAACGCCTCCAAAAGCCCATAAAAGGTGGATGTTCCAAGGAACGCAGCAAAAGGACGATTGGTAAAATCTGCCTTTTGTTCTTTGCTCAACGTACGAATTTAAAAGAGCGACCTTATTTTCAGCAATTTATTAGGTGAGCTCCCACAAGAAATTTACCAGAATTCCATTTTTTTCCAAGATGCCCTCTGGTGCCAGATTTCCGGTCTTGACCAGGAAAACGGAACGATCAGCTTGGAACGGAACAACCCAAAACACATTGATGACCAACAAAACTCAAAGTTATTATCAAATTTTCTCTCCTAACACTAATTAACATTAATTAATTACTTATTAATCAACATCTACCCAGTCTCTAGTACAAAAACTATCAAAATGACCAGTCGTTCAGTGGTCACAGCTACAGTGACTCTATTAACCACAGTGGTTAAGAAACCTCAACATCAGCGCTGCCTGGAACGAAACAACAAATGTCCCATAACCACACTTATTCGGCGAAAGTAAATAACCGGAAAAATGCAAATAGAATCGGAATTAAGGGTGAAAAAGCGATTTAAATGGTGTGAAAGTGATTTGTGATGTTACAGAATTTTTAATAATGGAAAATACGAGACTCGTAAGTGTTTTCAATTGATATTTATTTGGAAGTAAACAAACCTTTTCATCGACATTTAGGGCCTTTCAGAGAACTTCCGAAAGCTGAATAAAATGGAGTTCGATCCTATTAGTAGGGTTTTATTATCCTAAAACTACCCTGTCTCTCTCAATACAAAGGATTACCTCAGAATTACCTCGTCTCATCCAATCAAAGAGGTAGAAATCTAGTAAAATCCAATGAGAAACCTATCAATCACTGAAAAATACTAATCTTCAGGTATAAAGCTTTATAAATATCCTCACAAATACCTCCATTAATTACCGAATTCATTTGAAATCTCAGTTACGTATTAAGGCAAAATTTGAACGTAAGAAAACTAATTTTAAAAAAGATGAATGATTGAAAATTGTATTGATAAATATGGTCAGATTCTGCTTGAAAAATAAATTCAATAAAATCAACTTACACCTGTATAAAATCAAAAATTGAATAAATGGTCAGGGATATAATAGAAACCTTCAAATATATAAGTTATACTTAGAACCCAGGTTAGAAATTGATCAATTTTTGACGCTGTCGGTACTAAAAGTTAAGCAGAGATAAAATCTATAGTAAATACGGTAAATCAAAAATCGGAAATAATTATTTAAAGTTCACTTAGGTGTCAAGACTATGAAATTGAAATTTCAAATATTTAAATGTCGTATCAAAAAAAAAAAAAAAAAACAATTAATTTTGTTAATTGATGATGAAGTAGATTTCATTAAAAAAATTATAAAAGGTCTAAATGATCCATGATATACAAGCCTCCATTCCAACAAAAAGGTAGAGCACGGTAGCTGTCCATTCTCAGCCACTTGACGAGGAAAGTTAGGTACATATGGAAGTTGCAGATTCTAGCCTGGAATCAAGGCTAGAAGTTAAGTTTTCTTCGTCAAATGTGGAGGTACACGTATCGAATCGTGAGGGACTTGATCCTTGATCCCTCTAGGAATTTTTTCAAAAGCTCTATGCCACGCTCCACGAAAATGGTGTTCTTTTGAAAATGTTGCCTTTGGGAAATGGATTCGTTGAGAGAAACGGCTTCTCGGAAAAACGGGTCCTCAGAAAAACAGCCCCTCAGAAAACCCTAAGTAATAGTAATTCCATGAACAACCATTACTTAAAAAAATTAAAAAGGACTTACCACGAGGGGGTTCGAAATTCAAACTCAAAAAAAAAAACGGTAATCACGAGACTTTCAATTTAAATTTCTTCGGTAATCAACGCATGCAGTAGACAGAGTATATGAATGTACTTTTGCGCACACTCAACATTTGCCAATATCTTCCAAAGAACTCCTCTGTTGACTGAATCAAATGCTTCCACTAAATCTATGAAAGCCATGTATACAGGGCGATTTTGTTCTCCTGATTTCTCTTGTACTGAAAATCATGTCAGCTACACCTCGATTGGGTCTAAAGCCACACTGAGTCTCTGGGAGTTTCTCTTCGGCAGTTGGGATTAGACAGAAACAGAGCAGCAGAAAAAAAAAATGCCTCTGTAGTTTCCACATTGAGCTTTGTGCCCCTTTTTAAAAATGGCAACTATGGACGTATCTCTAATGTCGGCAGGTATGGTATCAGGAATCCATATTTCACCTACTTATTATGATGTGGGTTTGGGCACTTAATGTGGGGCCTTCTTGTTTGAGGAATTCAGCATGATTGCAGTCAGTTCCAGCTTACTTATTGTTCTTTAATGTCTGATTACCTTTTCAACCTCTTCAAACCTCGCTCAGTTCTTGTTGTATTGGTTTCTGTGAAATTTCGTTGAAGATGTAATTATTAATTTGTGATTCTCTTTCAAGAAGTTCCTGAAAGTGTTCCAACGGGAATTAATTCAAGAACTGTCTTGTACCATCTTTGAATCGTAAGGGATTGAGTCATTGAGTGGTAGGTCCTTATACCATCTCACAGTGGGTTTCGTTTCTAAACCTGATTAACCGGTCGGTACAACATCGGTTGCCACTGGTTGCTGAACATTTGGGTTTCATACGGAACGCTTTCCCAATCCAAGATGAAAAAGTGACTTTGACACGGAAGAGAAATAATTGACCTGTCTCGCATAAATAGAAAAAGATAGCTTAATTGTAATGAAAACAAGTTAGAAAGTAATAAAAGATTACATGCGCGCGCAACTACTGGGTTGCAGTGCAGCCAGTTTGTATTGTTGCAGAACAAATGTAGACAATACAAATCAAACATTATACCATCTAAAAAGTGATATAGTGTCAGTGTTCTACAACACTATAAATCAGACAAAAAAAGAGCTTCAAAGTGTATGTTAACATTATTTGCACTTTTAGCTTTTAGTTCGATAAATGTTTCATCCGGCAACATCGCACAATGGAAGTGCAAAAGAATATGTCTAGCCTAGCCTCGTATCCGTATCCGAAAACGTATCTCAATCATTTGACATTATTGAGAGAGCTTCCTTTATCATTAAAATAACTTCAACAACAAAAACACATACTTATAGAGATAAAAAGAAAATCTACAAACATAGCTACAAAATCGATACATTTTTTGAGGTTAGAAAATGTTCCATCCAAGGATACGATCGTTTACGTAATGTATGGCCATGCTAAAAGGAATTTTAGACAGTCGATGCATTTACGGATGCGGATACAGATAGGTAGAAAAATTTAGGGTTTGCCTCGAGTGTCTATTTACGGAACGTATAACTGTAACCAAGGTTGGAGACAGTATATACTCTTAATAGCCTGCAAGAAGGCCCTGGTGCTATTGGATTCAGCTAGTTGATGCATGCCCTTGATTTTGTTATTTACATATGTTCAAATAAAGTGGATTTTATCGTCTTTCGTGATAGTAGGTACTCCGGTATAAAGAAGAAGGAATTTTTGGCTAAGTTTCTTAGGACATTTTTTCATTTTTTTTTTTAAATTTTAACTCTTAACGAACCCAAATCGTATAATCCTTGCAATCAGATGTCAAACCCCAATCCAGCTGGCTGTCGAAATCCAAAACACAGTTTGCAGATAACCTACCGGGAGAGCGAGTTCAATTTTATTATAAGTTAAGCGGATGTCTGGTAATGATATAGGTATGTAATTCTAGAGAAAGAAAGTTTCCTCTATAGTCCAAAAGTCATCTGTGTGGAGGCAAACAAAAAGATCTATTTAGAGGGCTGGTTTATCAATCAAGGAATAACTCGCAGAGTTTGCTGACCCTGGGTCAACTCTAACTCTGGGCTAACTACCTAGTTGAGTTGGAAGGTGTTTATCCAAGCTTCTTCTCTTGGTTTCTTCGAAGGTTGGCATTACTTAAGCAATGTTACCAGCTCATTTGTTTTTTTGACAGTTTCTGCTCATAACCTTACTTAGTCATGTTATTTTTTTTTTCTTTTTTTTTCCCTTTCCGTAGCGGAAAGTTTGTTTTCGTGTATTCTGTGAAAAATATACAATATGCTAGAATTTCCAACGAGCATAGGTTTGTTGAGAATTCAAGTCTATGCTCGATTTGTTCTAGAAGGAGTTGACAGTTGACTCTGGATGGATAAACACTTGTCATAACTTTGAACGAAAGATATCCGAAACTCATGGGGTAACCCTCTATTGATAAACAGGCCCTAAAGTGAGCCTGTGAAGCAACGGCCATTGGTCCCCATTTCTTTGGCAATCTTGATATATTCAATAGAGTCAAGTTTTTGGACAAAACTGCATGTGAGAGTTTGGCATTTGTATTTGGGTCTAAATCATGGTTATTTACTTGTACGTGTGCTGCAAATGCTTATTTTACTCCTAAGTACTACCTACCTAAGATTCGAAGAAAATTGTAATCAACCATGAATTCATACCTAACTTTTCCATCGTTTTATAAAAAAATATAACTTATTGTGAAACGATTGAAAATATTCATATATCGATAGAAACATCTAGACAATTAATGAAAGGTGGTGCAACTCTTAAACTTTTTTTCAACAAAATCAAATTTGATACGTCATTCAATTAATCAGGATTTTGAATATTCAACTTACATTGGTTATAGATACACTACCCTTGATTGATTTCCTGGCGTAATAAACTCGTTAGAGTTATATATTAAATGTAGATATATTAAATATTTAAAGATACAACTTAGATAAACAACGCCGAGAAGGGTCACAACTGGCCAAACATGGACGCACGACATAAAATCCGGTGACCCAAGAGGTAAAACCAAACATGCCCGATCTGAAATATACAAACAATCGTCGTGTTTATATTAAACTTACGAAGGCCCAATAAGGAAAAGAGGCTGTGTGCTTGACAAGGGAAAACTTATTTGAATTATGAATATCATGCAAAGTTAAAAGAAACATCATGGATAATAGTAAAACTATAAAATAGTGATAATTCATTGTCAGTTTAGCTCGGTTCCAGAGTCAGTTTCGGTTTATTATGTAATATTTAGCAGCATGAATAGTGAGTGAAAAGCTAAAGATAAGAGAAAGTAAAATTTAAACGTTCTCATTCCGAAGCTGTTAAAAAATGTTCAAGTCTAAGCTAAGTTAGCTAAGTACCAAGTACGTTGATCGTGGTAGTAGGTACACAAAATGTAAGGCTCTATTCCAAGCCTGGCCTGTCACAAAAAAGGGGAGCTTTACAAGATGTAACACAAAAAGGGGGCATCACTGTTGGCTGAAATATAGGACGCCAACTTGGAACTACAACACACCAAATGTGAGTTTTTCTCTAGGTAAAGAAGTACAATACAAGTGGACCTTCTTGGCCCCTCACAAAATGCGGGAGAATCGCGTTTTTCTTATTCTAGATGCCAGAATAAAATATATCCTCGGTATTGGTCAAATTTCTAGAATATTCCATACACTCCTGAAGTTGGCTTTCATTGGTTAGATTGAAACTCACACAGTGTATAATTATTATGATAAATCAGTTGATTTTTGGTATCACTGAAGAACCTTCTCAATACGTACGCAGCTCCGGAGTTAAATGAGTAACTCATATTTCAGCTTCGATCAAAGCAATATTTGCAGTAGTGAGCAAAACTATTCTGATTCGCCAAAATAGCCTCTGGCAGTTTACAGATTATTAACATATCATCGGCAAGAACTGCTCTAACTCTGGTGTTATTCGTAGCGCTTGAAGCAGCAATTTCAAAAGCAAATTTCAGATTTAATTTATTGAACAGACGCCGACGGTAGGTTATAGGTAATTATTATTAAACCGTAAAACGTTAAATAGAAGCTGTGGACAAAAATGGCTTTAAAACTATTTTCTGTATAGGATTATAGACAGGAAATACGATGCGGCATTATTAAAGCTTTTTGAAGTGGGGCATTGGCATTTATTCTATTCGTAATTCAGATTTTAATACATTAATAAATTGGTACACATACTGATTTTGTCACAGTAAAAATGAATTTGATGTTTAAAAAAAATATTTTTATTGTTTCAGGTGAGCAATCTACAGAAAAGGCTGTTATTTCAGTAAGTATACAAGACAAAACAAATGTTCATCTATAAAATCCTGAAGAAATATGAGCATATTTCGAAACACCCCAACTTCAATCGAGCTAAAGGGTTCAGAGACTTTAGGACTTTTATGTGATGGGGGGTGGAAATATTTGTATACTTGAATATGTCTTGTTTTTTTGTCCGCACCATTAATTTTACGATAAACAGCTTCATTTTAGGATAAAGTAAAAAAGCCTTCGGAGACTTTTACATTAAACTATACAGACCATGAAATATCTCTTTTCTAACAAACGCAAAATTCTCAAGCTTCTTGGAACTTTGCGTATGATAATGAAATTTCAGGTTTTACATAAAATTTAACGCACACCACTATACGCTTCTTTCGACAACACACGCTTCATATCACCTTCACAGCTCTATCCAAAAGGCCAGAGCAAATTTTCTGAAAAATAATCTCATCTCGTTGCAAAATGAAATTGAATCCAGAAAAACAATTCCTGGCTAGTGATACACGGGGGGGTCTAATTCTGGGCTTCGAGGTAACGGATATTTTAAGCTGATTTCTCAGCTTTTCACTCTATTGGAGCCTGGGAGAGTTTAATCCCATGCCAGAAAGCTTATATTTTTTGAATGCCACTTTTGAAATCGTGAAAAATGAGAGGCTAAAAAAAAAATTGGATTTATTCGAGATAAAAGGAACCAAATTTTTTTATAACTCTTGGCCTCAATCACGTCGTAGAGATTTAGAAAACGATTATTGATTACTATTTTTTAAAATGAAGGGTTTGCTTGAATTATATTTTTCATGGAGTATTAATTAATAATCTTAAAATAAAATAGTCTAGTAGACCTTCAGGCAAAGGTACTTTCGTTCATTGGCTAATCTAATGTAGCACTGATTACTGAATCTGATACAGAATCACTTTTGCATAATCGCTGGAAACCACGTGATTATGAACCATCAATGAAATGACAATAAAAATTATGTTTTGAGATCTATTATCTATTATCTTGGAAATAGAGACTTTTTGAACTGACTGGCCAATAATTGAAAGTCGCCCCCTCAGAAAAGAAAATGCAAAGTATATTACAAAAACAACGTTATATTTGAAATAACAAATTCGAATACATACAGCAATATTACTGAAAATGTTCTTTGTGCTTCCAACCAAATTTATTTTCTCTCCGCATTGTCAGGAAATATATAAATAAGTATGTTTTTATGAAAAATAAGAAATAACTGTAGGAGCGCCCCCTCTCAAGAGCAAGCCGACCCATATACTCATACAAAGGAAGCGTTTTTATTGAAAATGGGAATCATAAGGAAGAGTCCTTCAATTCAATATTGCAACCCTAACGCTATTATTTGATACTCGAATAACCCCATAGTTTTTGAAAGGTATAAAAAAAAAAGAAATCAAGCTCTAACCAGATTTCAGTTTTGATTTGATGTTTTGTGTCGTTTTATATTTTTGTCAATATAATGTAGATTATTTTTCTGCAACATGCCCAGAATTATCGTTTTTGAATCATGTTTATTCCTGATTTTTCAGCCCAGGACATTTCCTGATAACACCTAGGTAGTTCAAGAATCCTAGTTCCAAGTTTATAACTTAAGCTTCATTTAAATTTCAGTTCATCTTCTATTAAAAAAAAAGTGTTTCAGTTTCAAAGGAAAATATAAAAACAAAAAAACTTCTGAAACTATTTATTTTGATTTGATTAAATTTTGAATCTGCAGATAGAAGAATAAATAAACTTCCAGTGTGATTCTGTTATTCAAAAACTCTCGAAAATAACAACTAAATCAACTCAAAGCACTACCACATACATCTCAATAAATCTTGGTAAAACTTCGAATATATTTTAAAGTTTTCGACATAAGAGTTTAGTACCTTGTTTTTTGAAAGGTGAGTAAGCAAGTTACTAGGATAAACTATTTTTAAAATATATCTGCTATACTCACAGCTTGTTAAAAAATCTAGAAACTGGGCGACAGAAAGTGAGAGGCATATTTATTAAGAGCTAGTTCTATCTATTTTCCATATGTTTCAGTTCTAAATTTAGAATTTATCGAGGTAGCTTTGCTTTACATAACGAGGGGTACACCAATTTGCACTATAAAATTTTGCAAGCTTTGCTTTACATAACGAGGGGTACACCAATTTGCACTATAAAATTTTGCAAGAGGATATTTGTGAGTGTATGTATTCATTTTGCTATTAGGACTATTTCCAGTTTCACCTACTAAAATTTCTGTAACAATTTACTTGGCTTGTTCTGGATCTCACCAACTTTCAAAAGCACTTCAAGGCTTTATTTTAGGTTTGACAAAAATTATAACCCTTTATTGAAAAGTTGAAAGGGTACTTAAGGATAATATGGTAATATTTACACAAAGTGCTAGCCTATAAATAGTTCTAACTGCCGACCGAGTATATGAAATTTGAACTTTAAAAATATATGTACATGCGAGGAACTTTTTGAATAATTCAGAAGCTTTTCTTGATATGAAGCGATATTTTTCTTGGTGATTTTATTGTGACATGAAAAGTAAACAAAAAAGAAAGTTTCCTGCTATTCACTCACGTTGAAATTGCTGTACTTAATCTTGAAGGCGTCACAAGTTGTGGTAAGTCGCGCCTGGAATCGCTTGCTAGGAAACTGTTTGGTGGTCTTCTACAACACTTTGTTTACTCGTTGAACTTCTTTTCTCCAAGATCTCGTACGCCCACTAAAATTCAAGTAAATGTCGCCCTCATTAGAAGAAATTGCATGAAGATGGACTCTAATACGGAAGACGTACTGGATGCCCTCTGTTGAACGGGGTAGCGTCCACTGAAAAATCTAGATATACCCTTTAATACTCTTTAGGATTAGGTTAGGTCGCCGCAACGTAAACAATAGCAATTTGTAATTTTTGTATTTTCGTCGTAAAAGATGGCTAGTATCAAGAAATATTTGCTTAAAAAGTTGCATTTTCCCAAGTTATTCGTGATTAGTGTAGTAGAAAAGTGAAAGTCTGCGAAGGATTGGATTTTGGAAGATTTTGATTTTCTGAGGTTAGATTTCGTCATGCTACCCACCTACGCTTCCTGCTCCCTAGATTTGGATAAAGATGATAAGCAAATTGTTGCTTGTGATAGCTGTCGAAGTCGAACACACATGACTGAAAAATGTTCGGGGTCGTCTGTATCAGAAGCCAGAACAAAGATTCTGCAAAAGCGAACCCTTATGCATTTCTGATTTCTGGTAAGAGTGCCATAATGCTTTTAAGAGTGTACCAATTATGTCCAGGAAAATGGTTAAGATGGAAGAAGAAATACTCACTCTTAAGCAGCAGGTCTTGACACTGAAGGAAGAAAAGGCAAAATCGTCAGATAGTAGTATTGAAGCTATGCTTTATGGAGTAAACCAACGAGCTGCTCGAACCCAAAACTTGCTCATACACAATATTCCAGAATCCAACTCGTTGAATCTCGGAGAACGCATCAGATATGACAAAACCAAAGTCTCTGGAGTATTTGAGAATCTACACTGAAAAAAAAAGGTACACAAATATAACGAAAAAGTGCATTAAGCCAGTGAATCTTGTCATTATTATTGAGTCGGTGAACGAATTTGTTAATATTATGAAAAGCTGTTCGTAAAATAGATGAAAAAAAGGTTCATTGATTTAACGATTGATTTCATTGTCGCAGAGTAAGGATTTTATTATTCTGACGCATAGAATTCGTTGCCTGAGTGAAATAACTTCTTCAATATAATGTGCAAATAACATTGGTTTAATGAATCAAATTTTCAATTTAATGTATACGGTTTCATTGACTTAACGTATGGATGCATTATCCTAGGCTCAGTTGCATGAACAAGAATATGCATATTATGGGTTCGGTTCAAGTTAACCCGAGCTGAACTGTGATTAAACCCTCAAATTTATTAGGCATGTTGAATCATCATCATCATCATCATAGGCAATCACTTGATACCGAGTATGATTATCTGATTATTCTATTCTATTCTTCGTCGATTGTACGTCTTCTGATGGTTATATAAACCAATTCTGGAGCCGCACACTCTTCCACAGTCTTGGCCCACCCAGCATTGTCTCTTCTCTGATCTCTCGCTCCTTCCTGCGTTCCCTCTTTTCGGTCTCGTGTCTGCGTCGCTGTTCTTCAAAAGTTTGCGGTCGATCGTGGACTACTCGACTCCACGAGGGTCTATCATTTGTCCTCGACTCCCAGTTGCTGATATCGATGTGGCACTTTGCGAAAATTTCCTTTAGAACATCTTTGTAGCGTTTGTTGACCTCCTTATTTCGGTTTTCCATCTTTCAGCTGACTGTAGAGAATCTGTCGTGGAAGACGTATTTTGGGCATGCGAATGAGATGACCTGTCAAGCGAAGTTAGTGCTTGATGATAAGGGCTTCCAAGTTAGTTGGGTTGGCCGCCTCTAAAACACTAATGTTCGTTCGTCGGTCTGGCCATTCAATCCGTAGGATCCTTCTTAGGCATCGCTGGTGGTATTTTCCTAGGCTTTTCATGTGTTTTCTGTAGGTGGTCCATGTTTCGCAGTTATTTATGTAAGTGTTGGTATTACAACTGTATTGTAGACACGAAGTTTGATCTCAGCGCTGATGTCGTGATTGTTGCAAACTCTGTCTAGAAGTCGCCCCAACGCCGCGCTAGCACACTTCAAGCAATGTTGGATTTCAGCGTCAATGGTTGCCTCCGCTGACAGATGGCTCCCGGGTAGTATCCCACGTTCTGCAATCTGCAATATTTTCTATACACTATAAATGAAGAAGTTATCCAACTCAATGAATACCTGAATTCCGAATTTCTTCCAAAAAGAGTTGAATTAAACACCAACACAAAATATAATTTCTGGATAATTTACGACATACTGTCGATAATATGGAATGCGGGTGTGTTCAATGAATTCTATACGTTAGCAAGACGAATAGGTCTATATCAAAACTATAAAATTCATTAAATTAATCAGTAAAGTTCGATAGTTATAAACGTTCATTAAATCACTAACACATACGTCAAGCTATCATTGATTGATCATTGATCATTGATTCGATGCATAACTTCATTGACACTATGAAGAAAGTTCTATAAGCACGATGAACAAAATTTTTGGTATAAGAAATAATCATTAGTACAATGAATGTAGCTTATGATCGATTATTCATAAAATCAAGGAATAGAATCACTGGTCTTCAAAGAAAGTTGTGAATGCCACTTCATAAGTTTTACCCGCAAAGCTGAAAGATTTCCACCAGTCTATAATATTAATGATCAGTCATTAGAATATGTTACATCTGTTAGGGACTTAGGTGTCATATTTGATGAAAAGTTCACATTCGTGGAACACATCAATATGTTTCTGTTAAAGGTACTAAAATGTTGTACTTTATAATGAGAAATTCCAAATACTTTTCTCTTAATGCTACAAAAAGGGTCTACTGCTCTTTGGTCCGGTCAATATTGGACTATGGTTTGGATGTCTGATCACCATTTTTCCAAATTCATTCCCAAACATTAGAACAATTTCAACATATGGAGCTGCTCATCTTAGAAAGAAAAACCATGGATAACGGCATTTTTTTACACCTACTCAGCATCATTCGATTACAAAATCATTTTGCTATTTGCCTTCCAGCTTCTGCGTCAGGTATCCAAATCGGAGTACGAACCCACTAAGTAGAGTGGAACCCACGAGTCTCAGTAACGAGAGACCCCTACAACCCATCGTCAACCATGGTTAAATAAACGATATTGGAGTGCCCTTTTTTGATCTTATTTTTATTTCCCTACATTATCATACATCTTTATATTCTATTATCATCGCACTTTGCAATTTTGTATTCTCTCTGGCACTGCTTTTATGTGGTTTGCTTTGTCTGTCCTATTTCCGCTTTCGTTTTGTTTCGTTCTATTTGTCGCTTAGACCTGTTCTGCCTCTTTTATGTCTTTCACTGCCACCTCTACCCATTTGTTTATTTTTCTGGTCTGTGACTAATTTGTTGTCTTATCTCAGAGTTAGCCTAAGATCGCCATATTCGGCTATGATTTGATTTCTGATTCTCAACCTTTCGTCGATTTTGCAGATCTCTATTACATCCTGGGCATCCTCCATCAGGTTTGGATTGCATGCGCAAGTTTCCTCCGTTTGGCGGAGCTCAAACCGATGGTATTGCTCGAAGTTTCCGTGGCCTGTGAGCCGTTGAATCACCTTGAAGCTTAGGTCGATTCTCGTGTACCCAACGTTTTTACAATGTTTGTGTAACTCCCTGCTCTCGCTCTCGTTATCCCAAGCTCTTTGCGACTTCTCGACCGGTTTCAGGACTCTGTCAAGTATCTCCCTAATGACCGCTCTGCTGTGGCTCCATTTTCGTTTGATCATTCCTTTAAAGGACATAGTCACTGTCGAGACGGTTCTTATGTGTTCTAGATAGTTTCCTTGAGGGTCGATGGTTATCCCTAAATACTTGACATACTCCTGTAGGACGACGTTTCTCCGTCTATCGCTATTCTGGGACTCCTCATGTTCTTGTTGTGTGGCATGAAGAGCATCTCAATTTTTCCTACTCAACATCAATACGAAAGCTTTTAGGCCAAAAAATCTTTTGCACTGCTCAATCCGGACGCCACTAAGTTGACTGAATCTTAGCTTAGAAATTGGCTCGTAATTAAATTTTTGTTTTTTTTTTGTATTTTTATTGTATGTCGAATTGATCCTTTGTTCCTGTTATCCACCTTTTAGAAGCTGAAATTTCCAATTTTGTCAGATTTTGAATATAAATACATATTCCAAAAATAATTTTGGCACGAATAGGTTTCTGGAGGAAACAGTTTGGTTACAAGCTTTCTTAATAATAACTTCGCATCTATATAATTTCTCATTGATTTCACATTTCCGAAATATATTTTTCGAATCTTGTAACGCTCTTTTGTCGAAACAAAAGAATGCTCATGATCTGTGCTCGACTATGCTCAGTGGTTGTTCAGCTTGGGGTGGTCCTTGGTATTGGTACAGTAAAGAGAGGGCGCCACTAGTTTGTGTAAAATTATTTTGATTATAAAAGAATAGCAAAACTAGACACTATTCAAATAGTTAGCTAGTATTTAAAGAGATAAATTTAAAAATCTGAAAAGGTAAAATAATTCCAAAATCCAATAGCTATCTGACATTTAACCCATTCAATAAAAACACAAGTTTTGGAATTCTAAAAACAATAATTTATTAATTAAATGACGAACTTGTTCATTAAAAATTTGTGACAAGATGGCAAACTTGTTGTTCAAAGTTCAAAGAAGAATATTGTTCAGTATACAAATTTTAAAAAAAATAAAAATTAAGCAGCTTTCTAAAAGCAAAACTTAATTTAAATAAGTATATTAAAGGATTAAAATTCAAAAACAATTAAATAAATACCCACAATGAAATTTACCTAAGTATAAATGCGGAAGTCATAATACCATTAACCTTCGATTTTTGACTCAAAGTCAATCAAATCAATAAAATCAAATTTATAAATGCAGAAAGGTAATAAATAATCCCCAGGGAGTTATAATTATCCAAAACTTGAAATTAAGGGTATCGGGGAGAGCTCTACCGTCTTACCTGTAATTAAAATTCAACATATGTAAACATAAAACTCAACTTTAACTACCCAAAGATTTTACATTGGTTTACCTTGTAGAACTACCACCTTATCGATTTGAAATTAAAGGATAAATTAACCTGTAAAGGTTAATGAATCCTCAATATATTATATCGATTAGTATTCGATATAAAAGAAATAAATTTGTAATAATTATAACAATCCATAATTATTGGATACTAGATAATGATAACGAAAACGACAATAGAGGTAAATATCTGATTGTGATAATGATTAATTAATTAATTAAAAATAATATTAAACTGTAGTTCGCTATTATAGCTAAATACTACAATACGGTAAATGAGTCGGTAAGTGATTTTACAAAGATATCAATAAGCTAATGAAGCTAAACGATAGGAGGCAATAGAAAAAAGATAGTAATAAGTAACGGCAATTAATATTTACAAAGGACGGAGACCTTGGAGGTTCTCACAAATTTGAGATCTGGAAGTACCAAACTGGCTGGAGACAACCAAATAATGGTTGGGGATCTACTTCTTATAGGACACCAACATTCCTTGAAAAGGGGGCCCAGATTTACTTTGAGATGCCGGACAGCATGGTCTCAAATTGGCCAATTTTCACTTGGATAAATGCAGTCAAGGATTTTTTCGTCCAGACCAAAGTTGCTTGTACGGCCGATAGTAACCTCACTTTCCAAAATCTACACAAAAATAACAATCTGTTGATTTTCCAAGAAACGTTCTAGCGGAAACGATTAATCACTTTACTGGCTAGTTAATTTATCAAACTTTGGCTTTATTATTGGCTCGATGGCCAAAAATAAAGACAGAATTTTAAGATTTTTTAAATTCAGAATATGGACGACCGTTTTGGTCCTACGACAAAATAGAAAAGAACAAGTCAAAAGTACCCAGATGTTTCTGTCCTTTGTTTCTTGATCTGTCAAGCCTGTCGAAATTACAAAAATGACAGCGCTACAGGTTCTCTTAAAAATAACCTTAGCTGGGTCCGCTATTCAGCGCGGAGTTGGAGTGGAGTGAATAGGGCTGATGGAGTCACCCCTAATACGGTAAAAAGCAATACCCGAACCTTAACACGAACGGCTGGAGTGCGAATGGAGTTCCTCGGAGTGAGCAAACCGAACCCACCTGTTAATAATATAATTTTTGGTATTAGGTTAGGAAAACTAATCAGAAGAATCATAGATGTCGCCAGGTGTACGAAATAGTATTTTCAGATGAGCCCAAAATATATGAAATTAATTAAGAACAATAAATATGTTGTTGTGACATTTCAAATGGTATAATCTCTAATTCCGTAATATGTGTATGGGTTATTTTTCGATAATAATAAATGATGCTTAGTCGAGCGCCCAATATATTCTTAATATAAATAGAGAATTCTAAGAGGTGCTTAATAAATTATCTTAAAGTAAAAGATTCTGCACGTATCTAGAATGTTAAAAGAGCTTTCCACAATCTAACATGAAATAAATCTTAGCAGGCCACAATGCACTAACTTTATCACGAGAGTAACAATGCGGTTGTTTATAAACAAAGTTAATCCCACTTGGATCATAAATAAACTTTTACATCGTTCCAACTTTACGGGACGAAACTTTTAAAATTATTTATAGTCTCCTAAAACTTCTTGTTGCTTATATTTCGATAAATCGTGTGTTTTTTTTCTCCACTTTGTCGTGAAAGAATCCTGCGAATTAAAGCAATCTAAATAAAATCGTCCTTTTCCATTATCACGCAGACAATTTTACGTTTCCATAGCTATAATCGGAATCGTTTTCTGCAAAACGAAACGATAAAGTGGCAATTTTGCCGAAGCCATTTCTCTGGCATCGAAACGCGCGTCAAAATATCCGTCTATTTCACAGAGAACAGTTTTATACCCATTAAGGGGGCAGAATGTTAAATTGAGGAGAAATATAACGCGTAAAGATATAAGGGGGATCAGCTGTCGGAAAAACTGAGAAGATTCTGTCGAACAGTATACTTAATGAAATTTTTTATAAAAATAGTTTATACTACCGCTTACAAAAGATGCTGATACTTGGGACATTGACGTCACCTTGTGAGGACTTCACTGTCATCTTTCGGTTTACTTAGCTTTTTAATATTGAGATTGACACAAGAACCGCAAGAAAGTGCTCTAAACATTTTGGAGCCTTCTATATGTTCCAAATTAACAGCTATTTCTATAAGAATCGCCATAGATGATGGACCTAAAAAGCCTGGATGGAAATACAAAAAATTAAATTGGAGAGGATGTTAGAAGAGTATTGAATAAATTCTGAATAAACAGCCAGTGACCATCAAATGTTGGGAGCAACAAACCAAGTTATAAAGAGTCGAAATAATAAACCACAAAAATGAGACCTGCACAAACCCGAAAGACGAACACGAATTTGCCTAAATGAGAGTACCTACACCACTAACCCTCCAATACAAACAAACAACGAAACGAGCAAAAAATAAGTACAGAAACAAGAGCAAAAATTCTGAGAGATGGCAATAACGCAAACCAAGACACTTAAGAAGATATTATTAGAGACATTGGTAACGCCATTAGAAAGAAAGGATGAGGGCGATGAGAAGGAAACTTTCCAATGGAAAGAAAAAAGCTTGCAGATGAAACTGGTAGTACCACATTTCGTTCAACAAACCATATACCTACCAGAAACACTTCGTAGGTATTATGCAAGAATTTTACAAAGCTCTTCACACAAATCAGACCACTTTGGACTTCGCGGAACATGAGCAAAGAAAAACGATGAATCAGAGCTCGCTCAGAGAACATTCCTGATATATATCTGAAGAGAAGATTTACAATGCGCTTGATGAAGAACTACAAAGTTCCAGGTGGAGACGGTATAAAAACACAGCCATTAATGGTTTTGGGCCTTAATCAAATATATTCAAAAATTTTTCAACCTCTGCCTGCATCCACGATCAATAGATCTCAGCAGATGAATTGGTCAACTCCTCTGGGTAATTATGCAGTTCAACTGACAATATCGAAAGTTCATAAAAATGGAGAGAGCGACGAGTGAAGAGTGGAGAGTTGAGGAGTGAAAAGTAAATGTCGTTTTTGTTTCAAAATAAATTTGCGTCTACTCCTCAACATGCATCATAATCAACGATTATCGCACGCTGCAGCGTGCATTAAATTATGTTTTTTTTTTTTGTATAATGTAAGTATTATACTTGTGATTTGGGCAGTATAATGCCATATGTTATTTCCCCAGGGAATGATGACGAGTAGAGGGATTATTGGTCATTATTTCTTAAAAGTGTCAGTGTCAAACGTGTAGTTCTTGTGAATTTGCATTGAGAATTAAAATAGATGATATATTATTTGTTCATTAAAAATCTCAAATAAATTAATTTTTCGTAAATAAAGTAGACCATACTACTCGCAATAATGGCTATTATTCCCTCGAAATGTTACTCCCTCCCGGTTCAGTTCGTAAATATTCCTCGGCAATATTAGCTATCATTATTGACTAGTGGTTTAATCTACTAATATTTACGACTAATGTATAATGTAAGTAATATACTTGTGATTTTGGCAGTACAATGACATATTTTATTCCCCCAGGGAATAATGACGAGTAGCGGCATTAATGGTCATTATTCCTCGAAAGTGTCACTGTCAAACACGTAGTACTTTTGGATTTGTATTGACGATCGAGATGGATGAAATTTGTTCATTAAAAATATCAAATAAATTAATTTGTCGTAAATAAAGTAGAGTATATACTACTCGCAATAATGGCTATTATTCCCTCGGAATGTTACTCCCTCGTCACTAACGCGGCTCAGTTCGTAAATATTCTTCGGGAATAATAGCTATCATTATTGACTCGTGGTATAATCTACTATTATGATGCGCCTACCTTTTCAAAGGTTTGCTATTATAGAACTATTTATCAAAATAAAGGGACACATTTATAACATTTTTGAGATTATGATGCACCAACGCCCTCTTATAAACTTATAATATACTATTATGAAATGAAATGTAACATTGTTACACTCCTCAACTCTTCAAGAAAAAGAGTTGAGGAGTGAGCAGCGAAATATTATTACATTTCATTTCATAAAAGTTTTGAAGAGTTGATGAGTGAAGGGTTGGAGAGTGACGGGCTGAAAAGTGGAATAGTGTACAGAATTTTTAATTTAATTTCATCAGCAGTTTTCACTCTTCAACTCATCAAGATTTACTGAAGAGCTTACGAAGACCCTCATTTTTATCTCAAATACGTTTAGTGCACAGCATATAATGCAAAATCCCATATTTAGCAGTGATTCTTGATTCTTTTTCCGATGAAGAAAATGTGCCACGAAGGCAAAGAAAGTTATAAGGAAGAGACTAAGTGGCACAATATACATACAATATGGCACAATATGCTTACTGTAACGTCTACACTTGCGTAGCCATAGCCACTACCAAGTATTATCAGTCAGTCAGTTTTCCGGACCCGATCAAGTTCATTAACAGTAATTCTGCTATTATTTTGCCGACTTTTTTTTCCCCCAGTGAAATTGTTAAATAAAATATTGGAAAACAGTGTATAGTGCATAGAATTGGAGTTCCCTTCGATACCCGCTACATATTTGGCGTCCCAATGTGTGCATGGGGTTTTGTAGTGAACCACCACCCTAATGACTTCTGGACTAGTTTTGTGACTGTAGATCAATGAACTATAGAACGCGAGACATTATCAGTATGTTAATGTGAATTATTTGACTGAATTGTGTAAGTTTTACCACATTCAGATATTGTTCCCACGATTTCTGGAATATTCCACACAAACGTCAAAAACCACACCCTATTTCCGCACTGTTCATTACAGTTTCCTGACTCTAAGTTTGTCCTTCATTTTTGTGCCGACATTCAAGTTTCCTGTGTATCCAAGATTGTCTTCCATTTTGTACCCACATTACAGTTTCCTGTGTGTCCGTCCAAGTTTGTTCGAAGAGTTTGCTGTTTCTCAACACTACATTTCCATCACTTAGCTTACTCCAAGCAGGATTTTCCTGTTGATCTTCGATCCTCCCAAAGAAATCAAGACAGAATGGGTGACCCTGTTGTTCTGAGGAATGAACAATTAACAAACATTACTCGCTGGTATGAAAGATTTATTTCAGAATACGCCACAATTCACTTCGTACCAAAGTACAGCTGCCAACTTTTCTAAATGCGACTCAAGGTTTTTTGGAAAGCCAGACGAAGATGCTGAAGCTTTTATTGATGCCATCATTATTCACAAAGACTGTCTGAACAACAGTGACCATAACGCTGTTAAAGGTTTACCCATGCTACTAGATGGCGCTGCTACAGTATGGTGGCAAGGCACCAAAAAGCCAAACATCTTATGGTCAAAAGTTTAAGATGCGCTACGTCATGCTTTTGGCTTTAACAAACCAGCACATCAGATTTATAGAGAGCTGTTTTCTAGAGAACGTACGGAACCAACGGATCTTTCCGCGAATCATGCCCGTGCACTGCTCTCAAAGTTGACAATAATCACGCTCTTTCCAGAGGAGCACAAGCTAGAAATGGTTTATGGACGCCTTCATCATGGAATCAGGAAAAAACTTCCTCGACATAGTTTCCAAGACTTCTCAGAGATGATCGGCAAATGCAGAGCAATCGAATCCAGCCTTGCTGAATCCAACGTGAAAGTGACTTCCATGTAAGTTGCAGAAAAGTCTAAGAACCGCAAATGTTCCAATTGTCCTCAATGTAAAACTGCACGAACAACCATTTCATCTATCGGAATGCTCGCTGCTGATCTCGGTGAACCTTCCAGTTCGTTATCAACGTTTGATGGTCCGCCTTTAAGACCCATGATACCTGTCATCATTCAAAGTAAATCAGGTTTGGCTTTTGTGGATTCAAGATGCAGTATTGCAGGTTCGAAGTTGTTAAGCCACTTAGATGCTATTTGGCATCCATTCAAGACTGCTCCAATAAAACTGGTATTTGCTGATGGAATGCCCCAAGAAGTTTAAGCAAAAATGTATCAGTGTTCCATTGAAGTTATGAATAAATAACGAAAACTGCAAATGATTGCTGTTCCAGATTACAAAGATAGTAAGACTTTACTTGGTGTTGATTTCATATCACAATTCGATATAGTGCTCAATATACCTGAGAAGATAAACTATTTCAATGATGATCCAAGTAACTCCTTGCTATTACAGGATGAAGTTATTGATTCCAACGCAGTTTTGTCTGTTGTAGTCGACGTTGCCGACTCTTTCCAATATTGAAGAAGGAACATTGAAATCGCTGTTGGAACATAACAATGATTTGTTCGATGAAAATACATATGCTGAGCATACCATCATCCTCACTGATGATATTTCCATAGCTGCACCACCATACCATATCGTTTATCTCTTGAGAAGAAAGAAGTTTTGCGTCAGGAGTTTGACAAACTTCTACTTCACGTCCTTGTGTTGATTATCGCCGACTGAATGCTGTCACCAAGAATGTTCGTTACCCGTTGCCTCGTCTAGATGACCTTATCCATTCAACTGGAAAAGCTAACTACATAATCACCTTAGACCTGAACAGTGGTTATCATCTAGTACCTGTCAGAGAAGAAAATCGTGATGAAATCGCCTTTGTTACGCCATTCGGACTTTATCGATATAAGACGATGCCTTTTGGTCTATCCACAGCCCCAGCTACGTTTCAAAAGCTAATAAACCGTTTCTGTTCAGGTTTGCCGCTTTGTTCGAAACGCTCAAAGGTCTCCTGACTACAGCACCTATTCTGCGTCAAGCCGATCCTTCTAAGCCATACATTATTAAGACTGATGCCAGTTCCTATGCTATTGGTGCATGTTTGCTCCAGGGGGAGAGACCAGACGAAAGACCGGTAAAGTCGAAAGAACATTTAAAAAAATAAGGAACTCCTAGATTACATAATTATTTCAAATACTTTAAAATTAATTATGTTATGACTAAAATATTTATGCCAAATTATTCTATGTCTCCACGTGTTGCATTATGGCCCAATCCTATTGGCTAGCAAGGATACGGATTAACATGGTTCGAACATTAAAAACTTTGAATGGACATAGTATAAATTGGACTCTCTGTAAGTAGTGAACGAATTGGCGTAGAGTAATATGGAATATTTTGTCCAATAGAGCTTCGGACATAGAATATTTTGATACAAAAATCTCAATTTCGAGAAAAAATGGACATAGAATAACATGGTTCTCAGGCGACGACTTGTCTACGCAGTCAACAAGTTTCGCGGATACATAGAAGATTTACCAGTTTATGTCAAAACTGATCATCAACTTCTCCGATGACTTATGACATTGAAATCACCAATTGGTAGATTAGCCCGGTAGGCACTTCAACTGCAAGCTTTCGACCTCAAGATTGACTACATAACCGGACGTACGAATGTTGTCGCAGATACATTATCAAGACTACCTATTTACTCGGATAACAATGACCAGTCACTAATAACACAGTTACTATTTTGCTACCTAATAAATCGGCTGCAGAGACCAGAACCCAGCAGTTAGACGAACCATGCACTAGACGTATTATCGAATGTTTCGAGAATACAGATTTTGATACTGTCGACTTTGCTAGATTAACCAATCGAGGCTACCTCATGGCTCAGGGGATTTTACACGCTTACGTCAGTGACTCCGATTCTGACGAAGCTCAATTAGTTGTTCCTTAAGGTCGAGTAGGATCTATACTCCATGAGTTCCATGATTCTCCACTTGCTGGACACTACGGCGCCGACAAAACTTTGAAACGAATCTCACAAAGGTTTTACTGGCCGACGATGAGCAAAGACATCACTGAACACATCCGAAAATGCATAGAATGTCGGAGATACAAACTAACGAATCTTAAGCCTTCTGGTTTGACTCGGACTCCTGTTCTAGCTCAGCGATTTGAAACCTTAGCTATGAATTTATTTGGACCACTGCCTGAAGCAGACAGGTGAAAGATGGGTTTTCGCTATAGAAGATAACGCAGTTTGTCACAGGTGTCATGCAACAAGTTGCTCACTGCCTCGGTTTTAACCAAAATCTCATATCGTTGTATCATCCAGCTTCCAATCCTGAAGAGATAAGAAACGGAGATCTGAAGACCAAGTTAGTAATACTTGTGGAAAAGGATCATACTCAATGGAAAGAAGCCTTGCCTTCTGTGAGATTTGCAATGAACTCTGCTAACAGCCTATCTACTGGTTACAGCCCTGCCTATTTATGTTTTGCCCGTGGACTAAGAACCCTGCATGATGTCGAACGCGAACGTGTTCTCCGCTATCGTTAATAACGAGAACTTCATTCCTGAGATTACCCCAAAATTAAAGATTATTGCTAATGTCCTGTCCAACGTTAGAGAGATAAATGAACTGAGAAATGATGCGTCCAAGATGTATGCCGACAAACATCGATGCAACGAACCATTCACTATAGGAGAAAAGGTTTTGGTCAACTCACATGTATTGAGTAAAGGGGATCGCAGTCTTACGCATCCAAGTTCGCCCGTAGAAGAGATGGCCCCTATATAATCCTGAAGATAATATCGCCAACCTCTTATCAGATTGCCTCCACTCAATCTACAACAGTACCAGTCGGTACATATCATTCATCAGTTCTTAGCAAGTACATGAGTGACGAAAATCTAGTTCAATATTGAAAAACAGTGCATAGTGTTGAAGTTCCCTTCGATACCCGCGACACTACAATAGTAGTTTTCCTAATCAGTGCGCAAAGTTATGTTTTCCCGCACGCGAAAGCAGTTAGACGAACGACGCGAAGCGGAGTTCGGATAAGCTTTAAGTGCGGGAAAACTACTTTGCGCACGTGATAGGAACAATATTTTCTCTACGAGTGAAATAACTTTACTTCCTTTTTAAAATTTTAATTTCTATAGGCATCAAAAACAACAATTTGTTGTAACTAAATAGGTATACCTGTCAAAATCGGCCAAAAAAATTTTCGGCACCCTCCGCGGGGCTTCGCCCCCCAAAAAAGGGACTCCCGCGGGGCTCCGCCCCCCAAATATGGGGCTCTCGCAGCCAAATATAGGCTCCGCCCCCAAATATAGGGCTCTCGCGGGGCTTCGCCCCCTAAAAAGAGGCCCCCGCCAAAAAAGTGGCTCCCGTAGTAGTTACTTTGCGCACACTTTTGGGAAAGGGCTTCCTTGCGTATGCAAAAGTGTGCGCAAAGTAGTTACTTTGCGCACACTTGTAGAAAAGTTTGTTTAAAGCTGCGGGCGGTTAGAAAATAGACCTTTTGATGCGAACACCAGATTCAAGAAGTCTGAAAAAAAATTACTTCCCTGGAAATGATTCTGAATAACGACTAAGAGCAAAGTAGGTACTAAAGAAGAGGATAAACAGTTAAACAAATTATGGAGGTGTCTCTTCATTGGCTGGGAATAGGCGTACAATACCATGCTGTCGCAGACATGCATGGTGTACCTATCTGCTGCCACAGTGCATCGATGCATGCATAAATTCGTACAATACGCATCAACTCTTCATGAATGGTGATGAGTAGGCGAAAATTTATTTTGAAACAAAAACGACACCCTCAACTCTTCAGTTCTCACTCGTCGCTCATCAACACTTCATTTTAATGAAACAGGGCCCAGGGGCCTGTTTCATAAAAATGAAGAGTTGATGAGCGACGAGTGAAGAGTGAAGAGTTGAGGAGTGACAAGTATATCTCGTTTTTGTTTCAAAAGAAAATTGCGTCTACTCCTCACTATTCATGAAGAGTTGACGAGTATAGAATACATAATAATATTAATCTCGCGTATTTCAGACCTATTTGTGCAGATTATTTGGTATCTATTTATATATTTTGAGCGCATTGTTTTTTTCGCAAAATATTTAAATAAATTGAACAAACTTTAATAGCCAAATTTATGTTTATTCTATTACTATCTAAATAGAAACAAGGTAAAACACTTTTTGTATAGCTTCAGTACAGTGTACATCATTTAGAGTGTTGCGCACAACATGGAGAAAAAAATTTCATTTTTACAAAAATTGCGCGAGTATAAAGATATACTGGATGCGAAATTCTCCGATAAGGTATCAAGTGAAAAAAAACAGCAAGCATGGGAAGAACTTTTGCAATATGCCAAATCATTTGGGATGGTGTCCGAGAGTTGTACAAAAAAAAAGCTGAGAGACACAACTTGGGGAAAATTGGAAAAGACGTGCCGAGGTAAGTGATTTTTATTTATCAAACATAAGGAGTTACCATTTTATTATAATACAATTATCATAATATAATCTTGTGAAAATGGGACATGCGTAACAGATTTTTTTTCTAAATGCTATGTAAGGTTTCAATATATTATTTTTCATTTTATTTTCAGGAAAAACTTGATAAAAGTCGGCAAACCGGAAGTGGAAAAGTGATTTTGACTGAACTGTATAATTTGGTTTTGGATATTTTGGGCAGAAATACTCCGGGGGTGATGGGTATGACAGGAGTGTCATCGGATAGTGGAGATACCGATGAAGATAAATGTAACAGTGTAGTACCTACAAATTCATCCAGCAGCAAGATCAATGAAGGAAGAACGACTGAAAAACCGCCAAAACCTACACCATAAAAAGAAGAAAGGGTGATAAATAGTAAGCCATCCTGTAGCAAGACTAATAATGTAGAAAAAAGATACAAAGGGCGGTATAAATCCCCACCAGAAAAAAAAAATAAAGTCAATTGACGATGAAATAAAGGCACTAGATAAACAAAAAAAATCGCTCAAATCAAATTTCTCAATGCTTCAGCAGCTCTAGTTGATGCTCAAAAATATAAAAATCAGTTAGAATGCCTTGCTCTAGAAAGACAGCTTCAGTTGCCTTCTAATGCTTTAACGGCTAATTTAATGGCAGATTCCAGCTTGTCACAGGTGCCAGAGGAAATATATTTTCCCGAAGAAGATGATAATTCAAATATTAACACTGTTGATGGTAAAATTTATAGAAATTTAAATTAAAAAGTAAATAAATCAAATTTATTATGCTCTCCCATATGTTAATTAAAAAAAAAAAAAAATCTAATATAATGAATTTTGTAATAAATGTCTACTGTATGTTTGAGGTAAATTTATTATATTACCTTGCATTTTTTGGGACTTATACTTCAATATTAGTTTTCACCAGAAGCGCGCATAAAAATCAGGAACACTTCGGTGAAAACTAATATTGAGGTGTGAGTACCAAGAAATGCAAGGTAATATAATATACATATAATATAATATAATTAATTTTTTTTTTTTTTCTAATTTAGGAAATAAAGCCCCTGGGGGGGTGTCGAAATATAAAATATGACCTTATTCATTATTAAGCCCTACCAAAATTGTATTCATTTAGAACAGTGGTTCCCAAACTTTTTTCTTTTGCGCCCCCTTTCAGAAATCAAGAAGTGGTCGCGCCCCCCCTCTTCCTTCCCCCTTATACAAAAACATTTTTTTTACTTACTGTAACTTGTCTGAACTGGACTTTAGAAGAAGAGGAATGGGCATGACAGTGGCAGCGAGCGTGCGCTGTAGCAATGATCGCTTGGCAAAGCTGCTTTGGCTTAGGTATGCGCTGTTGTCGGATTGTAGACATCTTTTTTAAATTTTAACTGATTTTTTATTTTAGAGCTTTAAATTTGTAGATATTAATTTTTTAGAAGACTTAAGGCGGATTTAAACAACTTTTGATAAATTCGAGTCGTAATTTTTTCATAATTTAATGCGTAATTTAATACATAACTCAAAACATCAGTTTAAACAACTTCATAATTTAATACATAATTTTTGAAAAGTCATTAAGGTTTAAAGTCAACCCCTATTTTCTGAACCTTGTGTTCAAAAATTCCAAAAAAAAATATATGTTTTATGGTTATCGATACTTTAATCCATAATTTTTTTAAGCAAATTTGACTCGCCATTTTTGAGTTATATCGCAAAAACTGAAAAAAAAAGTAGTTTTTCTCCAAACGTCAGAAAAACGTCACTTTGTTAACTCCTGTCAAGATGTCAGAAATTTGATTTCTATGCTGCTATGCAAATCCAGCGGGTTAACACCTGTCGAGGTGGTAGAAATTTAATTTCTATGCTGCTTGGCAACCCCAGCGGCAGCAAAAGTACTTTTAGTGCCGCTCGTACTTTTACTGCCGCTCAACCATTCACTTGCCCCCGAGCGTACCCCATTCGTTTGGAGAAAAAATAGCGTGTTGCATACGGAGTAGAAGCACTTTTTTGTGCTTCAGCAGTATTGCGAGCCTCACTACGTTCGGCTTGCAAACCTACCGCTTCAGCACAAAAAAGTAAAGCTTCTACTCCTAATACAACAATATACTATTTTCACCATTTATTTCAAAACGAATAGATGAAGTTTCCCATTATTTTTATTACGAACTACGATTGCAATTCTACGCGACATATATTTTTTTCAAATTTTTTGAACTTGTAGTTTTCTCGCTACTGCAAAAATAGTTGGAAATACGCCCGTAGCGGCCGTAGCTACACTGTTTAGAAAAAAATCCCACGGATGAATGTTCAAAATTATTTGCGTTGGTCGAAACTACAACCCTGTTTATGTAAAACAGAATAATACTTCGAATTTCCGCCAAAAAAAGAAAAAACGTTCCATCACATAATTTAACCAAATGCAGATTTCTATTTTTTTTTTGACAGTCAAGTTAGGGCACACTATAGGGGCGACAGCATTGACATCTCACGTTACTGTAATAAACTATAGGCCTGACTTTAAACCTTAATATTCTATTGATATTTTTAAATTTGACACTGACAAAACTCGAAAGGTCTAGGTTTTTCATAATTTAATGCATAAAAGTTATAAGTTGGGAACTTTTTAGGTTATCCAGTGTTAAATTTTAAAATATCAATAAAATATTAATGGCATTTCAAAAATTATGTATCAAATTATAAAGTGGTTTAAACTGGGGTTTTGAGTTATCTATTAAATTACGCCTTAAATTATGTAAAAATTACGACTTAAATTTATCAAAAGTTGTTTAAATCCGCCTTTACGCCCCCCTTAATGTTGCTTCACGCCCCCCTAGGGGGGCGCGCCCCCCAGTTTGGGAACCACTGATTTAGAACAATAAATTAAAACTTCCTATTTACATAAAATGTTGTATAATTTCCTGAAATCTGTTTTCAGCCATTTCTCTTCCAGCTTCATTGTTCCGGAACACAGCGTTATCGGGCTCAGGGATGTTTTCGTCTGGTTCTTCATTTTCTGGAAATAGTTCTAGTCTTTCAATATTTTCTTGGCCTGTTCTAATGAAGTTGCATAGCGCAACGCAGCACTTGAATATTCTCGCTGCAAAAACCGGATTAACATGCAAGTGGTAAAGACATGGAAATTTTTCTTTCAAAATCCCAAAAGCGCATTCTATGACTCTTCGGGTTGACTTGTGACTTTTGAGAAATCTTTGTTGCGCTATATTTTCAGCGTCTGTTCTGGTCGGTCTGATTACAGGAGGTATTAGCCACCTTTTCAGAGGATATGCACTATCCCCAAGAAGAATTCCTCCTGGTAAAGGAATTCTTCCATTCTCAAATTCGTTTAACAAATTAGAGTTTCTGAGAACGCGGCTATCATGCGTAGATCCAGGCCAATGTGCATCAATAGCATAGAACTGCATATCAGGCCCAAATACAGCCATACAATTAATAGAATGATTCCCCTGTCTATCTACAAAGTCAGCTTCATTTTCTTTAGGAGCATCTATTTTTATCAATGTTCCATCCACTGCACCACTCACCTTATAAAAAAAATTCAATAGATAATAACATTCCATTTTTATCACTGGAAATGATATTTAAAAAATGTACCTTTAAAATGATAATTAAATAAACCATTGAAATTACCTGTGGTATATTTGCTATGCCTTGAAAATTCTGGGCAACCAGATGCATGTTTTCTGGAAATTTGACGTGAGATGAATATATGCGTTTTAGTACAGCTTTTACGAATTTATGTATGCATCGATGGACTGTGGCAGCGGATGTCTCCGACAGCATGGTATTGTACGCCTGTTCCAAGCCAATGAAGAGACACCTCCATAATTTGTTTTACTGTTAATCCTCCTCCTCTTTTACTTTGCTCCAATTATTCAGAATCATTTTCAGGGAAGTAAATTTTTCTTCAGACATCCTGAATCTGGCGTTTGCATCAAAAGGTCTATTTTCCAACTACCCGTAGCTTTAAACCAATTTTTTAGGTATATTGTGCCAAATTGTAGGTATATATAGGTACCAAATGTCTTACCTTAGTCTCTCCCTATATAACTTCCTTTGTCTTTGTGGTACATTTTCTTCATCGGAAGAAGAATCACTGCTGAATAGTAGATTTTGCATTATAATATTATTATGTGCACTAAACGGATTTGAAATAGAAATGAGGGTCTTCGAATACTCGTCAGTAAATCTTGACGAGTTGAGGAGTGAAGAGTGTTTATGAAATGAAATTAATTTTTTTTTAAACTATTCAACTCTTCACCTCGTAACTCTTCAACCCTTCACTCCTCAACTCTTCAAAATTTTTATGAAATTAAATGTAACATAATGCCGCTCCTCACTCCCCAACTCTTCAACTTTTCATTTTTATGAAACAGGCCCCAGGTTGTTATGAATGGTGAAGAGAGGACACTGAAGTTAATGTTTGGAAAACGAAGCAACCTAACACTGGTAGGCTCATGGGTGTGTTAACATCTATAAAAAGCGTACAGTACTGACTAGGCGATGAATATGTTGTTTATATTGTCACCGATTCCGTGTTCACCAAAACTCACTTCACAAACAGGAAAAACCTTTTTAAAACAAATTGACTTTGTATAAAACTCAGGTATACGCCAAATATCAAATTGAAACTAAACTCAACAACGCTCCTATTTAAACTGCTCACAACAAAGCTCTTTTTAGACTGACTCACTTAAAGCTACTACTGCGCGCTATTTATAGTCGATAACGCACTCCAGATCTATCTAGAAAAACATCGGAAAGAAGATAATACAATACCCAGAAAAGACGTGTTTCCATCTGTAAACAACGAATTTCCAAGAAGGCCACCAGGCTCTCGAGGCAATTTCGTAACAATAGGTATACAGAAACCAAACTGACAAGAGAAAATTGCTAGGAAGAAGTCCTTATTTCTGCATAATTAGATATTATCCACAATATTATTCTCCAATAAACGGAAAATGATTTGCGATTACCTGTGACAAAAAAAGTAACAAGCATTGTTTGCTGACTATCCACCAAACCATCGATAAAAATGTTGATTTGTTTGTTTTGATAGTGCCAAAAGGTCGTAGTTTTTGGCAAAATTTATGTCAGCAAAGAAAAGAGTTGGTGCGTTGGTCTCTGAAAAATAACATAAATCTTCGTTTTCAGAGTTTAAACTTCGCTACTGTAACGCTGTGTAAAGTTTGTGGGTGCGATAACAATACACGGCGTGCAATATAATATACAAAACCGAAATTCTATAAATTGAGAATTATTGTGACAATAGAAAGGTGAAAGATTTATATTGCTTAATAAAATTGTTCTATTGAATAATTATTGTGCTTGAACTTTATATTCAATTTACTCAGATCGAAATCCAGGATATTGAAGACCCCAACTCTTGACCCTCCTAAGCATTCCAGTGATTATAGTCACGGATTTCGGGCTTATTTAGATGCAACGATTGTTGTACCTGTTATTTATCAATTTACCGCCCATTAGGGTGTACGAGGGTTAAATTTGAGAGTGAACCGGGTATTATTAGCAAGGAAGTCGATATTCCAATTTCGGAATTGTATACGGAATTGATTATAATTGGAGCAAAAACCTTTTCTGTTTCTATTGTGTGAAATATGCATGAGGAAATTGAAAATTGACCAGTGTTTTGTTTTGTTTTTTTGCAATTTCATTGTCAAAGGAGAACATTTTGTTTCGAATTTACAATAAAAAGCTCGTTGTGCACAGTTAATTGAATTAACCATTTTTTCAATTTTGTGAATACACTTGTTTGACATGGAAATATTGTTCCATTCTTTACTTATCAACATGCTTCTCCACTCTCCTATTCATATATTTCCAACTTCAAAAATGGCTTCCTTTTCCCTTCCGCAAGAAAACTTTTATTATTATTCCACACGGCAAAAAGCTAAAACTGCAACCACTGTCTCCTAGTGTTAGCTTGGCAAGACAGAAAACAAATAGCTGCCATTACGTTCCTGATCATAGTCAAAATCGCATTAAATCTTCCTTAGAGATTTTATTTTCTTGTCTTGAAAGTAAACAAAGAAAAGTAAAGGCGTTGAGTAATAAAGTTTTATACGACCCTATCATTAGACGTGTTTATGTATCGGATGGAGACTTTCTTAATATCGAGATCGATATTAGTTTAGTAGTTGTCGAAGGCGATGGAACTTTTGATATTTTATTAGATAAGAGAGTTTGGAATTCCACTTTGGCAATCTTGATTTTATTGCTTTTAGGAAAATAGAATATTGAATGGGTCGCTTTTAAGATCTTTCTGAAGAGCCAATGAAGTGGCAAGGTATTTAAACTTTGAAATCCACCTTTTATGCGTCTTTTTTGAGAATTTGGTTAGTTTTGACGAAATCGATGACAAAGGACGATCTGAACTTTTCTACTTTGCAGAAAATGCATTGCAGTTATTTTTGATTCACAAACTAGTCAATGTGTGAAATAGGAATTTGGGACTTTGGAACTATGAATAACTAATTTTAAACTAAATAGCGTTACGGTATTTGAAATTTGGACAGCACAAGAACTCTCTGATAACGACCAAAATTGCCATTATTTTCAAGACTATTGTTTCATTATAAATTTAATACCCGTTTTATTTGAGTACATAATTATTTCAAAACAAATAGCAATTTATCAAAATAATAATTTTCATCTACTTAATTATTAAACCACAACTGTCTATTTTATCACAATTCCCAATGGGTTTTATTTCCGATCGAGAACGGCTCGGGCTTGGATATGGCTCTTCATTCAATTATAATGGAGAGGCTTTCTGCAAAACAATAACACACTCACAACTCACATTGATTTTCACTTTGTTAATAGTTTCGAACTTTATTAAGGTCGATATTGCCTCTGAAAATTATCATCTAGTGCTTTATTAGAACCGGCACAGGAAAACTGTAATAGGGATCGAGAGTATTTTACCAAATAAGTCATACCCTGGCTACAAGTAGCAATTTTATCGGTTGATTTTATGAATCTTTTTAAGTCCTCGAGAATTGGATTACCTACTTATATTTTTTGACGATTCATTACTGTTCTCCATGGGCGTCGTTTGGGGGGAGCAAGAGGGGGCATCTCCCCCCCCCCCCCCCCTAGAAATAGTCTTTTGAACAAGAAAGCAGTAAAAGACAGTTCGTACCGATGGTTGAGTTTCAACCTTCGGCTGAATCCTATTGAAACTCAACCATCGGCTCAGTGCAGGGCCGTAGCCAGGGGGGCATTGGGGGGCAATGCCCTATCTTTTAAATGATGATGCCCTACCTTTAAAAATCAACATGTATTAAGAGTAGAGAATGCGTGAAGTAGAAAGGCCTGAAATCGAGTAAGCGAGGATGAATGTTTCCGAAAACGCCTAAGTCGCCTAATGTAATGAACAATGTTTGACGTTTGCACAGGAAGTTTTTTTGTTTTGAAAGAGTACGAATGGCCCAAGGCGGCCGGCGGACGGCGCGGGAAACAGCGCCATTTTGTTTACTTGCCAGAGATGTTATTTATTGCAAGGTTGTTTGATAGAGGCGAGAAAGGGAGAAAGGTAGGTTGACAGGTAACTTTATGACGTCATCTAGGGTGCCTCAACATAATACAAATCTCTATAAGGTACCCCAGATCAGATGCGTCATCAAGTTACCCATTACCAGACAAACCTGAACTTTGATTTATTGAAAAGTTTGCCTTCGGCAATCGGCGCCATTAGCCCCATTTTGTTTACCTATAAAAAATTTAAGGAGGGGGCAAGTAGTGTATGCCCTCTGTCAAATTTGTCATGCCCTATCATAAATTTGACTCTAACTACGGCCCTGGTTCAGTGTTTTATAATACCGGCCATTGGACAATTACCTAAACAAATGATGCGGACAGTGAATTTGTTGCGGAAAAAAATACCACCATTTTTAACTATCAATATCGAATAAGTAGATACGTTGAAGTGCTCAAAAAAGGGGTATGGCACCGAAAAAAATTTCGCCTTAGGCGGTTGCCAGCGGCGCTGTTGGCACTGATCTTATTATAGTGCTGCCCCCAGTGCCCCCCCCCCCCCTGAAAAACCTCGTAACGACGCCCATGCTGTTCTCTTCTCTGAGTAGCCAAATTTCATATGGTTTTGGGGGATACGTTTCTTCACTGATTACTGACTTGGCCATTTTGTTACAATCCACATCTAAAATTCATGTAAATGTATTATCCAAGTAGAGTCGAGTGTAGCGTGAGAGTTGGGAACTATGTCTACTAATTTATTTATTGTAATTTGCAACAAAATTTATAATCGAATGACCATATAAACTGATAGTCCTCGTATCTTCACGGCTCTGGGGTGCATGACAGAAATCTTAATGGGGTAGTATACAAGTGATTTTTAACTAATGCGTAGTGATATACTCGACGTCTCGTACTATTTAGTGTAATCAGTTGCTTTGTAAAAACCGCAATAGCCTGGAATTTTGCTTTTCAAATTTTCTCTTAGGCCCGCCCCTATACGTGAAAATAAAAGTTCGTGACGTAGTTAGCTTTTCCAATCTGGCAACACATCACGGCTTTGAGAATGCACAATTTGTACTGACATTGACCGTCAAAAACGAAACGTCAAATTTACTACATCAAACAACGTAAACAAGTTACTGTGACAATGTCACATGTCACACGGTTCACACGACACCACACGTCGTTGAACTCTTGGAGTCAGCTGTCGTTTAGAGGCATTTAGAGCAGCGTTGTCAGATGGTGAGCGGCTCGAAAACTATTGGTCGCCGGTTTGGCGCTAAATTCAAATTACAGTTTGTTTTCCTCTGACTAATTCTATAGACACTATGCTAGAAAATAATTTAGTATCCCACTATACCATCACCATTTAGCCTATAGAATAATGTCGAGCAGTTTTTTTACTAATTTTCATTCATCGTATACTACCCCATTAACACAACAACAATTTATTTCACGTTACTATACCCTCTGACACTAATTACTTCACTAATTAACTCAAACAACTCAACTCTTTACAACTCTTACAAAATTCACTATCTAAATCGTATCACAGTCAATCTTAAGCTTAAAACTACTAACTAATACCAGCCTTTATATATCTATAACCGATTCCTGTAAAATCCAGAATAAATGCGATAATCTCTTTGCCCAAATGTGGCAGTATTTTCTAGAATTCAAAAACGCACCGCTACACTGTCCTCCTCTTAAGGTTGATCGTTCCAATCAACTTCACGCCCATGATATTTCGTCATCTTACTCCTGTTGTTGCGCTGAACTCGATAAGCCAAATCATTTATTCTCTTGAGGATCCTTCCCATGCTGAAGACAATTCCAGCGACACTTCTTTCTTTCTTGCTGGATTATACAGTCACACTAAATCACCTTCTTGAAATCCGACTGAATTGGCTTTGAAGTCGTATCCCCAGTAGTCATGCCCTTACTTCATCGGCATAATCTCGAATTTCTTTTCGTTCTTCTTCAGGTATACCAAAGATCAGATCGCAAGGTAACCTGAGTTTCCTTCCCAAAACGATTCTAACTGGACTTTCACCTGTTGACTCGTGAACACCTGCTCTGTAAGGCATCAACAATAGAGGCAAGTGTTTGTCCCAATCTCGCTGGTTCTTTGCGACCACTTTGGTCAGGTGTTCTTCTATTGTCTTACGAATGCCCATAATCTCACAAATTTTCTCAAAGATGGCAGATTCGAAGTTTCGCCCCTGATCTGAATGCAACTCTAGTTGCACACCATGACCATGACGACTGAAAACTTCCTCCACTAGCACCTAGGCAATAGTGATGGCTTCTTGATTGGGAATAACGAAAACGTTTGCCCATTTACTAAGGTAATCTATGATAACGATGTATTTGTTACCACGCTCTTACTCAGGGAACGGCCGGCAACATTTATCGCTATTCTTTCAAATGGGAGACCGACGTTGTACTGTTTCATAGGCCGCCGATATCTTAGTTTAGGGCCTTTACTGGTAGCACAGATGTCGAATTTTCGACATCAGTTTTTAATGTCTTCATGATAGTGAACCCAGTAAGAGCGTTCCCGAATTTTGTCCAAAGTCTTGTTAACTCCAACATGTGCCCCTGAAGTTCCGTCATGTATTTCTTTTAATACATCTTCTACTCGATCTTTTGGAATAACCACTTGACTCTTAGTAGATTTTCCATTGGCACTTTCCCAAATTCTTTTCAGTAAACTATTTTCTACGGCCAGAGAGTTCCACTGAGCCCAGAACGCCTTGTAAATCAAACTTTTGTTCGACAATTTCCTCCATTCTGGCCTACATTCATCAGAAACTTACGTCCATAGAGATACTTATGGAAATGGTCGACTGCTTTTATTATACAAGCAACTCTCTTCTGGTGACACAATAATTTCGTTCTGGCTTGGATAAGATTCTGCTGTAGTACTCAACGATAATCTTGTGAATTTTGAATTTGTGAAAGTACCGCTCTAATACTGGTGTTGCTTGCATCTGTGTCCAAAATCAACATGCTCTTCTGATCGGGGTAGGACATCACTGGGCTTGTACATAATGCTTCATGTTTGTCGCGTGGTTTTGGCCAATCCCTGACAGCATCTATATTTCCTTCCATAACTTGTATACCATTTTCAGATACCATGTGACCTAGGAATTCCACTTTTTTTTTTAAGAAAACACTACTTATCTGGATTTCAAGTTGGCATTCCGGAAGCGGTCAAAGACCTCTTTCAGGTTATTGAGATGTTCTTCATGTAAGGCCTCGCAAAACTAGATGCATCAGTCGCTCAAATGTAGCGGGAGCATTACACAATCCGAAAGGCATTACGTTAAACTGATATAACCCGCTTCCGGTACTGAAGGCAGTTTTCTCTTTGCCATCTTCGTGTATTGCCACTTGCCAGCATCCACTCTTAAGATCCAACGTGGAAAACTATTTGGAGCCCGATAGAGTTGGTATTGTATCGTCTATCCTCGGGAGAGGGAAGCTGTCCTTCTTGGTGACGTCATTAAACTTACAGTAGTCCACACAAAATCTTTGTAACCAATACTACTGGCATGTACGCATGGACTATTTGCCTGTTCAATCATTTCCTCTTGAAGCATTTTATCAATTTGGTTTTCCACTTCCTGTTGTTTTGCTACTGGCATAGTCGAGGTGGTTGTTTAATTGGGTGTGCCAATCCAGTATCAATTTTGTGTTGAATTAAACTGGTCCGTCCGGTTTGATTATCCATCACATATACGTCTGCTTCTTGCTTCTTTCAAGATGAAATCTGTGGCTTCTTGGATCGAGGTATTAACATGATTTCCTCAAAATCTGCATCAATGTGTCTGTATCCAGTTTCGGTTTCACAAAATGTCGCTTATCTGATAGGTTACAATTCGATATCTCCCTTGGTTTCCAAATAGAATTTTATAGAATTTACTTGAGAATTTCATACATCTGTCAAAACTGACATTCCAACAATAAACTGACATGTTTTGATTGTTGATTTGAACCAATCAGATTGGAATTACGCGATAATTTGCACTAGTGCAAATTATCGGATAATTGCATAGTAACTGGTGCGAGAACTAGTGTTTTGACATTTTTTGATAAAAAAATTAAATTTTTGATTCATGAAATTCTCTCATAAAATACAACTCGTGCGATGAAAATATATTTTTAATTTTTGACGAATTTGCACTCATGCATTTTTAAGTGAAAAAGGCACTACGTGCACGAGTGCTCTTTTTCAACTAAAAATGCATTCGGGTAAATTCCCTAAAAATTATCAATAATTTCCATTGCACTCGTTATATTACTATTGAAAATTCACTGCTACAGTCAAAATCGGGTATACAGTCACTTCTGAGGTAATGTACACAATCGGTCTCTTTTGGTGATTGTCACTGCTTACACTGACTAATTGTCTCAGTGTTCACTTAGCGTCCACTTGTCCACACTACTCACTAGTCACTAGTGTCCGCACTATTCTGTAATCGGATTTCACTGTACAGTCCTCGAATTATATTTCACTTCTGAAATCAATGTCATGGCTCTGGGGTGCGTGACAGAAATCTTGGGTCCGTTTATTCCAAAAATCAAATTCCAATTACCACAACAAAAAATTATTCCACGTTACTATACACTACGGACACTATAATTACTTCACTAATTAACTCAAACAACAACTCTTACAAAATTCCCTATATAAATCGTATCACAGTCAATCTTAAACTTAAAACTACTACTGATATCGGCCTTTATATATCTGTAATCCGTTCTTGTAATATTCAGAATAAACGCGATTATACAACTCACTGTACATTATTCCCATACGACACGAGAGGTTGAATAAGTGATAAGCCTTTTGGGATTATCGCGCTTGGTGGCATTTATAGCAAATTCTATAGAAATTTTTTAAAATTTTAAAGTATTAAAGTTTAGTTCGTTGTATAACCTTTTGAATATAACTCGATGTTTCAGCATTACCTAATACCTACTATAACTGACACTCAACGCGTTACCAGCAACACCACTCCTCCTTCGGAGTCGTGGTGTTGCTGCGTAACGCGTTTCGTGACAGGTAAAAGTATTATCCGGTAATCCTGTAACCTCTTGTGGTATTACATTCGATAATCCCTTTGCCCGAATAAGGCAGTATTTTCTAGATATCGAGTTAGATTCTGTACACCATGGCGAAAGCGCTCCGGTACAGTATATACTCGACTAATATACGATATATGATTTATTCCTCAGGCTCTTGCATATCATTTCTAAATTGCCATCATGTATTTTCCTTACATGGTTTTTATACTTCGCAATTTCGAAATTTTTCAAGAACCTATGGATTTTCGGAAAATTAATTGACTCCAGAAATATTTAACAATTGCAATTTCCATTTTTTTGGAATAGGCCAGGGCAGATAAATTTTTTCGTAACACTAGGTCATGAGCGCGCTTCGCGCGCTTTTTTTTTAAATCAAGTCCATCAAAATAATTATAAAATGGAAAATATTTATTAGGTAGGTGTTGTACAAAAAACAGCATAATTTTTGATTTAAATGTACATTATACATTAAATGTAACAGTGAGATAAGTTGTATAGATGTTATTCTAGTGAAGAAATTTCAAATGCGATGGATGGAGTTGGTGACTAATTATTTTTGTATGGTATATCATAATGATTTTAAATCGATCACATTTCTTGAATGTACGGTGTGCGTATGTCTACTTATCTCATTCTGTTTTATGGAACTCGTAGGTGTAGGTATACATTATTCGAAGTGGTTTATTTAAAACAGAATAATCATAACCATAATCAAGGTGTTATTATAAACCGAGTTAGTAACTATTTATGTGCTGTGGTATAATACGAGATATCGAGTCTTAATTTTTTTTTTACATTTTCATGAAGTTCCTTTTTTTTTATTAGGCCAGTTATTGAAGTCTACTCGATCAACATTTTACTGCAAACAATCGAAAAAAAAAATTTTTTAAAAGATTTTAAATTCAATTGCTCAATTATTCAACTTACATTTTTTGTTTGTACCTACGTGGTAGACATAAATTTTAAATGTGATCAAAGTAGTTGGTGAATTATTACTTTTGCGGTACATCGTAATGACTTTAAATCAATCTTATTTTTTGAATATACGGTGTGCATATGTCCAGTGGAACTTATTCTATTTTATGGAACTCGTAAGAATCCAAAGTTTAAAGAGTGCTAAGTCTTCATGTCGTTCTTCGTTATTTTCAATCATTTATGTTTATCCTGTTCAGGTTTTTGTCTTGTGATCTTCAAATATCTTGTAAATAAGTTGTAAAGATCTTCTGAAATCACCTATGACTGCGAAATTTCAAAATTAAATTATCAAAAAAACAATTCTTTAAAAACATGGTTTTTGACAACACTATTGCCTCTTTGTTTCCCTGAATAAAGTTTGAATGAGTCCCACGAACGAACTCTGAAAAGCGCCACATAAAGTTGTCCGTGACTAATACATCCTTTCTGGAGATCAATTACTATCCTATCAAATGTTTGTCCTTGAGATTTGTTAATCGTAACTCATTGCAAAGGCTAATTTTATTTTAAAATTGTCTTTGTTTGAACGTAAAGGGGTAGACGTTTTCGCAGTAGAGTGTTATTCGATTTATGAACACTATTTCTCCCTGTTTATCTACAGTCAATATCTCACAGCGTAACAGATTATCCCCAAGTTCCAGAACTAAAGGCCTTGTGCCATTGCAAAGGCCTGCACTGATGCTTAGATTTCTAATAAGCATACAATAGAATTCGTTTTCAATCGTAAATCATGGAGCGGGAATTCGGCGGATTAAGCGAATTTAAATATTTTGGAAGAATAGCATCATTTAGATCACTATTATCACAGTTCTTGACACTATCTATACTGGTGTAGAGTTTTTCGGTCTTGACGTCCAACAGTTCGACAACTTATTCGTTTATTTCTTCGACATCAACATTTCTTGCAGAAAGTATTGCAGATTTGGTCAAGTCCCTGAATCTTCCTTCTTTTAGTATTGTTCGTCGACTTTTCGTATGAGGAGCGAGGGGGTGAAGCGAAAACCAGGGGTGACCTTAGGTGACCATTGGCGTTCAAATGTAGGGTGCCACCAGCTCACATTCCTTTCGAGTATTAGATTAAAATCGACGGACTTTACTTCTCATAGATGTTTTCAACAATATCCGAATTATCAATACATTTCTCCGACAATTTTAGATTGTCGTTAGAATCATTTAGTGTTCGTTATCGCATAAAAATGGCTCAATTTCAGCAATAAGTGCTTAATATTGGCCTTTAAGGCGGCAACCGTTCGAGATTTGTCAACATAGACTTTGGATTTTAGAATGCCCAGAGAAAAAAATCCAGTGACGTTAGGTCGGCCAATTGTGGATTCTGAAGGACGATCGTTGACATCATAAATTGCACGGAGTGCACGAAACGTTTTCCGAATAGAACATTGGTTTTGATAATGATAATAATTTTTAACAATTCCGACGCGTTGCTCAATCGTGTAGCGCTCCATAATAAAATGCAGAGACTAATTGAATACGGCTGCCAAAGATAGCACCTGTGTGACTATCGAGTTTTTCATGGGCTATTGTCAAACATCGAGCGTTACTATTGGAAAACCCTATACATACCTAGATTCTTCTATTGGACCTAGAAAAAATATTAAACCACTTCCTTGCTTTGAAAAACAACCATCTACAGAGCAATATCTAATAGCACAGCTAATAGGCATATTGTCAGAGAATTGTCACATAAGTAACAAATTCACAGTCCTTCACAAAGATGCAACCGAGGAGAACATTGAAAATGCCGAAGCAAACTTCAACGCTAATGCTTGTGATTATTGTGAGCTTTGAGATCCGCTAAAATTCAACCCTTTCCAGATTTTCCAGAATTTTTCCGACCCAATCCAGAAATTTCCATGCGTTTTCCAGACGTTTCCAGAAATTTCCAGACTTTATCCAGATTTTTCCAGACTTAGCTAGACTTTATGCAGACTTGTCAAAATTTCTCCAGACCTTATCAAGCCTTTTCCAGAGGTTTCCAGACATTTCCAGACTTTCCCAGACTCTATCCAGACTTTTCTAGACTTGGCTGGATTTTTCCAGACTTTATCCAGACTTGTCTAGATTTCTCCAGACCTAATAGAGCCTTTTCCAGACGTTTCCAGAAATTTTCTGGCTTTTCCAGACTGTATCCAAACTTATCCAGACTTTTCCAGATTTAGCTAGACTTTATCCAGACTTGTCTAGATTTCTCCAGACCTTATCCAGCCCTTTTCTGACCTCTCCGGACTTCTCCCAAACACTTTCCCGACTTCAAATACACTTTTCCAGACTTTATCCAGACTTGTCTGAATTTCTCCAGACCTTATCAAGCCTTTTCCAGACGATACCAGAAATTTCCAGGCTTTTCCAGACTTTATCCAGACTTTTCTAGACTTGGCTAGATTTTTCCAGACTTTATCCAGACTTGTCTAGATTTCTCCAGACCTAATAGAGCCTTTTCCAGACGTTTCCAGAAATTTTCTGGCTCTTTTCCAGACTTTATCCAAACTTGTCTGAATGTCTCTAGACCTTATTAAGCCTTTTCCAGACGTTTCCAGAAATTTCCAGGCTTTTCCAGACTGTATCCAGATTTTTCTAGGCTTAGCTAGATTTTTCCAGACTTTATCCAGACTTGTCTAGATTTCTTCAGACCTAATAGAGCCTTTTCCAGACGTTTCTAGAAATTTTCTGGCTCTTTCCCAGACTTTATCCAAACTTATCCAGACTTTTCCAGACTTAGCAAGACTTTATCCAGACTTTATCCAGACTTATCTAGATTTCTCCAGACCTTATCCAGCCCTTTGACCTCTCCGGACTTCTCCCAAACACTTTCCCGACTTCAAATACACTTTTCCAGAACTTATCCAGACTTGTCTGAATTTCTCCAGACCTTATCCAGCCTTTTTCCGACGTTTCCAGAAATTTCCAGGCTTTTCCAGACTTTATCCAGACTTGGGTAGATTTTTCCAGACTTTATCCAGACTTGTCTAGATTTCTCCAGACCTAATAGAGCCTTTTCCAGACGTTTCCAGAAATTTTCTGGCTTTTCCAGACTTTATCCAAACTTATCCAAACTTTTCCAGACTTAGCTAAACTTTTTCCAGCCTTATCCAGACTTTATCCAGACTTGTCTAGATTTCTCCCGACCTTATCCAGCCCTTTCCTGACCTCTCCGGACTTCTTCCAAACACTTACCCGACTTCTATTATGTATAAGTAATTGCCTATCTATGAGTCGGCACTCAATGTATGCAAAAGCGGTAACAACCTTGAACTAACATAAACATATCGATTTTATATTCCGATTGCCTTATTTGCATAATTAAAGCGGTGACAACCTTGAACTAACATCTCGATTTTATATTCAGATAAAATTTAAGAGCAAACTATCGATGCAGTATTGTTAAGGATCATTTATAGATGCTAAAAACCAAAAATGCAACATCTAATTACTTTTAGGGGATTTTATAAACAATATTTAGTGCAAAAATAGGGCTTTCTTTTTGTTTATTTCACTGTATTTCGAAAACTAATGATCGAATGGTTTTGCTACTATGGCAATAGTTTTAGAGCATTGAACAAGCTTTAAAATGAGCCATCATACAACCCTGTAGGTCTTTTAGTCTTCGAGAAATGTTTTTTTCCCCCCAAAAAAGAGATTTTCGTAAAAAAATCCTAACTTTTTTAATTTTTATGCTAGACAATTAATTTTTTACACATACATAGTAGATGAGGCAGGCTTTATTGAGCCCAAATTTGGGCCCGGTCCGATGGATCGTTTCGGCATAATACCCTTGTCAAGCAAAATGGGGATCTTTCTAAAGCAGTCTATCGAATTGAGGATAATTTTTTTATATTTATTTTGAAAAGTCCACTGATAAGTCGAAATGTCAAACTATCGATCCTCTACCTATTTTCCATTTAATTTTTTTATCGCAAGTAGAACGGCTCCAAACATCACTAGTACAGTAAACAGGGATATTTTACTAAAAAAAAATACTTAATGGCTGAAATTTTGAGGATGTGTTCGGGGGAATGTCCTGAGTCTAAAACTGAGTTTTCGTATTCGAGGGGGTGGGGGAAGATACTACCCCCTCTTTATGTACGGTTGAGTTCGTTTTAATTCCTTATCTTCGGTTGCCTGTACCGTCAAGTCCGAGAGATCAAATTTGTGGGAAATAAAATTATCTATCTAATGATAATAAAATCAAGGTCATAGGACGATTAGGTGAATCACAATGGCCGGTCAAAGGTCGAAAGTGGGGGGTAGTTTTTGGTTTTTCGTGAATACCGTGAAACTGGTAGGTTTTTTCGCATACTGCTTAGATACCATTCCGAAGTACTTGAAATTACCTACAAAATGAGTGGTCAAACACTCATCTACTGTGAATAGTTTGCCGTCAATCCAGCGACCAAGTTGACCGCGCGCGCCGATGTTGTACTTCCCGATAAGCTAGAAAGTTGAAATTTTCAGGGGACTTAGAACTTTCAATTTTGTCGAGCCAAAACAAATTTCATCCCCCCTCCCCCTCCCCTGAGAAACCCTGGGGGGCTGTCAAAGTTTTGACTCTCGACCCCTGTACAGCCCATACGGGTGGGGGAGGGGAAATGAAATTTTCAGGGGAAGTAGAGAAAAAATTCCTCTATCGAATGGATAGAGGGACGAATTTTTAAAAAATTTTGGCGGGGGGAAAACATAAAAAATGCAATATCTCGAGAACGGACCCCCTTTGCGATCGTAAAATGACGTCCCGAGGGCTTTTAGCCCAAAGCAGTGAATGTATTTAGCCCCCCCATCGATGGTAAAAATTAATTTTCAAAAATGCGCCGAGGCTGAACCGCTGGTCCGATCGAGTTGAAATTTGGTATGTATATACCTAGTGAAACGGGTCCTCTATTGGAAAAAAAAATACGATAAACCCGTATCTTGAAAGGAAAGTCTCCTAGGGGGCCCCTAAAAATTTTTTTGGGCCGATTTGGATGAAATTTAAAGTGTAGGTAAAAGGGGTCTAAAAAAGGTTAAATTTCAAGTTTTAGCTCTCTACGACACGTATAGGAAAGGTTTTAGCCCCTATCTCCCAATTTTGAGAAAGGGCGTAGAATGAGGTATACGCGTTTTGCATTTATTTTCACGAATTTTGAAAAAATAAAATTTTCATCGGATAGAGGAGGAAAAAATACGTCGAAAATGTCTCTAGGCGTTTTTTGCTCTGAGGCTTCCTAAGCGTCCGCGGTCAACTTGGTCGTTGGATTGACGGCAAACTATTCACAGTAGATGAGTGTTTGAGCACTCATTTTATAGGTAATTTTAAGTACTTCGAAATGATATCTAAGCAGTATGCGAAAAAACCTATCGGTGTCACGGAATTCACGAAAAACCAAAAACTACCCCCCACTTTTGACCTTTGACCGGCCAGTGTGATTCACCTAATCGTCCTATGACCTTGATTTTATTATCACAAGATAGATAATTTTATTACCCACAAATTTGATCTCTCGGACTTGACGGTACGGGGGGGGGGTAGTATCTTCCCCCACCCCCTCGAATACGAAAACTCAGTTTTAGACTCAGGATATGCCCCCGAACACACCCTCAAAATTTCAGCCATTAAGTATTTTTTTTTTAGTAAATGCGATTTATTTGTCTCTATTTACTGTACTACCCTGAAAATGGAAAAAAAGTAACTTGCGTGGGCGGGGGGGGGGGGGGGGGGGGGGGGGAGCTCGCTCTCACTCCGTTTGAATTCCCGTCAATTTTTTCCATTTTCAGTCATGTTCGAAGCCGTTTTACTTGCGATAAAAAAATTAAATGGAAAATCTGAGATAGAGGATCGATAGTTTGGCATTTCGACTTATCAGTGGACTTTTCAAAATAAATATAAAAAAAATATCCTCATCGACAGACTGCTTTAAAAACATCCCCATTTTGCTTGACAAGGGTATTATGCCGAAACGACCCATCGGACCGGGCCCAAATTTGGGCTCAATAAAGCCTGCCTCATCTACTATGTATCAGTGGCGGCTGGTGAGAGGAAAAGTTGGCGGTGCACACACTCAGGGGGGAAGTCCCAGAGGCGCGCAATTTTTTTTGGACTGACCCAAACTATTCAAATTTTGATCCAAAAGTTGTAAAAAAACACGCCTCAGAAAGTTTTTTCACTTATTCTCAATTCAAACGTGGGCATTTACCATTTCTACAAAATAATAAATGAAGCACGGGCGGAGTACGAGAAATTTATTAAAACAGTTATATATAAAATAAAACATAAGACACCATACAAATCAAATAGGTATCAAATTTATAAAAAATATCTACTGCACTGTCTTTCCAGACGAAACTGATTTCTTTGCGGCAGGCGCTTCAAAGAAATATGCCGCCCTAATGGCGCCAGAGATTCCGCCCTATAGCGCCAGGGACGCCGCTAAAAAATCTAACCAATAAGATATTCCTGGAGTCAACGTTGACTGTCTATCGATATTATTTTTCACCTTTTGGTTCAATTTACTATAAAAGCGTGTTTTTTAGTTTTTTTAAAATATATTTATTTTTCACTTTTTAGTTCGATGCATTATAAAAGCGTGTCAGCCCCAGAGATTTCCAGACTTTTCCAGACATTATCCAGACTTATTCCGAGCTTTCCAGAGTTTTCCAGATTTCATCCAGATTTATCTACACTTGTACAGACTGATCCGGATTCTGGAAAATGATCCCCAGGTCTTTTGGGACCTTTTCTAGAATTTTTTCGACCCTTTCAAGACATTTTTAGGCCTTTTCCAGACGTTTCCAGAGATTTCCAGACATTATCCAGACTTATCCAGAGCTTTCCAGAGTTTACCAGACTTCATCCAGATTAATCTAGACTTTATCCAGACTTGTTCAGACTGATCCGGATTCTGGAAAATGATCCCCAGGTCTTTTGGGACCTTTTTCAGAATTTTTCCAACCCTTTCAAGAAATTTTTAGGCCTTTTCCAGACGTTTCCAGAGATTTCCAGACATTATCCAGACTTATCCAGAGCTTTCCAGAGTTTACCAGACTTCATCCAGATTAATCCAGACCTTATCCAGACTTGTACAGACTGATCCGGATTCTGGAAAATGATGCCCAGGTCTTTTGGGACCTTTGTCAGAATTTTTCCGACCCTTTTCAGAAATTTCCAGGCTCTTTCCAGACGTTTCCAGACTTCATCCAGATTTATCCAGACATTTTCCAGACTTCTTCCAGCTCCCTTGGCTTGTTCCAGGTTCTTGTTGGGTGTTAATATAAGCGTGTTCAAAAAGTGTCTCTTTTTCGTTTCATGTCGCTTTTTCGTTTCATCGAGTCTCAAATCAATTCCAACGGATCAAGCCAATAGGCATCAAACTTATGAAAAATATCTACTGCACTCTCTTTCCAGACCAAACTGACTTCTCTGCGGTGCGGCAAGCGGCAAGCGCTTCAAAGAAATATGCCGACAAAGATGCCGCGACGCCGCCAAAAAATACGAACAATGTCCGCGAACCGACTCTCAAATTAAATTGCCGCAAAAACTAATCCGAGCCGTCCGATCAGGTGGCCCCTTTTATACGTATAAAAACAGCTGGTTACTGGGAGCGCGGCGTGACCTTCTCCAACGTAATTGCCGTGTTGCAGCGGGGCCGTTGTGAGATGGGCTCGGACGGATAGTCCAGCGAGTTTAGTTTAGTCAGTCGCTTAAATTATTGTCTAGGAAATTTAGGAATAATAACGACAGAAATTTTTCCGTCGGGATCAAATTATAAAATGATAAGTAATCTGATGATTGTAATAACTATTGAACTAAAAAAAAAAAAAAATATTTTAAAAGGACCGACATATTTTGCGCCAGTGCCACGGCCCCTTGGCCCCTTGGGGCCAGCCGCCACTGCTATGTATGTGTAAAAAATTAATTATCTAGCATGAAAATTAAAAAAGTTAGGAATTTTTTACGAAAATCTCTTTTTTTGGGGGAAAAAAAATCTTTTCTCGAAGACTAAAAGACCTACAGGGTTGTATGATGGCTCATTGTAAAGCTTGCTTAATGCTCTAAAACTATTGCCACAGTAGCAAAACCATCCGATCCTTTGTTTTCGAAATACAGTGAAATAAACAAAAAAAAGCCCTGTTTTTGCACTAAATATTGTTTTTCTACTACCGTGCGTAAAGTACGCACTTTACGCACTATTCAGAAGACGTAAAATTCCATTTCACACACTAGTGCGTAAAGTAATGTCAATGACAGATGTTGACACTGTCAATTTAGTATTTTTCTGGTAAATTACTTCACGCACTGGTGCGTAAAGTGAAAATACTTCACGCACTAGTTCGTGAAGTATTTGTCAAAATCTATTTTTACATATATTTGATTGGTAGTAGAAAATTTTTTGTATGCAATACGTGTGTAAAGCACCTTTTTTCACTCATGCGATTGTCGCACTCATCAGGTGCTCTTTTTTTATTGAACTGCATGCTCTTCATGCTCTCACCTTTTAGGTTTCTTCTTTTTCCCTATAGTGTTCCCGCGAAATGTCTGCTGTTTCGCTCCTATGAATGAACAGACGTCAACAGAACAGTTTGAAGTATGTCTATAGACTCTACAGAATCCATCCTAGGCAATATTGTGGCAAGTTCTCCCATGTCATCTGAAATAATCCACCCCCAAAATCCCATTCTTATTCGACTAAAAAAGGTTCACTTCACACACTTGTTGCATAAATAACTATTATAAAATCACCTAAAAGTAATTAGATGTTGCATTTTTGGTTTTTAGCATCTATAAATGATCCTTAACAATATTGTATCGATAGTTTGCTGTTAAATTTTATGTTAAAACTAGCTAATGACCCGCTGCGTTGCCAGCGTGAAAATACATTTTGAAATAATACACTTTTTTTCAAATTTTGTTGTTGATTTTCTATTTAATTATTTTTTTTTTATCCGATACCAGAGTCGCTTGCCAGTAAGTTCAGTGACGCATTTTAAGCACTCCAGAGCTGTTCTAGAGCGCCCCGGGTTGTTTATAGGCGTTCCAGTGTATCAGAGTTTCGCGCAACCGAACTTTTTTTTCGGGATAAAAAATAGCTTATAGCACTCCCCTCTTTAGCCGAATTCGATTAACCGGATTAGATCGATCTGGTTCAATTTAAGTGAACCACACTGTGTTCGATTGAGGCTGGATCAGTGCACTCTCATCAACAAAAAAATGATCTAGATCAGAAGAAGTTCACTTAAATTGAACCCAAATCGATCTAATCTGTGTCAATCGAATTCAGCTTATATAGGGATACGTGGTATTAAATTCAAGATCGGTCCAGCTGTTCTCGAATTCAAAAAATAATAAAGCTACGTCGGTTGAATGGCAAGCCTTTCATACTGTCAAAAAAAAAGTTGGGCTATGTTGTTATGTAACGTGAATGAGTTTGTTCACAATTAAATTAATAATTAATTCAAAATTAATTTATTTTTCCGAGATGCGTAACCTATCCACAAACCTTCCTTAGGATGGCCATAACAATCTACCAAAGTTTCATCGTAATCGGATAAGTGGTGTAGGAGCGCATACCCGGATACCCCGTGAACTTTGATTTTTATATATATAGATATGGCTGTTATTTCGCTAAGTGCCTTGGCCTAGTAAACTTTTTCTATTTATTTGCTTTTTCCAATGCGACAGGTGCTTCCGCAATACCTTAAATAAAATTCATCAGGTGCTCATTTTTTATTGAACTGCATACTCTTCATGCTCTCACCTTTTAGGTTTCTTCTTTTTCCCTATAGTGTTCCCGCGAAATGTCTGCTGTTTCTCTCCTATGAATGAACAGACGTCAACAGAACAGTTTGAAGTATGTCTATAGACTCTACAGAATCCATCCTAGGCAATATTGTGGCAAGTTCTCCCATGTCATCTGAAATAATCCACCCCCAAAATCCCATTCTTATTCGTCCACTGTGTTGAAATGGAACTACAAATTTAGAATCAAATCTAGTGTTAGCGGGTCGCAAAACTCGATGCCGCCCATCCTCAGAAGAAGAGAACACTTTTTTATCGGTACACATAATTGAATTCCAAAACTCTTTGGGTTTATTGAAGTGGTTTTTCTAAGATGATCGCGAAGTCCCACTTTCCGTTCTTGTTGGTATCGGGACACCCAAAGCTGAAAAGTTGATCCTGGACTGAAATGGAGCGTACATATCAGCACAGCGGTCTGAATGTTAGCTAGTGATCTTTTTATTCACAGAAACCTTGCTGCAATAGGTATTATTATTAGCCTTCTTCAGAACTTTCCATGTTCACTTTGCTGCTTATGTAATCATTGCCTGGGGTCATGCAGCTGATGCTCGACGTGTTTTTGGAATGCAGAGGAAGGCATTAAGAGTCTTGATTGGTATGCGATTCAGGGAGGATTGCAAGTTGGCCTTTGCGAGTCTTGGCGTGATAACTCTTTCCCCTATCTGAATTTTGGAGAACCTTCTCTATGCTAGGAAAAATCCTGATGCCTTCGACATGCACTGGAGCTTGCATGACTGTGAGACCAGGGGCAGGAATTCCTTGGTGCCTGTATATTGGCGCCTGGGGTGTTTGAACAGTTGTACCAATGATTTGTGCAATAATTTTATTGGGGCATTCTTTCTCCCACATTCCAATTATTCGTTAACGGTCCTCTCTCGACATCATTGGTGCCATAATCTCGACTTGTGGAGACGATTGAATTCTGTATCAAATTCTTGACATTTATGAATTTTTAGATTCAGAGAATCTCATATACAGGGACGAATTTTCAGAAAAGTGAATACTGCTGTGTATTTTTTGGTGCTATTGATTTTCTTTTTGCGTTATTTCGGATCTTCTTTGACCTTTCTTACTTTCAAAATGAATTTTTCACATCAGACACATCTAAAATTCATAAGAGAAGATAATGTGAATTTGGTTCTTTGGGACTCGATCGATTCCTGCCCTTTTTCAGGAATTTTGAGAAGAAGAAAACACTTTTTCATCGGTCCACATACCTAATTGAATTCCAAAACTCTTTGAGTTTATTGAGGTGTTTACAGGCAAACCCAACAAGATTTTCACAGTGTGTGATGGTTTTGGCTTGTTTCCTTGCATGGCGATGACTCTTGAGTCCCATTTCCTTCAACAAGTTGACTGCTGGAAGTTCAAGGTTTCGCATCACATCGTGCGCAGCTGGGCACGGTTATTCTCGAATGGTATCTGCTATAATATTATCCTGCTGTGGTGCTTTTTTTCTTCGCCTTGCGGTTTTTCTACGATGATCGCGAAGTCCAACATCCTCTGCTTGTTAGTATCGGAACATCCAAATCTGAAAAGTTGATCCTAGACTGAAATGGAGCGTACATATCAGCACCGTGGTCGCAAGGTTAGCTAGTGATCTTTTTCTTCTCAGGAACCTTGCTGATAGGGTGTCGCAGCAGGTATTGGTATCAGCCGACTTTGCAACTTTCCATGATCATTTTGCTTATGTAATCATTGCCTGGGGTCATGCAGCTGATGCTCGACGTGTTTCAAGCATGCAGAGAAAAGCATAAGTAAGAGTGTTGAGTGGTTTGGGATCCAGAGAGGACTGCAGGTTGGCCTTTGCGAGTCTGGGCGTCCTCTATCTACATTTTGAAGAATTTTCTCTATGTTAAGAAAATTTCTGGTGTCTTCGTCATGCACCGGTGTGTTCAAGATTATGAAACCAGGGGCAGGAATATCTTGGTGCCTGGGGTGTTCGAACAGTCGTTCTCTTGTATGCAGGGACAAATTTTCAGAAAAGACAATATTTTGACATGCAGCCGCTATTTTGTCTGACTGTACATCTGTCATTGTCTTCATTTGTGGAATTGGATGCAAATTGTTTGACAAAAAGATCTGCTTTTTATACTATTTGAATGCCTACCTTCTCGTAGCTGCTAGGTGACTTGGGGTGTAATTCATTTTCTTTTTGCGTTATTTCGTATCCACTTTGACCTTCCTTGCCTCACATTCAAAATGATGTTTTTTCATTTAGGTTAAAGATCACGTTCTATTAAGAAATTATTCACATCGACTCGATCGAGACCTGCCTTTTTTTCAGGAATTCTGACTGACAATACAGTTGATTCAAAATAAGCTCTCTCTCTCTAAGTCTAGCAAAGACTTTTCTCAACCTTAAATGTGTTCTTGTAAGCTGTTGTTATCCATTACGCGTTGGAATGTTGCCGATGCGGTTTTCAGACCGAAAGATATCTTCAGGAACTCACAATGCCCGGCCCTCACTTTTTTAGAAAATTTGTTGTTGGAAATATACAAAATAAAGATAAACAAAAATGACGTCGTACTAAATGGGTATAATTTACATTATACTACGCGGTAGACCCATTGTGTGGTATATTGAAAAGCAACGATTGGTAGCAACCTCTACGGCTGAAGCCAAATATCGAGCTGTGGTATCTGCTAGGGATGACATTTGTTAGATTCGACGTATAGGAAGTGAACTTGGTTTTAAAATATTGAGAAACCACTGGCTTTATTTGTGGACAATCAGTATGCTCAAGAATGCACATGCTTTTTTTCTCTGTGGGGGCTTTGTTGCAAAAAAATCAATAACAGTTGCGCTCATTTCCATGGTCATATTTTTGACTTCTGGTTTATGTTTCCTTACCATTTTCTTCGCGCCCCAGTCTCAAGTCTCCAATCACTATGGTTTATCGGTTGCTGCAGAGCTGCTTTGATCTCATCGTAAAAATCTTGCAAGTTGAATGTTATGCCATTATCTAATTATTTTTTCCTGATACCTCTAGATCTTAATTCTCGACGGTTTTGATAATATTGTTTCTACCTATTTGGATAGACATTTGGATATAACCTCAAAATAATCGTACAGATAAGTGTGCAGAGGTTCTGGACAGCCTCATTGTCCGCCTATACAATGACAACGCAATAGCTCACCCAACTGACGTAGTCATCTTGCAAAGCGGTAAATTCGAGAACTCGCTCTGCAAAAGCATACAAGATACTCTTCGAATCATAGACATATGGTATTCGGAATACCCCACATCAACCCCAAAAAGACTGAAATCATCCTATTTACAAGAAAGAGGAAACTGGTACTTCCGCCAGCACCCAGACTCCAAAATACCTAACTAAGCTTTGCTGCCGATGTCAAATATCTGGAAGTGATTGCAAACTAAATTGAAACTCTCATATCACTAAGATAATACAGAAAGTATATATCGGCTATGAACAGTGTAGACGTACCATCGGTAAGACCTAGTTTTCTCCCCCAAGGTAGTGTGGATCTATACAGCTATACAGCTATCATCAGGCCTATGCTCACTTATGGGTCTATTGTCTGGAATTAGAAAGCCGAGAACTTCCTGGTGGGGTGTCTGCATAGGGTATTTCATTCCTATCTTCACATTGAAATATCTGAGCATTTTCAAAAATTTACCATTTTTTGCCTTCCTCGTCGTATATTTCTCAAGTACTAGTTTTATGTTTCACGTATTTGGGAAACATTATATAGAAACCTCGCAGTAATAGTTTTAGTATCGGCGCTGCTCACTTACAAACACGGAAATATTCTCGGAAGTTACTGATCCATTCCTAGGTATATAAACCTATAATAGCGACCTAATTCAATAAATATAAAAATATTCAAAATGCAAAATTATTCAAAATCCCAATATCTGGTTTGTTTATTTTTCTTGAACACTCCATACGGCATCTAACAAAATAAACGACATTACACGTCTCGCCAAAACTCATTTGGTATGCGGGCGTCGCAAATGCCGACGCCTCGTTTACGGGTCGAGTCAAACTTTCTGAACTTTTTCCGTCTGTTGATGCCCTCCTGGGAACCAATACATTTTAAATGACTCGAACCTAGATACATATTTGTGTTTGATAAATATATGAATTATGAAAATGTGCTTCGGAAACAAGGTTCAACACTTGATTTTGTATGAATTTATTTTCGTTCGATAATATTCAGCATTAAAATAATGCATCCATTTTCAACAACAAACACGTAGAAGAGCAACATAAAGTGTTTGTTTTGCTAGAACGTAAGTTTTTCGAACATCGATTTTAATAGCAAAATACATTTACATGGCATAATTAATTGTGAAGTTTGCCTTTATGAAAAAAAAAATCATGATTCAACTGCCAACCTAATTATAATATCTCCCAACAAAGCCCTTATTAGCTAAACCTAACATTATTAATAATATTAAGTTTACTAACTTACTAAACAGGGAGAAGAGCTGCATGCCTCAATTATCTTTTAATTAATAAATTGTTTAATTTGAGATACTAGAGTGCTCGTGTTTGTTTACTTCCTCTCTAGGATTACTTAATTAGAAATTGTTATTCTATGGATCTCTCTTAATTAAAATACCTGTATTTAGTTTTGGATTTACTTGAGATTTAGAAAAAAAAATAGCAGTTGCTCCGGGTACGGTAATTGAAAAATTAATATAGTACAGGCTTTATAAAAGTCTTCTTTTTGTTTGAGTTCAAAAAGAAAGTTTTTCAAATTGAACTGCTTTTATTTTTTTCACAAACAAAACCTTATCCAGGAGATGATCGATGAAAAGATGGCGAAATTTATTTAGGGTTTTAATTGAAATTTTTAACAACAAAGTTGACGTTCAGCTTTACTGTGGCAATATTAAAAATCTAGTTTGCAATTTTATTATGTGCATCAATTCTTTTGAAATTTTTATTAACTTCCGAACGAACAGCAGAAGTAGGTACTTTTCTGCCCTTTAATTTCAAATTAGCTTGTTCAAAGAACTTTTCTATTTCTATCTATCCCTGGGTCTTATTTTACTGCGTTGAACTTTGAAACAGTTAGCTTATTTCTTGGAATTTTCAAATTTTATTTTAGATTGTCATCGTCATTGAGGGCTTCGAAAATACGTTTGTTTGTCGACCCATTTTGAACTGAATTTGAAATGGTGCAGTATCTGTAATTCCGGTCAATGATACCAACTTGATTTTTTTTATAGAGAAATGGGGTTACCAACTTTACCACATACGGATGGGATGCATGTGAGGTTCTTGTGGTTCTTAAATAACTTCTCCCAGCTGGAATGAGGTTGACATCAGAACATCTCCCATGGTAATAGCGATAGAATAACGACAAGTCGGCCAACTTGCGTCTATATATGTTCGAGAGATTGGAATGAATTGGTGGGAGTTGGATCATCGATTATTGCTATCCTCTGTACTGCATCTAATAGAGCAAACGAATGCTTGGGAGCATCGCTCCAGATGTGGAAACAGTATTTCATACATGGTATGATTTGAGCCATATAAAGGAGAAGAAGTTGTTCAGAAGTTTTAAAAAATCTGCACGGAACAGAAAACCCTATTTTTGAGAAGCGGTTTTGGTGATCGAAGATACATGCTCATTCCAAGACAAGTTGGACGATGCGGTCACCCCATAGAAAGATATACTTAGAAAATGATGGAAACGTCTTGTCCTGATATCCCTAAAATTGGGTTATCTCGGCAAAAGATTTCTTATTTGAGAATACTGTTGTTTCAGTTTTGAAAGTATTGAATTTGAATAGGTTGTCAAGGCCTCCAGTTGGTTATTTTGTGAAGAATGAATCTGTTCTGGGGCGAGGCATGTGGAAGTGGTTGCAGTAATCGGTTTATCAATAGAGAAAAATGCCATCAAGCTACTATTGTCCCCAAAGCTGTTATTGGGTTTTCTTGTACTTTTAACAAATAATTTATAAATATGAGAAACAGTGTTAGGGACAGAATTGAGCCTTGGGGAACGTCGGTATCTATAGGCAGTATATCAGAAGACATAACATGCAGTGACCGACCTTCCAAAACGATTCCTAGCCAATGACAAACGCTGAGGAGACCTTTGTGCTGCGCCTGATCAAAAGCCTTTGAGAGGTCCAATGCTATAATTCTGGACTCGCCATATGTTTTTCGAGCGTCGACTTTCAAATATGACTGATGTACGCTAGCAGATCCCCTGTTGATCTTCAAGACCAAAACACGTATATACTATTTGTCAAAGAAAAGCTTATTGGCTTCGAGATATTGAACCAATTTCAGGTTGACTGCCTTTTCTATCTCCTTAATAATCAAAAGAAGAAATGCTCTGCCGGGTATTAGTGCGGCCTGGATTGTGAGAATTCACGCTCTGGCTGGATTCGCGTGTTAAAATTGATTTGTTGATTTTACATTATCAACAATATGTTTGGTAGTAAAAATCAGCCCTATTCCCATTTTTTATCACATCTTCTTACCTCCCAAATCGAACCTCAAAACATAACTAAAATGCGTGCATTGACCATTCCAGATTGACGTCATTTGATTCGCGAAAGCTTTACAGTGACTTGATAAACCTTTTGAACCACAGTGGCGTCAATTGCCGTCCTATTTTTGATTGTTTCCATCAAATTTTCTATATTTATATACGGCATATAGCTCAACCCCAAATCTTGACATAGGTAAACCAATAAACAAATAAAGTAAATTTCAAATTAAAATAGTATATATTTCACAGTGAGGTTTAAAAAAAGAAACAAGTATTGAGAAATTTCAAAGTATAAAATCAATTATTGGTGGTAAACATTCTAAATCAATTAAAAGAAATTAATTTTCAATCAGATTCATCAAGATCAAAAAATAATTTAATGACAATGTACTTCAATATTCTTGCCATATAAATTCATTATCAGTCGCTGGCCATATCATTATCATGAAATGCAAATATAAAATATTTAAGTTTCCAGAAAACTAATTAAAAAAAAATTGAATGATTGAAAAATTATATTGATAAAGATGGTTAGCTTCTGTTTAAAAAAAAAAACAAATTGAATAAAATCAATTTGTACCTGTAAGAAATCGAAAATTGGGTTATATAACAGTTATGGTCTGGAGAGATAAGAGAAATCCTCCAATATACAGGGTGATTGATGGTCGATGGTAGGTTAGACGTTTATGGAAAACGGAATGTTGGATATTTTTGAAAATTTGCATGCCCAAGTAATTGCTCCTGATCTATCATTCTAGAATAATTTTAACGATGCGACGTTGCCGCTTATACCAAAAAGTAATATGAACTTTGAAATTTTGAATGAGACACCCTGTATATTATTACATTTTTCGCTCCGCTATTACTTTCTGATCATTTTTGTATAATACTGTCCTATACCTATCTCTAGTGATTTTCGACTTATTAAATAATGTCTTTATTTTTTCTTCAAAACATAGCTCTAGTTAAATTTGTATTACTACGTCCCTGTGATTCGTAGGAAGTTTAAATTTTGGAGAAAAATTAGGGAGGTCCTGCATATTACTTTTGGGCAAGAAAATTTGTTCTACATTATACAGGGTTGGTCAAAACTAGTAATTGTGCTGCCAGGTACAAAAAAGATGAAAAGTGCACTTTTTCAAATAGAACACCCTGTACATTATGGAATATTATGAAAGGCAATTAAAATTCCCTACAAATGATGTATCATGTTTCTATACCTAAATAGTAAGGTTTCGGAAATACAGGCAAGTTTCTGTAAGAATTTGATTAGGTATTTAGAAATTATGTCTTATTAAATAGCAGTAACAAGTGTGTTAAGTGAACTTTTTTTCACGAATGTGACGTGCGACAATCACATGAGTAAAAAAAGGTACTGTACACACTTATTGCATACAACATTTTTTCTACTATCCATAAAATATGTGAGAAAAATAAATTTAGACAAATACTTCACGCACTAGTGCGTGAAGTAATTTACCAGGAAAAGAAAAATACTAAATTGACAGTGTCGACATCTGTCATTGACATTACTTTACGCACTAGTGTGTGAAGTGAAATTTAACGTCTTCGCAATAGTTCATAAAGTGAGTACTTTACGTGGAGTAGTAGAAAAAATACTGTCACAACCTATTTTGTTGCAACTGGGGGTTTGGGATCTTTTTTTCCATGACCGCATATGGATTTTGATAAGCCCAAAAGTGTTGATTTCTCCTATTAAAAATACCTTCTCTAGAAAATTTAGCTTCATCGGTCCATATTAATTTTTTTTTATAAAGTTTAGATACTCATAAGTGTGTGTCAGAAGTGTCTCTTAATATCGAATTTGATGTTGGTAATCATCCGGTTTCAGCTGTTGACCTTTTGTGAATTTAAAGGGATGCATATTATCATCGTCAAAAATTTTCAGCACATAATAATAGCTCAGCCTAAATCACCTGCTGTACTTCGGATGGAAGCTTGGGGATATGCGTGAAAGTGGGCTGAAACATTCACGATGTTTCTTCATCAGACGTTACAGGCTTGGGTAAGCTTGGTTCATTCTTAAGTTTTGAACCGAATTGTATAAAGTTATTTTTTGTGCAACCGTCCGCAAAATTCAATTTCGCGGCCGCCACACCTGACGTGCAAAATGGGTCAAATCCTTGTCAAATTCATACACATTTTCTGTAACTTTACATAATTTTTATAGTTGCACAAAAAATAGTGTGTATACCATGACCGCGAAACTTTTTAGCGTACTTGAGAGTATCTTGCCTCGGCCACTTGCCTTGGCGATAACTTTTCTCTACCTACGCTAAAAAGGCATTTCGCGGCCTTGGTATACAAATAACTATTGTGTCCGAACAAATTTTCGTTCCTTCATTTGTCGTAAATCAGGGTACATTTCGTTGAACTTTTTGCATATTCTTGCTACAATTTTTTTGTAGATTTCTTCTTTTTGACGTTTTGCTGTGGGAAAAACCAAATAAACTTGTTGACAGCTGATGGCAGGCAATTTTTTTAATTAAAAATTATTTTTGACACCAAAATTATCACTTCTGATTGGTCAAAATTAACAGGAGGGAAATAGTTATGGTAAAATGTATGGTCCGCTTCCTTAGATGCCTATAATACTCTTATGACGTCATTGGATTGAACTGTCAAAAGCACCGTGAGTAGGAAAGAGACAAAAACAAAACAATGACAATATTTTTGCATATCACACATTGTAAAAAGTGGACCATCTCATGCATTTGTTTTTAATCCTAGATAATACTCGTGGTTCCAATCACCTGCCAATCATGTGGTTTGTATCGTTTGAATTACTTAATATGTTTCATCGTGACATAGCTATTTAATGACGATTCGGGTTGGTAGAATGAGTGTAAAGAAAAACTATTTCTATCTATTTCTACAACAGGCTGAAAGAAAGAGATGAAAATATACTTAGTGTGAATTAAATCTACCAATTGGAAACGCCATTAGACAAATATCCCAAAATAATCCAATTCTAACAGAAACTTGCCTGTATTTCCGAAACCTTACTATTTAGGTATAGGAACATGATACATCATTTGTAAGGGATTTGAATTTTCTTTCATGATATTTCATAATATACAGGGTGTTCTATTTAAAAAAGTGCACTTTTCATCTTTTTTGTACCTGGCAGCACAATTACTAATTTTGACCTACCCTGTATAATGAAGAACAAATTTTCTTGCTCAAAAGTAATATGTAGGACCTCCCTAAGTTATCTCCAAAATTTAAACTTTCTACGAATCTCAGGGACGTAGTAATACAAATTTAACTAGAGCTATGTTTTGAAAAAAAAAATAAAGAAATTATTTAATAAGTCGAAAATCACTACAGATAGGTATAGGACAGTATTATACAAAAATTATCAGAAAGTAATAGCGAAGCGAAAAATGCAATAATATACAGGGTGTCTCATTTGAAATTTCAAAGTTCATATTACTTTTTGGTATAAGCGGCAACGTCGCATCGTTGAAATTATTTTAGAATGATAGATCAGGAGCAATTACTTGGGCATGCAAATTTTCAAAAATATCCAACATTCCGTTTTCCATAAACGTCTAACCTACCATCGACCAACAATTGCAAACTTAGAGCATGTTGTCCAACCTTGACTTCCTTCAGATTACTGATCGATTTTTATTGATAAAAATAATAAAATAAAAGTACATTATTTAATTATGGCGATATAAAAGTTAAGCAAAGATAAAGCCATAATAAATTCGATAAATCAAAATCGGAATTAACTATCCAAAGTTCACTCCAATGTCAAGAAATTTTAAATATCCAAACATAATGTCAGTAAAAAATTAATCAATTAGGAAACTGTATACAAGCCTCCACTCCAACAAAAGGTGGATTATTGTAGAATCCAGGCATCCATTTTCGGTCACTCACTCACGAGAGAAATTGCAGATTCTAGCCTTGAAGGTAGATAGAGGCTAGAAGTTCTCAGTTGATTAATACGTGAGGGACTCAAGAGCTCTATGCCCAGAGATGTGGCTTGTTGAAAATGGATCCCTTGAGAGAAACAGCTCTCTGATAAAAACAGGTCCCCAGTAAAACCCTAAGTAATGCCTCTATTACTTCCATGAACAACCATTACTTTAGAAAAAATTAAAAAGGAGTTACAACGAGGGGTTCGAAAATCAAACTTGAATAAAACGGTAATCACAAGACCTTTGATTTAAATTTTCTCGGTAATCAATGGATTATTGCCTTACGCAACTTCATTTCGTCAAGATAATGCCTGAAGGTCGATAAGGTACTTTTCCACGAGAACAGTAATCTGACCCTATCTGAGTTGGTCAATGTATGCAGACAAACAAGCTCTAGCTGAGGAGCTTCCTCCCACAAAGGGATATTTAATTCCCATGATCAAGAGGTAACATTATATGACGGTATTGTTAATGAAGTTGACTGAGAGTCAACAAGTTCCTCCTTCACCTGTCGACTGTGGTTGGTTGATGTAACCAGATGGAACTCTCATCCCACCAATATGCACTGATCCACCAGCACCGGAAGCGATTCTAAAGCTGATGAAGTGTGTGTGCAAGAAAGGATGTAAGTCAGCATATTGTTCCTGTTTGAGAAAGAACATACCTGTTTTCGGAAATATGAATCCTGAATCGAGTAGGTTAATATCAGCTGATCGCGGTTTAGCTCGTTTTCAGAGTAGGTTATTCAACGTTTCCGAACGATTGGGATCGAAGATCGCCGGCATCCGCGTTTACTTTTCTCAATGAACTGTTTTTCTTAAACGATTTGAGGTTAGGTCTTTACTTTCGACTTTTCAAAGACACTACAAACCACCCCACAACAAATCACAAGAATTCAAACACAAAACGGAAACAAAACAAATAAAATAAACCTAACACATAACCAAAAATATCAAACACTAGTACTCGACTTCGGATCTTTTCACGAACGATGAGATTACTAATCCGATCGAACCGATTAATCGGATCACACTTTGCGAAAGCGGCTAATGTGTCATACCGCATTATGTGGATATGCAGACTTCAAGTGTTTCATCCCATTATAATGACTAATATATTTCTATAGCGAAACAGAATGATGGCCATATTATGTTTCCTAATAACTAATAGGTAAGAATAGTTTTTTGTTATCGTGAGTTTGTATTTTCTTTTAATGTTATATTGAGCCATGTACCTACTAATGTGTACAGGGGTGGCTCGTTTATTTTGTCCTATCTCGGTATATGGAAATTTAGATACTTTATGACAAACATTTTAATACAAAAGTTGTTAGGTTTGCATCATTCATTTGTTTTTCTGTATTTGCGCATATACAGGGGGCGTCAGAAAAGTGTGACACCAGATTTAATTTTTTTTTAAATTAGACACCTTGTATATTTTTTGATAGCGCTTTCAAAGACAAATATGAATAAATATAGTTTGATTGGGTTGTTATGCACGGTTTTAGATTTATTTACGGATATCTACGGGGACGGCCAATTTTAAGATTACCTATTGTAGAAACCTTAGACGTTAAAAATAAATATTTTAAAGTCGGACTTTAAAACATACAAAAAAACAAACTAATGATGTCCTCCGTGCATGCGCACTAGTCCAGGTAGGGCGTTTCAACCAATAGGAGGCTGGTTTTTGTTTACAATTCAGGTTATTCAATGTCATTTACTGCCGCTTGGATTTGGAAATGGTGTAGATTTCCATATACCGAGATAGGAAAAAATAAACGGGCCACCCTGTACACTGTTATGTATACTATTATGTATGTATGTACAGGGTGGGCCAATTTGGAAACTTTGAAAAAAAAACACCAATTTCTGAGCGAGATACAAAAAAACTAACCCCCCAGTCTGAGGCTCAAATATATATATATATATATATATATATATATATATATATATATAGATACCGACCCGTTTTTCTTTATAAAGAAAGTTGAAGAAGACACACTTCTACTAGTATTATACGTATATGATAGACTCCTGACTTTAACCAACGACAAATTGAAGAATTCCTTCTTGGAAAGTTTACGAAGAGAATTTGAGATAACCATCAAATCAGCTTATTATTTTTTGGATTAAGAAATTAGAGGAACTGGAAATGGTGCAGTAGAAGTAAGCCAAACAGCTTATAAAAGAGAAAGTCTTGACCACTCTGGGATGCAAAACTTTGAACCTATATTGACGCTAATGGTGAGAGAAGGTGTAGAATTAAGAAGGAATGATGAAGAACACTACAACTGCATTTCCATATAGAGAGGCTGTTGGGGCCTTCCTGTTTTTGATGACAAGCACTCGACCAGACATTGCCTATGCAGTTAGTATTGTTTCCCGGAAACTCGAGAATCTCTCATACTGAGACGTTGGAAGAGTTGAAAAAATTTTACGTTACCTACAAAGAACCATTGAGATTGGTTTGATAGGTATATAAAATATAAACCAGGAGTACCAAAAGAAATTAAAGCCTTGAGTGATGCAGCCATAATGGCAATGACACCACAGGACGCTCAACTTCAGGAGTTTTAAGTATGTTCGCTGATAGAGCAATCAGTTGCCATATCAAACGACTTAAGCTGAAATAGTGGCGGCTAGCAAAGCTCCTAAGGAAATTGTTTGGATGAAACGCTTGTTTGATGAAATTCTGGACTCAAGGTCAATTCCAGTGCTGAAAGTTGACAACGACACTGCAACTAAATTGACCCAGAATCCTAAGTTTCATCGACGAACGCATTTACATCAGACACTTCTTTGTCCGTGAGCTGGTATTAGATAGCCGAATAAAAGTTGAAAAAGTTTCATCTGAGAATCAACTTGCGGATCATATGACAATAAAGAAATATCGTCATTAAACACCAAACTCGGTACAACAGATACATTTTAAGTCATTTTATTTTTATTGTTTCTTTTTTTTTTTTTTTTTTTTTAAAGTCTCCGGGTCAAATCGACTTTATGGGCCTATAGAATCTATATCCGAGATGGCATGCTTTCTGCAAGAAAACTTACTTTTTCTCAATATTCTGAGTGTACTGCTTATACTATGTTCTTGAAGAGGTTCTAGAAGTATACTTAGTTCTATTCAAATAGTTTTGAACTTGAATGGCAACAGAGATATCCGTCTCGCGTCATTCACACTCATCAAAACATCTGACTGAACCAATTGAATAGGAAATTATAAAAACAATTAAGATTTACGTATTTTCGCTGCTAGCACTTTTACACTAGAGAGAGGATTCGTTTTTTAAAAATGTTTATATTACAAGCAAGGAATAATATGAAACTTCCATACAACAGCTGAATGCTGTAATGACGATATTTATATCCCTCTTCCGAGTGTTGATCAACAAATGGCGGTCATCACTGGTCAGCACTAAATTTTTCCGAGTTTGTCCAAAAAAAAAGATTGGTTCTTGGACGTTTTTTAATCTTGGGTTTGTAAGCTTATCTTATTAATAATAAACCGTTGGCTGCTTATGTGTAGCTGTAGATACTGTCGCATATGCTGTTAATTTTTGACATATGGCCAGATTTTTTTTCTCATCACATACGCGCGAAACATGTGTACATCAGCTTCTACCTTCTTTTCAAGTTTATTTAGAACCTTTCAACATTCAACAACTTAGTATGTATTCTTTAACTGCTTCAAAATAAATCAGCTCCCAAAAACTGGTTATTTACAGCCCGGAAAAAAAACTTCCAAGATCCGTTCCATCTTGCCCACTAGCGAAAATTTATCAGTCAGAAAAAAAATCCCAGTTTTTATCTGCCAGAAAACAAGGGGGCGAGGAAAACGGACTGTTGCCGACGTCACATCGCGCTGATGCACAGTTATTATAAAGATTAATGGGTCCATATAGAGCCCCTTAACCCCCTGAAAATCCAGGGGGGTAGTTTCCCTCGTTAGTTTCTGGTGAGAAACTTTTTGCCGACTTGTGATTGCAAATGAAAAAGGTAATTCGATTTGTTAGCGCGTTAGTTTAAATGGCTTTCGGGTGTTTGCTGAAGTGAGATGGAAAAATAGAATGGTTTTAAAGTAGCGTTTTTAGATCGTAAATCATTTTGGGTAAGTTGCGAGAAAGTTTTCTCGCACTTAGAAGTTTCTCTATTATGTAAGCGAGTTTTCTATTTGGCTAGGGAAAAATGTTTGATTCATTAAAATACGTTGTTCAACAATTTATTCTGTTTTGTTTTTTTCAGGTAACAACAATTCTGTTTTACAAAAAGCTCAAAAAATGGGTGAGTTAAACTGCAGAGCAAACAACAAAGGTAAATTACCTAACCTTAATATTTTTCAAATTTAATTTTAAAATCTTTTTCGCTTTCATGGGCATCAAACAATTTAAACATCAAAGGCAATTTTTTTACATGTGTATACATACCTACATTAAAATATATTTTTGAAACAATGGGACGACAAAGAGCCGTATACTACAAATAAAAAACAAAAATTTTAAAGCCAAATGATTCTACTGGTTGCCTTTTGATCACGTCGACAAATTTAAATACATTTGAGAACATCTGCTGTTTTGATTTCCATCTAGGATCTTTCTCCTGGATGCTTTTTTAATGAAATTCTGCGCCCGACCGCAAATGGATTGTTGCTTGAACAAGAAACAAGAGAATATTTGGATAGTAAATTTAATAAAGTCTCTAGAGGAAAAGAATTAGAATAATGACGCTGCTGATGTTCTTCAACGGAGTAAAATTAGAATACAAAATGTGTATCATATGTTTACAGTTGAAAATGTGAAATGAAAGGATGTGAAAATATGTAGGAAGTCCAGGTACTTTTTCGTAGAGGCAGAGAAACAGGAAACTAAATATTCACTTGGGAAAATTTTCGACAATATAATTTTTTTCAATACTCCGTTTTAATAGTTATTTAAAGGTTTTCAATATAGGAGTTAGTATATTCATAGTATTACACAAGCACATGTCGGAGTAGGACCGTGTGAAAATATTCTGGAAGTCCGGAAACCACAAACATTTATTTAATATTTTCAAGTTAAAATGTGCTAACTTTTTTAAGTCTTCAAGTACTTGAAAGCAGCTTTTGAATGCCATTGAATATTTCCTAAAAGGACCAAAAGTCCTGAACGGGTTTTTTCACACTAATACAACAAAACATTATAAAAGCTGTTTCGAAGTCAGCGACCGTGTAAAGATCGAAATTTTCTCGAAAGCTTTTCACTTAATACACACAGGCGAAACTGTTTAAGGGGAGAAAGTGCAAAACCGAATTTCGGCTCAAAACCTCCTCTGATAAATTGTCGTTAGTTTTTTTTTCTCGGCTAGCTAGTGTCAAGAGTTGGTACTTTTATTGTGCCATTTGGTGAGTGGTAAACTTTTTTTTATTAGATAATAACCACAGAAAGTTTTATTCTTTCATCAAACTTTACGTTAACAATAAACAAATTTGCGTATTCAAATTTGATTTGGGACTTAGTTCTGCATCTATTTTACTTAAAAATAAAATAGAGCGGAAGTTGACAGCGAGAGTTTTTAGAAAGTTTTCAAGTTCTACAACTGCGTTCACCTAATGGACTTTCCACTCTGATATATAGGGTAATCGAATTTGCGATACTGCTTGAGAAAACGGTTATGCGTGCGGAATTTTAAAATTGTATTGACAAGTTTGGAGATTTTTATATGAAAAATGGATACTATGCAAGAGGTTTATATAGTGGTAATGTATCGAATATTTTACTTTTATTCAATCATTTTCCTTTTTCCGTATTTCGCGTAGTGGAAAAAATTATTCATATGGCAGTTGATTCATTTATTTTCAATTGCGGCAGGCGGATTATTAATTTATAGGTACCTATGTCAGGAAAAAATTCGGCCCCAACATTGAATCTTGTGACCTCCGCCAAAGTCGCTGTCCGCCCAGCAGGGTCCTTATTCATGAAACAGGGGAGCAACGTTCCCAGGAGAACGAGTGTTCCGTCTCTCTCAATGATATGCAAATGGTAATAAAGGTAACAAAGATGGAACACTCGTTCTCCCGGAAACGCTGCTCCCCTATTTCAAGAATAAAGACCCAGGACTCAACATCTGATCCCTATAGTCACAAGGATTTTATTGAGTCAATGCTCAATGAGTCAATGTCATCTGGATGGAAATTTTAGTCTGAGCTACCTTATTGGACGAAGCAATCGAACGGCTTGCTCAAGTTACGTACGAGATTAGCCATAGCCGTGTTTTTAGCCCCAATAAAATCACATTGATGTGACGAGAACTTTTGATACCGAAGTATGCAATGAACTCCATTTTGTCTTCATGATCTCGCAAAGCCTAATGACACTTATTGCATAATCAAGGCATTTATTAGTGGATGGTACTGTAACTTTTTTATTTGAAAATATTCTGATGTTTAGAATTAATTTGCCCAACAGTTTTAGGCGGGTTATAAGAGGTGTGTATCAAATTGGCACATTTTAAAGTTTGTATGTAATTGGTAAGTTTTTATTGAATTGTCAGCATCGACGAAAACCCAGGGTTGAGCTGCCCATCGTTTATGAAACACGAAAAATATTCTCTGGGTAATAGCTATGCACACCCTTTTGTCTCTAAACAATTGTAGATTGCCTACCTTTCCAGATATTTTGTACGATCAGAAAATTTGTAGGCTTCTCCCAAAGGAAGCCAGCTTCGTGGGTGGTAAAGTGTCCAACTCTCTGGGTTGCTTGTTCGCAAAATTTGCAGTGGTCGTTTTCTGATTTTTCTATTGTTTTTGGGTTAGTTTGGGTTAGCCAACCACTGTTCTAATGTCTCTTCTTTTATTTATTTATTTATTTACTTTATTTGGAATACAAACAGGATAAACCCACTACAGTATCCACTTATTTCTATTATACAAAAAATTATAATTGTAAGTATGTATCTAGAAGTTACAAAAAAAATAAAAATAAACATACAAACTTAAAAGCTAACTCCAACGTGCATACCAACAGACTACTCCAAAAAAGCTCTCTTCAGTATAAACCTCAAAGCATTCTGTGACTGAAAAAAGTAATCTAAGTTTAGATTCTGGCCATATTGGTTCGCTGATCTCATCATTCTGCACCAAGGTGAAGACTGTGAGCAATTTGTATTTTTAAAAGGTATATTAAAAAGGTTGTTATTTCTAAGCTGACGGGGGGAAATGTTAAATCGAATGCGGTGAACTAGTTCGGAGCATTTACTCTATCATTCAGCAGTTTATGCAAGTAGACAATTTCAGAGAGCAGTCTCCTGTTTTCTAGAGAAAGGAGTCTAAAGTGAATTCTTAAATTATTGAGGTTAGTGTTCATGTCAAGAAGTTGTTCAGATCTCTTTGCTGAGACGGATATGAACCATTTTGCCTCTCTCAGACCCGGAAAGGATCTCCAATGAGGTCGCAATTGGTCCATTTCCCATCTGTTAATTTCTTCGGAGACGTGGTTTTCATCGTTTATTGATACGGTCTGCCTCATCCTTATCCTCTATGCCCTAGAGTCCTAGAACCCACATCAGGGTTACCTTGTTCCTCTCAGATAGTTGCTTAAGAATATGTTTATCCATCCACAGTGAAAACTCTATGTCTAAGAATTCCTTCAACTGGCTTTCCTCGCTAACAGTCAGTGTTGAGGGCGGCGGGGAGTCTTTCGGAGTCTCGAGTTCTGAGAGATTGACTTGATCTGGTTTGGCTGGTGTGGACACTTGTTCATAATTTATCGTGACAGACTATTCCCGTAAGTTGATGACGAAATCATGTGCATCCCAACTACCAAATCTGCGGTTCAATCGGGTAAATAGCTGAACTGTGCTTCGAGGATGGTGGAGACCAGTTCCAAAGTCAAAACATAGCCGGTTCGACTAGCCGTTTGCTAATAGGGTCCTCCTTGGCATGTTCTCCGCCTTTTCAGGAGCGGTTCTTTTGCAGTATTGAGCCAGTTAGTCGCCGATAAACGAGCTAGTAGCCGCTGTATCCAGCAAAGCCAGGAAAATTTGCTGGTCAACGGTAACCGGAACATACGGTCGGTTTTCCACACGGTTTCAGAGACTCTGGATGGGTGAGACGAGGGCGGAACTCCAAACTGGTCTCGTAGCAGTACGGCGCCGATCTAGTTACCCGCGGTACAGCGGCAGTCTCGGGAGCACCCCTTCAGTTTCACAACGAGAGCAGAATAGTTTCTGTGGTTTCGTGCAGGTATCCCGAAGATGTCCGGTTTGGCCGCTTCGCCAACACTTTAATCCTGTGGTATCCAGGGTGGCTTCTCGGGGTGCGGTGTTTACATTTGGTACTCGAACTAAGGGGGTGAGGCCGGCTGACTAGGTTGGACGGCTAACTTGAGGGGGTCGGTCTGCATCGGAAACAGGATTACGGCGGACCGAACTCCGCCGGAGTTCCTCAGGAGCGTCCAGCTCCTGGTTTAGTAGCTCATATTCTCGCACCATCTTTGGAAAAGATTGAATATCATGGAAGTCGGATCGGCGAATGTATTGTCGGTATTCGGGACGGAAGTTGCGGGATAGCCACTGGAGTTCCTGGACTGGGGAAATTCCGACATGCCTCCTAATCATGGTCTGCATGTCGGTAACGTGAGCTATCGCGGACTCTCCAGGACGCGGAAGTCGACGGCTAATTTTCGCTTCCAAGTCCACCCCATAGTTCACCGGAAAATAACAAGTGCAGAATGCTGGGATGGACTCATCCGAGCTTTGCCACTAATGTCGGTTATTTCTGAACCACAGAGCTGTCGGGGTTTACTTGCTGCGTGACACAGATATCTTCCAGTCGCTCCATAAAAAGCAGGAGGGTCTCCTCGTCCAGAAAACTGGATATTCCAGTGCCTTATTTTCGGTAAAAAATTAGCGGTTGGTATTGCCGGGGGTGTCGTTACACCAGCTAGGGGTTGGTTGATTGAGGGGCGGCCGGTCGGGGCTTGGATTGACAGGGACGGCAGGGGTAATGATTGATGGTACCGTAATAGTGATGGTGTTTGCAGGGAAGACGAAAGGGGGTGCTACTTTGGTTGGGGTGCGGTTTCCATCCTTGAGGAAGTTAATTAGACATCTCCGAAGCTCGTCCATAGTGCCAGTAGTGTTCAATGCGAGCTTCTGTAACTCCGAGACAACAGGTCTCTGGAGGTTGTAGATCCACCCTACATGAGAGTCATTGGGGTCGGTTGGGGCATTTATTGAGGGGTTCGGTACTAGGGCGGTGGTAGTTACGGTGGTGGTGGTGACAAAAAAAAAACAGTGAACTTCACAAGGTCGGAGAACTACTTCAAATCCAAAACGGGGTGCCAATTTTGTTCGGCTTCCCAAACCAGCTGCGGATTGCACTTGATCGTTCCTAGAGTCTTTAGAGCTGCTTGACGGTTGAACACTATGTAGAAGAACTCTTTTAAGGCACTAGGCCCAAATGTTCATGGCCAGTCCAGTACACCAGCTTAAAATATTATGAGCGTTTCACCCATTGAGAGTTTGAAGTTTGGTCTAGTTATTCCTAGATCGACTCCTTACGTTATCTTTGTTTACCACAATGATGCTTTGTCCGCTTGCGTTCTTCCATGATTGGCGTTCTTTTACAACCACTTCATATGGAATGTCAAAATCCAGTGATGTTATCATATGATCTGTTGATTTAATTTGGCACTCGAGCTTTATAGACTGAAGAATACGTAAGTGGTTATCCAAATCACTAGTCGTCTACACAATAATGGTTACTGAACCATTGAAACTGTGGTTAGAAATTCGAGAATCGATTAAATTACCACAATAATCGGTAAACAGAGAAGTTCACAATGGCATTATCCAAGCAAGTACCCTCACAATTAGATTAATTTATCACATGAATTTTTGTCTGAACGAAATCTAAGTTATCCACGAGGTGACAACGGCGATTGGTATTGTTGGTAATAGAGCCAAGCGGAAAATGAAATTATTATTATTATTAAATTCTTTATTTAGCAAAAAAAAAGTACAGCTAATCGATTTTGATTTTACAATGTTTAAAAGTTTTGTATACTTCTATAGGTACTATCGATAAATATATGTATAATATTCCTATACTTTAAAATAAAACTTACACACTAAAACATTCTATAACTACATACATAATCCTAAAAACTAAAGAGGGACAAGCAACACCAGATAACACCTTGTGCAACTATGGACCACTATGACAATACCCTGCACCTCTTCAGAAGGAAGATTCTGAGTTTTGATTTAAATTTCAATAGTGAAGTACAATTTTTTAGGCACTCTGGCAAATTATTATAAGTGTTTAAGCCTCTAAAGAAAACTGAATTTTGAAAAAATCCTAAATCAGATCATTCCATCCCAACTCGATTTTGTGTAATAAGACTTTCGGAATACATAGTTATCTTTCCGTCCTTTGTTAGTACGGTATAAATGGTGATATCGAATTCACTCCAAAGTAGAAACTGCTAACTAAGCTCTAGGGATTGAGGAAAAAAAAAAAACGACTCCATATCATCCAAATTCCGATAAAATGGTCGATGTTCCTTGGTGAACACCACCATCGAAACTGAGATAAAAGTAGCGCCTCTCCACCTTTTGGCTTAAAAATATCCTTAACTTAGTCAATTATTAATATCAAATTCACTTGATAAATTGAAAATTATTGTGATAGAAAAATGTATCTATGATAATAATTAATCCAATTAGGCAGAATTAGATAAAGCTTTAATAGAAAAAAAAATGTGACTCGAGTTTGCAAAGAAAATAAGGTTATTAGATTATGTCTCACCTGTTGGAATAGGGTTTTATTTGCCACCAAAAATATTCTAATCCGCTAGATTAGTCGGGATTCCAGATCCTGGATAGAATTCGGTGGTCTCTAGGGCAGCTTTTTATTAATGATCAAATAGAGAAGGTCAGAATCCCTTGTGGGGAAAAACGTGCAATCCGAAATCATCGACGAAATTATGGCACTTTACGAAAACGTAACGCAACGTAAGGCAACTCAATGTACCATAACTTCAATTATAGTGAGAAAATTAGGTCCAAAATCCCCTTAGGGTGAAGACAAAAATTAAATTCTTCAAGAGAGACCCTTTTCTCGGAACAACCTAATCGTAAAAGAAAGGTTCATGGTTCACCACAAGTACTCCGGTCAATTTAAACATGCAAGGGTACAAAAATTCCCATAGAGCTTAAAATTGGTATGGATGTTCGGAAAACCATTGTAAATAAATGCTTAAAAGTCCCCATCGATCCCGTACCTGGACTTTTTTTTAACTCAAGGTCAATGGTCTCAATAATGGGTTTTTTGCGTTTTTCAGCAAAACGGTAAGTTTTATCATTTCATAAAATTAGGTCAGACAAAAATTATAGATTATATTTATCTATAAAAAATGTATCAATAATCAATACATACTTTTTTTCCTAAAAGCCGCCGAGCGCAGTTTTTTTATTCGTACTGTTATCTTACTATAACATGAGCGAAATTGAAACTGAAAATGTATATTTAACGGCCGTCCCGCCGGCCGTTATTTATCCGCCGGCCAGTTAAAATATAAATAACGGCCACTGGCCGTTATTTTCAAACATACCTCTATAGGAGAGTCTGCAGTATGACGAAAAATTTAGAAAAAAACGCGGCCGATAACTGCAAATAATAACCTTGGCTGATTATAATCCTCGGCTATCGCCTCAGATCACAAACCTCAGCCCGGCCGGTATTTGGCTATTTACGGACCTTATTCCGGTAGGCCTATTCCGCGATCTATTATGATCCTGTTCAATTTAAAACTATTGAACAATAAACAATAATAGTATTGGGAGTGATGAAAGCGGTAAATTTAAAATATTGGAGAAAATTATTCGTCAGATTCATAATCGTCTAATACTTCTGCTTCCTCTTAATCTTGTTCTTGTTCTTCTTGCTGGGTGCAAGTAAATTGCCTCATTAGCAATGTATGACATGTCTCCTTGTTGGTATCATACGAATCCTATTCTTTTGGTGATTCAACATTGGAGCACGACTGGTCTTGATAACTGGTACATGCAAGAGAACAAAATAATCCAACTTTTCTGAAGCCGTATTTAGCACTACATCCCCTTTCACTATTCCAAAAAATTGTGCTGAGCAGTTTTTCCGGCGCAGATGAGAATAAAGTTTGGACTAGTTCCAATGTATTTTCGTCTGTCGATCAACTTCCAACCACAGTCTTTTGGATCTAGTTGATAACCAAGCCACACTTGAACTTGATAGTATACCCACACATTGCACATGTATAGTCACATCACAGATTTCTGATTTTTCAGATGTTCCAAAAATTCATCAGCTCTTTCAGTAGGTATTTGCATTGATTAATGTCTTTATGCCACGATCAACACAACAGTAACAGTTTCACCCTCTTCCTTTTGACCTGACATGCTTTTTATTTGATTAGTTTTTTAGAAGTTGGATTCAGGTCAATAAAACAGCGTTGGAAATGAAAAATATGTATTTGTCGACGTTTCGACCTAAACTAGGTCCGAGAGGTCAACCACCCAAAGGGAAAGCGTCCAGAGATTCCTATATTTGGGAATACTTTGGTGAATTTTCAAGTATTCCCAGTATTCCTTAGTATTCCTGGATATTTCCAAATTATTCCCAGTATTTCCTACGTAGTTCTAAGTATTTATCGATTGTTCCAACCTATTCCCATGTATTCCTAGTTATTTCCATCCTATTCCCAAGTATTCCTAAGTATTTTTATTATGTACTCCCATGTTGTTTTTATTAAAATATTTTCTTATGTATTACGAAAGGGGGTGAGACCCACAAATTAAAGTTTTAGTGCTAAAGAATCTTAGAACCAATATTTATACCGCATCTTGCTACGATCAACCGTTTTCGAGTTAGGGCTCTTTAAAGTGACGAACGCCTAGGCTAGGACGTCACACCGGCTTCGGCAACACAGTTAACATACGTGTAAAATTTTCCAAAATAAAAGTCAACGATCCCACTTAGAGCGAACTGCAACCAGTCAAAGTATAGGACACGGTTCACTGACGACTGAACAAACGGAAGGCTGCGATTTCGGCGGTTAGCCGGTGTGACGTCACAAGTTTTCACAAAATTTGTCTTCATAAGGAGAACTATTCTGAATATAGGACTGCGGTTTTCACAAGAGATTTTAGATTTTTTTTCTTGATTTAAGTAGCTTAAGTTGTTTTTTTGGGTCGCACTCCCTTTAGGAGTTATCTTTGCTACAGCATGTGATATAGGCATTTGAGAAATAGCTAAGTCATAAAATAGTACTTAAAATGTTTGCTAGTGTACATTTGAAAGCCTTTTAATCGAGCTTTTAATATCACTTCCAATCAACAAGGAAGTAAGTATCACTACACCTTTTCCATAAGTATTTCAGATTGTCTCACTCGTATTATAGATTCATCAATTCTAGTTCAGAATGCGTCAATTGTATTCCAGTTGTTTAAGTTCAACTCCAGAAAGTGTCATTTGTATTTCAACTTTTTCAGTTGTAGTTCCGAAAAGGTAATTTGGGTTTCAGTTTGGTCAGCTGTATTTCAGAAATAGACATTTGTATTTCAGTTTGGTCACTACTTCAGAAAACATCATTTGTGTTTGAGATTATTTATTTGTAGATTAGAAATTGTGAATTGTATAATTGTATTGCAGAATTAGTCAAATGTATTTCAAATGTTATTAGTGTGATGTAATAAATAAAATTTATAAGTGGTCACCTATACACCTAGCTTGCGCGTTGATTTTGGAAAATCTGCGTAGGTATCTGCGCTCGGCGCTCAAATTTCCATGCGCGTCACATTACATATTATGTATTTCTCGAGGTATTTCTTATACTCCTAATAAAATATATATCTATTATTATCTGAAATACAACTAATGATTTCTGAACTACATCTGACAAATTCTAAAATATAAATCACATTTTCTGAAAAACAATAAACTAATCTAAAATACAATTGACGCTTTCCGAAATAAAATTGAATAATTTGAAATACAATTGTCGCTTTCCGAAATAATATATACTAATCTGGAATACAATCGACTCTTTCCGAAATAAAATTTACTGTGTTAGGCCGGGATTACCTAACTCCTGAGTCTACTCCTTGATTCTCAATGCTTTATACCGTATTCTTGATTCATAAGAAGTTAACAACGTCTTTTTGAATGAAGGCGTTCATCCAAATGCTTATTTCCTAATTGAATTTTTGAGAATCACCGTGAAAGGTTCCCAACTTTTAACTTTTACAATTTAAGGAATACAAACAAATACAAAAATGATGAGCAGTTTTACAGATAAAACGCAAATCTCTGGAATCACTAGACCGAGCACTAGATACAAATTAATAGTTTTTCATTTGTTGCTTTTTACCTCGCCTTTTACCAGACTACTGCAAATTGGGAATTTGAGGCCTAGGGCTCGGATTAGGGGCCTCAAAAAAATTAAAAAAAAAGCGTCAGCCGATTCGTGGCGCCTGACGTCATCTCGACCGTGATGGCATACAACGATTCTGATTGGTTTAATATTGACATATACCCATCAACGTGTGTATTCCCGTGTATTCCCAAGTATATTCCCATGTATTCCCAACTGTATTCCCATGTATTCCCACTTTTCCCCCTTTATTCCTAAGTATTCCTAAATAATATAAATGTATTCCTATGAATTCCCATTGTATTCCCATGTTATTTCCTCTAAAATGTCCAGGGATTCCCAGATGTGGTTGACCCCTTGACTAGGTCATCCTCGGGGCACAAAAAATTAATAGTATTGGGAATGATGAAAGCTGCATCATTCCCAATACTATTATTTTTTATTATCCAATAGTTTTAAATTAAACAGGATCACAATGGACCGTGGAATAGGCCTTGACCTTGAATTAAAAAAATTCCAGGTACGGGATCGATGGGGACTTTTCAACATTTATTTATAATGGTGTTCCGAACATTCATACCAATTTTCAGCTCTATGGGAATTTTTGTAACTTCACTGTTATTTTTAGTAGTATTTTGACCGGATTAAAGGAATTAATTAGCTTTCCTAGATTTGAGGAATAGAGATGGGGCAACGACAAAATTGCACAAAATATCAAAAATTGCACACAACAATGTAATCAGACAAAAATTACATCAGCTGACGACTAATGATAATAACAAGTAATTACTACACTGGAACAATCATATTTGAAGAATACGATTATGAATAAACAATTCGTGTTGCAAAACGTAAACGTAAAAAGAATCGATGATCCCAAAAATATTACTAATTGAAAGGTCAAATGATTCTTCCGTAGACAGCTGGCACACGAATCATGTGACGTGCCTTCAGTGTCACTATAGAATAGAGAGCATGGAACCGCATGCCGAACTAAATCTGGTACTGAGTTCAGCAACCGAACAGAGTATATGCAGCGTGCAGTACACACTTCGTAAACGGACCACGATTTAGAAAACTCAACCCAAGAATAAGAAATACTTGATTTGTTTACGGGAAAAGATTAATTTTTTGGAAATGAAATAGAATATTGATTTAAATCGAGGAAAATCATTAGTCGTCAACAAGAATTACTTACAAGTGAAAACAGAATTTGAATAATAAAGATTAGAAAATTTACAGGATCTGCAATTACTGTAATTATTGTTTAATTTTTATAAAGGAAAAATTCAAACAAAGCCCAATACAATCAGGGAAAAACTAGATAACTTTAGGAATTTTGAATGGAAAACTAAAAATAAGTGTGGAAGGCAATTTTGGCACGTTACAATCTGTATCTTTTTTTTTAGCACTATTAGGATTGGTGGGCAGTTAAGAGTGGTTTTCTTTGTCAATCCTTAATTTTTTTAACTGGTAAACAGCATAGGGTACAGCATCGCCGACTACGTATACTCCTAGACAAAATTATCGCACCACTGCACATAATCATCACATAAGCAGTGGTGCGATAATTTTGTCCAGGAGTATATTTCTCGTCATCTCAAGAGTATCCGAAACACTTAATTGAGTTGAGTTGAGAGCCATTTCAAAAAATAAAATAAAACCAAATTGGGTTTGTTGGTTAAGAAGGTCTTCAACATCCCTGGAATTTGTCTTTTTGATAACTCGCACCTTTGGGTGGAACTTCTAATTATTACTCATCCACTCGTCCGGCTTAGGGATTTGGATAGTAGAGAGAATATTGAAACTAGTCATCTTTTTCCATCTCACTTCGACGCTTCTGAATAAACTCCAGAACAGCCACCTGCAATTCTTAATATTTTTACTAACCATTCTAAAATCAATTTGTTTCATGATTTACTTTGGGCCTATTTGAAGAGCCAGCGTTGTAAGCTACTGGATCTTATTGTTGGTTCATGAGACTTTTTCAACCTCTATACTATATAATCTTCATTCTTGAAATTTTGCGGATAAATGACAAAGAAATATATTATAATTTTGAAAGCTTTTTGATCAGATGAAGGAATTATTTGCATAGATTACAGTAAAATTATCGAAAAACCACATAGGTAAGTACTTAATTATTACATGTGGGCTCATTTTTGAAGTCGGACTGTAAAAAGAAAACTTCATAAAAACCGTGACTATAACAGAGGGAATCCTATTTATGTTTTAAAATGTCTGACAAAATGACAAAAAGAATAAAAATCTTGGGTGTAGGTGGATAACCAATTTGTCCCTTAAACTTCCGCTCGTATCAACTATCGAGGAAATTCGGTTTGAAACAAATTCCAACTATTCCACACGTTAACATTCAACTAGACAACTAGCCGCATATGCGGCATAGTTGCCATACCAACTTTCCACGCTTTGGGAGTAGCTGTCCATTTATATGCGTATATTAAAGTATTTTCTGTGCCGTAAACTTTTAAATAATTTTATGATAATTAAGGGCCAGTATATTCATCTTCTGATAAAATGTTAGGTATGCAATCTGACGGATAAAAACGCAATCTGTAATCCCATAATTGGTCAGCCTCAGTTATCTGCTAACCAACAGAATTATGGAATGGTCAATTTATTTTGCAGATAGTTACCAGCAAGTTTATCTGAAGATGAATAAACCGGGCCTTAATCGGACGAAAAGAAGCAGTCAGTATTTAAACAAAAAAAAATACTTGATTTCTTATTGAGAGGGATTTCAGTGGTGGAACTGTGTACACTAAATTTCCACTTCTGACAGTAAATTACCACAAATTACCAGTATTTACCACTAAATTACCACTTTTTTCTTGTATTACCTTTCATTGCCTCAGAGATTACCACTTAATGCCACTCAAATTACTACTTATTACCTTTAATAAATTAATCATTACCATTAATTGCCACTGCAATTACCACTAAATACCACGAATTTATTTTAATTTATTATATTTAATTAATAAGTATACCAGAGATTTAGAACTCAATAACATGTTGCTAAGTTTCACAGCAACTATAAATGTTGGTTGGCAAATTCGCTTTTATCTAGTTGATTTGCTTGACCTTTGATGTTGAAGGAACAAATCGAGATGTTAAAAGAAGAGCAAATCAAGATCTTGGAAGTTGAAAAAGAGAAACACTCAAGGAGGCATTTCAATATGCCTCGAAGAAAAAAGGATTCCAAAATCCTGCAAAAATCAAGCTCTATCTTTTAGAAACTGGATAAAGATTATTTTATTGATGTTAAAGGAACAAATCTAGTTTACCAGCGACTTCATAACATTCCGAATCTATTTCGGATTCCATCTAGAAGACGAGAATATGAAAAAAAAAGACGAAATTTTACACGCCTTTGCAGTCAAAATTAATAAATGTCTGGTTAGATCGATCATTCAACAACTCGTTCAACAGACACAATCTAAATCTTAGAAATTTAACGAAATCTGACAACCTTGTATTGAAACTAGCCATAGAGAATACACATAACCTCCAAATATGTCGACAAATTCCCGCTTCAAAAATCTCCAAAGCTTCTCACAAATATTTGCATATTTGGCTCGGTATTTGGCATCCATCTAGGATAGGTGAAAATCTAGAAAATTGAAACTAGAGAAAGAGAGAGACGGGAACACATAAATACCCAAATATTTGTAGCTATTTGCCGAATGTGTGATGGAGGCTTAAGTTATTATAATAGCTCTGTTCCAACCCGAAATGAGAACCGTTCTAGAACGGTAATTTCCAGTTGCTCACCTTTTTTTCAATAAGTTGAACGTTTACCCTAATTGACAAATGAATTGATCGACTGGAAATTACTATTCTAGAACGGTTCTGATGTCGAATGGAACAGACCTAATAATATAATAAGAATGCATTCTATCTATCACATTAACCTTTTCTTTTAGATTTAGAAATACTGAAACACAAAACTGTGCCTTAAATGAAATGAGGCCTTGAAATTGAAAGTATTAAAATGAGCAGTAAAAACGACGTTCATGGATGATGTCAAACCAAGTGTTGAACCATTGCAAGGTTGCCAATTCTACATGTAATAAAAACTTGTCAAATGAAACATTCCTTAGAAAATGCAAGTTGATGTTTCTGACTAATAGGGACTAGAGAATATTTTACTTAAAGCTTAGTTGAATAGTTCAGTTAAAGCTCTGTTACTTCTAAATTAAAGCAAATTCGAATGCATATCATAATTTTATCACTACAGAACTTCGAGTTATTTCCACAAAATTTCCTTTAATTACCCCCAAAATTCCCTTAAATTGACTTAAATTACCAAAAATTACCCCGAATTACCACTATACTTCCACTAATTACCACAATATTTCCACTAAATACCACTTTATTTCCCCTAATTTTCAGTCATTACCACTCATTTCCCATAAAATTTCCACTAACTAACGCGATTGTACACTAAATTACCACAATGAAATCCTTCTCGTGGTTCGCCTTTTACAACCCACTGAACGAATTTTGGTTGGTAGTAGAGGTCAATAACTAAACCTCTCATCGTCTTTACATCAATGAACATTAACCAAACATAATGTGATCCCCATTGCTGGAAATAATTTAATCGTCGTCAAGTATCTGGGTCTAAATTTTGATAATACACTAAACTGTAATATGAATAGAGTACAATTGAACCAAGGTCCAATAGAGCCATTATAGAGAGAGTCGCTGATGTCTAATATAATTTAAGCCATTGGAAACGCGTTAAACCATAGATGTATCACAGGCAATCATGGGAATCCACTACTGCAACCTGGGAACCTTAGGATTCTGAGAACGATAAGTCTAATAATCTATAGATATGAAAAGCCAAGACTTTAGTGGAAGCTTACCCCTAGACGTTATTGATAGTCTCTTTTTTTGAATATTGTGTGCAGTGTTACACTAGTTTATATATTGTAACTCTTTGTGATTGCTGTTAAAAAAAGTTAAAATAATGTGTTCAAGTTTTTTTAACCTTCACTTCATTACATTAACATCTTCAAACAAAACACAACACAGTTAGCAGGAAATAATTCCAAATGCAGTATATAGTCAAAAACATGGTGTATGTGGTTGTAAACTTCCACTCCGTATAGTGCGAGAAGTAATTAGAATCGAGTCAAAAGCAATATATTTCAAAGGGACTCAAAACTGGCTGAGTAACTTTGTTTGGAATTTCGAATAGGAGAAAAGATATTAAATAGCTTTGTGTTTCAGATAGTAGATTTACGAGCATTTCGAAATATTTATTACAATTAGATACTAATAAAAAAATCAAATTTTATCTGACAAACTGAGTGAAATGCATGTGCCCTTTACTAGGTTCTAATTGTTTGCAACACATGCGATTTGATTATACTTTAAAGCAAATGCTATGTTGAAAATAATTTAAAGTTTTTAACTGTTCTTCAAGTTTTAATAAAATAGAGGATAAAGGAAATTTAATTAATTTCACCTATTCTCTGGACTAGAGTAAGAAGCTTAATTAGAAAATTCATAAAAGTAGATAGAACAAGCTTTTTCCTATTTTTTGCTATACATTTTGAACCAACTTTTAATGAAAAGAGAAAAACTTCAATATTCATTGCCACAAAAGAAGCGGCCAGAGAAATACGACTCCCATTCTAAAACATAAATACATATTTTTTTAATATGAATACGTATTTTTTATATAAATAAAGTTTTAGGTTCATTAGTATGTTGAGAGGATAGCTCCCGTGAAATAGCACGCTCTTTTATGCAACACTTTTATTTTATTTTACTTTGCTCTACACGTTTTTTTTAATTACTAAACCAATGTTAACAGATTTGAGTTCAAGTGTATGGGGGCTTGAGTGTCACGTGCCAATTCTCTTAAATGTTAAAATGCCTTTAAATTCATTCACTTATCAATATTCTTTTTTGTTCAGCAAATTTCTTCTTTATACCCTTCACAACTCGAGTGGTTGTGATGGGCAAATAGTTTAAATAAATTATACTATATCAACTTGCTGGAAGTGACTAAAATTAAGAAGACCCAGAAAGGGAAATTTATTTCAAAAAAAATTATCGTTACAGGTGGCTATTAGAAGGCTCATCAACAAGCGAAAATAAAAGTTCTGTGTCTCAAATTCGAGATCCATATTAAAATAAACTGTAAATTACAATGAAAGTTAAAAACGAAAATTCGATAGCTGACTCATTAATGACTACGTACTGAACTGGGGCCTACATAAAAACATGACTTTGGTTTGTTTACTGTTCAAATATTCAAAGAAAAAGACATGTAAATGCGGTACTAATGACGCTGAAAGCGGAGCATGGGTTTTATATAAACGCGCGCGATACCCTTTATACTCACTCTGCTCAACACAAACTTTGGATTCTCCGATTGTGTGTCAGGCACATGCATACGACGGCGGGAATTCTGGATGCCTGTGAAGAGGGAAGTTTCCCGTTAATGAGGTGTAACCAGGAGAATGTTACCGAAACGGGAAATTCAAATATCGCGAAAATTACTTTTGCGCTTTATTGTGTGAAGGGATTCGTACCTTTCTAGTATCTCGCTCGAAATTGAATGGGATACTTCAGTATTCTGTGTTTGGGAAACTATTGCTGCGAATGAAAGATCATTGTCAATTTTTAAATTGCTACTGCAGCCTATTTTTTGGCACAATTATTTCAACTTCTACTAGTGTTAAAGTCAGTTTATCAAACTGGACCAAAATACAAAAAAAGCTCTCGACAAAAGGCCCAATCAAATCTAAATTAAATTTTAATTAAAAATATATTTTTGGTTCGCCTAGCACGTTTTAGAGCTTTTCATCGAGTAATGGTTAAAAATAATTTGACTTTGGCTTTTTGGATTAACCGCGTAAAGGAATTTGCAAATTATTTTCCCCAAAAAATGCGTGGAACATAGGGTTTTATTTAATAGTTATTCACGTTACACGTTTAATAAAATAAATATTTACTTCTTAAAAGGGTAACTGTATCGTTGGGGGTTTTTCTGTCTCTGGATTTTTTAGAACCACGAAATTATCGGTAATATATTGCTTTTAAAACAGAAACACAACACTGGAGACTTTTTATTAATACAAACGAATTAAAATATAAAAAAATAGGAGAGAATTGCAGGAAAATATAAATTATCAAATACTTTCTTCACTTAGTTGATCAATAGTCAACACCAAAACAACAATGACACATCCTAGATCAACAATGATATTCGGCGACTTTTTGGGGTTGACGTGTGTCTCTCCTAGGGCGTTCCGTTTGAGTGTCACTTGGTTCTAAGGGGTGATGTGAAATTTCGTCAGATTCTCTCCCTCGAGGATCGTCCTCGTCCCGATTATGATCCTCGTGCTTTTTATTGACTGTCGATCGATTAACTCTGGTGGGTTTTCCTCTTTTGCTGATCCTAATCGCAGGTATCGTCTCCGGTCCTCGATAAGGCTATGATGAATCACTCACATGGTACTTTCCCAGTGGTACACTGTTTTTGGTCTCAGCTAACTCGTAACCTGGTGGGCGAAACCTTCCTTAATATTGTGTAGGGCCCGTCTCGTTTGGGATCGGAATCAAACTTTTTATTCAAGGCTGTACTGCTATGCGTATGAAGTTCAACAAGTACTTTGTCTCCAACGTTAAACTCAGGAACTACTCTGCGTCTTACATCTCCATAGACTTCATGTCGGTCTCGTGAATTTTCATCAATACCTACTTCTGGCGTCCTGCCAAACAGTAATCATAGGCTCCAGATAAGGTGTAGTTGTCGTCAGATAAAGGGGAGTATCTGAAGTTAGGGCTCGGTTTGGTTGGACAGGAGGCTTTGTTTTGGTTTAAGAGTTTGAGGTTATGTAGGTTCTTCGTCGTTGGGGCGGTCAGCCTGGCAGTAGATCTTGGGGGCCATCGATGGAATATAGCCCAGCCTTATTATTCTTTTTTTTTAGCTTAATTAAAACAACCCCTTCAAAATACCATTTTGCTCATGACCAAATTCAGCTCTGCCGGTGCACGTTACCCCATGTTGATTCAGCCAAAGAAGAGAGAAAGAGAGCCCGCATTTCACAAACGCCATTGTCAAAAAGGTCAACTGTCAACCAGACTAGGCGATTTCATGTGGGCCAACTAACCGGCCCGGTTATTAAATTTGGTTACTGAGCTTTTTCGTCAACATAGTCTAGGGTATAAAATTATCTGGAGTGATTTGTCGCATATCATTTTGTACTTCATCGAGTGTACCTAGTTCCGTTCCAAATATCAAGTTCGGCGACGTATATTCAAGATTTTCGTTCTTGACTGTATGCATTGTAAATCTAATTGTTGAAAGATACGAAGGCCAAGTGTTGTCCTTATCTTTGACAAAAATTGCCAATCGTGGCTTCAGCTTCCGTTCTACAATGTTACATTCCGGACGATAAAATGACGTCAGTGATTGCTGAATTCTCATAATATGACAAACCTGTCGCATATTTTGTTAAGGCATCTTCTGTAATAAGTATCAATCTATATCCGTCATTAGATGCAGGAAAATGTCCAAAAAGGTCAACAGCTACAATCTCAAACCTTTGAGCGTATGCTGGAGTTTGCAAAATCCCAGCTGGTTTCTGATTCGTTGTATATATTATATATATCGTCTCATGCCAGTAAAATAGTACTTTCTTGCAACTCGTTGATATGTTCCCTCGATCGATAATGGGCTGCAGTGGGACTATCATGATATTCGTACGTGATGCTCTCTCGTTCATGTGTTGGGACAACTAACTGCGCTTCTTCATCTCCTTCTTCCCAGGAATATCTATATAACACACCATTCATTAGGATCAAACCGCGATCTGTCTACTGAGCTTTGGTGTTATCTTCATTGTTCTCAAAACAGTTTATAATTTTTAAAAGTTCGGGATCCTTCATCTCTTCCGTACGTAACTCATAAAAAGTTCGGGCTGGCACATCTACAGTAATTTCATAGATATCACAGGATATTAAATCTTCATGGTTACAGGGTGGCCGGAATAGAAGATCCGCTACTACATTTTTCTTCCCCAAGATGTATTCAACCTTTAGATCATAACTCTGTAGTTTCAAGGCCCAACGAGCAAGACGTCCTGTAGCTTGAGTCTACTAAAAGCCATTTTAATGGTTGGTGTTCAGTGGAAAGGGTTACCTTAGTCCCTTCCACATATCCTCTAAATTTTTCTAGAGCCCATACAGCGGTTAAAGCTTCTCGTTCAGTTGTAGTATAATTTCGCTTAGCTGGCAGTAACAACCTCGACGCATTTCCACATGTTCTTCTGATCCTTCTTCTTGAAGCAATATGGCCCCAATTGCATAAGAACTGGCATCCGGTCTAATCATAAATGACTTAGTTTCGTCCATCTGTTGCAATATTGGTGCGCTAAGTAGGTGTTGCTTTAAAGGGACCATCCGTCCCGATTTAGGCGGGACAGTCCCGATTTCGAGCTACGAGTCCCGATTTAATAAGTGTCCCGCTTTTGTTCCGCTTTCAATAAATTCCAACTATCAACTATATAGTTCACTTATTTTAAATCAAATTAAAAAACTAGTATTTCGTTCAATATAACATTCAAATCTATAAGTTTTCGCAGATCTCAGAGTTCACAATAGTCACAAGCAAACGTTGCGACTGACAGGTCTTGGCATTTTTTGCTATTTTGCGTAAATCAGTCTTTTCTTTACAATGGATTTTTTGTTAAATACGACAATCCCTGTCATTATTGCCGTAGGTAAAGCTGGAGCTCGTTTCACAATGGGAAAACGAGTACCTCTTTCAAGTTCCGAGGGGCAGGCAGATTGGCAATGGCAGCAGTTTTCTCAGGATTAACTGATATACCATTGGGTGGTATCAAATATCTCAGATATCGAACACTCGGACGAACAAACACACATTTTGCCCGACAACTTGAACTGTCTAAGCCTGTTGAAAACTTTCTGAAGATCACTAAGTTGCGTCTCAAAGTCAGAGGACAAGACGATCATATCCAGATAAGCCAAAATCGAACCGCCTGTGAGTCCACGGCGGAAAACATCCAATAAACGCTGGAAAGTCGCCGGAGCGTTTTTCAATCCGAATGGCATACGTTAATAGCGGAACGTTACAAATGGAGTTGTGAAAGCAGTCTTATCGCGTTCAAACTCGCGGACACTAATCTGGTGATTACCAGATCGTAAGTCAATGGTGTCATGAAAGTGGTATTTTTTGCAGCATGCAGATCATCTATTATATATATATATATAATGGCGTTGAGTTTTTGATAGTTGACACATAGCCTGACTTGCTCCTCGTTTTTAGGTACTAAGACAACGGGAAATGCCCATGGACTCTCTGTCTTCTTCTATAATATTTTCCTCAAGAAGCTTGTCTATTTCAGTGCGTAACTGCTCCTTCCGAGTAGGTGACATTCAGTACGGAGGCACTGAAATAGGTTGTACGCCATCGGTCAGGTTGATGCAATGCTCGGCATACGGTGTGGCATCTCCCCCTAAATCAAAAATATCCTCGTTTTGATTTAAAAAGGGTTGTAATCTTTCACGCAATTCAGGAGCTAGCATATGTCGTTCTTCATTACGCAATGGTTCAAGGCTTGATACTGGTACTTGATTGGTGGACAGCAGGTCTTCAAAACACAACTGATGCTAGTTTATAAGTTAAATGTTCAGTTTCAAACTTCTGTCCAAAGTCTAACAAGATCCTATGCAAGGTGTGATCAGCAATGCTTTGTTTGGGAGCTGAGTCCCCAATTCCTGCTCCTATGTGACCAAAATTTCTATCTTTAATATTATAGGACGTGCACGAGGAGAAAGGTTTAATCGGTTAGTAGTCTTTAACAACGTAATCGTTTGGTATAATGTCTGCACTAGAAAAATCAATGGACACTTTAGACAATTAGAACGAACAAAACCGGGATTGCTACACCCATGTGCTACGCCCGAAGAAGTCTGGGCGCTGACGCGGATAGGCTGTGTAGTTATCATAACCGAACCCCTTTGTTCCGAATTTTGACCCGTGTCAACACATGAACCGCCACTGACCGTGGATTTATTTTTCGCAGCCAGTTTACGACACTGATCTTTGGTATGACCGATATTTTTGCAAAAAACACAACGCGCTCTATTTTTTTGGACAACAAAATCATTCGACTGTGATTGTTTAAGGCCGCGTTAATGGCCGCCATGTTTAAATTCTGTTTTTGAAAATGACGACTGCGTCACTCGACGCATAGGGTTCAATATTTTATTATTTGTCCAAAACAAAATCTGTTTGTCGGTGAAACACTTAGTGACAGAGAAAGACCAATATACAATTATGATGCTCCCAATGTAGCTTTTTTGCCGTGGCGCCATCTACTTGAAATTGCTTGAACTGTTTTCACTTTTTTTTTTTTTTTTTGCTTTCTAGTCAGAAACCACCACTGTGGTTTGTCGACAAAGCCCTCGAACATCACATACAAATCGAATCAAACAAACAAACAAACAAACATCCATGCACCTAGCCGGGATTCGAACCCGAGACCCACTGCATGCAAAGCGAAAACACAACCGCTGAGCTGCTGGGTCTGCTTCTACCTTCAAAATTCGTTTTAAGGTCATCTCAAAAAATCCGCAATAATTTCCAAAATCCTTTGGCATAAACATTATTTCATATATTATCTACAATCTCTACAATTAGACCTTAAAACAAGTTTCGAAAAATCAACCAATCACAATTTTAACATGGCGACCATTAACGCGGCCATTAATGCGGCCTTAATGGCAACCGGTGTCTTAAGATAAAGTTCGACGAGAGAATCTTCAATACGACGCGCTTCACTCATAAGTTCGTTGAAGTTGGTTATTTTATCGCGGGGAATGTTCTGTAACAATAATATTCAGCGAATTTTTGGGTTGACGTGTATCTCTTCTGGGTCGTCTGGGCACCTGCTGGGTGACCATATTATGGGTTATGTTACACAGAGAAAATAGAAACTGTTCACAAGTTTACATCAAATATACTAGACTGATTTAGGATAATTAACTGGTGATTCAAAACTTAATACCTATAGTCAAACACTGAATATTATTCACAAAAAGACATAAAATTTAAATATAATTGAATCTAGTCGTTCTCAACCAACTCGCTTTTATTCTATACATTATTCGTATTCCAGGTACGAGATTGGAGGGTGAGCTGAATGCTTCCAAACTTTACACACGCTAAACGTTGTTTTCCAATAGCCGATGCTTTTACGTTTTCATTTCGCGGAGCGGCAAATTGAGTTTCGCCAAAAATTCTTCAAGCAGGCACTCATATATCCTGCATAGATGGAAGGAAATTTAATAAAAATGCTTAACAAATTTGCGAAGCGCTCGCGCCAAATTTTTTACCTTCTCTTGTATGCTTTCGAGGCATATATTATATATAAACTGAATTGAAAATAATGCCTTTGTATTTTAAAAGATTTTTTCATTACCACAAATTTACTCGAAAAATATGCCGAAAAGTCAGTTTTTACTGAAAACGTCCCTTTTTCGGTCGAAAAACACATATAAATCTGTTCGTTCTGTATCAAATCTAATAAATCGCAAACCGTTCGTAATTCGATTTGAAAATCGACGTCGTAAATCAAACGACAAATAATATTGCGTCTACCCTCGAGGTCCTCAGACACTTGTTTTGCTGGAAAAACATTTAAAAGGAACCGAAAAAAAAAGGGTGCGGAAGCTAATCTTGGTGTTTGTTTTTTCACAAGAGAATTTGGCCTGACGTTTAAGGATAAAATGTAGGCTCAGGGGTTTCGTGATTTGGTGCAATAACATGCTTAGAATACAAAGAATTTTGTTCAGCTGTCGTCAGTTTTTTCAACTTATTTGTAGCGAGGAAAATTCATCTAAATGTTGCCCATTTCACCGAAAGCACTCTCCCAAACAATGCGCCAGATTTGCCATCATATCAGGAATAACGGCTTCAATCTCTTCCTGGATAGGATTTTTAAGCTGAAAAAAAAAAATGGTGGGGCGTGATGGGGCCTCTTAGAGGTGACGTAAAAAAAATCACCTAGCATTTCGGCGTACTTATCAGATTTATCAGTAACTATTTGACAGTTGATATTTTCAAAAAGTACTTATGGGAGGATACTGCCGCCCTCACAGTAACAGCTTTTCATGAGTTTGATGATTTTAACAAATAATGACCACTTTGCTTGTTAACATCATCATGCAGATGGAAATGTGCTTCATTCTTCATCATAAGGACATGTTTAATTTGAGTTGTTAAAACTTTCCAACATTTGGTTGGCGTGGAACATGTACCTTCTGCGACACAAATACGGTTAATGTTTCCTTTTCTGTGTTCTATGTTTTCCTTCCTTGAAGCGTCTCGATCCAAAAATGTCCATCCAGGAATTGCTATCGAGCTGATTATAAACCGAAATGTCTGATGTACTTCACCACTCATCCATCCATGAGCTAGAGATCCACGCTGTTGTTCCAGTATTTCTGAGACTGGTTTTGGGGAGGTGATGTCTATCGAGTAAAACCACCTGCCACCTCATCCTGAATCTAGTATCAACATCGCTTGGATTGCTCATGAACTGAATTCAGGCTTGTATCATTATGCCTGACCATGGGTAGCTGCCTCTCGCCCTTTCTAGTTGCAATTTTCATGGATTTTCTTGAGTCCATAATACCAATGTCAATAGGGAAATACTGCACTGGTATAGGAACGTGGACGATTGCCTCTGTTTTCTCAATTGTGACGCCCAAGGAGCAAGTTTTCTTTTGAATAATTTGTTCACAAGAACTTGAATCCATCACAATTCTCAATTTACAGAAGACCAACCCAAACTGATCAGACGATCCCTTTCCACTCTACACATCCCTACCAACATTAAATGGCCTCATTTTACTGCTACACTCACCGTCTTTCGAGCATACCTGTTCCTTTCACTAATTACAACGAATAATTAAAAACTCTCCAACAGATTGCATTCAATAATAATTATGACCCTAACCTAATTGAAACACTGATCAGCAAAATTCAACCGTTGGAAGTTGGTAAAGAAAATTAATTAAGAGGACAACACCTTTCAAGTTTTATTATAATAAAAATCTGTTACTCTATTTTATCAATTATTTTTATCTGATTTCCCTTTAACCTCTTTTTCGGACTATTTTCTTTTCTTGCGTTTGCAACACGCTCGCTGCTGCATTTCTGCACTTTATGAAGAAAATTTTTGTCTGTTTCTTTTTTCTTTCTTTGTTCCTGATGGAGACAGGACACTGATTTTCATGACTTGAATATTTTTGAGCCTGATTGACTTATCGTATTGTCAACTACTTAAGTAAATATCACTCTGTACATCAATTTTTTTAGAGTGTGTCGACGAGTCAGCATCAATTTGGTATAAATACCACGCCGAGATCCATTACCGGCAGACTAAGACTAGTGCAAAGTGCCTCAATTGGGAAAAGCTCCTCTAGCTGAGTCTCCTCCCAGTGCAAACTATCTTTATTGGGCAACACCCTTCTGGATCTGTCTCAAGCCCAGCTTCAGCCTCCAGTCACGCCAAGTGTACAGACTGTACCTAATCTTCAGTCTACAGAGTGACAAGTGACCTAAGTCCCTCCGTAGAAGAGACGTCATGTTATTCATAGGGTAACATTATTCTATTTAATCAATAAATATTAGTCCCCAGTACATCGACCATAAAATTTTGTAACTCATGTACACGCCCAAATTCCTGAGCGGCTTCATAACACCAAGTCGGACAATATTTTTCATGTCTCCACCCTGGGCGATGGGACATTGCTGCGCTAGCTCTTCGTGAAGTTGTCGTTCTGACGTCCCTAAGGAAGTTGATACATGTACGTGTAGTTTCAGTGCCAATCGACTGTTTTTTACATAATATCAACGATATCACATTTGTCGGACAAAAACCATGTGGCTTTGCGGAAGGTTTGACACCCCCAACATGTCGATGTGGCGTCCTTAAAGAAGTTGATACATGTACGTGTAGTTTTAATGCCAATCGACTGTTTTTTGTATTACATTAACGATATCATATATGTCGGACAAAAATCACGTGGCTTCGGGGGGTCCGACGCTCCCAACATGTCGCTGTGACGTCCCTAAGGGAGTTGATACATTTACCTGTGTTTTTAATACCAATCGACAGTTTTTTACATTACATTAACGATATCACATTTGTCGGACAAGAAATTTGATACAATCAATGAAGAAATTAAAATTAGTTTGCCTTAACGCAACGTGCATATTAGTCAGTTTATTATTTACCTACTTTGTCAAATACCTGTGGGGCCCTGTGTCATATTCCCTGATCTGTTTTTTTGATAGTTCTCCGAGTATTTACGGAAATTATTTAGTAAACGGTCATTCAAAACCACGCGTGTGAGAAAGAATGGATATTCAGTCGTGTTTTTTGTGCAATCTCAGGAGTGAAGATCCTGAATTTCGGCAGAAATTGATCAAAAGGACTTCTGTTGTCCGACTGACTTTAATACTCATTTTTTTTGTCCGACATTTACTACACATGTTTTAAAATTACATTGTTATTCATAATTATTTTTGTCGCACAGACATGTATCAACTTCCTTAGGGACACCACAGCGACATGTTGGGGGCGTCGGACCCCCCCAAAGCCACATGGTTTTGTCCGACCTATGTGATATCAATAATGTAACGAACAGTCGATTGTCATCAAAACCACACGTACATGTATCAACTTCCTCAGGGACGCCACAGCGACATGTTGAAGGCGTCGGACCTTCCCCAAAGCCACATGGTTTTTGTCCGATAAATGTGATATCGTTAATTTAATATAAAAAACAGTCGATTGGCATTGAAACTACACGTACATGTATCAACTTCCTTAGGAACGTCAGAACGACAACTTCACGAAGAGCTAGTGCGGCAATGTCCCATCGCCCAGGGTGGAGATATGAAAAATATTGTCCGACTTGGTGTTATGAAGCCGCTCAGGAAGTTTGGCGCGTCTATGAGTTACAAAATTTTAGGGTCGATGTACTGGGGACTATATCTTATTATACCTATACCAAACGAGTTTGTCTCTACCTGAACCCCACCTAAGCTCCCAGGTCACGCTCCTGTTGTGACGTCCTAGGACGAAACGTATAGGGCATGTCCATGTGACGTCACAAATGAGTTTGACAGTCGCCCTGAGGTAAAACAAATCATTTATTTACATTCGTATAGATTAGGCCGGTTATCTTTTACGCGGTTTTCACAGCTTTTTTACAAATTTTTGGTGTTATTTTGTTTTGAGAAAGTTAGAGCGGAGTGTTTGTGTTCCAGTCTATGTGGTGGTTTATCCAAAAGTTTGCTAGGTTTTCCCATAATGGATTAAATTCAGGTTTTTTCCAACAAATATCAAAACCAAGTGTCCCAAGAACAAATATACAATAAGTATAGTTACTCTATATTCAATCTATTTTTCTGTCAGATCTTCTCTTTTAATAACATTGATCAATTTTCCTCTTTTTTCTTGAGCTATGACACCTGGAAAAAAGAAATGTCCATTTAATATACTAGACTTTCACTATAAAATAAATAGGTAGGTACAAACTTCTCAGTTCATATGCTAGCTGCGTTTTTAGTACATGCCAATCATCCAAGTATTTTTCTCTTTTCGTATTTGTTATTAATTTCTTCACAGAAAACGATTGCCTCCAATGATCTAAAACCTCCGCTGGTGGTAAATCTTTACAAGTGAAACGTGGAACGCAGGTGTGAGGTGTGACTGGTGGTATGAGTAGTACACGATGAAGATGAAAAGCGATCCACACCTGCCGCAAGGCGTCTCGGCGAATCAAAAGCAAATCCGCATTGCAAATACAAAACTAGTTATTCTAAATAAATATTTATTTTAAAGCAATAATTCTTGAAATCAACTGCACTTTGTTTGATTCAAGAAAGGCATAGGTGAAGCAAATAATAATTATTGGAAAAAGAGCAAGTGACTCATTTTTTTTTGCGAAAACCGTAGAATATTGCAACCAAATGATATTTATTCAATGAAAACAACATTTATTTGGTTCAAAGTACCAGAGTCATGGATTCGAGATCTATTTCACCTGAACGTTTATTTCTTTGAATCAAACAAATAAAAATCAAATAAATTTGATAAATTATTCAAATACTTCAGTTTCTTCCAATTTAATAAAGTGTGTTAAACATAAATATATTTCGATTAGTTCAAATCAAGGAAAATCAAATAAATATTTATTAGATATATTCTAAGAAAATTTTTTCAGTGTTCCTTCCCCAAAACCGGGATAAATAAATAAATAAATATGAATTTTGGTAATTTTTTTATTGCTATTAAATAATTGCAATAACTGGTGCGTAAACATGTTCAGACTATCTAGAAAGGATTGTTACAGTTTGAACCTATCTCCTTACTATCGCACTTGCAGAAGGAGCAACAGGCCACTTCATTTTTCCTACAAATACAGGAGGATTTGGCCGATTTTAATTTTTAAACAATTACATGCCCCATACAACAAAATCAGTAAGGTATTTTTGTAAGCTTTTTTCTGGCACCAATTCATTGTCTGTTATGGCAAAACCAAATTGACTTGAGTCTAAGGCAACAAACACATCATCAATACAGCGTTGTTGAAGATATGTGTAGAAAAAGGATCTTAACAAATGGCCCTTGGCACTTCTGCTTGTAGGCGGCAAATCTTGAATGTCTATATTCTTTGCATGATGATACCTACATCCACAATCTAAGTTTATCTTAAGATTTACAAGACGACCCTTTCCGTAGTAACTGTTCCAAGTATGTTCCTGCAGATGATACGCCAAAGTGTTCCAGATATGCCGGGGATGCACAATGAAAGGCTGCTTTTTTGGTTTGAAACTTACTCGTATTACCTCACTCAGATAGGAGCATAAGTTTTGACCCATTTTTGATGAATATCATGAACAGGTAAAAGTCGCGTAGAATCACCAACTCCAGTGCGCACCCAAAGTTCCTGAACACCAATTTGATGAGGAGTAGCCCCGTGAAACAAAGCTAAAACCATTATATCAGTGTCAACACTAACGGAAACGATTTTGGTAAATTTACAGTCAGCATTCTAGAGTCTGCCTCCTCTACTGACAAGCAATTTAATTATGAGTGGTTTGCTTTCATTTCACTTTGCACAGAGGTACAGCTGAATGATACCTTATCTTCTCCATCACCATAAAAGGTACTAAAGATGTGGTTGGTGCAACTTGGTATTCCAGTCGAAGAAGCTATTATGGTATTACCAATGGACATCTGCAAGTTCAGTTTGTTCTCTGATGATCCTCATAAACTACTGAGTTGAACAGGTAATGGAACATCTTCAGATATGTCGGCAATATCTATAACAATTCTGGTATAGTCCAACAAATACCTTTTTAAAGTCACGTGATTTTTCTCTATCCTTGTTGAATACATCTCAAACAGCGGTGATAGTAAAATTGACAAAAAAATTGCTGTCTAATTATTGTTCATAATATTCTTACCTGAAAGAGAATCCGTCACTGCCATCAATTAGTTTGTCAAAGTTATTTTCGAAAGTAATACAACGAACAAACACAGCTAATAATTTTGACTATATTAACCTTTTTCCAACTCGAAAAGAAGCAAATAGAAAACGGGTACTCAGTTTAAGTTCAGAATGTATTACAACAGACAGCACATGCAACAAAAGTGAGTCTCGCAACAATTGCAAGTATTAAAATTGCCCTCTGATTGGTCAATACTACTTCAGAAACGCGTTTGTAAAATGCTAGTGGGAACATATATTAAAATTCAATAGTAATTAACCACCAGTAGCTTTTTGTAGGTGATATCAACGACATAATCAATGGACATACGTTTTTTGCCACCAGTATCACGTGACTTTAAAATGGTATTTGTCGGACTATACCTTGTCTCTGTACTCTCTCAGGTTTTTTGGCGATAGTGTGTGATAACTGTCAAAAACATAATCGACTCTTCCACCATTCTTTGTGATGGCCTTTATGCATAAGGAAAAAGCAGAAACCGCCCTGCCAAAAGTTTTGTTTTAATTTGTCATAACTTTTCGTAAAGAATCCACTATATGTATAAAACACGTCATGTCATCAGATTTGAATAAGTTGTCGCTGCCAGTGCTCACATACGACGTTTCTAATACTTTTACCAATGCACTTTTTGGTGATTTTGTCATTAACCCCTGTTAAACAATGAGCAGTTATCAGATAGATCATACCGTTAAAGCTCTTGCATATCATATGCACGAGCTTGAGCTATTCGTATCATGCGGTGAGATGAACTAGACTTCTTTTTGATAACTTTTCCGGAAGCCCTTGCACTTGGTGTTTTAGTGCTATCAAATGCTGGTAGCATGACTTTGTGTATGGTAGTTGAGATCCTGATTGTTTGTCCTCGTATCGTGTTTTGCGCAGTGCCTATTTGTCACCGATTTCAAATATTTTTAATAATTTTTCCTTTGTATCTTGTGAAACCAGTGCTTTTGTTAACAAATTGTGTAATGGATTAGATAGCATATCATATTATGGGTTACCTTTTTCTGCAATATATTTAAACATTGAGTTCACCTTTGCATCTATGGGTTGTGTTTGCTTTTTGGAAAACTCATGGTGAATGTTTAAACAAACTTTCGATGAAAGCAATGGAGTCTGTTATTTCTCGAAATAGATCCGATATCATCAAACGCTCATGATGTGTTATCTCCCATTCTGCTACAATTTGTGTCTGTTTAGTACGCCCTACAATGCCAGATGACTTCTTTTGGGATCTTTTAATGGTTTGTTCTAACACCATATCCGCTGCAACAGCTGAAAATGTATGGTCATACCGTTTAATGACATGTTTCTTCTTCATAAACATTTGATGCATCTCCGGGGCTATCTGGACTATTTTTCTCATGTCCCCCAGATATAAAGAAGACCATCGCTGATAGTTGATACAGTCAAAGACGGCAAATACTGGTTGACGTTTTTGTACTGTATCTAGATGCATTTCCCAGAGACCTTGTCTATCGGAACACGAATCAAATTTCTGAGAAGTTGAAGTAGTTTCAGAAAATTGTCCCAGTATAAAAATTGCTTTGATGTTTGCCTTCTACATTCAATAAATTTCTCAAAGTCTGTGAGGAGTTTTTCCGCATTCACATCTACATCTCATATGGTTTGCTATTTTCTCCCATGCCAGAAAAAAATTCAGGCGCGTAAGACTCAATGGAATGTTCTTTCAAAAACTACTTCACCTGCAACCTTAACATGGTTACATGGTTTCTCTCATCATAAGCATTCCTTTTACTCACGTCACATAATTCTTCCCATGTAAAACCGACTCTATCACATTTAGTCCGAAGACTGAGCATTCACTAAGGCCAATGGATATTCCACTTCCACGAAGATATTTACCTAAGCAATCTAGTACAATTTTAGCCATATGGAGTGCTCCCAGCAATAGTAAAATATTTGAAAACTTATCTGGATTGTTTAGTCGAGCTTCGCGTGCAATAGCTTATACACCTTCGTCACAGGCTACTGGTAGGGGCAGTTTTGGTCCAGTTGATTGAGGATACTATCAAAATTCAATAGAGCCTTGTAGGCAATTGCATGCTGAGTAACTGGGTTTGGAATGGTAAAAAACCAACTTGTTTCTGCTGTAGATCTTCTTTCGAGCAAAGTGCATTGAAAGCACTCCACGAAGGCACAAGTTGTTCTAGGTCTTCTTCTAGACTGGGAAGGGCGTAATCTGTAGCAACATCAAAATTGTGTTACAAAGTTCATGCAATTCTGTCATAACATGTTTACATTTTCATATTTCTTCTTTTTATTCTCGTCCATTGCAAATAAATCTGAGTTAACTACGTAATTGCTTGGAAGATCCGGACTGCTGGTCCCGATCGCTGGTTTGAAATAGGAATGTACCTTTTGGCACGGAAGAAGCTCTTGAATTGCCTTCAAACCTCGTGTGACACCAATCTCAAATAAGTGTAGTTTAACTGGTATGTCTTGAAAGAGTACACGCACGGTGTCATGAGAGCTTCCTATTCCATATAAGGTAGATTCTTTATGGTCAAAGTTATCGAAGGCTCTAATCGTAAATGAATCAGTCTTGAAATGACGGAATCGGCACTTCATGAGGAGCCTGCTTAAGAGAATATTGTGCAATGTTATGATGGTGACGGATCACTTCATTGTAGCTGACTCTTACGCCTACATGATTCAAGCTTGTTATCAATGTTTTGCTTTCACATTTTCCATCTACTGCTTCTCCTATCATCATATGCAACAGTGTTTTTTTATTTCCTCGATACATGTTGTTGTACATTATTTGTAATGACGATTGTCCCTTAAGACGCTATCTACTTCTGTGAATTCTTCATATTGTTCAAATGTTCATCCTCTTCTATTTCATTGATATCTTCCTCCTCCATGGAGTTTGCATCTATATCAAATAATGTATTGAAAAATTGTATGAAAACATGAGGTCTTTTACTTTTACTCAAAGAGCTAAAAAGATCTGGAGCATCACCAAATTTATCGGTGAGGCCAAAGTCTAGCTTCTGCAGTGATTAGATATTTCAACAAAAAGGCATATTCTATCACAGGATTGCAACTTCTCACAATATCTACTACGTCTTCCGTTCCGAGTGCTGCTGAAAAAAATATGAGTGGTTTGTTTGCCTCCTTAGGTTTTGCAAACGTTATTTCATTTCCAAAGTAATCACACAACATTAATTTCAGTTCCTTGTTACTGACTCTCATGGCTTCATTTTCTGAATAATTTTTTTCTCGAATGTAACTGAGAGTGTATCTGTAACCTTCATCTAGTCCAGCTCTAATATCATTAGCTATACGAGAAAACGCTACCACCCTTTCAGAAGCTTGAGGTGTGCTTTTGTTACCCTCCTCAAGTTTTCGTTTATACCTCTGTAAATACCCAGAAATACAGTTATCAAGACAGAATAGTCGATTGGGAAATGCTGTCGTTATCTTCATTTTCTAACAGGCCCTTTTCTCTTTGATACTTCATAAGGGACTTTTTATGATAGTATTCTTTGTGGCACTCATTATTCATATGGTAGTAAATCACTGCTTCTTACTTAATGAGCTCAATCGCCTGATAATAATGTCATTTCGTACTTTCGCAGCTGCCCTGAGTTTTTCGCGGCCATTTTTCGTACTTATCACACTAGTATCACTTTGATTACAAATTATGCATATTTTGTCACTTGCTTTAGAGTCTATCCAATTGCTCGGATTTGAAAAAAGGGATTAATGAAATTTGTGATTGTTTTAGTTGGCGGTGGCAACTGTAACCTGTAATGAACAAATAGGAGTGTTCGGTACATCGTCGGTTGACAGTGGTTTCTGTAATTTTCTGTTTCATACGGAACGCTTTGACATAACCATTTTCAGCAACCGCATTCCGCATTGACCGCATTACCGGTTTTTCAGGCAAACGGCATTTACGGAACGTTTAACTATAACCAAGGTTGAAAACGGCACACGCTCTAAATAAAAGATTCGTAAAATTATGAGGGGGTTGATAAAAGAGGAGGTAAGTGGGCTCTGTAGGTAAATGGGTCCTAGGCGGAGGGGGAAAATGGGCTTTGGAAAGCAATGGTAAGTAATTCTTACAGCAATATTTTGTTTATTATCAATAATACCTATTTTACCTAATATTTTCAATATATTTCCAGATTCTGGGGAAAAAGAGAAATAGGGGGGTTAGGGGAAGGAATAATTACCCCTCCCCGTAGAACCTTCGATAATAAAAAGTGAAAATTTCATAGAAATCAATGATGTATTTACATAAATATGAGCAGCTTTGTCTTAGCACGGCCGCCATCTTAGATGACGCCATATTTGGAAAATGTACCAGGTGGTGGATGTCCACCCAAACTCAGAACACTTACTAACACACCTTTTACCCATTCCCGAAAAAAAATTCTCCCTACGCAAACTTTCCTACAGGACTGCAGTCGCCAGTCAGGTCCAGTACTACTACAAATGTTGATTTTCTAATTTTTATAGTAAAATTATCGTAGATTTCTCCAGGATGAAGTACCATTATGCAAAGCAAATGAAAGAAAGAAGTCCTTTTTTGTGAAGTATAAAGGACTACTTTCATTTGCTATGCTCGTAGAGTGAAGACAGTGAAGAGTAATATAGTTTGCCCCAATTCAGAATAACCCAATACCCACAGGCCACAGGTTTTGAGAAACTGAAATTTAATATATAGGATTTTTCTCATAATAGTCATACTTGGCCTGATCAAAGATCTGCCCATGATGCGGTCGATCAAAATTGAACTCGTTGTTGTTCCTTTCCCTGGGGGCCAATATTTAATTTCTCTTCCATCAGTATTCTCTTTTGGAAGAAATTTTTTGGTTAAATGCCTCGTGATTAGCTGATCTTTCATTAACAGTCGCACTGAGACCCTAACTGGGTACCCGGAGAACATGGAACAGGGGGGTTAACGACTGACCCCAAGTTTTCTTGAATTCAGAGCAGGGGGGTTAGCGACTCACCGGGTACGTGATTTGTGAAAAAAAGTGAAAAAATTCAGTATCTTATTCAAAACTAATTTTCAAAGTAGCTATATATTTATTTTGAAGTCCTCTATAGCTTGAGCGATTACTTATATCAATTTGACACAACAGCTTGGCTAAGCATTTTATAGAAGAACTTTTTTCCTAGATTTTTGTTTTGGATTATCTCTTGCCCAATTCTTATTGGCTTTTATAAAAAGAATGTAGGAATTATAGGCAACTATATCAATCAAATTGAAAAAACCGCCATCTGCCATCTTCTTGTATCTCGCAGATGGCTGTACGGTACGCGTAATAAGAACGTCTCGCGAAGGTCAAAGATTTTACCAATCCCAACAAATTTTATGTCTACGGGTTGAAAAAGCACGTGAAATAAATGTCCTAAACGGTTTTTAAAAAGAAAGTAAAAATGAGTAAATAATGCTAAAAAAAGTAAACTGGGGTCATTGCCTGACCCCCCTGTTCCAGGTGCGACTGTTAAATAACTGTCTACTGAATGGAGTTTTATTTTGTATTAATATGCACTGCAGTGCAACTTCTTTTTTGGGTTATCAACCTTAAAGCTGTTTTTTACATTGATTTTCTAACCTTTTTTTTATTATGAGCCACGATAAGACAATTTTTTTCACCTTATTCTCCCGAGAGTCTGCATTTGATTACCAATCTATGTAATTGACCCAACCATGTAAGTTATCTTTCCACTACAAACACTGCTTGTTGGATATATCCTATTTCAACCTGATTGGTCTCTTGTGATTCCTTTCACTCTTAGATAATGATTGTTCAAACAAATTGGCATGATCTGTAACCTTTAACAGCTATTCCAGAAACAGTATTTTCCAACGTTTCTGTTGAATTTCCTTTTTATCATCTATACATCTATATGGGGAAACGCGTTTTTTTGGGATGGCAGCTGAAGCACAAGGCCGTCCAGGTTTGCACTACTTGTTTGTCCCTAAATTATTGTCAAGCAACGGTCACAGAAAATAACCTAATTCAAAAAGTATTTTCGGAATCCTCGGCTTTTTATTTTTATACAACAAAAATAGCTAATCTATACCAGTTTCTTTGTAAGCGTACTTCAACCTTCGAAAGAACATACGTCTGTCAGTTTTCTAGACAATTTCATTCCTTTGATCCTAAAATTATCAATCAAAAAACGATTGATTATCATCAAGTTTTGACTTTGTATATCTCAAGTTTTCCTTTCGTTTCGTTTTTGTTCGCAACTTCTCGAGATAAGAAATTTTCTGGAGCGCTTGCACATCAAATAAATGCTTTGTGCATCGCTAAAATACGAAAATTCAATTTGCCTTTGATATCAAGAATCCACGTGTGCTCGAAGAAATTTGAAATTCCCTACCGCAGCATTGGATATTGAACCTTGGTGGTAATATAGTCATTGTGAAGATTGTTTGCGGTTTTAGTTGGTGAAGATTTTTTTTTAATGAAGCATTTGAATTTTTCCGTGGGCGAAATTTGCAGAACAAACACTTTCCAGGATTATCTCCTTTTCGCGGTCTCCATTTATTCATCCGGCCGCGTAAAAGAGATAAAGAATTTTCTGGAGCGCGTGCATATTAAATGATTTGTGCATGGCTAGAACACCAAAAATGGCATTTACCGCCACAAATTTTACCCTCTTTTGGTATTAATTCACGCTCTAAGAAATTTCGTCGTTACAAAGATGGCAAGAAATATTCCCCTTGTCGCGAGAAAAATTGTATTTTGTGCCTGAAAATTTATAATTTCAAACGGAGCGAGTAAAAATTTTCTATTTATTAAAAATATTTCACATGAACCCCAAAACAGGTTTTTTTTCAATTAACTAGCGCGCAACGTAGCAACATACATGCTCCAACCAAACGACAAACTATTTATTTTCCAAATACAATTACGTTATAATCTACGGTAGAGCCGGTTTTAAAATCGCCCTCCTGCGGATTTTACCTGGCTGTAATCCTGTAAAAACAACGCTGCGCTACCAACCCTAAATTTGTTAGGACTTTTAAATTTTTTGGGAATATTGTCGAAAGCTTTTTGCTTAATAAACGTGGAGGGAATTTAATGGGAACATGCAAATAAAAATTATTGTGAGAGAGTTTATTGTTAACAGTGTGTCCGCAAATTGATGCAAGAAGAGCTTTAGAAACGCTGTTGAATAGAATGATTCCATTTTTTTTTTCATACGTTAATCTACCGAACGTCGTGATTATTTTTATATCACTTGTTGCCAGTCCAGTCCAAAATGTTTATGTTCTCCAAAAGCACGTAGCTAAATGGGCGACCGTAGCGTACCGCTTTATTATCGCTCCTTGGTGAAAAGTAACTTATAGCTTCAGTATTCGGAACTCTCCTTAATTTGGCAATATCTATACCATTTTAAAGTCACGTGATACTGGTGGCAAAAAACGTATGTCCATTGATTATGCCGTTGATATCACCTACAAAAAGCTACTGGTGGGTAATTACTATTGAATTTTAATATATGTTCCCACTAGCATTTTACAAACGCGTTTCTGAAGTAGTATTGACCAATCAGATGAGAATTTTAATACTTGCAATTGTTGCGAGACTCACTTTTGTCGCTTCTGCTGCCCCTTGTAATACATTCTGAACTTGAATTGGGTACCCGTTTTCTATTTGCTTCTTTTCCAGTTGGAAAAAGGTTGATATAGTCAAAATTATTAGCTGTGTTTGCTCGTTGTATTATTTTTGAAAATAACCTTGACAAACTAATTGATGACAGTGACGGATTCTATTTTAGGTAAGAATATTATGAACAATAATTAGACAGCAATTTTTTTGTCAATTTTACTATCACCGCTGTTTGTGATGTATTCAACAAGGATAGAGAAAAATCACGTGACTTTAAAATGGTATTTGTTGGACTATACCTGTACTTTGATTTTAAAATAACTCATAACCACTTTTGTAGACTAGAATATCAGGATGCAAATGCATTGTTCGCGATTTGCCTTTCTTGCTTTGGTAATTTTGTATGAATTTATGTAACCGCGCGCGCTTCACGGCGACTAAAGCAGCGTTTTCCTAGCAACGCACATTTTACGCGGCGTAGAACGTAATTAGGTCGGCGTAAAACGCTGAGGACATGTCTAATGAAAATCAAATGGAGGTGTTTTCCTACACTGCGTAAAAACGACTTGCGCTAGCGTAATACGGTCGACGCAACTGGACGACTGCTCGGAGAGCAGTCTATTCAGTTGTACGCTGCGTGTTTGGAAAAAAAAATATTATTTTTATATACCCCAATGTTAGGCCTTGTTTTTCAGGTGGCGAAATAGGATGTCGCACACGATTACATGGTTCCTTACTTACTGAGAATTGCTGGCTTGTAACTCTAAATTATGATTTAACACTTCGTCGACAAGTAGATGTCTATGCGGATATAAGTAAATGCTCTTTTTGCTTCTCCTTTTTTGAAATAATAATTGACTAGCAGAATTTCGAGTCCTCCTATCATGAATCGTGGCTATTATATCAATCTCTTCTTGAAAAATTTCATCTTGTAATAATAATAAAGCGAAAGCTAATTTCTTTGTTGATATACTCATCGCGACGATCGGGACGCAACTGACAATCCTAGGAAAACACTTTTACGCAGCTAATTGGATGTTGCGTTGCGTCGGCCGTATTACGTTCTACGCCGCGTAAAATGTGCGTTGCTAGGAAAACGCTACTTAAGGTTCACTTTTGCTTGTTTTCGCTATACTTGGGCGCAGCCTTATGGTCGAGAATGGTTTCCGCGACCGCAAAAGAATCTCATTTATTTTGATCTTTTTCTTTTAATAAGTATCGGATCCTCGATGATTATAGATCTGTATTATTAGTGTGTTGCTGATTCCGGTCGTGTCAATTGGAATAAGTTCCGCAAGCGTGTTGGAAGAAATTAAGTCATACTTAGCAAATAACAACGTGATTGTCCCTAGACAATTGGTACCTGATCGGTTTGTTCTGTTCGCTGATGACAATATCGACATATTAGAGGAAATCTTGGATAAAGCGCCTACGTTTCACGGGACTCAATTCAATTCAAATTCAAATTCAAAATAAGCTTTATTATTCAAAAGACAAAAATAGTCTCATTGACGAGGCAAAACTAAAACTATAAAGTCAGTACACACTGCGGACCTTATTCTCAAACATTTTCAGTGTCAGAAACTTTAACCTCATTGGGTAAATGAGTGTAAATTTTAATAATCTTGTATATTATAGACTTTTTAGTTAAAGTTGAGGTAGATTTAGGTAAAGGTAAGTCAAGAAACTGTCGAGTATTGTAACGTGAGGTAGGAGATATTAAGTTTCGTTTTATAGACTGTTGTGATTTCATCTAAAATTACTATTACTTCTTCAAATAAACATTCAGCATTCTTCATAACATGGACTTTTTTATTAATAATTATTACAATTATATTGACAAATTGACAATTCTTAGACAATCTACCTGAAGACTAGTACCCTGTCTATTGTTTTAGAAAACACAATTTCGGAAACCCTAGTGATACGAATTGATACAAACATGATACAAACTAACAAACTTCTCTGCAGATATCAAGAAAAGCATTACAAAATATTTAATTTCACAAATACAAACACTTTCTAAAATAAATAAACTATACAGTGTCAGGATCCTATATGACTCAAAAACAAAGGTTTGCATGAATCTCGTGGCCTGTATCGAATAAGATATCTGATGGCTCGTTTTTGCAGAACAAATAGGCTGTTTAGTAGATTCAGACTAGAATTGCCCTAAAAGCAAATTCCATATCTGGGACGTGACTCAATCAGGGAGTAGTACTGTAACAATAAATTTATCATTTACGTAACATGTTCCATCTCTTCTTATTTTCATTATAAAGTCGTATTTTTTTCTATTCCAGTATCAGCAAAATAATCTAAAATATCCACAAATTTCAAAATAATACAAGTGCTGCCATCTATCCATCATCTGCGTAAAATGCAAATATCTTTTATTGATTTACCAGTACTGCCATCTAAACTGAGACGAAAATGAAATGGGACACCTCAAAATATTACTATATTTGGAAAGCTGTAACTTTTGTAATTTCATTCCGATGGTGAATTTCAAACTAGTGTTGGGAAGCCCTAACTTTATACTTTTTTCAGTGGTGGCGGATCCGCTTTTGGTCGAAGCTTTCTTATATACAGGGTGCTGAATTTGTCAGCATGCAAAATTTGAGAAATTCATCGCAGAATCTGGAAATAATGACGCATAGTGTAATGATTTTTTTTCTATAGAGTGGATCACTAGATGGACACCTCTAGACGTTTTTGCAATTTTCATGATATCTTACGTTGCTATGGAGATATAGCTGTTTTTGTCAAATATGATTTTTTTCTTAAATTCGTTTATTCAGTTATGAGGAGGAGGAGAAAAAAATGGAGGAATGAGCAGAAATAGGACCAAAATGAAACCCTTCACTTCCAGTAGGTACAGTGGGAATCATTGCAATTGGCACACACTTTTCAAAATACCTCGTATTAAGTCAAAATTCTAACCAATAAATCTATTTAGTGCAGCATTTTGCTATTAATGTGTGTCAGATTTGACACATTACGAGGGATATGGCGTGCGCATGGAGGCTTACATTTTAAGAAATGTATGTTTTAAATTTATGTTGGTGCTTGATTAGGGAGTAAGTCGGTGGAGGGGAGGGAGGAAAAAATAAGTAGCAGTGACGTGCAAGAAGGGGTTCAATTTCTTTAATACAAACATTAACAAATAGAGTAACAATACTAAAAAAGAAACAAAACAAAAATGAAAAGAATTGAGAAGAATACTAAGTAAACCAAAACTAATAACTTGTTGTCCCCCTCTCTATTTTGAAGCGAGAAATTCAAGTGTTTACGAATTGAGCTGCAACTTCCTCCCTAATCTCAATGATCATGGCCTCAAACTCGTCTAAATTTTCCGGTTGGTGCTTTCTTTTTGCGAGTACCAACTTCATCCAACTCTAGACGTGCTCAATTGGATTGATATCTGGTGATCCGGAGGGAAGTTCCAGTCGATTCTCATTTTGTTCTTGTAGATATTCATTAACAAAAATTGCTGGATGAGGCCGTGCATTATCGTCTGCAAGAACAAAATCATCTCCTTCCGCATGCTAGGAACTATTGAGAATTTTGTTCTTGTAGACGATAATACACGGCCTCATCGAGCAATTTTTGTTAATGAATATTTACAAGAACAAAATGAGAATTGACTGGAACTTCCTTCCGGATCACCAGCTATAAATCCAATTGTGCACGTCTGAAATTGGATGAAGTTGGTACTCGCAAAAAGAGCACCAACCGGAAAATTTAGACGAGTTTGAGGCCATGATCATTGAGATTTGGGAGGAAGTTCCAGCTCAATTCATATACACTTTAATTTCTCGCAAGCCCAGGCCACCCAGGCGCTTCAAAATAGAGGGGGGGGCAACAAGTTATAAGTTTTGGTTTACTTAGTATTCTTTTCAATTCTTTTCATTTTTGTTTTGTTTCTTTTTTAGTATTGTTAGGTACTCTATTTGTTAATGTTTGTATTAAAGAAATTCAACCCCTTCTTGCACGTCACTGCTACTTATTTCTTCTCCCCCCCCCTCCGCCGCCTTACTCCCTAATCAAGCACCAAAATTAATTTAAAACATACATTTCTTAAAATGTAAGCCTCCATACGCACGCCTCTTATAGGTACCTACTGGAAGTAAAGGGTTTCATTTTGGTCCTATTTCTGCTTATTTCTCCATTTCCTCTATTTTTTTCTCCTCCTCCTCCTAATTGAATAAACGAATTTATGAAAAAAAAAAACATATTTGACAAAAACAGCTATATCTCCATAGCAACGTAAGATATCATAAAAATTGCAAAAACGTCTAGAGGTGTCCATCTAGTGATCCACCCTATACATAAAGAATCATTACACTATGCGTCATTATTACCAGATTCAGCGATGAATTTCTCAAATTTTGCATGCTGACAAATTCAGCACCCTGTATATAAGAAAGCTTCGGCCAAAAGCGGATCCGCCACCATTGAAAAAAGTATAAGGTTAGGGCTTCCCAACACTAGTTTGAAATTCACCATCGGAATGAAATTACAAAAGTTACAGCTTTCCAAATATAGTGATATTTTGAGGTGTCCCATTTCATTTTCGGCTGAGTGTACCTGATGGATTTATTTTTCAAAGTATGATTTTAATTATTTCGCATTTTACAGTCATTTGTATTTTCATTCAAAGAAATTATATTTATCTCACTTTTAGCAAATGGATATATTTCTATCTTTCTCTAACCTCTGATTCTGAAATAATCATTTTTTGGTTTAATGACCTAATTAATTAACAGTTTTTTATTTTTGACATAACCTTAATTTAAGTTATTATAATTTGTAAACAATTAAAATAATTCTAGTGGATTTTTATCTATTCTCTTTTATTCCACGTGAATTTTCATTGTGATTTCATTGTGAAGTGAATATGATCTTTTGGGTGTACTCGTCTGATAGGTTGAACTGGTTAAAATGCAGTTAAGTATAAAAAACACAGAATCTTTTTCCTGTGGGATTTGGTTTCTAAAACGATCTCTTCCCTCAACAGAAGTCTGGTAGGCAAGTCCTTTTTATTTTGAATAATTTTTGCTTTGTATTTTTGGATTCTCCCTTATAGATTTTTCAATATATTTTGCTATCAATTCATATTATCCTATCATTATTAAGTTTTTACCTGATACATCTTATCTTATCTGTTCTTGAAATATAAATATTATATTTTAATTTTTTTATCTAATTGTTGGCTTCCATTTTTTGTGTGTCGATTGGTAGTGCCACGTTTATCTGTGGTAAGTCAATTCAGCTTTTTTGGATTTGCTGCTCTGGTTTTCAGAATCAGTCATTAGTGTCGGAATATTGGACCATTTGCTCTAAATAGAGTCGGTGAAAACCAAATTTTTTGTGTGTCCATCCCTATGAACTCTTTACTGAATCCAGGCAGAGGCCTGAATAGCCATTTTCTATTTGACTCCCTCGATTATTATCTCGACTAAAGGGTGTAATTTTTTAATACAAATCCAGACAGGTCAAAAATTCAGAAAAAAGTTTTAATGAGAACATCTCAAGAATTTTGACATATTCTGGATTTGATTAATTTCAACCCCAGATTTATCTTGTAGTATCTATAGTAGCTACCTGCTACCTTAATTTGAAAGGAAAATTTTGTCTATTTAGGGGAGAATCCAAAGATTTAATTTCTTATTGTTTTACCTTATTTTTGTTCATATTTTTGCCTGCCAGACCTGCTGTCAGGAAAGCAGCATTTTGCTCAATCATAACGAGAATTTTAATTTATTCTTATTGTTTTTATTTTAGTTTTATTATTATCTTACCATTATTCTCAATTATTTAATTGTATTTTTTTTCTTAAAATATATATATTTTTTTCAACTTGCAATAACTGTTTATACCCGATTCTGTTGGAGGAGAGTGTCTGTACAACAATCGTTTTATATTAAATTTCAATTTGAATTTCCTTTGCAAGACACTCACTTTTTGACAGAATTCAGGGATTTAATATTCCAAATATTGGTGAACCTGATACTGCCTTATTCTTTTCTGGGTACCTACTCGACATAAAGATCACTGTTTGGAGTCTGGATCAGCTGGAGTGACGTCACCCCAGCAATCTATCCTCTTCCTGGATACAGGAAACAACACGAAGAGCTCCAGTTCACGAAAGTGAAACCCTAGTCAAGTCTCTACAGTGTCACAAAACAGTAGTGTCATCCGCGAAGAGCGTAAACCTTACTCCAATGTCTAAAGCAGGCAAATCATTAATAAATAGAAGAAAGAGAGTTGGACACAAAACTGACCCCTAAGGAACCCCCCATATAATATTTCGACTCATTGAACATTCAGATACCAATCCTCCAACAATCTGAACATTGCATCATTAGTACCCCTGTGCTCTTGAAAACCAAACTGGCCATTATTTAAAATATTATTCACATTCTGAGGTCATTCGTGATTTAACTAATTTTTCAATGATCTTTGAGAGGATAGACAACAATGAAATTGGCCGGTAATCTGAAGGTTCATCCGAATCACCTCCCTTATAAAGAGGAATAACCTTGGCCGATTTTAAGCACGGGGAGAAAACCCCTAACCCCCACGAAATAATAATTGCTTGTACCAATATACCCGTCATCATCCGAGGAGTTCTTATTCTTGACACCAGAAACAGCCTCCACAAGGTCATTAAGGTTAGTCGTCAGAAGTAAAAAGAATTCTCCAACCGATACACCCGACAGAAAATGAAGTGGATCAACAAATGGACTGACATTCCTAGGAAGATTTTACAAGCCTATAAAAAAAAATCATACACCTTCAAGAGTGTTAAGGCATCAGTGCAGAAAAATAAATATATTTCGCAAAAGAGTTATCAACAGGGACAAGATTATCTGTGGAAAGTACTACTTGCGAAAGAGAGGGAACGACACATATATTACGAAGAAATTTTTCACTACAAATTGTCACCTTATCCGTGTGCTCTAGCCCCTGCTGGAATCTTGGATACTCTGACATATCATTGAAACCTTTATAAATACGTATAAACAACTACCTCCAACTTCAAAGAAAACCGTCCATATAATCGATGCTATGCCATGATACAAGCAGTTAGTAAGCCCCTCTCTGCGAAAACGTTTGGTGATTACGCAAACATTATACGGGCAATGGTTTTCAAAAATCCTTTTAACTCAGGGTGAATTGACGTGGTAATGGACAACTATAAGGAGATGTCAATAAAAAATTGCAGACGAAAGAAGCGGGGCCCTACTGGAAACGCATCATAGATAACCATGCTACATTTCTACCACAGCAATGGCAGTTATTTATCCATTCTGTCTTCAATAAAAACAACTTAACCAATTTCTTATCGCATCAGTTGTTTGAATTCTCCAAAAGTTCTAATGTCAAATTTGTCACTAGTGGAGAATTTCATCGAATATGAAGCAAACTATGCATTGAATACCGACTTATTAAATTCAACATATGGAGAGGCAGATACTAGAATCTTATTACATATTCTTGTGGCTAAGCTTGAAGGTTATTCTAGATGCATAGTTGACTGCACAGACACGGATGTTCTTGTACTGCTGTTATATTTCAAGAATCAATTGACAGAGTAGGTTTGGATGAAAACAGAAACAAAGAGCAATGTTCGTTTTATATTCGTGCATGAAGTATAGATGGACCTTACCTTGGTTAAAAATCTTCCTGCATTCCACGCTCTCACCCGGATATGATACTACCAGTCAGTTTGTGGGACTTGGAAAAACCGCTTGTTGGATATTTTTTTGTCAAACGCTTACTTGCTGGATGACGTGGGATCATATCAACTAGATGAAACCATAATCAGAGACATGATCAAATTTGTTTTGAAAATATATACATCTACATCATCGGGCTTACAATTTATAAATCATCAATAAACTTCCACCAACGGAAGACAGTCTTCGTCAACATCTATTGCGAGTAAATTATCAAACGTATATCTGCAAAAATAGTCTTCAACCAAAGCCATTGCTACCTGATCCACAATGACATGGTTGAAAAATCGTTGAAAATAGTCTGGTTGCTGTTCTCAGTACCAAATATCCAATGGAACAAACACCATATTTATCCGCATGCAATTGTAACAAAGGTGCGTTCGTCAAATTTCCCTCAATATTTTTCTCCGAATTTGTATTTTTTAGGATGCTGTGGCTTATGCTCATGCAATAAGAACAAGTTGTCCTGCATAGGCTCATCTTACTGTATGGGCCAGAAATCCATTTGCTATAATCCCAACACTAAGGAATTCAAAAATAACATTGTCAGGACAGAAGAAGTAGTTTTGCAGTCATCAGATTCTGAATCTGACTGAATATTTTTTTCTGGAAAAACATTTTCTTAACTAGAAGGGATTGATTTTCATTTTACATAAATAGCTAGTTTTCGGTTTTTTTTCTTCACCTGCTTTAGAGGTTTGAGAATGATATTTTTTTTTTAAACAAAGCCAGATGAAAAAAAAAAGACACAAAACCGTTTCTTTTTTATTTTATCCTCAATCGCATCCTAAATCTGAATGTTTTCACAATAATAATATAACACCCTACACAGATAATAATGAAAAAGAAAAAATATATAATATACATTCAAATGTTAATATTAATCAATCGATATAAACAGGTATTAGCGTAAAAAATGTAATTCCCGATGATAAGATGCGCCCAGCTACATTAATTCCTACAAAATTAACAAAGCAAAAAAAGTAACTCGCGAAAAATTTATCTAAATCCTGAGATTCTAGTCTACAAAAGTGGTTCTAAGTTTTTTTGAATCAAATTACAGATAACTTAGATATTGGGAAGTTAAGGTGAACGAATACTAAAACAATAAGACACCTCTCACCAGGAAGTGATAAGAGGTACGGTCGCCCATTCAACTACGTGTTATTGGAAAACTCAAACAATTTGTTTTCCATTGTGGACACTGGCAACAAGTGATAATACTCACATAAAAATAATGACGACGTTCGGTAGATCAGTATTTGAATTTTTTTTTTTTAGGAATTTTCCACATTTCGTCCCCTACAGCCACCCTGTACATACATGACGAATTTTTGACTACCAATGGATTTGGCCTAATTTGTGGTTGAGAAATCGTTTAAATAAAGTTCCAGCTTTTAATAAGACAATGCAAACAGAAATCGCATTTTCACTCTTCAAGAATACTGTACTATATGTATATCAGCAGGATCCTCGATCCTGAAGATTTGTTCATAGTTTTCAGCCTCGATCGAGTCAATTGCATTTTGGTAATCTATAAATGACATTTGTAGTTAGGAAAGTTGAACTGTATATTTCTCCATCTGCGTCACTTGAATACGGTCAGTTGTGCTGATGGAATCTCTCCTGAATCTGGATTGCTCGATTGACTAGTAAAGGTCTAGTTTCTGGAACGGAGGGCTTGTACCTTCTCTGTGCTTCTTTGTTCCTCAATAAGCTGTTCTGTTTCGGGATTTGATTTCCTTGAAGTGAAACTTTTTTTTCGGCCTTCGAATGCCGTTGGTAATTTTCACCACGAACACGGTCAGTTCTATTGTCTGCAAATATTAGGCCGTTTGTTTATATGTTGTTTGCACTCTTCTTCTTTTCCTTTCAATAAGTCTATGATAAGTGGTTTCTCCTCTGTGGTCACTGCCCATGTTGAGCTTGAAGGTTTTAAGGGGCGCTTATCCGTTTGTTCGATGAGTGAATCTATTCTATTTCATTTTTCATACACGTCCAAAAGTTTTTTGGATTCTTATCACAGCAGGTTACTTGTTTCAAGACCAACATTTTCGATACATGGCGACGCTCGCTGGATAGTTTGTTCAAGACTTTTTAAGGGAGGTAAAAAAGATATACACAGTTGTATAGTATAGGAAGTGATCTGTGAGATTACATCTTTATCATGTGAATTACTTTATTTGACACGCGCGAGCTCGATCTTTGCGACGATTCTGAAATCGGGCTTAAAAATTGGAACCTTGTCCCTTAGCACTAGCAACATCCTGAGCCCAAGTAATGCTTTGCAGTCTGTGCTTTCTTGGCTTTTTTATTTCCTCTCTAGAATCCATGGGGTAAGCTGACAAGTCAGTACAAGATTAGGATCTCAGAGCTATTTGGTACTTTTACTTGAAAGTGCGATATTTTCTTTAGCTAATATTCTACACCGCTTGCTGTTTCGTGTTGGTACATTCTGAGGATGAGAATATGTTTTGGGATGCGATGAAAAGGTGTTCGAGAAGAATGATTCATTTTTCTATTCGAGAGAAAGAGTCAAGACTCGTCTGGGCAGAGTCGTATACATGAAGTCCTGTCTTCTGCCCGGTCTTTATCAGCAACGGAAGCGTGAATGACTATCTAGAAACTCAACTGTCCAGTATTTATTTCTGCCATTATAAACTTGGTTCAGTGATTACTCTAAAGAATAAAAATGGGTAGTATTATAGGTCGTTAAATAAATCATACATTTACCTATTCAAAAGAAAATCTTCAAACGGCATAAACCAACATCATACATAGGCCACCAGCTAAAGTGTCGTAACCACCTTCTAAGAGCGTTCGTGGCGTGTTTAAAAAAAATGACAAAAAAACTCCTTTATCGCCCATTTAGAAACTACTTTTCGTCGTGGAAAACGGCAGTTACTCAAGGCGCCCCGTTTAGTTTTCCCTTGCATTATGGCCTGTTTTACGTTTGTTAAAAAGTGCTTTGAAAGTCGTTTGTTTTAGTTTTTAGGCATAGGATTTATGATCTTATGTGCGCTTTATTTTCAGGTTCAAAATTATACAGCAACTAGTCATAACATTGCATTTGATCTCAAAGTAGATTCTCATATTATTTTTCCTTTGACGAACTTATCGTTTTATAAAAATCTTTTCCAATTTTTCCCCACACACACACTTAGTCCACTACAAAAAATATATCCGGTTGAACCCGAACCGGATCGTTTCAAAAAACAAAAGTCCAAGATTTTCTCTCTTTTTGCTGAAAGGATTATTTCGCTATTATTGCGAGGGGATGGCAAAAGAAATTGGGTTTATCCGTTCGAATGAATATGAAAACGGATTAGTGGCAGAAGGTTATTGATTTGGCCTAACTTTTTATTGCGGATTTCAAGAGTCTGATAATACCAATAAATACAAAAAAATCACTGATTACATGCAGTCAATATCACTTTTGTTCGACAAAATCGGATAATTCCAATGCATTTCTCAGTCAGAACCTAACCGCATTATCCAGAAAAAGATATAGCTTGTCGCCTGTGTGACCCAGGAAGATGGATATTTGAATAATGGCTGAAGCGCAGAAGCTTTCATCTTTTTAGCGGATAATAACTCAATTATTGCGAATGCATGAGGGGAATATAGGAGAAACCCGATCAGAGTGACGATAAAATATTTAATTTGATACCGAGAAAGGAATGATATATTTTTCTATTTGAAAATTTAAACCCAGATTTCCGGAGACTATAAATCAGGCACTTTCGCATTGCAATAGGATGGTTAGAAATTTTCCACTTTTTCTACTTCAAGTTTTTTTTCATGTAATACATTATTTTTATTGAATCGGCTGTTACAAGGTGGAAATTCATTATCTAGTAAAAGATTTTTTTTAAAGTAAATTATTAAACTTATTTATTTCCACTAATTTTTTGTTAAACTTTAACATGTTTCGCTACACTGTAGCTTCATCAGAAAGATGTAGACATAAACAAACTTGAAAATTTAGACTGTTTAGTGAATGACCAATTAGATTTAAACAATTCACCACTTTTAAATTTATTTATTGTATAATCAAGCCTATGATGTATCCTCTCCTGTTATTTTAACAGTTGTGTTATAGCTCAAAATCTATACCTGTCTCTATTTTTATGTGTAGAATAAACAGTGACAGATAACTTAACGTTGCTGTTAAAATAACAGAAGATGATACATCATAGGCCTGAATACCTTTTTAGATTAACGTAAAATTAGACCAGCTTTTACCTTATTTATATTTGACAATTTCACTTTTATGTCTACATCTTTCTGATGAAGCTACAGTGTAGCGAAACATGTTAAAGTTTAACAAAAAATTAGTGGAAATAAATAAGTATAATAATTTACTTTAAAAAAAATCTTTTACTTAATACATTATTTATTATATTTTTTTGTATTAAATAAAAGAATGTTGGAAAAAGCACTGCCCAAAGACATATAGACACCATCGGGGGCTCTCTCAACTAATTTTCTCAGACATTTCGTAATATGTATAGGGAATAAAGCGACTTAGTTAGCCTTCGTCAGTCAATGCAAAACCCCACTCTCCGAAGTGGTACCCAAAATCTGTAGATGTCGATCATTGTAAAAACGAAAATAAAAATTCACATTTAATGTTCTCCACTCAAAAATTAAGAGAATCAAGTAAGATGAAGACAGAGTCTCCATCTATTTTCTGATCGGCACACTAAAAATTGCTACTAACAACCGTATAAACCAGTATTAAATTAGAGCAAATCGACTCGCAAAGGCATTCGCCACAATTGCGAGAATAGCTATTCTAGTTGCCAACCAGAAGTTAAGTCGGTTGGTACCGAAAAACATTTGATTTTAATTAGGTAACGGCCCAATTAAGGACCGATTGAGAAGTGTTTTATCTCTGCGGGACCATCCGTGGACGCGTTTCGCTGTATCACAGCTCTTCAGCACGGTTAGGTCCCGCAGAGAGAAAACACAACCCATTTTTGGTTCCTTCCCGGAACTGGGTTTGAAACAAGTAAGATGTAGTGTGCCGATCAGAAAATAGATGGAGACTCTGTCTTCATCTTACTTGTTTCAAACCCAGTTCCGGGAAGGAACCAAAAATGGGTTGTGTTTTCTCTCTGCGGGACCTAACCGTGCTGAAGAGCTGTGATACAGCGAAACGCGTCCACGGATGGTCCCGCAGAGATAAAACACTTCTCAATCGGTCCTTAATTGGGCCGTTACCTAATTAAAATCAAATGTTTTTCGGTACCAACCGACTTAACTTCTGGTTGGCAACTAGAATAGCTATTCTCGCAATTGTGGCGAATGCCTTTGCGAGTCGATTTGCTCTAATTTAATACTGGTTTATACGGTTGTTAGTAGCAATTTTTAGTGTGCCGATCAGAAAATAGATGGAGACTCTGTCTTCATCTTACTTGTTTCAAACCCAGTTCCGGGAAGGAACCAAAAATGGGTTGTGTTTTCTCTCTGCGGGACCTAACCGTGCTGAAGAGCTGTGATACAGCGAAACGCGTCCACGGATGGTCCCGCAGAGATAAAACACTTCTCAATCGGTCCTTAATTGGGCCGTTACCTAATTAAAATCAAATGTTTTTCGGTACCAACCGACTTAACTTCTGGTTGGCAACTAGAATAGCTATTCTCGCAATTGTGGCGAATGCCTTTGCGAGTCGATTTGCTCTAATTTAATACTGGTTTATACGGTTGTTAGTAGCAATTTTTAGTGTGCCGATCAGAAAATAGATGGAGACTCTGTCTTCATCTTACTTGTTTCAAACCCAGTTCCGGGAAGGAACCAAAAATGGGTTGTGTTTTCTCTCTGCGGGACCTAACCGTGCTGAAGAGCTGTGATACAGCGAAACGCGTCCACGGATGGTCCCGCAGAGATAAAACACTTCTCAATCGGTCCTTAATTGGGCCGTTACCTAATTAAAATTAAGAGAATATTCATAGCTATTTTTATCAAGCTATCCCCCTTTTTTCAGCGAATTAACTAGAGGCCCATAATATGCCCAGTTTGGGTTAGCGAATAATTATTAGGGGTGGGTCTATTGTATGTACCGAATAGCCAGGGTGCCACTGAATTTGTAAAAATACATAACTAAATAAATTCCGTGAAATATTGTATTGAAGTGTGAACATTCAGAAACACACCTAAATAAAAATAATTAGCTAAAGGTAATTGATAATTCTGGAAAACAAAAAAATGAGGTATACAACTCAACCAAATCTTGACATAGGTGGAACCAATAAAACAACCAAGTAACTATAGTTACTATTGGGGGCTCTCTCATTTTCTCAGACATTTCGTAATACGTATAGTGAATAAAGTGACTAGTTAGCCTTCGTCAGTCAATGCAAGACCCCACTCTCCGAAGTGGTACCCACAATCCATAGATGTCGATCATTGTAAAAACGAAAATCATAACTCATATTTAATATTCTCCAGTGAAAAATTAAGACAGTATTTTTATCAAGCTAGCCCCCTTTTCTTAACGAATTAACTAGAGTCCCATTATATGCTGAGTTTGGTCAGAGAATAATTATTAGGTGTGGGTCTATTGTATGTACAGAATAGCCAGGGTGCCACTGAATTTGTAGAAATACATAACTAAATAAATTCCGGGAAATATTGTATTAAAGTGTGAACATTCAGAAACACACCTAAAAAAAAAATTGCTAAAGGTAATTGATTATTCAGAAAAAGAACAAAAATGAGGCATACAACTCAACCAAATCTTGATATAGGTGAAAATAATAAAACAACCAAGTAACTATAGACACTATTGGGGGCTCTCTCAACTCATTTTCTCAGACATTTCTTAATACGTATAGTAGATAAAGATACTAGGTAGCCTTTGTCAGTCAATGCAAGACCCCACTCTCTGAAGTGGTACCTACCCAAAATCCGTAGATATCGGTCATTGTAGAAACGAAAATTATAACTCACATTTAATGTTCTCCAGTGAAAAATTAAGACAATATTTATAGCTATTTTTATCAAGCTAGCCCCCTTTTCTTAACGAATTAACTAGAGGCCCATAATATGCTCAGTTTGCTCAGCAAATAATTATTAGAGGTGGGTCTATTGTAGGTACAGAATAGCCAGGGTGCCACTGAATTTGTAAAAATAAATGACTAAATAAATTCCGTAAAATATTGAAGTGTCAAAAGTCAGAAACAAACCTAAAAAAAAAATATTGTTTTTAAAACGCCTTTTTTCTTGAACCGTAAACTATATTCTTTGTTGAAATTTTCTCGGTTATAGGTAATAATATTCGAAATATCAGTCAGATTTCATAATGTAGGTATTTATTTAAACATTTCGGTCACTTTCGACCTTCATCAGTAAGACGTTTTAAAAATAATATACACTGCAGCATGGGTGAAATTCTGCCACCAAATTGAGACTATCTTTGGACTCGATGCTGTGAATGAAATGAAAACTACAGCAAGGTTAAACCTCAAATTCTCAAACCAAATAAATAGGAAGCATTTCCTTTTACGTTTTACTGATGAAGGTCGAAAGTAACCGAAACGTTTAAATAAATACCTACAATATGAAATCTGACTGACATTTCGAACATTATTTGAACCTATGCCCAAGAAAATTTCAACAAAGAATATAGTTTACGGTTCAAGAAAACAGACGTTTTAAAAACAATTGTTGTAACCTTAACCTATTTATACTACTTTCCATGTGTACTACTTTATCGCTATCCTTGTTCTACTCTTTTATTTAACTTTGTTACTTTTCCTATTATTATTAGCCTTTGGCAACACTGAAAAAGACGGGTCACTGTCAAGTGTCTTTAGTCTAAAAGAAGCGGGAAAATAAAATGGTGGTTATGGCGAAACGTGTGTTTTATTGCAAGTTTATTTAATAGGCTCGTACAGCATATTTTTTTTATCACATATTCTGAAAGAGCGTATTGAGTTTAGCAGTTGTGCAAAATTTCATAATTTTGCGAGCCCTTGTTCATATTTAAATAAATTATCGAAACGCTCCAAATTTGGAAGTTTTGAAACACGCGGTGACGTCACTGCATCTCTCAAGTTGGTCGTGTGACGGCCTTTAGCCCGTCTTGACTCGAGAAATGACGTCATACCATCTTTAAGCGATGAATTTCTGAGGCATAAATGTTTTATTATTCAAAGCCGCATAACTTTTTAAATATTTATCCAATTGCGCTGAGTTTTTGGTGTGTGCTATATGTGAGTAATACTCCATAAAAATATCAAAAAACGTGGTTAATGAAACTTCACTGAACGAGCCTATTATGCTCATTTTATGAAAATTATTAATGATGTGGAGAAAAATATTGAATTACGGGGAAGCCCGAGTGTCTTCACAACATTCTCAGAAGTGGGATACATGCATTTCTTTTGAAATAAGGCGGATGTCTATGGATTTCGGAAAGCGTGCCTTCCATTGGCCCAAAAAATCATGGATAGGGATCAGGCCGGATTTAATGCTGGAGCGAATGGTATTCCTGAAGGTCAATTTGATGCTTTTATGATGCAAAACCAAGGGAATGGTTTGCCAAATAATAATTCAGGTGATAGAATTTATGATATGACCCGCTTACTTGACTCTATGAACCGAATTATGAATCAAAACGACCTACTTATGCAAACTATGGCTCAAAATGTAAACTTAGCACAAGGGCAACGAAATTACACCGTTATACCAGATTTTAGTCAATCCATTCAGACTTTCGCTGGAGATGAGTTGAATAAAAGCAAACACTGGCTTGAATCTATCGAGGGAGCTGCCACCCTTCACCATTGGCCCCCTGAATTTTTAATGGAAACTGCCCGTTCAAGGTTAATTGGTGCCGCAAAGCATATTGGTACGAAGCAAATAGAGGCCAGCTGACTAATTGGATTGATTTTAAGATCCAATTCGAAAGGACATTTATTCCCAAAAAAAAAAATTACTTCCTTATGGAAAATGATGACGAACCGCACACAAAAACCTGCGAAGACTTATGAAATTAATGATTATGTAATGGTTGCCAATACAGATACTACAGCTGGGATAGATGAAAAGCTTATCCCCAAATTTAGAGGCCCCTATAGAATCAAAGCTATTTTAGATAATGACAGGTATGTTATTGCTGATATCGAGGGTTTCCAAGTGACGCAAATGCCATTTGAAGGTGTTATGGCTGCTTCACGAATGAAGCCTTGGCTTCAACACTAGAGAGAATCTGATTTGACTTATGTCTGGAAAAACCATTTCATATTTCATCCAATTTGACATATTCCTTAACTTTGACATTATGAAATTATTTAACTTACTTATGTGTGCTTTATGAATTTATGATTATGTTGTTTTCCTTATAACTTGTTTAAATAATGATATTTATGCTTATGATATTCACATTTATGAAATTATGATGCTTATGTTATTGATATTTATGTTTATGATATTCATGTTTTGAAATTATTATGCTTATGTTATGATACTTATGGACGTTTGCACCGACCGTTTCAAGGGAGGCTTAACGATAAGTTTACCTTAAAATGACAGTTTTACATGTAAAAATGTCACTTTGAGGAATACTTATCGTTAACCCTTCCTTAAAATGGTCGGTGCAAACGGCCATTATGAACCTTATGCTTATGATGAATTATGTATTTCTTACATTTATGACCTGTTTGTATAAAAATTAGATAACTGAAATTATTTTGGTGGATATTTTGGAAATTGTAAATTTTATTTTTATGCTGTTGACCGAGGTCGGCCAAAGTGTCAGGATGGCCGAACTGTTGTAACCTTAACCTATTTATACTACTTTCCATGTGTACTACTTTATCGCTATCCTTGTTCTACTCTTTTATTTCACTTTGTTACTTTTCCTATTATTATTAGCCTTTGGCAACACTGAAAAAGACGGGTCACTGTCAAGTGTCTTTAGTCTAAAAGAAGCGCGGAAATAAGATGGTGGTTATGGCGAAACGTGTGTTTTATTGCAAGTTTATTTAATTATGCTAATTTTATGAAAATTATTAATGATGTGGTGAAAAATATTGAATCACGGGGAAGCCCGAGTGTCTTCACAACACAATATACACTGCAGCATGGGTGAAATTCTGCTAAACTACCACCAAATTGAAACTACCTTTGGACTCGATGCTTTGAATGAAATGAAAACTACAGCAAAGTTAAACCTCAAATTCGCATATCAAAAAAATAGGAAGCATTTCCTTTTACGTTTTACTGATGAAGGTCCAAAGTGACCGAAACGTTTAAATAAATACCTACATTATTAAATCTGACTGACATTTCGAACATTATTTGAACCCATACCCAAGAAAATTTCAACAAAGAAAAAAAAAATTAGCTAAAGGTAATTGATGATTCTGGAAAAGGAATAAATAAGGCATACAACTCAACCAAATCTTGACGTAGGTAAGACCAATACAACCATGTAATTTCCAAATTAAGTTAGTGTATATTTGCGCGGTGATATGGCATTCACAGTGAGAGGAGAATAAAAATCAGTCAAGCAGTAAAATTTAAAAATATAAAATTGCTGATTGTTGATGAAGCACTTTAAATAAAATCAATGGATATATGTTTAACCCTCAATTGGATCCATCAAACTCAAAAAAATAATATCACTGAACAGGGTGTTTCCTTATATTTTGACCCCTACCTATGCTTTAGCTATACGAGGTGGAAAAAAACTTTAAATATGAAAGTTGTAGGATTTTATTGGTGGATTGCACAGTTCGTTTTGGAACGTCTTAAGTCATTCTCAAGTTATTCTGAAAGTTTAGCAAGGAAAATTCGGTTGCACCAGTCAGAAAACTCACCTAAGATGGGTTTAGGAATTCCTAACTTTAAGGCACCACTGTTGGGACCTTGACACGTTCTTAGGTGGAAATAATTGTTTATTTTTTTGTCAAATGCAAATGTCAATTATTTGTCGTAGTGATTTCATAAAAATTATATTTATCGAGATATTTATACCTATATTATTTTATTTCTTAAAATCCGAATTTTAAATCTGTGTTTAAATATGGAATTATTTGATGATGATTTCCTGCAATGGCTTATGGGTTAAGATTAAAGCTACAAACATCGTTATCAACCATAGTAGCTGTTCTCCATAATGTTGCAATTATAAATAGGGAGGAGGTACTCCCTGTAAAGCTGGATGGAGATAATTTAAATTATTTAATAGAAATGCAAAGGATACCCAATCCACCAAACATGGGTATTGATGATGTAGGAGCAAGAGCCTTCAGAAATGAAATGGTACAATATTTTCAAAATTTAAATTAGGTATTGTGTTTTGTATAAAATAAAGGCAGTTTGTATTAAATTATTATTATTTTATTACCAAATAAAAAAAATTAAATTTGCCTGGGCATAATACCACACACATAATACCACCTACATACAAATGCGAAAGAGCGGCGGATTCGTGGATCAGGGTCAATTTGGGTGGACAAAGCTTGGTTATGTTTGTAGTTTGTACTTGTGGATTCGTTGTTGACTCGTATTGTTTAGTTTCTATGGTTTCTCTCAAGAAATCATAAACATTTTTCATCTTTATCTCTCACACGAATAACAACTATGACGTATATTCTGTAATTAAATCGAAATGCGTACATCCTGCGCTGTTGCCAGCTAGTTCGGAATTCAAACTAACTTTAGCTAAGATTCCTTTACGTAGGGTTGGTGCAAGTCAAAGCGATCAATGCAAACTTAAATTTTAAGATCATGCTTAGCTAAGTACGTGCTAAGAATGAGGAGTAATTTTTTTTGTTCAATCCACCAAGTCTATTATTTTTTACGAGTGTCAAAACAGGCAAATGACAGGTGCCAACTGTCACAATGACAATTACTTGCATTTTTTCGAATAGAACGCCCTGTAGATTTTTGGCTAGAATAATAGCTTTTTTTCTTCTGATTCCAAATATACTATATATGTTGATATTTGGTTCAGTTGTTTTTGCGCTATTTAATTTTAAAATTGCATTGATATAAGAAACCAGGACTGGGACTATGTAACGGATCTTATTCCTATCTCTATGGCACTTGCTGTGTTCTTCTCTCTTTCCGAAATCAATAGAGAATAGAGAAAATATCTCCATTCGTTACATAGTCCCAGGGCAGGACAGATTAAATTAAGGGTAATGTAAATGCATTTTTAAACTTGAATAGCGTAAAAACAGCTGTGTGACAGTTGGCACCTGTCATTTGCCCATTTTGACATTCACAAAAGATATTAGTCATAAAACCCTACTTTCATATTTAAAGTTTTTTGCTACCTCGTATAGCTAACGCTGTAGGTAGGGGTCAACATATAAGGAAACACCCTGTACACTAGTATAGTTGCTCCATAAGTTTACAGTTGCTGACCATATCATCAACTTGAGCAATAAATAAGAACATGAAACCTTTAAGTTTCCAGAAAAAGTAATGTTTTATGGATAGTTATGACTAGCCTCTGCTTATAATAGTTATTTATGTATCAAGGGTACTAAGTAGAAGATTATGCCCTGAGGGCGACAGTCTTACAAAGCCGAGGGCCTCTGGCCCGAGGGTTCGTAAGTCGCCCGAGGGTATATATATCTATTACTACCCGTGGTGCATACAAACTTTTATGTCATACCAGTTGGTTGTGTAAAATATTGTTTGCCCAGCGGATCTGAGTCTACGGAAGGAATTCGGACGTAAATGTGCGATGTTGTCACGTTTAATTATAAAAAAGCGAAAATACTAGACTGAGGTATAGTTCATTTGAAAATCCATTTTTTAATAACAAAATATAGATACCAATAAAACGCTAAATATTTCAACGTGGTTGTTAGATCTATTCTTATTCTAATAACTGATTTCTTCAATTTTGTCCATTGTAATAAATAAACATTTTCTAAAGATACCATCAGTTTTTGACAATTTGGCAAGCATCCGGCCTGGATGCACCTGATTGGTGGAGTTTTTGGCAGGATGGCCGTTGCCACGAGGAACCATGTCGTTGTCAATGGGCTAAACTTCACCCTACGTCTTGCTATTGGCCAGGGCTTCTGTCATTGTATCCTCCCATCTTGGAATATCGATTTATATTGAAATATCCAGTGGCGGGGGTTTGGTCATTTTCGATTTTCGTGTAGGAGTTGCAATACGATAACACTTCCAAAAAATTCCGCACGCAGCTGGGTATTTTATGAATGAAATCAGCCATTTTTTTTTACAACTGCATTCCCCTTACCGTTGCCTCGTAGACACAGAGTCGCTGGGCAGACATTAAACACCTGGGAAAAAGTGTCACTTCGCAAATTGTCATCAGTGTGCAAACATCATAATTTTTTGACAAAAATAATATGTTTATAAGCGTAAATTTATATTTTGGTAATAAAGAATAAGTTAATTGAAAACTGTTTTTTGCGTCTTTATGCCCGCGCGGGCCATAATGTGTACTTTATGCCCGCACGGGCATAAAGTAATCAATTATGTAGATGGTATCTAAGGTATAAAAACACAATAATGTATTGGTATGACATAAAATAAATTTAATAAAATCAAATTGAAATTGTATGGATTCAACGGTTAGGGTAAATAGTGGGGGTATACAGGAAATATAACAGAAATCCTAAAGTGTATTAGTAGAAAACCCAGGTGAGAAATTGATTATTTTTTGACGATGTACCATCGTCACCAAAAGTAACTGGGACAGCATCATATTAGCTCTTGTACTATTATATGATTTTTATTGTCAAATATTTGTCAAACTATGAATCAAATGCATTGAAATGAATGACAGTAGAATTAGTCCAGGAGATTATTATGCATTATTTTTGTCCCAGATACTTTTGGTGACGGTGGTACGTTACTTAATAATTTAAATTAAGAACATATTGTCCAACCTTGACTTCAGTTCCAGATTAATGAAACCTGCTTTCATAAAACATGGTAGTACTAAAAGTAAATTAAATACATGAAATAATAAATTTAATAAATCGGAAATTATTTAACAATTACTCCGGTGATAGGAATTTGAAATCAAATTTTAAACGTGAGGTAGTAAGAAGTAGTAAGAATTAAAACGTTGGAGTACGGTAGCAGGTCACTTTGTGTCACTCGGTAGATAGAGGCTTAAACTTCACAGTCTTCGTCAAATGATGGGAGACAGGTAACGTCAGGAGAGAAAATTGATTCCTCAAGGAAATCACTTCAAAATCTCTAGGCCCAAGTTCCAGCCAAACGATCTGCCTGGAAAAATGGGGCTCCATGAAAATGGGGTTCGTTGGAAATGACGGATCGTTGTAAATAGGGGATTCTCTAAAGACCCCATGTAATAAAGGAATTCCCATGAATAACCATTACATTTAAAAAATTTAAAAAGAACATACCACGAGGGGGTTCGATATTCAAACTCGAATAAAACGGAAATCACAAGACTGTCGATTTAAAATGTTTTGGTAATTAACTGAACGTTGCCTCACACAAATTTATTTCGTTAATCTGATGGCCGATAAGGTACTTATTTTCCACGAGAACGGTGAACGATTTTGAACTTGGGAAGATGGCGGTCCCCAGGCCAGGATCAATCTTTCAGGTCGAACGGCAACATTTCAAAGGGCTGACTAGCGAGTAGTGATATCAGAGGTCCCTTCTCGTTTAGAATGAACAGGCACAATAGGTACTAACTAGTCTTTTGAAAATGACTAAAAAGCTGGAGACACTTGCGCCTCCTCTCAAGCAGCAGCAAAACTGTAGTAACGAAACTCGAGAACCAGTGACTGACCTTCAGTGGCCAGACTGTTAACATCCAAAGATGTATGATATAAAATAATAAGAAAAAATAAACAGTAGCATTTAGCATGCTACAACAAACAGTTCTTCTGTCCCCGTTCTTATTTCCGTCTTCGTCAAAATTCAGTTATGCCAACGCCTCTTAGTAGTACATCAAGACGTGTTTTCGTTAATCCATACATCTAATCACTTTTTGAACTCCCTAGGTGGCTGCGCACCTGTTTCCTATTTTGAAAAAAAAAAACTACATAAATCCAATAAAACTTTTGAATTCCAAAAACGTACCGAGTAAAGATTTAAATTCCAGATTTACACCGCCAGCAAGCGTCGCCGTAATATGACAAATTAATCTTCCTGACCTCAAAACTTGCGTTCCTGGTTCTGCAACAGTAATTGAACATAATAAGCCAAATCACGGCGATTTAGTTGCAGAAACACGACGGCTTTAACGTAAAATCCCTGTCGCCCCGGTAACTGTATGACGTTTAAGACAGTTTTACAGCACTGTCGTTGACAGAAACTTTTCATTAGTTTTCTCTACCTCCCCCAAAACGGGCTTTCCAAATAATTAAGAAAAATCTGAGGCCTTGTTTACAAGCGAAATTAATATTTCGTGACTTTCGGGAAAAGCGAAAAGTTTTTCCGTTTCGATTAATTATTTTTGCTCGTGGTAACTTTTCTCTCGGAATGAGAGAAGGTGCGGACGCAAGTAAACAACTTTTAAAGACCTTTTCGGGGTAGGTTCGTTGGCTTCTTGTTCTTGTCTTATTTTAAATTGTAATTTTGTTGGAACTTAGTAAATTAATTGAAAAAACATTAACAGATTTGTGAGTTTGTTAAAAGAATAATTATCTTGGAAATGTGATGGAGAGTCTTAATGAAAATCAAAAAATTACTATATTTCGAAAACAGTTCTCTGTAAGAAACGTTCGTGTTTCATTTTAAAATACTCCAGAATGCAAGAATCGTCAAGTTTGAGGTTGGTTGAATTTAAATAAGAAAATACTAGAACTATATGGAAGATTAGTGAACTACATGTTACAATAAATACTGACATTTTGTAAAATAATAGTATCCTCAATTAAGAAGGGAACGTTGAAAAACTGTGTGATTAGGAAAATCTGGAAACGCTAGAAGTCAAAAACAGGAAAGCCGCTAATAAAGGCAAGAGATGGACAAGAATTGAAGCTGATCCTAGAACAGGCCATCCTGGGTTGTAGCGCTAGAGGTGATGATGATGTAAAATGATAACTTCCAAGATTAGATAAGTAACATGCGTACTTTAGGCATTTTCTAAAATTATCAATAGTAATATAACGAGTGCAATGGAAATTATTGATAATTTTTGGGAAATTTGCCCGAATGCATTTTTAGTTGAAAAAGAGTACGAGTGCACGTAGTGCACGAGTGCCTTTTTCAGTTAAAAACTATTAAAGGTACACCTGTATTATAGGTATACCTGTAACGTCAATGGTAAACCTTGTGTTTTTATGTTAACAATTATTAACTAGCATACCTATATTATTAAAAGTCAGTAGTTACTGGTAATGTCAAATATGTTAGTAATGTGTCATAAAATGTTAAAAAACGCTCTAATAAAATAGATCAAATAATCGGTTTCCGCAAGTTTAGTTATTGCTACGCTTATAAAAACAAGAGATTACGGGCCCAGGACACGCGTGAAGCATAAAAACGGGACTGATTTTTGTCGGCATTAATAAAAAAAAGTAAGTGACATAAAATAAAATTCAAAAAAAATTAATTTGAGAAATGGGAGAATTCAGTGCAACCTTAAAATTAACTGGAGATAACTGGCCTGTGTGGAAATTTCAAACGGCTATAATTTTAAAAAGCCGGGGCTACTACGTGATAGTAGATGGCACAAGAATAAAACCAACACAATCAGTGGATGATCCTACGAAATGGATGAAGGATGATGCCAAAGCCCAAGAGCTTCTAGTCACTCGAATGGAGCAAGGCCCACTAACACATATTTTGTCTTGTGAAACAGCCAAAGACATGTAGCAAAAGCTGAAAACTGTGTATGACAGAGAATCCATGGTAAGCATTCATCTTCTGCAACAAAAATTCTTCTCCTTAGGATTTGAAGGCTCAGTGTCAGAGTTTATATCCCATATTGAGGAAATAAAAACCAAGTTGAGAGCAGCAGGTGAGACTCTATCAGAAAAAATGATAATCACAAAAATACTCATGTCCCTTCCAGAAGAATTTAAACATTTTAGATCTGCTTGGGAATCAGTACCTTCAGACAATCAAAATCTGGAAGAGCTGACATCTCGACTTTTGCTAGAGGAAGAAAGATTCAAATCTCAAGAAAATGCAACTGCATTAAATGCAAAGACCAACAATAAAAATCAAACAAGATTACGGTGTCATATTTGTTCTAAGCTTGGTCACTTTGCTAGAAATTGCTACTTCAGAAATAAAAATAATAAAACGACAGAAGATAAATCTGAAAACTCTGGTAATAAGAAGTTCTGTAAGTTTTGTAAGAAGAAAAACCATAACATAGAAACTTGCTGGTTGAAGAAAGGCTTGGATTGGTGCTTAGATACTGGTGCAAGTGAGCATATTTCATGGGACAAAAATTGTTTTGAAAATATAAATAAACTAAAAATAAAAAGGCTAGTTCAAGTAGGAAATGGGCAAACACTGGAGGTTAAAGGCATAGGGAAAGTCACAGTATGGGCATATAACGGTGAAAAATTATTGAAAACAACATTGTCAGATGTCTTATATGTGCCTGAGTTGAAATTCAATTTATTTTCTGCAGGCTGTGCTCTTGACAAAGGATACTATATGAGGTCAGATCATAGAAAATGTGAATTTGTTGATAAAATTGGCAACATAAGGGCACTAGCTTCAAGAGTGAATAAACTCTATAAAATGCATTTTACGTCAGTGAATAAAACAGAGTATAATACATCCACCTGTTTTGCAAATGAAAACACTCCACAAGAATATAGTTATGAAGATGATCCTTTTTGCATGAAAGTCAATAAAATAGAAACCATAGTGGAATGGCATAACAAGTTGGCACACCAAAATTTAAAATATGTGAGAGATTTTCTAGATAGAAACAATATAGAGTATGTGGAATGTGACAAAGATTTTGTATGCAAACCATGCCTTGCAGGTAAACAACATCGTTTGACCTTTGAAAGCAGCAAATCAAGAGCCACCACAATGCTGGAATTGGTGCATGCAGACCTATGTGGACCTATGGAATCCATATCTTTAGGCGGCTCCCGATATTTTCTTTTACTAAAAGACGACTTTTCTGCCTATAGATATGTTTATTTTTTGCAAAACAAATCCCAAGTAAAAACATTTCTAGAAAAATATATAAACTTGGCAGAAAGAGAAACAGGCTGCAAAATGAAAGTTCTAAGAACAGACAATGGCTTGGAATTTGTGAATAAAGAAGTTGCAAATTTGTTAGAAAGAAAGGGAATAAGACATCAGAGAACGGTAGTCTATACACCACAACAAAATGGTCGTGCAGAAAGAGAAAATCGCACTTTAGTTGAAGCTGCAAGAACACTTCTAAGTAGTACTGAGAAGTTGGATAAATCTTTTTGGGCTGAGGCTATCAACACCGTAACATACATATTAAATCGAACAGGTCCAAGCCCACAAGGAGCAGAAAATCCATATAAACTTTGGCATAAAAATAATATAGAGGTACACAACTTCAAAATTTTCGGCAACACAGTGTCTGTGCATGTACCTAAACAAAAAAGGTTAAAATGGGATGCAAAAAATAAAAACGGTATTTTTCTGGGATATGGAGAGGATATAAAGGGATACAGGGTATTTTTTCCCGAAACGAACAAAGTGGAGACACATCGTGATGTAATATTTTTGCCCGAAAAGAAAAATTTGATACAAAAACTAGAAGAAAAAGTTCTGATACCCGAAGAAAACACAGAAACAATTGAAGATCAGATACAAATAAATGAAAATCCTGACCAAGAGAACAGAAACTTGCCAGAAATCAATGAAAATGACCTAAATTATGAGGATGTAGGAAGTGATGAATCAGACATGAATAATGAAATAATAAACAGTCCATATAATTTAAGAAGAGCAAGAAGACCAAACCCGAGATATAATGACTTTGAAATGGATCTGGATAAAGTGTTAGTGTCAATGTGTGATGAAGATGAAGTGACGTGTTATGAAGATGCAATGGCCAGTAGTAAAAGTGGAAAATGGAAAGACGCCATACAAGCAGAAATAAGTGCATTAGAAGAGAATGAAACTTGGTTTTTGGTGCACAAACAAAACATTAAAGACAAGATAATCGACTGCAAGTGGGTGTTTAAACGGAAGAAAAACGAACTGGGTAATATAACAACTTATAAAGCAAGGTTGGTAGCTAGAGGCTTTCAACAATCTGGTATGTATAATATTAATAATTGTGACATTTACACCCCAGTTGCCAAATTGCCATCTGTTAGGATTTTTTTAGCTTTATGCAACAATTTTAACTATCAAATTTTCCAAATGGATGTATGTAATGCATTTTTGAATGAGGACATCACTGAAGATGTCTATATAAAATTGCCCAAAGGTTTTGATGTTTTGGAAGGAAAGGTAGTAAAGCTAAGAAAATCCCTGTACGGCTTAAAAACATCACCAAAGAATTGGTATAAAAAGTTCAATGATTTGATGCTAAGCATGAATTTTGTTCGATCTGAAAATGAATACTGTATTTATTTTAAAATCACAGATGTTTCAAAAATATGAGTTTTAATTTATGTTGATAATGTTTTGATAGCAGGTTCAGATGATTTGGAAGTTGGCAAACTTAAACAAACTTTTGGTAAACATTTTAAAATGAAAGATTTAGGGCTGATCAGGCATTTTTTAGGAATGTTAATCACACAAAATTTAGAAGAAAATAAAATAACTATAAATCAGACAACATACCTAAACAATGTTTTGAAACGATTCGTCATGCTGGATTGCAAGCCAAGCTCTACTCCTATGGATCAAAATTTTCGGCACGATGACTTTAAACGAAATTGTACAGAGAACGTAGATATCGAGAATAAATGTAGAAGGGCAATTGGTTCTTTAATGTATGCCATGTTGTGTTCAAGGCCCGACTTATGCATTTCGATAAGCATTTTAAGTCGCTACCAGTCTTGTGCTAGTTCTCAGCTATGGCAAGCAATCAAGCGAGTCTTACGTTATGTTCAAAATACATTAAAATTATCATTAGTCTTTTATAGAAACGATTTTAAAAATTTGATCGAAGGCTATGCTGACTGAGACTGGGCAGGCGATCGAGTGGACCGGAAGTCAACCTCAGGGTATATTTTTGAAGTTTTTGGCTGTTTAATCAGCTGGTCGTCACGTAAACAAGCTTCAGTCGCTCTTTCGCCTACCGAGGCAGAGTATGTAGCCTTAAGCCTTGCGATAAGTGAAGCTTGTTGGCTTAGAGGCTTGATTTTCGACTTTAAATTATACGATCTCAATATGCTGAGTGTTCTGATATTCGAAGACAACCAATCTGCAACTAAAGTTTGTCGAAACCCCGAGTTTCATAAGAGGCTCAAGCATGTGGATACTCGTTACCATTTTATAAGGGACAAAATTAAAGATAAAATTGTCATTTTAAAATATATTCCAACCAATATGCAAATTGCGGATTTCTTTACAAAACCTTTATCTTTGGCTTTGTTTAATAGTTTTCGTGGTAAATGTATTCTAGAATAGGGTTTCTTTTGGATTAACATAAATAGGAAATATTTGAGAAATTTTCATATGAGAATCAACATTTTTCTATTTATGTTTATGTTATTTATTTTTTATATACTTACCTATTTTACCATTGAGGGGTGGTAATAAAGGTACACCTGTATTATAGGTATACCTGTAACGTCAATGGTAAACCTTGTGTTTTTATGTTAACAATTATTAACTAGCATACCTATATTATTAAAAGTCAGTAGTTACTGGTAATGTCAAATATATTAGTAATGTGTCATAAAATGTTAAAAAACGCTCTAATAAAATAGATCAAATAATCGGTTTCCGCAAGTTTAGTTATTGCTACGCTTATAAAAACAAGAAAAACGCATGAGTGCAAATTTGTCGAAAATTATAAATATATTTCCATTGCACGAGTTAAATTTTATGAGAGAATTTCATGAATCAAAAATTTGAATTTTTTGTCAAAAAATGTCAAAACACCAGTTCTCGCACCAGTTACTATGCAATTATCCGATAATTTGCACTAGTGCAAATTTTCACGTAATTCGAATCTTATTGGTTCAAATCAACAATGAAAACATGTCAGTTTATTGTTGGAATGTCAGTTTTGACAGATGTATGAAATTCTCATAACAAAACAGTTTCCACTAGTTACATAAATACAAAACATCACTAGTCCCTTTCAAAAGTGCCTCAACTTGGGTGGGCTACTTGGTTTTTTCATCGTACTACACGATATATATCAGCTAGTACTTGTAATCGTGTTTCATCGTTAAGGTGACCCTAATATTCAATATCATTTGTCATTAACAACTTTCAGTCCATTTTTGGTTTCTAATCAAATTCTCTTAAACACCCATTTCATCAAAATGTCCCATTTGGCCGTTCGCGGAACAAACAAGAAACTAAATAAATATGCTTTTTTTCCATTATCATAATGAAATGCCATTTCGATAAATAAAAGGACAAAAGCAATTATTACCCCTTTGCCCCAAAAGCAAAGTATAATATTTAAACGCCCTAATTGCCTTTCCATTTAAACCAGTAATTATGGTTTTCGAATTAATATTTGCGTCGACAGTTGCAGCGGCGACCGATTTTGTTTAAGCTATTGCTAAAAATTAATTTTAATAATAATGGTTCAATTATTTTGAATATTAATTTTGTTTTAATAGATAGGTATTTGCGCACTTGGTATTAATCATTTGTGTTTCGCGTTTTAATGGAAAGTGGGATATTTTTTTTAAATTTTATATGAAAATAGAGTTAAACCCACCTTCCTCAAAATGTCAATTTGTTGATTTTTCTATTTTCCTCCGAATCCGGACACGAGCAATATAAAAATAAATCCCTTTAGCGCGCTTACAAGCCTTTTTGCTGAAAAATAATATCATCCGGCGGAAGAGATGGCACAAGTCCAAGTTTTATAAACCGAGCTATTTAGACCAATTTGTCTTCGGTTTAACGATAAAATGTTCATAGTTTTCTATATTGGGTTGCGTCTTAAAATATGTCGTGCATTTAGTGAAAAAAAAATTAGGAAATCCTTCTTTATAAAGTTCATACTGCATTCAATGTAATAAATACATCTCTCGAACAACGAACTACAGTTGAATGAGTTGAAAATGTGCTGTCCTTTAATGGAGAAGAGCTGAAGCGATTTAAGGAAATTTTGCAAATTTTAGCGTTCTGAAGAATTCTAAAAAGCGTATGACAAAAAATAGTGTTTGTCACACGTACCTAACGAAGTTTTTCAGGACTCATCTGCTATTCCAGACTCGGCTAACGCCTCGTCCGGAAACAGCAATGATTCATCCTGAAAAACTTCATTTTATGTACTTGTGACAAAAATAACTATTTTGTTTTGGTTTGTTCTCTTCCACCTACCTATTTTGATTTATTTATTTAGGTTACTTATTTTTTTTAATGTACACTAGGTACAGGGTGTTTCAGATTCGAGTTTCAGCAGTTGGGATTATGAAAAAGGTAAGATTTACTGGGTGGTTTAAATTTGACAAAGTTACTGATTTTATCACCAATGGAATGCCGCGTCGGAATAAAGATTGCCGAATGTAATATCCTCTTTCAACTTAAAAGCACTTTTTAAAACTGGTACTTTCAAAAATTTGTATTGCTTAGAATATGAATTTTCAAAAGTGACCCAGTTTCAAAAAGCGCATTTAAGTTAAAAGAAGATGTTGCATATGGCTGTAGATATTTTCCAAAATTTCTCTTTTCAAAGCCAGAATTTTTTCACTCATTTGGGAAGGCATTTTATTGAGTACAAAATTTCACAACTTTGTCCCAATTAAGGCCACCCTGTATTTTCCACCGTTTCCGAATTTGCAAATGCTGAAGTTCCAATTTGAAACGACCTGTACATACATATACTTACCTGACTGTAATTTGAAGTTCCTATTTAGAATTTAGTGGAGTTAATTTTTGATGATTAAATTAAAAAAAAAAAAAATGTTGAAAATATGGGTTTTTAATTTCACAACCTAGTCAACTCCCTTAAGTAAAACATTCCAAATGGTATATACTGCATAATACTTCATAATCAATTCAGATTTTTTTTGTGAGGGTTACAATCAGTGGCCTAATTTATTGTCGTTCTAATCTTTCACACTCATTATTGTAATCATGTTCACTATAGATTGCATTTAGAGTTGTTACAGCTTCTTCCAGCCGCTGATATTGTTCTGTTCAGGTGGTTTTTCCAAGTAAGTTTGCAGTCCAGGGTGACCACTAGATACTCAACTTCATCCGAGAAAGATAATTGAGTGCCGTTTAGAGTGGGGGCTGGCAGATCCAGCTTTCTTCTTTCTGTAAATCAAAACAAGGTTGTTTTGCTGGGATTTATAGAAAGTCCTTCTTCCTCACTACAGTTTTTGATTATATTCAAGGCACTTTGCATTCGGCCTGTTATTATGCTTTCATGCTTACCTCTGATTATTACTGCCAGATCATCAGTATAGCCTAGGACAGTTAGTCCGACATTGCTTAGTCTGGTAAGGATGCTATCTATCACTAGTGTCCACAGGCGAGGTGAAAGGACACAACCTTGTAATCATATTCATAAACTCTCTTGTAACGTAAATAACTATCAAATTAGGTAATTGTGTATGTTCAAATAAGTGCCTGTTGAGGTGCCTATTTTTAACACATTCATTTATCCAATATATTCCTCTAGTCCCATTGGCATAATATTGAAATATTGGGAGGTTTGGCTACCATATAATGTGGTGTGGCAATTAGCTAATAAAACTCCTACTTTGTACATTGCCTCTACATCTTGAAGCAGAAGCTTTTCATTTTTTTTAAAATCTAAAAAAGCAAATTCTGCTATGGTTTTCTGAAACCCCCACTCAACTGTTAACCTAAGCCTTTTCATTAAATTGTTGAATTGCTGTTGATGAGGTTCCATGTTTATTCTATTAGCATATGGAGCCCAAAGCAATTCTCTAATTCCGTAGGCTTGGTCACCATAGAGTATAAATTTATTTCCATTTGGAAAAACTGCCACCCTTTCTAGTTCATTGTATAAATTTGATTCTGCAAACATAGCAGCATCATGTCTCCTCCCAGGCCAACCACCCTTTAAACTGGCAATTATTCCATCAGGGCACAATACCGATTGATATTTTATACAATGATATCTTTTATGCCCTGAATAATAATTCTCCTGCTCAATAGTTGGCCTACAGATAGCCCTAGCTGTACCGTCAATGAAACACCAACAGTTGTTCATAGGTGCTCCTTTATTATGAATGACCTGCAAGAAAATGATGCATAAAAAGCATAATATAAGTTGATGTTTAGATATATTACTTACTTGGGCATATAGCTCAAACCTCTACCGATTCAACCATGGCAGTTGTTCCAGATTGGATAATAAGTGTCCATGATTTTGGATCAGTATGTCCGTTACCCTGTTTATTACTATGGACATAGCTTGAGGGGAATATCCAAAGAATGCATGCAAATCATGTAACCTGTTTGGATATGCCAATCTTCTCAAAAGCAAACAGAGACCCGTGAGACCTTGTAGTAAAAAATGCATTGTTTTAATGTGTAGATTATAATAGGTATATTGTGGGGCTTGTCCCTATAGGTTCTCTCAGGTGTTAGGTAATACATAATAATAATATATAATCACCTGAGTGGGAAGTTTTTGTTGCCCCACCATGAACTAGGTCCATCATATGAACCTGTTTAAAGCTATTACCGCAGTTGAAGCTCACCTGTGACCTTATTCTGGTTATATGTTCTAACAAAGTCTGGCATTCGTAAAGCTCGGCATAGCCTATATATGTCATTTTTTTCAAAACGAAAGAAAAGCTTGCAGTCATTATTGTCCACATCTTCCAAATTGAACTGCTGTGGTGGGACTTGATCACCTTGTTCTCGTAAAATATTGATCAAGATTGCAGCTTCAATATCCTGATCATTCCCACCAGCAATAATTACAGCCTCTAGATCCTCTTCCATTATGCTACAAAGCCCACAAAACAGAGGAAGAATTTAAGCAGCAATTTAATAATAACTAAAAAAAAACATTTAACTTTACATCATTTTACCTATCTACTATAATTAATTATCACTTACCTTGAGAGTTGAGATTGATCCCAATGGGTACGCGATTTATTCAGTACAATTGAAAATGAATTTTAATTAAACTAGTTCAAAAAATAATAAAAAAGCATTGAAATCAAATCATTCGATTCTGATTATAAACAACAGACACGACGAAATTTAAAAATCACAACAATGTACAAGTTAGGTTATGGACATGGTTATAAAATAACGGATGCGAAATTTTACGTAAAATTGTTTTCCGATAACTGTAATTAAAAAGTGTGATACCGCTTTACGTTAAAAAAATAAATCCTGACGTTATTACCGTCCATACGCGCAATATGGTTCACCGATATCTCTCTAATATCGATTCTTTCTCGTTATTCGGGTTTCTTATGGTACCTATCTTGTTCTCTTTGGTACGCGTATGCACTCATCTCGGTGTCAAAGTTTGAATTTTGTACGGTTGCACGTACAATAGTTGTTTACATTACAAGTGCGTTTATGAACATAATAACCAGTGTAAAAGATTAGAACGACGAGATCGTATACCGAGTCGTTCTAATCACACGAGTTTTGTAGTCATATTTGAACGCACGTGTGATGTACAAGGTTTTATCGACAAAGCGAAAAATAACAAAATGTTTTTTCAATTTTCGTTTATTAGTAGTTGTCTAGTCTACCTTCATTTTACCTCTACAGTTTTAACTATGACATTTGTCAAATCACAGAAACTAGTTGGGTTATAAATTCATAACCTATTAAAGTAGTCCATAATACCACTAGTTGTGTTATGAATTCATAACCTAGTCCATAACACCACTAGTTGTGTTATGAGTCTCATGACATAACTCAAATACTAGAAAAATGGTTGAGTAGAAACGTCATAACCAAACGCTTGTAGATAAAAACATTTTATCATAACACAACTAGTGCTGTTATGGAAGTTATGAGTCTATAACGCAACTAGTTTTTGAGATTTGACAAATGTCAAATTTACACCCAAAAACATTTTCTTATTTTTCGCTTAGTAGATAAAACGTTGTACATCACACGTGCGTTCAAACATGATTACAATAACGAGTGTGAAAGATTAGAACGACGAGGTCGTAGACCGAGTCGTTCTAATCACACGAGTTTTGTTTCATAAACGCACTTGTAATGTAATAGTACATTATACACTTAGGGACTAAAGTGGTACTTTTAATCCCGAGGCAGAAAGTTAAAAAAAACACTTCAGTCCTGAGGTGCATACACTATTTCATGCACTTTACTTTATATCCCGGGAATTAAATAAAACAGGCTATGAAATGGTACTTTTAATCCCTGTATTAATCTCCGGGAAATAAAGTAAAAATTTAATCCCCAGGAAATAAAGTGAAATTCAATTCTGGGGATCAAAAGACCCACTTTACTCCCTTAAAACAGGAATTGAAATGGCACTTTCAATCCCTGAAAAGCATAATAGTAGATTATACCACGAGTCAATAATGATAGCTATTATCCCCGAGGAATATTTACGAACTGAGCCGCGTTAGCGGCGAGGGAGTAACATTCCGAGGGAATAATAGCCATTATTGCGAGTAGTATACTCTACTTTATTTACGACAAATTGATTTATTTGAAATTTTCTTTCCAAAAACGCTCTTTGTTCATCCATCTCAATACAAATACACAAGCACTACGCGTTTGACACTGACACTGCATTTGTTCTATACTGTTTCCATGGTACTACCTACTTATTTAATTCGAAAAATTTTGTGATTGGTGTGCAAGCGGGATTAATACCATTAATCCCTGCGGGAATAATAGATGTCATTAAACTGCCAAAATCACAAATATAATACTTACATTATGTGCCAGTCGTAAATAAATAATTATTACATACTAAACAGCCTCATTATAACATGGTAGGCAGTATGCTCGATAATATGCGGAGCAATATGTTAAGGTTTTCTTGAACCAAATATGTCTCATAGGACTCTGCGCATGTAAATTTTAACTACAGAGTCCCATGACCCAAATATGGGACATCAGTTCCATCATATGGAGGACTCCTGTGCCTGGCTGATGGGTTGTCATTTGGACAGCTGTTGCGCAAAAATTAACCCTCAAACTGTTTGAATAATAAATTTGAATAAATAAATCCTAATAGACCTAGGTACAGTAAGACACCCTTAAGGAATGCGGCCAGCGCAACAAAGTCCTCGCGGCTACTCAGTGGTGTGGGAGTAGGTTCAATATTGAAAGTTAGCTTTATAGGGCGCCACTGGTTTACAAAATAAAATCCGCGGACTTAAACCAGAAAGTCCCTGATCTCCAAAATTCCTATAAGAATATACCTACCCGATGTACCTATCCTCTAAAAACAACTTTACCTTAGTTCGGTTGAGGTCAGTAGGGGTAAAATGAGAGTCAAATATAAAAACAGTGAGTGTAAAACTATTTTACCTACGAGCGTGCGGTAAAGTATCACTTTCCGCATTTGTTAGGTAAATAACTATAATAGTTCCGGGGGGGAGTTTATTTAGACCTGAAATTGCATTACAAAGACCAATAGAATACCACAGTAATTATTATTAAATGTGATTGGTAAAATTACCAAAAGGTAGCACATACCAACTTGTAATGGTTTTATAAGTTACTCCAATAAATTCAAGATTTACCAATAAAATGTTTGACCACCTTACTCCAATGACTGTTAAAGAGAAACAATTAAGGAATAAAAGATTAATAATATTAATTAAAACCTGTGCACGCCTATACCATGGTATATGCGGCGGGTTTGTACAAAAATGTCACCTTAAATATAGTCAATTAAAAATCATTGGTGCAGTACACCCATTGTAATAATTAAGGCAGTAAAACAACGTGGAAATGTATCAAGTTAAATATAAGAAATACTATTAATAATAATTTAAAAAAAAAAATGACTAAGAAACGTTAATAAATGAACGGGTACATCACCCCCTTGTGGTCCTTTCTGCAGTCTAGAACATCCATATACATTACTGTCTCCTGACATCCTCACAGCCCTGATAACAGACCCCATCAACTTCTATTGACTTTCCTTCTTAAAAATGGTATGTTTCGGTTTCCAGTTCAGTATTTTGGGTACTACTCTGACACCTCAACTTTGATACTAGCAAACCGTCAAAAAGGAAGAACCCAATAGTAAGGTAAAATGTAAAACCTAAAAACCCTGGATACAAATTGGGCTAATTGAACAAAACGTGGTCTCTTCTCGCATTGACAATTCAACAAAATGGCGTAGACCTTTGTCTCCAGAAAATTCCGAGTGGTTGGCTTACAAATACGAGGACTTATAACCAAAACCAAGTTTCATCCCAAAACCAATAATTAAGCCAGCAACCACTTGAGTTTCCAACGCCTCCAAAATCCCACGAAAGGTGGATGTTCTAGCAAAGAGGACCGCTGGTAAAATCTGCTACTTGTTGTTTGCTCAACTTGCGAATTTATAAAGAACGACCTTATTTTCAGCAATTTATTAGGTGACCTCCCACAAGAAATTTACCAGAATTCCATTTTTTTTTTTCCAAGATGCCCTCTGATGCCAGATTTCCGGTCTTGACCAGGAAAACAGAACAATCAGCTTGGAACGGAACAACGCAAAACACATTGATGACCAACAAAACTCAAAGTTGTTATCAAATTTCCTCCCCTAACACCAATTAACATTAAATAATTACTAATTAATGAAGATCTACCCAGTCGTTAGTACAAAAACTCTCAAAATGACCAGTCGTTCAGTGGTCACAACTAGAGTGACTCTATTACCCACAGTGGTCAAGAAACCTCGACAACAGTGCTGCCTGAAACGAAACAACAAATGTCTCATAACCACACTTATTCTGCCGAAATAAATAATCGGGAAAATGTGAAAAATAGTGGAAATAAGGGTGGAAAAGCGATTTAAAGGCTGTGAAAGTGATGTGTGAAGTTGCAGAATTTTTAATAATGGAAAATACGTGACTCGTAAGTGTTGCCAATTGATATTTATTTGGAAGTAAACAAACCTTTCCATCGACATTTAGGGCCTTTTAGACAACTTTCGTAAGCTAAATAAAATAGATTTGGATCTCAACAGTAGAACTTTATTATCCTAAAACTACCCTGTCATCTGAATACAAGGAATTTACTCATTATTACCTTGAAAAATATACCCTTGTTCAACAACTAGATATTGTTTCGCATCCAATCAAAGAGGTAGAAATCTAGTAAAATCCAATGAAAAACCTATCAATCACTGAAAAATATTAATCCTCAGGTATAAAGCTTTCTAAATATCCTCACAAATACCTGATTTAATTACCGAATTCATTCGAAATCTCAGTTACGTATTAGGGCAAAATTTGAACGTAACACAGCGAACTTGTTAAGTAAGTTCATCAGAAGGTGATAAAGCGGTTATTGAATCCACTTCGTCCACAGATGTAGTTCAAGTAGATTCTAGATTACATTAGAAGTGGTTACATCTCGATCAAGCTCTGCTACCTTTCCAGATATTTTGTGCGTGACCCTGTTTCTACTTGATGTGCAAGATTTGTATGCCTCTCTCAAAGGATATCAGCTTCCTAGGTGGTGAAGTGCCCACTTTTTAGGTGTTAGCCATACCTATTCAAGATATTCCAGCCTCTTGCAGAAATGAACAGGGTATATGCGATCGGAATTGCGTCAGGCTGCATCCAGAGTCTGAAATGGGAGTACCCCTGGATCGCCTTCTCTTTTCTAGAATGGAACGTCAAGAAAAAGTGCGATCTCATGGCGGACATCAAGCCCGAAAAAAAGTACCCATAGGTGATGATGATGATGATGATGATAAAAAGTACGTTATTGTCCAAGAAACATTACAAGTAATAGATCTTATTGACAAAGCATACTTAAAACCTAAATAATCGGGAATAAAAATTGGAGATTGAACGGTGTCAATAGGCTACAAACCGAACTACACTAAGCAATAAAGAAAATTTTTAAAGTAAGAATTGAACCATACGACACTACTAAACTAACAAGTAAAACGACTTATGAACTAATCAAACAGTAAAAAAACAAATAATAATAGCAAAAGGAAACCTGGAAATAGGGTCAATACAACATGTTACAAAACGACGAAATCACTAATAGTCAACCATCCAAGGACCTTTTTTTTCAGTTATACATGTAAACCCCATACTTTGTGAGTGGCTTGCTTACATCAAGTCCTACAACTTTTCCTCTACGACTTTTCTCGGAAATGGCACGTATGCGCGCAGGCGACTCGCAAACATGTCGATCTGACGTAGCTATGTTTCCTGATACATGTAGGTAAATCTAATTTTAGGAATACTGTTTGATTTTTATGTCTAAATCACGGAAATCAACTTGGCCGACAAAAATAATGGCAAATTGGGGGAGTCCGATACCCCCAAAATATCGATCTGACGTGGTTATGTTTCTTGATACATGAAAATCTAATTTCACGAATAATGTTTGATTTTTATTTCTAAATCACGGAAATCAACTTGGCCGACAAAAATAATGGCAAATTGGGGGAGTCCGATACCCCTAAAATGTTTGCGAGTCGCCTGCGCGCATACGTGCCAATTCCGAGAAAAGTCGTAGAGGAAAAGTTGTAGGACTTGATGTAAGCAAGCCACTCACAAAGTATGGGGTTTACATGTATAACTGAAAAAAAAAGGTCCTTGGATGGTTGACTATAAGGTATGTAGCCAGTTGCCAGATGGTTATTAGGATTTAACAACAATTAAATTATAACAATTAAATCAGGCTTGTTCAAAGAAGTCGTCAATGGTATGAAATGCTTCTTCCAATGAGAATGCAGCAAGTGACCTTCGGAAAGCCCCTGGTGTAGAAGCATTTCCTATCTGCAAATCAATATTATTGGAGATTTTGAGGCCATTGTAGATAATTGACCTCTTAACCAGATCAGAGTGAGGTATTGGCAAGGGGATAGGGATACCATTACCTTAATGGGTCTCGCACTCGCTGATGCCTTGGGAGGCTCTGCTTATTCCTATGAATTAAACATGCCATTTTCAAGAATGAATAGGGAAGGTAAGGTGAAAAGCCACCTATTGTTCGTCGATTTTTAACTGCCACTTTCCGTATGAGGAGCGAGGGGGTGTTTCATATGGCAAAAACAGGTGTGACGTCAGGTAACCATTGGCGTTCTAATGTAGGGTACCACCAGCTCACATTCCTTCCGAGTATCAGATTAAAATCGACGAACAATACATTACGTTCTTGAATGGACATTACATAATTTCGAACTGGTAATTAGACAGACTGAAACATACAAAACACAGACACCACTAAAGGGTAGTGCATATCTAATAAGTGATTCCACAAGGGCAAAATATGTATTGCATACCACTTCCCTGCCCAGCTCCTGGAAGAAAGTTCTCACTGAAAAACAGTCAGAGGCCAATTTTTTATTCAGTTTCAGAATGTGAGGATAGAATTTGAAATTTTCATTGATCGTAAGCCCTGAAAATTTGGAGTGCGGTAAAGTGCACTTTACCGCATAGTGTGCGGTAAAGTAGAATAACAAGAGTGATGGAGTTGTCGCTCTCGTCCCAAAGATCACATCTGTAACCAATAGAGATAATTTCTTTATCTTTATTGACGTCCCCTCTCTATTAATTTCGAAAAGAGAGAAGACAACACGTGCCGTAGCGATAAAGATAACGATCTTTAACCAATCAGATGAGTCTTGGACATGTTCAAGCACAGACGATTAGCGTCACACCACTGTTTGACCTACTCAAGATCGGATTGAATGTCCCGTTCCAGACGATCCAAGTTTCTGTTATGCCAGAGAATGGTTGTGTCATCGGCAAACAACCTCAACAGCCCCGACATCCCAAGTTGGGCTAAATCATTAATGAAAATTAGAAAGAGAATGGATCCCAGTACAGATCTCTGGGGAACACCACATGAACGATTCTCTCACGACCACACAAGTAGCTCTCAAACCATCCCACGAATACCATAGACGTGAAGCTTGAAGTCGCAAAATATCACCGCCGAAGCAGCACGCTCGTTAATGGATCGAAAAACTCCTGAGCGAGAAGTATTCCTGTTTGCCTGAAATCCGAATTGATCTTTGAGACGAGATTTTACCAAACTCTCAATAAGTTTTGGGAGCGTGGACAACAAAGAAATGGGTCTAGAGTTAGAGCGAGATGCTTGATCTCGACCTTTGTATAGAAGGACGACTTTAGCAATCTTGAAATACGATGAAAAGGTGCCTGTTATAAGGGAAAAATTTGACATCTGACAATGTAGTGATTGCTCTGTTCGGAAGTCTCTCCAGAACCTTCTATGAAATACCAGCATCCGTTACAGCCTTCTTATTTTTCGTGGAACTGATTATTTCCTGGGCTTCGTGAGGAGTAGTGGGAAGGAAGGAATGACGATATGTTGGTATTTGGCAGATGAGTAAGTGGATGTATATCAGATTGTGTCTTCTCTCGAACTATTAGCAACTGAGCAGTGATATCTATTTGAGATTTTTGCATCGATGGTTATTTGAGATGTTTTATTTCCTCTGTTAGTGATTTCGTTAACGATGGTCCAAGATCATTTTTGCGTATTATTAGAATTTAACAGGCGTTTCGAGTAAAATAGCTCTTCGGCCTTCAGATAACTTTTTTTACACGTTTTTTTTTTTTTTAATGAAAGGTAGTAAGATTACAGGAAAGTGTTACCAAAGTAAGCCTACCTGAGGTTATTAAGGAATCTTAGATTGCAGGCCGAAGTACGTATTTCAAGTGTGAGCCATTTTTCTATCTTTGCGTTTTGGTTTTACTCAACGCCTTGTTTGCCAGAGCGTCATAGAAATCACCCATAGGATCCGGATCTCTGAAAACTGACTCCCAATCAAGTACCTAACTCGCAAGACTGTGGCAATTTTTGGAAATTGATATTGCTGTGAATTCTCCTTGTGGATGAAGTCCCAGTAATGCGCGTAAAGTCATTATCATGCATAATGGTATAACGTACTTATTTTGGCAATTGCCTAATTATACTGCATACGGCTACTCAGCATCAGTTCGGAGGCCATGGGTCTATGGGTTCCTTGTATACATCTTACCTTTGGGCGCCACCAAGTTAATTGTGACTTAACTAGGAAGATTAGTTATTGATGTTATATCAAAACCTGTGCAATTGAAGAGCTTATCAATAAAACAACTAGTTAGGTACACTAATGTATCTGGCTTCTTTATTAAAAAATAATAACAATAATGAATAGGGATAGCCAGGACGTTGTTAAAAATGTGTATACATTATGGCTTGTACCAATTTATAAATATTTGATCATAAAAAAAATGAATGTAAATAACGCATATATAAATATGAATTTTAAGTTAACATGACTAAAAACCTTTTGGTATTTACACTTGTGAGTGATAAGAAAAATACAGTATGGGTTACACTTTACCAACAGGCAAATTAAACACCGAAAGGTGAAAGTTATTGTTTGGGCAACCTCAGGGTAAAATTCTAGAATTTTAATTAAGGGGCACTTACTGAACGTAATTCAGTATCAAGTGATTTATATAGGATTTGCCTAAATAGTAAAAGGTGTAACTTACATGTATACAAGTGTTAGTTATCTTCATATGTGTGTGTAAATCCAGAAGTTTTGAAGAGAGATTATCTAGAGGTTTGGTCTCACTGTAGATAGACTATGGTATGATAAGTGAGTCTTATGGAAGTCCTATCCATGTTTTATCTGTCTAACGTAGAACTCGACGTGGTTCTGCCAGAGGGGTACCAAGAGAGTTGCTGAAGAAAGGCTACCAAAGCCCAACTGAGAGCAATCTAGATCCAGTCTAGAATCTCTCTAAATACAGCCTAGCAACTGTCCAACTATAGCCTAAGACTGTCTAGCTACAGCCTAGCACTAGGACTTTATAACGATGTTCGTATAAAAAACAAATCGAGCCCCAAATATTAGAAATAATCTTACCTCAAATTGAGGGATACTCTAGACCAAAGGTGAAATCTTAAACTTCCAAAAGCTGCTCGGAACAGTCCTATTGAAAAAAAAAGGAACACGTGTTGTAGGTTAATATCTCCTGAAGAAAATCTCAAAACTTACCGAAACAAAATCCAAAATGACCAAGGGACGACTCTAGACAATTATCAACAAGAAATTAGTCTAAACCTTGAGTTCCCTGGCAAAAAATTCTAAAAAGTCTCGCCCAAAATCAATTAGGGCCGAGACCAACCTTTCGGTATCAAGTCTCAAGATCAAAAGGGCTGATTCTTCATTTAGATTTCGGAAGAAGGCTTTCATTTGTCAAACTTCTAATTTTGACATTGAAGAAAATTATAGAAAAAAGCGTGTTCAGTTTCACCCCAAGAATACGAACTGGAAGTGGGTTGTGAAAAAAATGACTGGTGAATGTTGAAAAATGCCTATAGAACATATATCAAAAAGTAGAACAGGTCTAAAGAAAACGCCTAGACAAAACAGCTGTTCAATGACATGATGGAAATGAAAAATCAAGAAAGTAAACAACAATTATTATCATAACCTCAGATTATTTGATTGGATTTGCAAACAGAGATGATGATGGTACTACCTCCTTTTCCTTAGATTCTAATCAATAACAGCGGGCCCTGCCGTACTGAATCAAACCTTCCTAGATCAATTAACCAAACTTGCAAACCTGAACCAAAAAACTTTCAGTAGAAGGCAGTACTCAAGGTAACAAAATCTGGGCACAGAAAAGATAGTTGTTAATTCATTTATTTCTTTATGGTTCTATATAGAATCATATCTACTAGAGCAAAACATAGTAGCATATTAAACAAGAAACTGAAAATGCTACAATGGGATTAAAAGACTGAAACTTTGACAAATTAATAGAAGATCTATTATCTATGTCGTCAAAGTTAATGTTAAGGTCACCAGCAAGTATAATGTATTATCTACAGGAAATTTGGACACTACAAATTTGAGTTGTTCTACAAGGACTTTTATTTGCATGAATTGCATTTCAACGAGCAACTTATCAAGATTATTGAAGTTACAGAAACCATCGAAAATACAATCATCCACCAAGGCAACAGTACCACCATACCAGGAGTTCTCCCTGCAGCACTTTGAAATAACAAAATAACCCTGATGAATACATAGCGGCTCATCAGACTCACTGATCGCGATTCCATAAGACTGTTTGTTGTTATATTGAAACAGATTGAATTTTAAATATTTCAGTTGGTAGTTTTATATTTGGAATATTGTCAACTTGATTTTTCTGCGCCCTCGACAAATTTTTATTGATTATCATTATTTCATCAAATCATAAAAATATGTTTATCTATCCATATATGATCCATTCTAATATATTTTATTTCCAAATCCCCGAATCAAACGACAAATTTCTTGCTCATCCATTTTGTAAGCTGACCGTCAGTAACTTATGTTAAATGATGTTACGAGCGTCATTTATCACTCCTGTCGGGCTTGATTAGCCATAAAAGTTGACGAACAAGAGAATAGTTTAGCTGGAATTATATATTAAAGAGATTCTTGAAGAATTGTAGAAAGTTTCTTTTTAAAAGGTTTTTGTCAATGTTTAAATAATATAAAGGACACCTTCTGAATGGCCTCTATAAATTACGAAACACATTGTTTAGAAAGGCGCCGGAAGTTGGCGCGATTCTCTTGTTGGTCTCTATCTCGCTCTTTCCCGTTATAGTGTTCTTGACAGCTATTATTCGGCAGTCTGCCTATTTAAACTTTCATAATATATTATTATATCTTTTCAAGACTGTTTATACTTACTTCAATCTACTAACTGTAATTAGCCTCAATTTGCTCTGTAACTGGTTCGAAATTTTAGAGATATGTTTTGAAAATATTATATTAGAACAGTTACAATACTAAAATTTAATTATTTGAAAACTCCTAGCTTGCATCGGCCTATAAAAGCATCTAAAAATATTTTTGTTTCCGAAAACTGAGAATTTCAGTCAGCATCAAACAAGGGGAGAAATTTTCATTCCCCATCCTAATTTCAGTTAATTCTTGTACAGAAATGTTTAATCTCAATGCACAAAGGGGATGCGTTATACGGTCCGAATGTTATACGAGCACCTGCGAGTGGGGAGACGATTACAAAAATGATGAGAGAATAGAATGATTCCCTCGAGCAGAAAATGTCTGGAACAAAGGAGCGCGCATTATTAGGCGTTTGTTGTAAGTCATGAGAGACTAGCTACAAACAATTAGCGTGTGTTTTTCTGGAAAGGAATGAGGCTTTGTAATGGGCGGATTAAAATATTTTTCTCTTCAAGTCTAAAGTTCAAATGCAATTTAGCTGTTTTTTTTTTGCGAAACTGGTATGTGGCTAGTCTATTCCAGCCTTGTATTGTTGAAAGCAGTGTCATCGGTTCAGAAGTTCGTGTTACATTTTCCATCAGATTTCTTTATTAAAAAAATTCAATAGGTACTCCGTGAAGCAGAAAGTTGTCTCCAACGAGTGCATAATATTATACATTAGGAGAAACATAATATAGTTAAGTTACTGGACGCCTTTACCAAAAGTTGTATGGTAGAATAGTGTGAAACCAGTTTGGATTGAATCGCTATAACCGGCTTTTGAACCACGGAATCCAAAACAAAAATATGCAAAAATATTATCGCTTCCACTTTCCACTGTCTATCCCGGCACCATTTTTTAATTCAAGGTAAAATTCACCAAAATTTTCGATTTAATGACCAGTGCTTCGTGCTTTTCCACTTGATGGCTCAAAGATGCGGAAGAAAACAACTTTCCCCTTTCCCTACAAGTCGGGACAAAATCAGAATTAGCAGCTTAATGCAAGTTGACAATACCTAAACAGGATATTCAAAAATATATATACATATATATTTTCATCTGAGGCTAAAAAAAACCTCGAACCTGACAATCAATTCAAAAACTTGAGTTGGTTAAGGAAATACTTTGATTAAAACAAAACTGTGTGATCGCAGTTAACTAAACCAACAGACAGGCTACAATAAGAGGTAGATAAAATAGAGCATTAACTCGAAACCAAGCCTCTATTCCATATCAAGCAATGATTATCAAATAATCGTTGAAAAAATAAGATTGTACAGCAGATATAACATAATACCAACTCGCCACTAGTATTTTATGTTCATAACTCCCATTCAGATCCTTATCATCTACTGTTTGAAAAAGGGAGTGTGCTTGTTTGATTTTTACCCGGGGGCTAGAAAGTATAATAATTTTCATGATAAACTATTGTAGCAAGTTGACATTTAGGTGCCTCCTTCCAGTCACGCAAAGTAGGAAAATGAAACCTCCCTGACATGATCTACGCGTTAATTTATATAAATTGCAATTTCTTTTAACAAAATAATATCTGGATGCTTGAGAAAAATCGTGCAAGAGATTTTCTATTTTCAGAGAATTGTTCCTTAATGGATTTATAACGACGTGTGTAGCTACGAGCCGAGATTAGGCGGCTGCTTTTATTGCTATTCTTATAATATACGCGAAGCGACAAGAATTTCAAAACCCTTGATGTTTGACAAGGTGCCATCTTGTCTTTATCTAAGATAAATGAAATAATATTCATGTCAGACAAAGACTTTCAGGATTTTATATCCCTTCTCCTACAAAGTCTCTACGACATAATTTTCTTTGGAATTGCTTTTAGGGGATTTTTGCACTAGAATGTTCTAAACTTAATGCGATACTCGATGATTTTTGACAAGCTGTTCAGTTTGAAAATCATATAACATTTAAATTTTTTTCAATAAGATCAGATATCTAAGTCGATCGCTGTTTGCACCCAAATTTGCTCTAAAATCGTACGCACTTCTAGTTCAAGATTCCCCCTAATTACCTCCGGACTTGAAAACGAGTTGAAACAACATTTCTCCGGAAATACTGAAGTTACACATCGGAGTCCTTATTTCTGTGATTAGGTTAAATTTTGATTAGCCTCGACACGCAAATTGGGGCTAAAGCTTTCGTATTTAACGAAGATCGATGAAGCCGACCCTTAGACGCACAATTTATTTAATTGTGTGTCATTTGTCTCTCCCCGAACTTTGATCTTTTCATTTGATCGTGATGTTTTGCTGTGGATAATTTCCATAAAACTTGTATTCAAATTTATTCGGTATCGAATAAGTGCTATTGTTTTTTTCAGAGATATTTAATATTTTCTATTCCATGTTATCCAAGGAGATAGACTCCAAAAAAATCTAGTCTTTTGGTTCACCGTTAAGCTGCGTGATCTGGTTTTGCGAACGTTTTGTGTATATTCTGGACATAAAAAATTGCGTATACATATTGTCTGCGTAACAGTGTAACACATTTTCGGTAACTCTAACAGAAATTATATTCATATTGCACGTCTCAGCTACTTTTAACCTTCCATAAGTCGCGCGTGTATCTGAGAGATACATGTCTATTATTTTTGCAAATAAATCAAAACGGAAAAACCCTATAATATTATGGCTTGTAGTAGTCCTTAGGGACCCTATACTAATCACTTTCCCAAAATTATATGGTCTTACCTCTATTTGGAAATTTGGAATTTCCAAAAAATTTGAGGTGCGCTCGGCTTTGTGCCTGACTGATACCTACAACGCGACTTTTCTTATTACCAGCGGTGCTCCTCAATTGTAACTGTTTTCTTGGTATTTTTTTCATATCAATATTATGGTACAAGTGGCTGTTCATCTTATCTGAAGATGGAACTCGATGAGACAAAATTCCTCCCAAGCTGACTCGGAAGAGACCACATAATATGGTAAAGCTGCCGGACGTTGTTGGCCAAACTGTAACGACTGCGAAAACAGAATCCAACTTCTGGAATCTCTTTTTCAGTAAAAAGTGATTGTTGAGTAGGTACACGAATAAATACATAGAAATTGTAAAACCGAAATTCATCAGATGGTTCAATTTTTTTATCAATGATTTAGTTCATGTATCTCTGTGATACTGCGCGACTAATGATGTCATAAAAACTCGCGCGCCTAATGGATGGTTAACCAACTGAGGGCCGGTTTATCAGTGGACTGTTATTTATTTTATCTGTCAGTTAACTAATATTTATGATTAGTTGACCGACAGCGAAACTAGATAACCGTGCAATACTTGTCTGCGGCTCATAATGTAAACATCATCCTTGTGAGTAGTAGCCATCATGTTGCGCAAAAATTAACCCTTAAACTGTTTGAATAATAAATTTGAAAAAATAACCCTAATAGGCCTAGGTACAGTAAAACACCCTTAACACATTGCGTGCCATGGTCATATAGGGAAAAGTTCCCCGGGGGCCAAGCCGCGTCACCTGTATATTGGTGACACTGAAAAAATCTCTGTACTATTATGTATTTGTTATTCCAGATATCTGCAGAGATTCAATAAGGAGCACTGAAAAAACGAACCTTGTTTACTCGGTTTTGATTGTCAAGAAATAGGTTCATTTCCCGAAAATCAACTTTTCATGGCAAAGTTCAAGACCGAGATTACAAGGCTCTTTTATTCACAGTTTTACTAAATTATGGCGATAAATAGTATATTGTTGTATTAGGAGTAGAAGCTTTACTTTTTTGTGCTGAAGCGGTAGGTTTGCGAGCCGAACGTAGTGAGGCTTGCAATACTGCTGAAGCACAAAAAAGTGCTTCTACTCCGTATGCAACACGCTATTTTTTCTCCAAACGAATGGGGTAAACCCCAGGTCAAGTGAATGGTTGAGCAGCAGTAAAAGTACGAGCGGCACTAAAAGTACTTCTACTGCCGCTCCAGCGGCACTAAAAGTACTTTTGCTGCCGCTGGGGTTGCCAAGCAACATAGAAATTAAATTTCTACCATCTCGACAGGTGTTAACCCGCTGGATTTGCCAAGCAGCATAGAAATCAAATTTCTGGCATCTTGACAGGGGTTAACAAAGTGACGTTTTTCTGACGTTTGGAGAAAATAGTATATTGTTATATTAGGAGTAGAAGCTTTACTTTTTTGTGCTGAAGCAGTAGGTTTGCGAGCCGAACGTAGTGAGGCTTGCAATACTGCTGAAGCACAAAAAAGTGCTTCTACTCCGTATGCAACACGCTATTTTTTCTCCAAACGAATGGGTAAGCTCGAGCGCAACTGAATGGTCAAGCGGCAGTAAAAGTACGAGCGGCACTAAAAGTACTTTTGCTGCCGCTCCAGCGGCACTAAAACTACTTCTACTGCCGCTGCGGTTGCCTAGCAGCATAGAAATTAAATTTCTACCACCTCGACAGGTGTTAACCCGCTGGATTTGCCTACCAGCATAGAAATTAAATTTCTAACATCTTGACAGGTGCTGACAAAGTGACGTTTTTTTGACGTTTGGAGAAAAAAGAATATTTGAATCCATTTACTCGCACCAAAAATATGAAAATGTTTCTCAGGGAGCCACCTTGAATACAGACCATTAAAAATACATATAACGTCACCAAAAGAACGATGACGCGGCTTGCAGTGAAACACTACGCGTCACCAATATATTGGTGACAGGCCCCCTGGGAAACATAACTGTCACCAATATGTTGGTGACGTGGCACGCAATGTGTTTAGGAATGCGGCCAGCGCAAAAAAGTGCTCGCGGCTACTCAGTGGTGTGGGAGTAGGTTCAATATTAAAAGTTAGCCTAATAGGGCGCCACTGGTTTACAAAATAAAATCCGCGGACTTAAACCAGAAAGTCCCTGATCTCCAAAATTCCTATACAAATGTACCTACCCGATGTACCTATCCTCTAAAAAAACTTTACCTTAGTTTGGTTGAGGTCAGTAGGCGTAAAATAAGAGTTAAATATAAAAACAATGAGTATAGATCTATTTAATATGTTCGGGGGGTATGTTTAGATCTGCCATGGCATTCCAAAGGCCAATAGAAGGCAATATATAAAATACCACAGTATATATTATTATTAAATGTAAATGTCAAAATTACCAAAAGGTAGCAAGGACCAATTTATCTTATGAAAGTCACTCCAATAAATTTAAGATTTACCAATAAAATGTTTGACCACGTCCTCACTCCAACGAAAGTAAAAGAGAACAAATAATTAAGAAGGAGATTAATAATATTATTTAAAACTTGTGCACGCTTATACCATGGTATACCGGGGCGGGTTTGTACAAAATTTCACCTTAAATATAGTAAATTAATATTCATTGGTACAGTACACCCATTGTAATAATTAAGGCAGTAAAACAAGCTGACCAAGTTGAATAGAAGAAATGCTATTAATAATAATTAAAAAAATAATTAAAGAAACGTTAATAATAATTTAACGGGTACATCACCCCCTTGTGGTCCTCCCTGCAGTCTAAACATACATTTCCATTACTGTCTCATGACAGCCTCACAGCCCTGATAACAGACCCCATCAACTTCCATTGACTTCTCTTCCTAAAAATGGTAAATTACGGTTTCAAGTTCAGTATTTTGGGTACTCTGACACCTCAACTTCGAGAAGAGCAAACCGTTGAAAAGGAAGAACCCAATGGTAAGGTAAAATCTAAAATCCTAAAAACCCTGAAAGAGTACAAATTCTTAGACCCCTTCATATTATTTATTAAATCAAAATCCCAGCCCTCAAATGGTACATACATGAAATGATTGAAATTAAAATGCAAAATTCCTGAAACCTATAAGTTTCCTTTTGACTATTTCACTAGAGTGTATCACACCGGCAATAAATTCGGTATTCACCTGACAGTATTGCTACCTGGACAATACCGACAACATGGTATTTCATTGTCAAACTTATATTTTTAATTTGAAGTTATTATTCAAATTTTTGCATTCTATTTATTTTCAAAATCTTACGTGAAATAGTCATGACGAATACCACTCGAGAAAAAATTGTGTAGGAAACATTGTTCTCAAGGTTTTATTCAAGTTTGTTGCTTTTCGGCAATTTCGCTCATGACATTTTTGATAAAATCAATCGCCTGACGGCTCGTGATTTTGTCAAAAATGTCATTCGCGAAATTGCCGAGCAACAATCTTTCATACCTTTTGAAAATTTTGCCGACAAATTTTTTTTTCTTGTGATATTATATATAAAAATAATTCCCCTTAATTAATTAGCCCATTAATGTCCCTTTTGGAAATGACTAATTAGTTTTTCACTGACAAATTGGCCTTCTTGGAGGTCAAATTCACCTTTTTTATCGAATTCCAAATATCTACATCTACAAAAATACCGATATGCTAATCTAAATATTGATAACGAAAAGGTAAATTCAGATTGATAAAAACGGTTAAATTTACCTGGTTACAAATCGGCTCCCAGTTGAACAAAACGTGCTCTCCGCTCACACGACAAACCGACAAAATGGCGTAGATTTTCGTCTCCAGAAAATTCTGAGTGGTTGGCTTACAAATACGGGGACTTACGACCAAATCCAAGTTTTCACCCCAAAAACCAATTAAGCCAGCTACCACTTGAGTTCCCAACGCCTCTAAAATCCCACAAAAGGTGGTTTTTTCAACGTAGCAAAGAGGACCGCTGATAAAATCTGCCAACTACTTCCCTAATAACACCGTTCTGCCAGAAACATCCCATTTATGTACCATCAAGGTCCTTATGTTTGTACATTCTACATTGCTGCGATGTTTCTAATGCAACATCTCTAGGATGATTGTCCTGAAATGTTTTAGAAACATCCTTTCGAAAATATCTTTCAACAAAAGATTTTTTTGCTCTCGAAACCTACACCTAAAAAATGGCCAACATTATTTTACAAAACTAGGTAGGACCTTATTAGACCAGTGGGACCCAGGTTTTAAATTTGCCAATTTTGTGTGGTTTCTTAAAACGTATCTATCACACACAGAAACTAATTTCACATTCCATAATATACCTGCAATACATATAGATAAGGTATTTATTATTTATTTTGTATTGTTTGTAACAACATTCATTCGACTTAAAACTTAAAATAAAATAAAATATTGATAAAAGTCCTCTTTCAACATCGTGAATATTCGTGAAGCCGAAGTGTATGGCGCAGGCGCGAGCCCGGGCCTTTGTTCCACGCTCGGATAGGAGAGAACACGCCGCCATGCCGGCGCCGCAGAGGGGAGAGACGAACGGGTCGTTCTCTCTCTGGTGCTTGTGCCTGTGGCGCTTGGCGCTTGTTAGTTGCAAGATTTTATTTCCTAATGGCGTCGTGCCGTTTGAAAGATTTGTCAATTTGTGGTTTTTTGCTACATTTAATTGTGCCATTTTGTGTTCGAAAGGATCTTTGTGACCTACCAGTGTTTTTTAGTTGGTAAGAAAAGTTATTTGTTGAAAGATAACGTTGCAGAAGTATCAATTGTTTAGTTTATTCAAATTCAATATGGCCCCAGTAAGGAAATTTTTAACTTTTCTGGTTTATAACCAATTTTTTAACCCGAACTTCATCAGGTAAGAAAAAATAACCAATAATTATTTTGTGTTTTCATAGCTGATTATATTCTAGGTGTACAAATTGAGTTATACTTAAAGAACTTTGGATTTTGGTTATGTGATTGTTTTGTTTTGGTAAGTGAATATAGGTACCTTCATGAAATTGGAGCCCTAAGAAAAAGGAAAACGCCGAACTCCCCCAATAACGTGCTGCCGCTGCCAGACTATGGTTTTCGATCACGGGGCATAAATACTACATCGTTTAGGCAAAAATGTCCATCGGTTATTATATTACTTGCTAGGTAATCAATAATCAATATATTGTATGTACGTATCTTATTTTTTCAATAAAAAAATGTTATTGGGAACCGATGTGCCTACCTAATTTTATAATTTTCAATTTTTTTTTTTCTGGAAAAGTCCCATCTGACTTCCAGAAAATAGAAAGAAAATTGAAAATTATTGAAATAGGTAATTTTTATTCCATAATCCTAAAACTCATTAACCTATCAAAGTTATACTAGAAACATACAGGGGATGTTTCATACACCTGCCCCGGATGTATTAAGTACATCCCGTGTCATCTTAGAAACATCCCTGAAAGATGTTTATAGTACATCGCAAATGATGACATGGCTGTTGCCAGCAACATCCCAGGGATGTCCCCAGGAAAATAGGGACCTGCCAGGGACGTCTTTATTATCCATCATGGATGTTTCTGGAACATTTCTGCGATGTTCCTGTGTTATTAGGGTTGTTGCTTGCTCAACGTGCGAATTTAAAGAGAACGACCTTATATTCAGCAATTCACTAGGTGAGCTCATATGAAAAATTCCCCATAATTCTATTTTTTTCCAAGATGCCCTCTGGTGCGAGATTTCCGGTTTTGACCAGGAAAACGAAACAATCAGGTTGAAACGGAACAACCCCAACCACAAAGATGACAAACGAAACCCAAAATTGTTATCCGGTTTTCTCCCCTAACACTCATTATTTAATAAGTATTCATCATCCACCCAGTCTTTAGTCTAAAAAAACATCAAAATGACCACTCGTTCAGTGATAGCAACAACAGTGACTCTATTACCCACAGTGGTCAAGAAACCTCGACAACAGCGCTGCCTGAAACGAATCAACAAGTGTCCCATAACCACACTTATTCGGCGAAAATAAATAACCGGGAAAATGTAAATAATATCGGAATTAAGGGTGAAACATCGATTTAAACGGTGTTGCAGAATTTTTAATAATGGAAAATACGAGACTCGTAAGTGTTGCCAATTGATATTTATTCAGAAGTAAACAAACATTTTCATCAACAGTTAGGGGTTTTTAGACAACTTTCGTAAGCTAAATAAAATATATTTCGATTTTAACAGTAGCAAAAACAAAGTCACAGTCTCATAATTTATTTAATTAGCTACACGTGTTTCGCTCAATAGAGCATCATCAGACCTTGAAATACATACCCTTAACACACATGTATTTCAAGGCCTGATGATGCTCTATTGAGCGAAACACGTGCAGCTAATTAAATAAATTATGAGACTGTGACTTTGTTTTTGTTATCTTCAAAAATCTTGCCTTTGATTTCTTGGATAAAAATGGATGATGTCTTTTTCTTTTAACAGTAGGGCTTTATTATCCTAAAACTACCCTGTAATCTGAATCCAAAGAATTAACTCAGTATTACCCCGAAAAATATACCTTAGTTCAACACCTACATATTGTTTCGTATCCAATCACAAGGGTAGAAATCTAGTAAAATCCAATGAGAAACCTATCAATCACTGAAAAATATTAATCCTCAGGTATAAAGCTTTCTAAATACCCTAACAAATACCTGAATTAATTAGTGAATTTATTCAAAATCTCCAGTTTTCGTAAGGCAAAATTTGAACGTAACAGTCAACTCGCTCGTTGAATAATATATTTTCAACATTTCAAAACAATATTGTCCTATTTCCCCGTTTCTTTTTTCCCTCGAGGACATCAATCCCTATTCCGTAAGATCTACTACTAACCCAGCTCAAGGTTTAGCATTAAAGCTCCTAAGCCCTGATATTTACAGCCCTCATTTGCATCATTAGGCTATAATCTGATTGGATGTGACACGCACATTTTGATTACTAAACGTCGCCTTCGATATCGATCATTATGAAGGGACCCGCCCCATAATCGACTTGATCAACGGGGGCTAAATGCCTGAACTTAATGTGATTTATTCTAATAGAGTTATTTTTATTTTTCAGGTAAGACTCATTCGGTTGCCAGCACGCGGGTAAGTTTAGAGAATAAAGTCGTTTATTCAAATAACCCTAAACCCATATTGCTTTTTGAAGGGAATATGAAATGCAAATAAATATTTTGGTGTCCCAACTAGCTGAGAAGAAAATATAAGGGCTCGTTTCAGCAAGCCACAAAGCTAAAAATTTCGTATGACTCTGAATGCCTTTAAAAACGAAGCGCCATGAATATGTGAAACGTTTCCGTTTATGTAGGTACTTGGAAAACCAATAAACAACTTTTACGTTTTGAAAAATCAAAACTCTCTGCGAACGTCTAGATATCAAATGGAACTCCAACTCATTGTGTTTGGAGTATTTTATTTTTAAAAGCAAAATCGAATCCATCTTGTGATTTGTATTGCATATGAAACTGCTAACCGATTGTATCCGGTCCCGGAATATAACGTTCGAAAAAATACTCTATTATCATAATTCTATGGAAAACAGAATTTTCTCTTGTGACATTTTTAGCAAGAAATCCTATACACATAAAAGAGGGTGAAAAAGGATATCTGATGCCCTTTTTATATCGGGTTTCAATTGGAATTATATGCTTCGGGGTTTCTTTTTTGATAGAAAGGATAAGCCGCCTTTCGTATATATTAGGTGTCAACCAGAGGAAAATCCTATTTGGTTCTAATAGACGAGACAATATTATCTCAGTAAACTTGAAATCGGTGATATAATATTAATATAAGTCAGGGTGTCTCAAAAATATATAGAAAAACCTCTATATTTTTTTAATACAAATGCAAAAGCATTTCCGCCAAGGAGTGTTTTGGTGCCTGAGAGAAATTCATCAGTATCATCATTCATAACCATCTATTACTATGTGAGTGATGTCACCGTCACGGATTTCCTTTTGATTAAACTGTTATCTAGTAACAATTTGGTGGAAGAGCGATTGAAAAGGAATCAAGTTTTTCTAGAAAGTATAAATCTATTTTCAATTTTTTTCAATTACCTGTCCACATCAAGTATTTATTCCATAGCTGAGTTATAAAAATCTGTAGAAAAAGCCAGATTGCCTAATATTTAGATTGAACTCCAACAGAACAAGGCTCTATTCATTAACGAATATATAGGAATAAATATGCCTTCACTAGTACATAAGTTAGGTTGATTCTTCGGCTTCGGCTATCAACTCGTCTCTTGTTTAAGTGCTATAATAAGAATTCCAGATAAAGTATCCAGGCAGTTACTGTTTTGATATTTAGAATTTTTAATTTCTGATTCATTCAAGTCCGTATTACCAACATTAATATAGTTATATTCGGCTAAGTTGGTTAGTACAAGAAACTTCTGAATAGCAACAGGGGGATCTGCTTCAATTCCCATTCTCGTAATTACCAGAATGTGTTTTGATGTTCCCTGCAACTTTTTAAAGTTCGTTAATATTATGACCTGTTTTTCTCGTTCATAACGTCTCTATACTTGCCACCATAATTCCTCTACTAAAAACGGTTTAGTGTGTTGCCTTTATCACAATTTCAGACTGTAACTTAGTATATTATATGCTTATACCAAATAATACTGCATTTTATCGATTGAACTAAGTTGGTTTTGGCCGATATTTACACTTATTCAATATCGAGACAATTTAATTTTCGTGCTCAGCTGCAAGGAAAGTCTGAACAGTGAAATAAGATGGCAGCCAGTGATAAATCTGTTACTTAGTTGTCCCCGAGGCGCCACTACAAGCATAATCACTTCGAAAATGTCCAACGCTGGCTAGAACAGAGCAATTCCGGTTATTAGTCCCGAAAGAGATACAAAAGGGATGGCTACGCTTGTAACTATACAGTTCGTTTTATTTTAAATTTAATGTTTGTATCTTCAATAGTTTTTTTTTATAATTTGTTTGGTTTTTATACACACTTCTATTCTTACCTTTAGCTAAGAATTTCAGTTTAGCTGAGCAAGGTATTAAAGTTAGTTACTGCGATTATTTTGGAATATCCTCCCCGGTTAATCCACGGTCATGCGACTTACCGCGCCTTTGAGTTTATGGTTATACATTTAGGATTAAGTTTATCGCCTCGCCGCAACTATAGCACTATCTCGGCAACTTTCGTAAATTAGGTTTTTGTTATATAAAGACCTGAGATGTTTCAATCTGATTGCATGATTGAAAAGGGTTTATTTTCCTGAATAGATTAGACAAATATTGAGCAGCTAGATGAAGTTATTGAAACAAGAAAGAACAATCTCATAATTGAACAAATTAGAATTGAGTATTTTTTCAATAGATAATTTGACACGCTAAATTTCCACTAAAACGACAAAAATATTGGTTAAAATTTAAATTTGCCATCAAATCGTTTTATTGTAGGAGGCCTTAGCGGGTTTATCAAATATTTTTTAATGATAGTTCACTCTGTAATATCCACTTTTGATTTCATAAAATTATATGGAAATTGACAAAAACTAAAAATTATCTGTCTCTGGGACAACTGCTGTGAACTATTCTTGTCCGTGTTGCTCAAGACGATCCGAAGGAGAATTTTTCAAACCAAATGGCATTTTGAGAGATTCATATTGTGCATCAGGAGTAACGAAACACGTATATTTTATAAAACGCTGTTCCATGTCCACAAAATAAAAAGCATTTTTTAAATCAAGTTGAGAGAAATAATTTTAGTCTTTGAGCTGATAGATCTGATCTTATCGTGTATAGTAATTTTATTTAAAAACCTATAATCCACGCAAAGCCTATAATCATTAGCTTTCTTTCGAATAAGGACTATGGGAGAGCTATATTCTGAATTGCTCTCGCGAATAACGTTTTTATCTAAAAAATACAAAACATATTTTTTCTGCATAAGATTATGCATGGTCTATAAAAGAATGGGACATGATTTGTGTCAACGACAATTTTCATTTCAAATTTGATTTTCGGTTCAACTGGTCTTATTGGTTCAACAGAATCAGACTGACGCAAATCACTAAGCTTTTTACGATGAAAAAAGGTTAATATCAAGGTTAACTTCATTTTTATCCACATAATCAATGTTCAAGATGTCGTCAGAGCAAGATAATTTAGTTTCGCATAAATATTTATCCGTTGGCATAATTTTGACTTGGTTACCTATGAAAGAAATTTCGATTTAATCACTCATCATAAAATCTCTACCTAGAAGACAGTTGTAAGAAATTGAACTATCTGGTAGTACATAAATAGGCATTTAAACAATTTCTGAAATTTTTAAAGTGAAACGAATAGAACTTAATATTTCTAATTTTGCCCTATTGATGCCTTCAAGAGTCCGATTTGGGGAAACATTTAAAAATTCAAAATCAAACATTTTTCCGTGTACAGCTGTTTGTTCAGATAAAATCTGAGGACAATCCTTTTTCTGATGCCCTATTGACCGCAGACATATTATAACGTACTTATTTGGCAATTGCCTAATTATACTGCATACGGCTAGTCAGCATTAGTTCGGAGGCCATGGGTTTATGGGTTCCTTGTATACATCTTATCTCTGGACGCCACAAAGTTAATTGTGACTTAACTAGGAAGATTTCTTAATGATGTCATAAACAAAACCTGTGCAATTGGAGAGCTTAGCAATAAAACAACTAATTAGGTACAATAATGTATCTGGCTTTATTAAAAATAGTTACAATATCAAATAGGGATAGCCAGGACGTTGTTAAAAATGTGGATAGGTTAAGACTTGTACCAATTTATAAATATTTATTTATAAAAAAAAATATGAATGTGAATAATGCATATATAAATATGAATTTTAAATAAACATGACTGAAACTGTTTGGTATTTACACTTGTGAAATATGAAAGACTACAGTATGGGTTACACTTTACCAACAGGCAAATTAAACACCAGAAAGGTCAAAATTATTGTCAGGGCAACCTTAGGGTAAAATTCTAGAATTTTAGTTAAGGGGCACTTACCGAACGTAAATCAGTATCAAGTGATTTATATAGGATTTGCCTAAATAGTAAAAAGTGCAACTTACATGTATACAAGTGTTAATTATCTTCAAAGGTGTGTGTAAATTTAGAAGTTCTTAAAGTGAGGTTATCTACATGTTTGGTCTCACTGTAGATCCAGACAGAAGCAGTTAGCAGTTCTGCAGTTCTAAATTTGTTCCGACTATTATATGGTGGGTGAGTCCTATGAAGTCCTATCCACGTTTTATCTGTCTAACGTAGAACTCAACGTGGTTCATTCAGAGTGGTATCAAAAGGTTGCTGAAGAGAGGCTACCAAAGCCTCAATTAGGAGCAATCTAGATCCAGCCTAGAATCTCTCTAGATACAGCCTAGAATCTTCTAAGTATAGCCTAGCACCTTCCAAATATAGCCTAGGAGCTTCCAGATATAGCCTAGCACCCTATAACGATGTTCGTATAAAAAACAAATCGAGCCTCAAACATTAGAAATAATCTTACCTCAAATTGAGGGAATAATCCTGAAGAAAATCTCAAAACTTACCGAAACAAAATCCAAAATGACCAAGGGACAACTCTAGACAATTATCAACAAGAAATTAGTCTATAACTTGAGTTCCCTGGCACAAAATTCCAAAAAGTCTCGCCCAAAATTAATTAGGGCCGAGACCGACCTTCTAGTATCAGGTCTCAAGATCAAAAAGAGCAGATTCTTCTTTTTGGATTTGGAAAGAAGGCTTCCATTTGTCAAACTTCTAATTTGACATTGATGAAAATTATAGAAAAGGACATGTTAAGTTTCACCCCAAAAATATGAACTGAAAGGTTGGTTGTGTAAAAATGACTCCAAATAACTGGTGAATGTTGAAAATTGCCTATAGAACATATATCAAAAGGTAGAACAGGTCTAAAGAAAACGCCTAGACAAAACAGCTGTTCAATGACATGATCGAACTGAAAAATCAAAAAAGTAAACAACAATTATCATAACTTCAGATTATTTGATTGGATTTGTTACTATTATAGTCGATGGTACTTTCTCCTTTTATAGGATTATTATCAATAACAGCGGGCCCTGCAGTACTGAATCAAACCCTCCTAGATCAATTAACCAAACTTGCAAACCTGAACCAAAAAAACTTTTAGTAGAAGGCAGTACCCAAGGTAATAAAATCTGGGCACAGAAAAGATAAGTGTTTATTCATTTATTTCTTTATAATTCTATATGGAATCACATCCACGAGAGCAAAACAAAGTAGCATATTAGTCAAGAAATTGAAAATGCTACAAAATAACATGAACCTTCGGGACGAACTGGCTTGTTACAGTGTTGAGAAGTATGCCCCAGCTCATTACAATTGGAGCATGTTGGTTTAAATGCAACCTTGTCCCATTCGACGATACGCCACTGACTTTGTATGCGACACGGCGATTTATCAACATAATGAGTTCTTTTTGTTCCTGTTTTATCAAAACGTTGATCAGAAACACGAGTTTTACGGGCACTAACAACTCTCTCATAGTTCACAATATCTTGAAATAAAGAGTCTTCATCAGTATGTGCTTTAGACATAATAAAATACTGAATTCTCTTGACCACAATCCGATAGCTATTTGTTCTTTGATTTCGTGAGAAGATATCTCTAAATTTTTGCATGAGGCTACTTTTGAGTGAAAATAATTGCACACATTCTCCCGGCTTGGACGCGATCCTGCATTTTGTTCCATAAACCCCTCTTATTAACTGTGAAAATAAATGTTTTTCTGAAGGCAGTTTTGAAGCTCTGCCACTCAGTAATTTCCTCACGCCGGCCCATAAACCAGTACTTCGCAGCAGCATCTAAATTGCTTTTGGCAGTTTGAAAAATAAAAGCATCAGGCCAGTTATGATGGAGTGCAGTACCTCCAATTTGTTGGAGTTACATTTTTGCTTGATTTGAATTGGTTCTCCATTGAACTTATCAATAATTTTAGATAAGTCAGGCATAATGTTGAAGTTGGATATTGCATTCCGTGGATTGCTATTGTTATTATCTGCTGCAACGTTCTACTAAGCCTGAGTCTGTTGTTGCAATTATTATTAGTTTTACCCCTTTAAACCACCTTCAAAGTAATCTGCAAGTCAAGTGAGGTTCCCTAAACGGTGTATATTGGTCCTGCCTATAACATCCAATAACATATGTACCCGAGACTAGGATGGAATTGTCCATATTTTCACAAAAACCCTTTTTTCGATTAATCACAATTATTAATTTTACCCCTTTGAACCACCCTCAAAGTAGTTTGCAAGTCAAGTGAAGTTCCCTAAACGGTGTATTTTGATCCTGCCTCTAACTTCCAATAATATTTGTACCCGAGACTAGGGTGGAAATGTCCATATTTTCACAAAAACCCTTTTTTCGATTAATCGCAATTATTGTTACATGTTACATATGTAGCATCTGTAGCATTCTGCTGATCAAGCATGTTAACAACATTAATTAAATGTCCTTGTTCCTGCTGTGGCTGTACCTGAATCTGATTCTGATTCGGTTGTTGGACATTTAAATTATTGAATTGAGCATTACCATTTTGTAGAGGCTGCTCCATCATATTGATTGCTACAAAGCCTCAAAATTCTTCGTTTCGTACGGTAACATTTCTGTGATCGTTGTCCATACCATAAAGATTTGAATCACAATCCTGTAGTAAATCGGCTTCCCACTTCTGAAGTTGTAGGAAGCCTAAGCGGGTTTATTAGTTATTTTCGAATGTAATACCACAAGAGGTTTCAGGATTACCGGATAATACTTTCAACTTTCACGAAACGCGTTACGCAACAACACCACGACTCCGAAGGAGGAGTGGTGTTGCTGGTAACGCGTTGAGTTTCAGGTAAAAGTATTAGGTAATCCTGAAATATCGAGTGGTATTCAACAGGTTATACAACGAACTAAACTTTAATACACCAAGTGCGATAATCCCAAAAAGCTTGTCACTTATTAAGCCTCTCGTGTTATATGGGAATAATGTATAGTGAGTTGTATAATCGAATGTAATACCACAAGAGGTTTCAAGATTACCGGATAATACTTTTACCTGTCACGAAACGCGTTACGCAGCAACACCACGACTCCGAAGGAGAAGTGGTGTTGCTGGTAACGCGTTGAGTGTCTGGTAAAAGTATTAGGTAATACTGAAGCATCGAGTGGTATTCAAAAGGTTATACAACGAACTAAACTTTAATACTTTAAAATTAAAAAAAAAAAATCTATAATAGAATTTGCTATAAATGCCATCAAGCGCGATAATCCCAAAAGGCTTATCACTTGTTAAGCCTCTCGTGTCATATGGGAATAATGTACAGTGAGTTGTATAACCAATGAAAGTTCACTGTGTAATATTCACTTTTAATTGTAAAAAATTGTATAAAATTGACAAACTTTTAAAATTATCTGTATCTCGGACACCTGCTGTCAACCATTCTTGGCAGTGTTCAGTGTTGGTGGGCTACGCAATCCATGCAGATGCTAATAAATATAACAAAAGTAACAAACTCAACATAAATTGATATCTTGGAGGCAAAATCTTGAATATGGAAGAAAAAATGAAACAACAAAAGCATATAAACAACATTTTCTATAGCATGCGTTCAAGTACTTTATATTACAGCTCCAGTTTTTTTTTAAATATAAAATCAAAACTATAAAATCTTGTATTTTCCGATTTCGCACACTCTAAACCCGAACAATCTCTAGAATTGCTTTACAATATTTCTCCCTCCTACCAAATTTCGTTGCTTGTAGCGTGCAGTATTGTTTCCGGCTCTACATTTGCCTTTTTGTTTTTCCTGCTGAATGCACACATGCCTGCCTTATCTCGAAATAGGGCCAACATTTTTAAGGTACGCTGCTTCAAATAATGGTCGACCGTTAAAAACTGATCGGGGCACTTTGTTCTCTCTTCACAGCAACGCATTGATTTCTAGTGTTAACATATAAATCTCAAAGAAAATACAAACTTATATCGTGAAAACTGTAAAAGGCTTCTGAATATATCTAAATTCACATTCTTCAAAGAAACGTTTTGACCTCAAAAAGATTAAAATAACAAAGCTCGCTTGAAAAATCTAATCTTCCTATTTCGATTGAAGCGGATCCGTCAGCTGGCTGGTCGCTCCGAGTCGTAAAAGGTTTGCAATTTCTCTAATACCGAACTTTTTCGAAGTTCAAATTCGTTTCAGGAAATCCGCTTGTGCCAAGCCAAACCACGAAATTTTTTTCTTCTCTTAGAATGTTTCGGATGCTTTCTTAAATTAGTTTAAAGTTTTTTTTTCGGCGTCGTTCGGCCATGGACACATCGGAATTGTTTTCCCTGGAGGAAGATTCCGACAACGATCGTTAATCAGAAAAGTTAAAATTGAATTGTGAATCAATTTTGGTTTACGAAAAAAAATTTCAGCTTGTTGATAATAATTCAAGAAATTGCTAGTGGTTGGAGGTTATTTATAAGTCCCTTGAAACACCTGTAATGTTCCCATGCCAGGCACGTTTCGCATTAGAATAATCTAATAGTGAAATACATTTGAGGTTGCACGATAATGGAATTTATCTCAGAGAAGTTTGATACAGAACTCTGGCATTCAGGGGTTATTTAAAGAAAATGTATTTATTCAGGCTTCAATTACAGTTATTATAATTGTCCTAAATTTTATGCGGTAGTCCTAAATTGAAACCATTAACACAAAAAAAAAATTGGGTCGAAAGCAATTAGCTTCCAAAAAAAAACAGTCGAAATTAATTTTTTTTATTTTTCTTATGGGGGCTGGTTTTGATACTGAAACGGTTAGGAAACAGATAATATTCTAAATATTTGGGGAAAATTTGTCTGAATTGTGAGTTTCTAATTGGCAGTAGATTCAACTAAATTTTTACTCTCTATTAACGGATTTTTCACTGCTTCAGAAATTGGGTAAAAATTTACGAAATATTATGCATTAGAAATGAAAAAACACGTATATTCTAAGCCGAAATAATATTTGCTTTCTTTAGGCCGACCCCAAATTCTTGAATTTGGATTTTTCAAAGATGCGAATATAAAATTCCCCGCCATTCCTTCACGCGTTTGTCCTTATTTAAAATTTGGAGATGTGAACATTGAAAAGTAACCTCAGATAAAATAATTTATTAAAGAAAATCAAACGCTTCAATAAATAAATATAAACAACTTCTATTTAACAAAAATACGTTAACAATAAAGGTAAATTGAGGTAGCACCACACCCTGACGCTGTACTGGAAGTGATTCTTCCTCGCTTCCGACACGCATGCACATCGATGGTTGGCACGTCGCACGTCATCCCTGTTTTTTTCTACGATCAGCTGCCTTTGTGAGTTTGATAACAGTCGGCCAAGCTAGATTATCCACGTGCTCGTGGAAACTCAAAGTTCCATCTTGTTAAGATTCAATTCAATTAGTATATTATCAATATCACAAGTAAGCCTAACACAATCAGTCCATTTTTCAGCAATCATCACGCAGGGAAAAAGGGGAAAAACAAAACATCTCACATAATTTTTATTTCAGCCATTGCCCATTACACATATACACACATCTAAAACTTTCAACTAATTATAGGTCATTACTGCAAGGACCATCTACCCATCTTCATCGCAAAGTCATAGACAGAACTCTGCCTCTTTTTTTATTCCTCTTCGGGTACCCACTAATCAAGTTCTGTTCATAAGTTAACAATCTGTTCGTGATATTGTTTCCATTCACTTTAATTGGCTATGGATCTTTATGCTCCATTTACAGCTCAATCTTTTGTTCAGTAGCTTCTACTTCTCAATAATTATCACATTTTATAGATACAGTTCTTCTCTAAACTAGCTAGTTATCGTTTTTATCTGAGCTATACCAATATAAGTTCTCTACATGCATGAGTCATTTATTGAATCATGTTCAGATTCTGAGCTCACATTCACATTGCAAGGTTTCAACTTGTCCAAGGAAACGATTCCCTTGTATTTGTTCTGAGACCTTGAAGACCCTCTCAAGTCTTCGATTACAAATCTATCATGATCCAGTACACTTGTTATGCCATAGGGACCAAAATATTTTGGCAACAACTTTTTGCTTTGTCCCATATTAGTAGCCTGTATTGTTATGGCTAACAGACAGTCACCAGTCTTATACTTTTTCCCAGGAAAACGTCCAGCATTATATTGGGCTTTGCTTTTGCTCTGCTTCTCTTGGATCAATTCTTTCACAGACTCTCTCGTTTTCTGCAATTTCTAATCATGCGAATATTATACTGCAACTTTCGTTGGCCAATGTCGAATTTGCAACACCCCTCGGTACATATCCGAAAAGCAGTTCGTAGGGAGACTTTCATGTAGACGAATTTACACTCCTGAATTTAAACCCTATCTCACTCGCTGAACTTGCTCGTCCCATCTGTTTTCTTCGTCTGTTGATGAATACAGTGATGCCAATACGGTCCCGTTGTACCGCTTGACCTGTCCATTTGCTCTAGGAGTAGCAGTAGCATTTAGTACATATTTGATATTTAAATTCGAGCAATACTCCTTGAATTTCTTGGCTGTATAACAGGATCCTCGATCGCTAATTATCCTTCTCGGTACTCCAAAGTTTGCTACTACTTCATCTAGAAAATTCAATAGTAAGTCTTCGATTACAAATCTATAATGATCCAGTACATTTGTTATCACATAGGGATCTGAATATTTTGGCAACAACTTTTTGCTTTGTTCCATAGGTATTAGTAGCCTGTATTGTTCTGGCTACCAGACAGTCACCAGTCTTATACTTTTTCTCAGGAAAGCGTCCAGCATCATATTAAGCTTTGCTTTTGCTCTGCTTCTCTTGAATCAATTCTTTCACAGACTCTCTTGTTTTCTGCAAGTTCTAATCATGCGAAGATTATACTGCAACTTCGTTGGCCAATGTCGAATTTGCAACACCCCTGGGTACATATCCGAAAAGCAGTTCGTAGGGAGACTTTCATGTAGACGAATTTACACTCGTGTTTAAACCCTATCTCACTCGCTGAACATGCTCTTCCCATTTGTTTTCTTCGTCTATTGATGAAGACAGTGATGCCAATATGGTCCTGTTGTACCACTCGACCTGTCCATTCGCTCTAGGAGTAGCAGTAGCATTTAGTATATGTTTGATATTTAAATTCGAGCAATACTCCTTAAATGTCTTGGCTGTAAAGCAGGAGCCTCTATCGCTAATTATCCTTCTCGGTACTCCAAAGTTTGTTACTACTTCATCTAGAAAATTCAATAATGGCCCAACCTTCGTTGATTGGAAGGCCTTCATGAATACAAACTTTGTAAATGCCTCAACAATTACAACGAGGTACATATTTTTTCTTTTCGACTTCTGAAACGGCCTCAGATGGTCAACATGAACAGTATCAAATAGCTTTGAGACTTATTCAATAGGGTGGAGGAACCCAGACTGACGTCGGCCAGATTATTTATCGTACAGACATTCCAAGCCACAGGTGATATATTTCTTTATATATCTCCGCATTCCTGGAAACTAGTACGTCGTGGAAATACTCTAAAACGTTTTATCTAGTGCCATATGTCCTCCGCCATCATGAAAATTAAAATTTGCCTGCGAACCGATCTTGGAACAACCCTGTTGCCGTTTTCTGTTTGTCCATAAAGACGATTATTATTCTTCCAATATTATCCATGGATTTTCCATTCTTCGACGTCTACAGGATCTCTTTCCAATATTAGTTTACATCGATCGTCCGTGAGTTGCGCTGAGAGTACCCAGTCTTCATGCTCTGTGTTAACAAGATTTGCAGCCATTTGTGATCCACCTACCTCGAGAATAGGAATAGGACTTCTACTCAAACCATCAACATGCGCCATTTTTGTACCAGGGCGATACTCCACTTCGAAGTTGAACTCTTGAATAGACAACCACCATCTCCCCCAACTCTAGGAATGTGATCTCGCTTGCACAATGTCGTCCTTTTAGCATTGTAATCAGTAATTACCTTGAAATTGATACCAATCAAGTACACTCTAATGTTCTTCAAGGTACATACGATTGCAAGGGTTTCTAGCTTGTAAGAGTGGTACCGTTGTTCGTTTTTCTGGTTTGTCTCGAAAAATACATACAGGGAAGAAGTGGACCAGAATTTTGCCTCTGTAATAATATTCCACTTATGCCCCACTTCGAAGCATCACAGTGGATCTCGGTTGACAAGTCTGGAGTATATATCGCTGGGATTGGCATTGATACTAACTATCTTCAAGAGTATCGAAAGAATCTTGTTGATCACTACCCCAGGCGAATTTTATTCGTCCTATCGTGAAAGAAGTGAGGTCTGGCTATGATGGCGCAGTTCTCAATGTATTTTCGAAAATGGCTAGATAAACCTAGGAATTGCCATCTGTAGAAACGGGGAACTTTCCAGGTTCAACACCATCCTTGCTAACTTCGTGACCCAAATATTCGATCTTGGGCATCAAAAAGTGGCATTTTGATAATCTCAACGTGAGACCTGCATTGGACAATGCTTTCAGGACGTCCCTGAGGTTAATAATACCAACTTCAAAGCTATTTGCAGGAAAAAGAAAGACGACATTCTTCATGAATGCCAATGCTTCTCCATACCGCATCTTTTCCAATACTTTATTTATAGTTCTCTGGAATAAAGCTGGACCATTTGCAACGCCGAATGGTTTTCGAACGTACTCGAAATGACCGTCAGACATCACAAAGGCACTTTTTTGAATAGAATCGGGGTCCATCTCTATCTGGTGGTATCCACTAGCTAACTCCAAACTTGTGGAAAACGAACAGCCTTTGAGTTTCTCCAATAAATCATCAACTCGTCGTAATGGAAACCTGTCTTCAATAGTCTGGGCATTCAATGCGCGATAATCGATACACATTCATTGGTCTCCATTCCTCGTCTTCACTAAGAGGATTGGACTCGCATACGGAGACTCAGACTCATGTATTATATCACTCTCAAGCAGTTCATTCCAAATAGCTCTCACAGCAGCGATTTCAGTGTGAGATAAACGATAAGGTCTATACGCAATTGGTTTGTCGTCAGTAAGTTTAATAGTCATTTTCAAAACCAAAACGTCAGTCTTTCGTACTTCGTGCCAAACAATAATGAAATTCGTTCAATAATTCGAAGTTAAATGATCAGAGCAAGATTTGTCACTAACAGTAAAAATATTTTGTTCGTTTGTTGAATCGGTCACATGACCAGCATTGACATTTTTCTGAGCTCCGATTGCCTCAAAACAAACAACTGACCTTGATAAAATTTTATCTTTACTGACCTTGAAATTTTTCTGGGAGAAGTTCGTTATCGTCAGAACTCCATTTTGACCATTTGTGATACATTCGTCAATGTACATTCGTTTCCTGAAATCGCCCGCAGTCCTCTTAGTCCGTACACTTTATCGTTGGTGGCTCTTCGTGACATCACCTCAATGACTACTACTGTTTATGGCGGAATAACAGTGTCCATCGTAGCCCACAATGGAATTTTCCTGGCCGGAAGATCTAGAATGTAAGGAACATTGTCATCTCTTGGAAGAATGTGAACATTCTTTTCTGATACGATTACTAGGACTGTTGGTTGATTCAAAAAGCTTTGTCCTACAATGCCCGGTATTGACTGAATATAATCAGGTACTACGATGAAATCCACGTCGGCTTCTACCTGATCAATTTTCAGAGTAGTTTCTCCTTCAATAGCTGATATGACTAAACCACCGTATCCTGGGGGTTACTTCGGAGTTATTCCAACTTTGCCTCCTTTGCCAGTTGCTCTCTGACAAGAACAGACCCACAACCAGTATCAACGTATGCACGGGTCGGTATATCGTTCAACACACAGTCGAAAAAATACTGTTGATCAGTGGAAACTTATTTTTGGCTTCTCTTGGTTTTTTTGGTCGTTTATTAAACTTACGAGTAGAGTGTCCTAGCTCCTTGCAGTTGTCACATTCCAACTTAGATTTCGGACAGTCTGCGTATATTTTTTAATTGACCTCACTGAGTCAGCCAGCATATCATGCAACTGAAAAAACACCCAATTTGAACTATTAAAAATTATGCTGATTACGTCAATCAGCAAAAACACATAAAACTGGAACTAATCAAATAAATATGCCACGCCAACTGCGTGGTCACTTGGCTAAATAAAGTCAAAAGAGAAATTCCTGATGAGTCAACTAAATATCTAATTACATACAGTTTGTCTCTCCTTTGTTTCACAACACACACATACAAGTTTTCAACACAACACAAAGAAAAGTCTTGTTAACACAGATTTACATAATAATTGGCACAACAACCAGTCTCTGATGTGTCTTATTCCGCCGCTGCTTTATTCAAGAAAATCAAAGGCTTCAATAAATAAATATAAACAACTTCTATTTAACAAAAATGCGTTAACAATAAGGGTAAATTAAGGTAGCACCATGCCCTGACGCCGGCTGTACTGGATAGAAGTGATTCTCCCTCACTTGCGAAACGTAGGCACATTGATTGTTGGCACGCCGCCACGTCATCCCTGTTTTTTTCTACGATCAGCCGGCTTCGTGAGTTTGATAACAAGTTTAGAAATATTTCCTAGATCTATTTATCCTGACATGAATGGTTGCTTATACAGCTACAAATAAATCAGTCAACGTTGAAACCTAATATCCTCAGATGAGAGGAAGACGCATTCATTGCAAAATTATAGAAATACTCTAGTTTCCCGAATAAACAGCTCCGATGATCATTCTATCTCTAATTAAATATGAAAATGTCTGATTCATGTCAGGCGATACGATAAGACGCTATAACCCCCAGATAATTCAACAAGGATAGCGTCACAATCAAATGCTTTGTTTAGTTCGCCCAGAAATATAGACCTCAGGTAATTTTCATCAATACCATCGCTGATTTCACTCGGCAATTGCGAGGAAAGACCAAAAATCTATAGTATACCAAATACTAGACTAGACAATTTAAGGAACGGAAAGCAGAAATAGAGAGAGGAAGAAAACCAGCCATTACAGAATATGAGCCGAAGAATAAAAAAAAAGAGAGAGAGAGAAGCGATGACAATTTCCAGGAACAACAAAAATGTATGTTTATGTATATTGAAAAATAAGTCCCACATCTTAATACAAGATTTGGATATAAATCACAAACCAGATGTTCATTCAAAAAGAAGCTGATAATAAAGAATCAATGTTCAATGGATGGGTAGATATTTTCAATCTCATATATTTTTATGGTAGGAAGTCAGATGTTAAGCTCTCAAAAACTGGTTTAATTATTTTTGGAGGCTTTGAACCATTCTACACTGCTCCCATAAAGAAAATCATGTGCAGCGCCGTACACGTAGTAGAAGTGAAACTTCCATTGCTTTGTTTTGAGTGTATACATTGCTCTCTCTTGCTCCACTCCGATGACATCAGAGTTGTACTGTGCGTATGCGTCTCACACTCTTTATTCTCTCCCATTGCCTAGTATTCAATGAATACGTAACTCTCTCTCTCTCTTGCTTGTACAATGCAAACGCAGATAGGCGAAACTGTGTATCAGATATATGCAAGCTATAGCTCTCTTTTTCCTGCTCTCTACGTTATATCTTTCTACTCGTCTTGCAACGAAGACCTGTGTTTTAGATATAACCTCTCTCCTTCTCTCTACATTATATATTTTTTCCCTCTCGTGTAACGAAATGTGCCTAAATGTGACGCGTCTTTCAAATCATTCTCCATATTCGTCCAAATATCAGAACGCCGCCTAAAAATTTTTACTTCAAAAACTATCCCCCCTCATATAACTTCTAGACTTAGAGCGTATGAGTCCGGGTAAAAACGAAGGACCCCACAAAAAGGAGACGCGCATCTGTAGTGACGTCACAAGGATTTCAGCGCTTGACAATATGCACTCCTCTTTGATTATAACCCTTGGTTTGTGTCAATCGTTCGTCGGCTGTCATTGTCATTGGCTCTCTTTCTCCGTCACCTGCGTTATATCTTTTTTTTCTCTCGTGTAATGAAATTTGCCTTAACGTGATGTTACGTGACGCGTCTTTCAAATCACTCTCGTCCAAATGTCAGACCGTCGTCTGAGAACTTTCACTTCAACATATAAAATATATTACCTACTAGCTAATGACCCGCTGCGTTGCCAGCGTGAAAATACATTTTGAGATAATACACTTTTTTTCAAATTTTCTTGTTGATTTTCTATTTAATTTTTTTTTAATCCGATCTTATTATCTTATTCAAGGAATAGAGATATTTGTTTTATGCCAATTTTTCATAATCAATTTTTCCGAACTAATACCAGCTTGCCAGTGAGTTCAGTGACGCATTTTAGGCACTCCAGAGCTGCCCCGGGCTGTTTATAGGCATTCCAGTGTATCAGAGTTTCGCGCAACTGAACTTTTTTTTTCGGGATAAAAAATAGCCTATATCACCCTCCTCTATAGCCGAATTCGATTGACCGGATTAGATCGATCTGGTCGAGGATCTGGTTCAATTTAAGTGAACCACACTGTGTTCGATTGAGACTGGATCAGTGCAACCTCATCAACAAAAAAATGATCTAGATCAGAAGAAGTTCACTTAAATTGAACTCAAATCGTTCTAATCTGGGTCAATCGAATTTAGCTTATATAGAGATACGTGGTATTGAATTCAAGATCGGTCTCGCCGTTCTCGAATTCAAAAAATAATAAAGTTACGTCGGTTGAATGTTGAATGGCAAGCCTAAATAAATGAAATATGGCAACGATGTTTCACGCTGTCAAAAAAAAGTTGGGTAATGTTGTTATGTAATGTGAATGAGTTTGTTTACAATTAAATTAATAATTAATTCAAAATTAATTTCTTTTTCCGAGATGCGTAACCTATTCACAAACCTTCCTTGGGATGGCCATAACAACCTACCAAAGTTTCATCGTAATCGGATAAGTGGTGTAGGAGCGCATATCCGGATACCCCTCGAACATTGATTTTTATATATATAGATAACCAAAGTGTTTCTCGATAATGGCGATGTATCATAAGATTGTCCTATTTTATATTACCCAACTAAAGTGATGTTCTCTGTTACCAGATTATTTTTTGGCAAATAATGCATAAACTCGTTAACAAGTTTATCAACAGGGGCATATTTTACCGTGGTTTTTATGATGATAAGATCGAGTCCTTATTCCCAGGAGCTATTCCTTCAAAAATATTAAATATGAAGGATGCTGGAGTGACACCCCATTTTAATGTACTTTTTACGCTTCTTATAAGCCCAGAGCTTAAAACCACCTCTATTAATTAAATCAAAGTGTCGTCTCGTAATAAATAAAAAAGCCTTTTGCCTTTTCAGAGAGGAATGGCAGGAGAAGGGAGTTGATGTTTCAGAAATAATTTATTTTTGGAAGGGTGCCGCCCTCCAAAATTGTTATTTATGTAACAAGTGCGGAAAGTAATACTGTTCCGCACGCAACGACGTCTGCGCGAATGACGTGCAAGCCGTAAGTGTTGAAAAGATACATTGCGTTTGTGTTAAGTACAACATTTTTCCTCCGAGCATTCAGAAAACGTGTTTTTACCGACCGATTTGCGTGCGGAAAAGTGGTGATTTCCGCACGCAAATTGGTGCGTGAAAACGCGTTTTCTGCACGCTCGTAGGAAAAAAATGTATGAACTATTTTTATTTCTCAGAGGGATTATGGTTAGTTTTCAAAATAACACCCGGTACTTGCATATCATGGTATCAAAAGTTATGAAAAATGGCAGAAGTTAAATACAAAGTGATATACCTATTTGATAAATAACGATTTTCATGAAAAGGTCCCCTGTTTTTGTGAAGGCATGAAATACATAATTATTTAAAAAGATATTCTAGTCACTAAAAAGAACACCGCAACATATTAGACCCATTTTCACGCTGTTACCTCAAAGCTGCTTTATTAGACCGAATTAATCTCTCCGTTCTTCATTCGGACAAATCGCCCAGCTAACGCCCTCGTTCCAGTAAGCGAATATGGCACCCTCAGTGTTTTTTCTCGGCCACTTTTCGTGTAATATCAGTTCTTTTTTCGCTCCGACTTAGACACATATTAACTGCCATATGCTCCAACGTTTGTGAAGTTTCGAAACATAGGGTGCCATTTTTTCGGCTTGATAAATTGAGTTTTTGTCAAATTAATTGTTGAGGCTGTAATTTGGTGGTAGATTCGAAGCAAAGTCACAAAAAAAGGAAATAAAATTTACTCTCATCCTTTAACAGGATTTTAATCTTTCTATCTGACAGAACAAGTCCATTTTCCGATGTTCACCTGACCCGATTGCGTTCTACACTTGTCAGAAAGAAATTTATGGATTCAAAGTGACTCAAGCAAAAGGGAGAAAAGAAATTTAGCTTCCATCGGATTTCCTAGTGACTGTTGAAAAGTATGGGAAAATTTATTTTAGACCTTTAAGTCGTTTTTGTTGCGGGTTTTTAAAAAGTGGAATATTTTATTTTTGTCCTATTTATATGTGAAGATGTAGATACAGTTCAGGTACATACAGACAATAAACGTTTAGGATTTTTTCGACGGATCCTGGTTTGACAAGTGACGATAACGCGGACTCGTTGCATAACTACATGTGGTGCCGGATGGCGACATGTATGAATATACTTTACTATCTCAGAGGAATGAGAGTAATGAGAGAAATCCCTTAACGCATATACGCAATCAACCGTTTCAATTCTTTGAAGAGTTATTTTTAATGAAAAGGCAACACAGCAAATTAGGTATCTGGCATTATCAGCCTGCCGCCTAGAAACTGAGCTTAAAATTTTGCTTTTTGAAAGTATATCGTATACAATTTATACAAAATTTGCATTTCCAACCTTTTGATATTTAAAATCAAGGTCCTTTGGTAAAAAAAAACGTCGCCCTTCAGCGAATCATTTAAATTTTTATTTCCAACAAATCGCAGATTGGAATTTCCCCGTTGGGCAAAAACACCGAAGCAATCTAAACTAAATTTCCTTAAATTTCACGAAGAATTTTTCGATTTCCGTTAGAAAAGAATGTCCTGCATTTACATAACGTACCCGCAGCACTGGAGCACAATAACCGAAAACCCAATTCAAAGTTATTTCTTGAATAAAATCCAAATAAATTTCCCCACAGTGTAACTATGCACAATTGTCCTTTTTTGAGTAATTTTAGCAAGGATTTTCGTCAATGTAAATCGAGAGAATATTTACTATCAAAAATAAATTAACCTTGGAAATTCTTCTGTTACTGACTGCAATAAAAATCGGTAAAAAACCATTTCCTTACCTTGATTGGATTTTCTTCCTAGAAACCTCGGTAATTTTTTTGGTTGACATTATTGCATTTGGAGCGCCGAGCAGGCGAAACAAGCTGCCAGATGCGATTGGTTTCTTAAAGTGAATCGAAGAACACAGCTTGGATAACTTTAGCGAGCTTTTGTAGTATTCATTTACAAAAATATAATGCATTGTTATGTTATATTCATCAATTTTTCATTTCTTGATCGCCAAAAATCTCTTTCCAAACACAAAAAACATTAGCTTCAAAAATCGAGTTGGGAATTGTTGACACGTGAAAAATCGACCACGCCAAGCCTCCCGTGTATAATATCTGGATTTTAATTTGAAAAATGCAAATTTATTCAAAACGACCGTTGCAGTTTAAAATGGAAATAATATGTGATTCGAGTTTCATATGTGGGGCATTTTGCAATGTGGAATTTGAGTTTTAAATCTGAACGTAATTATTGCGAAAAAACAAAAGTTATTTATTGTGGGTTGAGGATTTGGGTTTAAATCGTTTCATTTTATTTTTAATTTGGACACAATATTTTGATTTAGCAACTGACCCATCGTGGAAAGGGAGTGTTTAATAATTATAGATTACTTATGTCATCAATCGAATATATTCGTCAACAGCTGAACATATAGTTTTTCTCTTTTCTTTTTTCAAGTACCCTTCAGCCAATAAAGAGCCTGTGCCTCTATTCTATAAAAGTGTGAAAATATAATACAATGAATTGAATGAATGTGTTATTATTTCTGCACATTGAATAGCTATCAGTGCTGTCATTCAAATTCGAATTAGATTTCGTATGCGAGATTTTCATATAATAGGGGCCCTGCACATGAGTCACTCACAAATCACGGAAAGGAGCCCCGTATTTGCGTCGCGAATTAAACATCCCAACTCATTGAATCAGAAAGTATTAAAAAAAAAAATAGAATTCAGTTCCTCTGTTTACACGTTTATACTGAACAAAGGATTCGTTTTTCCAAAAAAAAAAACCTCTGTTCAGCAAAAATAGTCCAGAACTTCTTCTTCTTCTTCTTAGCCTACATAAGTCCACACCTGGACACAGGCCTATTCCATTTCCCTCCATATCGTCCTCTCCTGTGCTTTCTGCATCCAGTTTCATCCTGCGTGGCATCGGATGTCATCGCTTTATCTTGCCTGTGGTCGGCTAAAGCTTCTTCTTGCTAGTCTGGGTCTCCACTGGGAGCAGTGTTTTGGTCCATTTCACGTCGTTTCTTGCAACATGGCGCGCCCATTTGCCACTTTTCTCTCGCCACTCGGTCCGCTACATCTGCGCTAAAACTCCTGTGTCTCAAATATACATAGTTTTCAACTTACTCGAGGTGTGGCTGTCTATTGTAGCAATTATGTTGGTAGGGCTCATAATTTTGTCTTCTGTAAGTTCATTTTCAAACCTGCTGCTGGTGAGGCATCCTTAAGTTCTTGTAGCATCGATTTGAGTTTTTCAAGATTGATGCTAAAGAGTACAATATCATCGGCGAAACGTAGGTTACTTTTTCGTTTTGAAAGTTGTACTTTTCCGCACGATTTTTTTATTTTTCCGCACGATTTTTACTTTTCCGCACGATTTTTACTCTATGGGTACTATTTTTTTATTTCAAACCAAATAATTACTATCTTAATTGAAAAAAAACTCTATTCTCACAGTGGACCTTTTCAAATATCAAGAAGTAAAATTTTCCCACAAACTTTTTTTTCTGGTTTCCATATTATAATCCGGAGGCCCCCTATTTGGGGGGCACAAACCCGCGGGGTCCCCTTTTTGAGGGGCGAAGCCCTGCGGAAGCCCACTATTTGGGGGCACAGTCCCGCACGGCCCCCTATTTTAGGTGGCATAACCCCGCGAGGGTGGATGATCCTATCAATTTTTTTGGCCAATTTAGATATAGGCCAAGGATCATGATAAAAAAATCCGATTCCATTATAGTCAACCATCCAAGGACCTTTTTTTTCAGTTATACATGTAAACCCCATACTTTGTGAGTGGCTTGCTTACATCAAGTCCTACAACTTTTCCTCTACGACTTTTCTCGGAAATGGCACGTATGCGCGCAGGCGACTCGCGGTAGGGGTATCGGACTCCCCCAATTTGCCATTATTTTTGTCGGCCAAATTGATTTCCGTGATTTAGAAATAAAAATCAAACATTATTCGTGAAATTAGATTTTCATGTATCAAGAAACATAACCACGTCAGATCGACATTTTGGGGGTATCGGACTCCCCCAATTTGCCATTATTTTTGTCGGCCAAGTTGATTTCCGTGATTTAGACATAAAAATCAAACAGTATTCGTAAAATTAGATTTACCTACATGTATCAGGAAACATAGCTACGTCAGATTGACATGTTTGCGAGTCGCCTGCGCGCATACGTGCCCTTTCCGAGAAAAGTCGTAGAGGAAAAGTTGTAGGACTTGATGTAAGCAAGCCACTCACAAAGTATGGGGTTTACATGTATAACTGAAAAAAAAAGGTCCTTGGATGGTTGACTATTATTTTTTTGTGCATAAAAAAATCATGCGGAAAAGTAAAATAGTGCAGAAAAGTTACTTTTCCACACTAGTGCTGAAAAGTTACTATTCCGCACGATTTTTTTATTGTTAAAAATGAAGATATTTAGGATCAAATAGATGATTTATGTTACTTTTTTATATTATGTGCTATTTTGTACCATCATTATAAAATCTTTGCGTATTGGAAACATTTTTTTTTTGATAAATAAGATGGATATAAACACTCGTAGGGAAAATATTGTACCTAACTCTTGCGGAAAATGTCTTTTCCACCGTCGACGGCTTGCCCGAACTCCGCTCCGCGTCGTTCATGCAACTGCCGTCTCGTGCGGGAAAGTACCACTTTCCGCACTTGTTAGGTAAATAACTATTCCCGTCGATGACAGTAGCATGTGAAATGCTACTGTCAGTATTTGTTCCTTTTTTCTTTCAATTATAGTATAAAGTTAAATTATTACCTCTCTAATGTTGACAGTCTAATGACTAGCATTAAAAAAGAAAAAGATTTCTGTTGCCAATAACAATAGCCATTTGTTAAACTAGAGGGCACGATTTTTGTTTAATTTAGAAGTACCAGTTTAGTACCAAAACTTTCCGTTTGCTATTTTTTGAAAGGAAGCTCTGCCTGTAGAAATTTTCCGTTTCTTCGTCCCTTTTTAATCTTGACGTTGCCCTGAAAGGTCGATTCTAGCCGGGGGCAGCTATCTTCCTCAACTGTGATTACCGTTCTCATGAAGAAAATTATCTACCTTATCGGCCATCAGGCACTATTTTAACGAAATAAAGTTGCGTGAGGCAATAATCAAATAATTACCGAAAAATTTACTATCGTCTTGTAATTACCGTTTCATTTGAGTTTGAATTTCGAACTCCCTCGTAGTAAGTCCTTTGATTTTTTTTTTTTAATAAGTAATGGTTGTTCATGGAATGCCTCTATTACTTAGTTTACGGGGAAGCCGTTTTTTCCGAGGAGCGTTTTTCCGAGAAGCTGTTTTTCCGAGGAGCCGTTTTTCTCAAGGATTCCATTTTCAACAAGCCCACATCTCTGAATCAAGTCCCTCACTTGTCGATACGTGTACCCCCACATTTGACGAAAACAACTTAACTTCTAGCCTTGTTTCCAGGCTAGAATCCGCAACTCCCATTTGCAACTTGCTTCGTCATGTGGCAAAAAATGGATGGCTACCGTATTCTAGCTTTTTGTCGGAACTGAGGCTTTTATACACTTTCATTTATAACTTTCATTACCTTTTTTATGAAATCTGCTTTATGATCAATAGGAATGTTCACTATTTTTCAATTGTACTAAAAAGTGGTGGTTCTAGGTCCACAAAACACGTATTAAGCGTTCAAACATCTAGAAACCCTTTATTTTTTCTGATAAATCGAAAACAAAAAAACGAAATGAGCGAAGCTAGCAAAACGACCCCCTGCCGCGAGAGTAGCGCTTGTGACGTCACTGTGCGGAACGAACAATCAACTGGCGCGTTGGCGAGATATGTTTACAAGTTCACATTGATTGTGTTGCTGACTGTTGCTTTATCTCATTGACTTTATACCAAGAAGCTGTAATCACTCTAATTTATCTGTGTTTGTGTAATGATGGGAGACTCAAACAAAGTTAAACCGAGTCGAAAACAGTGGTACTTACGTGCATATTTTCCTACGAGGTGCGAAAATGTGGTACTCTCCGCACGCAAATCGGTGCGTGGAGACGCGTTTTCCGCACGCTCGTAGGAAAAATGTGCCTAACATGAGCGTAAAGTACCTACCTATGTTTTCCGCACTCGCGACTTGCATGAATTCCACTGGCGCGTCGTTCGTGCAAATGCCATTGCGTGCGAAAAAGTATAACTTTCCGCACTTGTTATAGGTAAATGACTATATCACTGTTCAAATTCAACTATACCTACGTCTAATACGTCTATTTTACTTCGATACCAGTGGAATGGGGCTGATTCAAGTCTTGACACTTGACCAAAAATTCTGATACCATATAGTAATATCCACTGTTGGCAGATTATGTGAGAAGGCTTTTTGAAAACCTTCCTCCATTTTAGTCGTAGTACCTTTTCCACCTTAATTTCGATAGATCCTAACACAGAGATCGACACGAAGGAGATAGCAGCACTATCAAAATACTTGTTAGACGTTAAACAGACTCTCTCGTTAAATTGAAACCTAATAATAATAATAATAATAATAATATAAATATTCTTCATTCCCAAGAAAAATCGCAGAAGCAACGTGACGAAAGGCTGTCCAGGGCCAGTTCCATATTGTAGCCACTCTGATCCAGCTTCAGGCCATCAGAACCACTAACAAGCTACCAATCAGACCCCTAGGGTCCCTTCGACGAATCAGTATTTACTCAGGTTTGATAATTGTGTTGTTTTGTCTGGGAACCATCAAACCTGGCGGAGCGCCTTCACTGGGTATCAATCCTTCAACCTTCATTACAACAAAGATATTTAATATTGATACTATGAACTAATATTAACAAGGAAAAGACAGCCTTGAGCTATGTTATATGTTCTTTTTGTTGGTCTAGTCCGGATTTTGATTAAATTTAGATATTACTCCGTAGACACTATTAGATACTGAATGTTGCACTGAGTACAGTGCAGTACAGTATACTTTGTTTCGTACACTGGGTTTAAATGGCCATTCACGAAGGCAATTAGCAAACTTGTCAGTTGAATTATACCTAATCAAACATAAATATTTTTAAGCTAGCTCAGGACTCGAAGAGTTTACTATAAGTACCATTCAACTTATTATTATTTTGGTGATTTATGTATTTTTAGGAGTACGTAAGGTTTAAGGTTGAGTCTGAGTTTGATTTCGTCTGTTTTCAGTGCGTTCGATTTTCGATTATTCTTATTTGATCGTGTTCCTTAAACTAGGGCTTTCGGAAAACTCATTCCGAGCCTGTCCTTAACTTAACTATTTTCAAGGTCATCGACGTTGGCATTAAAAGATAACCCGTACCTATCTTCAGAAAACCGTTGCACTTTCCGCCCTTCTCCCCTTTTTTTGTTGTTCACTTTTATATTTCAGGTTGTGTTGCTAGAGATAATTTAGGAGTTTTCTACTTTGGTGGTATCGATGGATTTCGTGTACTTCAGGGCAAAGTAAGTGGCGCTATAGTATTTTTAATTAATCCACTCTCCTTCACACGAAGCTCCGTTCTACGTTGTAGCCACCAACCACCATTTTTTTAAATTGTTACCCATTCCTTTCCATTCTGCTGCAATTCCTACTCTATAATTTATTTTCTTATTTATATTTATTAAAACAGCTTCTCCGCCTCCGCATTTTGCTCGTGATCCGGTCCTCCCCTGGCATTATATAATTTTTTAGTTCTTGTGCGTTTCTTAGTTCAAGTTTATCTATGTGTCCCATGTTCAAAACGGGTCTTCGCATATCTTCTGGCTTGTCTTGATTTTGAACAAATGTGCTGTAAAGTTTCCGGTGGAGGGTTTCGATGACTTCTGTGATCTTTTCTTTTTCTACGACTTTCCAGAGCTCATTCTTGATTCTGTGAATTTCTAGCTTTCCTTTTGACATATTTGGGCGTAAAACTTCAATATTTATGTTGTTAATGGTTGCCTTGATTTGTGTGTGTTGTAGGCTCAAACATTTCTTCTGATAGCTTTATTCATGGTCTTCAGTTCTCTGTAATTTGGTGAGTCCCTGTTTTCATTATTTCTTCAATTATTCTCTTGGTGTTAGGACTGAGTTTCGAGTTTCCATGTTTCTGAAGCGAGGATACTATTTCAACAGTTGTACCCATCCTGTTCGTGATTTTATTTGATAATTCGTTCAACTCCATTGAGGAAAACCACCTATTTGAAACCTTATTTCTTCAGATATTAAATTCCTGAAACGTTTACTATAGAAAAGCGAATGGTAAATTTTCCAACCATGTATGCGCAGTCAAGTAAGGCTGAACGCGGACGCGCCACAAAAAGGTTACCAAAAGATAGAGAGAAAATGAGAGACCAGGGGAGAAGCTTGTCCGCCATTGTCGATTATTAAATTTTTTTATTTTGTATTTAACTTGATTATCCAATCAAGTTTGTGTCTTTTGATTAGTTTGTGTCATAAGGAGCATTCACTGGTCAGTTCAATAAATGTTATATTTTTTTGAGATTTTAGTAGTTAGTATTATTTTTTTCATTTTTATGTAGGTATTTTTTGTTTGTTTATACCATATTTTATAACATGTTCATGTATTTAACAAAAATCGCTCCATGCTGTGAACAACGCAGATAAAAATAAATTAAAACTTAAGAGATTATAGGCTGCCTTTTGTGCTGGGATTTTAATTTTTGTATTCAAAGCGCGCATTAGGGCCTTGTTGAATCTACTAACACTTTCCTACTCTGAATGAGCGAATATCCTAGCAAACAAATTAAATGACCATTCTAGAGATATTGGCTCAAAAATAACAACTATAGCTGAGTAGTCTTCCGAACAGGACCTCAGTACCTGCTGGTGAGACTGGCTAACTAACCCATAGCTCTTCAGTACTGAATGTAGTGTGTGGAATCGCAAATTTTAGCACAATTACAGTAATTTAAACTATTATTAAATTACAACTAAATATTATTATAAAAATATCACAGTATGTTTTAATTTTTGAAGAATGGACGTCGAGGGTTTCTCTGCCGTGCTCTTTCCCCTCGTGAGTTCCAGGTTAATAATGGTACGATTTTCTTTATTAATAAATTAGACGTTTCACAAATTTTTCGTTTACTTTACGTATCACAACTTCCCTCAAATTTTCCTAATTTTGCTTTTGTCGGGCGCTTTTCAAGTAAGTAAAATTGAGTAAGTTTCGACAACGTAGGTATTTGTTTTTCATTTCGTTGTTCAGAAAATTTGTTATGAAAAGAGATAAAAAATTCAAACCGATTAATCTTGCTGAACGAACCCGGGTATGTTATACTACGCCATATTATGCAAATTTTCGGTTGGTTGTAGTTTCCATTCGAGTTGGGTATTGTACTCCTGATCTTTCTCTGGTAATTCTCCAGTGTTTGGTCTACTCTTCTTCTCAATGTGTGTTGACTGGAATCTGTGCCCTCACTAGTTTGTGATCGCTACCAGTACCGAAGCGGTATGTCAGTACTAAACCGCATAAGCGTTTATCTGTGATATGTATAATCTATTTCGTTTTTAGACTTGTTATTTGGGCTTCTCCATACCCAGTTTCTTTGAAGTTATTTTTTGGAAAAAGTATTGATACAATATATTTTTTCTTTGCTGAGTAAGTAAATCATCATTTTTCCTCGTAGATTTCGCGTGCCGATGTCGAAAGTGACAATATAGGGCGAGTCTGCCGGAGTTCTTGGCTCGATTTACGACAGTTGAATTTGTATTTTTTGCGATCTTTGCTGCTGTCAGATCTTCGTAAAATAGTTCGCTATCTTCTTCTGTTGAGTTGGAGGTTGGTGCATATGCATAGAGTATAACGTACTTCACTATTCAGTTTTAGCACTATACATATGTGTTACTCTGTCCGATATAGCTTTAGTCTAACTAGATTCCTTTATCTTACTGTGGATTAGCATAGCTACTCCACATATGTGTGTTCACGTGGAAGTTTCTTCGGAAGAGTAGATGTCGGGATTTAAGGGTTGAAACTGCCTCATCCCTTAACCTCGTTTCGCTTATTTCTATAACGTCCCACTTAATGTTTTTTATTTCGTTCTCGAGGCTAATGAGGTGTTCTTCGAATCTCATAGTGCGGATATTATTTTGTGCAGTGTAGTTTTAGGTTTGTGTTTGCTGGTTGTCGAGTTCGTGCCTCCCCAACTAATCGAAAAAACAGTTTGAAAACTAATTGGAGTTTGACAATTAGAGTTTCATTCTTTTTTCATTGCAAAAATAATATTTTATTTGTTAGAACTTAATTTTCTTTTTCTATTATTCTTAGCTCTTGAACAAAAACTTCAGATTCCTATTACCCAACCAAAACATCGGTTATTTGTTCCCATTTCCAACTTATTATTTTTTAGAGGACTATTCTTGTCTGCTCCTTGCCTTTCAATTCGTCTCTCTCAAAGAAAGCAAATATTCCTTTGAATAAGGACAGACTATTATTAGTAATATTTTTTCGATGTATTTTCCACACTGAACTCGGTTGCAGCGGATTTAACTAGCATAATAATATCACTTAGGTATTACAGAAGTTTAATTAAAACAACTAATTATTTGCCTTACCTTTGGAAATTGCCCATAACCTTAAAGCAAAACTTAATTTTTCTCGGTCATAAACTTTCATCTCAATTTTAATCCAATTTTTTAACGTTTGGAGCACTAATCCAGTTGAAAGCTCTCTTTAAGAAGAAATATTATTTTTCATATTAAAAAAAAAAACCTTCAGTAGGCATTGTCAACGCAGACTAACATTAATGGGAAATCGGCTCTTTGTATTTCCAGCCACGTCACTACTGCTTGTGCTACTGACAAGCTCAAAGAGCTACCATTCAAGGGCTCATTGTCTCACGTTAAATCGATACTTTTAATTGGACCCTCCGATTTCAAGAGTCTTACACGAGTTTTAATTTTAAGGAAAGCTAAAAGCTCCTATACGTTTTGCAGGTTGATGAACTGGAAAAAGACGCGTATAGGGCAAAAACAAAAGGAAAAGAACTTTAATTGATTAAAGGTAATAATGGGTGAGTAATAAATCTTCGAGTGACTTTGTTTTCCGGGATTTATATCTCTAACTTTTTATTTTTGTGAAGCACTGAGATTCGTACGCAAACTTATTTTTGGCAAATACATATTACTAAAATAGCGGAAGGTACCTAAATAGCGATATTTTCTAATTATTCACTATTTCAAACTTCACCATGAAGCTGCCGTGAACCATTAGGTACTAGTGATTTAAAGGAAACATGTTCACAAATCCAGGGGATTTGGGGACAAAATAAACTTTCTTAACAGGTGAGGAATAAATAAATTTTGCAAATTCAAAATGACATTTTTCTCTATATATGTATTTTTCTGCGATTGACAAGAAATATCAGCATTTTTGACCGGTTGACAGGTCGCAAAACTCATTATTCTGGTATTTTAATTATGTTTCAATAGTTGCTAAGGAATCAATGAATAACAATACAGAAAACACTTTTCCGACCTAGGCCGGAAAAGTGATTCTCGTACTGCTGAATAATTGGAACTAAAAGACAAATATTTAACAGGTATTAAACCGATCGCAGAAAAAATAGTATGTGTATTTCGGTGGAAAAGCACATTCTCGGCCTTCGGTGTTTGCCGGCTCGGCTACGCCTCGCCCGTCAACTTACGCCGTCGGTCGAGAATGTGTCACTTTTCCACCTAAATACACAATATACTATTTCTTGATAAATTCTGATTGACTTTTCGATATTATGGCTTGGTTTACTGCTATTTTGTTGCGCAGTCTTGTTCAAATTAATAAAATTCTGAATCTTTCAACAAAGGGTCAATTTTCATGATCGGTTTGGTTTAATCCCATTACGTACTGTATTGACCTACAACCAATGACATATTAACACAGATAGATGGATCATCCCCATTGATAAAATAGCTTTGTTTTGGTTGACTACATGTTTATGGGCCAGGGGGGGTGAGCTGTGAAAGCGGCTAGGAGCAGGGTATCAAATGCTTTCGCTAACTTCGCCCCCACTTTACTATCGCATATTTGGCAACTCTGAAAATGAAACCAGAATCAGTGCTACGAAAGTGTATCCTTGTCTTTATATTTCACATGATTTTAGAAAAAGATGCGGATACACTCAGTGCGCACTGATTGACAAATGGAAATTGCCATAAAATACAGGTAGGTCGCATTTTGACATGACAATTGAATAGAAGCCGCTGATTGGTGGAAAGGTGGAATTCGAGGTGGAATTTATTTTTTTGCAACGTTGCTAATTTTCATTGAAAAATAATCGCTTTCCACAAGTTAAAGAAAGATACAAAATTACACAAGGATTAATAAGTAGTGGGAAGAGATGCGGTTCCTGGGATGTAGTCAACCTATATTATGGTTTACAGTTCCGTCTATCTGTGTTAATAGTTCATTGCCTACAACCTTTTTTTTCAGACGAATCTGTTAATTGGAGCTCCGAACAATTAAATTAGTATCGTACCAGGTGAAGTTATGATTTTAACATTGCTTAAATATTTTTCTCAAAATACTGCTATACCGTATCCCGAAATGAAATATTTATATTTAAAAAGTACATAAAGCTGATTAGATTTTCGAAGATATAGTATCATCCCTCATCTTCTAACCAATTCAGCATTTTATTTTTATTTAACAACCCAATAAATCAAATCCCTATACATGTATAATCCAATCTAAAAGACCGGCCATTTTTCTCCTGGAAACAGTTTATGACAAATTTGTTGCCTCACGACCCCATAACCTCATGGCAATAACTCATTCATAAGTGAGGCCGGTAGGAACGATATTTACTAGCAGTATTAGGATTTATGTTTGCCTGTTGTCAACTATAAGCAATATTGTGATGTACTGACCTCACTTAAATTTGCAATTATTTGTTAGTTCAACTTTAAATATTACTTAGTGAAAAAATATTGTCCTCCAAAATTTTAAATATTACTTGAAATAAGCATTTATGTTTTCCATTATCGAGCGTGCCAGCCAAATTATTCAAAAGTACAAAACGTTCGAAATTCCAGGCATACAACAATCTCTTCGCGATTTCATTGGTAATATCCGACAGAAGATGAGAACTTTCATGTATGCACTAGTTTACAGATAAGCGCTCCAACTCCCGATGCTCATTATTTATTAAGCCACCACTTAGTCGAGATACGATCTCGCTAGAACGATTTGCAATTTAGAATATCTAAATTTTAAGTGCAATCGGAACACTAACGGGTTTGTTCGATGAAGGGTTCAATTAAATCGTAATTTTTTTCTTGTTGAAGAAAATAATGGTTCGATTTTTTTTTATCCTCTTTTTGTTACTTTGGTGAAGATCCTGTATCAGGTATCTACTAAATACAAAATATTATACATTGGTTAGAAACTCTGTTAAAGTGGGATTTTTGACTTTGTTCTTCGTGCATTTTCCGCTCTTTGGTTGCTTTTATCAAGTATCATGAAAATATACTTGCTGGATTTTTTCAGAGAGGTTATCAATGGTGACTTCCTGTACTATTTATCCTAGATTTTATTTTTCCCATATTCATCCTAAGGCCCATTTCTCTCTCTGCTAATTGACTAGTCATCAACTGTAGTTATTCAAAAATGTGGATGCGTAAGATGTCGTCGTTAAACCGTAAATGATTAACAATCAAATCATGTCCAGATCAGTCTATTTTATTGAATACTCCTATTGCCATCATGAAAAGTGTTGGTTACATCACATTTCTCTGTCTGACTCCTCTCCTAATTGTAATGGAATGGGTGTTCTCTTTTGTATTGTCAATATAGCATTTCGGTTTTGATATACGGCAGCAAGGCAAGGTTTAGTGATTCTCCGCTCCTTGCTATGTAAATTTCTGCTAAAACAGGTTTGACACCTTCGCCAGGTGCAGATTTATTGGCGTCTTCAGGGGACTCTTTTCCTGAACAGGCTCCTCCTCCAGAAGGTGTCGAGTTCTCCAGTAAGCGAATAGCACTCGAATAAGATGTGAGAAGCTGATTCTTCGTCCTCGTCGCACAGTCTACAGATGGGTTCATCTTGGTAGATATTCATCTTTTGTAAGTGTTTTCGCAGTGTACAGTAACCAGTTAAGAGTTCTGTCACAATTCTGATCTGATTTTTCGTGAGCTTTAGGAGTTCAGCGGCTGATCTTGCCGTAGGATATTTCACCATTGCCTTATTGTGATGTTGCCTCACAGTGAAGAACCGCTGTGAGAACCGCTCTGCTGCTGGCGTGTTTGTTTGACTTGCGAAGATTTTTAATTATAATTATCATTTTTAAATTTTGTCTGATTTTTACTGTAATGTCCAGCTTCGTGTTTTATGTGCCTATATGTATTTGGAATTTTTAGCAATGATGTTATATTTGGAAGCCTGGAGAAGACCAAAGTATATGGTCGAAACGTCGCTGAATAAATAACAACGTCTTTTTTTGCTATCCTATTCCCGCTACTTCTTTTCACTGTTGCGTAAAGCAGGGACGATACCACATAATGGAATTCTTATTAATTAAAAATGCATCCCCTCCTAGGTGGTGATTTGTTCCATTATTTTGGAATAAAATGTGTCCCAATCTAAGTGTGGCCATCTTTTGTCCAGGTAGGCCAGCTGTCTCGCCCAGACCAATGATGTGCCACTTGATATTTTTCAGTTCTTCTTCGAGTTCTACTAGGTGTTAATCGGTTCTCATAGTTCGGATATTATATGTTGCAATTAATAAAGATTTGTTGTTCCAGGATCAAGCTGAATTTTTGCTCTCCCCAGATTCGATGGACCTGACTGTAGTTATAGTGTGAGATTTCGAGCTTTTGGCTCTACTCACCTGGGGCCATCCTTCGTTTGAAACTTCAGCATATCTAGAAAAAAAAAATAGGAATATTTGGCAATTAGAACGCTACGGTTGCCGAGCATGTTGGCGAGTGGGCTAGGGAATCACATTTCCTTGATTCGGTTGAAACGGTTATCCCGCCGTGACACGGTCGCCACAGTCTTGTTTGTTATCCATCAGGGTGCATCGGACGATTACTCGTTGCACGAGCAGGTGAGGTTGACGCTTGGGTTGATATACGCCCTTCTTTTTTATCACCCCTTATGCCCTGAATTAAAGGTGAGCAATCGGCCCATAAGTCAGTCCACACTGTTTCCGGGAATTTTCTCCTCTTGTGTGAGTGTTCGTGGCACTCAATAAACTGGTGAGTCTGTTTACGGCAGTTTCCAACCTCAACCTGTGATCTTAACCTCAACCCGACTTTCCTAGCAAGGATATTACCATACAGAGGTTATCACTACGCTGGGCTTCAGATGCTACCTGTGCTTTTTAGAATTTCCTTGGAAACCAGTTTTTTTGGAAATAATATCGGAGGAAATGAAGGTACCTATAAAACACTTAATCGAGGTTAGATCCACAAAACCTAATTATGAGTCAAACTCTGCCCAACCGAAGTAGAAAGCACTTATCTCAAACTGCTCAATAAAGAAATGGAAGATAAAAACTGTAGTATAACATACCCGGGTTCGTTCAGTAAGATTGAACGATGACAATTTTTATTACCTTTTAAACAACAAATCTTCTGAAAAATGAAATGACAAACAAATAGGACCTATAGTCTGGCAAGTGGTAACTTGGTAGAGACGAAAGGGGGAAGAAAAGTGAGGCGTGACCTAAAAATATTCACTGACACCTTAACTGACATCACCTGATGACAGCCATGTCTTTCGGTTCAGTGGCACCGAAAACACCAAGGAAATAAACCAATGAAATTATTAGAAAAAAATTCTTTAGTTTCGCCAATAACCGCGCCACTGCGTACTGTCGTTCAAACTCTAACCAATAGAATCATACCTATGAATAATCACGCCTCTCCACATCCATCATTTCGCAATGTTGCCGGATTTTTTTCTATTTCAAAATACTACACATGCCCATATAGCAAAAAAAAAATATGTCTTCAACGTGTTTATCATTATTTCCGTCAAGTTTGGCAAAGTAGCAAATTCTTTTGCAGTTCGCCGTTTCGCTAGCCAGACTATACGTTGTGGAAACTTTCTCAATTTTACTTACTGGACATGCCCCCGACATAGCAAATATTAGGGAAATTTTTAAGGGTGGTTGTCATATGTAAAAAAAAACGAAAACTTTGTGAAACGTCTACTTTATTATTAAAGTAAATCGTACCGTTCTCATCCTGGAACTAACGCGGGGAAAGAGCACGGCAGAGAAACCCTCGATCTAACATTCCTCAAAAATCGAAACATGCTGTGTCATTTTAATAATAATTGTGAGTCAATAATTCAATAATTTGAGTCAATAAAAGTTTAAATTAGGCACCGCCCCTGTTCTTGTGCTAAAATTTCAATTACACACACTACATTCAATCAACACTACATGTAATCAATACTGAAGAGTTTTTTGTTAGTTAGCCGGTTTGCCGGAGGGTACTGAGGTCCCATACGGGATGCTACTCAGCTATAGTTGTAATTCTGAGCCAATATCTCTTTCCTTTGTTTGGTAGGATATTCGCTCGTCAGCGTAGGAAAATATTAGTAAATTCAACAAGGCCCTAATACACGTTCTGAAACACAGAATCAAAATCTCAGCAAAAAAAGATAGCACATAATTTCTTAGCTTTTAATTTACTTCTTTATCTGTGTTGTTTACAGCATGAAACGATTGTTAAATACATAAACAAATGCACATGTTATAAACAATTGTTATAAACAAAAAAAAAAACATAAAAATGAAAAAAATTATACTTGTATAATTAATAATTTAACTCTCAACTCTCAACTGACCTGTGATCTCTTCTTGACACACACACTAATAACAAATTGGATTGAACAATCAATAATTACCGACACGCGACACGCGTCCAAGGAACCGGTCCCAGCTTGTTCTCTAGTCTAATGCCTGATCGCTTCCTCTCTACCTCCCCTTCGTACGCTTCGGTACCTTTCCGTTGGAGCGCGCTCTCGTTCTCATCTATTCCACAGAGCAATACATGTTGCATCATTTACCCTTTATTCAGCAAACACTTTTTCAAAAGTTAAGATTTGAAGAAATAATATTTTAAATAGGTGGTTTTCCTCAAAACGTTATTCTTAAGTCTAATGTCAGTCTCCTGGAGCTTAGAATCAAGACACTGGAATCTGTACTGTCTGCACTTCATAAGGCACCTACTCCTCGAGATGGTGATGCCTCACCAGGCGTGTCTGAACCCAGACCACTACAAATTGCAATTGAGAGTCTGTTTTGTGAACTTGAGAAGAGAGAAACCCGCCGATCCAAATTCATAATCTTCAATTGCACAGAGTTCCCAGCCTAACATCAGTGAGGTCGCTAGTATTGTGACTGACCAATGCCTCGGGCGGGAAGCTAGAGCTGATCTTCAAGTAGTTCGCTTGGGAAGCGTGATTCCTGGTAGGAATAGGCCAATAAAGGTGCTGCATATCACCTTTATTGGCAAGTAACTCGGCAAATAATATCCTACGCAACTCAAAGAGACTCAAGATACATAGGAACCTCATACATCTGTCAATTAGGCAAGACAAGACTACTCAGCAAGTCCAAGAGTATCGTCAGCTCAAACAACAAATGGATGAACCCGTTAGAGCTGGTAATAAGATCCTAAGGATTGTTTACAAAAATGGATCACCCACAATAATTATCGCCACTTATCAAGCTGTAAATTTAAACTGATTGGGTTCTCTAGCAGGAATATTCAAATAACATACCAAAATGCTAGGGGCTTAAACACTAAAACCACTGAATTTTATAAATCGGTTTCCCACTGTGACAGCCATGTCGTGGCAATATCGGAAACTTGGATCCAGGATGGTGTATTTAATAACGAATTGTTCATTGACAACTATGCTGTTTACAGAGCTGACCGCAGGCTTGATCTCATGGATGTCACAAGAGGTGGAAGTGTGCTTCTTGGTGTTAGGCACGACCTCTCCTCGTCAAAGCTCAACCTGGAAGAACTGGAAAATCTGGTACCTGTTGTTGATATTGTAGGCTGTAAGCTGTATCTAGATAACTCTACTCTATTTATTAGTATATTGTTAGTTTTTTTTCTTGGGTTTAGGTTCATAAATGAAACGACTTTTTAAATCCTAACGTTTCGCCTTTAATTTAAGGCATTTTCAAAGGGATTGTTTTCCTAAAAAAAATAAATAATAATTTTACATTCACTTATTCACTAAATTATGTAATAATACAAGAATTTTCCTAATAATTTTTAATACAGGGTACATACCTCGAAAATGTTATTGCTTATTAAAAGTACCATTTTATGTTGTTGGTTTCAAGGTACTAGGTGTTTTGATATGCGACCATAAAGGAAACGAATGGAATGTGTGTTTTTTTTTTAATTATTATATTTAAATTGATCTATTAATATGTGTTCACACTAGAATAAAATTTGCGTTATTTGGGTTGGTTGATAATCTATTCTTCATTAATTATCCGTTGTTATAAGGTTGTTGTAAATTCGACTTAGTCCCATTATGTCAGTTCTGTCATTCACAGCATTTTTTTCTTTTCTAATTTCTATCATTTCCTTGATCATCAATTTATGAAAATTGTTGTCTTTGTTCAATATTGTTGTATTGTTAAACGCAAAACAGTGATCTGAATCTTTCATGTGTTTATCCAATGCAGTGTTGGCATTTTTAGTGTATTTATGTCCATTTAGTCTGTTCTTTAGAAGTGGAGTAATCATGCCAATGTATTTTTTAGGACAATTTTCACAGGGGATTGAGTAAACCACATTCGAATCTTTCATAATTGGCGTTTTACTTTTTAGTTTCGTAAAAAGAGAGTTTAAACTATTTTGGGATTTGTGGCATACTTCTATGTCATGCTTTTTCAGACAGCTTTTCAATTTTTCCGATAACTCAGCTGTATATGTATGTGTATGTATATTATGTGTATGGAATAGAGATATATCGTTTAGAGTTATTGGTTTGAGTGTCTGTTTTAAGTTTCATTTTATTATAATGTTTGTAAGTTCGTTTTTTAATTATTCGGTTTATATCAATTGTAGTAAAACCATTTTTGATAAGTGTTTCTCTTACTTTCTTTAAAACTTCTGGTCTAAATTGGGGAGAAGTGAGAGTAATAGCACGATCTGTTAAGCCAATGATGACACTCAGTTTTTGATTTTTTGGGTGGTTTGAGAAGAAGTTTTGATATCTACCTGACCACGTTGGTTTAGTGTACCATTTAGTTGAAATTCTATTATTATTGCGTTCTAATGTCATATCTAAAAAATTAATTTTTTTATCTATTTCTACCTCTGAAGTGAATTGAAGTTTTTCATGGAAATTATTAAAGGCATCAATAGTCCGGGAGGCAGTGAAATTTTTTAGCACTTATTTTCCCAGTTGGTATATATTAAATAGTTTGTTCTCTTGGTGATACAAATCAAGAATATTTGAGTTTCGCAAAAATTTTCGGATGGGTTCACTAGATCAACGAAAAATACAAGTACACTTATTTTCCCAGTCATAAATATTTCACACCCACTTCAATAGAACAAAGTATATGAACATAGCAATTTGGCTTATCTCAGATAGTGGAAAGTTAGTCTGGCTGAAGTTTTTCGAGTCTTCAATTTTTCACTTGCCAGACATATTATCTATACTCACAGATTAGCCGGATTATTTTTTTACGTAACTTCAGTATGACTTATTTTTATCACTGGAAAAAAAAGGGCCGTGCATTCGTAAGCTCTAACGTATTTTGCGACTCAACCCATCGGAAAACCCCCCCTAAAAATATATGAATTTTGCTTAGAATTACTAACCCTACAATTTTATCCATGTTTCGTGACTGGGAAAATAAGTACCGAAAATCGTCACTGCCTCCTAGACTACAAGGATTTCTTGAACTTTTTCATTTGGTACAGCCATCAAACAGTCGTCTACAAATCTTTCGAAAAATAATATATTATTGAAATTCAATTTTTCAATCACTTTTTGTTCCAAATATTCCATGACTACCTGTGCAATAGTTGATGAACTGGGAGAACCCATCGCACATCCATCTAGTTGTTTATAGAAAGAGTCATTAAATTGAAAATAGTTCAAGTTTAGAGTTAGGTCAATTGCCATCAAAAAACTTTCTTATGACATTGTTGTGTGTTCCTTGATCAATTCCCATTTTTCGGAAACAATTACCTGAACTAGATCGTTTGGAATTTTTGTATACAGAGACACTACGTCTAATGATAAATTGTTTAAATGAATAGGAGTCTTTTATAAAATAGTCACTTTTATTGGTTATATTTGAAAGTGTATTTGATACGTACTTGGATAATTTATAAAATGGTGATTCAACATAAGAAACAATAGGTCTCATGGAAACATTTTGCTTGTGTAGTTTGGGTAAGCCATACAATTTTGGTAGATTTGCATTGTGTATGCTTAGATTTTTGGCTTCCGTTTCTTGTATCTCTTTTTTATTCAAAACTTTTTTGATGAAGGAATTGTTTTTATTTTGAAAAATATTCGTTTTTCATTTTTTTGTATGTGTTAGAGTCATTTAATAGACATTCCATTTTGGTTTCGTAGTCAGTTTTATTCATTATAACAGTCTTATTGCTTTTATCTGGTTTCAATATTACGATCTGTGGATTAGCTTTAAGAAAATTTTTTGTTTGATTTAGATGTTTTTTAATATTATTTTGGGTTTTATTGCTTTTAAGTTTTTTATGTCTGATCTTTATTAGAATATGTATATATTCCACCTAACTCACCCTCCAACTCACACCAGAGCCTATTTGAATTGTTCTCCACATATGAACCTTCTCAGGACAACAAAGTTGCGTTTATCGGTGATTTCAATCCCAACACAAGAAAACTCACATAAGTAAATGATTTTTTAGCGTTAGGGGACCTAACACAATATAAGACTTTCTCAAACAATTGGATCTTGTTATTGGTAACTTTGAATGTGAGGTAACTAGAGATCATCTTCCCCATGTCCCGGAGGATGCTGCACAATACAAAAAAAGTGGCTCAAACCTAGGCTATGTTTCGATATCAACTGCCAGTACTGGATTTACTGTGCGGATTTTACTGTCATTTGCCGTTCCGATTTCAACAGCGTACTCTTGTGGTCATTCAGTAATGAATCGACTGAATCCAGTGTACTGAAAATAATATTGGAACGGCGTCCAGTAAATTCAGTACTGACAGTTGATATCGGAACATAGGCCTGGACTATCAAGCATTCCTATTCAAACATAAGACGTATGATAAAAATAAAAATTGATGACGCACACAAAGCATATAGGTATAAGGGACACAGAATCTTCAATCAAGAGGCAAAACGCAATAAAACATATATCCCAAGTAAATTAATTTCTGGTCAATCCTCCCTGGATTGTCCACAGAGTATAGTAAATAGCTTCGCTGAGTTTTTTAAAACTGTCTATGAAGCCTCTTCAGATTTTAGCTTGGATAGCCTGAATGAGGATGGCAACTCTCAGAATATAAATGTCAGCCATGTTACTGAATCTGAAATCAAGGAATTCCTGAAAAAAATTAAAAAACTCACATACTTACTTCTGGGCATGACAAAGTAGGATCTTTCATACGGCGTGACTGTGCCCGATGTCTTACATCTCCACTGCAGCAGTATATGACAATCTCTTCCACCAAGTTAAAAACTTAATTACCACTATTCCGCATGGATCTTATAGCAAACGCTCAACTATCACTAACCTAACTATTTTCCTAAAAAAAAAAACATATCAGGCTAATGAAAGAAAACAACTTGATGTGATCAACAAGGGCTTTTCGAAGGCGTTCGATAAGTTGAACCATAAGCTTATTGCTCAAAAAATGCTTAAAATTGGGTTTCCCAACAACCATATTAATCTATTTATCTCCTATCTCAGTGGTAGGTCACAATTTGTCGAATACAATGGTTTACAATCCTATGATTATAATGCCACCAGTCGAGCCCCTCAGGGAAGTAATCTCGCGCTTCTGATATTTGCCATATTTGTCAATGATATTGCCCAGAATATTTCATCACACAGTTTATTATTAGCAAATGACCTCAAACTATTTAGAATTATTACTTAGAACATTGTAACAGACTGCAAACAAATATCGACGCATGCACCAATCAGGTTGGTGTCAAAATAACAAATTATATCTAAACATCAATAAGTGCAAATCGATGAGAATCTCAAATCTCAATCATGAGTTGAACTTTAATTACCAACTTCAATCTAGTTTTCTTTTGAGACTCGAGTCAATCCGGGATCTGGGGGTGGTGATCGACAAAAAGCTCACATTCAATGACCACATTGATCAAATTGTGCAATCATCATTGAAAACCCTTGGGTTTATTATTAGATCAACAAGAGAGTTTGAGAACATGGAGAGTCTCAGCACGTTCTACTCCTCATTGATCAAGTCTAAATTGCAGTATGCTTCTCTGGTGTAGTTTCCTTACCATCAAGTACATGTGGACAGGCTCGAATATGTTCAACGGCGATTCCTAAAATATCTAAGTTTCAAAAAGGATGGAATTTACCCTCCAAGAGGATTTGACCACCAGTTGCTACTCAACAAGTTCAACTTCCCCTCACTTCAACAGAGTACAATTTTAGCAAGTCAACTCTTTCTTTTTAAATTATGTAACAACCTGGTACACTCTGCAGTTCTTCTAAATAGCCCTAATTTTTCTTTACCAGTAATCAACACACGTTCCCACCGCAAATTCTATTTGGAAAATCGTCCCACATATCTTGCCAGAGCCAATCTATCGAGCCTATTCATACTTCAATCACCTACAGAACAGTATTGATGTAGACTTATTTGTAGGTTCAGTAAATTCTTTCAAAAAAAAAAAAATATCTTGCCAGTAGCACAGATTACTTACATACAGATGCGAAAGAGCTGCGAATTCGTGGTTCAAGATTAATTTGATAGACATAGGCTGGCCGCACCAATGCCACATCAATGTATTTTGAACATATTTATTATATAAATGCGGAAGCTCAATAATATAATATTATTTCTTTAATTGGTTCACAAACAGCAAAAAAATATTTTTTTCTACGAGCGTGCGGGAAATGGCTCTTCCCGCACGATTTGCTGTGCGGGAAGACCTTTTTCCCGCACCAGTGCGGGAAGAGATTTCTTCCCGCATTCAGTGCGGGAAGACTTTGAAATAATCATTGTGACATGGAATTGTTTGTATTGTTGATACACCTATACCTTTACCTTTGATACCTTTACCTTTTCTTTATAAATACCTTTCAATACATTTTTAAATCTACCTTCTGCACAATCCCATTTTATTTAAATTAAACTTCTCGTAACATCAGCTTTAGTATGCTCGTAGAAAAAATATAGTTCCTAACTCTTGCGGGAACTCGTTAGGAAAATAGCTATTTCCTACAGCCGTGCGGAAAAATCGATTTTCCGCACTGATATGCGTGCGGAAAATGAGTTTTCCCGCACGGTGCGGTAAAACTTTTTTTTTGACATATCAGTGCGGAAAAAGTTTTTCCGCACGGCTGTCAGTGCGGAAAAAATTTTACCGCACTGATATGTCAAAAAAAAAAGAAAAATTTTACATTTTTACGCCTGTAGGAAAAATATTGTACCTAACACTTGCGGAAAATATTTTTCCGCACTTGTTAGGTAAATAGCTATTTTCTACCCATAAAAATATGTAAACACACAGGCTGGAACATGCTCACGCACTCGGCCACGTTAATTGTCCTGACGCGGGCGATCTTTATCTATGCGTCGGGGCGCTGGCGGCCCTGCTTCGTCACAGAATATCGTCGACGACAAGTATACGTACTTTCGCATCTGTATAGGTGATCTGTGCCAGTAGTTCACAATCTGTGATAATGTATTGGCCGAGTTACGATTTTTTTTGCTCTAATATGTTTATATCTAGTTGTAGGTACATCAGATGTCTGATTCTTGGCTTCTTTTTAATTTTCTGGATTTTCTGTGTGATATAGTGTTAGCTTTAAAATTTTCATATTTTTGTTTGCTTTTATGGAGTATGTATTTCTGTTAGACAATAAAGAATTAAATTGAATTGAATTTGCGTGCTCTTTTCTTGCCAGTTGGTGTAAAGCCGTTTCGTAAGATTTATATCATTGATAGGTATTTTGTATGGTTTAGCGTGGTTTAGACAAAGATGGGAAGGCTATAAAATGAGTGAGAAAATAATAAAATATGTGCGAACAGATGAAAAAATTCATATTATTCTGTCACATTTATCATGCTTCAACACTGAGCAAATTCAAACTCAAAGTTTCGCCTGTTCAAATAATTGATGAACCGGTTAAAATTAAAAACTCCCAAAAACTAATTAATGCTGGATCGTTGAAAAAAACCAAAAGTTTTCTGGAAGTTTTTAAACGCTACCTAGGGACTTTATCTCAATGGAAGGTAATTTAATTTTTTTGCAGGTGATGGGTCGTAAGAAAATGATTTGGAAAACGAAATTTTCTAGAAGAATAAATTAACACCCAAAAAAAAAATTCGAAAAAATCGATATTCATGTTGCAATGAGGCTATATACCCGAAATAGAGCCACTTCATAAAAACAATCTTCTATGGAATTGAGCTACTCCATTACCGTCCCAAGGAAAATAAAATATCACCCGTTCGGGATCCTTTTTAGACTAAAGATGGCACAATGAATTTTTATGACGGTCTTCTCACGGTCATCGAAAGGACTCTATTTCCATAATATAACGGTGAAAGCTTTTCTCCCGGTTTTTGGGGCGAAGTATCCTCTGACACTTTGCCGCTGCTTTTTATGGGAAAATCTGGCGTGGGGCGTGAATAACAATGCGTTTTTTTTTTTATAGATATAGGTAATAAACAATATTGGTTTTATGATACATTTTTGCGTCTGCCAAGTGAATAGATTTTCCTTGGCCTGATTCTGTGCCAAATAGTTTGGCATTCCAGCGAGAATGTAAAGTACATACTATCCAGTAAATTACTTTATCAATAAAGTCATTAGGGCTAAAACGTTCTAGAACGTTATCGCAAATAAACAATTTTGAACTAATAGTCACAATCAAATTAATCAATCAATATTTTTATTCAAAATGAAAGTAGGGAAACGTGTCTCATGTGATATTTTATTATGCTATGACAAAGGAAAACATCAATATTTATTCAACAAAATACCGCAGCTATTGGAAGATCCAGTGGCAATCATTATAAAGTATGATAATAATTTTTACAATATGCTCTGTCTGTGACTCTGTAGTTTGTATCAACAAAAAAAAATGTGTCTTTCGCAACAAAATTTGACACGAGCGCTTTGTTGTCGGCAAGTCGAAAGCTTCCTTTTGTTCACCGACGAGACGTCTTTTATGTTATTTTATCGAGGGTGGATCTGTTTTATTTTGGTGAGGGCGGTATACGATATTGTTTTTCCAAGTTCTTTAGGGTTTTAAAATGATTTTAAAATGGAGTCAAGGAGGGTTTTATGTTATCACTTACCATCGCAAGAAAGAAGGTTGTTTTCTTTATGCAGCGAGTGAATTTCAGATGTGGAATGTTTGACAAATGCCAAAGACTTGTCTCTGATCCTAACTCCAGCTATTGTTACCTTCACTCAAATGCCAACGCTTAAAATTTTCAAAATGAAAAATCCATTTATCTTCAAAGCAATGATATAGCGGCCATGCTAGTTCAGAAAAGCCATGGGTTCAATGATATTCGGTGGTATTCCGGATATATGGGGTCATTGATCCGTAATTTCTCCCTTCCCGGGGGAAGTTTTGTAAGGGACGAACAAAACTGTTGGTTCCTCTTCTTCGGGACCTGTTTCTTCCATTGGTGTCCTCCTAAAATTTTTGTTTGAAATCTTTTTTCTTCCCAGGTTCCATCTTTGTTTGAGTGTATAACAAACAACTTTTACCAGAATCGTTCCTAAAATATACAAAGTTGTTATCCAGACAGAAGTGAGAGTTACTTGTTGATTGCGTTTCGGCTTCGATTGGTTCGAGGTGCTCTTCTGCCCTTATTAATTTGTGAAGTTTATCCCGGGGTACCCGGAAGAGTTTCAGAGGCTTTACTTAGGGTTGCCGATCATCGTTTCTTGTGTGTATTATGGGAAGTGTTAATGGTTCTTCCTGGAATACAGCTTTCTCATTCAAGAAGTTTTCACTGGAAGTTCTGAATTCGCATCCTGGTGATAAACTGATTAAGAATACTCCTCTGAGAATCATTATCTTGGTTGTTGGGCAACCAGTTGATACTTTCGTAGGCCTAAGGAATATGGCTATATAATGAGCATCGGATAGATCTTGTATTAACGTGGAGTTGATTGACACAGGTATTTGCCGGCAAGTTGCTTCGCTGTTGCTTAGTTGAAGTATTTGGCTTATACTAACCTGATTGTTATCTTGTAAGAATCCTTCGTGACTGTGTGATTGAAGTTTTCTATTATTTTGGTAATAAGACTCATCCGCTGATTCACTTCGGAGACGATATTCTCTTGGCTATATTGTAATGTTGCGATTGCAGCGTCGTACCTTTGGGCGTCTTCGTGGTCCAGGTTTCCAGATATGATTTTGATAACACTGCCGAGACCATTGAAAATTCCTCTTCCGTATTTTTGGATAGGTATGATGGTACGAAGTTTTTCTTTGGCGGCTTTTAACAGGAACTGTAAACTTTGATCGAAATTTTGCAGGCTTTTGAAGTATAGATGACTCATTCCAATTTCTATTGCTGTTCTTACTGATTCGTATTGTTCTTCCAGAGACTGAAGTTCCTTAAATACTGGGAAGAGGTCAAAAAAGTGAATGAAGTCGTGGGTATTACTCTGAATCCTTGATCTTCTCAGCTTGAGGGGAAGTATTCCTGGGTTGTCCTTGAGCGATGGCTGAGAAATATCTGTAAGGAACTTCTAGAGTTATTTCCTGGAAGATTTTAAATATTCCTTTTATGTATTGTCGTGTCTTGAGTGTCAATGGTCAGAATAGTGTCAGTGATATCTCTCTTGAGAGATAATCTTTTGATTTGCTTTACAGATTTCCTAGTGTAGATCTTCGTGCTAGGTTTGTAGGTGAGGAGTGGATTCATGTAGCTAGATAGTCTTCGTTTTTTTTTGCTGTGTTGCTGGGTATAATTATTTATGTTTTCCTTACGTCAACGTCAAACGGGTCCTGCGCATCCAAGTGACCAGTCAATATATCCATTGGTCGCATGTTTGTCATTGAATGGAAGTGCATATGGCATTTGTTCTTCAACGCTCAAGGATTTTTTATTTTCTCGAAGTATTCTCAGGTGTTCGTTAATGGTAGAGTGGAATCTTTCTGTCATCCCGTTGGCTTGTGGGTTATCAAGGGTAGTATAGTAATGGATAGATATCCTATGTGTATCTACCAATTCCTGTATAAGTCCATTCTTAAATTCTGTTCCACTATCGGTGACTATTATGTGTGGTATTCCATGATGAGCTATGGAGATTAGGTGGGCATTAAGAACAATCACTGAATATGATCCGTCTATGGGGTAGGCTTGTCCATATTTTGAGAAGGAATCAATAATTGTTTAAAACTTTTGCCTTCCGGCGTGAAAGGTATCTAATTGAATAATCTCCAAAGGTTTAGTTGGTGTTGGAGTAATCATGAATTTAGGCTTGGCTGGATTTCTATCGTATTTGACTGACAGGTGTCGCAAACATTTATGATATTTTCAATATCTTGTTTGAGCGGGTTTCTCTAGAACTTTGTCTATATCGAGGATTGATTCTGCATTGTTGTACAAAGATGCGTCTTGTGGTGGTTGGGCTATTTCTTTGGTACGAATTTCGACTCTGGACAAAGCAATTGCATTGGTGTTTGATTTTCCCTTCCTTTAGATTATCTCATACTCAAACTCTTCCAGCTTTATGCGCCATCTAACTATTTTGGAACTATTGTCTTTCATGGAAAAAAGCCATTGGAGAGGACGGTGATCTGAAAGTATCTTGAACTTTCTCCCAAACAAGTCGGGTCTGACGTACCTACTTGGTGGCCCAGATTAAGGCTAATATTTCCTTTTCAGTGATGGAATATTTCAACTAGATTTCATTAGGTATCCTGGACGCGTATGCAATAGGCTTATCGCTGCCGATTGGTCTTTGGGATAGTATAGCTCCATTTGCATAGTCGCTAGCATCAGTAGTTAGACTAAAAAACTTTCTGCGGTCTGTATATTGCAAAAGAGGTTGATTTGTCAGAAAATTATGGCAAGTTCAAATGCAGTGCAAAAATTCTGGTGTCAGTTCTATTTTAGCGACCTTTTTGAGGCAGGAAGTTAGAGGTTTAGTAATTTTTGCGAAGTCCTCGATAAACTTCCTGTAATATCCAAGGAGGCCTAGAAATCCTCGGACATCCATCGTGGTTCGCGGTATTGGATAGTCAGGTATGGTTTCAAATTTAGCCGGATTTGGTCTTATTCCTTCTGGTGTCCAAAAAAGGCAACTTCCTTTTTTTGGAACTCGCATTTCTCCATTTGAATTTTGAATCCAGTTTCCCTGAGACGTTGAAAGATTTTTGAAAGATAAACCAGATGTCCTTAAAGTGATGTGCTGAACACAATGATATCGTTCAGGTACACTAAGCCACTTTCTCCTTGGAGGCCTTCCAAAAAGGTTATCCATTATGCTCTGGAACGGAGCTGGAGCGTTTTTAAGGCCAAACGGCATCCGGACATACTCGTAATGGCAATTTTCGACATTGAAAGTAGTTTTGCATATATCTTCGTTAGCTATTCCGATTTGGTGAAAACCACTTGCCAGATCCAAGTTCGTGAAGTACTGGCATCTACCAAATTTTTCCAAGATGTCTGTTATGTTTGGAATTGGGTATTTATCATCGATAGTTTTCTCGTTCACTTTCCTATAGTCCACTACTATCCGCCATGTTATTTTTTCGGAGGCGTGTGGTTTTTTTGGAACTATTCATATCGGGGAAGACCAAGGTAACAGGCTTGGTCTGATAATTCCTTGATTCAACATGGAAGATATCTGGTTTCTCACTTCCTCTTTACGGATATGTGGATATCTATATGACTTGGTGTACACTGGAATCTCATATTTTGTTTTAATATGGTGTTTGATCTGGTTTGTGGGACATGTCTGGATAACGGAAAATGTCTGCAGACTTCCTACATAAATTTTGTATTGCCTTTTCTTCCTCTGAATTCAGGTAATTAGTTCTGACTTCGGGAATCTTGCCATGCCGAGGGAGATTCTTGAGAAATTAGATCCATGGTGTAGATATGAAACTGATCAAGGTCCAACTGCGTGCTAATGACTGGACTTGCTAGGGCTACCTGAAGTTTTTCGTCGGTTGTGTTGACAATTTCAGTCCAAGCGAGTTGATTACAAGCAGATGTGAGTGTTTCGTTAATTTGTGTGCCCTAGAGTTCTTGTATTGGTAAAAGAATCGTACCCTGGGTTTCATTTACTGGAAGGCGAACGGGGGAAACGGTGTTGGGCGCCAGGTTCATGGAATATAATTGAGTTTTGATCATTTCGTAGTATTCAATTGAGAGAATGGCGTTTTTTGTGATAAGTAATGACTCTGACAGGTCCAATTTGGCTTGGAGTAGCTTGAGGTTAACGAGTCCGATGAGGCCATCAAATGTTTGGTGGAAAATGAAAAGGTAAAATGTTGCCTTCTCATTTGAGTTGAATTCTGGAAACATGAAATGTGGGCACAATAGTCCTGAGAATGATTTTGAAAAATTGAAGTAACGATGAATGGCTCATGGTGGATGCAATCTCTGAAGTATTTAATGTCTGGATTGATAAATGATTTCGTTGCGCCGATATCTATAAGAAGCCTTAAAGGTGGATTGGCGATAGATATGTATGGTAGCTCCTTCCGATCGGTATAATTATGTGGTTTTATTATAGTTCTGTTTCTGGATCGGCCGCTTCTGGAAAATTTCCTCCTTCAATGTATTGGTGTTACTCGTATGCTTGCTGCTGGTAATCATTATGCTGTTGTTCTACATCATAGTAATCATTGTCCATTTCTGGATTGGTGTATCAATACTGATAATTATCCTGAGTGTCTTCATGTTGCTTGATATCAAATAATTCTTCCACGGTGAATTTTGGAGCAGATTGTTGTGGAGGTTTTACGGTGGCTCTTGATGTAGTGCTCATTGATGTTGGTTGCGAAAGCGTGCGGTTTGGAGTACCTTGCTAAACATTAAATTGGTGTCGAGGAGTCTGGAATCGTGCAGGCTGTATAATAGACTGTCTAGTCTAGTTGAATGGGGATCTGAATTACTGTGTTTGCTGCTGTGGTGCTCTCTGGATTGGAGAAGAAGGCAACTGCTGTTGGATAGAATTTAGAGGTCTGAATTGTTGCGACTGGAATGTTTTGCGAGAATGTTTGGCTGGGCTGCATCACTATCTACTTCTGATAATGTTGGTTTATTTTTGAGCCACTAGGTTGTGGAATGGAGAAGCCTTTTTGGAGGTATCTGATGTTGTTTTCGTTCTGGATAAATTGCATTGCTGCAGCTAGGTCGCTGGGCCGCATAGCTCCAATAGTTGATCCTTATGGTTCTCTTAGACTTGCCATGAATGTGGAAAGCGCCTGGTTGATGGAAGAAAAGTTTCTTGCTTGTTTTGACATCTGGATTATTATGGTGTAGACCTATGTAATTCGAAATAGTATTTAGAAGTCCCATAACTTTTTCATAGCTTGAGGAGATTCATTTGGCATCTGACGTAAGTCAAATAGGTCTCTTGGGAGGGAATTTTCGTTGCGTTGGTCGGCGAAGTTTTGTTTCAGAACTTCTTTAATTGCTTGCCAATCAAGGCATCCATAGATCAAAGCAGTTTCTTTCGCTCGACCAGTAACTTTACTTTTGATGCCCTGGGTAAGCATGTGGTTCTGAAAGCATCCTACATCAGTGTTGTTCCAGTAATAATTAAGTAGCAACGTCATGGCGTTAATAAACTCGAAGAGTTCATTAGAATTTCCGTTATATTCTGGAATGATCGCCAGGTTCTTCATGTCGAATGTTGGAGAATTGGCAGGCGTGGTTTTTTCAGATTTTTCTTCGGGGGGGAGTACAGGTGGGTTTTTCGAGTAAGTAAGAGTTGGTACTTAGAGTTTTTTTAGTAAATCGTCAGTAGACATATATGCTTACAGTAATGAAAAGATGCAATGGTGCATATTAACACTAAAAGTCAATTAGGCACTAAACTTTGTCGGAGAACTCTAAAGTTTCCTTCGCGATATGGTTCACTAGCGGATAGACGTTCACGAACGACGATGATCCTTAAGGATTCTTCAACTATCCTACCGACTGGTAAGGGTTTTCCCTGGAAAAGGGTGTATTTGAAAAGTCCTTCAATAAAATTAATATTTATTACGAGAACACAATGTAAATTGGAACTAATTCTAACATTTAATTGCCTACAATCCATATATGAAATATTGCTTAGCTTAGCAATCAAAGTTAATCGAAATTAAGTTGCTATATCGGGTTGTCGCTGCTGAGCCATGGGTTCAATGATATTCGATGGTATTTCGGATACATATATAGGGTCATTAATGGCGTAATTTGTGTTTCTCTCCTCTCGCCCACAAATCCATCCAAGGGCCTTTTATCAAAATGAACAACACTATTCAACTATTAAAAAAAAAAACAAAATCATATTTATCAGGTTATTTATCATTGGTTCCATATATCATGTCTTCTGCATAAGCCTTTCGTTTTCACAAAATACCTTTCTTCCTTCTTGCAAAAACAATCCTACAACAAAGTTAATATTTTAAAATATCCTATTATTAGAAAGTGGAATCCTTTAAGGCTCAATTTTTCGTTAGTTTAAAAATCTGTAAACAGTTTGCCATCAACTTATCTTGACGAACCGTTCAAAACAAAAGACCCATTTTTGCAATTTGCATCCGAAACGATAAAAAGGAAATAAAGGCATTTTAGTTCGCTCAAAGTATAATATAAGAAAATCGAGTTTCTTTTATCACATAAGAAAGTTTTTGGGCCACTCAAATCTTTATTCGCACCTAGTTTTGTGATCCATTAAACTTTCTCTGAAGACGGTCTTAATATAATCCTCAAGTTTTTTAATTAACCCACCCAAGAATTATTTTCCCATTTTATAAGGAAGCGGTCGACTTGCCAGCTAATGAAAAAAAGTTTTGCTCTTGAAAGTTTTTAAGAAGTTCTCCCAAAAACTTCTAATCGTTTCTCTTATAGAAAATACATTATTCTATCACACACTGTGACTAAGGTTAGGAATTGTCCAAATTTTTTTGAAAATCGAGAGAGTTATGAACTAGCTAAGACATCTTATTTGAAAGTTCAAAACTTTAAAGGGAAGACCTTTTAACTTGCAAATTGCACCCTTGAGCTATTTTACCAGGCCCAGAAACGAGCAATATGTAAATCGACAGAGGTTTTACGGAATTAATGCTGATTTTAATTTAGGTAATTTTACTTGGAGCTTTTTGTAGATGAAGTATTTGCACTTTCTACTTGCCCGTATTTGTGATTTGGAATTTGTGAGAAAAAAATTAAAAGTTCGTTGTCCTGATTTGTGTAGATATCAGACATTTTTAATTCCATTATTTTTGGGTATCTAAGCTAAGGCTTAAGTATAACTATTCAAATAATAATAATTATAGAATAAAATGCCTCTCAGAAGCAATTTTGTCACCGCATGCCGGAATGCAAAGGACAAAAACGCCCGTCCCTGATCCGACATCAATAAAGTTTAACGATGCAAAGAAAACAAATCCAGGAGCTGGTGCTCTTTCTATCTCGACTATTCTCGCATTCCTCAGCTTTCCAGGCGAACCAAGAACAAAAGCCACTCGAATATATATATTGTACTGCTGGAGCACAGTTTTGTCGAATTTTGCGAGACAGTGGGAGGAAATTATTGTTTTAAAGACAAACTATTGGAAATATTCAATGAAAGACTTGGAAGAGAATTGAAACACCTTAAAAATCCTGAGATAGTCGAAAAACATGTTCAAACTATGACGATAGATGATAATATATTGCGAGATTGTTTAAATTCATGTCAAATAATTGGCATAAAAATCCACACCTAGTATTAAACACAGAAGCCACAACCGTTTGCAGAAATATATGAAAAAAACGAATTATTGACGCTGACGAATTCAAATGTCATCACGAAGGCAGAAATTTCCCTTCTCCTCGTACACATGAATATATCCTGTTCACAATCCGATGTTCACAGGTGCAGGTAAATTTATCACCTTTCCCTATCAAATAGCATTGAAAGGTGATTTTACCTGTACCTACCTGTGGACATCGGATTGTGAACGGATAATATTCGAATAACGTTCTAGGATGCAGTCACATTTTTGATCTTTGAATTCATTATAATACGTAGCTGCTGATAAGAAGAATGAAGAGGATTTTGAAATGTAGATGATTGATGAAGCCTTTTGCAAAATTGACGTCACCTGGCTCTTTTAACCCCTTTAGTTGAGGGAAACAAGAGGCCCATAATATGCTCAGTTTGCTCAACGGGTGGGTTAATAGTTCAATAAGTACAGAATGGCAAGGCCGCCACTGAATTTGTAAAAATAAATAATTAAATTACTTAAAATGTTGAAGTGTGAATATTCAGAAACACACCTAAAAAAATTGATTAGCTAAAGATATATCGTAATTCTGAAAAAGAAATAAATAAGGCTTACAACTCAACCAAATCTTCATACAGGTAAAACCAATAAGACACTCAATACAAGCAATTTTCAAATCAAAATACTTAGTATATATTTCCACGGTGATATGAGTTTCACATTGAGGTTAAAAATCAAACATTGAAATTTAAAAAGATAAAATCAATAAATAAGGGTTAACATTAACTTGAAATGAAAATATGAAAGATTTAGGTTTCCAATAGATTAATTTAAAAAAAAAATTAATGATTGAAAATTGAAATAACATATGGATAAATATGGTCAGCTGCTGCCAGAAAAATAAAATCACTAAAATGAAATTGAAACTGTATGAAATCGAAGATTAAACGCTGAAGGTATAAAGGAGATATAACAGAAATCCTCAAGTTTATAAGTTATAGAACCCAGGTGAAAAATTGATCAATTTTTGACGATGTAGGTACTCTGTCAATAATTTTAAAGGACGACGCACGGATCTTATGAGAAAAAATAAATTTCACGATTGTCATGAAATTGAAATATGTTATGCTTCTCGACCTCCTGAACATAAGTTCTCGTAGGCCCAAAAAGATCCTATGATTAGTTTCGGAGATACAGGACCGATAAAAAAAAGTAGTACAAGAAAAATATCCAGAATCTGCTGGTACATTAATTTAATTCATAACCAAAAATGACATATTTTTGGCATTTTTCGACAAGTTTTCAACCTTCAAAGCTTCAGATGACATTACTTTGGCATTTTTCTACCCGTTTTTAACCTAGAATTTGTCATTGCCTAAACTGAATGTTTATTTTTTGTCAAAATTTTGTATGTTAACCCGGCCCTGTATCTCCGAAACTAATCATAGGATCTTTTCGGGCCTACGAGAACTTATGTTCAGGAGGTCGAGAAGCATATTTCAATTTCATGACAATCGTGAAATTTATTTTTTCTCATAAGACCCGTGCGTGGTCCTTTAGAACATATTGTCCAACCTATTGAATCCAGTTCAGATTATTCATTTTAATTGATAAAATTTACATTCAAAATATATGGCAGCATTGAAAGTTAATTAAAGGTAATTCAATAATAAATTCGATAAATCGAAAATCAAAAATAGTATATTACTCAACGAGCGGGTAATGATGGCTATTACTCACGAAGGATGAACTTTGAACTACGAGCCGCAGGCGAGTAGTGTAATCATCCGAGTGAGTAATAGCTAATAGCCATTACCCACGAGTAGAATACTATACTTTTTCTATGATTAATAGATAATAGGCACGAGTTATGCGGTTTTTTATTTAATTTTCGTAACAAGATTAATTGACAATTCTGCCAGCTAGAGAACAAAGTGAGGTTAGGTTAGCACAAGTCTTGTCCAAATCAGCTGTCAAAGTGACCGATTGGAAGATTGAAGTATGTTGTCAACTTGTCGAATTTTCTGATTGGCTCTTAAATAGTGGAGTAATGAGACCAGGAAATTTTCATTGGTTGAAAACAATTAGATAATGAAAAAAAACTTACTGTATGAGTTATCATTCACATTGATCAATAGAACATGGATGTATATTACACATATTATTCAATACTCATAGAAAAAATTAATTATTCAACCATCACTTTGGTGTCAAGAATATGACATTAAAATTTTGAATATTTAAATAGGCCTTTTCGGAAACACTGATCCGATTAACCGGATCACCAGCTGATATCCTTTGTCTTTTTTCAATCGTATTCATTAAAGAAAGGTAAAAGACAACCAGCTGATGATCGGGTTAATCGGATCAGTATTTCCGAAAAGGCCTATAGTAATATAATATCAAAAAAATAATCTATTAATTTTGTTAATTGATCATAAAATAAATTTCATAAAAAAAAGGTAAAAGTTAGGTATTAATGAAACTCTATACAAGCCTCAATTCCAATGAGAACGTTGGAGTACGGTAGCCATCCATTTTTTTTTCACTTGACGAGGGAAGTTGCAGATTCTAGCCTTGAATCAAGGTAGATAGAAGCTAGAAGTTCTGTTATCGTCAAATGTGGAGGTACAGGAGTCAATACGTGAGGGACTTGATTTCTCTAGGAAATCTCTTCAAAACTTTTTCAAGTTAAACAAATGTGGCATATACAATCTTAGTCTTACATGCTCAACAACAAACCGATACTAGATTTGCTGAAGGATTTTTGGAACACAAACTCAGATTTTCGATGAAATGAGAATTTGTCTACTATAAGCGTACTTTCACCAACATAGGCAGACGGTCAAGTTTCCTTATCCTTGTAAAGGGCAGTATAGTTATTGTGTGAGGATTTATTGACATATCATCCCTCTTCTTCCATGCGAGTACTAGAATGACCAGGTCGTATATGTAAGCTCGAAGGTCGACGTCCTACCACAGGATTACAGCCAGCAGGATGTCTAGCAAGTGAGACTACAAAAGAGGAGAAAACATTTCCCATGGAGAGCCCTTGGCGGCCCTAAATTCTATTGTTTTTCCCAGTGTCATCCTTATTCGGAGCACAGACCTGAATCATTGTCTGTTATTTTTCAAATGGTGTCACTTATGAAGAGACACGTATAAATTAAGCTGATAATCTAAACTCAATTATCATGCAACAAATTTCACATCGAAGCTTTCGAGGCATGGGTAGGTATATTTGTTCACCAGCTCGAAATGTTGTAAGCTTCATTTATTCCGTAAGTTTTCCTGTTCAGTATACTGTAATCCCTTTTGTTAACAATTTAACAGGAGGCCCATAATATGCTCAGTTTGCTCAGCGAATAATTATTAGGGGTGGGTCAATAGTTCAATAGTTTAATAAATATAGAATGGCAAGGTCGCCACTGAATTTGAAAAGAAAATAAATAAAAATACATGAAATATTGGGGTGTGAAAAAAAAAACAGCAAACGGCAATTGATAATACTGAAAAGGAAATAAATAAGACATATAACTCAACCAAATCTTGACACAGCTAAACCAATAAAACAAGTAAGTTTCAAATTAAATTAGTGTATATTTTCACAGACAGGTTAAAAATCAAGCTTCAAATTTTAAAAGATGAAATCAATTGTTGGTGGAACACTTTAAATAAATTTAATAAACTAAGGATAACCCTCAATCAGATTCATAAAACTTCAAAAAAATAACAGTCGCTGCCATATCATCAACCTGAACAAGAAATGAAAATATGGAAGCTTTAAGTTTTTAGCAAATTTAATTTAAAAAAAAAAATAATGAATAAGAATTGTAATTTCGTACAAATAAATATGGTCAGCTTCTGCTCAAAAATTAAATTCAGTAAAATCAAATCAAACCTATATGAAACCAAAGGTTAGGTTGAATGGTGGAGGTATAGGTACAGGAAATATAACAGAAATGCTCGAATATATAAGCTATAGAACCCAGGTGAAAGACTGATCAATTTTTGACGTTGTAGGTAATAAATTTAAATTTAGAACATATTGTCCAACCTTGACTTCAGTTCAGATTAATGATTAGTAGAATATACATTCTCAAAACATGGCAGTACTAAAAGTTAAGCAAAGATAATTCAATTAATAAATTCGATAAATCAAACAAATAATCTTCAACCGTCCCTTCGGTGTCAAGAATGCGAAATTAAAATTTTCATATCCTACTCAACTATTATAACCATATAATACCTTTTAATTAGGTAACGGCCCAATTAAGGACCGATTGAGAAGTGTTTTATCTCTGCGGGACCTTCCGTGGACGCGTTTCGCTGTATCACAGCTCTTCAGCACGGTTAGGTCCCGCAGAGAGAAAACACAACCCATTTTTGGTTCCTTCCCGGAACTGGGTTTGATACAAGTAAGATGAAGACAGAGTCTCCATCTATTTTCTGATCGGCACACTAAAAATTGCTACTAACAACCGTATAAACCAGTATTAAATTAGAGCAAATCGACTCGCAAAGGCATTCGCCACAATTGCGAGAATAGCTATTCTAGTTGCCAACCAGAAGTTAAGTCGGTTGGTACCGAAAAACATTTGATTTTAATTAGGTAACGGCCCAATTAAGGACCGATTGAGAAGTGTTTTATCTCTGCGGGACCATCCGTGGACGCGTTTCGCTGTATCACAGCTCTTCAGCACGGGAGACTCTGTCTTCATCTTACTTGTATCAAACCCAGTTCCGGGAAGGAACCAAAAATGGGTTGTGTTTTCTCTCTGCGGGACCTAACCGTGCTGAAGAGCTGTGATACAGCGAAACGCGTCCACGGATGGTCCCGCAGAGATAAAACACTTCTCAATCGGTCCTTAATTGGGCCGTTACCTAATTAAAATCAAATGTTTTTCGGTACCAACCGACTTAACTTCTGGTTGGCAACTAGAATAGCTATTCTCGCAATTGTGGCGAATGCCTTTGCGAGTCGATTAGCTCTAATTTAATACTGGTTTATACGGTTGTTAGTAGCAATTTTTAGTGTGCCGATCAGAAAATAGATGGAGACTCTGTCTTCATCTTACTTGCATATAATACCTTGGTTACGATAATCATAAACAGAGTCTTAACTCCTGCGCGGGTTTTAAGGATTTCATAACTCCCGCTTGGGAGTTAAGGATATCATAACTCCCAAGGGAGTTAAGGATTTTCATAACTTTCGATTTTAACTTGAATAGGTAAAGCTTTGAGAAAAACTAGAAATTTTGGTTTATGGTTTATTTCTTTATAAAAATAGACAGAATACAATAAATTCAGTAGGATATAAAATTATCTATGTACCACGGGAATTATCAGGTGTTAATACCCACGGGCAATTGGTGTCCCTTGGGCCAGAGGCCCTCGGGACACAAACGTTGCCCTGGGGTATTAACACCCTCATCATTCCCTTGATACATAAATAACTATTTTCTACGAGCGTGCGGGAAATGGCTCTTCCCGCACGATTTGCTGTGTGGGAATTTTTTCTTCCCGCACCGGTGCGGGAAGGGATTTCTTCCCGCACTCAGTGCGGGAAGAGTTTGAAATAATCATTGGTCGCGTTCACCAGTACTCAACATGTTGAGTGATTAGTAAACGGCTTTATTCCAACAAGTGGAATACACAAGGTAGAACAGTTTTGATTGGTCTAGAGCTGATTTTCATCTGTTTTCAACAAAGCTGTTAACTAATCACTCAACATGTTGAGTGATGGTGAACTTGACCATTGTGACATGGAATTGTTTGTGTTGTTGATACACCTATACCTGTACCTTTACCTTTTTATAAATACATTTTAATACATTTTTAATTCTACCTTCTGCATAATCGCATTTTATTTAAATTAAACTCTTCGTAATATCAGCCTTAGTATGCTTGTAGAAAAAATATAGTTCCTAACTCTTGCGGGAAGAAATTTCCGGCTCCGCTTCGCACCCTCGTGCCGGAAATTTCTCTTCCCGCACTCGTTAGGAAAATAGCTATTAAATATCGAAAAGTCATATCAGTTAAAAAAAAATTCAATTAATTATGGTAATTGTTCATAAAATAGATTAAAAAAAAAATGTAAATGTAAGATATTAATGAAACTTTATATACAAGCCACAATACCAACGAAAATTTTGGAGCACACTAGCCGTTAATTCTCTGTCAATTGACGAGGAAACTTGCAGATGGAAATTGCAGATTCTAGCCTCAAGATAGATAGAGGCTAGAAGTTCACAGTTTTCATTAAATGTTGAGGGACAGGTGTCGACATGTGAGGGACTTGATTCCTCTAGGAAATCTCTCCAAAAGCTCTATGCCCATGCTCCACGAAAATCGTGATCGTTAGAAATGTGGGATTGTTGGAAACGGGCTCCTCGAAAGAAACAGGCTCCTCTAAAGAAACGAGCTCCTCGAAATAAATGGACTCCTCGAAAGAAACAGTCTCCTCGAAAGACCCTAAGTAATAGAGGCATTCCATGAACAACCATTACTGGTAAAAAATTTAAAAAGAACTTACCACAAGGTGTCCGGAATTCAAACTCAAATAAAACGGTGATCACAAGACTTTCGATATAAACTTTTCGGAAATTAACAGACATTACCTTACGCAACTTTATTCCGGTAATCTAGTGCCTGATGGCCGATTACGTAACATTTAGCATGTTACACTCTCCATAGGCACATGATTGAAAAAATTGTCATGCTTGGTCACTTAGAAAATATTGGCATAAAGTTTTATGGAAAAGCATTAACTGCAAGTAAACAATTGATAGCCATATCCTGCTGTCTAGTTTGTCTACTGATTTGTAAAACTGTGCTCTAAAATGAAAATTACCATTTAAAGAGAAATCGGGTAGGTAATTACCTGAACCAAAAAGATTCTCCGGGAACACTGAAAGTTTTTGAAGTTAAATTGGTTCCTTAGTTATCATAGTTTGAACAAAGTTAATTAAAGCAAAACTCAAAATTCTCTTTAAACCAACCTTTAGCTAGCTGGAAAAGATAACACTTTTAATTTATTCAAATTTCAAAAATTAAAGCTGAAAAGATTGCAACAGCGAACTGGAAAATCAATTCTCACAACGTGCTGGACACTAAACCAAACTCTGACCTCGAATAACTTTTTTATCCTTCGGCTCTGATTTAATAGCTCGGGCGGGATCCCCGAAAGACAATCCGTGCGCGCCCTGTCCATCAACTCTCAGATTCCGTTGAGTCTCGAATAAACCGTAATAGAAGTTCACTTAACGGCTTCCATTTCATTGAAAACGTGATTCCAATAGAGAACAGATGTGCAGTGGGTCTTTTACAATACCGGACCAAAAAAAGGAGACGGAGTTGTTATTGGGACATTTATTCGTTTGGATAAACTTTGTAACAAGGGTGAAACTTTCAACTGATATTGGAGTGTCGGAAACACCTTTTCGGTAAGATTAACAGAAAAGAATAAATTGCAGAGTATATACTAAGTGCTCGTGAAAACTTGCTTTCAGGTGCACTGCCGATGGCATCAGTGACACGTTAAAAGTTGACCGATCGGGTAGAAATGATCCGCAGGCACTGGCACTTGCTCAAAGTTTTTATTTTGGTAATGTTATGAGATGAAGTGCGACAGAGAGTAATTACTGATAATGGTGTTCAATTTGTATGCAGGGGATTGTACATCGCCTCGGATTTCACCAATCATTTAACTCCACCCTAATCCGGTGGAGCGTAAGAACCGTGACCTTACAACACACACATTATGGTTCTTCTGAGGAAGAGAAATTACCAATGTATTCGGATCTGTAGGAACAGTATCCGCCCCTTAGCGACTGGTAACAGTCATGACTATGACACTAATCATCTCAAATTCCGGCCATACTTCCTTGCTTAAAAGAGAAGGTGCCCCTGAACAACATTTCTCCACCTTACCAAAAAAATAAATAAATAAAAAAAAAGTGTAATCATACAACACGCTACTGAAGTGAAACTTCTCGAAACACACAAGCATACGGAGAAGGGTTAAGGAATTGGTTATTATGTATGATACAATAGGCGAACAGTAAAATTTACTGTAATGGAACACCTCTGATATAGGGCAATACAATCCATATGGCAGCCACGGCCAAACAATGAAATTGGCGCCAAGGATTTCATTCACTTCAGAGAGCTGTGACCATTTGTTATCATCAAATGGTTCTCTGCATAATTTGTGGAGTTTAAAGGGGATTTTCTATTGCTTGAGAAAGATGATTTTCGTAGTACATATACAGAAAACAAACACACATCACAGTTGTTTGACCTTTGCCGCCATTTTAAATTTATGTTTTAGGTCTTTGGATTGTTCTATTATGTTTTTAGGTTGTATTTAACGTTCAATATGTCTATTATTCACCACTCAATGTTATAGTATATTGTGCAGAATAGTATTATATTTTATACTTCGTAATAATATTTAAGTGTAGAAATCGTAATATATGGATATGTACACTTGGCCAAACATAAAACTGGTACGCATTTACCTATTGTGTTGTATTGTGTGAATCGACCTTCTTTATCACCTCAACAATGACGGAAGAGTCAAGTCAGTGCCATATTTAAACCAATCATAACATAAAAACATGTTGCATTTACTTTGTTTAGCTTTGACATTGACAAAAACTGTCTAACCTAAGTTTTTCAGAAGAGACTTTCTGTTGTTAAGCCTGATTCACAGTAGGCAAATTTGAAGTATATCTTTTTCCTGTACCAGTTTTATGTTTGGCCAAGTGTATATCGATACGTTGTAACATGCTAAATGTTACTGTCTTTTTTTTTATACATTATTTTATAAATTAAATTATCGCCTTGGATGGTGACAGTCTGGTGTCTGATGCCATTAATAAAAGCAGATTTCTGTCGAAAATAATAATAGCAATTATTAACTTAGAGGGCACGCTTTTCGTTTAAATTTGAAGTACCAATTTGGTACCAACACTTTCCGTTGGCTATTTTTTGAAATACTCTGTTCAGTTTGTCCTATTCTTCGTCTCTTTCAAACTTTGCCGTTCGCCCTGAAAGTTCGAATCTGGCCTGGGGGCAGCCATCTTCCTCAACTATAATTACCGTTCTCGTGCAGAAAAGTACCTTATCGGCCATCAGGCACTAATTTGGCGAAATAAAGTTGCGCAAGGCAAAGTTCCGTTGACTAACGAAAAAATTTAAATCGAAAGTCTTGCGATAGCCGTTTTATTTGAGTTTGAATTTCAAACCCCCTCGTGGTAAGTCCTTTTTAATCCTTTTTTTAAAGTAATGGTTGTTCATGGAATGCCTCCATTACTAAGGGTTTCCCCAGGAGCCGTTTCTTTCGAGGAAACCGTCTCCAACAGCTAACATTTCTAACGATCACCATTTTTGTAGAGCATGGGCATAGAGCTTTTGAAGGGATTTCCTAGAGGAATCAAGTTCCTCACGTGTTGACACCTGTACCTCTACATTTGACAAAAACTGTGGATTTCTGAGTTTCATTTATATCTTTTATCACCTCTCTTATGAAATCTGTTTTATGATTAATTGCCATAATTGATTGAATTTTTACTGACATTACATTTAAATATTTAAAATTTTAATTTCACATTCTTGACACCGAGATGACGATGGCATAATTAGTTTTCTCGATTTTCGATTCATCGAAAATTGTTAAAGAATTAACTAGAGGTCCATAATGTGCTTTGTTAGCTCAGCGAATAATTATTAAGGGTGGGTGAATAGTTTAATAAGTACAGAATGGTAAGGGTACCACTGAATTTGTGAAAATAAATAATTAAATTACATAAAATATTGAAGTGTGAAAATTCAGAAACACACTAAAAAAAAAAAATTAGCAAACGGTAATTGATAATTCGGAAAAGGAAATAAATAAGGCATACAACTTAACCAAATCTTGACATAGGTAGTACTCAAATGTTTTAAGAATGTAAGTTTTATCAATCATAATCAATAATATGAACTAAAGTCAAGGTTGGACAATATGCTCTTATGTTCTTAATTTAAAGTTATTGAGTAAGTACCCACATCGTCAAAAATTGATCAATTTTTCACCTGGGTTCTATAACTTATGTACTTGATGATGTCTGTTATATCTCCTTTATGCCTTTAACTTTCAACCTTTGATTTCATACAATCTGATTTAGTGATTTTATTTTTCTGGCTGCAGCTGACTATATTTATTCACATAATGTTACAATTTTCAATCATTGATTTTTTTAAAAAATAATGACAACTTAATGATATGGCCAGAGAATGTTAAGTTGAATTTTGTGACTACACTAGTGTATATTGTGATATTATTTTCCTGTCTCGATTGATTGATTATTTACTACTTAGGTAACTGTTTTTTTTTTTTTTCAATAAACTGTGAATTAAATTTGATATCACTGTGGAAATATACACTAGTTTAATTTGAAAATGATTTGATTGCTTTATTGGTTTACCTATGTCAAGATTTGGTTAAGTTGTATGCCTTATTTATATCCTTTTGAGAATTATCAATTACCGTTTGCTAATAATTTTTTTAGTGTGTTTCTGAATTTTCACACTTCAATAATTTATGTAATTTAAGGCCGCGTTAATGGCCGCCATGTTTAAACTGTGATTGGTTGATTTTTCGAAACTTGTTTTAAGGTCTTTAAAAAACGGCACAGAATTGGCTCAAATTTGGCATAAACATTATTTGATCGATTATTCCACTCATGTGTTAGAAATCCCATAAGACAAGTGACGATTTTCAGAATTACAGAAACGGTTACTGATAGCAACCATTTATTTGTATTGATTGTTAAGATGTTCAAATCGTTTAATACATATTTATTTCCATATTTTTTGCATTCTCATATGTGAAATAATCCTCTAAATACCACTTGAGCTTTAAAATGAACCAGATAATTTTTCACTCATGCGTGTTTTCTCTGAAAAATTATAGAAAACACGCAATCGTGAAAAATTATCGCTAATTTTGAAGCTCTCGTGGTATTATCCCTGATTATCTACAATTCCTTATTTTGGTTTTTCGATATTCAGCCTTTTCTTTTTAATTCAAAAATCATGTTCGCAACCACCAAAACAATTAAATGTGCTGGTGGTTGCATATTTGCATGTTTATCAAGCTTGGATCCGTGGAAAGCATATTTTATTGATAACCACGAAAAACTAAAAAAAGCTAATTGTAGAGATTGTAGATAATATATCAAATAATGTTTATGCCAAAGGATTTTGGAAATGATTGCGGATTTTTCGAGATGACCTTAAAACGAATTTTGAAGGTGAAAACAGTTCAATCAATTTCAAGTAGATGGCGCCACGGCGAAAAAGCTACATTGGGAGCATCATAATTGTAAATTTGTCTTTCTCTGTCACTAAGTGTTTCACCGACAAACAGATTTTGTTTTGGACGAATAATAAAATATTGAACCCTATGTGTAGAGTGACGCAGTCGTCATTTTCAAAAACTAAATTTAAACATGGCGGCCATTAACGCGGCCTTAATTATATATTTTTACAAATTCAGTGGCTCCTTTGCCATTCTGTACTTAATAAACTATTGACCCACCCCTAATAATTATTCGCCCAGCTAACTGAGCACATTATGGACCTCTGGTTAATTCTTCAACAAAAGGGGGTAACAACGTCCACGATGATAAAGCATATCGATACAAATGTCATTTGTCATGTCATCACTGTCGATAGTGTCAATATTGTCACAAACATTTTCCGTTGCATGTTTTCGTCACATAACAATTCGCATAAAACGAACTTATCCTACCGTGCGTAGAGAAGTTCGTTTGGGTATGTTACAGGTGAGCTGACAAAAATTGGGCGTTCTAATTTTATTTTTTTGAGGTGAAACCTCCGGCAACGGTCTGTTATTTGAACGATAATGGAGAGTGATTTGAAAAACGTGTCACGTTTTGGCCAATTTCGTTACACGAGAGAGAAGAAAGATATAACGTAGAGAGACGGAAAAAGACAGCCAATGACAATGACAGCTGATGAACCATTGACACAAACCAAGGATTATAAGCAAAGAGGATTGCCCATTATTGTCAAGCGTCGATACCCTTGTGACGTCACCGCGTCTCCCTTTTGTGTGGTCCTGTCTCTTTACCCCGACCCAATAGGGTGGCGATATCTTATTGGAAGATACCCACACATTAATTAGTACTAAGCAGAAAGAAATGCCTATGTTGTTTTGAAGCTTGACTCGGAGTCCATATGAAATCGCTTCGCCGCATGACCCACACTTATTTTTCACAGAAAATATAATTCTTCAAAATTGACGCCCTTCAAGACAACTTCAGACTAAGATCCAATACCAGTGCACTCAACCAGAAAACGTGGTAGACTTGCCAACAATGAAGAGGGTGCTGAAGACGTCGTTGGAATACCAACGGACGAGATCAATTTGTAAATTTGTCTGAGCGTTCAGTTTTACCTCATATTACCCGTCAATCCTACATTCAAATCAAAACTGATAGAGAGACGACCATTGCCAAAAGAATCTACAATTTTTTCCTGATACAAGAGTTTTTAAAAACACGTTAGTTTGGAAAAGTACTTAACTCTTAAGTAAAAAATACGCCCCAATAGCCTTTAATTGATGCAATCCAAAACTTTAAAGTTCTGCTCTGCTTTGAAAGTATAATCAGTCTCACTGAAGAAAGTTCAATTACGGATGGAGTTAATTATAGCATAGGGAAAAAGTTTGTTTGCGTTTTGTTTTAAGTGGGTCACAACTCGAGAATCGACTACCAAAGCTATTGAAAGAAAGTTTTTCTTTGCTATATTCTTAGTCACACAATGAAAAGTTTCCTAAACGGAGCTTTAACTAGGTGAAGACAAATAATAGTTAGCCTTGCAGTTTGTTAAAACTATTTGTTCCTTATTTTTCAGCCGTCCTAAAAATGTCTTTTTAATAAAGACTCTCATAAAAAGACTGCTTCAACTATAGTCAAACATAGCTCCAATAATCTATTCACCCAACCAAAGAAGATGGTAATTCTGTCAGTCCCTAAAGGAAGTACGATATTAAAAGATTTAGCAAACAAAACACGCAAACAGCATATTTCGTACCGAAAATCCTGACGTTGTGCATCCGCGGAACACAATGAACGGCATGGCAGCATGGCCCTGGAAGAGTAAAAAGAAGAGAACGCGAAATATGTCCCTTTTATTATAAAAAGAAAATGTCTCGGCTCCCATTCAGGACGATATTTTATTTCTTTAAGACTGAGGAACTTTAATAGGACATGTTTAGCATATTTTCTCTTGGTTTATTTTGGATTCTCATGAATTTTACTATAAATAACGTTAAAACGTGCCACGCCTAAAACGTTTTTTGGAGAGAAAGTTTGGGTATTATACAAATTAATTCAAGCTTATAGTGGCTTAGATTTGCTTCTTGAGGATTTATTTTCAAAAATTATTTCCTATCCTTGAAATTTTATATGCTACACAAAATCCTCTCAATATTTTTACATTTCCATCTAACCCTTTTCAAAAGTTAATTTCTGTAATTAGCATTGACCATGCCGCATTTTATTGCGGTCATCCTGAAATACTTGTGTATGCCTGAAAAGCTGGAATAAAAAAGTTTCCCCTCGCTCGTGTCAACTATTATTCAAACAAAAAAGTAGACGCTTTTTTTACAAGAACGTTTTTATATCGGCTTATTTCACTAACTCACATGACGGTAAATTAGTCAGGACTTCAATGAAAAACCTAATAATATGTGTCCTGGAAGGCTATGGATGAAGGCGGGCCTGCAAAACTAATATTTCAGATGACTTTATTACTTAATTGGACCGCAAGTGGAACTCCGAATGGAAACTTGGCAAGTTAGGATACGAATTCATAGAGATGATAGAAAAAAAGAAGTCTATGAATACCGAGAACAATACAATCTGTATGCTGTAAACAGTTTCTTCAAGAAAAAAAATAAACAGAGCAAACTTCCTATGGGAAAGTACTAGGTAGATAGGTATATGTAATTATACTCGACAGGGTAAGAGCAGAGTCATGGCAATACTAGATCTAACATCGCAAATTATAAAGGCTTTCCATAATAACCAATATAGTGCGATTGTTTTTTGTGATCTGAGTAAAGCCTTTGACTGTGTTGACCATAATATCTTGCTGGATAAATTCAAATCGTACCATTCCGACAATATTAGTGTCTAATTTTTGAGATCTTATCTCAGCGACAGGTATCAAAGTGTGATGGTGTGACGTCGTCAGAAAGAAAGGTGACAAGGCTCTATCTTGGGTCCCATCTTGTTTCTAATTTATGTCAATGACCTACCAGCAAGTACTTCCACTACTGTGTGTACTCTTTTTGACGATGATACGTCGATCTCCCTGGCTGACGACAGCCTGGAGGGCGCGCATGCAAGATCTGTGGTCGCGCAGGATCGGGCTGGATTGTGGTTTGGATCAAACAGACTTCTGCTGAATAAGGATAAGACAAGGAGAGTCATTCTCTCTAAGAGGGATCTGAGTCGATGTGAGGAGGTGACGCCCGTCAAGTTTCTGGGGGTAACTTTAGACCAAAAGCTACAATGGGGTGAGCACACTGCCCGTGTGGCCAAAAAGTTGGCAGGCGCCCTTTACATGGTCAGAAACCTCTGAACCTGTGTTTCACCATCTGTTTTAAGAATGGCCTACTTTGGTGTGTGTCAGCCACATTTGAACTATGCAATTCTGGCATGGGGACACTCCTCCGGGGTTCATAGATTGTTTGCATTACAGAGAAAAGCTATTAGAACCATGGCTGGCCTGAAGTATAGGGATGATTGTAGGGAGGCCTTCTCCTCTCTCGGGATATTACCACCCCCATCCTTATATATATATTGGAAAACTTACTCTTTATAAAATCACAAAGCACGCTTCAACAACATTCTGATATTCACCATTACAATGCCAGAAATAAAGATGGCATAGTGCTACTATATTGGCGTCTGAAAGGGTGTCAGGGCGGCCCAGGCTTTTGGGCAATCAAATTTTTTAATGTCTTACCAAGTAAAATAAAGGAATTGCCCTATAATTTGTATAAAAAAATTCTGAGGAGAATTTTAACTGAAAATGTGTTTTACAATTTTAATGAGTCTTTTGATTTTAGTGTTGTAGATTATAATTATGCCAGTAATTCTGGATTATTTAGTTATTAGAATTCTTAAAGTAAACTTGTTATATGTATTTTAACCTGTATTGTAATTTGTTTGACGTGTGTAAGCATTTTATGTATGTATTAAGATGAATAAAGAAGTGAAATGTAATTAACCAATAGCAGGCGGTCAAAACCGATGAAGCTATTGTTTCTTCTATTTAGAATATCTGTTCACTTTTAGGTACTATAGCTATTCTTGTTTCATTATCCCTTTGTTCTTTATCCAATCGATTTTTGAACGCATTCACACTCGCGACCGACAGTGAATTTTTTCCGAAGAGTACTACACAATTATTCAGAAAATTCTTTCGAGGTAATATTGCACATGTTTCCTGTTCTAGTTTTTTTTGAGTGCCCACGAAGTTGTTGATTCTGGTTGTGGCGAAAGATTGTGAATATGTTGCAGTTGTAATAGCCACTTATTATTTTGTAAGTTTCGATCAAATCGCTCCTGTGCCTTCTTTCTCGAAATTGTTAATTTAAATGTTTTTGATCTCTCAGGATAGTCCAAAGCTTGTAACTCTAATGGAATTTTAGTAACCCTTCTTTGGACTTCTTCAACATCTCTATATCTTTGATATAGTAGGGGCTCCACACTGCAAAACCATACTCCAATTTCGGCCTGATGCAGCTTTTGTGAAGTTTTGTAACCATCTCTACCGAGTGGTCCTCAAAATCATGTTATATGAGATATATTAATGTGTCCGCTTTCTTGACAATTTTGATGATGTGATTTTCCCATTTAAGATTTGATGTATCATCGTAACTTCGAGATTATTTCGCTCTGGTACTGTTGAAAGAACTTGGTTATTTATTATGTACTCAATATTTGGATTGTTTTGGCCCATTCTGAGAACGGAGCACTTGGCTTCATTCAATTTCATCCCCCATGCCCTCCACCACTCCTCAACAGTCTGTAGTGCAGGTCTTTTTGAAGCTGCGCTTTCATATAACAGATCGATTATCAATTCTAGCAGCGGCCCACATACTCCAAAATGCTGTAACTTTCCCTGCAAAAGATTATGAGGAACTTTATCAATGGCTCTTTCATAATCGAGGTAAATTATATCTCTTGGCTGACCATTATCATAGTCTTTTCTCCAATCATCAAGGTATTCGAGCAGGTTCGTTGTAATGGATCATTTTGCAAGAAATCCGTGTTGTGACGGGGGTATTTTTCAGTCTTGTTATCTAGGATCTCCTGCGTTACGGGATCTTTTGACTTTTATAGTGATCATTGATACCTTTGAGTTTAAATCACTAAATTATTTCCGTATGTTCTTCGACTGGTTAATCCGTGGCTTCTACTGATTTGCTTTAATGGACTTCAACGGAATGTATTTCTCTATTGCCATGTTCAGAATGTTTTCAAAATTTTCGAACCTGTTCTGTTCCAAGTGTAGGATTGGTTTCTCATGAAGTTATTTATTACATCGTATTTTGCTGTGTAAAAATTCCTTCTAAGAACTTTATTGGTTAGTTATCTTGGAAGTTTTAGATGTACAGGGTGAGTCACCATATTTTGACACCCACCTGCAGCCGTAATTACAGGTGATAGGGAAAAGGTGTAAATACAAAAGTTGTAGCATTTTATCTGAATCGCCAGAATTTTTAATTAGATTGAACAAATGAGCAACGCAAAGTGAAAAAATATGTCGATGTTCACTTTTTTTTAATGGAATGCCCGTTATTTTCTTCCAAATTCTTAAAGTTCTCGATTTTCTGATTCAGATTATATGATATGTAAATGTTTCTTTCAATAGTTTTGGAAATACCTGGAGTTTAGTGATCCAAAGACAGTAGTTTTTTAAATATATATTTTACTTTGATTTACCTGTCACCTGTTCACAAAACATTCTGATACGTGAATAGGTCTTTGAACTAAACTCCAGATATTCGCAAAACTATTGAAAGAAACATTAATATATTATGTAATCTGGATCAGAAAAACGAGAACTTCAAGATTTTCAAAGAAAATAAAGTGCATTCCATTTAAAAAAAAAGTGGACATTGACATATTTTTTCATTTTGTGTTGCTCATTTTTTCAATCTAATTAAAAATTCTGGTGGTTCAGATAAAATGCTACAACTTTTGTATTTACACCTTTCACCTATCAGCTGTAATTACGGCTGCAGGTGGGTGTCAAAATATAGTGACTCGCCCTGTTGTGTAATTAGGGTGAAAAGCATCTTAATTGTTCTTTATCTTTATTCGCCTTTTCTTGTGTATCTTGCTTTTGCGACTTGTCCACACCAAAAAACAGGATATTGTTTGCTCTACGCTCCCTCTCTCTGATTTCAAACAGAGTCAGTTCTACACCTCGTTCAGTCTCTTTGACCTCCGAAGCCTTGATGGTCTCGACCTTCTTTTCCAGCTTTTTGAGTGCATCAGCATAACTGTAGCATGTGAAATGCTTCTCTTCGTAACTGTTCCTTTTTCTTCCATACATTGTTTTATAGATAAAATTGTTGCCTTGAATGTTGACTGTCTGGTGACTGTCATTATTAAAAGAAGGTTTCTGTCGTCAATAATAATAGCAATAATTAACCTAGAGGACATGCTTTATTACGAACACTTTCCGTTGGCTATTTTTTGAAGGAAAGCACTGCGATGCTGGCCTGGGGGCAACCATCTTCCTCGAGTGTGATTTACAGTTCTCGTAGAAAACAGTATCTTATCGGCAATCCAACGCTAGTTGCGTAAGACAAAGTTCCGTTGTTTACCGAAAAAATTTAAATCAAAAATCTTGCGATTACCACGACTTCGTGGTAAGTTCTTTTTAATCTCTTTAAAAGTAATGGTTGTTCATGGAATGCCTCTATTACTTAGGGTCTTTCGAGTAGCCTGTTTCTTTCGACGAACCCCGTTTCTAACGAACCCATTTTTATGGAGCACGAACATAAAGCTTTTGAAGGGTTTTCTAGAGGAATCAAGACCCTCACGTGTTGACACCTGTACCTCCACATTTGACAAGAACTGTGAACTTCTAGCCTCTATCTACCCACCTACCTTGATTCAAGGCTAGAATCTGCAACTTCCCCCGTCAAGTGACAAAAAATGGATGGCTACCGTACGCCAACGTTCTCGTTGGAATTGAGGCTTGTATAGAGTTTCATTAATACCTAACTTTTACCTTTTTTTTTATGAAATCTATTTTATGATTAATTAACAAAATTAATTGTTTTTTGATGATGACATTATATTTAAATATTCAAAATTTTAATTCCACATTTTTGACACCGAAGTAACCATCACTTCGGTGTGTAAATATTTAATTTTTTTGACTTTCGATTTATCGAATTTATCTCTAAGAATTTATCATTGAATTACCTTTAATCAACTTTCAATGCTGCCATTTGTTTTAAGAATATAAATTTTATCAATAATCTGAACTGAACTCAAGGTTGGACAATATGTTCTAAAGGACCCCGCACACTTCTAATGGGATTTCTGACCGCGGTCAAATTTAACCAAATTTTAGTATGTTATAGATGTCGCCTTTCTGATCCATAACTCTCATGGGCACAACTCAATCCTTTGACTAGTTTTTGAGATACAGGTAGTTTAATGTCCAAGAAATGCACACATTTTATATGCATTTACATCTACCTGGTCACCTAATAATACCAGAATGGACAGGTATTCTCACGCTCAGGTGACAGGTAGATATAAATACATATAAAATGTGTGCATTTCTTGGACATTAAACTACCTGTATCTCAAGAACTAGTCATAGGATTAAGTTGTGTCCATGGAAGTTATTGATCAGAAAGGTGAGCCGCGGTCAGAAATTCCATAAGAAGTGTGCGGGGTCCTTTAAAATTATTAAGTACCCACATCGTTAAAAATTGATCAATTTTTGACCTGGGTTCTATAACTTATATACTTGAGGATTTCTGTTATATCTCCTCTATACCTTCAACGTTTATCCTTTGACTTCATACAATTTTGATTTAATTTTAGTGATTTTATTTTTCTGGCAGTAGCTGACCATATTTATCCATATGATATAACAATTTTCAATCATTATTTTTTTTTTTCAAATTAATCTATTGGAAACCTAAATTTTTCATGTTTTCATTTCAAGTTACTAGCGACTGTTAAGTCAAATTATGTAACAATTAATACTAGTGTATATTGTGATATTATTTTTTTAGTTTGGTAGATTTAATTGAGGGTTAAATCTCTATCCATTGTTTATTATTTACTGCTCAACTGTTTTTAAATTCCCCGAACTAAATTAAATTTGATATCACCTATTGTTTTATTGGTTTACTTGTGTCAAGATTTGGTTGAGTAGTATGCCCTATTCATTTTCCTTTCTGAATTATCAATAAGTATCTACTAATTATTTTTTTAGGTGTGTTTCTGCATTATCACACTTCAATATTTTACGTAATTTAATTATTTATTTTTACAAATTCAGTGGCGCTCTTGCCATTCTGTACTTATTTAACTACTGAGCCACTCCTAATAATTAAACGCTGAGCAAACTGAGCATATTATGGGCCTCTTGTTAATTCACTAACAAAAGGGGTTACATAACTCACACCAGGAAATTTTTGATCTACCTGTTCTATTTCACTCCTAATCTCCACTAACTCCCCCTTAGTGGTCTCATTCTCCTTTCTTTTTCTTCCCATCATGGTTTTCGAAGAGTCCACCTCTATTTTTAGTTTTTGGAGGCTTTTGGGTTTTCTTAACATCCCCATCGGTTTTTTGCATAATCATTCGCATTTCAGGAAGATAGGACAAAAAAAGTATCGTTCTTGAGGGATTTGAAATGATTCTTATTTCCCCTGCTAATGCTCCGCCGCACTCGCTGTATACGATCTCTACAAAAATCGCAAGTTCAACTCCAGATAGGTACATCTTTGTCTCAGTTAGATACCTATCAACAGATTCACCGTGAGATGTCATCATTTCTAAGCTCACTGAAATATATGGCATGGCAGAGGAATCAGAAATAGATAACATAAACAAAATCAATAAATAGGCAAAAAACTTCCAGAACCAGGAAATAAAGTGAAAAAGAAGTGTAACAAAAAGGGGGATAGCAATGGAAAACAAAATGCTATAAAAAATATAGAAATCAATAAAATTGTACAAACAACTCTGGAAGAAGACATAAAGAAAACCAGTAAGTAAAGATAGAAAGAGACATAGAAGATTATGAAGGCCTGAAATGCTTAACACAAAATGTTGCTACAGCATTGAAATATTTGGAATATAATTTACTTAAATAATAGAACACAACTTTTCTGCTCAATCGCCCAGAATAAGTTTCAAAACCTTTCAAACAAAGAGTAGATCGATTTTGTTTCAAATTTTTCTTTTATCTCCTCCTAAATCCTTTGCACTAAAATTCGACTTATCGAGTTTTTTGGATCTTTAAATACCCTTTTATATTAGCCCGCCCTAATCGGCTGAAGTAAAGAAACCTGAAAAAGTAATTAATGCTTCCAAGTTCTGCTAGTTTCTCGAAAAAGTACTCAATCCTATTGAGAAAGTTCAATTACGGAAAGTAGTTAATGATAAAATCGGAAAAAGTGAGCGTTTTAGTTTTAAGAGAGTCAATATTCGATAAACCTTGGCTACTTTAAATATCGGGTCGTTTATAAGTAGTTTATTGTCTTGAAAGTTCTTTTTATAGTAAAAATAAAATGAATATAAATTGGCTAAAATTTTTCTTACATTGTTTTAATTTGAATAAGTATGTTAGGTTATTATAGCCTGTGTGAGGTAGTCCAAATTTCTCAACTAATAACCTTAACAATTGGAAATTCATTTTATTATTTGTAGGATATAATAGCATTTTTACATTTAAAAAAGGGTATAGAGCAACTAAAATGTACCATTCTAGTCAGAAACGAAAACACTTGGTTAAATACTCGTTAAACATGCATTGGTCCTGTCATGTTTACGTATATATCAAATCTAAGTAATCAATAGAAAAACTAATTATGTGTGTGCCGTCAAGCCTGCCAATAACCAATGAATTAAATTTTAATTGAACCAATTTAGATTATCAGGGTGTTCGAAATTATCGAAAATCTTCAAAGCCAAAGCAGTTAGGAAAGGTTTGAGAAAAAACTTCTAAATTTCGTTTTATAATTCGAACGTTGGCTGCGATTAAAAATTTAATCAAACCGAAGATTTTTAATTAAAGCCAGGTTCAAATGGAAATTCTCATTAAGAAATATTTTGTTTGAAAACGTTCCTTTGTTTATTTAACATTTAACGAATAATGGCTCGGTTCTATGGTTTTCACAATAAATGCGCCTCAATTCAATTATAAATTACAACAAAATAACTGATGATCATAGTTGAATTTATACATACGCATTTAATCAAAAATCTACATTTCCCCGAAAAAGAGAAAATGAATCCCAATGCAGGATTATAGATTCTGAAACATCATATATTATTGAGTCGCGTTTGAATATTGAAATGTCAATTTTCAAGAAGAAATATATGCTTGGTAATATTGAATTTCGCTTCAACGGCTGGGTGCGAAACGAAAAAGACGATATTCCCAAATATTCGGAATTTATATCTAAATATATTTCTGGTTGCGTCTCTCTATTTCTGGATAAGTTATTGGTTTTATAAAGTGAAATAGTAACTGAAGTACACTTGTCTTTTAAACGAGTCACATTTCAAATCCAGAGAAAAAATCGATTGCTATTGGTGAAATAGATTGTATAGAAAAAAAATAGTTATAATATATCCTCAAAATATCAGCGAATTCACATTTGAGGAGAAATATCAAGAAGTTTAGAAGTTTTCAGGAGTCATTTACAAAGCCTGACAGCCGATGTGAGCACTTGAGTGTCCCTAACGTTGTTTATATCGAAAAAAATCGAGTTATTATTTATAGGGAGGCTTGATAAAACTCAAATGAAAATAATGATGGCATATTGAAGTATAGTATATACGAGTAAACATACATAGTTTATACATACCTTCCTCTTCATATTCCTAAATCTATAATTTTGTTGCCATGTAAATGTTATGTTGTCAATACACTTATGTGACTTATGATCAGTATTGAACGAACTCTAACGAAACTCCCCGTGTCCTCTGCCCAGCCATCTCTCCAAGTCTGGAATGAAGTACTTCGCCCATCCCTCGTACTCTTCCGATCTTTGTCGCCATTTTTGCCGCACCATCTGCCTAGCCTCGTTCTTGTATTCGGCTCCATTTTTATGGACATTTACTCTTTCCTCCACCAGTAGGTCGATAGGTGGCGTTGCCGCGACAGCCAGAACCGCTTGTGTTGATACCGTTCTATATGCAGATGAAATTGCAATCGCCAGTCGCCTGTTCACCCCCTCCATCTTTTTTCGATATTTTTCATATTAAATTACTTCCTACCAGATCGAGGCAGCATACAATATTGCAAAAGTCACCGCACACTTTAAAGTCTGTCTTCTGCTTGCCCTTGGGCCTCCCGTTTTTGGCATTATTCTTGAAAGTATGTTAATAATTTTATTGGCTTTTAGAGTTATTTGGTTTATGTGTTCCGCTATCCTATAATTTCTGTCCACATATACTCCTAGGTATTTCACCGCTTCCCGACTTTGTACTTCTGCTTCATTGATGGTTATGCTTATGTCCTTTATAGTTCGGCGTCCTTCCAGTACCAGTATCTCGGTCTTTTTTGTTGTCACTTTCAGTTCCATTTGTTCAAGCTTTCTTATTACCACTCTTGTTGCCTGGCTGGCTTTGTCTTCGATGTCTTCTTTGTTCTTTCCCCTAACCACTATCGCTAGGTCGTCCGCATATGCGATGAGCTCCACCCCCTGCTTCATTCTCATACGTAGGACCCGGTCGTAGAACAGGTTCCACAATGTCGGTCCCAGTACAGATCCCTGTGGGACTCCGCAACTGACTTTTACCGTTTCTCCATTCGTTGTAATAATATTTATCTCACAGAGGTATGAGGCCAAGACGTTTTGTAGGTACTTGCTTATATTTCCCTTTCTGATGCTTGTCATAATATGTTCCCAGGATGCAGTATTAAAAGCGTTTTCTATATCGATGAGGATCATTACACAGAACTCCTGATTCTTCACTGCCGTTTTAATTTTGTCTCTTATAGTCTTGAGTCTCTCTAGAGAGTCGATGGTAGATTTGCCCTTGGTGAAGCCATACTGGTCCCTATTTACTAGCTTTTTTTCTGCTATATCATCTTGTAGCCTATTTCTGATAAGAAAGGATCTTACCTGCTGCATCACTCACGCACAGCGGTCTGAAAGCCTGGGGTGAGTTAGGTTCTTTCCTTGGTTTTTCGATCAATACCAATGTCTATCTTCCAAATGTTTGGAAACTTTCCCTCGAGCAGACTACTGTTGTACGTTTTTAGGAAAGCTTGTCTATTGGCCTTGGCACACGCCACTAACACTTCAGGTATGATGTTGTCCGGCCCGGGTGCCTTTTTGATCTTTAATTGTTTTATGGCAGTTTCCAGTTCATTTTCGGTGAAGGTCGGTATTTCATTTTCCTGGGCAATTTTTCTTTCCCATTCTATAATCCCCTTTACTGGGAACAGTTTCGTAACCTGAGCTTTTACTGTGTCCTCATCCAGGTTTCTTCGTGTCCTCAGTCTCAGTTTCTTCGTGACTATTTGATATGCCTTTCCCCATATGTCCTGATCCAGTTCGTTACACAGTTCTTCCCATTTTTTCCTTTTACTCTTAGTTATCTCATTTATTAGTTTCCGTTTGGCATCCTTGTATTCTATTTTTGCTTCCTGAGTTAGTTCTTCATCCATTCTGTGTCTATTGGCTCTTGTGATTATACGTCTAAGTCTTGTACAGTTTATTCTTTGGTTTGCTATCTCTTTATTCCACCAGTAAACTGGGCGTCGTCCTTGATTTTTGTTGTCGACCTTCCGGAAATGTTCGTCGCAGCGCCCCTTAATACGTTCTATCAATTTGTTGGGATCTAGGTTACCAATATCTGAGAACACATTTACAGCATGACTGTGAAATACTCTCATGGATTCAGGTGTTGTCTTCCATCCTCTAAATTTGGGTCGTTCATATTCGTTCCTGTTTATCAGAAAATCCTCAATTTCAAAGCTTATCGTGCGGTGGTCACTATAATTTTCTTTTACCTCTTCCACCTTCCATCCTGTTATTCTTTGTATTATTTTGGACGAGGCCACTGTTATGTCTAAAATTGACCCGCCCTGTGGTCTCCAAAAGGTGGGGATATCTCCCTTGTTTGCTATACTATGAGACCGGTCGCATCTATCCAATTTTCCAATATTACCCCTCTCTGGTTGGTCACATTAGATCCAAAGATATTTGATTTGGCATTTAGATCCCCGCCAATTATAATTTCTTTGTTTGTTCTTACCATGCTATCCATTCTGTTTATTAACCTTTCAAACTCTTCTATGTCGCAATTTGGCGAGAAGTAGCATGAGCATATGGTATAACCTTTACCCAGCTTCACACACACCCATCCATCTCCTCCAAAGCTGTTGATCACCTTCAGGTTATTATTCACTATTATAAAGCAGTCGTTGGCACTGTCAAAATAGTCCATGCTGGTTGCTATATTTTGGTTCGGTTCCTGTCCTATCACTATGTCAATTCCCTCTTCTTCGATTATTTTTTACATCAGATCATGTGCAATTTTGCACCTGTTCAAATTGATCTGGATCACTTCAATGGTGGTCATATCCTTGTTTTGTTCGTTGTCTAGGTCTACAGTGACTCTATTAATATTCTTATAACAGTTGCGACAATGGAGAGTTAGCTCCGCCCACCCGCCATGTTGTTGCAAACTTTAATATTTGCGGCATAACTGTATTATGACGTTCAAAAGAAATTAATTTAATGAAACTTGTAGAGAGGCACTGTAGGTTGATGATAAAACTGTTGCTGTCCTTTTCTATTTGCCTGTGTTAAACAAAGAGGCAGCTAATTGGTTTGCTCGCTGCGCAATAAACAACGTAGAAGTCCAATTCCTCCTTTTCGTGTTTATAAGCCATTGTATCCTTCTTTCCGGATCCCGTGAAAAGCGTTTCATCAAGAATCCTTTTTTTGCAGAATTGCTGTAATGTACGGCAGCACAACCTAACATTGTTTTCGTATCCTAAAGACCTAACCTAAAATTACAAAATTGAAAATCTTTAAAATACGTTTAGTTGTAGACTCCAGTACACATAAAACTATGGATTCTCACAGATTTTAAACTATTTTTTCATTCAATATTTGGAGTGGAAATTCGTTTGAAAATTTAGAAATAATGTTAATAATATTAGGTAGGTACTCACCCCCAACACGAAGTTTTTAAATCTGAACAAAATTGAGACGCCAATGATTAATGTTCAATGTACAAAAGTTTCTATATAATGAGCAATAATAAGTATCAGAATCCAATTAATAAATTGGAAAATCACAAAATTTACAAAATAACGGCAATATTCTCATGAAAACAATGTAAACAAGAACGTTTTTGCAACAAGATGGCGGCAAATACATGAACCAATCAAAAATTGGTCCCTCAATTGTCGCCACTGTCTTGTATAGAGGCACTGTATCTAGGTCGTGCGCCGCGTGACATCTATTCGAGTTGACCTGAAGGAACTTAATTTCTGTAGAGCTCGGCATTTTGCGCATCAGGGTTTCCGGGCTTATTATTCCATTCTCTTCTTCTGGCCAGATTCAGTGCATTTCGGAAGTAGGGACACTTGCCCGTGCCCGCTCTATGACCTTCTTCGTCACAGACTAGGCATTTGTCGTTATTCTTACACTCCTTTGATATGTGTCCCTCTTCTCCACAATTGTGGCACATCCTAGATCTGTCCGGTCCCTTGCAATTCCTTTGTAGGTGGTCGTACTCCCAGCATTTATTACACTTTATCATTTTTATTCTCCTTTCGACTGGACAGTTCACGAAGCCGACTTTTATTGTCCGTCGGGTCAAGAGGTTTTCGGCGTCTTTTTTATTAATTATGAGCGTAGTTGCTTGCGTGTTTGCTGCAGTCGGCCTCAGCTCACTAACTCTATGTTCTTTACCATCTAGCCCTTCAATACATTTTCTAAGGGAGTCTTTGACCTCGTCTAGGTTTGTTAGAGCGTCTATCCCTCTGATGGATGCCTTCGGCTGCGCTGTTGTCTTTATCCATAGTGATCAAAAGTTTGCCCTCTCGTGTACTGCTTATTTGTTGGATACAGCTTACGTCCTCTTGATTCTTCAGGATGTCTTTCACTTTTTTCTCCGTATGTCACTCCTGCGTTTTCAACCACTAGCGCGTAGGTACTCCTTTCCTTCCTTGTCCTCCTGTCCCTGTTACTATTTTTGACGTATATTGTTATGTCTGTGCTAGTGTCGTGAAAAACTGATTCCACCATCTTTCTTAGAATGTCTGTCCTTATTTTTTTCCAATTGGTGCATGATAATATGTTTTTTCTTCAATTCTGTTTTAAGCAACATTAATTTTTCATATAGGTCCTCCTCGCTCTCGTTATACGTTAGCTTTAGAACTTGTTTGCTTAGGGTCCTATTTGAGTTTGCAGTCCTTATTTTCGATTCCTGCTCCAGGATTCCGAAGTCCTCCTTGATGTCTAGTAACTCTGGATATTTATCTTTGTACATCTTATGTATGTCTCTTTCCATCTTCGTGTCGCTTCGTCCTAATATCGCCACCTTAGCCGCTTTGTCTGTGTCTTCTATCGGATTTCCCACTTGCAGTTGCGTTCTATTGTATATCTAGCTATCCCATTTCTCGTCTTGATATATTCAAATTCTTGGTAAGTCTTGCAGTGTGTGATGCTATCGATGTGTCCTTCCTCTATAGTCTGTGTGCCGATTTCTCTCTTGGTGCTGGCCATAATGTCGGCCTGCGTTTCTGTCTCCGGCGTTTGTTTGGTGTTTCCGCCTGTCTGGGTTGTAGAGGGGGTTTTCGGGCTGGTTTGCGTGTCAGAATCGAAGATCATCTTTTCTATTTTCTCGTACTTTTCACTTTCTAGCCAGCTGGTGATTCTCGTTCCGTTCAGGGTTTTAGCTGTTTATTCAGTTTCTTGGAGATTTCCTTGATCTCCCGTTTCGTGTTTTGTTCAATTTTGCCTGCCAGGTCAGTTCCTAGCTTGGTTATCATGTCTAGAGTCTCCTTTAGGGCGAAGTAGTCCGAGCTTATCTTTTTTTTTGTATGCTTCCTTCGCCTCCTTCAGGAGAGAGGTGTTGTTTCTCTTCTTGGATACGACTTTCCAAGGATCTTTTGTTTCGACTGATTCTTTCTTCTTTCCGTCCCAGGTCAGGTCTATGGTGCCAATCGACTTTCTTCTATGTTGGCTGCTCGCGAGCGTCTGGACAATCGGTATGGTTGGCATCTTTGTAATCCTTGGTTCGCTGCCTTCCACAGAATCCATGGGACAGTCGCTTCCACTAGTAACAGAGATGGAATGTCCACGTTCAGTGATACCTTCCTTTGCGTCTCTGGTTCCAGTCACTTGCGCTTGCGCCCCGGCCTGGTTCCCTACTAGGGGCGTTGTACAGACGTTGGATAACGGTCGGGTCTAGGCTGCACCTCCACCAGTGTTCCCGACCGGTACTGGGGTATCCCCCACTGCACCGTAAACGTTTCCTCTTTTTTGCCTGTGTCCATCATAGTTTTTTCCTGGGTGAGAGAGATAGAAGTGTAGTTGAAAGAGAAACCCCCTAGCCCTCGAATTGCTCTAATAGCGTCGGGGGCTGAAAAAGAAGAGTTGATCAAGAGAGATCGAGATAGGAAAGAAGAAAGCAGGGATTAGACTCAGGACAAGTTGAAGAAGAGTATAGATCCAGCTAGGGTGCCTCGGGAATGCCAGCTCCCGTACTCACTAGGTGTGAGCCCCTGAGGTTGGGATGTCCTTAGCAGCGGCTGACCAGTCAAGTGCACGGCCAGTCGCTGTGCCCCTCCACCAACATCAAGGTCTCACAGCTCCTTGGAGGGGCTAACGAAACTCTAGAAATATGCAAACTAACCTGAACTAACCCACCACGTAATAATGCGTACCTACTAGTCTTTGTATGCTGATATTGAAATTAAAAAAACTGCCTGTCCACGTAATGCGTGCTAGTCCTCGTATGTTATTAATGAATTTGAAACACAAAGCGCGCGACCAGTATTAAACGAAACTAACTAGAAATATGTAAACTAGTCCAAACTAACCCGTCCAAGTAATGCATACTAGTCGTTGTATGTTGATATTGAATTTAAAAAAAAAAATTCATACCAATAAAAATAATTTTTTGTTTCAGGTATGCAAATATGGATTTTTCTGGCTGACCGGTTCAAACATGGAGGTAGAGCAGTAATAGGTAAACTCCCTGACACTTCTTTACATGGACAGCACTGAAAATGCTGCTTCAGTCGTAATAGGGTACTAACCTTTTCAAAAAAAATTCTCCCTTATTTCTAAAAGATTTAAAATAACGTTAGCTGTACAAATGGAGCAAATAAGGAACTGAAAGAAATACAGCTAAATGGCAAGAACTAAATTCAATTTTCTGGGTGTTTCACATGACGGCCTCGGATTTGTCTTCCGTTCGACGTTTCGGGGCCCTGTGAAATAAAAACGACTATTAAATCGAACAAAACTATCGTTACTGGTAATAGGAAAGGCTTTGTGTGCACATGACTGATATATATGAAATATTTTAGAGCACAATAAATAATTTTTGAGGTGAATATTTATACTTTTCACATATTATGTTTGTAATTAAATTCGTACGATAAACCAAAATTGAATGATTTATTTCAAAACCCCTTTGTGGTTAAATATATAAAATTTGTGCCTGAAAACCACGAACGCCAATCATCGAGTATTTCATATGCATTAGAGCTGATTCAAATTGTTATTTGATGACCATACAAGGATTGTTTTTTTGGAATACATTTGCTCTAAACCAGTATAAATCCCACTCTTCATTCAAATGCAAAAAATAACAAATGTGTGTAAACTAATTGGTAATTCTTTAAGGCAAACAAATTACCACGTATCCTCTTGACAAGTGGGATCAAGATTTGTGTTTTTAAAAGCCACGAGGAAAAAGGGTAACTTATCCTAGGGATTTTGTGCGAGGGTCAGCTAAGGTAGATTTATATAAACACCTACGGTAAGGTGAACATTAGGAATATCTTTATTTGATGATTATAGTAATCTTTATTATAGTCATTTATAATAAATGATTACGTAATAAACTAGTGCTTTTATCCAATATAATTTAATTATCCCTAATAAATCTCTCAAATTTGAAAGTTTGCCAAACAAGTTTGAAGAGATTACGTACCCTATATAATACAAAAGCTATTCTGGTTTTAATTCGCTAATTAATTTCGCCTTCATTCACCAACCAGCGAATTAACTCCTAATTTTGTTTTGATATTCTAATTATAAAGTGAGATCAGGGATAAGAAATTTCGAAGATAATAAATGTTTATTTATTCAGATATAGTGCTATTTGTGTTTTTGGATGGGACAAGTGATAAACATACAATAGATTTTTGAGAAGTAAATAAAAACATCTGCGCGAGCATCATGTAGGTACTCGCTTCTAGCGTAAGAGACTGAAGAGAGGAAAGCAGAGCCATGGTTGAAAGAAAGGAAGGGTTAAGAATAAAATCAAATTATACAACTCTTTATGATTTAGGATATTTATATGGTTGTCGCAGTTGCAGTTATTCGCTTTTTGTAGATTTATTGCGAATGCTATAATGATCAATAGCGTCTTTGCTTAACATTTGGCAGTAAATAATCAGTATCTTCAATTTCTTCAATGGTATTGGGAATGATGCTATTTTTCGATATCAAATATGTATTTCGTATTTCAATTACCATCTTCAACATAGAATATCATAACCAAAGAATTGACGGCTTACAAATTTCACTGGTATCTGAAAAATAGGCTAACAATACTTCTTTTCTATAGCGACAGACTTTTTCTTCGCAACACCGCTCAAATGCATTTAATTCCTTGTCTTATCTCAATCGGGATTTTTCCGGGAGTAACTCTAGGCCTACTTTATTAACTTCATCCTTTTGGGAATTTCGCAGTTTTGTTTATCACGTTCTACCATTTGAAATAGACTTTTTTTTGAAACGTTTGATGAGAAAATACTTCTTATATTACATTGAGTTAATTAGTATCCATGGATAATATAATAAGTATAATATAAACTACAAGACAAGAGCGCAGTAGGTGCCTGATTGTGATAACTATATTTTTTTTTTGCAAGCATTTAAGATTCGCTCGAGGTTGATGGAGATCAAGTTTCTGGTGTAGGATCCAATGGAAATAAATATTGTCACGTATTTTGGGTTCGATAAACTCACTTCAAAAATAGTAACAACTTTTTATTAAATTAACTGACTTTATATAAACTTCACTAATCATTTATCGAAACATACACGACAAATATGGAATTAAAACTAACTCCGGTCTTCTTGTTGTTGTAAAAGTGCTGCAAGCTGGTCCTTTTCTTTTTGCCTTCGGTCTTCTTCTTGTCATTTGTGTTTGTCGTCCAACTTCTTCATGAAGTCCACCAACATTTGAATAACTTGCTCCATTTCGGCTGCTTGTTGTCGTGTAATGAGTATTTTGTATCTTTCTTGAAACTTGATTTTGATTTAAAGCTCTATGGCGAAGTCAAATTTCCAACTAGAACAGGATGGAAAGTTCTAGAAAATTACTTTGTTAACTTGTTTTTCTATAGTGACTTCATTAATGATTTAGTAATGAAGTCACTATTCTTGTATCATTCACGGTTTCCAAATCGAATTCTATAGAAATCTGTACAACTTTCCAAAAAATACGCTTGGTACCTTGTTTTTCGATGTTAAAGCCAGGAATAAAGTCACTATTAATGTATCACTTACGGTGTCCAAATAGGATTCTATAGAACACTAAAACTCACTAACACATCATCCAGGTAGACAATGCATACTTTCCACTTAAGTCCTCATAGTACCATCTCCATCAACCTCTGAAAAGTAGCGGGGGCGTTACAGAGTCCAAAAGGCATGACCTTAAATTGGTGTAAACCACTTCCAGTGGAGAACGCTGTCTTCTCTTTGTCTTTTTCATTAATGCCGACCTGCCAGTATCCGCTTTTTCAGTCCAAAGTAGAAAACCAACTTGAATCTGCGAATGTCGTAAGGGTATCGTCAAGTCTGGATAATGGGTAGTAAGCTATGCAAAATCTGGTAGATCTATCTTTCTTTGTCACAATTGGTGATGACCACAGACTTGAAGACTCTCCATCAGCTCCCTCTGCAAGCATACTGTCTACTAATGACTCCACTTCTTGTTGTTTGGTGATGGAAAGTCTTCTAGGTGGTTGACGGATGACCGTTTTTACCCTCGAAGATATCCTTGTTCTCATGAAAGAACTGTTGAGCCTTCTTCAGTTCTGTAGAGAAAAGATGTGGCCAAGATGTTTCGAATTGTCTTAGAATATCGCTGGATGACTTATATCATATTTTTCTCTCAGGTTCTTCAGATCCACACTTTGAAATCTCTGTGACACTCATGGGTGGCTAAGACATCGCCCTTGTTGATTTGAATAGTTCTGTGGTAGAGGTTGGCTTTTCGGACAGGTATAATTCCTTGTGAGTTGACCAAAGTTTCTCTGACGAGGTTTTGGTGTAAGTTTGGTGTGGTTGTACAAGTTCAACGCAGCTTCCAGAATCATTTTCGAACTGTCCACATATAATTTGTTCGGTGTTGTCTTTTATTTTTTTCGGTTCGTGTAGAATTCATGGAGATGGATTTTGGACCCTTGGACTTAGACATTAGGTACAAACTCTTCAGTGCCAAATTTCAGGATGTTAATCTAGTTGTCGAATGCAAAATCACGTTGACTGACTTAGTTGATATCCAAAATGAACTCATCCTCTATGTCAGCATGTGTGACAGTTCTTGATATATCTTATTCTCAGGTCGATTTCTGTTTCTCCATGCACATTTGCGGTCTCTCTACTCACCGTGCGCAGAATAACTCTCCTTGAAAGTGGTTTTGCATTTTGATTTAGGAACCATTGGATCTGGAAATAAATATTGCCACGTATTCCGGGTTCGATAAACTCACATCAAAAATAGTAGCAACTTTTTATTAAAGTAACTGACTTTATATAAAATTCACTAATCATTTATCGAAACATACACGACAAATATCGAATTAAAACTCCGGTCTTCTTGTTGTTGTAAAAGTGCTGCAAGCCAGTTCTGTTCTATCTGTCTTCGGTCTTCTTCTTCTTGTTTTTCTTTCTGTTCTTAATCGTCTTGTCGTTGTAAAAGTTTTGCAAGCTGGTCCTTTTCTTTTTGTCTTCGGTCTTCTTCTTCTTGTCTTTTGTGTTTGTCGTCCAACTTCTCCATGAAGTTGATTCACTTGCTCCATTTCTGTATCTTTCTTGAAACTTGATTTTGATTTGAACTTCTATGGCGAAGTCAAATTCCCAACTAGAACAGGATGGAAAGTTCTAGAAAATTACTTTGTGAACTTGTTTTTCAATGCTCAAATCAGTAATGAAGTCACTATGTTTATATCACTCACGGTTTCCAAATCGAATTCTATAGGAATTTGTACAATTTTCCTAAAAATACGCTTGGGGACTTGTTTTTCGATGTTGAAGCCAGGATTAAAGTCACTATTATTGTATCACTTACGGTGTCCAAAAAGGATTCTATAGAACACTAAAACTGACTAACACATCATCCAGGTAGACAATGCATACTTTCCACTTAAGTCCTCATAGTACCATCTCCATCAACCTCTGAAAAGTAGCGGGGGCGTTACAGAGTAAAAAAGGCATGACCTTGAATTGGTGAAAACCACTTCTAGTGGAGAACGCTGTCTTCTCTTTGTCTTTTTCGTCAATGCCTACCTGCCAGTATCCGCTTTTTAAGTCCAATGTAGAGAACCAACTTGAATCTGCCAATGTCGTAAGGGTATCGTCAATTCTAGATAATGGGTAGCTGCCTTCCTTAGTCACATCGTTAAGCTTTCTGTAATCGACGCAAAATCTGGTAGATCTTTCTTTGTCACAATTGGCGATGACCACAGACTTAAAGACTCTCCAGCAGCTCCCTCTACAAGCATACTGTCCACTAATGACTCCACTTCTTGTTATTTGGTAATGAAAAGTCTTCTAGGTGGTTGACGGATTACCGTTTTTACCCTCGAAGATATCCTTGTTCTCATAAAGGAACTGTTGAGCCTTTTTCAGTTCTGTAGAGGAAAGATGTTGCCAAGATGTTTCGAATTGTCTTAGAATGTCATTGGATGATTTATTTCATTTCTTCCTCTCATGTTCTTCAGATTCACACTTTGAAAACTCTGGTACAGGCTCATAGGTGGCTAAGACATCGCCCTTGTTGATTTGAATAGTGCTGTGGTAGAGGTTGGCTATTCGGACTGGTGTAATTTCTTGTGAGTTTACCAAAGTTTCTCTGACGAGGTTTTGTTGTAAGTTTGGTGTGGTTGTACAAGTTCAACGCAGCTCCCAGAATCATTTTCCAACTGTCCACATATAATTTGTTCGGTTTTGTCTTTTATTTTTTTCGGTTCGTGTAGCTTTCATGGAGATGGATTTTGGACCCTTGGGCTTAGACAGTAGGTACAAACTCTTCAGTGCCAAATTTCAGGATGTTAATCTGGTTGTCGAATGCAAAACCACGTTGACTGACTAAGTTGATATCCAAAATGAACTCATCCTCTATGCTAGCATGTGTGACAGTTCTTGTCCAGAAAGGATTCTATAGAACACTAAAACTCACTAACACATCATCCAGGTAGACAATGCATACTTTCCACGTAAGTCCTCATATTACGATTTCCGTCAACCTCTGAAAAGTAGCGGGGCCGTTACAGAGTCCAAAAGGCATGACCTTAGATTGGTGACAACCACTTCCCGTGGAGAACGCTGTCTTCTCTTTTTCTTTTTCGTCAATGCGCACCTGCTAATATCCGCTTTTCAAATCCAAAGTATAAAACCAACTTGAGTCTGCCAATGTCGTAAGGGTATCGTCAATTTTGGATAATGGGTAGCTGCCTTTCTTAGTGACATCGTTAAGCTTTCTGTAATCGACGCAAAATCTGGTAGATCTTTCTTTGTCACAATTGGCGATGACCATAGTCTTAAAGACTTTCCAGCAGCGCCCTCTGCAAGCATACTGTCTACTAATGACTAAACTTCTTGTTGCTTGGTAATGGGAAGTCTTCTAGGTGGTTGACGGATGACCGTTTTTACCCTCGAAGATATGCTTGTTCTCATGAAGAAACTGTTGAGCCTTCTTCAGTTCTGTAGAGGAAAGATGTCGCCAAGATGTTCCGAATTGTCTTAGAATGTCGCTGGATGATTTATTTCATTTCTTTCTCTCATGTTCTTCAGATTCACATTTTGAAATCTCTGTGGCAGGCTCGTAGGTGGCTATGGCATCGCCCTTGTTGATTTGAATAGTGTTGTGGTAGAGGTTGGCTATTCGGACTGGTATTATTCCTTGTGAGTTTACCAAAATTTCTCTGACGAGGTTTTTTTGTAAGTTTGATGTGGTTGTACAAGTCCAACGCAGCTCCCAGAATCATTTTCCAACTGTCCACGTATAATTTGTTCGGTGTTGTCTTTTATTTTTTCAGTTCGTGTAGCTTTTATGGAGATGGATTTTGGACCCTTGAGTTTGGACAGCAGGTAAAAACTCTTCAGTGCCAAATTTCAGGATGTTGACCTAGTTGTCGAATACAAAACCATATTGACTGATTAAGTTCATACCCAAAATAAACTCATCCTCTATACCAGCAATCAGCATGTGTGACAGTTCTTGATATTTCTTAATCTCAGGTCGATTTCTGTTTCTCCATACACATTTGCGGTCTCTCTACTCACTGTGCGCAGAATAACTCTCCTTGAAAGTGGTTTTGCATTGAACTTTTTGGCAATGTTGGGATTTAGTAGAGATACGGCTGCGCATGTGTCCAGTCTATATGATGATTTTTCTCCCATTAATTTGTCCTTCGATACTCGAGCAGTCCGAAGTCTTTTCTAGCATTTGAATAGATATGATTTTGGGGGCTTTACTTGCACTAGTCAACACCCTTTCCGCGTTGACTTATTGTAGTTCTCCTGCTTCTACTTTGAAAGCCGAGAGTCACGAGAAGGAGAACGAGATCCTAGCCGTACTCTATAGTGCCGTTTTAAATCTTCCTCTTCACTGTAGCGGTAACATTCAATGCCCTCTTTCCAGTTCCCTTGATTGCTTCTGAAATCACCCTTTAGCATTTCTTCCAGAATTTCCTTATTATTCAAAAATGGCTGGATGTCATAGCCACCTATGAGCCTGTCACAGGGATTTCAGAGTGTGAAGCTGAAGAACATGAAAGAAAGGCTCAACAGTTCCTTTATGACAACAAGGATATCTTTGAGGGTAAAACGTCATCCATGAACCGTACGTAGAAGAGTTTCCATCACCAAAAAACAAGAAGTGGAGTCACTAGTTGACAGGATGCTTGCAGATGGAGCTGTTGAAGAGTCTTCTAAGCCGTGGTCATCGCCAATTGTATTAGTGACAAAGGAAGATGGATCTACCAGACTTTGCGTCGATTACAGAAAGCTCAACGATGTCACTAAAGAAGACAGCTACCTATTACCTAGAATTGACTATACCCCTGCCCTACGACGTTGGCAGATTCAAATTGGTTTTCTACTTTGGACTCAAGAAGCGGCAGGTGGGGATTGACGAAAAAGACAAAGTGAAGACAGCGTTCGCCACTGGAAATGGTCTTTACCAATTCAAGGCAATGCCTTTTGGACTCCTTAACGCCCCTGCTACTTTTGAGAGGTGGATGGAAATCTTACTACAAGGACTTATGTGGAAAGTATGCCTTGTCTACCTGGATGATGTGTTAGTGAGTTTTAGTGAAACCCGAAATCCGTGACAATTTTTTATTGCTCGAACCGGCAATTAGCAGACCCGTGCACTTACCTGAACCCAGATGGAGCAGAATGGGGATCTAAAGGTGAAAGTACAAAGCCTAGGGAAATTTGAATGTGAATCTCATACACAAAAACCCTGAGGAAGCAAAATTATTGAACTATTCCTGCCTACTCCTTTCTATTAGAGGGCAAATAGTTTGAAAGTTGCAGTGTATCCAGGAGATGATCGGATGTGCGTTTTACAGGAAAATTCAAGATCCAGCAACAGCAAAATGCACTAAGACCTAGAAAAAAAATGTCCCACACAACGTGATTCAACTTCTCACTCAATATAAGTACATAGGTCAAATCCTAAAAAATCAGAGCGTCATCAGTGAAATGCTTCACAGAAATAGGCAGGTAATTAGCCTAACTAGCTAACAATTTGACAGAAGAAAAATTCCTGGCACATATATATCCGGAATTAATTCTTGCAACAATACCAATATTATGACGATACAAATTCATTAGATTGAATGCCAGCTTAAAAAATCAACAATTAATTCCCACCTCAATTCAAATTATGCAAATATGAGACGAAAAGAAAAAGACTGAACCCCAGATGAAATAATAAATATTATTTAATATAAATGTTCATTTTAAACGTTTAAACGATTGCAATGAATTAGTGAACCGCTAGCAATTACCAAAATCCAATATTCCATCGCACTGACATATTTTAATTAATATATTTATAATATTGAACGCCATAAATGTAATCATAGAGGCATGTCATTGATGGAAGTGACGTTTTATAAATACAAGAGGATATTAGTTTTACTTCTGTTGAAAATTCATTAATTGTATTTATTTGTGGTCGAAATAATTTCAATATACGCTAGAAAATAAATCAAGATTATTCAATTTATACATTCATATAAAACTCTGAAGTTTACGTATCATCGTGCTAAACTTTCTGGAGGGCTTTTTATTTAAATAACCCTGCTGAATATTTCATGAAAAAAAAACAACGCCAAGAAAATAAGTTTTCGGTAATATAGCAACTTTTTTTATTCAAAAAGCAGAGGGAACAATGTGACGTTCACCCATTATGCCGTTCAATAAGAGAAAACCGCCTTTAGGATGCGACGCCGCCGGTATAAAAATACGGTTCTCCCGAAATCACCCATTTTTCCAATAACGCACCACCACCTGAAATTTATTATGATGATGGAGGCCATGGTTTTGCATATTTAATATCAGATATCGGGGAATATTTTTGATCTTTGAAGATTGTGGAAAGTATCTATATTATATTTATTTATTTATATACAATTTTTTACAGGGCGTCATAGGAATAATGGAAAGAAACTAATTTTTATATTTGCTCTTATAATAAATTTCGCTCAGGATGTGACAATGTGTGAAGAAAGGGATCGTTTATGGAAACAATATAGAACTTTTCTAGGACGATGAAATGGATATGACTTAACAAAGGCCGCCTTTTCTCGTTAATAGCTAACAGCAAACGCATTCAATCACTTGTTAAGGTTTCTAGGCATTCTTACAGTTAGGTACTAATAAATTAATCATCCATTAACCCTTGTATAATAGTCAATTTCGAGAGAATAAACGAACTATTAATTTCCGACTAGAGTTCCGGGAAAGTTTTCGGTTAACCTCCCACCACATTGCATTACCATGTAACGAAACCTTCTAGTATAAGTTCCGCAATGTTAGTTAGACCTTGTAATTTGGTTACTTCATACTTGAACAGTCAAACAATAGAGATCATAATAAAACTCCTTTCCTAAATCAATCTAACATTCACTATGCTCGGCAAATAATTGACTGCAATGTATGCAATGATTGAAACTATAACTGAAAAAGCCAATAGGTAAAACAATCAAAGTATTTCTGCAACCCGAGCGCGCACAAACGAAAAAACTAAATCAAAAAAGGCGTATTTTCTCTTGTTTTGACAATATACTGGCGAACTGCATTCCTGCTGCCTGTATCACGTATCACGGGCAATTCAAAACGATAAAAACAATAGGCACCGAATACCCAAACAAGGGCCTACAATTTGCGATGAATTCACTTTTAGTCGAGGTACAAAATGGCGCGCGTTCTCTATATGTAAAATTGTTTTTTCCGAATATAATTCAAAGGACAAACAAACGGTTTGTTTTTTATAGACGAATTTTTACCCTGTAATTTGAATGAAATTTAGTTCAGAGGGTTCAGAGAAGAGTGAGGAATGAATACAAAGCAAATGCAGAGTATTTTGATTTTCCAGTTTGTGTAAAGTTGAAAGTAAAATAAAAAGGTTGGACATTGAAGCAGGAGAGCACTGAAATAAAATACCTAAGGACATTATTAATATCAGGCATGGTTTAGGCAATACCTAGTTCTACAATGCCGACGGTTGGGGGACAAGCCTTGGAAATATCAAAAGAAGCGAAGTATCTAAGGGTCATTCTGGACTCCAAGCTCTCGTGGAGGAGAAAGACGGAAAAAAGAATGGAAAAAGGCCTGAATGCAATATACACCTGCAGAAAACTATTCGGCAAAAAATGGGGACTGCAACCGAGAATACTCAAGGATACAGCCAAAATTATGTATCCCTAAGAGGCCGAAACATTCCTCAAGGCAACGGACTACATAATGGTCAAATAAATATTTTTTCGAGGACAGGATAAAGGTTACTATGCCTTCAAGAGAAGTCTGGGACCAAACTCTACATAGGGAGAATGAGATAGCAATCTTCACAGATGCCGCAAAAACAAAACCCGGCACAGGAGCCGGAGTAAACTCAGACGCACTAAACATTCAAGAGTCATCCAAACTCAGGTATAATTGCAGCATCCTGTATGCTGAAATAATTGCTATTGAAAAAGCGGCAAAGCTATTGCTAGGGGAGGATAATGCGATATGCAATGTTACCATACATATGGATAGCAAATCAGCACATACAGTAAAATAAAAAATAGTGATGAGCTGCTAGAAAGCGCTGTCCTGGATCAGGAACAGAAATGTTGGACTAAGCTGGGTTCCGAAGTAGGGCCTCGGGACCGATGAGCTATGCCAATAATGCTTTGATGAGGATGAAACAATAGAGGACCTACTATGCTACTGCCGAGCCCTGCAGGAAGAACGCCTACACAACCTGGGGTAAAGTTTCCTGGTGAACCTGGAAGATGCAGGAAAGATAAGGATAATGGAAATACTGTACTTCGTAAAAACCATGCACTGGCACAAAACGAAGAAAGTAGGAACAAGTTTAGGATTTGGGAGGGAAACCACCCTGAAGAAGGGAATACAATGGGCCAATAGGCCTCTACAATTGTAGGGCAAACCCTTTAAAGCCTAACCTAACCTATGGTTCAGGCGATCCTGGAATTTGTCACTGATGAGTTTATACTGTAGAATCCAAAGTCCGTCTCCCTAAAAGCTTGACAAAATGCGTCGGTCTTGTAAATCATGGAAATCTTGGTAAATTCACGAGATCATACCTGTTCGAGTAGCCAACCTTTACCTCAACGTTATCCAAATCAACAAGGACGATGTCATAGCCACCTTCGAGGCTGTCGAAGGGATTTCAAGGTGTGAATCTGAAGAACTACAGGCAAAGAGGGAAATAAATCATTTAGCGACATTCTCTCACTTCGAGACATCTTGACATTATCTTTCCTCCACAGACATCTCAAGAATTTTGAAATATTCTTGATTTGATTGTTTTCACCGTCAGGTTTATCTAGCATCTATCTATCTATTGTGGCTACCTTAATTTAAAAGGAAAATTTTGTCTATTTGGGGGAGAATCCAAAGATTTAATTTCTTATTGTTTTACCTTATTTTGTTCATATTTTTGCCTGCCAGAGCTACTTTCAGGAAAGCAGCATTTTGCTCAATCCTAACGAGCATTTTAATTTAATCTTGTTATTATTTTAATTTTATTATTATCTTACCAGTATTCTTAATTATTTAATTGTATTTTTTTATATTAAAATACTATATTTTTTTTCCACTTGCAATAGCTGTTCATACCTGCATACCTGATTCTGTTGGAAGGGAGTGTCTGTACAACAATCGTTATATATTAAATTTCCTTTGCAAGACACGCACTTTTTGACAGAATTCAGAGATTTAATATTCCAAATATTGGTGAACCTGATACTGCCTTATTCTTTTCTGGGTACCTACTCTACATAAAGATCACTGTTTGGAGTCTGGATCAGCTGAAGTGACGTCACCCCAGCAATCTATCCTCTTCCTGGAAACAGGAAACAAAACGAAAAGCTCCAGTTCACGAAAGTGAAACCCCAACACCCATTGTAAAGCTCCGGATTGGAAAGGTACATGGTATCAGATTCACCGGAAAAACCAAGCTGTCAACACTAAAATTTTACAGAAAGTAATATTTACTGTTACTCTATATTACAGAACATTGTAAACGAAATAAAATTATTGTTTGTTGGATTTTGAGTGGTTTCATTTGCACATAAAGGGACTACACGTTATCTTAATTTTTTGAAGTCCACGACCCTAGGTTATTTTACAAATTTCAGTTAATTTTTAACAATGCATTTTAGACTCTGCGAAGCGAAGCACGCAGCTACTAGATTTGAAAGGCTGATGAAAATTGTATTACGAGGATTTCCGTGGAGAGTATGCCTTGTCTACCTAATCTATATGTCATGAGAAAAACTTTTTTCAGAAGTATTTACTCGTATTCGCAGAGCTTCCGATTAAATAACAAGAAATGTTCACTCTTCCAACAAAGAATTGATTTTCCTAGAGGGATATCTACTGATGAGGGAAAAATCCAGGCAATTTGTGAATAGCCTCGACTTCAGGACAAGCAGGAACTAAGAACTATTCTTGGGTTCTGTACATATGGCAGACGATCTGGAGATAGATTTGCTAATGTAGCAGCACCGTTATACAAACGTTACCTACTGATGTGACTTACTTTTTGGGAAGCTGAAGGCAGCTGTTCCAATCCTGTGTACCCACGAATACGTGGAAGATTTATTTTGGTCCTACCGCAAATACACGATGGAGGAGGAAGGATCGTTGAATACTATAATGAAATGCTTGCCAAATTTTACAGAAATTACTGCGTTAGGAAAAAGTACTACTGGCAATATTTAGAGCATTGTATCATTTCCACAAGCCCCTTCATTGACAAAAATTTTCATAAGGAGAAACCATGCAACGCCAAAGTAGCCAAATTCGAAGGACAGGTGGCAAGATAGTTGGAGAAGTTGCTACAGTATAATTTTCATATTCAGACCAACGTGACAGGGAATTTGACCAAGAAGCCCATCTTTTGAATCGCTCAATGGAACTCACTGTTTTGTCGAACGTAGTTCACTGAAACGAACCTGCGAAAGTTCAGATGGCAAAACCCAATTAGTCGTGTCCAGAACAGAAATTATTCAAGTTTTAGAAGAAGTTTTTCTCTGGTCATCCGAAGCTCACTTGGGAGTCAAATAGACCTTGGACAAAATTTGTGACCAATTTTATCGGGTTGGCTAAAGGTCTGTTTCTGCAGAAATCACAAACCAGTCAGAGCGAATTTCATTGGTTGAAAACAGTCAGAAACTAGCTTCAACCAATGAAATTCACTCTGAATGGTTTGTGATTTCTGCAGAAACAGACCTTATAAACGATGTCACGACATGTTGCTGAATGTGTTCAGCATGCATGGCATATCTAGGGCCAGACACTTGATCTTTGGTTCAAATGAAGCAGTACAATGTAAGAATACCCTTCGAACGACTGGCAATAGCCATTCCTAGCCGGTCCATTCCTCTACGACGCTCAGTGGCAACAACTATACCTTGGTTGCCATGGACTATTTCAGCAAGCGTTCAGAAGTTTTCGCTGATCCAAACTGGGAAAGCAGGAAACCATTTGTAAATAAAACTGCATTCAGATCAACGTCCCAACTTGTAGTCACGATTACTTCCACAACGTTTGTGAACTACTAGACATTTACAATACCAGAACCGCATTGCATCCATTATCAAATGGCATGGCTGAGAGGTGTTACAAATTAGCTTGATTATTTGAACTTTAATATAAGAGATCCTAGGGTCGTGGAATTCAAAAAATTAAGATAACGTGTAGTCCCTTTATGTGCAAATGAAACCACTCAAAATCCAACAAACAATAATTTTATTTGATATCTGTGTTTAACAATATAGTGACAATGCCACTTTCTTGAAAACATGACAGTTGACAGCTTGGTTTTTCCGGTGAATCTGATATTTACAATGTACCTTTCCAATCCGGAGCTCTTCAATGGGTGTTGCCGGTGTTGGGGTTTCACTTTCGTGAACTGGAGCTCTTCGTGTTGTTTCCTGTATCCAGGAAGAGGATAGATTGCTGGGGAGACGTCATTCCAGCTGATCCAAACTCCAAACAGTGATCTTTATGTGGAGTAGGTACCCAGAAAAGAATAGGGCAGTATCAGGTTCACCAATATTTAGAATATTAAATCCCTGAATTCTGTCAAAAAGTGAGTGTCTTGCAAAGGAAATTGAAATTGAAGTTTAATATAAAACGATTGTTGTACAGACGCTCCCTTCCAACAGAATCAGGTATGAACAGGTATTTATTGCAAGTTGAAAAAAAAAAATATTTTAATAATTAAAAAAAAAAAAAAAAACAATTAAATAATTAGGATTATTGGAAAGATAATAAGAAAATTAAAATAATAACAAGATTAATTTAAAATGCTCGTTATGATCGAGTAAAAATGCTGCTTTCCTAACAGCAGCTCTGGCAGGCAAAAAATATGAACAAAATAAGGTAGGTAAAACAATAAGAAATTAAATCTTTGGATTCTTCCCCAAATAGACAAAATTTTCCTTTGACATCAAGGTAGCAGGTAGCTACTATAGATACTACAAGATAAACCTGGGGTTGAAATTAATCAAATCCAGAATATGTCAAAATTCTTGAGATGTTCTAATTAAAACTTTTTACTGAATTTTTGACCTGTTTGGATTTCTATTAAAACATTACACCCTTTAGTCGAAATAATAATTGAGGGAGTCAAACAGAAAATGGCTATTCAGGCCTCTGCCTAAATTCAATAAAGAGTTGATAGGGATGGACACAAAAATTGGGTTTTCACCGACTCTATTTAGAGCAAATGGTCCAATATTCCCACACTAACAATTGATTCTGAAAACCAGAGAAGCAGTACCTTTTTTAAAATCCAAAAATTTGAATTGACTTACCTCAGATAAACGTGGCACTACCAATTGACACTCACACAAAATGAAAGCCAACAATTAGATTTAAAAAAAAAATTAAAATACAATATTTATATTTCAAGAACAGATAAGATAAGATTTATCAGGTAAAAACTTATCGTTATTAAGTATACAGGGTCCCAACTATTTCATAGGGACAGCATTGATTGCTATCTTGGGAACGGTTAAAGTTACGAGGGTGTTTAAATTAGAAAAAAGTTTCCATTTTTGAAGAATGTTGAAAATATAATACTTTTGAATTTAAACTATGTCTCTAAAATGAATAGATCTCAAAATATTTGATAAATTTTTTTTTGCAAATTTCCAAAAATCACCCTGTTTTTGCGAAACTAATAGAAATTTGGCAACAATGAAAATATATTTTTAATATTCTTCAAAAATGGCAACTTTTTTCTAATTTAAACGCCCTCGTAACTTCAACCGTTTCCAAAATAGCAATACCGTCCCTATGAAATAGTTGGGACCCTGTACATTATCATATCGTTGATAGTAAAATATATTGAAAAATCTAAGTATAAGGGAGAATCCAAAAATTAAGAGCAAAAATTAATCAAAATGAAGAGGACTTGCCTACCAGACTTCTGTTTAGGAAAGAGATCGTTTAAGAAACCAAAGCCCACAGGAAAACGATTCTGTGTTTTTTATACTTAACTGCATTTTAACCACCCAAAGGATCATATTCACTTCACAATGAAAACCCACGTGGAATAAAAGAGGATAGATAAAAATCCACTAGAATTATTTTAATTTAATATAATAATTTAAATTAAGGTTATGTCAAAAATAAAAAACTGGTAATTAATTAGGTCATTAACCCAAAAAATGATTATTTCAGAGATTAGAGAAAGACAGAAATATATCCATTTGCTAAAAGTGAGATAAACATAATTTCTTTGAATGAAAATACAAATGACTGACAAATGCGAAACAATTAAAATCATACTTTGAAAAATAAATCCATCAGGTACTAGATGGCAATACTGGTAAATAAATAAAAGATATTTGCATTTTACCCACATGATGGATAGATGGCAGCACTTGTATTATTTTGAACTTTGTGGATATTTTAGATTATTTTGCTGATTCTGAAATGGAAAAAATACGACTTTATAATGAAAATAAGAAGAGATGGAACATGTTACGTAAATGATAAATTTATCGTAACACAATGGAAATGAAAAAATATAAACTCTAAAAAATTGCATGTTCAATATATGCGGACGTTTCTTTTATGAATGATAACATTGCCGGACACGTGCAGGAAAGGGAAACATTCGACCTGCAATTTTTTCGTTTAAATGCAAATTTATTAGTTTCATTGTTTAAATGCATAACTAAAAATAATAAAAATTCTTTAATAAACCCAGAACCCATTAAAACTATATAGATACCGATGAGCGGGGCATCGTAAAAAAATTACTGCGCATTTTTACGGCTAGACGACTAATAAAATCGTGCGCACTGGCGTGATTAAAATTAATAGTTTTGTGCTTATTTTTAGCATTTAAATTCTACATAAAACTCAAAAGACTTTATTCACTAAATTGAAGCTTAGGTTTTTTATTACATTTTAATGAACGGAGTTTGAGAGCCCAATGACTGCTTTATTTAATTGATTAGGTATGTGTATTACTCTGGAAATGCTGCTATTAAACTGTTTATAGTGGTTGCACCATTAAATGACACCCCAAGAGAATTTTCCAGATGAATGGTCGGCATGTTAACATTCTCCACCATTCGTCCCCTTTTCGAAATGCAGAGTCGGTTGCAGCTCTATGACAAATTGTATGTCCGCTATGTGGCTCGGCTTCTCTTGGGTCACCTATATATTCTGACTCTGTGATGAATAGAGCAACATACTCCCAAAGCCAATATGCATATTGATAGATTATAAGAAAAATAGCTGCAACTTTTGTTGAAATCTATATCCGAGATGCAACTATGGAATGTTAAACATTTCTTTATAAAACTGAAGGGTGCATGGGATTTCTTTACCATTATATTGCACTATTTCGTAACTAGTTCTCCAATAAACAAAAGTATAGAGTCGCAACGAAACTGCTCTTAATTCAACCATTCTGTCAAATTCACCAAAAAGTCCCTCTCCCAGTCTAGTTTATCCACTATTTAAATTGTTTAAAACAGAAACCGCCGGACTCTCCGCTTAGTCCCGACTAGATTATCGTATTCCGAAAGCTTAGAACGGTTCGGCGTGCTTAAAACCGGCACGAGTCGTTAAAGACCCTTTAAATGGTTTTAGTTTGGGGTAGGACTGTTTTTATTCCGTTTTGCCAATCCGATGGGGTAATTTTGTTTCGTGTGCAGTTTGCGGTCCGCTTGATTAAAATCGCAATGTGTGTGTCGTAGTCCTCTATGTCATGAAATATTCCAGATAGTTATGCTTCAAATTGAATAATTGAAGTAACTGTTACAGAACGTGCATTTGAGAAAATCCAACAAGTTTCTTGCTCGACATTTCAAAGCGTATTGCATACATAAAAGACAATCATAGTCCTTTATGTTCACATCAAAGAAAAAATGTATTCGCAACCGAGGGTTTTAAAAAGCAAAATTACATCAAAGACTTTGGAGGAAACGTAATTAGAAGGCACGAAAAGGTAGCCTGGGTTTCCCTCAAAATGCTTTTGTTATCTCAGTTCATATTATATGAAGTAAACGCTGTGCTGTAATGGAGGGCTTTGTTATCCAACTTTTGTTTGAGAGAAGCGAAACATACAGTTAAAATATCAGCATGTCAATCTTGGAATTGGGTATTACATAAAAATAAAATTTACTAGTTTAATAAAAATGCAGCTCAATTTTTACGACGTCAATAAATATTGCAATAAACTTTCAAGGAAACTGAAATTAAATACTGTTACCGTTTATGGACCGACTCAGGGCTCTGTTAGCAGAAATAGGTTTGCTTCACTTTTCTAATAAATTATTTCTGAATAAATATAAAATGGAAAGTTTCCCTCCTATATTCCCTGCAAACTGCTTAGGCGTAGGCGTTTTCCCCTTTGGTTTACCAAGGGATCATTTCACATCATTTTCAAAAAGGTAAAAGTCCGTCGACACCTGCAACCTCAAAACATAATGTTCGCTTACACAATGCTGGGGAACAAATTTACTTCTGGTCTAGATGGCATTCCCAGTTTCTTGTTGAAGGATTATTTCTTTGTCATGACCCCTCCCCAGTGTTGCACTTATAACTTCATACTGTGCAATGGTGTATTTCCGGAAATCTGAATTAGTGGCAAAATCTGCCGTATTCTCGAGACAGGTGATCGTTCCCTAGTCGAAAATTATCATGGTAATTTTATCTTGTATGGGTTTAGGTTTAAGTTTTGTTGTGAGTCCGATGTCGGTCCTTCCACTGCGACCTGCGCTCTATTGTGGCTCACTCCGAGTTTATATTTCCCCCATCAGTCCAGCCCTTCTTATGATGGTGAAGATAAGTGTGGGGGGGCATGCTTTATATGGGTTGTCCAAGTTCAACTTGATAAAATAAATTAAAAAAAAAAAAACACTAAAGATTGAGATTGCGATAAAATTTTGTGTGATTATTGCCATTATAAGTGAATTATAATATCATTTAAATATCCTCCACGGGACCTCCTGCAGGATTCAATCCTGATGAGTTAATTTTGGCAACTTTTTGGCACATTTCAGGCAATATCCCGGTCATAATTTGCCGAATATTATCTTACAACGCGTCAATCGTTAGAAGATTGTTGGCATAAACAAGATCTTTCACATATCCTCACAAGAAGAAGTTCAACGGTGTTAGATCACAGGACCGTGTTGGCCAATTAACATCAGCCAATCTCAAAATTACTCGTCCCGGAAAATTTTCTCGTAACAAAGCCCGATTATCTCTTGTGTGACTTCTGGTCCTGTCTGCGGTGGTGAAACGATCCATATTCTAAAATGGCAACCATTCAACTACACAACTACCTGTTTTGTTAACATGTGTCCTTGACCACCATTAAATGTCACGCGTCTACTTTCTCAACCACAAAATGGATAACCCTATATATTGGGGTCGAACAGACTGGCTCTGAAGAGTCTCATTAGGAATGCAAGCAGGATCCCAAGTTTGTTCTGTAGTAGAGCAGGCAAAATGCCGTCTTCCCTAGGCAATTTAGAAGGGAGGAATGATCCCTTTATGGCCGCCGCTGTAATTATTTTGTTGGCTGTCAACCTGTCTTCTCTTCCAGGTCGTTTTATTCGATCACTGGGTTGGGCATCCTGAGGGCCATTCATCAGCAGACTTCCTGGGAAGTTCTCTGCGAGAATCTCTAACGTTTTTTTCCCAGATTGTATGTAGGATCCATCTGGGCATTTTATCGACCCTAACTCCTGCACACGCGAACTTGTGGATTCGCGCGCTGCTAGGAACATCTATTATGCCCTTGCATAGCTTCCTTCAAGATTCTGTTTTTGCCTTTCTTATTGCTTTGTTGTAATTCGTTAGAGCAGCTCTATAGGTTTCCCAGTTACCTGTTGTTTTAGCTCGGTTAAACAAATTCCGAACTTCTTTCCTCAATTTATTTAGGCCATTGTTCTACGAGGGTGTGCTTCTGTTATCTTTTTTAACCCTTGATGGACAGTTTTCTTGAAAAGCTGATATGGTGGCATCGGTAATTCGTTCCGCCATGTAATCCAGCTGCTCACGATCTCTGATGGACAAAGTGAAGTCACGCAAGTTTTTTCCAAGGGACGTTTTAAATCCGTCCCAATCAGTATTCCTTGCGTTTCTGTACTCCACGGCCTGTCGTGGGCCCGTGTTTATTTCAAACTTTATGTTCCTGTGGTCCGAGCATGATGGCTCGGATGACACGCGCCAGTCGATTGTTTTATTAGAAATAAAGTTTAAGCTAATTGTCAAGTAGTTTGTTAGTAGTTAGTACCTCCTTCCTGTTTATAGTTACAAAGGTTGGCTCTGAGCCTGAATTATTTATGATGGTAAGCCCCTCTTTCAATAAAAAGTTGAATAAGAACTCACCTCTGTCGTTGATATCGGTGCTTCCCCAAGCTGTATGGTGGGCGTTGGCGTCGCACCCTAGCGCCAATTGAATGTTCTTCCTCTTGCAGTGGGCAATTAGTTCTACCACAATTCTGGGAGGAGGAACTTCTGCGTCTCTGTCTCCAGGAAAGCATGTTAAGCAGGCGATTAATTCCGTCCCGCTCTTGCTCGTTCTTTTATCGAGGGCGTAGTCGGCAAGTTAGCTAATAGAATCAAGAGGCCCTTATGAATTGTCAGGGGGGAGCTGCAGTACTGCCTGAGCATTGCTTTCCAACACCCCTTTTCGTCTGTTCGTCAGTACGGTTTCCTTTGCTGTTCTAAGTTAGCTTTTCCCATCATATTTTGCTGGATCATCTTCTCGATCGCCTCCCAGTCGTTTTCGGAGCGGAGCAGTAGTTCTACGTTGTTCTCTGTGGTTATCTCTTCTTCAATAGTCTGTTCGGCTGCCCTTCTCTCGGCACTCAACTGCTGGCACTGGGCACTGGAAAATAGTATGCACATTTGTGTCCTCCTGTTCACACGACCAACATCTGGGGGACTCTGTTTTTTGATTTTGTGCAGGTATGAGCAAAACGTCCCATGCCCTGTTATCGCCTGAGTCATTCATTAGTTTATCTCACCCCACTTCCTATTACACCATTTACTCATGTCCCAAATGAAGATTTTGGTGACTCCGTTGTAGTCATTCCACCTGTTTTGCCAGGATTCCAGCGTCCTTTTTCTAGCCTCCTGCTTTCCAGTGTCTCTCTGTTGGTATGGTAATGAGACTTCTTCGGCTTTGAGATCTATTGGTGAGAGCGATGCGATCGCCAATATCGCAGTTGTTGGGATCGTTTTATATGCCGATGTGATTCTAATGGCCAGTTGCCGGTTTAATCTCTCCATCATATCCCTCTAGTGTTTGAACTTTAGCGCCTTCGTTCATATAGGCGCACCATAGGTAAGAACTGACTGTGCCGCCGTTGCCAGCATGCGCCTTCTACTGGCCCTAGGGCCGCCGATGTTGCTTGTTATTCTCATTATTGCCATCACCATCTTCGAGGCTTTCTTGCAGGTTTCCTTGTTATGGGTTGTCATTTTCATATTCTTATCGATATGTATACCCAGATACTTTAGTGAAGTCGTGCTGTGTACTTCGACTCCTATGATTATGCCAATTCCTCGTCATTTCCGTCTGCCCTGCAGTAGAACTATTTCTGTCTTTGCCGCGGCTATTCTTATGCTCAGTTCATCCAGTTTTCTTATTACCCTGTTGAAAGCATGTTGCGTGATTTCCTCCAATTTTGCACCCTTCTTTGCCTTTGTCACTACAGCTATGTCATCAGCGTATGCGATGATCTCCACCTCTTTCCTAAGATTAGGTCTTTCGACGCTGTCATAGAAGACATTCCAGAAGGTCGGGCCAAGTATAGATCCTTGAGGTACCCAGAACGTCGTGCGGATTTTATTGTTCTCGGTTATTACGTGTCTGTCTTTTAGGTATGACTGTGCGCTTCTAACAATGTAAGGGCTAATAGTAGTTTCCCTCATTGCTTCGATGACTTTAGGCCCTGGCGTAGAGTTAGGCATTCTGTACATCGAGTGTAATCATGGCAGAAAACTCTTGGTTCATTACCGCTTCCTCTTTGATTTTTTCAACAATAACCTTTATATGGCTCGCCGCATGGTGCATCGTTTAGGTAGGAACCCATACTGGTTTCTATGTACTAATATTTTTTCTTCTAGCTCAGATTGTAAATAAATAAATAAATAAATAAATCTTCTTTATTTTCCATAAGGACAAATTTACATTTGTATAGGAAATTGTCAAAAAAGTATCTAAAACTAAAAACAAAACAAAAAAACAAGCAACATGGCTACAAACACATATGCATTACATTACATTACATACATCGAGCAAAATAAAATATCACAATCTATCAGATAAAAACTCCTCAACGGAATATAAACACCTTGCTACTAAAAGTTCCTTTAGTTTTTGTTTAAAGCTATTTAAATTATCACACTTTTTTATATTATCCGGCAAAAGATTAAAAAATCTAAGGCCGCTTACACTGGGAAGTTTAACAGATTTTTTATATTTGGCAAAAGGTACTCTAAAACTATCTTTAGATCTAGTATTAATAGTATGTATATCACGGTTGTACAAAAATATATCTTTGTTCGTAAAAACATAGACACACATTTCTAATATATAAAGACTAGGCAGAGTTAATATTCTAAAGTTTTTAAAAAACTGTTTACATGAAGTTATTTTGGAGACACCTGCAATACATCTAATAGCCCTTTTTTGAGCTAAAAATACCCTTGAAGAGTCGCTAGACCAACCCCACAAAACAATACCATACCGAATTCTACTTTCTATCTGAGCATAATAAACCTGCAACAATTGCGCTTCATTCAAAATAGGTTTTAGATTGTATAAAAGATAAATATTGGAACTCAGTTTGGACAACAAAAATTCACAATGGTCCTTAAATGTCATATTTTGATCCAAAAATATCCCAAGAAACTTGACATCAGTGGCTGATTCTATTGCAACATCATTCATACTGATATTCAGTTTTGCACATGGTTTTTGAATGTGATGAAATCTGATAAATTTTGTTTTTGTAGGATTTAAATATAAACTGTTCAAATTAAACCAATCATTTATGTCGTTTAAAGCCGTGCGACTACTGTTTTCCAAACAGGCATCACATTTCCCTCTCTTCGACACCGTAAAGTCATCGGCAAACTTTACAAACGTCGTTTCTCGAAAGCTATAAGAGTTGGCTTGTAGCAGATTATCCAAGTCATTTATATATAAAATAAATAGAATAGGGCCAAGTATAGACCCTTGGGGCACCCCCATATCTAATGATATCAACTCTGATTTTACCTCTCTACATATACCACTATCTGTATGCATCATGCTAACATACTGTTTCCGAAAAGTCAGAAACGATTTTATAAAGGTTAAAGGGGCCCCCTGTATACCACAAGAAATTAATTTTCGCAATAATAAGCCATGATCAAGACAGTCGAATGCCCTACTGAGGTCACAAAAAACCCCAACAGGGCACTCGCCAGTCTCCACAGCGTCCAATATGGATTCAAAAAATGCTGTAACTGCCTGGACAGTTGACCTACCACTGCGAAAGCCGTATTGGCTATTGGATAAAATTCCCTGCTGATCCAAAAAATTCATAAGCCTATCTAAAAAGGCATATTCGAAAATTTTTGAAAAAGTCATAGTAACAGTCACTGGTCTATAATTATTTATATCTCTTTTGCTATCCCTCTTATGAATGGGTGTAATTTTACCAGTTTTCAAGACCGATGGAAATGCACCCACACAAAATGATAAATTAACTAAAAACGTAATAGGCTTGATAATAAATATCAGTATTCGTTTGACCAAAAAATTAGGAATTTCATCGCAACCAGATGATTTTTTGTTTTTCAGTTTTCCCGTAAGTAAATTAAAAAGGTCACTTTCTAAGTACGGATACAAAAAGTTTACATGGTTTTGAGTTGCATTTATATCAGAACATACTGAGTGTGTGAAATTTATATTTGAGATATTTTTGGTTATTTTGATAGGCTCATTTTTAAAAAAATAATTAAACTTACTTGCCACCACTTCGGGGTCAGTAATCATAGAGTTATTTTCTAATATATTCGAATATTACTAAATTTTTTTTTTCTTATTTGTGATCTCACTTGTAGTGTTTCCTTTATTACTGTCTCAGGTGGCTTTCCCGCAGCGTCGAGCAGGAACAGTGGTCGGAATGTTGTTGGTGCCGCCAGATACTTTTTTGGTTTCGGTATTAGTACTAATCTTGCCGTCTTCCATACCTCTGGATAGATGCCTTTCCTGAGGCATGTATCTCTGTGTTGTTGAGGGCACATATCTGTATTACCTCTGCTGGGATGTTGTCCGGACCAAAGGCCTTCTCGGGTTTAAGTTGCATACACGCTCTAAGCAGCTCATTCGCTCGGGGGATCTCCTCCTCGTTAGTCTGGATTTCCTGACACTCCTATTTCACACTTGGGAAATAACAGTTCTACTTGTTCTATCACTGTCTCTTCGTTAAAGTTCCTATTTTGAATTTGTCAGTCACGATTCGGTATGTAAGTCCCCAGATGTCGTTATCCAGTTCATTCCATAAGTTTCTCCATTCTAGATCTTTCTGTTTCCTGATTGCATCAGAGCTTTTTTCAGTCTTTTGTATTCGTCCTGCGCCTCAAGTTTAGCCTGTTCCGTAGCCTGTCTTTTCTGGATTCTCTGTGAATTCCTTCTGGTTTTCTTTTGTCTGCTATGTCGAGTGTCCACCAGTACACGGGTTTGTGTTGGGGGCAGGGGTTGCCTCTTTTTGGCAACACTGTGTTGCAAAGTTGTGCATTTCATCATCTTCTTCGGTCCGTCTCCAACTTAGGCTTTCGGGTCCACTGATCGTTAGCTTCCAGCCACCCTTCCTCCTGTGTTCGTTTCCTGTCAGAGTTTTGTTTCTCTATAGGTCGAAGAGTATAGTCCTGTGGTCGCTAAAGTTTTCATTGTCTACGTCAACTGTCCATTCTTGGAATTGGTTGCAGATGCTCTGTGTGGCAAGGGTAATATCTATTATAACCTTTTATTATACCCCGTTAGAATTTGAGAAGGTGGGTGTGTCCCCAGTGTTTATTGCCACAAGGTTTCTTTCTGCCATCCATTTGGAGACTGTTGCCTCTCACGTTTGTAGTTGCTGCGCCAAAGATTAGCGCCTTGGCGTTCAAATCTCCTCCTATTATACATTCCTTCGAAATGTCTTCCGAGGTTTTCCAAGAGTTGTGGTGTCTATGTCTTGGTTTGGGGAAAAATAGCGGGAGATGATCAAGAGGTTGTCCAGTTCGATGCTAACGAAGCCCTCCTTACTTTTATGGTTGACAATGGTTGGTGGTATTTGTATCCCTATAAAGCTGTCGCCGTTCTTATCACAGAGGTCTATCTATCGATTCTCCTACGATTTGGTTCTTGGCCTAAGATGATGTCAGTTTACTCTTTCCCCGCTGTTTGTGTTAGCAGATCATGGGCTGCTCCGCATCTGTTCATATTTAATCGCAGGAACTTCAGTACCACTGTCCCGTTATTTTTGTTAGTAGCTATTGAGACGTGCCGACCTTCTGTTTATGGAGAGAGCCCTGTGGAATGCTTTGAAGTTTCCTGATCCTGCCTTATGTCCTTCTTGGTCACACAGTGGACATTAATTATCTTCTTTTTGGCATGTTTTTGCCTTGTCCAGTGTCTCCACATTTGAAACAACTCTCTCTTCTGTTGGGGCCGGAGCAATCTCTTACAAGGTGTTCGTACTCCCAGCATTGGTTGCACCTAACCAAATGTGATCTTTTCTCCAGTCTGCACCTAACTATCCGTATCCGTATGTATTTCTCCTGTATTAGGCGGTCCGCTCTTCCTTTGTTAACATTATGGTGATGGCTTGAGTGTTGCCTAAATTTGTTCTGAATTTTCATAGGCTGTATTCCTTTTCCTCCATCTTTCCCAGCACGTCTTCAACGGCCGTCATCACCTCCTCTGTGGTTGCAGATATATCTACCCCTCTTATGTGTACCCCTTCCTTCGGGTTGGGCTCTTCTAATCCGCTCCTTCTGGTGTTTGTTTCTTGGTCGAACCCCTAATTTTCTGTTCCAGTTTTATAGCTTCCGCGTTTTTTTCTGTCGTTATTATCAGCTTTCCCTGCTTTGCTTGCCTTATCGATTTTATCATTTGGCTTTTTTCTGAGTTTCTTACATTCTGTTTAACATCTGCCAAGATTTGTTTGTAGTCTCTATCCTTTTGAACTACTATCAATGTTGCATATATCATTTTTTACCTTGGCTTTGTCTCTTTTATGTAGCTTTGTGTGGTATATATGTCAGCATCAGTGTCTGCTCCTTGAAAAACCATTTCCACCATTTTTCGAAATTTCTCTAGGCTTATGCGTTTGATGTGGTGTAGGGCCACCCACTCCTCTTGCCTGGTTTTTTCGCGGAGTCTTTTCAGCGATTCCCATAGTCCAAAGTCACTATCGTCTTACCGTATTTTCACCATTTTGTGTCCTCTTGTGGGTCCCAAGATTCCTCTTATCCTCGTCGTCTGTTCTAGCATATCCGGGTATCTTTTTTTGTAGAGGGCCTGTATGCTTTGCCTCATATTTTGGTCTGATTGCTCTACCAACACTACCTTGACTGTATTTGTTTTTGTTTCTATCGGGTTTCGAACCTTGATCTCTGTTTTTTAAAAGCCTCTTCTGCCCACTTGAGATTCTCCAGGGTTCTGAATTTTTCGTATGTTTGTGTTCCACTAAGTGTATATACCGTCTGCTCGGCTGAGTCTTCAAAGATTTCTGTTTACGTTCCCATGTCCTGGGTAGCTCTTTTTGTGCCTGTTTGGGTATTTCCTTCTGCTGCCGGTTTTTCCTGGCTATGCGTGGTTTGTGTGCCCGGAGTGATTGTCTTTTCCAGTTTCTCAGTTGAGCAGATGTGTCAGACATCTCCTGCTGCCCTTGGACTTGTTTAGACGTCTGCTTCGAAGGTCATTTTCTCGGTCTGCTCGTACCTCTGTTTTTCTAACCATTGTGTGATTTGACTCCCAGTTAGCTTTTTAATATGTTTTATGAGTTTTTGGGCGATATCCTTAACCGTTCTTTTGGTGTTTTGCTCTAGGTTTTTAACTAGTTCTGCGCTTAGCTTTGTGATCATCTCTATTGTTTCTTTATGTTCTGGACTTTATTTTTTCTTATATACCCTTTCCACATCTGGGGTTGGTGTGTCCTGAGTATCTGGGCTTCCTTTTTATACCTTCAGAGCTGCTGAGGGAAGTGCTTCTTTGCAGTCTTTGGAATAATTGCGAAAACTTCGATTCCGTTTTGTTTTTTGCTTCAGTATGCATCTATCTTGCTAGAGTCGGTGTCTCTTCCAACAAGTAACGTCGATTTAAGCATGGGATTGGGGAGACAAACCTTGGGATCATATTTTATTGATTGAACTATCTTGTGGTCTCATCATATTATTTCTGGTAAATGCTGGGATTGGTGACCGATACTTAACTCTACAAGTTATTCTAATCTCGTTCACTTGTGTTCATATGATTTCTATACCAGCATCGTCAGTTATGCCACTTTTTCCCAGTCTTCGAATAGAAGGTATAATAAAATATTATGGTCAATATCCTGATTGTATAAGTCAATCAAAAATCTATTTGCGAAAGTAATTTAAAAATAAAACTTGGCCTGGAAAGACTATTAAATAGGAAACGTGACAAGCTTGGAAAATGTTTCGGGAAGTCAAGACGGCTAAAAATGCGAAGTGCATCGATTCCGAATTTATTCGACTACATTAATTTTATTCTTGTGACAGAAAAATTTGTTTTCGGATCGCATTATTTTAAAATGCAATTTATAGAGCGGCAGAAGACATTTTTCCATTATAATACAGTATATTCCAAACAACAAATTAAAAACGTTTTTGTTTTATTTTCTGAATTCTCTTGCTGATTTTTCACAGTTTCATCAATAAAACTTTTAGAGTTTGAATGGGGATTTTTGGTACTAAATTACCAAATTTTAGGAAACTTGTAGAATTAATTAGGTTCATACTCAAGAAACTCAATTATATGTGCCAAGTTAAGTGCCAACGCTTGTTTTCCACAAACTCTGCGGAGGTTTGATGTAATTTGTTACAGATATCTGCAACGTAAAATAAGCTCTCTAATATCCAATAAAACTTTTTCGTCGTTTGTCGTCATAATTGTCAATACTCAAAGACTTGGACATATTTATTCTTCTGCAAAAACAATTTCCATTCGAAATCCAGTTATAAATTCGGCCACACTGCATAATTTAAAGATATCTGTCAAATCAAATACGAAATGGGCTTATCCAGATTTATCCGGGATAGGGGCAGGATTAATATAAAACCATTGACTCACCCTGGGGGAGGACGATTTTTTGGACAGATTATTGTTTCCTGGTGTTGACGAGGAACCTCTAGCCGAAAAAGATTACTTAAGATGATTTACGAATTTGATCGTCGTTGACAGGGTAAAAATTTGTTCAGAAAATAGATTAGAAAACTGGAAAAGTTATTTTGTTTCAAAACTTCCTTTCAAATGGAATTAATAAGTCATAGTTTGTTTTGACGACATAATGCCTGGAAGACAAGTCAGGAATGGGAAAGCTTTCCCTATCTGTTCATCGATAATTTTTTGTAAAATCAGAAAAGTATCTTATAAATAGGTAGGTAGGTAATCATTTTTTATTGAATGCCCGTAAACCAAAAATGATTACAGTTCTCCCCAACACTGACCCATAGAACCTAAAATTCAAACATTACACATTGCGGCTGGTAAATTGTTTACCGAAATTTAATTATTCCGCTCGGCGGACCATTTCGCAATGAATGAAGCAATTAATATTTTTATGAGATTTATTATCGTTCGTAAATTAAATAAATCCCCGACAAATTTATCAACCTAGAACAAAGCAATTTCATTTAATTAGCGTGCAGATGGCGCACTTTTAAGGTAATTTTTCAAGAGATATTGTTAATCGATCGATACACCATAACTAGTTTACAAATGTTTGGCTTTCGACAGTTTTCGTTTATAGCTCAGATTTTAACCTCGAACTTTTCCCCAAAAGTTAACATTTATTGGCTTACTGGAGCCGTTTAATTGAGTTTTAGGGGGGGTTTAAACTCCGGCGAAAAGTTAAAGATCCAATATTTGTTTTGTCTGTCGAGTTTAGCTAGAGAGTGCTTAAAATGTTATTACAAGAAGTTACATAGAAAATCTGTTAAAACAAACATTTTAATCTTTTTGGTAGATTTAGATTATCTCTTGTCTCTTATCTTATCCAAGCTAAGTTTATGTTATTATTGACATTCTAACATCTTGCCTCGGCATGATAAATTACTTTGAGTGTCTTTTTGTAGAGTTGCAATTTAACCAGACTTGAGTTTATTGATGAAAGGCTTTGTGGAACTGACAGCATTCTTAGCGATGCAATTAATCTAATTGCTTACTGGAATTTTTCTCTGAGTAAATTATGTATTGGAAAACTCATACTCTTCGTCAAACTGTAAGACTTGGCAACTAACACAAAATTTCTTATGAGTTTCAGCTAAAATCGTTAAAAAAAAAATGTCTCCCAACAATAGTCCTAACTAACCTTTGAATTCAAATCGAATTAATTTTCTTGACGCTCTTTTAAAATTCCCTTTATTCATTGAATAATGTAAGCTTCACGTTAAAGTGCCAGACTGGGTATTTCTGCAATTTAAATTCCAATTCTTGGGCTAATGGCAGCTCTAAATTCACTGCCTCAGATCTTTTAATGACTCGTTATTTTTCTGGGTGGATTTACTTAAACCCGATTTTGTGTCATGGATGAAAAAATATGTAGGAGTCTTGTGTACGACACAACGTAGGTGCCTTTTAGTTTCCTTCAAATTTCACGTTAAATCTAGATTTCGCTCAAAGCTCAACTATGTCAAATTAGAATGCACTGTTACATGTCTAATTTTAAGTCAGTCAAGTTAGGAGATTGTTCGACATATTTTTGCTGCCTTTGGTCTTATACTGCTCTGTCCTTGCCTGATTTTGCCTAGCACGGAATAAAGGGAACTAGGGTTTCACGAGATTCTCGAAATTCGAGATTTCTCGTCTCGTCTCGTCTCGATTTCGAGACGAGATCGAGACGAGAATGAATTTTTTTTTTCGAGACGAGATCGAGAAAAACAGTTCCAGATTTTTCGAGATCGAGAAATTTGTTCGAGAATTCTCGATCTCGAAAAACTGTCAGTTGGTGCTGCAATACCTTAAATACAGGGTGTCCCACGGTGGATGGCGTATTAGACGTTTATGGAGAACTAAAAAGAGGATCATTTTGAAAATTTGGCAACCGGGATAAACAACCATGATCTACACTTTGAAAATATTTTTGTTTATCCGCTGTTGTCGCTTATACTCTAAACCAGTGGCAACAGCATTATTTTAAATGGAACACCCTGTATGAGATTACATATTTTGATTTGATTTGATGTGATATACCCTATACCTAAGTTCAACTGTTTTGGAAATATTGACAGCTGAAAATTGACTTTTTGCAACTTTGACAGGCTGTAAAACCTGAACGGTTAATTTTAGAGAAAAGCCGATTTTACATTCTTATCTTAGATTTTTATGAACTATCATCTGACACCAACTTTGAATTTAACCGGAGATTGAATTTCATTGGAATTTTCAATCATGGATTGAATTTGAAGTTGGTACCAAATGAGAGTTTATAAAAATCTAAGATAGGAATGTGAAATCGGTTTTTCTTTAGAATTAACCGTTCAGGTTTTACAGCCTGTCAAAGTTGCAAAAAGTCAATTTTCAGCTGTCAATAATTCCAAAACAGTTGAACTTAGGTATAGGGTATATCACATGAAATCTGCTCAGTATTTTATGCAGAATCCAAATATGTGATGATATGCGGGGTGTTCTATTTAAAATAGCACTGTTGCCACTGGTTTAGAGTAGAAGCGGCAACACCGCATAAACAAACATATTTTTAAAGTGTAGACTATGGTCGTTTATCCCGGTTGCCAAATTTTCAAAATGATCCGCTTTTTAGTTCTTTATAAACGTCTAATACGCCATCTACCGTGGGACACCCTGTATACAATGACGCTAAAGCACACACAACACACACTGCAACTTGCAATCTATCTAATATAATAATATCGTCAAAATAACATAAAGACGTAGTAGTAAGGGGTAGTGCTTCCCTGCACCCCGCTACTCCCGGGCCCGGTGCCCCCGGTGGTTCTCGGTGGTCCTTATTTCAGCTCCGTTTAGACCGTTTATCGTTCGCAAAGCCATAAAATGTCATAAATTCAACCTTATTTCTATTGTATTATTCTTCAAAAATGTTAGTTCAAGCTAATATACAGGGTGAATTTGAAATAAGTGCGCATTCTGTTATGGTAGATAGAGTACAGTAGGACGATCACTTTTTGCATAGGTACATGTGTCCGCAAACGTCTCGTTAAGAAAATACAGAGTGTTGAAATTTTCGGAAAATTTTTATTTTTTGTCTTTAGATTCAAAATGCCTTGAGCAATTTTGTTCAATTTTTCAAAGAGTGTTTGCAATGTTTTCAAACATCTTTTTAAAAAATTCGTTTGAGTTCCACTTTTCCTGGACTGGACCTAGAGCGACTCTTATTTTGTCAGAAGAAAAAAGTGGTACACCCCTGGGCTTTTTGACAAATTAAAAACTATTTTTTTGATTCCCTATTTAATTGTAAGCAAAAAATGGAACCCGAATTCTGCTTGTTCGATGCGACGCTTACAAGATAAAAAATAGAAATCAATGTAATGTTTGGAAAATCTCGTTGTTCAATATACTCCACTCTGTTCACATTACACCGGAAACTGAAGAACAATGAAGTTAAAAAAGGTTATGTCATATTATTATATCGCAAACACTCTCTGAAAATTTGAACAGAATCGCTCAAAGCCTTTTGAATCTAGAAGCAAAAAGTCAAAATTTTCCGAAAATTTCAACACTCTGTATTTTCTTAATGAAACGTTTGTGGACACATGTTTCTATACAAAAAGTGATTGGCCTACTATACTCTATCTATCATAACAAAATCCGCACTTATTTCGAACACACTTATTCTTCACGAAGAAAGAAAGAATTTTAAACTTTCGTACCTATCTAGGTAAATTCTAAATTCATGGCTAAAAGATGAAATTAAAAAAAGATAAAGGATTTGTTAAATTTTTGAAAAAATATTTTTTTTTTATGTATGGGCCAATAATCGGTGTTTTTTTTTTGTAACATGTAGCTCTGTATTTTAACGTAATTTTTTTAATAGAAAACATTTTCCCCTTTCTTCTGGTGCAGACTTATGTATACCTATCTACATATAATATATTTTAATAACATTCAATTTTGTTTTCGAGACTCTCGAAATTTCGAGAATCTCGAATCGAGATCGAGAAATTGTCTTCGAGAAAAACATCGAGACGAGATTTTGTTGATTTCTCGTCTCGATGATCGAGACGAGACGAGACGAGAAATTGCCTTCGAGACGAGATTTCTCGTCTCGATGAAACCCTAAAGGGAACTAATAGTATAAAATCTTTAATATATATTTCACATAACAGTCGCAATAGTTATTCTCCATGAAGATATCCACAGCTTCTGGCGATCTCTAAAAATAAGATTGATTTGACATAAGATAAAATCGTATAGAGCAAAATATTTACCGGTTTTTTGAGTTTTTGCTGTTTTGTTCTGTTGGAATCAGGTAAATCAGCATTTGTTTTCCTTATTTTTGCAGAGGTTTCCATTGTGCAACTAAATTTGTGCCTAAAATAATAAGAAAATTTAGGTAGGATTAGAATAGGGAAATGTAAACATATATTAGTAGGGTTTGGAAACTGTTTAAGTCAGACAAGGAACTAAAGTCAAATGTGGCACCAAAATTTGAATATTGAGTATTGAATGCGCAATATGCATTGATTCGAATTGTCCAAAAATAAACGAAAAATTTCCTAGAATCCGGTTCGTGTAACCAGAAATTCTGCTGTTGGAGGAATTTTTCTTTTTCTAGAATCACACAGAAGAGAAGCCACGTTATAACTTTCTTTCTTGGTATCGGTTATAAGAAATGGCGCCGTATGCGGGCTTATTAATTTTTTTTCATAAATAAGTAAAAAAGGTAATTTTTTTTGGATTTTTTCGATTTATTATGTTAGGATAGACAAAGACAAATCCAATAAAGCAAAAATCATAAAAATCAGTCCAGCCGTCCTCGAGTTATAAGTGCTTCCACAAAACACAACTGTGTTTTATGTATATAGATAAGGTTTTTTGATAATGATGCTAGTGATATAAACTTAATACATGTAAATATTAGGAGCATTTACAAAAATTTTGATCAATTTCAAGTATTTTTGGAATCTATTGCTTAATCCTTTGATATTATAGTAATGTCAGAGTCTCATAATGTGTATTGCCTAAATAATTTCAACATACCCGGATACACAATATTTTTCAATGAAAGTATTTTAAACAGGTGTGATGGCTGTCTTGTCTATGTCAAGCAAGAGTATTGTATTGATTGCCAAGTGATCTCACATAATAAACTGAAAATTATTAAAGCCACACTGAACAAAAACGGTAGAACTGTTAGCATTTTGGCTACATACAGATCCTTTGCTTTGCCAATAGAAGAATGTCTAGAAAGTTTGGAAAGAATGCTCCAGACCTTGAACATGAATCAGGACAATAAACTTCGTTGACCAGTCAGAAACAACTACTCCGAGGGCAAATACCCCTACCGGCGTTGAACTACACTGATTGGTCTGAGCTTTCGTTGGCAATGGAAATTGTTAGAAATATTTTTTTTCAGGTAATGACCAACATGAATACAGGGACAATACGGTCCCTGTTTGGGAATCGGCCCACTGAGCAGTGGACTCAGGCTTCCCGTTCCAATCCTTGAGGCGTTTCGTCCTTGTTAGGACTCATCAGAAGGACATAGGCTGAAGCTCCCTGTCCAAGCAAAATTGAACTTCGTTGACCAGTCAGAAACAACTACTCCGAGGGCAAATACCCCTACCGGCGTTGAACTACACTGATTGGTCTGAGCTTTCGTTGGCAATGGAAATTGTTAGAAATATTTTTTTCAGGTAATGACCAACGTGAATACAGGGAAAATACGGTCCCTGTCAGCCTATGTCCTTCTGATGAGTCCTAACAAGGACGAAACGCATCAAGGATTGGCACGGGAAGCCTGAGTCCACTGCTCAGTGGGCCGATTCCCAAACAGGGATTAAAGAGGCCACTAGATCGGAAATTAATTGTATTACAAGTGTATTAAATGTGGAACTAACAGGTAAGAAGGAGATAGCAGATGAATTTAACACGTATTTCTGTAACATTGGGAAAAGGCTGGCAGAAAAAATAAAACAGGGCAATGAGGTGGTAAATTGTGTGAAGGAGGGGAGTGTTTATTAATTTTTTTTGGGTCCTGTCTCAAATGAAGATGTAAAGGAAGTGATATTGAGTTTGAAAAATGGAGTGTAGGGTGGGGAGGACGATATTTCTTCAAATCTAATAAAAAAATATAAAGATACATTGTGTAACCCTCTCAAGCATATAACTAATCTCATCTTCAGTACTGGTGTTTTTCCCGATATTCTTAAAACTACTGTAATAATTCCATTATATAAGCAGGGGGATAAAAAATCACTATCGAATTACAGATCAATAGCATTGACTAGCACCATTAGCAAGATTGTTGAAAACTGTCTTAGGAAAAAACTATTGACATTTCTAGAGCAATACAATTTACTTCATAAAAACCAATTTGCTTTTACAGAGAACCTAAGTACTGAAAATGCACTTGTGAGGTTTTCAGAGGGAATTTTAAAAGACTTAGATCAGGATAACAAAGTAATAGCAATCTGTTTCACACCAAATTCTCCTAAATCGATTAGACAGTATGGGAATTCGAGGTATTCCAAAAGAGCTGATTAAATCCTACTTGAGTGGTAGGACACAAAGATTGGAGATCATCAGAGTGATAAACTTCTAATCGAGTCTGGTGTGCCGCAGGGAACTGTTCTCTCACCTCTTCCTTTTAGTATTTATATAAATGGAATAATGGAATTATTGGGGAAGGATATTGTTTGTTGCTTTGCTGATGACACTGCTATTGTCCTAAATGGAGCTAGCTGGGAAATTGTATAAGAAAGAGCAGAGTCAGCAATACAAAGAATAAAGGGATGGTTGGATGATAGTCTTCTGTCATTAAACATAGAAAAAACTAAATTTATGACCTTCTCTCTTTCTACGCATACATTCCCTGATTTCCAACTTAAAATGCATGAAACGCAGTGCGTTTTTGAACTGCAATGTAACTGTAACAAATTTATTGTTAGAACACCTTCATTATCGTACTTAAGGGTGATTCTGGATGAAAATTTAAATTGGAAGGAACATGTACATTATGTTACCAAGAAAATAAGAAAGCTAATCTATAAATTTTATGAACTAAGGAACATCCTTGATTTTACAACACTTAAAATGATTTATTACTCTCTTGTTGAATCAATTTTGAATTACGGGATAGTGGTATGGGGAAATGCTGTTTCAATTCTTTCAAAATTGCATGTTACACAAAAATGGGTTTTGAAAATTATTCTTTTTAAAAAAGGAGGTATCCCACAAATCTGGTATTCAATGACAGCGGTGTTCTCAATCTTGAACAGCTATACATAAAATCAGTAATTAGATTTATGCTGAAAAATAATTACTTCAGAGTAGATTTAGCACATGGAGTGAATACTAGAGGTGTGCGTCATGGAAATGTGGAATTACAGAACCCTAAACATACACGTTGTCAGAATCACATATATTGTGTAGAGCCTAAAATATTTAATGACCTACCAGGTAAATTTAAAACGCAAAACTATTCCACAGCCAAATCCGAAATTTCGGCATAGGTACATATTATATATAAGGTACCTGACCCAAATAAGGCCATGTACCTAATAAGGCCAGTGCCCTTTATTGCTTAATAGTGAATCCCATTTCCAAAAATTAAAATATTATTAAAAGAGAAAACTATAATGCAAATCAAAAATTATTGCAAGGGTTCCTAACAACTCGTCATATGTCGAAAAATGGCCAATCACATATTTTATATGTTAAGTTATAACTTTGACGCTGGAACTTAATTAGTTTATACACGTGTTTATAAAGTGAATAGAGCGATTGTAATTTTTTAACGGACATTCATGTTTCGAGAAAGCTACAGTGTAAGTATAGAATAATATATCTGCTAGATTTCTAGTTACAAACTTTTTTTATCAATTTAACACGTTCCTAATAAGGCCATCATACGAAAAATGTTCAATTGGCCTCATATCACAGTGTTTTCATAAAAAAATGTGTCATATTATTACCTACACTTCATTTTTTTCCAAGATAGATTTTGACATTGAAAACTTTGAAACATAAACAATAACGCTTGACCTTTATTGGTCGCAAAATGAGGTGTTTCTGCAGGTTGACATCAGTTTTATAATAGCGACCAATAAGCGGCATTAGCGGCATTGTTTATGTTTCAAAGTTGACAATGCCAAAATCTATCTTGGAAAAAAATAAACCATAAGTGATGTTTTTTGAAATGCCTGGAGTCTAACCAAGCAAGAGAAGCTGCGAGCTACTGAATTGCTGGTGCTCAATCCTGGACCTGATAGATTGCTTGTGGAGCTTTTGGGGCATGTAAATCTCAATCGTCCCCCAAGAGGTTCCTAGTAGTACCACTTGGTACCACTCCATCAAATAACTACATACTCAGGTTTGCGTATAGTTGTGCCGTTTTGGGAACCATCCACCCCGTCTGTATTAAGGGTTTCACCATCTCCTTGGGAGCTGGAACGTTTCACCTGCAACCACTTGTACTCTTCAAGATTATAGCCAGTTGAATTACCACTACCTGTCTTGAAAATTACCTCATCAGCCTTCAGGTTTGAATTAAGTTAATTTTACGTTAACTTACCATATTATTTTGATTTCCTGGAATACTCCAAGTAGTCCAAATTAGTGTAAAGACACGTCTAACACTCACAATCCGCAATTAATGGATCTGTACACCAAGTTTAAATAGATCTATTTACGGCGGTATTTTGAGTATTTTGGTATTGATTTAAGGGGCGTGAACCGTACCTACGTAATTATCACCCTTCACCTATTTGAACTCGATGAATGTAATTAGGAAATTAATTATAACTTTTGATCAACACAATAAGCCAGAATGTAAGGAAAGGTTTGGGAACTAACACTGTTTTTCGTATTTCTGGGTAGGTAGATATTTAGTTTTACTGGCTTTATTTACATTATTTACTGATTTGGGCCAGTGATTATTTTTATTTAAATTATTAAAATATAAATATTGATGTATCCATTTATCAGGGCCGTACTACGGTACATTAAATATTGAATTGAATAATAAGAGAGTTATTTGAATTTCAGGCTATTATTTTGTTATTTTCTATTGGAAGTTTTAGGTCGGTGCAGTATTATTTGGCATCAGAGATTTCCTGTTCTCGGATCATTAGGGACTCCTTTTATCTGGAGGGCACTAAAGCAGGTGGCGCTCATTTCTGATTTTAGTTACTCACACAGCTAGTCAGGCGCCCTGAAAGCGGAGGTATAGAATTTTTAATACCTATTTAGAAATACCAGTCGTTCTAGTGACTAAACGAATGTCGCTTCTTGAACCCACAAATAAAATTAGATTAGGAATTTTCTATTTGTACGTGAAATTGACGTATTAGTAACCGACGTTTGTTTTTATTGGTAATTTTTTGTTTCATCTGATTCGTGATTGATAAATAAGGATGGGGTTATTCTAACTGGGTATTAAAAATACTATACCTTTCCTGTTTTTTTAAACTGCCACCCCCTCACATAGGCAACTCCTCCACCCCTAGTTACCCCTGTCTATTTAACATCTCTTTCCCCTTTTATATATTTTTATTAAACCAGTATTATTAGGGTTTTGTTAAAAGAACATAACAGCACACTATTGTTTATCATGCATTAAAAGCTATGAAATGAACAATACACCGCCTAATAATTTAAACAAAAATCTACGCTGAGTTACCTTCGTTAAAGCCGTAATTTGTCTGAAGCAAATTGCATTAATTAACTCTCTTTTTTTTTTGTTTCGCCGACAAGTGAGGTACACGGGACTCGTTAAAATTTTCGTCCAAGCGGATAACATTTTTCGAGGTTCCCTCCGTTAATTGCCACAAAAGTTCTGGCAATTAGATTCGTTAAAAATAGTGGATGTTGGAAAAGTCTTAAGAGTCTTATAATGACTTTTCTGAAGTTTGAAACAAGATTTGAATTATTTTCAAGCTTTGTTACAAACTTTCGGTGAGTCAGTATTATTAAAATTGCGTTTTCGGATAAAAGAATGGTCCTATAAACTCACACACGAAACGCAAAATCACCATTTTAATTAGCTATGGCGCCATCTGTAACTAGAACGCGTTCGTCCGTTTAATGAATCCTGTCGGTGCTGAGCATAGACACGTTCGGGTTTTGATAAATTTTAATTAATAAATATATCAGAACCGTATGAAAAAATCGTAATTAGATTTTGTCCACTATGGATTATAATTAATTTTCGGGCGGGAGCATAATGACAATGCTGCCATATTTATTAAGGAAAAATAGAGAAATAATAGAAGGCTTTAGTGGATAGGGCATTAATAAGGGAGTTTTTACAGTTTTCACAAAGGCGATTTCCTCCGGAATTACATTGGTGAAAGAATTTATTGAAAGTTATGCTAAAAATTATGACCATTTATTGAAATTATGAATAACAAAAGATGGTTTTAAAATGAATGAATGTCTTTGGTTTGAAATTTGATTTTTCATGTTTGTTTGAGACTTTTATTCTTATTCTTTAGTATATGAATCAGTCTTTCAAATGCTATCCAAACCAATTTGAGTCATCTATTCAGGCCGGCTGTTCACATTTCTCTGTCTATTCGTATATTGTCACAGGTACGTGTACTGATCTACTTCGATTTCTGTTCTGTTTAGGGTTATTTGTCGATCGTTTTTAAGAAGTTTTGCTCTATTCATTCGTCGGAAGCGAACCAGGATTTGACCTCGCTCATTTTGTTCATCTATTCCAATCTTTCATAGTATTTCCTCTTTTTATCTCCGCATTCATCAGATCTCTATTTATTATGGGTATAGTGGTTCTCTTGGATATATTCTAAGATTCGTGAAATGCCTTGATAGTACAAGGTCTAATGTTGCATTGACCTTCGTTGCTATTTTTGGTATATCCTTATCATTAGGTTTGCTACTCTTGGTACTTGGTAGAATAGGGCATATTGCCTTTATGTTTCGTTCTTGTTTATTGTGTCTAAGGAAACCTACATATACGATGTTTGTGTTGTTTTCCATTATTGTACGTTGCGATGGTCATTACCTGTTGGCAGCATTGTGTGTTCCATATTTCACATCCTCTGCTTCCTCCAATGTTATCCACTACCCGTGCGTCAAGCTGGCGAGAGAATTTCCCCAACCTTTCGCTATCAAGAATTAGTCACTTATTGCAATAAATTTCTCACAAAAAAAAACACACTACCTAAATCTATCTAAGCATCTTATTCTGAAGCATTCCATTCCAGCACCGAAATATCTACCTAACAACTTTCCTTCTGATCGGTTAATACAATTATTTATTGGCAGCTCAAAGATCCAGCAACGGCTAAATCCGGAAGAAAGATGTACTTCCAGCTATTAACAATAACTAATTCGAGTAATTTATCACGTAAAGTTAAAACTAAATGTTAGTTAAACGTGTGGCGTACGAGTCATGATGCTCCGAATCTATATTATTCAGAAAACTGAAAAGTTTACAACGATCTTTATCGCTGTGACCGTGATCAAAGCTAGAGATGTTCACATGCTGTTAACCCAGAACTAAATTGTTTATTTTGAATAAACAGGTAGTATTTTTCTATTTAAATCGTTACGTTATATTAGAATTACATTTATTTAAGTTTTCAATAGTTTTATAACTATATTATATTTTTAAAAATCATTATAATGAATTATTAACTAGAAGAGTTATATTTTCAACTGTAACATTAAAATGAAACAACAAATTGCAAAACTTAGGTTTGTTTGAAATTATTTTTCTTAGGCGATATCTAATATGTTTAAATCCCTAAAAATATAAAAATTAGTAGGTACTACAAATTTAGAAACCAAATTTTTAGGCAGGTTTTCAATATGGGGAAATAAGGAAAAAGTTTCACCTGTCGGATTCCGGGTTGAGTAGTACAACTATCGAATGTCATGATTGTTTGATTGGTTGCTATATTCGGTTCGATAGGATACTCTATCGACAGAACAGACATGCAATTCTGAGCGTACCTATTCTTTCAAGTAGCGCAGACAGTCAGGTAGCCTATTCCTCCTCGAGTTGCCATGTGTTACAAATAAAGTTGATTATTTGTAATTTAAAGCAAGAGAACCTGAAGGGTCATGGAGTTAATTGACAATGTATTGAATGTATTTTTAAATATTGCAGTTTTATGAACACTTACTTTTTCTGGTGACAATGATACGGTATACAAACTATTGTAATATGGAAAACTTTATAATATTTTTATCAAAAAAAGTCTACAAGTTAGAAGAAAAAAATATATAATAAGCAGGTATATAGCAGTAATTAAAAAAAAAGTATTAGTGCTTGGATTAAGCAAAATGCTGCTTCTCGACCAGTGGCGCTGAACAGGCAAAGAAAATATAAAAAAATATAAGCAAAATCGAACAAGATAAAAAACATTAAATCTCTAGATTTTCCCCAAATAGATAAATTTTCCTTTTAAGTTAGGGCACCTATTGGTATTACAAAGATAAAACTCAGAGTGAAATAAATTGAATCCAAGAAACTGTCAACATTCTTGAGATGTTTTGATAAAAACTTTTTCAATGAATTTTTGACCTATCCGGACTTCTATCCTAAAACTTCACCCTTTCAGCACTCTCTTTCTTGAAAAGAAAATGAGGAAGTCAAACAATAAATGGCTAGATAGGTTTCTGCCTGGATTCAGTAAAGTGTTGATAGGGATGGACACATAAATTTGGTTTACACCTACCCTATTTAGATAAAATGGTCCAATAATCCCACAATAACAATTGATTCCAAATCAGCCAAAACTTTGAGTTGACTCTCCTCAGAAAAATGTGGCACCTACCACACAAAATGGAGGTTCCCGATAAAAAAAAAAAAAACTAAAATATAATATTTATATTTTGAAGGTATAGATATTGAAATATCAGGTAATCAAAGTCCAACAGTAATGGTAGACACTGATGGTAAAATAAATTGAAAAATATTAAGGGAAAATCTAGAAATCTGAAGAAAAATTAATTAAAAATTGAATCTTGACTTGCCTGTCCAACTGCCTGCCAGAGAAAAGTGCTTTTAGAAACCCTGTTCTCTTCGAGACAACCAGTCTTGTTTTTTTCTTATACTTATCTGTATTGTGACCATTCGACCAATCAGAAGACAACACTCAACATACACCAAAACTACCGTGCTCACTTCATAAATGAAACACCACGCTAATTAAATGGGAATAGATAAAAGACACACTGAAACTATTTTCATTGTTTACAAATTATAATGATTTAAATTTAGGTTATGTTAGAAACACAAAACCACTAATTGATAAGGGCATTTTTTTGCTCTCATTTTATTATGGACAGATGGCAATACCTACTGATATTATATTGAATTCAAATTATGATTTATAGTTTGTTGATTCTGAAGTGGCGAAAATACAAATTTATAATGAAAATTAAAAGAAATGGAATATGTTACGAAAATGATAAATTTATCGTAATATCATGGCCGAGTTCGTTTTTGTCATCTTTTTCGTCGATTTGCTCCGAAATTTTGACATGCACGTGAATGGATAAGACAGTTTCAATTTACAAATTACGTGCCTGTCAAAATTTCGGAGCAAATCGACCAGGCCCTGCGATCTCTCATTGCCAGTTAAAAAACCACATAATAACTCATTTCCGTTTTTCTAGATGTCGCTGACAACCACAGAATTGTCAAAATTCCAAAATTGTAAAATACCAGCACATAAAGAACACGTCCGATGTCGATAACTGACATGTCAACATATGACAATATGCCAAAATATTCATTTGATCATAACTAATAATTCATAATGTTTTTTGTTCGCCGGTCTTGCATTTCATCTTTCTTTGTGTTGTCAAGTGTTCTTAAGTGATTTCAAAGTTGTTTTGTGTGTTCCAAGAAGAACTTCAAACTTTATAGATTGGAAGATCTATTTTATCTTTGTTGATTAGATAAATGACAGGTTCAATTAAAGATCAATCAGAACTTTGAATAAATATGTTAAGGATACCCTTAACCATCGATAAAGAAACTGTCTTTTGATCTAATTAACAAATTATCATTTAATTTAAGCAAACATTAATGCCCCAAAATCTAGAATAAACGATTTTGAACAGACCGACAGTAATGCGAACAGGTCGCCATCTATCATAAAAAGTCCTATGTAAAGTAGATGGCTTGGCTCAATTTTGTTGACAAAAAAATTTACATTGAGATTCCATTCTCGACAGTTTATATAAGTATTTATCTCTGAAATCGACGAAAAAGATGACAAAAATGAACTCAGCTCATGTAGGCCATTTTTGCCTAGATAAATCATTGTCGTGGCGTTAAGTATTATATTCAAAATCAGAAAATCAAAATCTACATCATTTAGGCATTAATGCCCTCATATACTTTCGCAAAAATAATAGTAAAATTCTAATTCTAATGGCCTTACATTTATTTTCTCGAAGCTCCCTTATCCGGACAGGAAGGTGGTTGAAAAATTGCATGCCCTGATACCCGGAGCCATTCCGACACCTCTCCAACCGATCAGATGCTAATACAAGATTGTGTTTATGCCTGGTTTCACATCTATGAACATCAGTGTGCACCAGCACCTCATATGCTCCTCTGTTTGCCCTCACATAAAGAAGATTGTCCAGGATGTATTGAGACGGTAGAGTCAGTACTGGTTTCAAAAAACCCCCTTGCAGTCATTCCGCTCACCCAATCCTGCCTGGGCAGCACCAGGTACAAGACCCCACATGAACAGGGCATAGCTTATGACCGAGTGAAATAGAGCGAAATAGGCAATCCTGATAACGGAATCGAGAGACAACTTCCGCAGAGCAAACGGACCACTTCCAAGCCGCTTTGCCTGCGTTGTCCTATATGGACATCTTACCTTAGTTTGGGATCAACATAGTTACATCCAAAAACTTGATACTTGGCATGCTATAATCTACATCCCCAAACTCTCTGTGAAAAAACTATCTGTTCTGTTTTATCCTGGTTTAAGAATAGTCTATTCGCCTCGAACCATCCTTCGGCGCCATCCCGCACAACCCTTAACTGTTCAGTTCCTATCTCTAAAAAGTACGCTGACACGGCACCAATGCCGTGTCATCAGCAAAGAGTGTGTAGTTGGGAACACCTATTGTGACTGCATTCGCCTAAGATGTCACGCCCCCCACCCTGACAGCCTGCACCTTGTTTGCAAGATATGATCTAATGACAGCGATACTGTCTTCTAAGAAATTGTAATGCTGAAGTTTGCTCATTAGATGGGGTAACGCAGTCGAACGCTCTGCTTAGGTCGCAAAACAGGACCGCGCCATACTTAAGATCCTCAAAAAAATCCAGAATTTTATTAACTAGGTTTGGATGCCATTGACTGTACTTCTTCAGCGTCGAAAACCAAACTGACGGTCTGTAAAGCGACCATTGTTCTCAGAGAATTTAACTAATCTCAAGGCCATAATTTTTTAAACTATTTTAGAGATTATAGGCAAAAGGCTAATGGGTCTATAATTTTTAAATATCATCTTTGTCCCGTTTTTCATGGATAGGTACGACTAGTGTCTTTGTAAAAATATCTGGAAAAGTATTTTGCTCAAAACTTATGTTAACAAGCTTTGTCAAAGGAATTATTATTATATTTTTTATACTTTCAATCAGGTTAGCACTCAAATCAAAGGTGTCCCTAGTTGTCTTATTTTTAAGTTGATTAATTGCGTCTTTTATTATTTCATTGGAAGAAGATACTGCACAAATTTCAGATACAATGGAAAGATGAGGAGTAATATTCTTAAGGTTCTCTAATGGATCATGGTGGTCACCTGATATCTCTCTGATAAGATAATGTGCAATGTGTAACATGCTGAATGTTACTGTTATTGAAGGAATTTAAAAAAAGATTTTTATCAAAAATAATAATAGCAATTATTAACCTAGAGGGCACGCTTTTCATTTAAATTTGAAGTACCAATTTGGTACCAACACTGGATTTTTTTTGAAGGGAAGCTCTTCTTGTTCAGCTTGTCTTTTCATCGTCCCTTTTAAATTTTGCCGTTCGCCCTGAAAGGTCGACTCTGGCCTGGGGGCACCCATCTTTCTCAACTGTGATTACCGTTCTCGTGAAGAAAAGTACCTTATCGGCCATCAGACATTAGTTTGGCGAAATAAAGTTACGCAAAGCAAAGTTCCGTTGATTACCAAAAAAATTAATAACTTTTAGAACCTTTTTCTATGAAATCTACTCTACAATCAATTACCAAAATTAATTGATTTTTTTTTACTGATATGACATTCAAATATTTGATATTTTAATTTTGCATTCTTGACACCGGTGGTGAGGCGCTGAAGAAATAATTGATTTTCTGAATTTTCGATTTATCGAATTTATTATAGATTTATCCTTACCTAACTTTTAATATTGCCATATTTTGGGAATGTAAACTTTTTTATGCATAATCAATAATCTGAACTGAAGTCGAGCTTGGACAACATATTCCAAATTTAAAATTATTCAGTAAGTTCCTACATCGTCGAAAATTGATCAATTTTTAGCTTGGGTCCTATACTTATATATATGAGGGTTTCTATTATATCTCCTGACCATTTATTCCAACTTTTGATTTCATACAGGTGCAAGTTGATTTTATTGAATTTATTTTTTAAGCAGAAGCTGACCATATTTATTAATGCCATTTTCAATAATTCATTTTTTTTATTAGTTTTCTGGAAACTGAAATCTTTTATCTTTTCATTTCACGGTAATGATATGGCCAACGACTGTTAATGAACTTATATGGTAAGTAGAGTATTTGTAATACCGAATTAGAATACCCCATCCTTATTTATCAATCACGAATCAGATGAAACAAAAAATTACCAACAAAAACGGACGTCGATTGCTAATACGTCAATTTCATGTACAAATAGGAAATTCCTAACATAATTTTATTTTGTGTGTCAAGAAGCGACATACGTTTTGTCACTAGAACGACTGGTACTTCTAAATAGGTATTAAAAATACTATACCGGGTGTTTTTCAGAACCCGCGCACCCCTATAACTTTTTTATTTTTTCAAATAAACAAATGAAATTTAGTGTGTTTATTTATGACCCGGAAGTACATTATTTGACGTATGCAATTGTTTTTCATCACTTCCGGTTTGACCGGAAGTGACCCTAACTTTCTTATTTTGAATGTGGCGCCAGGAATATTTTCCCCTATTTCAATAGAAAACTACATTACGAGTACAATGACACCTCATTTGCCACTTTCTGACATTTTATTTCCAGATTATTTATTTTTTCACTTTTCGATCTAGAGCGCTATGAATCAGTTTAAATGCTTAATTTTGCTCCAAGGAACCAGGAAAAATTTTCTTTGATCTTATTTTGTATTTTATATCCTCTACAGACTTGTTTAAAAATGGTAGAAGCGCATTTTTGGAATTATATCAATTTTTTCAAATGGAAAGCGTGTGCCTCATTAGCATATTCCGGAAGAGCATTTTCTAACAAACCATTCACTATCACGCAATCGCTAGTTTATCCTAATATTGAAATGAATTTTCCCAAAAATATTTAGAAAATTCCTTAATTTGAGTAATGAACTAGCGATTGTGTGGTACTAAATTGTTCGTTAGAAAATGCTCTTTCGGAATATGCTGATGAGCCACAACCTTTCTATTTGAAAAAATTGATTTAATTCCAAAAATACGCTTCTACTATTTTTAAATGAGTCTGTAGAGGACATAAAATACAAAATAAGATGAAAACAAATTTTCTCAGGTTCCTTGAAGCGAAATTCATCATTTTAACTAATTCATGGCGCTCTAGATTGAAAAGTGAAAATTTGAATAATCTGGACATAAAATGTCAAAAAGTGACAAATGAGGTGTCATTGTACTCGTAATGTTGCTATTGAAATAGGGGAAAATATACCTGGCGTCTCATTTAAAATAAGAAAGTTAGGGTCACTTCCGGTCAAACCGAGAGTGATAAAAAATAATTAAATACGTTAAATAATGCACATCCGGCTCATAAATAAATACACCTGCGGGTTTTGAAAGACACCCGGTATATTGAGGTAGGTACATTGTAATATGATTTTTTTTGGAATTTGATGAATCTGATTGAGAGTTAACCTCTATTTATTAATTTTATTTAAAGTGTTTTACCAGCAATTGATTTTATATTTTGAAATAATTCAATACTTGATTTTTGACCTCACTGTGAAAGTAAATCCTATTTTGATTTGGAAATTGCTTGAGTGTTTTATCGGTTTTACCTATGTCAAGATTTGGTTGAGTTATATGCCTTATTTATTTCCTTTTCAGACTTATCAATTACCGTTTGCTGATAATTTTTTTTTTGGTGTGTCTCTGAATTTTCACACTTCAGTATTTTATGTAATTTAATTATATTTATTTATTTTTCGCAAATTTAGTGGCACCCCTGCCATTCTGTACTTATTAAACTATTGACCCGCCTATAATAATTATTCGTTGAGCATATTATGGGCCTCCTGTTAATTTGTTAACGAAAGGGGTTACAAATGTTGCAGAAAAAGTCAGTAAATGTATCTGGAGGTATATTGGCTTGCCCCAATATATCGAGGGGGTAAGAATCTTTGCAGTTCGTCTGTCTCTGTTTAGTAATATATCCTACATGGTCTTTGTTGGATTTTTTGACAAAGTTATGACGTCCGCACCTTAACAATTAGCATTCCTTACTGCAATTTCGTACTGTCTCTTGTAGTCCCTATATTCCATAAATATGGATGGTTGACCATCCTGTTGACTAAGGTCCCCCAAAAATTTAAGATGCTCCCTCATTCAGGTTGTCATCAAACCAAGAAGTGCTACCTCACTTATCAGTTTGACTAGTTATCGTATTTTCAGGCAAGGCTACCTGACAAGCTTGCTCTAAACTCGCTATAAAATTTGCACAAATGAAGCGAACTTGTAATTAACATTAGCAGCTGGATCCTCAAAAAAAGTAAAATAACTATTTTCCAGAATGTTATAGAAATGCAACATACCATGCTGGGTCAAAAACCTATAGACTTTACCCTCTTGTTTGACAGTTGGTTAATGTAGAACGTTACAAAATTCATCGTTTCCTGATACTGCTTCACTGCCATCAATACCTACCAATATTATCTTCATTAATTTCTTTAATCAATTAACTTTCAATTACAACCATTATTCCAGGTGAACATTTTTGAGCAAAAAACAAACCTATGAGTCAGGTCGTTCAAACCCAAAATTACGTTCACGTTCAGCCTCACGTATTCTTAACATGTAAACTGTAATTTGAAATTCATAAAAATAAAAGGAAACTCCTTAAATCCTCATAGTAGCCTATAACCCAGGAAGCTATGACACGCATTTCATATTACATATTTGAAACCAAAATTATCTGTAAAGCGGGCAGAAAAATATCACATTTTTTAAAACCACTTAAACTATTAGGATTTAAAATTGCTATAGTGGTTGCAAACTTAACCACTAATAAAATATTATTATTGACTAAAACAGTTTGAACGTGTCCATTTCACTTGTTTCGCGGTGTGGACCGAATTTGCTCCACGAACAATTCGAATTTGCGGTCGAGCTCCAAACCGAACTCGTCTAAATATGTAATGGTCGTGTATTGGTGGTCCGATCAAATTAGTTCGGCAATGTAATTTGGAAGTGTAATAAATTTAGTTTTCTCTAAACGAAATTTCTGGTTCTTAGAATTCAGTCACGTTTCACATACGTCGCCTAGAAAGCCACACATGCACAAAAGCTAAATGATTTGCTCGAGTTTATTGTCGACATCTGAGAGCCCTGCTGGCTGGCGTTTCTCAAGATGCATTTAAATGTTTCCAAATCGCAGGAGTAAATTAATTCCTGGCGTGACATGCACTTTGACGAGTGAAAATTCATGATCTTTAGTTGAAATATATTATTACATATTTATTGCGTAACATAATTTATAATATTCATACAGCATTTGCAATAAATACAAGTTAGCCCACAAGAGTATTTTCATGCGTAGAAATCGCTTTTGGCCCGTCAGTAGATATCGTTATTTATAGCACCTCAATATTGCCGAAATATCTCTTGTTGCAATTACCACCTCTTGTAGTAGTAGCAGCTGTATGATGCGGTGCCATAAATTCTCATCAATAATAACGGATGTTTGGTCAAACCGTCAATATCAGACGTAGCGTAAGTAACGCCCAATTCAATTCACCTATATTGGGTGTCCACCACTAAAATAAACTAGGGTGTGTGTGCTGGAACGTGTTTGGCTTTTGACGTACATAATGGCCCATAAAATGGTGATTGTAATTTCGATAAGTGGAGGGGACGATAGATTATTGATAGTAGATATATTGGTGTATCATGATAATGGATATTATAATAATAGTGAACCGGATTATCAAGCAATTTGGATAATTTACAAAATTTACTTTATTTAAGTCAAAATTTATTATTTCGGATTCATTAACAGTTGCTTCCAGGTGATCCTGAATACTATATTCAGATTTTAATTGATTATATTAAAAAGCTTTTAATCCTAAATTAGAATGCATCCTCTCTTTTCATGGATTGGAAAAAAAAAACCTGTATACTCTTCACAGACTTTAAAGGCCATAAAAGTGAATTATTAACATTTACATGACCCGCAGCTTTTATCCAAAAATATTAAAACGTAGATAGAAAAACAACATTTTGGAAATATTATTGCGTACCATTTATACGTTTAATCCATCTGTTACCATCCGGTTTGAACAAAAGAGCGGATATAATTGACGTGCTAAAACCGTTCATTATCAACAACGCAGTTTTGTTTGAAAATATTTTTAGGGGTTTAGGAAATTGATTTTTTGCTATGGGCTTGTATATTTTCAATAGAAATTTTGTTATGGTTCGATAACTCAAATCTAAAGAATGTGAATCGTATAACTATAATGATGAGGAAATTCGGGCATTAAGAGTGTTCGATGCTAACTTGATTTTAATCACATTTGCTTATTCTATGAGAATTTCCTTGCTATTACGTGCTCATTAAAAAACTCCTTATTATGCAGAAATGCTAAGTAATAACTTTCTAATTGTTCTAATTCACTCTCAGGGGCTGCTAGTCGGGACAATATATGGATATTTTGTAAATTATACCTACATAATATATTTTGGGACATTTACAATGACCTTGTCTAATATTGAATTATTTTTCAAAATCTGATTTTTTATTCTCTTGTTGATCAGAACTCAGAAGTGCTACGCCGCCTATTAATATATTATTCAATAAGTTCAACCTCTATTCTAAATATAATTATTTATGAGAAAGTTTCCTTACGTTTCGCTAGTACCAGTGGCTAGTTCCATCAGTGGTTTTTCCATTTCTCACTCTGAATGCAATCTGAAGCTTTCCCGATCCCATACTGTATAATTATACCTTGGCGGTTGTGAAAGGGAAAAGAAGGGAACTAGTGACGCATGCGTCGTTAACTTTTTTCCATATGTTTGTGAATTTCTATTGCTTGCAGGGGAGTATCCTAAAAAAAATCTAACCCCTCCAAAAAGTATGCCGTGATTTCCTTCATTGTGCGCATGTTCTGGAACTGCTTTCGTCCTAGTTTGTAGTTCCTTCGATGCTCTTTTATTCAGGTTCCTCTCGATCGTTTCGTCGTCCCTATGCGCACTGTATACCTTTTCACGTGTGCATGGAATGCGGTAAGCTTCAGTGACTACAGTTGTTTCCTCTTATTTTTGGGTGATCTGAGAAATTGTTGTAGACTAGAGATAATGAATGCGTGGCAGATGTGCGCTGGCAATCACTGGTATCTCATCTGAATCTTGACCTAGACAAAATTTGTCAAAACTGATCAAAATATCTTTAGGCTGGAGAATTATGTCATGAATATTTTTGACAAAGTAAGTCGAGTTCTTGATATAGTAGTAGGGGAGCGGCCCGAATCTAGTGAACGAGAGTTATCAAAATTTTCACATTTATCAAAAATAATCAATAGACACTTGAATAGTATAGTCGATCCAAATTGTTTTTGCACTACGGCAGACGATTTTCAAGAATTACTCTTTAGAGCAGACGCCCGTCAAAATGACAGAAAATCAAGTTTACTAAACGACATTTATCAAAATTCATTTTTGCGCTGGTCGATCCGTTATGCCATGTATTACCTAAAAAACACGTAGCAGACGAAAAAATTGCATGACATTTTCGGGCAGACGCTGTCAAAGTGACGTTTTGAGATTTGGTAAACCATAATTATCAACGGAAAATTTTACATTCTTGATAAGATCGTGAATATGTGTAAACAATTTAACTTGAGCAGAAATTTTTTGCACTCGTCTAGAGCTTGGCGGACGCTATCAAAATGACAGAAAATCAAGTTTACTAAACAACATTTATCAAAAATTATTTTTGCGCCATTTGACTCGTTACGTCATATATTCCTCAAAAATAACATGGCAGACGAAAAAACTGCAATACATTTTCGAGCAGACGCTCTCAAAGTGACGGGTTGAGATTTCGCAAACGAACGTTAGATTTTGAATTTGAAAATTTCATCTTGTAGAGTAGGAAAAGTGACAATGATGAAATGTCATTTAGTTTGAAATATCTCCTCAAATAAGCTAAGAAAAAAAATAAAATCGATTTTGCAAAATTTAGGTTTTTTTCCGGATAACTCCGAAAGTGTTCGGAATTTTTCGAATGTCAAAGTACCATTTCATTGGGCGTTAAATAGCGCAACTTTTTCCTAATCTAGCTAACATTGTAACTCCAACCTTTATATATATCATGCGGAACAAAAACTCATTTTTTTCCTCGTAATTTTGCATTCGCTCGGCTGCACTTCGCTCCGCTGTAGAAAAATGGTGCACTTTTAATCCTTATAATATAATATACCTACTACATATTTTTTTTCTTTTGTAATTACTTTAACTAAGAAGACCGAATGTAACAATATGATTACATATTATCAAGGAATATTTTATTTTGATCTGTTTTCTACATTGTACATTTAAAAAAACTAAATAAATCTGGATTGAAGAGCAAGGTTGACGACCTATGCGTCTTTGATATGGTGGACAAAGACACAACAAGACAGACCAAGCCAAAATGAGACTTGGCAGGGTGCATCGGTGCAAAGACTTGCCTGTCTGGGCATTACAGGATGCATGAAAAGCACAGCAACAGCAGCTATGGAAGTCCTATACTAGACGTAACTCCGCTATACATTGTGATTCAGGTGGAAGCCAGGATGGGCCTCCACAGACAGCGAAACAACCTGAGCAAACTAACCGTCGGATCAGGCCACAGACAAATAAGGGAATATAACTGACTATGCACATCCCAAATACTCACCCGACATATCCTTGCAAGTCCTAATTAGTGAAAGGGGGGAATGGGAAAACCAACATCCACTCTTCAATCTCAAAGGCCAGACCTGGTACTCGGATTGGTCAAAGATTGAGAATGGCACAGGTGCAGGATCCACAGTCAAGAAGGAAGATGCGCGACCTTCTTGTCTCTAGGGTCACATACATCTGTTTTCCAGGCAGAGGTATATGCAATACTACAATTCGCAAGAATCAACAATATGAGGGCCTGCAAAAACAGGAGACTCACTTTACTCACAGACAGTCAGGCAGCACTGGGGGCATTGAAGAACCCTAAGGCAAACTCTGCACTGGTAATAGAATGCCGAGAAGAACTCAACAACTTGGCGGACCAAAATAACGTCACACTGATGTGGGTGCCAGGACATAGAGGTATCCCGGGCAACGAAAAGGATGACGAACTTGCACGCAGGGGTCATCCACAGAATACCTTGGTTCCGGACCAGCTCTAGGAGTGCCCAAAAGCACAGTAAGAAAGGAGCTGAAAAGATGGATCAAAGCAAAACATGCTTAATACTGTAAGCAAATATTCAAGCATGCACATGGGAAAATCTTCATACGTGAGACTGAAACATGCAGCAAAAAAGCAAAAGGACTGCTATAGTTGAATTCACGATAAAGTTTGAATTTTGACCGTTATTTTCACCAGTTGAATGTAAATATAAAATCCCCAGATCTGTCCCTTTCTCTGTCAACTATCAAATAATGGTACATGACATTTCGATTTGACATATAAAAATATCAGATTCGGATCTTTGAATTTTGGATTTCGAATTTTTGTGTGGCCTGCTATTCAAAGACATTACAGCAAATGTTGTGGCCAGAAGCCAGCATACGACCATTACTTTAAACCACTGCTGAGGAAATACACAATGAAACATCTAGGATTCTACGACTAGCGAAACCTCCAAAGTGCAATCTGATATACGAGGAAATAAAAACTATTCGCAGCCTGAATACAGACAAGAACATACTAGTTTTGCTTGCGGACGAAGGAAACGCTAATCATGAACATGACTGACTATGAAACAAAAATTTCCGAACTACTAGACCCTGTCCCCTGTATATTCTAACTAATAAAGAAATTGTAGTGTCTGAAAATGACTTGAACAATGAAATTTAGTGCAAGTGCAACAACTATTAATAAGTATTACATTTGTTCCATTACAGATGTTTATTATTAGTAATATGCAGGATTTTAATAACTTAACATTAGAGAAATTGAAAAAAAAAAAAATCTAAAATGTATATCACTTTTCTAACTATGACCCTGTCACGCATGCGGACAACCCAAAGGAAATGTTACTGAAAATGTCAACGCGAACTGTCAACTTCACTTTCTATCGTGATTTCAACTATACAACTAAGCACCAATCAACTCAGAATAGCAACCGGCTTTCTTACTGGACATGCCCCAGTAAAGAAGCACCTGCAAACAATGGGCTTGTATTTTTTTTTTTTTTTTTACGGATATGCGCACTCGCAAGGAAATGTCCTATCACGCTCGAGAAGCGGCAAGTGCGCGGAAATGTCGGTGTATGTTGGTCTTGAAACGGTTCAGGTTGTAACCTGCAGGGAAAACCGTCGCAGGGAGTTTATTCCACAGTCTATCGATAGTCAAATGAGACAGTGAAAAAAATAAAACTCTCCTGGGGTCGGCATTTTCTTTATGAAGCATGGGCGAAGTAAGACAAATTTATTAAAACAGTTTTATTTATGTATGTTATGTTATATATGACTATATTATATTGTGTACTTTTGTAAATTCGTATCGCTCATACAAAACCTTGATTAGTTTATTAAGGATTTTTTAAAGCATGCTTCTGTACGTATATTCTTTAATATTTTTTATTAAGAAAAATGTAAAATTTTGCGAAAATTTATACATATAGATAGTTTTATGGCCAACTTTCCAAAAAAACTATTACAAAACTAAAAAAAGGCGATAACTAGGTATAAACGTCTGAACGTTATTTTTTTTTAACTGATTATTTTAAAAATAACTTTTCAATGGGCTCTTTCACTAATTTTTGAAAGTGACATAATTGGATAAAGCAACTAAAAATAGAATTTTCTGTATTTTTACTTTTGATAAATTCATAGTCCTTTTTGAGGAAATAGAAAAAAATAAATAAATAGATACCTCCAAATAAAAACCCAGAATTTATCCATATGACGTCACAGCTTACATTTTGACAGTGTTTCCACTAATTGTCAACCTTGAAAATTTGTAATATAGGGTACATTCAGGCGGTCCCAGCGGCTAAGCTCAGCCACTCAGCAGGGACTTTATTCTCGGAACCAAGGAACAGCGTTCTCATAAGAACGATTGCTCTGTCATTGTCAGTGTTATGCCAGACGACAAAGACAGAAACTTCGTTCCAATGAGAGCGCTGCTCCCCTGTTTTGAGAATAAAGTTCCTGCTGAGTGGCTGAACTAAGCCGCTGGCACCGCCTGAATGTACCCATTGGGTACGTTCAGGCGGTCCCAGCCGCTTAGCTCAGCCTCTCAGCAGGAACTTTATTCTCGAAACCAAGGAACAGCCTTCTCATAAGAACGATTACTCTGTCATTGAGAACGCTATTCCTTGATTTCGAGAATAAAGTTCCTGCTGAGAGGCTGAGCAAAGCCGCTGGGACCGCCTGAATGTACCCATTGTCTTTCCTTTAGGATTTTATACTTTAATTACGTATTCAAATTTTGAATTTAAAAATTGTAAATATTTTAGTGCAAAATTAAAAAAAAAAAAAAAACTGATTCTTAGATAATACCAGCCTAATCATCCGATAATTCATCACTATCAGTGTTTTCGGAGCTTGAGACCTCATTTGGATTGATGATTATAGGTTTTACTGGAGGTAAAATACAATATTCATTTTCCTTTTTTTTGACGTGCGATATACAGTTCGCCCATATGTTGGTTTCGTCAAGTTCTCTTATACATATCTTATATTTTGCAACACCGATTCGCCTAATTCGGGTGATTCATTTTTTTTTTCGTAATTGCTTTTTTAGAGATGCCCAAACCAATTCAATGGGGTTAAAAACACAATAATACGGAGGCAATCTTAAAATGGTATGGCCGTGAGATTCAAAATGTTTGTCAATCACATATTCTTTTTTGAAGTTTTGTAGTTTAATTAATTCCAATAATTGTTTTTTTGTACGTTTCTCTGGTATTTCCATGCATTTGCTCTCCATAAATTTTATGATATCTGCCTTTATCGTGCTTGTGTTTGGGATTTTGGTATAAAGTCATGAGTGGTATGACGCATTGTCCATAACTATGACCGAGTTTGGTTTGATATTAGGCAACAGCTGCTCCTTTGCCCATTTTTCAAAAAGATCTGCAGTCATATCCTCATGATAGTCTGCTGAGGATTCTTTAATGTTTCTAGCAGATAACAATAAGGTATTAGGCACAAATCCTTCTTCAGTTCCAGCATGAAGAATAATAATTCTTTTGCCTCTAGAGCATGGGGCACTCAAACTACATTTGTCGCTATTATCTACCCAGCCATACTGAACGACATCATGGGTGTCAAACCACGTTTCGTCAAGGTAAACGATGTCTCTGTTTGCCTCCCGATATTTCTTAATTTTCCTTAAATAATTTTGTCTTTCTTTGACAAGACGTGCAGATTCCATTATGACCATCCTCTTGTCTAACTTTTTATAATTAAAACCGCAGTCAATTAAAATTTCCCTTAAAATATCTAAGGATTTATATTCATAGTGGAAAAATTCTTTTAACTTTTCCTGAATCATCCCTAATGTTGGAACTTTGTTGTCCTGGTAGAATTGATAGACAATGCGGCGAATATCTTCTTTAGTACCCACGTCAATTTTTTTGTGTTTCTGTCCAACCCGTTTTCATTTAGCAGAGTGGTCAATTATATCCCCAGCTCTAATTATTCGAAAAATTGTGGCACGACTGATTTTGGTAAGTTTGCAGACCCGTTGTACAATTTTATTTTCCGAAAAATCACCGTTTTCGTCTTTTAAACAAGAAAATATATTTAAAATAATTTTCTGTGTTTCAATGTGTAAGTCTTTGAATTGGCGTTGCAGAACGTCTAAAAATTAAATATTACATATTTGCACACATAAAATGCATAATCACCTTAATACCATGATTATTTTCTTCCTCGTTATCACTCGTATCGAATGGTCGCCAAAATGCCATTATTGTCCACTAATAAACTAAAGCAAATATATATTATGGAAACACTCACTATACTCAACCAGCACACCACGGAAAAACAGAAAATAATGAAGAGTCAAAGTATAATAAAATAAAACAAAGCTCGATACGATACAACTCAACGATACAACTCAAATACAAATAAGAATCAAATTTATAAAAACTATCTACTGCACTGTCTTTCCAGACGAAACTGATTCGCAAAGGGCGGCTGCTACAAAGAAATATGCCGCCAAAGAAGCCGCCTCTTCAAAGAAATACGCCGCTTAAAATTCTAACCAATAAGATATTCCTGGAGTCAACGTTGACTGTATAAAACAACCAATAAGATGCGTTGTTCGCAAGTGGATTCGCATCCAATGTATACGGGCACGCTCAATATATTTTTCCTAATAATAGTATCATAATTTTAACGGGTAATACGATAATTTGAGGAGACCCCAATTTTTGTCTTGTCTCATTTGAGAATCGATAGACTATACCTACAACGGAGACACGAGCTTCAGACTATGCGGAACAGAGACTAAAACAGCTCAATATATTATATCAGAATGCGATGCACTATTTCGTAGAAGACAAAAAATATTTGGAGTAGATGAACTAGATTCAGACACATACGGCAAACATCCGAAAGACCTACTTCGCCTACTGCAGGGAACCAGGGTTTTGGAATGGGTGCAGTAAACTGGAAGATTTAGCACGATTTTTTGTTTTTCTTGTACGATGGATTTGATTTTTGTTGAAAATAACCTAACGTTATGTACTCTTCCAACGCATGGTTGAAAATTTAATGCAATTTCTTCGTCTGCCATGATATTTTTCGGTAAGGTTCTGCCATTTTGATAGGCCTCTGCCCGACTCAAGGCGAGTGCGGAAAATATCTGCTTTAAGCCAAATTATTTACAGATATTCACGATAATGTTAAATTTTGCGTTGATAATAAAGTCTGTTTTTTTCTTTAAGATAATTTCCCAAGTCAAAAATTTAGTAACTATGTTGGCAATGCGAGCCTTTTCTATATAAAAAATTTGAAAGCATTGACTATTTTACATTGTATTGCCAACATCCAACATAATGTCATTTTGACTTTTACCTTAAAAAAAGTATTGTTTTCGATCTGAACAAACTAATCGTCACTTGACATTTGTTTCAAACAATTGTCATCCAATTTCACAACAACTTCATTAAATTCATTGCTTTCCTATGTGACTACAATCAGTTTGTTCAGATCGAAAGAATACCTGGAATAATTATCGTTTGCGAAATCTCAACCCGTCACTTTGACAGCGTCTGCTCGAAAATGTTTTGCAGTTTTTTCGTCTGCAATGTTATTTTTGGGGAATATATGACGTAACGAGTCAAATGGGGCAAAAATAATTTTTGATAAATGTTGTTTAGTAAACTTGATTTTCTGTCATTTTGACAGCGTCCGTCAAGCTCTAGACGAGTGGAGAAAATGTCTGCTCAAGTTAAATTGTTTACACATATTCACGATCTTATCAACAATGTAAAATTTTGCGTTGATAATTATGGTATATACCAAATCTCAAAACGTCACTTTGACAGCGTCTGCCCGAAAATGTCATGCAATTTTTTCGTCTGCCACGTGTTTTTTAGGTAATACATGGCATAACGGATCGAACAGCGCAAAAATGAATTTTGATAAATGTCGTTTAGTAAACTTGATTTTCTGTCATTTTGACGGGCGTCTGCTCTAAAGAGTATTTCTTGAAAATCGTCTGCCGTAGTGCAAAAACAATTCAGATCGACTATACTATTCAAGTGTTTATTGATTATTTTTGACAAATGTAGTCCACCATATAGTGAGCATCCCCTCTTTTCAAAGAGGCGGCAGACGGCCGGTTTTGGCATACCCGGATAGCACAAATTCGAACTCCATCAGTGAAAATTTTGATCACTCGCGTTCACTAGATTCGGGGCCAGCTTCCCTACTATAGGAGTCAGTCTTTCTTACACAAGAGTCGCTTTCCAGTAACGCACTTTAGGCACTCCTGAGCTGCTCTAGAGTGCCCCGGGCTGTTTATAGATTATTTAAAGGCGTTCCCGTGCATTAGAGTTTCGCGCAACTGAACTGTTCGTTTTTCTTCTACCCTGCCCTCTCAAGCACCTACAATTTTATTTTTGTATCAAAAACACGACGCTTAAAGTAGGGTGCGTTTCAGTGAAAAAACAGTTATTTGGAGCACCAGAGTGTGAAGTTACGGGAGTATAGCTCCTCAAAATTCGTCACTGGAATTGAACCACCGCAATTATTCGCTACTCTGTCATCGCAATGTAAACCAATCGCTACAAAATCGAAAAAATTTTCACATGATGATGCCAAATTTATTTCAAGTAAAGTACGAAAGCTTCTTTCAGAAGGTATCATTGAAGATAGTACGTCTTCCTGGCGAGCAGAAGTTCTTGTGACAAAGAACGAAAATCATGGAAAGAGAATGGTTGTTGACTGTTCTCAAACAATCAACAAGTTTACTTATCTTGACGCTTATCCTTTACCTAATATCGAAGGGTTGGTAAGAGCAGTGTCAAAGTTTGACGTTTATTTTTAGCACTATTGACCTAAAAAGTGCTTTTTACCAGTTCCGTATAAGAGATGATGAAAAACAGTTCACTGTTTTTGAAGCTGATGGAAACCTGCACCAGTTTAATCGTATCCCTTTTGGTGTGACTAACGGCGTAGCTTGTTTTCAAAGAGTCTTAGATACAATAATCAGGCAAGAGAATCTAGTCTACGCATATCTCGATGATATAACAATTTGTGGAAAAAATCAAGAAGATCATGATAAGATTCTATCAGCTTTTCTGACAGCTGTTAAAAAGTACAACCTAACTATAAATAAAAGTAAAAGTTCGTTGAACAAAAAGACAATTAAACTACTGGGATATCTTATAGGAAACATAATATACTTTAACCTGATCCTGCAATACTTGAACCTCTACAGACTCTGCCAGTACCAACTGATAAAGCTTCACTCCAAAGAGCTGTGGGTATGTTCGCTCATACCTCTAAGTGGATGCCTAGATTCTCCAAGAAAATTCATAGATTTTTTAGTACCAGAAACTTTCCTATGCGAGAGCCTGCTATCACCGATTTTCACAACTTGAAAACTGCAGTAGCAAAATCAGCTGTCACTGCCATTGAAGAAAACATTCCATTTGTGGTGGAAACAGACGCCTCCAAACGTTCAATAGCAGCAATTCTAAGCCAGTCTGGATGACCAGTTGCGTTTTCCTCAAAAACTGTATCATATATTGAACTAAACCACTCAGCAGTAAAGCAGTTGGAAAAGAAGCCCTAGCAATTGTAGAAGCTCTGAAGAAATGGCGTCATTTTCTTATTGGAAGGCATTTCAAGTTGATTACAGATCAAAGATCGGTCTCATTCATGTTCGACACGAAGCATAGTGGTAAAATAAAAAATGAAAAAATTCAATGCTAGGATACTCGAAATTTCATGCTATTCATATGACATAGTCTACCGTCCAGGAAATGAGAATATCGTAGCCGATACTTTTTCTCGGGTGTGTGGGCCTTCAACTGAGAATAAATTCTACGAGTTACATGATGCACTTTGTCATCCTTGGAATAACTAGAATATTTCAGGGGATTTGATCTCGAAATTTACGTTATTCCATAGTCGATATACGAAAAATTACCGCAGCCTGCACTACTTGTAGAAAGCTCAAGCCGACGTTCAGTTAAAATCAAGAAATACTAATAAAATTAATCAGACCATTTGAAAAGCTCATCATTGATTTAAAAGGTCCTCTTCTAACATCCTCAACAAATCGTTACCTATTAGCAATTGTAGATACATTTTCAAGATTCCCTTTTGCTTACGCCTGCCCTGATATGACTGCAGGGACTGTGATTGAATGTTTCACAAATCTATTTTTAATATCTGGAATGCCCTCGTACATACATTCTGATCGAGGAAGCTCTTTCATGTCAAAAGAACTGAAGGACTATCTTCATTCAAAAAGTATAGCCACTAGTAGAACGACTGCTTGTAATCCGGAAGGCAGAAAGATTTAATGGTACAATATGGAAAGCCATTTCACTCGCACTGAAATCTTGTGGTCTGAAAACAAAACAATGGGAGAGGGTACTCGAAGATGCATCGCATTCTTTCCGATCTCTCTTGTGTGTTGCAACAAATCAAACACCTCATGAAAGCATGTTTAAACATCCTCGTTAATCTAGCAATGGACAAGCTATTTCTTTCTGTGAATGAAAGTAAATACAACCCCTTTCTGGAGGAGGTGTACTTGCTGGAAGCAAACCCAGATTATGCGTTTTTTCGTTTTCCGGATGGCAGAGAAGATAGTGTCAATCTAAGACATCTAGCACCACGTGGAAGTGCATCTGAACTTGATGACGATGATGATAGTGAAAATTCCTTTCAATCTCGTAACGAACCAGTGGCCCAATTCTTGAAAAATATCGCATGCGAAATTTAATTCAAATTTTAATGACAGCAATGTAAATTAAATGGGAAGCGTTCGAAATCATATCAAATTTCGTATGCGATAATTTCAAGTATTGAGCCCCAGAACAAGAAAGTAACTCCTATAAACAAGAAAGCAGAAACACATGATAATCATAATGATTATCCGGAAGAAAGTCCACACAATGATGATCGGGAAGAAAATCCACACTTGTACACATCTGGAGATGAATTTATATTAGTCCCACTCAGAAGAAACCGTCAGTCTCGAAAGTACTTGACAGATTATGTTTCAAAATAATTTTGTCGATCCCCTATTTCTGGGGTATTTGCATTATTACACCCCTGGCTTGCGTGGGGTCTTTCTTTCGCTTTCGGTAATTCGATAGATCAAGGAGTTCTCGAATTTTTCGTTTGTAATCTCTATTTTTTATCAAGTCGGTGGCATTACCTGCGTCAGCTGGTAGAAATATAATATCCTCAACTTCAGGTTTTTAATTGCCATTAGCTCTGTCTTGAGGCCGTTTTACAGCTTGCAAGAAAACTTGAATGTAATTTTTTGCATGCAAAAAAATTGCATCCAAGATTTCTTGCACGTCTTTTTACACCTTGCAATTTGACTTGTTTGCTTCTCTAATTTTAACCATACTTATTTGTTATTAATTCTTTGTCGTTGATGTTTGCATTTTCCAGAAATGAAAAAAAAAAGTTATTATAAGTCGATATAAAAATAAGAAAGCAATAGCAGCCACTTTAAGCATCATAATTGCTAAAAATTCCCCAGCTTGCGCGAAAACCTTCAAGAAAAATGGCACCAAACCGATTGCATGCAATGCCATTCAAGTTTCAAGAATCTTGCAGAAAACAATCAGCTGACTCACTTCTGCGCATGCCTTCGTTCAAGTTTCTTGCATATTGCAGATAGAATTGTAAGCTGTAAAACGGTCTTTAGAAAAGTTAGTGGATTCCTTCCGCAGGCAAATGATAGAGTACTGCAACGTTACTGCCTTTTGTCAAAACAGCTGTTTCTTCGATTAGATCTGTGAGATTGATGGCCATTACCGGCGACAATAGCTGGAGAACAAATCCCTTTTTTCTGGAATATTGCATATTTTTAGATCTGTTTTTTCTAAGTCTGATAAACAAATATATTGAAATATTGAGTACAACGAAGTAAAACATTATTAATAATTAAATATTTTTTTCTAGGTAAGTTGATAGTCCAACGCTGAGGCAGAAGCATCAGGTTACCAGGTATCATCCAGACATAGGTATTGTATATTCAGAACCAATCATAGGTAATTATTATTGTGAATAAGTGTGTCCTAAAATCGAGAATATTGATATTGATGCTTTCAATTAATTTTTTTTAGCAGTCTACGTCATTAGTGTTAATTAATTAGCTTAATTTCACAATATCGTCGCCTTGATGAGAAAATAACTGCCAATTTCTACTTTCTGAAAAAAAAAATATTTTGCTGCCACTAACTAAATTAATATTGAAGCAATTTATAGAGAATTTGGCGTATATATTACATGATAAAATTAAGAAAAAATGCGCAATATGCAATTTCATAGTAATATTCCCATATCCAAGTTGATAAAAGATTTAAAGATATTTGCTTTGTTGCTCAGCCTGTAACCCTTGTTCATTGTTGCAACTTCGAACTTCGTGTACGATTTCGTCCATAACAAGGTTGAAGAAAATATGAGCTAATACTCCTGTTTTTCAGTTTAGGCATATCTTCCATTATTTTATAGTTCACCTTTATTGTTTTTGAATTTCCTTCAGTCAGGTTACTACTGATGATTATCCACTTCCATAAGATGAAAGAACCTTGGATTTTTAATTTCCAGTGAAATAAGACCTAATTATCCCATTGGTTATTACCTATAGTATTTTTAATACCTATTTAGAAGTACCTGTTGTTTTAGTGACAAAACGTATGTCTCTTCTTGACAGATAAATAAAATTAGGTTAGGAATTTCCTATTTCCTATTTGTAGATGAAATTGACGTATTAGCAATCGACGTTCGTTTTTGTTGGTAATTTTTTGTTTCATCTGTTTCGTCATTGATAAATAAGGATGAGGTTATTCTAATTGGGTAATACAAATACTATATAAAGTCCGACAAATACCATTTTAGAGTCACGTGATATTGGTGGCAAAAAACGTATGTTCATTGATTATGTCGTTGATATCACCTACAAAAAGCTACTGGTGGTTAATTACTATTGAATTTTAGGATATGTTCCCACTAGCATTTTACAAACGCGTTTCTGAAGAGAATTGACCAATCAGATGGGATTTTCAATACTTGGAATTGTTGCGAGACTCACTTTTGTCGCATCTGTTGTCCGTTGTAATACATTCTGAACTTGAATTGGGTACCCGTTTTCTATTTGCTTCTTTTCGAGTTGGAAAAAGGTTAATATAGTCAAAACACAGCATCAGCAGGCTAACTCGAGTGACAGCCCGTGTAATAAAGGAATTCATGGTCGGGATGTTACTAGCGGCCATTTTGGGATACGAGACAGAGCCTGATTAACAATAATTTAGGTTTTTTTCTTTCGTGTCACAGAGTCGTATTGGCTTTAAATAAACTTATTTATTAATACTTACATATAAATAATATTTATAATTACTAATTTATTATTATTATTGAATATACAAGAATGATAATAGATAATACCATAAATGACAACACGAATATACTAAAATCATTTTGAAAATCATAGCTAAAGTTTCGCTCTACACCGCACGCCTATGACCTCTGTCAGAAATAAACAAATAAATAAAATATCGGCGCCCCTGCCGTTTAATGACAGCGTTATGACAGAATCGTATCCCCTTATGGCGGCGTGCGCAGAAAAGATGCGCGTGAGAGTTAGCCTGCTGATTGTTTTTGTATATGCTGTGGTCAAAATTATTAGCTGTGTTTGTTCGTTGTATCATTTTCGAAAATAACTTTGACAAACTAATTGATGACAGTGACAGATTCCATTTCAGGTGAAAATAATATGAACAATATTTAGACACCAATTTTTTTTTTCAATTTTTCTCACCGCTGTTTAAGATGCATTCAACAAGGATAGAGAAAAATCACGTGACTTTAAAATGGTATTTGTTGGATTTTACTTATCGCACGCTAAGCTTCTTAGAGGAAAAAATATTGTGTTCGGTCTGATACTGTTTGCTGAGTTGAAAGGAATAATATATTCTTGCTGCTGTTTCTATATCAATATTATTTCCATTTCTATTGCTAGCTTATGAAATTTTTGTGTCTTGTTCCAATAAATATACGCGGTTGCACTTTTAATCCGAAATAAAAAAGTGAATATTTCATTTCACCCAGCCTCTGAGTCAACAAAGTTAATTTGTTCAGTCCCAAAATATTGCATCAAGCTTTTAGAATTCTACTGCATCTCTATTCTCAAATGAACCCAATTTTATCTGGTACAACACCACCGTTGTCATCAGCGCCGTATCAATTTTGCCAGATCCTCCGGCGTCCAGATCGTCAGCTAATGACGCCTTGCGGCTGCATAAACCAACCAGCCCGATCCTAATTAGTGGTGTTTAGCTGACCGTCAATATAGGAACATTAATCAACCGGACAATAGTGTAAATGACGCTCTCCCCGTTCAATCCACCTATTGAGGACGTTTATTTAATAGGGAGCTTGTTAAATGGACCGTTTTGGGACCAAAATCCCTTTAATCTAGGATAGGCTATTTTCAAATTAAAGGATTTGCATTTTGATTTTGCTATGATTATTTTTGGATAATCCGGAAATTGGATCTTTATCCATATTATAAGCAGCGTTGCCTTTGAAGTCCACATCATATGGATATTGTCACAGCCTATTTTGCTTTAACTGGGGGTTTGGGATCTTTTGGAGTTTTAATGAATTAAAACAAAGTCCCAAGCATTAAGAATAATTAAGTTTATTTACTATAACTAAAGGATTGATTAACCGATGAGGACACTAGACCCAAGACATAACTTATAAACTCTAATTAATTGTACTTACCAGAGACCCATCTTTCTGTAGCCCGTAGCACAACTTTAGCGCCTGAATTTAGGTTTACCACTGAACTAAAATTGACGCCTTATCGATCCAAATCGATTCACGATTTTTTGGCTTGACAATATTTTTATTATTGATTAGTATGCCAAAACCAGTAGAATCAACTTTTTTAATGTTAGGTGTCCATAATATTAAGTTAATTTTAATTTATCTCAATTAGAGAAGATATCTATTTAATCAGCGATAAAAGGCATTTAGGAAAATGTAATTATTTTTCGTCTTTATTGTCACTAGATTTCTACTATTGTTTATTGTTATCATGTCTGTCTATTGTATATTTTCTCATTGTGCGTTTCATTAAATTCCTCATTTCATTTCATTATTTTTCACCTTATTGAAAATCGTATTTAACTGTAAATATTTTGTCGCAAACAAAATGTCGAGATGTGCTTGAAAACCTTTAAGGCATTATTTTGCATTGATTTTTGAGTCAAAGTATTCATAACATTATCATTTTTAAAAAAAGTCCATTCATGCGGACTTTACTGCACCTACGTATTACTCGAGTTGGAGCAAGTTTCAAAAATGTTTTATAATGTAATAAATTCAATTTAAAGTCACTAACTGTCACAGACTCTCATATCAGAATGGTCATAAAAGCCAAACCAACTTTGCGTTTCCACTCAAAGTCATAACTCTTCATCACCCTCCTTTCTAACTCACAAGCAGATCAAATTATAAGCACCTCCTTTTCGTAGGCCTTGCCTTGTTTGCCATCTAATCCATCAAAAATTTTCATATCACCCTTCATCCAAATAAAAATAGACGACGTCATCGACATAATCCGTTCAGTGGGTCTTAAAAGCCTTCCACAAACTTGACAAGGTATTAAAATACCTATTTATTTTTTTTTTGTCGATTTTTTGCTCAAGTGCTAATATATGTTTCGTTGTAATAATTTTTAAAACCTTCATATTTTAGACATGTATGATGAAATACGCCATTTTAGATGTGTTGTGCTTATCTTTTTTTAACAGATTGAAGTCTTTAGGAGTGCCTTCTATGTTCATCCAGATTTTGGATGTTCGAGCAATTTGGATAATACAACTCAATAATCCCTTGGCGGCCGTGAAGCAATTATCATCATTATCATCATCAGTATCCAGTGTCCAGCAATCCTATTTACCCATGTCGTTTGTCCATCGCATCGAGTTGGGGTCTTCCAATAATTCTGAATAAGTCTTATCTTGGATGCCACTCTATGATCCATCTGTTATCTCACATTCTGGCGATAGATCCCGCCCAATACCACTTTGGACACAGAAGACTTCCCATAGCATCTCGTACTCCTGTATTTTCTCTTATTTCGAAATTCTAACTTTGATGTTAATTTCCAGCAATGATCTGTGCGTCATTTGTCCGGTGTTTCCTAATGTTTTTTTACCGATGTACGCAGTCGAAACCCTTTGAGAATTCTACAAATACTAGTTTAGCAGCTTGTATTTCATAAATGTTTCCAATAGAACCCTTAGAAGGTGATCTTTGTCCCATAGCTCTTACGAAAGCCTGCTTTTTCTTCCGAGAGGTGAAACTTCATTATTTGTCAGATTATTAGTGATTATTCGTGTATAATTTCTATGTATGACTATAGACTCTGTTATCTGCTTTTCACGTATAACCACTCTTCTTATTTTAGGGTTATTCCTTCTGACACGCATCTGGTTGAAATTGAATAGAATTTCAAGAGATTCAATGATGTTTTTGTCCGCTCATCTATATAGGTACATTCTTCCATGTCTCTCAATGCCATTCTTATTTCTTATTCCGTTATTGATCGTATTTCTTTGGATCCTGATTTCAATTCTTTGAGGATATCAGAAGGGTTCACTTTATTTTTTATTGTATATAACTCTGCAGGATTCTCCTTTGATATTATCTTACCATTTGGATTTTTGATATGTATGTCTTTTTCTCCTATGGCTTTTATATCCTTGGGGATTTTGCTGTTGTTCTCAATAATTATAGGTATCACTCGCTTACTCATGTCTTCAATATCTATTATTCATTCTGTATAATTTTTATGCATTTGTGAACACCTCTTATTAACAGAATGTGAAAATTCTATTTATATAGGAGTTCTTCCTATTTGGGTTCTCCGAACTAACCGATTTTTGGACCGTCAGTACTAATACAGCAATATGTTGTTTAGTGCTGTATCCTAGTCTTCGACCAGGCACTAAACTTGGATTGGTTTTCGTTGCTTTCCTAGCCATACTGATGAGATCTGATAGATCGAAACGCGTGTGTGGATGGAAAAGCGAGGAAACTTAACTCACATTTTCACATTCTGTGTATATAGGGAAACTTGTTTTTCCTATTTGGGTTTTCCCTACTAACCGATTTTTGGTCGGCCTTTTGACGATCAGTACTAATACAGCAAAATTTTGTTTAGTGCTGTATTCTAGTCTTAGATGGCGCCACGACCAAAAGTCTCCAATCATACTCTTATTGACATTTGTTTTCGTTTGTTTTCATTAATTTTCGTCCTCTCTGTTCTGACTAATAGAATGCGCTCGACCACCGTCGACATCTCCATGTCCCATGACATGTCTATGTCATGTTCTTCTATGTAATGGAGAATACCTTTTTCCTGATTATATTATATAGTCTGATCAGGATCAGGTTTTCTCCGTTGCATCGGACTTCATTTAAACCCACTATATCCGATTCGATGCTGTCCAACTCGTCTTCTAATTCTGGTATATCATCATTTATTGACAACTGAAGCTGTCGAAAGGGGCCAATAATCTCATATGATCTAGTTAGGTAACTCTAGTCAAATAGTCGCTCTGTTTTTTTGCAATTCAACTTGTTCCTGTAGTCTACGCATCCCAATTATTATTAGTGTATCAAAACTTCTTATTTTTGCTTTTTAATTGCAAAATAAATTAATTAAAATTATTTATCTACCAAGCGTTTGGTTATGACGTTTTTACATAACTATATTTCCAATATTTGAGTTATGTCATGAGGTTCATAAGACAACTAGTTGTGTTATGGACTAGGTTATGAATTCATAACATAACTAGTGGTGTTATGGACAAGGTTATGAATTCATAACTTAACTATTTTTGGTTATTTGACAAATGTCAAAGGTAAACCTGTAAAGGTAAAATGAAGGTATACAACGACTAATAAACGAAAATGATTGAAAAAAAAATCTTATTTCTCGCTTTGTAGATAAAAAGTTGTGCGTTTAAACATGACTACAAAACTCGTGTGATTAGAACGACTCGGTCTACGACCTCGCGTTCTAATCTTTCACACTCGTTATTGTAATCATGTTCAAAAACGCAATTGTAATGTAAATAACTATTTTCTACTGACGTTTCATAATACGCCTAAAATCTGTTTCATAATGAACTTAATTATGATACAGATTTTTCAGCCACTGGAATCGAGTATTTTGAACATGAACAATGTTTATATAAAAATAACAGACTTGCTATGGAATTTTGGATTGTTTCTATTAGTATTTACCAGGAGAAACAACAAAAAATTAAGAAATCGGGTGCGGAATTTATGCCCAAATGAATATGTTGTAGAGGATTCAATTCTGAATAACCTTTAAATAGGACGAAATCTTGTAGGTATTACGGTCTTTGAGATATGAGCGTTGAAAGATGAACTTTTTTGCGACTTTTTGTGTGGAGAGTGTACGAGATACTGGTGTTTATCAGTCAAAATCTTGACAGGTTCACATATTTTACGTCACTTACAAATTAATGTCAACATAGGTTAAGGCCGGGACCGCACTGGGGTCAATGTTGGCGGCAGTGCGGTCCCGGCCTTAGCCTATGTTGACGTTTGTTAGTGACGTGAAATATGTCGACCTGTCAATATTTTGACTGATGAACACCAGGTTCTCGTATACTCTCCACACAAAAAGCCGCAAAAAAGTTCATCTTTCAACGCTCATATCTCTAAAACCGTAATACCTACAAGATTTCGTCCCATTTAAAGGATGTTAAGAATTAAAAAATATACAACATATCAAAAAATGGGCAAAATCCATAGAGCCCAAAAATGCCATGTTAGGTGTGCGTTATCCTTTTCAAGTTGTCAACAATTGTCACCAGTTGAGAAGTTTACTATTCCTATAAAATAAATATGTTTTTCGTTTATTATTGCAAGTAGAAAAATAGTGTATGCAACTCTCATGTAATGGTCATTATTACACTCGCATGTTATATACGAAACTCGCCTGCGGCTCGTTTCATATCCTATAACATGCTCGTGTATTAATGGCTATCATTACTTACCTACATGATCATTGCATAATATACTATTACTAGCTGACCCGGCGAACTTCGTATCGCCTCTGAATTATTTAATATCTCTGGGTTAAATACGTTTTTGGTAATGTTGTGTTAACGTATCTAGTAGCTGAATTAAATTCAGTTTTTTTCGATGGTGAATTTGGTTGGCCTTGGTTGAAGAAAATTAATGTTTACTCTCCGGATCAGAAATCACCTAAAATTAAAATTTTACATCATCCCTTCTTAGGCACCTTTTGGGCATTATTCTTGTAAAGTGTACCACCAAATAAATAAACTCAGGCAAAGAATGTGAAGAAAACAAAAAAAAATCATCTTAATTGTCAATAACCACTGATTCAAAAATTCATATTAATTCACACAATTAACACAGGATCAAATGTAAACAAAATAATGTTGGCCTGCATTGCTATATTGAATCACGTGATTTGAATTGCCTGATAAAATTACATAAACATAACCTATCACAATATTCGCAAATTTGTACTTACCCTTTTCGGGATCAAAAACTAAATGAAGGTTTCTATCATGTATCATAGATGGCGTCTTATACGGAATGGTATTACAGTGCAAATGGTATTACAACAATGACTAAATAAGCCTTATCTACAGTGACGACAATAGAGCTCCCGTCGCCATTTTGTAACCTACCTCTTGCCTGTTTTAAATATGAATTTATAGGATTTGAATGGACATCCATCATAAAAAAATTGAAAACATGATGATGTACCTCATAATAGTCATCAAATACGTTGTTTTCAATTTTTTAAGATGGATGTCCATTTAAATCCTATATATTCAAATTTAAAAGTAGCAAGAGGTAGGGCACAAAATGGCGGCGTTTTCCATGTGAATATATAGGACTTTAAAGAAACAATAAAAAATAAGACAGCAATTGTCGCCACTGTGAATGGTATGTAATGAAAGAAAAGAATCGGGCAATCTGACGATAGAAGATACATACATATAGTATGTACAGGGTGCTGCAATTTGGAGTGTTTTAACAAGAAAAACATACTTCCAGACCAGATAGAGGAAATTTGACTTAGGTGTCATGGGATTGATTTTCAAGAAACATCGATTGCCAAAAACTGTATCACGATATTTTCAATGGTACCACTGATACAGGGCGATTTTCGATTTTCCCCTATTATGAAAAATAGCTATAAGTTTTTTATTTATCAATTTTTTTTATTTCTGTAAAAACATTATGCAGACACTTTTTTGAGCACAATCCAGTGGCGGACTCAGTTTTTTTCTATATCGCTCCGATTTTGAGATATCGACCAAAGTCCGATATTTTCAAATGAAATACCCTATATATTAATAGATCATTGGATAGCTTCGTTTTTGCTGATTTCAATTATATAAAGTTCGATAGGTTTATCTCTAACAGTTTTCGAGAAAAAAAAATTATATCTGTTTTTGTCATAAGAAACAATGCGTTAGAAAGAGACCTTCTTCATTTTCCTTACACATATAAAATCCTTTTCTAACACATTGATCCTTACGACAAAACAGATATAATTTTTTTCTCGAAAACTGTTAGAGATAAACCTATCGAACTTTATATCATTGAAATCAGCAAAAACAAAGCTATCCAATGAGCTTTTAATATATAGGGTATTTCATTTGAAAATATCGGACTTTGGTCGATATCTCGAAATCGGAGCGATATAGAAAAAAACTGAGTCCGCCACTGGATTGTGCTCAAAAAAGTGTCTCCATAATGTTTTTACAGAAATAAAAAAAGTTGATAAATGAAGAACTTATAGCTATTTTTCATAATAGGGGAAAATCGAAAATCGCCCTGTATCGATGGTACCATTGAAGATATCGTGATACGGTTTTTGGCAATCGACGTTTCTCGAAAATTAATCCCATGACACCTAAGTCAATTTTCCTCTATCTGGTCTGGAAGTATGTTTTTCTTGTTAAAACACTCCAAATTGCAGCACCCTGTACATATAATAATAGAGCTTTCGACTTTTGTCTCAAAACTACTCCCGATTGATCAAAAAGCGATCCGAAACGAATTCACGTGTTCAACTTGCGCAATAAACGCTCTGAAATCTCGCACGGAGCGCTATTCCTTGGTCCGTCAAATTCGATAGATCAATTATTGATCAAAACAAAACAATTAAAGTACGTTCGGCTATTGATTTCAAATAGGGTGCCCTCGCTTGAACCATAATAATCGCTCTCGGAGCACTTCCGCAGAGATCTGTGACGTCACCGCCCAAATAGAGAGCGCTCTGGGAGCAGTAAAGCCAAAAATGCTATAAGATAATACTGTTACATCGGTTGAATGCGCAAACAAAAATGAGTTGGTTTATGTAGTGATGAGAAGCAAAAGAAAATTAAAAATTTTTGGGGGTGGACCACTCTTATCACTTAGGGGTATAAAAAATGGCTTGAGACCTATTCTCAGACCTACCGAATATACATATAAAATTTCATAAAAATCAATAAAGCCGTTTCGGAGAACGAAGGTAACTAAAACTGTGACATGAGAATTTTATATATTAGAACACTAACATAATAATATACAAAAATTTGTAAAATTGACACAATGAAATCAAAATGTAGAAGTAACCCGTGTAAATCATCTATTACCAAAAGTAAGGTAGTAATTTATAATATAAACTTATTTGAAATGAAACACCTACAATCAATTTATCAAACAATAAATAATAGAGCTCTCCCGCAATTAGGTCTGAATAATTGAGTTATATGAGAAAATATTAATCTCTATCAGGTGTCAGAGTGTCAGCTAATAAAGCAGGCAAAACGTACACGGCAAATTGATTAACTACTTAGGTAATGATAGTTGTTTTCATCCAGATAGATTCAATCATTAAATTCAATGTACAACTTTCTCGGATGGTTTGGACATTATTCCAAGAATTTAAATTCAAAGTCAGACAACGTATTGATTTAAACAAATAAAAACATATTGGATTTTTTTGAACCTGAAGTGATATAGGTATAGGTCTACCTGTTGACCCTGTTGTGACGCCGAAATATATGTATATTCCTTAATGATAAATCTAAAATCCCTAGATGTCCACTAGCATTTCATTTCCTGCCTTTATTATTGAAAAAAAAAGAACGTGACTAGGGCGCCCACTGAAATAGCGTGGCATATGTTGTTGTATGTATGTTGTATGTGTTGGAGGTGTCAGTTGCACCGCGACCTGGTAGATCTATTGTACCCCTCCTTCTGCTGCTAGGTCAGGGCTTCCTGCTCAAAGCAGCCCCTCAAGTCCTAAGTCCTCAAGGAATCTTAGGATATCCAGCGGTTCCAGAGTTGAAATATCTTCCAACTGTATGGTGGAGCTTCCCAAATTCTTCATCCTTGAACGACTAATGGCATTACAATTCAGTAGAAGGTGGTGAGGTATTTCCTCGCCGTGTTCGCAGAATCTGCAGGTGCCATTTTCTCCCAGACCTAATTTGTGTAGGTGTTTTTTGATTCTGCAGTGTCCCGAGAGGAACCCCGTTAGCATTTTGAGACTTTTCTTGCTAAGGTTGACTAGCAGTTCTGATTTTTTTTCGTTAAAGTTGTAGATCTTTGGCCTGCCGTGGTCCTGGCTGTTCTTGCCAGTGTTTGTTTCTTAGCTGGTTTTCTTTCTTTTAGAGGATTCCCTGGAAGTGCCTATTGCCGAGACCGCAGAATGGTTCTGGCCCAGTGAAGGGGGTAGCGTGGCATATAAAGTGGCGTGTGATCTAGCAAGTAGCACGAACCCAAACAAATAAGCGAGAGTCCACTGAAGTGACAAAGCAAGTAATATACGTTTAAAGGCATGTACCATCGTCACCAAAAGTAACTGGGACGGCAACATATTAGCTCTTGTACTATTATATGAATTTTAGTGTCAAATATTTGTTAAACTATGAATAAAATGAATGATGGTAGAAATAGTCCAGGAGATTATTATGGATTATTTTAATCACAGATACTTTTGGTGACGATGGTACACAGCACGTCACGCCACTACGCTAAAAATATAACATGTTCTATTTCTTGCCACGTCAGTAGGTAGGTACCAAGGTACAAAACTTATGTGGTATTTATCTACATTGTTTGTTTACATGGTGTAGCAGCTTGTGTGTGTGTTTACAATGAAGTTAACTTTCTTATGTGATGCATGCGTACTCATAACCTCAACTGTCAAGTTGAATATTAGGCACATCAGAAACAGAACTTAACGCACGGATTTCCTTAAGTTGAAGTTGGCCCAACTTTTCCGTGTGTCACTTTAATTTTTCTTATTTTTAAGTGGATGTAACTAACTACGTATAGTAGATGATCTTCAACTTTTCTTTAATATTAATTTTCCGTACGTTAAGTTAAGTGGATGTAAATGACCCTTCAAATTATTGTAATCAAAAAGCGTTCTTCTGTAGATATTGCCCGTCTAATTTATGTCCTTTTTCAAAATCGCAAGTAGTAGTTTTCTCAGTAATAAATCAAAAGTCCCTTCTTCCATTCTATAGAGAGACTGGAATTTGTCTGGGTAAATATTTAAATCTTTGAATAAATAAAATCCAGTCCAATAAGGATGTATCCAATGCCTCTTTTCAGGTCGATTTTGATTAATATTGATCTTTACGATAGGTACATAAATAATGTACACTCGTCTGACGATGACATTTTTCATAGATTTCACGATTTCACGTACCTACAGCCTTTCGCTTTTGCTTCTGGTAATTGGTAATTTTTGCCTTCGCTGCTGTACCCGCCATGTCATAAGCCACGACACTCACGTCACACTTTGGTGGGCGCTTGATTTGATGTAGGATGCTAGATGCGTGCCACTTGCTAGATCACACGCCAAGCTATTTCGGTGGGCGCCCTGCAGATCTAAAATGGTCTGAAAAAAACTGAGTTCTGATAAACTGTCTGTGTAATCTGACGGATGAAAACGCATCATGTAATCCCATTGGTCGGCCAGTTATCCGCCGACCAATAGAATTATAGAAAGGTAAGTTAATCTGGAAGGGCCACCCATGCCGGTAAGGTCTCGAAGTGACGAAGGTGGAGCTGAAAAAAGTCCACAACACGCAGCGACTAACTCAGAGTGAGCGACTGCGAACAGCGTCTGTTCTCCATATTAGGGGCTACTGCATTTGAAACTCGCCAATACGCTCGGCAAGCGAGGCGTTTAAATTGCCGAAACCTTCAAGATCAAACATGCGAAAAGTCGAGTTACAAAAAAATCCTCAGGTGGGTAGAGATAAGATCTCTGAATCCCACACTGATGAAGATCGGTCAGCCTCACGCAATCTGAGGGAGGCAATCACTCGATTACAAACAGGAAACGGAAACAAAATAGGGCAAAACTCCAAATTGCAACATACAACATAGGAACAATGAGAACAGATGAACATTTGGAAGAGTTGGAGAAAGGAATAAATGCCATAAATTGGGACTGTGCAAAACCAGACTGGAAGGAGAGAAGAAGACCAAACTCAAGTCAGGGCATACTTTTTATGTTCTATGTTCTTATTTACCATAAATGCTACTCCTCCTTTGCTGTAATTAGTTTTTGGGTTAAATGGATTGATCATCAGGGAATATCAGATAGGGTCATATTATATCTCTTGTTGAACATAAACAAGAGATATATCATGCAGCTAATACATTGCTACGCCCCAATCTATGATGATATCGCCCGGGATATAAACAGAGAAAAGTCTTACTATATTGTGGTGACAGGAGACCTAAATGCTAAGATCGGAAGTAAAGAACAAAGCGATCCCGTATACCTGGGAAATTTTGGACTATGAAAGCGGAATGATAGAGGAGATATGATGTCAAGTTTTATGGTCAAAGATACGTTATATTGCATGAACACGTTTTTCAAAAAACCGCACCCAAACGAAAATGGACGTGGGTTAGCCCAGACAAAAACACAAAAAATGAGATTGACTATATATTTTCCAACAAGAAGAATATTTTCAGGGATGTCTCTGTTTTAGATCGATTCAATACCGGAAGTGATCACAGGTTGGTAAGAGCTACGATAGAAATAAATGCAGGACATAAAAGACAAAAATTAATAAAAAAGTCGAGGTTCCCAACAATGGAGATATTAACCCAGAAAAAAGATGAATATCATAATGAGCTTCAAAAGAAACTAAAATTTATTGAAAACCCAACAGAACTTAACAAGTTAGCTGAAAAAATAACAGAATCCATCCAGAAAACAACAAAGAAAATACGCAGCAAAAGTAAAAATCCAAAGAACACAAAACTAAGCTCAGAAACTGTAGATTTAATAACAGAGAGAAGAGCACTAAACAGAGATGATCCAAAATATAACGAGAAGAATGCAAGAGTGAAAAAAATGATAAGGACAGACCTGAGAACTTATACAACTAAACAAATCTTAGAAACAATCGAAGCCAACAAGAATATGAAAGTACTGAAAACCAAGTCATCCAACGGAAAACAAAGAATTTAAACATCAAAAATCAACAAGGAGTACTCGAGCGATAAGAAATCCATTGTGACCATTGTGGGCGCAATTCAGCACTTTTATAAAAACGTGTTATACGTCTACGGTACCAAAATCACATATAGAACCGAGACAAATTCTATACATGGGCTCAGAAGAAATACCCGAAATTACGTCTTCAAAACATTTAAGGACATTTAAAAAATAAGAAATCTCCAGGGAAGACCACATAACCGTAGAGATGCTAAAATTGGGAGGCAACGAACTTATGAACCATATCAAAACACTACTCAATAAATGCCTCTCAGAAGGAAAAATACCAAAAATATGAGAAAATGCAGGAGTGACACTTCTATTTAAAAAAGGAGATAGCACGAATATAGAGAATTATCGTCCTATTAGCCTGCTTTCTCATTTATATAAGCTACTCAGGAAAATCATTACGAACCGTTTAAGACGCCAACATCGCCCCGATGCATACGATACAAAATACAGTAATCGGTTTTAGACTACAAAAAAAAACGGCACATCAGAATTTGTTCAAATTTGGCATAAACATTCCTTGATCGAATATCTAGAGAATAGCGCAGTTAGCTTTTCCATATTTCGATATTTTTTTTTTGCCTATATTGTGAAAATGAACCATTTCCCAAAAATAGAAATAACCTCGGTAAAAATTGAAAAAATAAGAGCACTATTCTCTAGATAATCGATCAAAGAATGTTTATGCCAAATTTCAGCAAATTCTGATGTGCCGTTTTTTTTTGTAGTCTAAAACCGATTTTGGAATAAAATTCATGATAATTTGGCCATATAGTTCAGGCTTTTTTTCGAAGATGGCGCCACCAATCAATTCGTGATGTCATCATTAGGCGCTTTCGGAAACGCTGTTCCGTCGGATCACAGCTCCTTGTCCAGCGGTTCCGAAAGGCCTATGGACAACATAAACTCTTTCTTATTTTGTGTATTTGTTTTGTTTTTTATTGTTGTTTTTATAAAACAAAAACAATAGGAACAATAGCTATTATCCTAACGAGTGCGTTGATATACAGTGTGTCCAAGATAAGGATGGGATAGCATTAGGATCTGGAGGTCGGTTGGAGTTACAATGTTGGTTAGATTAGGAAAAAGTTGCGCAATTTACTGCTCAATAAAATGGTACTTTTACTTTTGGAAAATTCTGAATACTTTCTGAGATATCCAGAAAAAAACGAAATTTTGCAAAATCGATTTTATTTTTTCCTGAGCTCATTTCAGGAGATATTTCAAAATAAATGTCACTTCATCATAAAAACTTCTCTACGAGATGACATTTTCAAATTTAAAATCTGATGATCATCTTTAGGCTCAACTTAATTTTTTTTAACTGCTAGGCAATTGCTCTCGAGTAAAAGTAAAATTTCGACTAACTTGCAAGCTAAATATTTGTGGAACCAAAATATGATAGTTTTCCATGGAGAAATGTCAGTTTAGGAAATACTTATTGTTGAGGCTTCCCTAAAATAGTTTGTGGAAACGGAGAGAAATCCACAATTCTGTTTCCTAGGATATTTGTCGAGTGTCTTCTTAGGCCCAGTTGTACAATCTCGGTTCAAAACAAAGTTCAGCTGAACTCGACTGGTACTTGAGCTTTCCCATTTGAAATACATTGCTGTCAGCTATTAATCAATTTTAACAAGTTTGATAGCATTGCATTTCAAATGGGGAAGTTCAAGTAACAGTCGAGTTCAGCTGAACTCTGTTTAGAACCAAGATTGTACAGCAAGACCTTAGTGTTCTTTCAATTTCTATAATGTGTTTATAAATATTTCATCTAACTCATTATATTCCTCTTGGCTTATAAATGAGAACTCATGTAGCTTTTCATCAGGCAACATAATACATTTATGGGTCTTGTTCAAATTGTAGACAGAAGAAGATACATTATATTCTTCCATGAGGAGGTCGCTAGAATCAAAAATCTAAAAAGATACTTAGGCCCAGTTGTACAATCTTGGTTCAAAGCAGAGTTCAGCTGAACTTAACTGGTACCTGAACTTCTAACTGACAGCAATGTATTTCAAATGGGAAAGCTCAAGTACCAGTCGAGTTCAGTTGAACTTTATTTTGAACCGAGATTGTACAACTGGGCATTAGTATTAGCATTGTATGTATTAGTTTATTGGCTTAAATGTCAAGGGGATCAATGATGCCAATTGAAATTATTTTGTCCATAATAGGGGTGTCATCTTCATTTTTGTAGCACTAAACATTTGAAACCTGCTTGTAATAATAACTATGTATATATTTTTTTTTTCCATGAATAAATTTTGACACATAATAACACAGTTGGTCTCTTGGTCTTGGGATACTGGTAATATCTGTGGTAATATCATGTTAGACAAGAATGTGTTTGGGTTTTCCTGATCTTGAAAATTAGCTTCTTTCTTCTAGTTATGTATGTATGTTTTTTCTATAATCAGCTTGCCTGCCTCTTGGCAACCAAAAAAGCAATATAATTTCATTGCAGAATAACAGTCATAAATTGGATACGTCCTGAAATCTAAGTTGTAATTTACCTCTTTGAACACACTGGCTCTAGAGCTTCCACCAGCATTCCGGCTATTTGCATAGAAATGTTCTTGCAAGACCATACGTAATATAATAATGAACCATTCTGCATACCTAAGTAATCAAAAGTAGAGTTGGATAAAAATTCATTAGTGTAGGGTAATAAACCAAATTTTTGAAATTATTTTTCTTTCCTGTGCTTTTAGGAAGGAAATCGCGGTACTTAGCTTTTGCTGCGCTCTACTCAACTCTACTATTTTTTTTTTAGGAACATGGTAATTTTCTTTCAATTATTGTCCCAGTCTTTCACAAAAGAAAATCCAAAAATATAAAAAATAGTTCGGTAAAAATTGCTTGCAACTTGTGAGTAAACACCAAGGATGTAAACATTGCATTCTTTGCCACAAAAAAAATTACCCCGCAAACCAATTCAAAATAAATTTCGAATTATATTTTTATCTGTGTTTCTTGATCTGTGTTTATATATCCAAAGTTCAAAGTTCAACGACGGTCCAATCAAACGAGTGAAAAGTTTTCTTTGTTCTTTGTCTAATACTAAAAAATAAACAAAGACAGACATAGGTCGTAATACACACATTGAAAGCGAAAAACGATGATAACTTCAATAATAATAAACTATAATATGTTTTTCATTATCTCTTCCAAAATAGTTTACTTAGTAAAAAGATTCCGAAATCAAAACAAGGCAATTTCTTCATAAACAAAAACCTGTTCTATAAACCTATATCTAAGTCCCAATTCTTTCCTAATAAAATAAAATAGGGAAAAAAAAGTATGTCAAGGTCAACTTTGAGCATTGTGGTTGGCCAGGCAAAATAATAATGGCTATTTCCATTCAGCAATCAGTGCGAACTGAGTGAGAAACGTTGCACTGATTCTGCAAATTGAAATTGCTATAATATTGCAAATACTGAAAATACTGAATCTTGGCGCTGCCATCTATATTTTTTTTTTGTAACCGAAATCTAATTTGAAGGGGGGTTATTGCGGCCTTAACAACAAAACTCGATTCCTATCAACCAGTCGAACAGGCAGGATTCCGCAAAGGATTTTCCACCACCGATCACCTACAGACCATAAGACAACTTATAGAAAAAAACAGAATATAATATCCCCCTACATATGGCTTTTGTAGATTATCATAAAGCTTTTGATAGCATCGAGACATGATCGTTTCTTGAGGCAATGGACGACGCCAGAATCCATTCACGCTATTCCCTCCTCCTAAAGAACATATACCAACAAGCAACGTTTCATATAAAGATTGATGATGACATGAAGACGAACAAAATCCCCCTAGGAAAAGGAGTTAGACAAGGTGATACCATATCGCTAAAACTTTTCACTTTAGCATTGGAAAACGTTTTAAAAATAATACATTGGGCAGACAAGGGAATAAACATAGATGGAAGTCATCTCACTTTATTATTATTATTATTATTATATAGCATTTATTGTTTTAAAGAAAAAATATACATTCAATTTTTTTTACTTAACAATAAATACAGGATTCAACCAAGTCTAGGAAAATTGTCGATTTTCAAAAAAAAAAATCCTACCCAAAAGAACTTTTCAGGGATGATAGGGGGAGGGTGGGTGATCATAAAACCGAAAATATCAAACATTCACCCCTCTGGCGTTTTGCGCTATAGGGGTTGAAAGTGCGCCATTGGAGATTACTTGGTACCTATTGATTTTACAAAAAAATGTTTCAAATAAAAGATGTACAACATTATTTGATCTACAATGTTTATCTAAAGACTAAATCAACTTTTTTTGTAACTCACCCCCATTCAGCGGGGGAACACTTTCAATTTTAGTTTTTAGGGGTATATATTATTATTTTTTTTTTTTTTTTTTCTCGCCTTTAGTGCATATAAAAAGTTGCAACTAACATTGTATTAAAAGGATTTTTTTTTCACCACCTTTTTGTTTTTAGGGGTAGTTCGCCTATCTTCAACTTAACAAAAGAAAATTATTGAGAAAACTTGTTCATTTTATTATTCTGAGCAACTTTTCTCTATAACTTTTTTTTGTAAAGTGTAAAATAGGCGAACTACCCCTAAAAACAAAAAGGTGGTGGAAAAAAAATCCTTTCAATACAATGTTAATTGCACCTTTTTATATGCACTAAAGGCGAGAAAAGAAAAAAAATATTAATATATGGTACCCCTAAAAACTAAAATTCACCTAAGGGAAGTGTCCCCCCTCTGAATGGGGGCGAGTTACAAAAAAAGTTGATTGGGAAAAAATTGTAGGAAATGTAATCTTATAAAACTTTTATAGGGAAATTTTTTTTGTGAAAAAATAAATAAACTTTAAACTACCCCTATTGAAAAACGGCAGGGGGTGAGTAAAAACTTCATAAAGCAAAAATGTTGTATGTGTTGTAGAACATTTTTTCACGTTGGTTAAAATTTTTCATTATAAAATTTCAAACGGCTCTTATGACCACAGGCGGCCCTTAATCAAAAAAGTCTTTAGATAAACGTAGTAGATCAAATGATGTTGCACATCTTTTATTTGAAACATTTTTTTGTAAAATCAATAGGTACCAAGTAATCGCCAATGGCGCACTTTCGACCCCTATAGCGCAAGACGCCAGAGGGGTGAATGTTTGATATTTTCGGTTTTATGATCACCCACCCGCCCCCTATCATCCCTGAAAAGTTCATTTGGGTAGGAATTTTTTTTTTTGCAATACATGTATTTTTCGACTATTCTCCTAGACTAACCCCACAAGAGAAATGTCTCGTCTGTGGGGACAATAACAGGTTAGTAAATATAAATCTTTATATAATTTAAGAGAAAATGGAGAAATAATAAACAGTAAACCATATAAAATCTGAAATCTGAAACGAACACTATTCTCACTAATTTGCGGACGATATTGTATTGATAAGCTCTGACATACAAGAGCTAGGTGCAATGCTAAATGTCAAATGAACTAAACACACAGTCAAAGAAGAAAGGACTACATATGAATCTCAGTAAAACGAAAATTCTTAGCAATGAAAATCTCCTAATAAACATAGATAACAGATAACATCGCTGTAGAGAAAGTGGATCAATATAATATATACCTAGAGCATGTCATAAAGCTCGGTAAACAAAATCAGACTGTCGAGCTGAAGAGGAGGATAGGTTTGGCCTGGGCTGCATTCAGAAAGTTGGATTTCATTTTTAAAAATAAAAACATTCCGCTTTCACTCAAAAGAAAAACACATGAGACGTGTGTACTCCCTGTTGCTACGTATGGACTGGAAACCATGACCCTTACAAAGAAATCTAAGGAAAAACTGTGCGTATGTCAAAGGGCTATGGAAAGATCTATGTTGGGAATCACTCTGAGATACCAAGTACGCAGTACTGACATTCGAAACAGAACAACAAAGGTCACCGAGATACTAACTCGTACAGCGAAATTAAAATGGCAAAGGACAGGCCACATAGCACGAGTGGACCCAGATAAATGGACATCTAAAATTACATTCTGGCGACCCCGAATAAGTAAGCGAAACGCCGGACGCCCTCAGAGACGGTGGAGAGATGACATCAGGCAAATCGTTGGGATCCAATGGAGAAATATTGCCGAGGACCGACGGACATGGAAAAATCTGGAAGAGGCCTTTAACCAGCAGTGGACGAGTACTGGCTCTGGCTGACGAAGAAGAAGAACAAGAAGTTAATCTTGCAGGGGGCCCTAATTAAATCAGGATAATACGCACTACTACTAAAGGTTAGCCTATCCTCATAAGGCTTATGTGGAACAAATCCCCCCTTCCCCCCAGTGCCAAATCCCCAGTTGTGACGTAGACAGCATGTCATCTCTCGCCTGGACGTACGCTGTTTGCACTACAGGTTATGATTCCGCGGACTTTTGCTTTATGCATACTGGGTTTTACTACATTAATTAACATTCTAAAACAACCCTTTTTTAGATCTCGTTTTCATCTTCCTCTTTGCCTAAGTATTATGTTAATCAAAATTAAATAATATTTTCCATCATAAATTTAAATTCTTAACTACGACCGCTAGTGCAAACAGCTGACGACTTAGTTATGACGCCGGAAATAGTGACACACCAATATGGCGGCGATTACCAAAAACGAGGCCGATAAGCAATCCTTAGTAGTGTGTATTATCCTTGCTAATTAGATACGAATAAAAGGAATGATTCTGCGATACAGGGCGATAAAATTAAAAAAACATTAAGTTTTGCATGTTCTAAAGCCATAACACCAGAGAGCGAAGAACCTACCACTCAGCAAAGTTTTGCTCTTTTTGTTTTCTAATAAAAATTTGATAAGGTTTGCATTTCAGACGTTATGTGAGTAACTAGCGGATAAACATACTTAGTGAATAATGGATTAACTGCTCCAGGAAACTCTTTTCCTTTATGATTATTATTTCCAATGCTACTAGAGAAACAAAAAAAGTTTTTCGGTAGGTATTTATCTACTTTATTCCAAAGCATAAGAGAAACATATCAGACAGTCGTTTATTTCTATTTTTATTTTAAATGAGAAGTCAATACTTATTCGATGTACATTTTATATAATTACGATTTCGGGGATATTTTGGACAAATACTTATATTTTACGCTTCCATAAGCATGTTCTATTTCTGGCTGTTTAATTATTTTAAAAAAGAAAGCGTGCTTGAATCGGACGTTGCCGTTGTTGCAGTCCGGAGACTAATTAATTTACCCCTTATGATAAGAGGTTTGTTCAGCCGTCTCATAAGCTTAAATAATTTTTCAACTCTGTTAGCAGAAGCAAATAGACCTATCTCGCATAAATAGAAAAAGAGCGCTTAATTGTAATAATTACAAGTTAGAAAGTAATAAAAGATGACATGCACGCGCAACTCGTGGCTGCAGTGTAGCCAGATTATATTGTTGCAGAACAAATGTAAACAATACAAATCGAACATTATAATATTAGGGCGGGTGACACACTGGAGAAATAAGTTTCACGAGACTTGTAAACAGAAGCAAGTTTCATGAAACTTTGTTTCATGTCAACGCACACTCAAGTTATTAGTTTCTTATTAGGTATATTTTTTTTATTCTTGGGTATAGGTTTATTGGTATAGAACAAAAAGGCTTTTTTCTAGTTAGCTTGTCGTTTCGCCATTATTTTATTTTGGCTTTATCAAAAGGTTGTTAATACAATTATTATAACCTCGAACTTATTTGGTAGAATCTTCAAAGTCAAAATTATTAGTTTCGCAAACTATGTCTTGGGATTAGGACGTATTTTGTTGTGGTGGGTAAACCGCCGAACAAAACGACTAGCAAAGAGGAAAAGGCGATTTTTTGTTTAATCTTGTTAACGTTAATAACTTAGAATATAGTGCTAGTGTAGGTAAAGAAGTGCGGCAACATCCTGAGAAATTTAAGACATTTTTCAGGATTACCAGTTGCATTCATTGACTTCGACACCTTTTTCCATGCCGCACCAACAACTTCACGACGACTGTATTCCGGCAGTTGGAAATTATATTATGGATACTCTTCCGCACAAATTCAATACACAAAATATCTGTTGAAATGTATACACTTTTGGGTATCAAAATGGAATAAATTTCTGATACAAATAAACGCGAAACATAGCACGTTCTGTTTTACGAAATTTGTATGCGAAACGATTTCTGCTCTCCTGCTTCAGAAACGCCAGTTTTGTGCCTCCTCATTTGAATGTAAAGTGCGTTTTTTCTTTAAAGATAATTCCCCAAGTCAAAAATTTAGTAACTATGTTGGTAACAAAAGCCTTTTCTACATAAAAAATTTGAAAGCATTGACAATTTTACATTGTATTGCCAACCTAATGTCAGTTTGACTTTTATCTTTAAAAAAAAACGCACTTTATGAGTTGTGTTTCAATAAAACAAATTTCCTGTTTCTTGCAACAAGTTTTATGAAAATTATTTCTCAACTGTGTCACTCGTCTGAAGAAGTGATATAGTGTCAAGTATTTCACAACGCCTTAAATCAGACAAAGGAAGAGCTTTAAAGTGTATGTTAACATCGTTTGCACTCTTATTTTGATAAATGTTTCGTCCGGCAACATCGCACAATGAAATTGCAAAGGAATAATATGTCAAATATAATCTAACATAACCTTAAACGACACTGCGGTGAGTTCAAGTGCGATACAAGTATTATTTTGCTCTTTGTTGAACTACACATTTCAGGGGTTTGAATGTGCTCTAACCACGTCATACTTATAGACCTTGGCCGATGCATAACTTTGACGACGTATCAAATTCGTTAATCGAGAGCAAAAGTATCGGCCCTAAAACACACGTGAAATTCAAAATTCTACACTCGTAATTACAACTTTCAATTGCAACTGTCAATAGAATACTATTCCCAAATGATAGAACTTTTTTGTTGTAATAGTTTCTAAAGGGTACATACTCACATAAAGTTATTGTACGAGAGTGCTGATTTATCCAGCACCTATCAGCGCTGACATTACACAAGCTTAAAGCAGCCTCTTTGAACTGAAGTCGGCCGCTGACACTTGAGGCCTAAATTAAGGGAGCTGGAGCTTTTGGTACAGGAAGCTCCGAAGGATAACTATGACAGCCCTAAATTTCTCCTTATCTTGATTAAGACAAGGCGTAAACTTGAAAATGGCCAAACACTAAAGGGCGAGTAGTTAAGAAGACGCTTCCTGAAATTAAATAAACTCAGTTAAATTTGTGCTCGGAAAATATTACTTTTAATTAGGAGAATATTTGCCTTATACATTTCGTTGACAGGGAAATAATTATTTTCCTGATGAGAGGAGATATTCATTTAGATGCCAATAATTCATTGTAAATTTGAAAAATTACCACTCCTAGGTATTATCTCAGAAACGAAGAATATTGGAAAAAGTTGTAAGGGTGAACTTTGCATAAAAATTCATCCCCCTTCAAATTATAGTTTGACATGAGGATTTTTTGTTAGTAAACTTTAAAATGAATATCCTATATAGGATAGTTATTTTCTTGGAAGTTCCACTACCTATATATTATATGCCCCTCCCTAAAATTAGCCTCAATGCATAAATATATCATTTTTAAATTAATTCTTGCAAGTTCCAATTTTCCACTAAGTATCAGTGTTTATATTTCCATGAATTGTCTTGGAGATTCCGCATCAAAAATCCCAAGCAATAATAAAACTTTTTCAGAGGCATCAGATACAACTATTGTAGGGCTTTGAAATGATAATAGAAACTTCAGCTCTCTGGAAATAAAGAAACGAAAATAATTTATTTTTAACGATATTTTGTTTGTCAAAGGTCAAATATGAGTTACTTCAATAAAGTTTTAATGAAAACCCCAATTCCCGTTGTTTTTCCATTGGCTTCCATCTTTCAATTTTCCACTGTTTAAATCTTGAATAAAGTATTAATAAAAATGGAGCAGTTCAATTAGAGCCACAAAAACATTGTTTATTATTTGCACAACTCAACAATCAGAAAATAAAATCCCTTCACAAACATTATAAAAGAAATGGCAAAACAAATATTAGTCCGGCAATCGTTCTTATGTAACACTAGCCTATGCATGGAAAAACTCAAAAAAAGTGGAGAGTTGAAAACCTTTCAGCGTGTTTACTTTGAATTTGAATATGATTCCACTAGTAAACATCAAGCCAACGACTGTGAAGAATATCTCTTTCGCTTTGGAAAAATTTTGTTTGAATTTTTACATTTCATAGACGAACCTTGCCGCTTTAAATGAACTAAAAAATCAAAATACTTCTCATCTATTTAGTTGAAATTCTAATTAAAACAAGGAAATTAAATTGAAAATTGCTCTAGCAAACTACTTCCCGTTTGCTAAATTGTCTCTTTACGAATCACGCTCAAAGGAAACTCTCTCATTTTACCTAAAAGCGATCTAAATTATGTTATTTTTTATAAAGGGTGCTTATTCAGCAAAATGTTTGTCGTATACAGGTCCAAGCCCTCGTAAGTACAAAAAATACGGAATCATTTATCCGGCTTACGTCATAAACGAGTAATTTTTCACACGACAAAAGATATGGACGCCCAGGCAGTAAAACGAAACATGTTGCACTACTATTTATTCTCGTTTAAGGATATGACAAGGTGGCACAAAATGTACGTTATGTCTCGGAATAAAGTAGTTTAAAAGCACAGTTCAACGTCATTTGTGCAGTAAGGGTGACAATGTAAACTCGTAAAAGATGGTTGTGAAACTTTGTAGAAATGTTAGAATTATTTCGTAAAAACTTCCTTGACACCTTTTACTATGGCATAAATCTACCCCTTCAAACTTTAGAAAGAACCAGCTTATTATAAAAACCAAAAACAGGTGGCGGCTTACATGTGTTTAGAATTAGAATAGTAAAGGAAGGGAACAATTTGTATTTCATGCACACTCAACGTAGTAGAGGGCCTTCAGGGCTTTTGCCAGTACTACTTGTCAGGTTCCGGCACAGAAGTTGAAATTCTAAAAGGACAGCGACGACGAGGATGAAAAAACATTACGACACAATGAGAATTGCAGATGTGAACACGATAAGCAGTCACAAACAATTTAAAAGAATCTCAAAATTATAAAATATTTTTCAATAAACGCCTAAATTCAATAAAAAACATTGGCTTTGAATTTTTAAAAAAACAAATTTATCAAGTATTCACAATGTGCAATATAAAATATTGTCACGGCTTTGGCTTGCCTGACAGAAATCTTGGGTTCGTTTCGTTGTTTCGTTTATTCCAAAAATCAAAGTCCAATTAACACAGCAATAATTTATTCCACGTAACAATACACTCTGACACTAATTACTTTAATAACTAACTTAACAATTAAACTCTTTATAAAAATAATCACTATTTAAATCGTATCACAGTCGAACTGAAACCTAAACTTACAAGCTAAAACTCGTCCTTATATATAGCCGTAATTTATTCCTGTAAATTCCAGAAGAACCGCGATCGACGTTGTTCCCGAACATCACGTAAAATCTCGAATCTGCTATCCGATTCTTGACACACTGGCGGCCGTTGCAATATTGAATTTCTAATGGAATCCTTACTCTCTGGCGGCGTCATGTTATACCATGTTCTATTTCCTCGAAAGATCTTTTAGATTATTTTGAATTGTTTATGACTGTGTATCGGGTGCAGATCTGTCATTTTTGTCAATTCAATTTTAATTTCTGTGTCGGGATCCGACAAGTAGTACCGATGATGGCGAAGGCGCTCAACTACGTTGAGTTTTCAATAAAGTTGAATTGTGCATGAAATAGAAATTGTTTCCTTCTTTACTATTTGTTATGTTGAGTTTTTTTATGATGAATAGACTTTTATCTTCAATAGATCTTTCAATAAGTTTCACAAATGACCGAGGACGGTGTAAAAGAAACCAATACAAAAACTATAATATTAACTAATTACATCCCCTGCCATCTCCAAACAATACCGTAACACCCGGCGTAGGTACATGGCAGGGTTGAAATATATCACAACAAGTCCTGATAGAACATCCCCCCTCTCATAATAAGAAAAAGACAAACAGTTAGGATAACATTTATTTATTTATAGATTTATTTATTTATTAATTTATTCATACTCCTAAATACACGTTTAACAGGTTCTTACAATACAAGAGTGCTTACTGATACCCTAATATCCACTATGGCTAAATTAAAAAGAAACACAAAAAGTAAGACTTATACTAAGTTACACATGAAATATAAAATATAAAATAACAATCACAGAGATTTAAAAAAAAAAACTAGTAAAACTTTGGTATTATAGAAAAAATCTCATGGCAAAGGTATTTGTATTAAATAAATCAATATCAGATTCCCTTACCAATCTGTTACATTCGCGAAGCATATTGTTTAGCGGTGAACAGCTTAATATATTATCTTGGAATAGCTTCTGTTCAATATTTCTAAGCATAATTTTAGGAACATGGAATGCAATTCTATTAATTAAATAACTGTGCCTGTACTTGACGCTATTTAAAATGGGACATACAAAAATAACACACTGCATACTTCTCCTGGTACTCAATTTCTTAATATCAAATTCACTTAGCATTGAACTATACGAGATCATATATGGATATACACTATGTGTCCTAATAAATAGATATCTTGAAAATCTTTTTGGGACTTTTTCAATCATATCACAGTTAACTTCTGCCTGCGGTGTTCATGTTACACAAGCATACTTTAAATGCGGTCTGACCAGGGCATTGTATAGTCTAATGACAGTTTTCAATTGGAAATACTTAGTTTCTAATAATAAAGCCCGGAACCTTGAATGCCTTACTCACAATAATCTGATGGATGGTGATTGTTAAACTTAAGCGTTGATTGCACGTGCAGGTACTCCAAGGTCTTCAAATTCAAACTTTCTGTCAAGACTTAAATTATTTATGTCATAATTAAAATTTATATGATTTATCCTTCTGGTAAAAGTTATAACGTAACATTTACTTTCATTTAGGAACATCTTGTTTTTGCTAAATCACTTTGAAACACAACTTGGGTCTTCTTGTAAAGCTAGACAGTCTTCAGTACTCTTAATTATTTTAAACATTTTGAATTTATCTGCAAACAACAGACTATCAGAGAAATTAATAAAATCTGGCAAATCGTTAATAAAAATGGCAAACAAAAGAGGTCCCTGGTTACTTCTCTGAGGATCGCCTGATGAAGCCATAAAACTCCTTGAGAGATTTTTTCCAACTTTCACTTGTTGGTTTCTATATAATAGGTAAGAACATAAAGTTTAAAGGCCCTCTCAACATAGTCCTTCAAATATAAGGGTCTCTTAATGTAACGCTTTGGTCTACTAATTCTAAAACTAGCACTTTCATCCTTATTTTCAACACTTGTCATATCATCCGATTGAACTTTGGATTCCGCAACACTTTCACTGAAACTATTATCTAAATGTACATCAGGTTGAAATTCAACATTTCGGTTTTGATTACCACAGTTTTCCAATCTAGCGTTAGTCGAATCAACTATATGGTGGAAAATGATGGTGTATTAGTGACTATATTAAATTTATGATTGCAAGGAACAATAGTTTCATTAGGAACAGAGTTCTGATAGTTTGCTGATACTAAAACCCATCTATTTCTTCGAAAATTACCTCTCTGAGTTTCGATAAGATAAGACTTCGGCTCCTCAAGCTTTTGAATAATGTTTCCATATGTTTTGAGATCAGTCACCCATACATTCGCATTAACCTTTAAATCTGAGAGCTCTTTGGTACGATGACGCCTATTATAATTCCGCCTCATGTATCAGACTGAGGATATTTAAAAGATCAAAATTTTTAGCAAATTTTTTAAATTCAGTTTGGAACTGAGTTCCATTATCAGATCTCAGTATTTCCGGTAAACCATACTTAGAAAACAGCTCTTGTTACTTACTGATGATCATATTTTCTGTCATTGACTGAAGCTTAAAGCTCAAAGAATCTAGAGAAATAATCAGTTATAATGAGGAACCACTTTCCATCATAATTAAATAAGTCAAGTGCAATATTTTACCATGCACGATCCGGAAATTCATTTTATGTTAACTCTAAACTCAATGCAACGTGGACAATTACAGACTAAATTTTCTATTTTATAGATAATCCTGGCCACCTAACCGAGGACTTAGCTCTCACTTTACTATGCCTTAGTGACCTTGGTGAATGAAACCTAAAGTTTTTCATTGGAGAGATTGAGGAATAATCAAGCGCAAACCACGCAATTATTAACCACTACATTTTGAAATTTCATGTCTATACAGAAAATAAATAGAAGTTTCTGGATCTATTCTCTTGAGCTTCACACAAACAGAATCTTTACTTTGCTCAGATTTGATCTCTCCTAAAAATTTTGGTGTTATTTCAAAATTTGTATAGTTATTAAATTGCCAAACATATCGGTTTCTGAAGTTAACTCATCATTACCAGGAAATGCAGAGTGTTCTCCAAATTTTGTTGACAATGCATCTGAGATTACTAAATGTTCTCCTGCAACATAATAAATCTCATATCTTAAAAGTCTCCATCTAAATCTCTGAAGTCGCGGAGTCAATTCATCGATATTTTTAGTCTGTAGAACTTGAACAAGTGGCTTATGATCCGTTTCAATGAACAATTTCAATCCATAAACGTATTCGGAAATTTTGTCACATGACCAGGTCAAAGCTAAAGCTTCACGCTCGATTTGTGCGTAACGTTGCTCCGTTTTTGACAATAACCTGGATGCATAAGAAAATACTTTCTTATTTCCTTTTACATCTTCTTGAGTAAGACATGATCCGATACCAAATGAAGAAGCATAAGCAGAAATTATAATTTTCTGTCTGGGATCAAAATATTCCAGGCAAGGACTTTCTTATAATAAATCTTTATTTTTTTTAAAGCTTGTTTCTGAGCATGGTTCCAAGTAAATGGAAAATTTTCCTTTAATAAAGAAGTTAGGGGTTCCAGAACATCAGATCTATTGGGAATGAATCGACACGGAAAATTTACCATACCCAAGAAACGTAAAAGTTCATTTTTATCACAAGGTTTTAGATATGGAACGACCTAAAAATTGTAAAGACTGCACCGAAAAAACATTTTTCTCTGTTCAAAGTTAAGTATACCTTCTTTATAAATTCGAGTTAAAACTTCATTCAGTATTTTATTGTGCTGTTCAACTGTCGGTGCAAAAATGAGAATATCATCAATATGAAAAATTACTTGATCAAGAATTTTATTTAATAACATAGAAAAATACTCGGGTGCGCAAGTTATTCCGAATGGTAACCTTTAAAATTCAAAACGGCCAAATGGTGTTATGAAACAAGTTAAATCCTGACATTCTTTATCTAGTTTAATTTGATTAAATCCAGACGTTGTGTCTATACGTCTAAAATAGGTACTTAGATCCCTGAACTTGAGCCAGAATTCTCTCAACTCTACCAGTGCGCTTCACAGATTTATTTAATTTGGTGTAGTCAACACAAAGAAAAATTTTCTTATTATCTTTTCGAACAATAACAATAGGACTCGCCTATGGAGTATGATATTCAACCGGTTCTATAATATCCAATTTCTGTAAGCGTTCAAGTTCATCTTTTAGAGGTTTAAGTAATGGAATGGGTACAACACGTGGAACTGATTGTATAAATGTTTGAACATTTTCATCAATCTTAATTTTGAATTCTGTTTTAAAACTACCCAGGTGATCAAAAATTTTAGGAAACCTTTGCTCAATTTGTTCCAATTTTAAAAAATTGACTTTTGAAGGAAATCCATAACCAAATTGCAAAATGTTTAAATCTATTATTGCAGATCGACTAAGATTGGTTTACATAGTTCCTCAATGACATAGATGTCAGTGAAACATTTATTTTAAGAATTACTTAATGAAGCATGCAAATTCCTTAATATATTCAGTCTCTTGCCTGAAGGGCCTGTCACTATTCTGTTAGTAATATGTAAACCTTGAATAACATTTTCGTCTACTAAAGGTATACAAGTTATATCAGCACCAGTGTTTATAATAAATTCAATTTTTTAATTTAATTCAAAAATTTTTAGAAAAATTGACCATTCTTTTTGAAAAATTTAATTTATCTGAAGTAACCCCAGAAACTTTAATTTTAAATAGTGCTATTATTCTGAGGACAATTTTTGCAACTTGGACTAATACTAGGATCAATATCAGGAACATGGCAGGGTTGATCATTACAAGTTCTGATAAAACACTATTTAATTTAATAAATCCAACTACATTTGTAGTTTCTTGAATACCAGGACATCAAAGTAAAAAATCCTTTATTTGTTCAGTATTTTTTACTTAACTAAACTTAAAGATTTCTCACATCAGCTACATAAATCAGTTCACCTTCTCACATACGTATTTACCGGAATCGCATTAATTTTTATTGGTTCCGGTTCGAAAAGGTTTTTATTGAGGGATGCCACGGCATTTTTATTCGTCGAACACGTGCTGCCACCTCTTCCGCGTGCAAGCCAACTTCCAGATATTAAACTAGCTAAAACCCAATGGCTGGACCATTTGTCAAAAAGGTGCTTTACAACTCGAAAGTCATTTGTAAAGCGAACCTGCAACGCCTGCTTATGAGCGAATGTCGAGATATTATTTCCAGGAAGGGGCTTTTCCTATAGCGTTTGAAAAATCACTTGTCTAGGTCGAGATAATGCGAAGAATTCAAATAAGTCCTCTATGTTGGAATTAATATTCCACAATTATGGCTTGGCTGAAGCCGGCTTATAGCGCTAAGCGATGCGTTATGTACTGAACTTTGGTTGTAGCTAGGGAACTAAGATATTAAGGATGCATATAGCCAACTCTAACTCAAGCTTTATCGCTTTAATGACCAAAAACAATTAGCCCAAACAATTCTGTTGTCACAAAGTTATCGGATTTATGTGTTTGTATTTTTCACATTAAGTACCTAATTACAAAATAAAATATTAATTAAGCAAAATACGTTTTAGAGTAAGTTACCCATAATGCTCTTTCATCACACACGTCTAAAGATTTATATGACTTACCTTGCTAGGTATTTAGTGCATCAAAACCAAATATGCATGATGTTGTGGTTTTAACAACCACGTTACCGCTGATGTGATAAGATTTGAACGAAACACTTCGAGACTTTCCTTCAATTATTTATTCTTTATTTTTAAGTTAAAAATATTAAAAGGCACAACTTGCTCGTAACTGAGCTAGGAGGTTACTGACTGTTCCTTCTGGCCTTTTCCTTTCTCACCCTACAAAAATAGGCTGTTTAAGGTTTTAGAAAAAACCCATTTAGAACTTTTATGATGGTACAAAAATAGTTACATACTGCTTTAAAATATCCACATTGACTAAATAAGCTAAATAAAACATTAATAAACAAGGGTATTTTTTTAGGGGTTTTATGGGACAATTTCCCCGGTTCCTTTGATGGATTTCCGGAACGGTCAACTACAATAAAATAATAAAGTAATAGAGTCGGATAATAATTGTTATCTCCGAAAAGAACATTAAACATTTGTCACGGTCGCCGACGTCTGGTTGGCGTCTGTTAAATTGGGGTTTTACAATACTATAATTTAGTAAAGGAATAATTCTGTAGTTGATTAAAATGATGAGAAAAATAGAAGAAAGGAAATTGTAACATATAGAATAGAAAGCTTAACCTATTATTAATGTAAATATAGAAGTACCCCAGTAGCACAACAATATTGGTAAAATATTATATTTACATATTGGCCCAAGAATGGAAACGACAGATTTTTTTTTTTGCCCAATATATATTGTAAATATGAATCCGATATTGGAGAAAGATATTGTCCCAATATTGCTTATTAATAAACATGTAATATTGCTTTTAGAAATATACCCAATATTTGTTTTTCAGATTGGCACAATGTATACTTTTTATATGAATCCGATAGTGAATCCAAATATTTCTCCAATATTACCAATAAATAAATATGAAATATTTCTTCTAGAAATATTTACAATTTTTTTTTGGAAAAACACATGTATTTAACCAAAGCTCCAACACCTGCAGACTAGACCGGTTTCCGGCTTCGAGCTTGTGAGCGAAGCACACCAACTTAGAGAAACAGGTTTCAAGGAAACTCAAACACTAGGCCATCAGTAGCGCGTGGTGCCCTCTTTCGGTAGTCCTGATTGATATGGAAAAGATACATCTCCTATACAGGGTGTTCCGAAACTATTGTGCCAAAATTTGAGAAATGATAGATCTCACTAAAATAAACGTTTTTTACTTATAAACCCATAAGCGCATGCGCTTTGGTTAGATGATAATAGCACATTACAGTCCGCACTGTGGTAGCCACCTTGCACATGGAGAAACGTCGTGTTTAAATAAGCAGAACCTGTGTTATTAAATAATACAGAACCTAAAGAATGCTTGCAGTATTTATTTGAAATAATGATTCACATCAAAAGATGCTCAAACTACGACCACCCGCCTCAATGCATTTGTACAGCGTTGTAGCAGAAATATCGAGTAGATTTCTGCAGGAAACCCTTCCCGAAACTATTTCCCTGTATGCCAGACAAAACATAGGGTACCAACACGAAAGACCACCACCATATCACTTGTTAGCCTTAAGGGAACATCTCAACGAAACATCTGGAAAGAGTGATTGTTAAGGGGGCATGGACTCCACGTTCACCAGACCTAACGGAATGTGGCTTTTTTTATGGGGTCATATGAAAGCTCTTGTTTACGACACTCCAGTTGACACAGCTAGAGGAATTTAAAAGGAAGGATTGTTGCAGCAGCTGCTGAAATTCTCGAAACACCATGAATTTTTCAACGTGTTCAGGAGGCTATGCTACGGCGCTGTCACGCACGTATGGAGGTGAGTGGTCGTAGCTTTAAGCATCTTCTGCTGTGAATCATTGTTTTTAGTAAATACTGCAAGCATTCCTTGGGTTTTGCATCATTTAATAACACAGTTTCTGCTTCAAACACGTTTCTCCGTGTGTAAGGTGGCTATACCACAGCGCGACCTGTAATTTTCTATTATCACTTAACCAAAGCGCATGCGCCTATGTGTTCGTAAAAAACATTTATTTTGGCGCCATCCATCATCCCTTAATTTTTGGCACAATAGTTTCGGAACACCCTGTATATCACCAATATTGGATAAATATTAAATATAAACATGAATAAAAGATATTGCCAAACATGGATTGGATCCAATATTGGATCAATCTTGGATTCACATATTATATAATAATAATGTAGAAAAAAGATTAATCCCCAATATATTACCAATATTGGCTACAAATTGCTAATATTGGACCCATATACAATATTTTACCAATATAGAATCAATATTTGGCCAATATGGATAAATATATCACTGTTATATTAGAAAAATTTGTTTTGCCATATTATATCCAATATTGGCTTAATAATGCAAATAAAAACATTATCTGTGCATATTGGTCCATTAATGGATACAATACTTTGGTAATATTAGAAAAAGTTGTATTGCCAATAATCCACCAATTTTGTCTAAATAATGTTAATGAAGATATTTTTTCTGTATATTAGCCCATTCTTAAGTAAATATAATATTACAATGTGGAAAAATATGTATTGCCAATATTGGCTCAATGATCCAAAAAAAAAACAATTTTTTTGTGCTTATCGGTTCAATGATGGATAAATATATCACTGTTATATAAGAAAAAAATGTATTGCCAATATGTAACCAATCTTGGCTATATGTTGCCGATAAAAATATTGGTTGTGCATATTGGCCCATTCTTGGATAAATATAATATTATTATTATGATGAAAGAAGTTGTATTGCCAATAAATGTCCAATGTTGGCTAAAAAATTCCAATATTGGGCCAACATACAATATTGGTCCAATGTATCCGCAACATGGGACCAGCATTGTGTGCTACTGGGGTAGGTATTAATATGTGGGGTTACAACAATGAGATAACGCCAGGATAGACACAGAAAATACTGGACTCAAGTCTATATACAAAACATGATTGATAACAGTTAAGTGAAACGAAGACCTGAAAACAAGACATAGAAGTAAAAAAAGGAGTAAGACAAGGTGATATCATCTCACCCAAATTATTTACGCTGACGTTAGAAGACGTATTTAAGGGACAAGACTGTGAAGGAAAAGGAATTAGGATTGACGACGAATATCTCCACCACCTTCGGTTCGCAGATGACGTGATACTAATAAGTGAAGACCCATGTGAACTGAAGACTATGGCTGGACAATTACACCATGCTTCTCAAAGAATAGGACTCAAGGTAAACATCACGAAAACAAAAATCCTCAGCAAGCAAAATATACAACTACCAATCCACGGAAAAAAAATTGACAACATAGATATGTACATATACTTAGGGCATCAACTCAGAATTGATTAAGAAAATCAACAGGCAGAAATACCACGGTGAATAGGTTAAAGTTGGGCTGCATTCAAAAAACTAGGATTTATACTTGAGAACAGACTTATTTCTACAAACTTAAAGTGTGTTTATGATAGCTGCCTACTCCCAGTCAATACTTACGGGTTAGAAAGCATAAGTTTCACAAAAGAGAGTCTGCATCGCCTACAATGTACACAGCGAGCTATGGAGAGACAAATGTTAAGTGTCAGTTTAAGAGATCATATTATAAGAAACGAAGACATCAGAAGAAGAACCAGATGAATAACCGATATAAGAGATTGAAATGGAGACCCTGGGAAAATAAACGAAAAGTCGGCAAGCCAATGAAGAGATAAGACCGATGGTATTAAAACCAACGCACGAAGAAATTGACTAAAACTATTACCTATTACCTATTATATTACCAGTGGAGAAATTATAATTTATGAAGAAGAAGCATTAGATTCAAGTTGGTTGTCGACGCAAATCATTCAAATATATATTTGGTACTTATTTCAAATTTTATTTTTAATGCTTTATTGAAAAGACCTTTCCCGCAACTTGAAAATTAGCTCTAGCTCCATCATGGTCCCTAGATCAGGCGAAACACAGAAAACTTTAACTCCTTACAGATCCATAAGTCTTCTACCAATACCAACTAATGTGTTCAAATAGGAGAAGTTGATAATATAACAGATAAAAAGAAATTCTTCTCTCCACTATTTCATCCACGCGTTTCGACCTATAACGTTCCAACTTCGTGGGTAGGAATGGCGAAGGGGAGATATTGGTATGCGTGGTTCAAATTTCCAAAAAACACCTGGGTCGGTATTCTCGTTCTCGAAAACGCTCACCGTTTTTTACTCGCTCGGCACCCCTAATTTAGATTTATATTAGAAGTGCCGAGCGACTGAAAAGTGGTGAGCGTTTTTGAGAACGAGAATACCAGCCCAGCTCTATGAATGGGCAGGTAATGTGGGTTACTGTTTTGTTCTATCGCATCTGGTCGTCACTGTGACGAGCGTAATGATCTATTACAACAAACGTCGATGAGAATGTCAGTTACATTGCGATGATGAAAAGACTCAATTGCTAACCTAACATAGGAGTGTAATGGAATTTTCTCTCATAATATTTCTTCTAGTTGAGCATGGACTCTCTCATCGCGGACAACCTCAATCTAAACTAACCCAATAGGGCTGAGAGCGTCAGATATTTTTGAACAACAAGCAAATCTACTTGGGAAAATATTACACGGTATATGATTGACAGACATTTTGATTGGCGAGTCAGCGATAAACTGTATAGTGATCGGCAACATACGGTTGAACAAACTTGAACCAGCGCAATTACCTGTTTTGGGAAAGCTCCTCTGGCCTCAAGTTTCCACCCAGTGCAATTACATCTTTTGCGAAAGCCCCTCTGGGTGTTCTCAGTCTTCGTGTCGTCCAGTGCAATTTCCTCTTCTGGGAAAGCCCCTCTATACGACCTTTATGTCAGCGAATCGTACCAAAGTAATTTTGGGTTTTTCAGGTAGCCCCCTGTGCCCCTCTAGAAGAGGCACTATGAATCATAAGGCCATCCCTTGGTAATCACTAATTGTAATCTTTATTCTACACAAGCGAGTCTTTATTAATCTGCCCCACATCACGACAAGGATAAGTTGTGACAATATCCTCGTTTTCTCCTGGTATGATCGGATTCCTGGATCCTAGGAATTGATTGACGTTGACTAGACTATGAGTAATTTCTTTGCGGTTTGACTCTCCTGGCTTATAGCGCCGCTTTGTATTAATTCTCCTGGCATGTATTTCAATTTATAATCGTTTTGGATTAGGTCTTCTGGCTTGTGAAGAGCTGTGGACTCGCCTGGCTTATGGTACTGTAGAGTTCTTTTTTATCAATTCTTCCAGCTTCTGGAACGGCGTAGAGTGTGTGTAAACTTTTCTGGCTTGAAGGGTAATATGGAGTGATTCTCCCGGCTTCTGGTACGTAGTGGACAGAATTACACTGGAATCGAGCCTGATTAGTTCTCCCGGCTTCTGGAGCGATGGATGTGGACTCACCTGCCTTTTGCGGCGAAGTAGCGCTGCTTGACATTGAATATCCTGGCTTTGTTGCAAAAAAATTATTTATTTGTAATTTACAGCAAGAGACCCTGAAGGGTCATGGAGTTCAATAAAATAATAAGACGTGTAGCCCCTTTATTTGCAAATGAAATAACTCAAATTCCAACAAACAATTATTTTATTTAGTATTTGTAAATATGAAATAACAATGCAAGTAAAAATGTAAGTAACAAGTTACTTTTAAAATTTGAAAGTTAAGGAGCATTTAAATTCACTTCTAACTTTAAGTTAAAATTGACGTTTGATATTTTATCATTTACATTGCAGAACAAAATTGTCAAAATTCACTCAGGTTGATCGAGGTTTGTTTATTATTTGCGTTTTCTGTAGGTCTGAAAGTTTTTGAATTTTTAAATATGTACATGGAGAATCAGAAAAAAATTGTGGTTCTGGGAACGTTTGCGGTTGTTTTGGGTGTTTTGCACCTAAAAAATAAGAAAAAAAGACCCCCCTGCAGAAAAAGATCAATATGGGTTAGGAATATTTTCCTACAAAGGAAAGAACAAGGTTTTTTTGATAACTTAATTCGGGAATTACAAATAAGTAGCCCAGAACTATTTTTCAATTTCACTCGTATGAGTTCTACATGTTTTGAAAGTCTTCTTTCATTATGTGGGCCATTTTTATGCAAAAATTCACCGAGAGAAAAATTATTCTCAGATTCCTGAGTATCCTGAGCAATGTCTTCTGTGTCTTCTTCAACAATTAGGCAATTCAATCCATCTGTCAAGAAGGAAAATTCAATGTGGCGTGGCGGCCAAGCAAGTTTGTTTTGAATATGTTTTTATGCGTATTTTAAATTATTTTGCATACAGTTTTGCTTACAACTTTGATTTTCATTGTTTAATAAAATATTTGTTGACTAGGTACCTGAACTATTAATTCGGGCAGAAACTAGATATTTTTATTGTGTTTTTTGGCCCATGTGTGGCCGCCACGCCATCTTGAATGTCACGTGGTTTGAATTGCCTAATATAATAATTTTCAATATTTTTCTGGATATTTCCGTAATTTTCACTTTCACTACCGACAGCCTGGCTTCCATCGTCTAACCAAATATTCATGATTGCTTTTTTTTGCTTGTTCCGTTTATTTGAATATTGAAAATTGAGAAAAACCGTCAAGTCAAAACGTCAGAATTTTATGAGAATTTAAAAATTTGACATTCCACAAATTTCTCCTTGCCTTCGGCAAGCAGCTCGCCCAAATTTGAAGTGCACTTCGAAGTGAACTTCAAATTTATTTCAATGTAAATGGATCTGTGCTGTCGCCATATGGCAAGTACGTCAATTTCAAGACAAATTGGACTTTGAAGTGAATGTAAATGCACCATAACAGTTGGTTTTTCTGGTGACACTGATACGTTATGTACCTTTTCCAATTCGGAAAATTTCAATAGATGTTCGTGTTTCACTTCCATGAACTGGAGCTCTTTGGGTTGTTTCCTATATCCAGGTCCAGATCCGATTGCTGGTGTGATGTCAAGTACAGCAAAATCAAGTAAAAATAGATGCTCGTTGTAATTGAGCAGAATGCTGCTTCTCAAGCACTGGCGCTGAACAGGTGAAAATTCAAAACAAATATAGGCAAAATCGAACAAGATAAAAAAAAGTAAATCTCTAGATTTTTCCTAAATAGATAAATTTCAATTTAAGGTACCTATTGGTATTACAAGATTAAGCTGAGGGTGAAATAAATTAAATCCAAGGAACTGTTAAAATTCTTGAGATGTTTTAATAAAATCTTTTTTATTGAATTTTTGTCCTATCCCGGACTTCTATCCTAAAACTTCACCCTTTCAGCACTCTCCTTCTTGAGAAGACAATGAGGGAGTCAAACAATCAATGACTAGATAGGTTTCTGCCTGAATTCAGTAACGTGTTGATAGGGCTGGACACACAAATTTGGTTTACACCTACTCTAGAGAAAATGGTCTAATAATCTCAAGCTAACAATTAATTCCAAATACCAATGCAGCAATACCTATTTATAGGCAAAACTTTGAATTGACTCTCCTCAGAAAAATGTGGTGACACACAAAATGGCGGTTCACAATAGATTTTAAAAAAATACAATATTTATATTTTCAGGTAGATAAGATAACAAGATACTTATCAGGTAATCAAAGCCCAACAGCGATGGTAGGCACTGATGGTGAAATAAATTGAAAAATATTAAGGGAAAATCTAGAAATCTAAAGAAAAATTAATTAAAAATTGAAACTTGACTTGCCTGTCCAACTGCCTGTCAGAGAAGAGGTCTTTAGAAACCCAGTTCCCTTTAAGAAAACCAGTCTTGTGTTTTTTATACTTAAGTGCGTAGTAACCATTGAACAAATCAGAAGACATCACTCAGACACACACAAAAGATACCGTGTGATCAATGAAACACCACGCTGATTAGATTGCAATAGATGAAAACACACTGTAACTATTTTTATTGTTTACAAATTATAATGATTTAAATTTAGGCTGTTAAAAACACAAAACCACCAATTAATCAGGTCATCAAGTTAAAAATAATTATTTCAGAATCAGAAGTTAGAGAAAGACAGAAATATATTTATTTGCTAAAAGCAGGATAAACATAACTTCTTCTAATAAAAATATGAATGAAAAATAAGAAAAATAGTTAAAGAAACCTACAATTCTTAAACAAATTTATCAGGTACTAGATGGCGGTACCTTAGTACGTACTTTTATCAGTAACAGATACGATATTTGCATTTTTACGCTCATCGTATTATTTAAAAAAAAAAACAGACTTAGATACTTTTCAAATTACTCAAATTTTAAACAATTATTTTGATGATTCTAAAATGGCGAAAATACAACTTCATAATGAAAATTAGAAGAAATGAAACATGTTACGAAAATGATAAATTTATCGTAATAGCTTCTGGAGGGAGCTGTGGAGCGAATCTGGGCTGGTTGGTATTTTGCTCGAAGCGTGAAACAATTAGGTTTTTCATTGATATACTTTTGATCCAAAATCTTCAACGGTAACATATTCATTCACTGAGAACATATTCTCCATCATGAAGTTTATAGCCCATAATGAATTTGGGGAAAATGCCAAATCTCATAAACCAAGGAACTCAGTCTAGAAAATCAAATAACTGAACCACGGGCATTAATTAATTATTGATGTTTATACCCGCAGACAACTTACATAAACATCCACTTACTGCCCTTGGTACGTGAATAGCTATTGGGCGTCAAGTATCTCACCGCACTTAATAAGATACTTACCACCCTTAATACTTGAATAACTATGAACTATTAACATACACTAAAAATTATTGTAAAACCAAAACCACTTTTCCATTATGCGACAAACCAATAGCATTTGATATATCGTTGGCCAATTTATTATAAAAATATTTGGGTCAGATAACATAAAATCATAAAAATGGCCATGCATTTTTCAACGTGCTTGACGTATAGTTGATTTTGCGCAATGATTTAGTATACAATCGTAAATAATCGAACAATGTGAGAAACGTTTTCCAGTTTCATGGGCCTTTTGTTTATGGTTTTAATTTAGACTTTTTTCCACTATAAATATTAATTAGTTATTATTAGTCTTTAAAATTGTCAGAGTGATTGTGGTGACGAGTTTTTGAATAAATAATGAATGTTTTCTGCGTTTCAGACTACGAATATTAAATTTATCGTGATTTTTTTTTGCCCATAAAATATTTCCGAAACCCATAAAATCCACCCATATAGATCTAACGACAGAATCATCAAAATAATAAAGTCGAATATAAAGTATGCCTTTCCCATAAACAGGGTCATAATTGGAACAAACGGCGACGCCATTATCGTTTTAAAGCGTCATTCAAAATATCATAAATTTTCTTCATGAAAATTTAATGATCGAAAATGTATAAGACTATATTATACAACAATTCTCATTGTAGGAATTGTTGATTTGAAATAAATTAAACAAAAAGAATAACGTCAAATTTAATGAAGCTGAAATTCCAGAACAAAAAGCTCCAAGCTTTTTCTAGTTAGCATACAATATGAAATTGATGTTCTGAATCATTTCTAAAGAAAAAAAATCCGATTAGGTACATTTTTTGTTCATGAAACCTTTGTGCAAAAATCAACTTGCTGATGGTGAAAACATTGTTCAAATTTTTATTTGTTATTCTTTTTTGAACAGTCGAAATACAGTTGTCTACTGACAGTGAAAATTAAGTTTTAAAAATTAGTTATTTTTTTTTTTTTTTTTTTTTTTTTTTTTTACGGATATGCGCACTCGCAAGGAAATGTCCTATCACGCTCGAGAAGCGGCAAGTGCGCGGAAATGTCGGTGTATGTTGGTCTTGAAACGGTTCAGGTTGTAACCTGCAGGGAAAACCGTCGCAGGGAGTTTATTCCACAGCGATGCTGTTCTCCAGAGATATGAATTCTGATATAATGAGGTTCTTGGTGCCTCTAGTTTGACAGTAAATTCATGGTTACCGTCTGTTTGACGGGTTCGCCTGGTAGGTGCTACTCTCGTTGGAATCATACGTGCCAACTCTTCAGAGCATTTTCCGTGATAGTACCTGTAGAAGAGAGATAAATCGCCCACAGATCTGCGATGTTCGAGACCATCCAAGTTACGAGTAAGTGCGGGGTCATTGATCAGCTTGATAGCTCGTTTTTGCACGGTATTCAAAAGCATTAAGGTATGTTTGGGTGCTGCACTCCATATATGTGAGCAGTACTCCATAGTTGGTCGAATCTGGGCTTTGTAGAGTGTCAGCAATTGGCTTGGTGTGTACAGATGTCTTGTACGAAATAGCACCCCCAGCTTTTGGGAGGCCCTTTTAGCAATATCTGCCACGTGACTGTGCCAAGACATGTTGGTCTCTGCAGTAACCCCCAAGATGTTCAACTGACTCTGTAATGTGACAGCACTTCCAGATAGCATGATGTTTGGCTCACCGGTGCTGGTGTTTTTTGAAAACAGAGCTGCTTGGGTTTTCTGCGCGTTGAACTGTACAAGGTTTTTGTTACCCCAGTCCTCTATTATCTCCAGGTCGTTATTTATCTGCGATATTTGAGTTAGTCTAAGATGATGGAATTCACATGCGGAAAGACCTGTGGGTGGTATGAGTGAGGAGACTACATTGCCATCGTCTGCAAAGCAATAAAGTGGATTTACTGTTTTATCTATGAGGTCATTTATGTAAATCAGGAAAAGAGTTGGCGAAAGGATTGCTCCCAGTGGCACACCAGCATTTATTTGGTAAGAGTTGGAGTTCTGGCCATCCAGTGCAACATAAATGGATCTGTCCTTTAGGTAACTTTCAAACCAAGTGCAAAGTTTCGGCGATAATCCCATTGCTTTGAGCTTGTTGAGCAGATTTTCATGCCAAACTTTGTCGAATGCTTTAGATATATCTAAGGCAATTGTTCTTGTTTCACCCCGCAACTCAATCGCTTTTTGCCATAAGTGAGTGACGTATGTAAGTAGATCGCCAGTTGACCTATATTTTCGAAATCCGTATTGCTTATCGTTGATAATTTTGTACTTTTCCAAGTACTTGGTTAGGTGATTGTTCACAACTCTTTCCATTACTTTTGATATCACCGGAAGTAGAGCAATTGGTCTATAGTTTAACGGATCTGTCTTTTTTCCTTTCTTTGGAATGGGTTGTACTGCGGCAGACTTCCATGATGATGGATATACTCCTTGCCTGTAAGACAAATTGAATAATTTAGCGAAAGTTGGGGTGAGTTCGTTGGCGCAATTTTTGAGTACTATTGCGGGAATGCCATCCGGACCCATTGCTTTGTTTGTATCCAGCTTTTTTAGGGATTTTCGTATTTCTCTGTGACAAAAGTGTACCTCTGGCATACTATGGGAAACCCTTTCAATGAACGGTGGAGTTTTTCCGTTTGGCACTGTTAGGTTGGAGTTGGAGGAAAACATTTGGGCAAGCATATTGGCTTTTTCCTCTGATGTTGTGGCTAAGTGATTATTTTTATCTGTAAGTGGTGGTATGGATGACTTGGTGAAGTTAGATCCAACAGCTTTTGCAAGAGACCAAAAAGACCTAGAACTACTTGGACAATTCAGCAACCTGTTTTTTATTCTTTGATTGTATGTTTCTTTAGCGGAGTCAATAGTAATTTTGCAACTATTTCTGGCTTCTATAAATTCTGTGTGGTTTTGAGCGGTTTGTTGTCGTTTCCAAAGGTTATATGCTCTGTGTTTTTTCTGTACAGCCGTTTGACACTGGCTGTTGAACCAAGGTTTTGCATTAGCTCTACGTTTAGTTGTATGTGGGATATATGCGTCCATTCCAGATAAGATTACTTGTGTTATTTCATTACAGCAAATAGTGGGATCAGCTGTTTTAAAGCAAACCTCTTGCCATGGAAAATCCAGGTAATACTGTTTTAGGTCATTCCATTTTGCCGATTTATAGTGCCACATTTTACGAGGAAGTGGTTGTAGGCTTGGTGGGATGAGCATTTCGCACTTTGTTATTATAAGTTTATGATCGGACGAACCAAGTGGAGCATCTACTTGAATTGTGTACGAGTCAGGATTGGTGGTTAGGAACAAGTCTAAAAGCGCTGCAAATTCGCCCCTTTCTGAGATACGGGTAGGTTCATCGACAAGCTGCGTTAGACCACAACTTATGGCAACTTATTAGGCAAAAAGCAAGTAAATCTTTCAGTTAAATTATGTACTGATAACGTTTAAGGGTCTAAGCAACGCCCCCTTAACATTTACCAGTTTTCCTGCCTCAAAAAAGTAATAAGCTCCTTATTATAATGTGAAGGAAAGTAACAGGGTACTCTTATATGTAGACTGCAATCTAACGATGGGAAAACCCAAAAGGAATCGTAGAGGAAGCAATAACTTGGAATAAACTTGAACTTGGAATAAAGGCATTATCTTGAGAAGCACCCTAGAACTTTTATTGCTTCCTTTTGGGGTTTCTCATCGTTATATTGCAGTCTCCCTATTATATTTAGTTAAAAAATAATAGAAGAGATCAAATATTTGCATAAACTTGATTCAAAATCTATATATCTTGAAAATGACAATGTGTCAAAAATTAAAAGCGTATTTAAATGAGGAAAAAATGGTTCGATCTCTCCGCTTACCTTTTTTCTCGTGCACTGCTGTAGCGCTCTTTTGTCGGAGCAAAAGAATGATCATGATTGTGCTCGACTATGCTCAGTGGTTCTTTAGCTTGGGGTGGTCCTTGGTGTTGGTACAGTAAAGAGCGGGCGCCACTAGTTTGTATAAAATTATTTTGATTATCAATGAATAGCCAAACTAAACACTATTCAAATAATTAGCTATTATTTAAAAAGATAAATACAAAAATCTAGAAAGGTAAAATAAATCCAATACCTATCTGACATTTAACCCATTCAATAAAAATACAAGCTTTGGAATTCTAAAAACAATAATTAATTGACCGGATGGCGAACTTGTTGTTCAATAACATTAGAACAAATAAATTGTTTAAAGGTGATTATTGTTCAGTATCCAATTTTATTCAAATTATTGAAGCAGCTTACGGGAAGCAAAACTTAATTTAAATAGGTATATGAAAAGATTGAAATTTAAAAACAATTAAATAGATACCTACGATGAGGCCCTAAGTGTAAGTATTGAAGTCAAAATAAAAATAACATTTAATTTTTGACTGAAGTCAATCAAATCAATAAATAAAATGCGGAAAGGTAATAAATAATCCCTAGGCAGTTTTAAATATCAAAAACCTGCTAGGTGAAATCAAGGGGTCAGGGTTTCCGGAAGAGCTCAACCTTCTTATCTTTAAAGTTCAAAATAGATAAACATAAAACTTAAATTTGACTACCTAAAGATTTTACATTAGTTTACCTTGTAAAACTACCACATTATTGATTTGAAATTAAAAGTTAAATAAACCTCTTAAAGGTTAATGTATCCACAATATATTATATCGATCAGTATTCGATATTACGGAAATAAATTTATAATAATTATAATAATGCATACTTATTGAATAATAAATATTGATAAAGAAAACGATAATAAAAGCTAATATCTGACCCTGATAATAATTAATTAATTAAATTAATAATTATATTTAAACAGTAGTTAGCTATTCTAGCTAGACACTACTATACGGTAAACAAATTAAGTTGGTAATTAAATATACATAGATATTAATTAGCTAATAACGCTAAACGATAGGGGACGATAAAGAAAAGGTAAAGATAATTTACGCTAGTTAACATGGTACGTGTAAGACACCCATAGGTTAGTAATTATACAAGCCTGGACGGAAACCTTGTAAAGCCTCAGAAGCTTTCACAAATTTGAGCTCTGGAGGTACCAAACTGGCTGGAGACAACCAAATAATGGTTGAGGATCAACTTCTTACAGGACACAAACTTTCCTCAAAAAGGGGGCCCAGATTTACTCTGAGTTTCAGGACAGCGTAGTCTCAATTTTGTCAATTTTCACTTGGAGAAGCGCAGTCACGGATTTTTCGTCCTGCCGAAGGTGTCTAAACTGCCGATAGTAACCTCACTTTCAAAAATCTTCACAAAAATGAACAATCGGTTGATTTTCCAGGAAACTTTCTAGTAGACACGATCAAGCACTCTTCTGGCTAGTTAATTTTCACGAATATAAACTCGATGGCCAAAAACAAAGATAAAGTTTTTAGATTTTTAAAATTCTAAAAATCTGAAGACAAAAGAGAAAAGGGCAAGTCAAAAGTACCCAAATTGGTTCTGTCTTTTATTTCTTCGTCTGTCAAGCTTGTCAAAATCATAAAAATGACAGCGCTACAGGTGGCTCGGAAACAACCGAATTCTCGATATTAGCCAATAAATATTAGCTTAGGGAAATTAGTCAGAAGAATCATAGATGTCGCCAGGTGTACGGAACAGTACTTTTAAAGGCAATTTTCAGCCTGAAATGATTATTTATCGGTAAATACCGTGGTTATTCTTTTGGTTGACAACTTTGACAGCCAAGTGTGACGTCATAGCCCCCCACCATTCAAGAATCATAACCCAAGGAACTGACCGCTGAAATGATTTTGGTTATAGCAGTGTAGGATTATGTTTATTATTCTTATTTGTTTTTTCGTTTCAACAATAGTTTTTTGTTTAGGTACAAAAAATGGAGCTGAATCTCTCGTTAGTCTCGTTTATCGAACAGATTTTCTTTGGGGATGATCTAAACCTCGATCTAAACATGAGGCGATTTTCAGCCTCGAATGATTATTTATCGGTAAATACCGTGGTTATTCTTTGGGTTGACAACTTTGACAGCCAAGTGTGACGTCATAGCCCCCCACCATTCAAGAATCATAACCCAAGGAACTAATCGCTGAAATGATTTGGTTATAGCAGTGTAGGAATATGTTTATTATTCTTATTTGCTTTTTCGTTTCATTAATAGTTTTTTGATTAGGTACAAAAAATGGAGCTGAATCTCTCGTTAGTCTCGTTTATCGAACAGATTTTCTTTGGGGATGATCTAAACATGGTGAATTGCAGTGAGTGAGTGAATGTATACTTCTTTTATTGTGCCAGGCTACAACGCAACTGCAAAATCACAAAACACCAATACAAATTCCAAAAATAATAACAATAACATCAAAAAGCTGTAACCAAAAGATTAACCCAAGTCCAAAGCTGGGTTATAATCGGTTATAAATGTTAAATACCAAAAGCAAATCAGCTGATATGTGACGTCACAACTTCCCCTACTTTGGTTAAAACTGCGACGGCGGAAATGCATTGGTTATAACCAAATAATAATCATTCCAGGCTGAAAATCGCCTATGGTGAATTGCAGTGAGTGAGTGAATGTATACTTCTTTCATTGTGCCAGGCTACAACGCAACTGCAAAATCACAAAACACCAATACAAATTCCAAAAATAATAACAATAACATCGAAAGCTGTAACCAAAAGATTAACCCAAGTCCAAAGCTGGGTTATAATCGGTTATAAGTGGTAAATACCAAAAGCAAATCAGCTGATATGTGACGTTCCAACTTCCCCTACTTTGGTTAAAACCGCGACGGCGGAAATGCGTTGGTTATAACCAAATAATAATCATTCCAGGCTGAAAATCGCCTTATATGAGTCCAAAATATATAAAAATAATTAAGAACAATAATATATTTTTGTGACATTTCGAATGTTACACTGCATCACTTCAATTTCTATCATCCTCGGGGACTATTTTTCTCTCTCACCCAAGTATGTTCTGTTTCCTTAAACCAGAGACTCTGCGCGCATGCAACTTCAAATCGCCCAGGGGATACTTTATTCCGCGGGAAATATTTATTCTAAATCTAAAACTTAGAATATGGATATTTTTAGATTTGCTCAATTATAACCAAGATAACTCGCTCGTGATTTCCTTCTTTTGCCAGAAAAACTGCTCACATTATCTCCAGCACTTTTTCCACTTTCTATCCAATCTATTTGGAGTTTTAGTATCCAAATCTCCCAACTATCCTTCAAATTGAACATTATTGGCTCAAACTGTTTTGGAGAAAAATTGGCCTACAAAAATATTTGAATTCTAACTGTACTTAGGTCTTTTTTTTCATTTCACAATCAAATGATATATGATACACATTTTGAAATTTTACAAGATACAATTTCAAACTAAATTTACAATATTTAATCTTATAATTATTAACTGCGTTTGTTCTTCACAAAACATCCCTCGAGTATTGCACGCGGCATAGCTGTAGCAGAATAGGTAAGATATCCATAAGTTGCTATGCTATAATTAATTGTTCGAGAAGCTTAAAGGGGATATTCTCAAGGGTTGTATGTCTAGACACTTACTTACTGTGGGGAGAAAATAAATTAAGACAACTAATCAAAAACGTACCTCAAGTGGCGTTTTCGGGAAATTGATTCAAACGATTAATTTTGGAGAATTATTTAATTTTTCTGCATGTGGGTACTTTTTCGAGTTTAAATCACCATCACATTCGCATTTATCGTAGGTAGGACCGTTCGAACACTTAGTGCTTTTAAAAAGGGCAATTCGTTTTCCTTTAATGGTCTTTTAGCCACAAAGGAATAATATAGTATGAAAACGTGTTGGATATGAGGAAACATTATTTAACTGAGATCAATTGAAAATAAAATTTCAAACATCGAAAGCTAATTAGGCAGAAGCCGAAAAACTGGCGGAAAAACTCGTCATCACTCGGCATATTAAGCTATTAGTCGGGACAGAGATAATGGGCATTAATTTAAACTCTTTGCGTTTTTAAATATGACCGGGCGCTTTTTAGTAAGCCAGAAACGGGCTGTTACAAATTGCTTCCATTATCTCCACGATAACCGACTGGTTAATTATGCTTCGTTTTATGGAATTTTTATCGCGATTATTTATGTTTTAGACAAACAATGTTTTAGCACCATTGCTAATGTTTTATCTACGACGATTCCATCTATTTCTGATTTCGCCGTGGGAAATCTGGAATTGTTGGTAACTAATTATAGAGGATCTTCATTGTCTCACGAAGCACAATCTGAAAGTTTTGGGCATATCATGAACGTTTTGTTATACGATAAGAAAAACCCACAAAGAGTTACCTGCATGACATCGCAGGTAAAGTGGGAAAATTATGAACTTGTACAAAGATGTTCTTGAAAGATGTTGGAAAGAAAATGGAGATATTCTATTACTACATGATCTAAATCACCAACACTCCTACAACGGAAAAGCAGAGACCTTGTAGATATAACCAGACACTAGTATGGCGATGGGATATACAGTGTGTATCAGCCTAATGGAATAAATTCGATAATAAATGAATGGTACACTTTTTGGAAAAACGCTCGGACATCTCGATTTTGTTTTTTTGCTTAAGATTTTTTTATACCATATTTTCATACAGGGTGTTCGAAAAAATCAGCTTTACCATTATTAACTTAATTTTTCTAAATGGTACCCTCTGTATATTATGACATTTCTAGATTCTGCAAACAATTCTAGACATAGAGTAGAAATCAAAGGAGAAGAAGCCACACGCGTTATGGTTTATCTCACTTTAAATGGGAGGGACACAGAGAAAAGGAAATCTGCTTTCTTTGTCAGCGCTGACGACAGTAGCTTCTTCTCGTTTGATTTTTACTCTATTTCAAGTACAATGTCCTATACTTATCTTCAAAAAAGAAAATTTTGCATCTTTGACAGACTGTAAAACCTAAACGGTTGATTTCGCAGCAAAACCGTATGATCGGTTTCTTATCTTAGTTTTTCATAAAGTATCATTTGACACCAACATTGAATTTAATCCAAAGTTGGTGTCAAATGATAGATTTGAAAAGCTACATGCTACACACGTAATCGGTTTCGCTGTAAAATTAACCGTTAAGATTTTACAGCCTGTCAAAGTTGCGAAAAAGTCAAATTTCAACTGTCAATATTTCCGAAACAGTGAAAGGCTTATGACATTGTACGTGAAATATGTCTAGAATTTTCCGCAGAATCCAGAAATGTCATATTATAAAGGGAGTGCCATTTAAAAAAATAAGGTTGATGTTCTTGGAACACTGTATAAAAAATTGGTGTGAAAAAGTCTGAAGGAAAAAACAAAATCGACGTGTTCGAGATACACATTATCGAATGTAATACCGCAAGAGGTTCCAGGATTATTGGATAATACTTTTACCTATCACGAAACGCGTTACGCAGCAACACCACGACTCCGAAGGCGGAGTGGTGTTGCTAGTAACGCGTTGCGTGTCAGGTAAAAGTATTAGGTAATCCTGAAACATCGAGTGGTATTCAAAGGTTATACAACGAACTAAACTTTAATACAAAATGAAACAAATTTTTTTCTATATAGAATTTGCTATAATAATTGCCACTAAGCGCGAAAATCCCAAAAGGCTTATCACTTTTTAAGCCTCTCGTGTCATATGGGAATCATGTACAGTGAGTTGTATAATCCCTGTAATTCTCTCTAGTTAAACTAATGGAAAAAAGAGTTTTCGATGTAATTTTGAAAATTGTCACTTGTCTTATGGGATTTCTAACACATGAGTGGAATAATCGAATTTATTCCATTTGGCTGATGATACACTGTAACTGTATAGGTACCTAAAATATGGAGAAGGGAAAATATCACTTTCATTTCAAAGGCAGGCATAAGGATGGAACAGATCCCAAATCAATATCATTCGGACCAAAAAGCCTCACATCGTTCCTTCTAAAGACTATGGAACCTTGAACCTTGGAAAGGAGGCCTTTGCGCAAGGACCGGAGCCAGAGTACATACTTGGACCTATAATCAAATTCTCCAGATCAATGGGAGAATACTCATGGCTATTTGCACGGCTATACCTTAAGGGATATTTAATCTAAGTGGAACTTTGAAAAGGATTTTTGTTTCTACAAAAGTCACTTTCAAAGTTCCACTTAGAATAAATATCCCTTAAATTATAGCGGTGCAAATAGCCGTTGACATATTTCAGGCGGAAATAAACGCTACAAGCAGAGCTGTCACAAGTACATTACTAAAGTACCTACTTGGAATACAAGTACAAGATACTTGAAGTTTGTAGGAGTGTCAAATAAGAAAGTGTTAAGAAATTGTCAAAAGTTTTAAACTAAGTCAGTTTTAAGCATACAGGATGCGTCAAAAAAGTGTAGCAGGGCTAAGTTATATTGAATCTCGACAGAAACTACAAAAAAAGAGAGATTTCCATGTTGTGAGACAGTCAAGCAGCCACTAAAGAGTCTGAGCTTACCAATAATCAGCATCAGAATGGTTTTGGGAATGCCTAGAAAAGTTAAACAAATTGGGCAAAAATAACTAACTATCCCTCCAGTGGAAACCGGGATACGCAGGGATCGAAAGTAATGAGAAAACGGACCATCTATGGTTTATTTTTTCCCAAGATAGATTTTGACATTGAAAACTTTGAAACATAAACAATACCGCTTGGCTCTGATTCTTCGCAAAATGAGGTGTCCTTGCAGGTTGACAATGCATGTCGCACAAATGACATTTTGCGACCAATATGCGGCATTAGCGGCATTGTTTGTGTTTCAAAGTTGAGAATGTCAAAATCTATCTTGGGAAAAAATAAACTGTAGTCGCTGTCAGAGGCGCAGATGTACTGATGGAATGGCAACATATAACAAGACGTAGTCAATTACGATATGGATAGTTTAGACATTCAAAGAGAGAATTAATATCTAGTGAGGTAGATGAAATTTGGCAGAGGGTCCAGCAAAAGACTGAAAACGTAAGAAAAAAATAACTTAACACAAAATAATGTAGAAATTCATATAAAAATCTCTTTGCTAGCAAGAAGGGAGTAAGCTATCCAGAACGGATTTCAAAACCAGAAATAGCGCCATTTACCATAAGGGACCACTCAAAATGTTAAAAATGGAAAAAGCACCAGGCCCTGAATATTTGTCACTTCTTCATTAACATTTTTCAAAAAAGAACTGACATGCACTTTCGACATATGCACTTAATAATATGTAGGTGAACAAGAAGGTATATTGCCAAATATACTTCAATAATTTCAAATTCACCATGCAGAACATTATGTCTTAAAGAGACTGCGAGTATGTTCCTGGAAGTACTGATAAAAGACTAGCTACATTAAAAACCTGAAAACACGAATACTACACGAAAAGCAATTTAGAAATAGAATAGAAACGGACATTCACCATTGGACGCTATTAAACTTTGGAAAACTGCTATAGAAGTGTGGTGAGAGCAAAAATAGGGCAGAATTGGGAGATAAAACGGAACACGCGGTTAACAGTGCCTAGAATTCTGAATGATATCTACCTCTGTAGCTATGGTAAATATGCAAATGCTGCTCTTAGCTGGATAAAGGAAGATATTGAAAATCTACATACTACAAACCATAGTAACAAGTTATCCTATTATCAAATATCAAATGAAGATTTGAAAAATCCAGAACACATGGAAAATTAAACAGAACAGAGAAGGATATCACTGGATCAACGCCCCTGTAAGAATCACACCAAGATTAAGATAAAAGGTACTTCTGCCTAGCGTTGTACTATTAATGCTATAAAGTTAACAAGTATATAGCAAGGCAAATGACATGACAAAATCTGGATTTTTCACTGCTAAACACGTAATACAGAGACATTCTACTCACAAATAATAAGCGTATCTTCAAGTCAGGACTGAAGAAGAAGACTGATAACGAAATTAATCAAAATGGAACAAGGCACTAGAGTTTTTTTAATGCTACAAGCGATTGAGGTTGTAACTCTTTTTGGTAATGAATTAACAAGAAGCCCATAATATGCTCGGTTTGCTCAGCCAATAATTATTAGGGGTGGGTTGATAGTTTTTAATAAGTATGTACAGTATGGCAACGGCGCCACTGAAAACACACCTAGAAAATAATCAGCAAATGATAATAGGTAATTCTGAAAAAGAAATAAATAATGGACACAACTCGAACTCGACGTATAGGTAAACCAATAAAACAATTAAATAAAATTTCAAATTAAAATAGTATTTTTCTACGAGCATGCGGAAAAGTTTACTTTTCCGCACGCATTTTAGGTCATAAAAGTACCACTTTTCCGTACTAGTGCTTTTCGGCTTTTTTCCGCACTGAGTGCGGAAAAATAGAAGACCTGACATTTTTAGGTATACAGGTACTTACAAGTATACAGGTATACTACAGGTACAGGTACGAAAAAGTGAAAAAAAAAATATCTTAAATTGATAAATATGTGGGTAAAAATATTAACTTTCATCTCGTAGAAAAAATAGTGTTCCTAACTCGAGCGGAAAGTCTCTTTTCCGCACTAGTTAGTAAATATACTATTTCACAGCGCGGTTGAGAATCAAAAATTAAATTATTTCCAAAATATAAAATCCAATACTGGTAAAACACTTTGAGGAAAACCACCTATTTAAAATATTATTTCTTCAAATCTTAACTTTTTAAAAAAACGTTTACTGAATAAAAGTAAATGTTGCAACCATGTATGCGCCCTCAAGTTTAGGATTGAACGAGCGCGTCACAGAAAACGAAAGTACTGAAACCGAAGAGGATACAAGAGAATACGCCACTAGACTAAAGAACGAGCTCATTATTCAATTTTCATTTTTATTTTGCATTAAAATTGATTGTTCAATCCGATTTGTTATTAGTGTGGGTGTAAGAAACGTTCACAGGTTAGTTAATTGATTATTATTTTGTTTGTGAGAGTTCAATTTATACAAATATCATTTTTTTCCATTTTTTTTTTTTTTGTTTGTTTAAAACATTTTTTTATAACATGTGCATTGTTCATGTATTAAACAAAAATCGTTCCATACTGTAAACAACACAGATAAAGAAGTAAATTAAAACCTAAGAAATTATGTGCTGTCTTTTTGTGCTGGGATTTTGATTTGTGGATTTAGAGCGTGCATTAGGACCTTGTTGAATTTACTAACATTTTCCTACACTGACGAGAGAATATCCTAGCAAATTGAAATAATCAATCTAGAGATATTGGCTCAAAAACAACTATAGCTGAGTAGCTTCCCGTATGGGACCTCAGTACCTGCTGGGAAACTGGCTAACTAACAAAAAATACTCTTCAGTATTGAATATAGGTAGTGTTGATTGCATGTAGTGTGTGTAATTAAAATTTTAGCACAAGAACTAAGGATGGTACCTACCTAATTTAAACTTTTATTGACTTAAATGATTGAATTAATGACTCTCAATTATTATTAAAATGACACAGTATGTTTCGATTTTTGAGGAATGTTAGATCGAGGGTTTCTCAGCCGTGCTCTTTCCCCTCGTTAGTTCCAGGATGAGAAAGGTACCATTTACTTTAATAATAAAGTAGACGTTTCACAAATTTTTCGTTTCTTTTACATATCACAACTTCCCTTAAACTTCCCTAATATTTGCTATGTCGGGCGCATGTCCAGTAAGTAAAATTGAGTAAGTTATACTACAACTTCAGGTCAAATCAATAAGAAGAGGTTAACTTTCCATCAGATTCGTCAAGCTCAATAAAAAAATAATAGTGTAATAACAATGCACTTCAATATACTTACCATACGTTCATTAACAGTCGCTGGCCATATCATCAATTTGAAAGGAAAATATAAATAAAATAGAAATGTAAACGAAGTCCTTATCCCACAATCCTTTATTTTTTGATGCTACCGGTTTCGGGGTCTAAAATTTACACCTCATCTTCAGGCAAAAGGAGCTAAAATTGTAAAAATTCAAAAACTTATGTAAAACCATAGAATGAATTGTGTTACAACTTACGATACAAATCACAAGTACGTAATAGTTATTTTCCTAACAAGTGCGCAAAGTGTTACTTTTCCGCACGCAAACACAGTTATACGAACGACGCGAAGCGGAGTTCGGATCCGTGTTTGCGTGCGGAAAAGACACTTTGCGCACGTGTTAGGAACAACATTTTTCCTACGAGCTTCATATCAGGTAGGTAACAGGAAAAATTTAAAAAAAAAAAACGATAATTTGTTCAATTATTTTTAATTAACTTGAAGCGAACATTTATCAAAAAATTACTTGACAAAAAAACAGAAAATCCTCGTCAGAGCTGTTCATCTTAAAACGTTCAAATTTGATGATAAAGTTTGTAGATTCTTGCATATAAATAGAGAACAAATCTGACAATGTGTCAAGATTAATTTATATGGTGTTTGTATTGATGTTGGCTGATATAGAAACAGAGGAAAAATTTGTCATCGTGTGTCAAAGTCGACAGGTGAACTTATTGTTGCTTGACAATTATAATTACTTTTCGGCACTCAGTGCGGATAAGGCCTGTATCCGCACTGAGTGCGGAAAAGTGTAACTTTGAGCCCGGAAATGCGTGCGGAAAAGTACTACTTTGCGCACGCTCGTAGGAAAAAAGTATTTCAGTTGAAAAAATCACAGTCATAGGAATCATATTAGTATTTGTCACAAATTAAAATTAAGTTAAAATAGGCACATAAAAGGTCAAGATAAAATTGTAAAAACATAAAAATTAAGACAAAATAAAAATTAAAATAAAAACAAGTAAAATTTCATTTAAAAAGACAACATGGAATATACCCAGACAATACCTTTGGTGGTTTTATACGAACAAAGGAACAAAGGAACAAAGAATTCGCCTGTGGTAACCACGTCGAATATAAAAGATTTTTTTACAAATTAAAATACTATCTAGTGACAACCGTTGAAATTAAAAAAATTGATTGTGTCTCCATCCAATTTCATGATACAAAACTATCAAAAAACCATACATGAGAGATCATCAAATTCCCAAGCGACATCTATTATCAATACAACAAGTATACGTGAAACGTTGACATATTATAGTGGTTCCTACAATTTAATTTAGATTAATAAAGTCACATGATGGTTCTGTCTAATCCTAGGTATTCCAAACCAAACAAAACAAAACAAAACAGGAAACAAGATAAAAGGGGGCAAAAGGACAGGTTCAAAATTCAATTTACACAAATTCTCCTCCCTCAACCATTCACGAACAGCACACGGTCACAGCAAAGCCGAGAAAATGGGGGAATAATCCAGATTTATTTGCGAGTTTAATGTAAGAGAATCAACATTGTTGTGCAATCTTTGAATTTCAAATAGTTCTAGATTATTCAGAAATAGATCTTTGTTTGCAAAATGAAGAATTTTAAAGTTCCTACTTGAATCAAAATTATGATCTGTTTCCAGCAAATGATTCGCGAAATGGGAAAAGCCAGAAGTGTTGGGGTTCAAACAACGTAAGTGCTCCTTTAATTAACACTTCTGGCTTTTCCCATTTCGCGAATCATTTGCTGGAAACAGATCATAATTTTGATTCAAGTAGTAGTCAAAAATTGATCATGACTTTTTTTGACGGTAGCCTGTTATTCAACAATTTTAATTTCAGAACATGTTGTCCAACCTTGACCTTTGTTCAGATTATTTATCGATTATTATTGATAAAAATACTAAAATATAAGGCAATATATGAAGTTAGCAACCAAAATAAAAAACGTTGCATCTCGAAAATAGTACGTGTTGCCGGTGTCAGATTTGAAGCAGGATGACGCAGGATCATAGCAGCATAAGCAGGAACATGTTTTAACGATCCTGCTTCGAATGTGCTGGTAACTTAGCCAACATGACAATGCTGCAAAAAGGCTCGTTAGCGAGTAAATGCGTATGATGGTTATGATGATGACAGGATTGTCAGCCATCCACAGGGTGAAGAGAAGAGAGAAAATATGTAGAAGTTCCAAGGAAGGGTGGGAGGGAAAATGAAGGCTGGACAAATTTCTTTATCGAAGATGTTGCAAGGTGCACAAGCAGGTTATGGGAAAATCTGTCACTTACAGATCATGAAACAAGTCAAACATCAAAAAACATTACATGCTTAGAGACATGGGTGCTGGTTTGTGACAAGGCTACCTACTTCAGATCACTACATATTCGAATGCCAAAGGTTTAAAGCAATAAGACAGCGACAAAGTTTGGAGTTCAAATACAAAATATTCGTAAATTTATATGGAAATCGAAGATAACTGATTTTTTGCACAGCTTTTTTATATTAACTTTCTCCCATTGGGATTCTAAAATCCCCAATATTATTTTTATCCAAAAAAGTTTTACACTCCGAGAGTAAAATTAAGTTTCGCGGAAGTTATTGCGCGAGTTTTATGCCGAAAAGGCTCAACGTCCAGAAGGTAAAAACGGAATAGGGGTTCGGCCTCTGGAGCAGTGGGGGAAAAAGTTTTTTATTATCGACTTAATGATAGAAAGGGTCCATGAATCGTTACGATGGTAATTTGCCGTTCGGTTGCCAATTTACACCTTCGAAAGATAGGTATTTTGCAAAAGCCGTGAAAATCGACATTAGTAAGTTAGAGTTTTCTTTTTTCTATTAGGTATGTGTACAAGCAAGAGATTTTGAGTTTGTTAGGGTTTTACTTGATGTGTTAGCACAAAGAAGTATTTTATTGCAAAATCATTGAGATTGAAGTTGATTCGAAAGCACTTTCGGAATAAAATGCTCCATTCCTGAACTATAGGTAAAGTGATAGTCCCCAATATTGATTACTGATTGTTTCTCTTTCATATTTTCTCTAAAACCGGAAATAGATTGTATTATCTGAAGCTAAATTAGATTTTAGGCTCCTACTGATTTATTTCTAAACGAAATTCGACTCTCCAAGAATTTCCCATTCGTTTTTCCTAATGAAAACGTCGAACATTTTCTTAAGAAATCCCTCGGAGATAGTTATTTGAAACGAACGAACGAACGGGTGAAATTGAGATCAACCATATTAAAACCTTCCTCTCTTAATTGGAGACTTAAACTATGGTGTAGGTGGCATCCTATATTTGTTGGACGCTTAAAGTTGTCGCAGTTTATTTGTTTTGACGTGAAGATGATCCACTGTGGAATATACGGGTTCAGTTATTAGGTTATAAGTTTATGAGGATCCCCTTTGGAGGGGTAATAAATATTGACTTGAACGGAGCTCAAGTTAATTAAGAGGAATATAATAATTTTCTCAAATATCATTTCTTTGATGTAGGTATTTTAAAAAATTTACTTATAAAAGACTTCCTGAATGTTTTTTTAGTCTTTCTGTGCCTTCAAAGCTGTAACGCTAAAGGCTCTCTTTAATTAAGAAATAGAGAAAGGTGTGTTAAAGAACTTCAAGTCCACTTTATTACAATTAAAGTTTTCCCTGCTTTTATACTTTGAAGGCATTTTCAGTCGAAGTAATTAATCGAATTAAAATCTTGAACAAAATCTTTTAAATTGTTATTTAAAAATGTTTAATAGTTTAGAGTTTCGAATTCAAAATTCGAACCTTTGCTCTGCAGCTCTCTTTCGTCATTGGATAGAGCGTATCAGAAAATATTTGATATTCCCTAATTGGATTTAAAATTAAAAAAGTTTCTTAACTGTAAACTGAGTTTTTGTCTGCACGAATATTTGTCGAGTTGTTTGGAAAATACTGGCCCTCTATATGATTCTCAATGTAGAAAATGGAAACGAAACACCAAAACCCTCCAAACGAATAATCGCCTGCAAATCACACTTAGGCAAGCCGCAATTCCATAAAAGCGAGAAAAAATAAGAAGAAAAAACTCCGATTTGGTCCATACATATCAATTAAAAGGTGGCGGGCTAGATACAATAGCGCTCGAATATATCAGGAGCGGGTTAACGGAGAAACGGTAGAGATGGTCCGGTGTGTGCGGCAATAATAATTAGTTTTGCCAGAGTTCAAAAGGCGGCCAAAATAAATAGAGAACGGACGCTGCAAACCATAAAATTATAATGGGGCCGAAGCCGCGGCTTTTAGTGCTTAAAAGCGATGCTCGCAATTGAATCGGATCGAATAGAGAGCTACGAGATTGAGTTAGATTGGCTTATAGGCCAATCTCACATGTTCGAAGTTGATTTGTGAAAAAACTCTGACAGGTGTTTAAAATGTGGGTAATCCAACATTCAGAACATGCACTCTAGGAAAAACACTTATTTATATCTTCTTAAAACACAATAATTGTAGAAATCTCGAGTTGAATAAGAAAATGATTAGAAGAAGCAGTTTCTCTAGATTAAGGAGAACTATAATGTTCTAGATATGTTCGAAACAATTTGTTAATATGATAATAATGTTGCTGCACCTCACTAACTACTATTTTTTGTCAAGCAAGCTTTACCCACTTTGTTTATAACAGCCCCAACAATGGAGGACAGTTAATGATCCATTTCATCCAACGTCCATTACGTTATCGGTCGTTAATATCAATCATCAGTACGATAATAAAGAGAGCGCCATCCAATAAAGCTAATAAAGTTGGCTGTTTAGTGGTATCTAGTGTACTGTTTTGGGCGTTGAACGCTTTCAATGGCCATGTAGCTATAAATTGGAGGCATTTTTGGATATGTTCAAAAAGTTATGCTAATAATTGCTCTTTTTTTTCGTTTTTGTCGGTAGAAAATTTCAGAGTAAGTACTAAAATTTTCAACCAAAAAACACGAATGTCACAATTTTAATTTATGTAAAGATTATTGCTTGTAAAGCCACATCTCAACAAAACTTTATCCTAATAAATTCCAAATTTATCCCCCCAAGTCGAACTGAAGTTAAGCTCTTTTCTAACAGAGAAAAGGATTTCTGATTTATTAAGAAAATTTTCAACCCTCGTGGCAAGGAAAAAATTCCCTGGGTCGAGATTTAATAAGCACCCTCATCTCCTTCGAAAAATATTTGGAGATTTATTAGTTTTGTAGAAGTGACGAAAATATCAAATGAAATAAATTCCCTGTTGACAATCGTTCACCCCAAAGTTTCTTCGGGGCGCAATTAAGTAAACTCATACAAAGATGGATAGATAATAGAGAAAACTGGATGAAGGCAAAATTCCAGAATCCACAATAAGATTACTTTATGAAAGAGATAAACTGTGAAAACATTATTAAAGGACAAACTTTAAGGGTTGTCATCACTGGCAAAGTTTCGCTGATCTATTGTCATCAAGGCAAGGTTTTGCCTTGAAACAGAGTCTTGGCAATAAAGGAATCCATTTAGATAATATTTATTATATAATAGGTTGGTTAAACGAAAAAATAGTAGTAATGGCGCTCCCTAAAGTAGTAGGGTTTTACTGTTGTTCTTTTCCGAGTTTAATTAATAATTATTTCGATTCGGAATTTACCGAAAGAATTTTCTTTTATACGGTTTTATCGTCATCGCTTGGATGTCCACTTCTGAATATAGGCCTTCTTCATTCATGTTCATTGCTGTTTATAATTTATCTGGTGAGTATAGCATTCGAGAATCATGAAGTAGTTTGCTTGCAGATTTTTTTGAGTTCTCATAGATACCTTATTGAGAGTCTTTGTAAGCTCAGCACAAAAGTTCTTTTCTTCTAAGGATTGATGAATATAGTTGTAAACTCGGTAGTTTTTCTAGTATCCTCACCAACATTGGAAATAAATTATTATATACTATTGCTTCGGTAATTGGAACTTGCTTCTCTGTGAATATAGTATATATACTCCTGGACAAAATTATCGCACCACTGCACATAAGCATCACCATAAGCAGTGGTGCGATAATTTTGTCCAGGAGTATATATATTTTTTTCAAATGATCTCACTAACCCAAGTCTAATTAATAGGTAACTAGAGAGCTTTATCGGAAGAGGTAAAAGTTTTTGTGGAAGTAAGTAAAGAATTTTGAGAATTTCACGTCAACATTTATTTTATTTTATAAAAAAAAAGGTATTTTTGATTTTGTGAAACGTCTAATTTATTATTAAAGAAAATCGTACCGTTCTCGACCTGAAACTCACGAGGGGAAAGAGCACGGCAAAGAAACCCTCGATCTCAATTCCTCAAAAATCAAAACATACTGTGTAATAATAATTGTAAGTCAATAATTCAATGGTAGTTTAAATTAGATACCGTCCTTGTCCTTGTGCTTAATTTCAATTCCACACACCACATTCAATCAGCAGCACCTATATTCAATACTGAAGAGTTTTTGGTTAGTTAGCCAGTCTACCATCGGGTACTGAGGTCTCATTCGGGAGGACACTCAGCTATAGTTGTTATTTTGAGCCATCTCTAGACTGATCATTTGTTTGCTAGGATATTCGCACAGTCAGGGTAGGAAAGTGTTAGTAGATTCAACAAGGCCCTAATGCACGCTCTGAATACCCAAAAATTAAAATCCCAGCACACAATTTTGCTTAGGTTTTAATTTACTTTTTATCTGTGTTGTTCACAGCATGAAACGATTTTTATTTTCAACCGCATATGTAATGTTGAAATTACAGATTTTTTAAAATCTTGAAAGCGTCACATTTCTGTACTTTGACATTTTATCGGGAGAGAAATGCATATGCCTGCCTAGGCATATGCATTTCGAAAATGTGTCAAGGGCAAATGCGCTATTCCCTTCCTCTTTACCCCAACTCATCATATGCTAAGTTGTATGAGGGGGGGATATTCTAGGCAGGCATATGCATTTGCGTCCCCATTTCCCTGGGTCGCTTTTTAATTTTCAAATTTTTTTTTTGGTCTTTGACATTCATGAAATTCATGACACTGACAAAGAAGAAAGTGAAAGCTGATTTTTTCTAAGGAATTTCACACTAGCAAAGTTCTTTAACAGGTATGAAGGATTTCGTACATTGAAATTTTCGAGTTTTTGCCTCAGAAGTTAAGGGTTGAAAATAAAATTGTATACAAACCTCGACGGAAAACTTCATTGCTTTCTCGAGGTTTAGTTTTTTTAAACTAGATAACCTCTTGGAACAGCAATGAAGCATTTTCCGTCTCGGGTTGTAATATACTATTGTTAAAAACATGAAAACTGCACATGTTATAAAATATAGTATAAACAAACAAAAAAATACATGAAAATGAAAAAAAATAATACTTGTATAAATTGAACTCTCAAAAACAAAATAACATTCATTAAACTGACCTGTGAATGCTCCTTATGACACACAAACTAATCACAAATTGGATTGAACAATCAGTTTAATACAAAATAAAAATTGAATAATGAACAATGGCGGACAAGCAGCTTCTTCCCTGGTCTCTCATTTTCTCTCTACCTTTTGGTACTCTTTTTGTGGCGTGCCTTCTTTCTACTACTACTTGACAGCACATATATGGTTGCAAAATTTACCATTTGCTTTTCTATGGGAAACGTTTTAAAAAGTTAAGATTTGGAGAAATAATATTTCAAATAGGTGGTTTTCCTCAATAGAGAGGCCATTCATATTCTTGAAGCTTGAGCCATGTAAGTTCGTGAAAATAAAACTCAGAATTTATTAAAGTTGATGGGTTTACAGCTCGAGAAAGCATATCAGCTGGGTTTTCTAATGTGTTTATGTATTTTCATGAACCATATTTGGATAGCGTTTGAATCTAGGATACCCTGTTAGCTATGACGTGTTGATCCAGGAGATAGTAACTGTAGAATCACACCAATAGTTTACTAGATCAAAATTAACAGGGAATCACTTTATCAGCCAATTCTGCCAGTAAGAGTGGAGCTAAGTTCAAGCCTTGGGATTGCAATCTGCTTTATCGGTGCAACACGCGTTTTGGAACAACAAAGGTTTGAAGTATAATTATCAAAAGAGTCTAAACGGGTCACCGTCAATTCGTCGTAAATCATTCTGTCGTACGTCAATTCGTCGTACGCTTATTCGTAGTAAAGTCAATTCGTCGTATACGTCAATTCGTCGTAGCGTTAATTCGACGTATAAGTCAATTCGTCGTAAAAAACGTCGACTAGCTCGTATTGGAGGTAAATTGGGTCAAACATCCATGCCGTTATAAAAGCAACTGAATCTTATGCATCAATGGTGACTCATGTGGTAGCCAACGTTTTATTAGTTCGCAAAGTTTAATCAGACATTATCAAACTTATTATCAAACTTACCGATAAAAACCCAGTCACTTTGAGTTAAATTAAAATTGTAAACTTACCCAAACTAACCGGGTTATTATCGGTAAGTTTGGTAATGTCTGATTGAACAGAAAAAGTGGAAATTCATGCATTATACCTGAAATAAGACGAATTAACAATACGACGAACTGACGTATACGACGAATTGCCGTTTTAATAGTTTGCAATTTTAATCAGACATTATCAAACTTACTGATAATAACCCGGTTAGTATGGGTTAGTTTGCAATGTAATGTTTAATCAAAATTGCAAACTAACCGGATTATAATCGGTAAGTTTGGTATATAATGTTTGAGAAGTGTAAATTTATATATTTTAGCATTATATCTGAAATACGATGAATTGACGTATACGAAGAATTACCTATTGTCGAGTAGGACTCTGCTGTCATGTTGTTTACCACTCTTATCGAAGACCTTCACAATGGCTGTGGACAATAAAATATGTGGTTTAATAGGTGAATTAGTTGGGAAATTGATATGATATGATACTGAGCTGTCTTGTGAGACTTGTATTTCCTGAGCCTGGATGCGGTTGACATTGGAAGAAGTTGAATATTGTGTATTTTCTAAGTGTAATAATGTGTAATTTTAAATCATTTTCTACAAACCTTTGATCTGCATTCTTTAATGGGATGATTATCACTAAGACAATTGATGCACAAGCGCAATTCTTTGGCCTTGCTTAGCCTAAGAAAGGGAGTGATTTTAGTAAAATCAGGGCAATTATAGATTGCATGTTGCCTTTTGCAGAGAAAACATTTAGTTTGTAGTGTTAAGAAAGTCTTGGAGTTATTACGTTTGATAGGCTCTGTTTTTTCATTATCGGAATTTGAATCCGTTGATTCGAGAATTCGATACCTATCCTTCAGAAAGTCTAGCAAATTGTCCATATTTGCTAACTGATTAGTCCCGCCACTTGATTCCCAGGCACGGATTGTGGCATTAATAAATTTAATTGTAGTGAGATATATAACGAGATCATCTCAATGTTCAGTTGGACACCCAAGAACCTTCAAAGAGCGCAGGGAATATTAAAAAGTGCTTCAATGTCGTTATGAACCAACAGTGATTTGTTTTCATATCGTTCAATAAGAAGTTGCCAGGCCATGTCATAATTAGTGTTACAAATCTCTAATGATTTGATAGTATCAGCAGCAGTTCTTTGTAATGATAAGCGCAAATAATGAAACTTTTGTACTTTGGAAATACTGGTGTTTTGATGGATAAATGAATGAAAACTGTCATGAAAGAAAAGCCATTGATGAAAAGATCCATCAAATGTTGGTAAATTAAGTGGAGGTAATTGGACATTAAAAGTTTTTACTGCTCCTGAACTGTAAATACTGCCTGATGCGTTATCCTGACAAACAACCGTCTCATGGGCATCCAAGAATGCTCTAACTTGAGAGGTGATAGAGTAAAATTCATGCTCAAAATTTTGTGGTTCAACTGCATGTACAGTTTCATAATTTGTTCCATAGTCAGGATTAGAAATTTCAATGAGCAACTGAGCCTTAATAAATAATTCCAAGAGTTCTTCAGCTCTGTTTAATCGCCTCTGTAGATCTATTAAATCTAAGACTTCATCGTCCTTAACGTTATTGATAAATCGAGTTAATGAACCTTTGGTACATCGACGTTTGGTTGTGTTGGGGTCAGACATCGTGAAAGTTTAGAGAAATAATTAATTATTTAAATAACGCAGTTAATAAAGCACAAGTAAGTATTATCAACTCAAATATACTTAACTAGAGAAAAATAGTCATACACGCAAACAAGTTATATACATTGTAATGAAAAAAATCAGTAATAAAATATAAAGTTACAAATATAACGTAGTTACCAGAAATAGCAGTGAATGAGCTAAAATCAAGTATTGAAATCGCTCAGTGAAGGGTTACAAAACGTGATAATATTACCACCTATTGCCAATACCAGAACATTGTATGTATATGGTAGGTTAAATGTGAATCAGTATCAGAAATGGCAATAAATGTCGTACAAAGAGTATGTATCATATACCAAATAACAAGTAAAACAATTCAGTGTTAAATTGTAAGTAGCGTACAGAATACCCAGAATAATAGAATAAGTATGTAAGGGTAGGTATTCATATAAAATATTTGCATTAAATTCGCATAAATACAAAAACATATGTTTAACTAATATTAAATCCAACAAATAAGAGTGAAATGTAGACAAATGATAAATATTAGAAAACCTGGTAAACAAAATATAACTATTATGTAATAATAATAGGTACTACAAATAATCAGTATGAAATGGAAACGTGTGATTAAATGACGCTTAAATTGTTTGTAAAATAGTCTAATTTAATGTTTATTTGTAAAAACTGTGAATATTTCGAAATAAAATATTGGAGCTTGTGAAAAAAACCAGGAATGAATAAAGGAAAATAAAGGAACACACTACTACGTAACCCGATGCAGCTGATGCTCTTTACTCCTCGAAGATGCAGTTTGTAAAAATAATATTCAAACACCCTCAGTAAGGGTAAACAAACAACTTCGACGAGGATCATAAAATGGTTGCCGTGTCTGGTAGCGTAGCGTTGTGGTTGTGACTTTTCACAAGCAATCACTGTTCATATCGGGGTTGGAAAGACCATGTTTTTGTGGAAGTAAGTAAAGAATTTTTAAAATTTCACGTCAACATTTATTTTATTTTATAAAAAAAGGTAGCTATAATTTGGAAAAAGTCGTGAATTAAATTTTCTATTCTCGCTGGATAACCTGTCTGTGCGAAAGTGCGAATCTCGAGTGTACCCCTACACTGGTGGTGCCGGACGACGAAACCTTTTGGATCAATATCGGGTTCACATTGATATTAATGTTCCAACAGGTTTTGTCTTGACAGTTATATTCCCATATTATTCCCAATTTTCAATGAATATTTTTGTTTGCTGCTATGCTATTCCTCAATAAAAGAGGGGTTTTTAATTTAGAGTGAATTTAAAAAAATAGAAACAAATGCCAATCGAGGCTTAGTAAGTAGTGAAAGCTAATGAGAAAATACCAGCTGCATAGGAAAAGTTGGTCACTTTATGTGTGAGGGCACCAACAACTCTGTACTTATCGAGCTACAAATGCCTAGATATTATCGGCCTCTACTTAATCTCGAACAGAATAATTATATTAAACAAATGTCTGTCAATAAAACCTTATGGGATGTAGAAATTCTAACTTAGCATTACTGCTTTCTGTCAATAATTTATTAACAAATGTCTGACAATAAAAGCTTATGGGATGTAGAAATTCTAACTAAGCATTACTGCTTTCTGTCAATAATTTATTACAAGAGAAACAAAAAAATTCCGATTTCAGTATTACAATCAAACAACTCCCGATGTTTCGATCAATCTAAACTACTGAATCTTAGTTTTAAGCTCTCGCCAATCCCAAATTACTTGTTCTGGTAGAAAGAAAGCCAAAGAGTCAAAATGAGTGAAAGTATTTCAATCAGTAAGGGATGTATTATTAAGAAAATGGCTCACTAAGCCAATCCAAACAAAATGACTCTGGTAAACGTATAAAATGAACATTAAAAATAAATGATAGGGAGGAAATAAATCTTATCTGTTTGATACCTAGTCCTGAAAATTATTCGGCAGCCGGAGTTTATGTGCTATCAGCAAGCATTCATAAAATAATAAAGTAGTGAAATACGATTGCCATGGAAGCCAGAAGAAAGAACATCAGGAGAAAGAACGTCAGGCGAAAAAAACAATGAAGCAATAATGCACTATTTGATATTATTAACATCCTGAAAAGTAAAAATATTCAAAACTGCATTGCAGCTCCACCTATCAGCAGAAATTTGAGAGAAGTTTCAATCTGGCTGGCGTTTGAAATCCATCTACAAACAAAGGGCGCAACGGTCTAAAATAACGAACCTCTATTGTTTTATCAGCTAAACAAATTAATTAATATTAGAATATTTTTATTTGAGTTGGAGAAAAAAGCTCTTTACCTAATTCTAAATGCCCTATGGGAGCAATCTGTACAAAAAATAAAAATAAAAGGCAACATCCAAACTTTTCCAGCATAAGTTGGTGTACATAAATTAAACAAAACTGTTCAAACTTTCCCCATGCCGCTCACGTCATGTAACAGACCGATGTTCAAAACAGGGTAGCATCTCTTGGGGCCCTTCTCCAGTTTGTTTCTCTTTGTTATTTACCGGCATGTGTCACCAAATTAACCTCATTATTTACAAGCGATGGAACAAAACCACTTGCCACCCCATTTTGTTTCATGAATAATTATTAAATATTTCTAGATTTCTCAAAAATTCTAGTGGAATTTTGCGGATCGGTTTTCTATTCAGAATCTATAAACCATAAATTGCAATTTGATGTAATCAGAGTTACGGCGCTGCCTTTATTGCATCCGGCTCTGTTCAAACATCAACTATTAATTGAAATTCTGGCACCCCGGCCAGCCCGCAGGAGTCATAACATCCCATTTCGTCAGAATTACTCTGGATATATTGGCCCTCTAAAATGAACAAAGGCATATCAATTGTAATCGATTCATTTTGATGCCGCGAACTGGTCTATTACAATTATAATATTAATTGAAAACCACAATTTTGTATTCGCACACTTTATTTAATCCAACATAATCCGTTTTGACACGTCATATAATAATTACATCTAATAACCGAGCTCGTGCGAAAGCTTCTCAATCCTTTTACAACACAAAGTAAGCACGTTAACACTTTGCCACGGCGCTTAGGAAGTTTTAACGAGCAAGCACAAGCGACGACGCGACGCGATGACACATTGCCGTAGCTTAAATTCAATTTAACAACTCGGCTTATGGGATTTGGACAGCACAAACTTGATAATACAGATCCAATTTTTGAGGCTTTCCTTCTAAGCACACTACCGATATTCACTTGCCTTCAGAATTCCTAAGGCGTCTATACAATTGAATAATTCAGTGTACGAAGGTAGTCATAATTTTAAATTAGACTTGTCACTTGTCTGATCCTTGTCTTAGTTATCAGATTGAATAGTTGTGTGTGGGGAATTGTTTAGAATATGGCTTGAATTGATGTGCAGTCAAAGGCAAAGATATAATTAATTATTCTGGATTGAAATTTAAAATCTCTTAGCCTGGATCTGTCAGTACACGGATATGTTGAGTACATTACAAAGCGATAATCATTTGAGCAATAATTATTATCTTTCACATTCCCCAATCGCTTTGAGCATACAAACTGCATCACTGCATATGTAAATGGCACATGAAACGTACTTCTTGATTTTTTTCTCTGAGAAGCAAACCGTTATTAATACCGTCAATTTATATCTTATACTAAGGTCTACTAGAACCAATAAACATCTATCATGGTATCTTCATCCTAAAGTCAACAATTTTTCTTTTGCAGGAATAATGTGTGCCCAAGTAGATGTAGACCGCAGAGAACAGACAGTCCTAGTTGGCGAACATGTCAGCTTCATGTGTAGAGTGGCAGTGCCTCTACAATACTGTAGAGTAGAAATCCCCGGCTTACGATCCTATAACTTGAATCGAGGAATCTCAAATTCGGATGTAAGTAACTTGATTTAAATAAATTTCCTTTAAATGATATATTAAAATTTTCAAAGGTTTCCTACTATGGTGAAGGTCTTGACGCAGGCCAATGCGGTTTCACAATACACAGAGCCAAAGACGACAACAATGGTGAAATTAAGTGTACTCTAGGAATTGCTAGTGAAGCTCAAGAATCTGTTGGAACTATGAGTCTTATAGTAGCAAGTAAGTTACTCATATAACTAAAAAATACGCAGGTATTAATATTTTATAAAAAAAAAAAATAGGGTCACCAAAACCACCAGAACTGGATTTAAGTAGAGGAGCTGATCAGTTGAACGTCTACAAAGTAGATGATAGTTTACAAGCTACTTGTATGGTCAGAGATGGTAGACCTGTGGCAAATATTTCTTGGTATTTAGGTAAGAAACATATATTCGATAATCTATGAGATTTTAATATCTTAATATCATTTATAGATGATGAACCAGTTGATCCAAGTGAACTCAGCATGCCAACAGTTTTGGATTTGGCCAAAGAAAATTTACAATCAAAAATACAAAATTTAACTAGAAGACTTAGAGCTACTGACAATGGCAAATTCTTAAGATGTGTTGGATATCATCCAGCCTATCCAGGAGGACAGGCTGAGACCAAACGAAGACTGGATATTAAGTGTAAGTATAAAGTCTCTCAAACAAGGAAAGTACCTACTTGATTATTTTTTTTGTATTTCCAGATGCTCCTCTGGCCCAAAGGCAACCGATAGAAGAATTCGGCTATGAAGTTGGAAAAACTGGGGTTATTAACGTAACATTGGAAGCTAATCCAAGACCTTCCATAGAATGGACCGTTAATGGACAAAAAATTAGAGAAGGGAGTCATGATAATACTGGAATTATGGAAGCTGAGGTCGCGAGAGAATTGGTAAGAGCCTTTGGATTTTTTTTTTATAAATACATAATTTATTTTCCAATTCAGGGTAATGGAAAATACGTAGCCAGTCTTCGGATAGCAAGGATAAGCAAGCAAGACACTGAAAAAGACTACATTTTGACTGCGTACAATGATCAAGGCAGTGAGGAGTATAGAGTGAAAATTTCAACGAATCCAGAACCAAAAGGTAAAAATTTATTATTGACTGCCAAAAATGTACTTATTTAATACATCAGAGCCTCTTTTTCATGCTACAGGAATACAGAAGTTTTTTAGACAGCATGTGTATGGGGTTTATGGTAGGTATCTTCAGTATCTTAAAGGATTCGTGCTCACTTTTGAACGATTTCTTGACAGGTTTTAGTTTGACATAAAAATTAATATTATCATGATGATCTTTGGCGCTACAACTCAGGCTAAGGCTAAGCCTGTTCTAGGATCAGTTTCCAGTTTCCATTTTTTACCAGCTCTTAACTTCCAAGTTTTATATATTACATACGCCAATGCTTAGTAAGGTACCTAATTGATTCCTCAGTAATTTCCACGCATTTGATCTGCATTCTTGTATAGGCACAATAGTCTTTTTGTTCCATGGTTTTAGAAGTTTCAATAGTTTTGTGATTTTTCCATATTTTTTTGCTTTGACTGCTTATTATGTTGGGATGTTCATCTTCCACATCTTCACACTATTCATCTACTTTGTCCTGGTTCTCTATCCTATATTCAGTCCCTTTTCGATCATATCTTCTATTTGATCATAGGTACCTACTGATAAACTCTCCCTATTTATTTTGCCAAGCTTTTCCTATGTTGAACAATTTAAATTGGAAAAAAAAAAAAAAAAAATAGATAATTGAGATTGCAAAAAAAATCTGTCATTATTAGGTTATGTCTCACCTGTTGGAATGGGTTTTATTTGCCTTGAAAATACGGATTAATCTTGATCGAGTTCTGGATTCGAAATCCTGGAGTCAGTGAGGTAGTCTTTACTCAACTCTTAACCAGCAGCTTTTCACGAATGGATGGTTGTAAAAATCCGAAATCATCGGCGAAACTATGGCACTGTACGAAAACGTAACGCAACGTAAGGCAACTCAATGTACCATTAATTCAATAATTGAGAATATAAGGTCGAAATCCTTCAAAGGCGAAGACAAAAACTTCTTCGGGAAGACTTTTTTCTCGGAATTACCAAACATGAAAGAAAGAAGCACCACATAAAATTAATTAGCTGTCCTAAAGGTAATAAGTAGAGATGAGGCAAAGTATCGACAAATGTCTAGAAAAAATCAAGGAGAATTTCAGGTACCAAAAATTACACACAACAATGTAATCTGAGAAAAATGACAACAGCTGAAGACAAATGATAACAACAGCAAGTAATTAACAATTAGAACAATCATAATTTCAAGAATACGACATTGCAATTCGTGTTGCAAAACATAAACGCTTACAAAGGAATCGATGATCCCAAAAACATTACTAATCGAAAGGTCAATTGACAAAAATGAACGACATTTCTGCCGTCAGCTGGCACACCAATCATGAGTGACATGACTTAAGTGTCACTATAGAATAGAGACGGAACCCGATGCTTATGGAACCGGATTCTGGAACTAAATCTGGTACTGAATTCAGAACAGAGTACGAGCAGCGTGCAGAACACACTTCGTGAACGGACCACTATTTAGAGAACCTTACCCAAGAATAAGAAATCTTTGATTTGTTTACATGAAGATTAATTATTTGGAAATGGAAATAAAATATTGATCAAAATCGATCGAGGAAAATCATTACTGATTTACTAAAATAGTCCGAAATCTCAAGAATGTAACAATGTCCCTTTTTAGAACCAGGCAAGGGTCCTATATCGTCAAGGCTGATAGATTGAAATGGTTCAGTGATTTCGGATCGAACACCCATTAGACCAGCTGGAGGTTTTTGCTCTACCTTATTCCGAGCACAAGAAATACAAGATCTCACATAACTGGAGACATCAGCTTCCATTTTTGGCCAGTAGTAATTCTGGAGAATTCTAACTAAAGTCCGATAAACATTTACATGACCCGAGGTTGGAACGTCATGACAACGCTGAAGAATACTTTTCCGCTGGTCTTTAGGGACTACAACTTTCCAATCATCTGAAGGAGAAGACAATTCAGGAATGGAGAGTTTCACAAATTTATAAAAATTGCCATTTCGAGTACGCCATAGAGGAAAATTTAGGGGTTTATCTTCGACCTTTTGAAGCATTCCCAAAAACCATTTGTCACTTTTGGTAGGCGTGTAAGTTGGAGGAGTGAAATTGAAAACTGAATCGACAGCTAGGTATCGCTCGAGAAAGAAAATCTGGTACTATATGGTATTTGCCTTTCCGGTAAATAAGTTGAAGATTGAACTGTTAAAGACGTACGTGCAAGAAGACCTAGAGATCCTTTAAATGATGAATTCATAACAAGGATGCTTAATCAGTGATAACTATAAAATTCGTGTGATCTAAATAGTGACGCAACTTCTCAACAGCCCAAATGATAGCAAGACATTCTTTCTCTGTGACAGTTAGTTTCATATCTTGCTTGGTTTAAGACCTTGACAGATACCATACAACTTTTTCACCCTCCTCTTGTCATTGAGTTAAAACAGCTCCCAGCCCATAATTTGAGGCATCGGTTTGTAAATAAAACATACTGTTGATATCAGGTGCAGTTAGAATTGGAGTAGTGACTAAACAATCTTTATAGAATGTGAAAGTTTTCTGGCAATCTGGAGTCCAAGTAAATTTAACGTTCTTTTTAGTTAAATTAAGAATGGGTGCTAACACGGAAGAAAATTCTGGGGCAAAACGCCAATGCCAGAAAGCAGTTTCCACAAATCTACGAACTTCATTGATATTTTTCGGCAGTGGCATGTTAACAATAGCCTCAACCTTTTTTGGATCAGGGCGTAATCCTTTCTTATCAACCAGATCATAGCCTAAGTACTTTTATTCTGGCTTGCAAAGGTGTCATTTTTTCGCAAGCGGTCGAATACAACCTCCAAAATTCGCAAATGTTCTGAAAAAGAAATACAAATTATCACCACGTCATCAATGTAGCACATGACATTTGGTTCGAGCTCTGGACCAAGGATAGTGTCAATGATTTCTTGCCAGGTTGCAGGAGCATTAGATAAGCCAAATGGCATCCGACAGAATTGGGAGAGTCCTCTGCCAGGGACAGTAAATGCAGTGTACAGTGTACTCCTTGGAACATGTACTCAAAGGGATCTGTCTAAATGCTGACTTAATATCGATGGAACTGATATATCGAGTCTCTCTTAACCGATCCACGATGGTGGAAATATATGGCAGAGTCGATATGCGTCTTTTTTGTATACTTATTGACCAGCCTTAAATCGATACAAAATCTGAAGGATCCATCCTTTTTTCAAGCAAGAAACACAGGACTAGACCAAGGACTATTAGAACGCTTAATGACTCCTAACTTCAAAATTTCCTTTTTTAGGTACGAGATAGTCATTTTGTTATCCGTTTGGTTCCAATAAATACGTTAAGCAATCAACAAGAACAATAAAGATATTTGGATATTATACATAGGGGTTCGAAATATCTGTTACTCAAAAATAATCAAAACGGCTCTCTCGTCTCTCTAGTACTGATTATAAAAAAAGTTCAAAGATTGAAATTTGATTATATGCACTTAAAACAGCCAAAAGATAATGGATAATAAATTAATAATATATAGGTAGGATAAGGAATTAAAAAAAATAATAAAAGAAAAGAAAAAAAGTCTTTCACCAAAAGGGCAGAAACCTTTTATTCAAATGGCGGCCCCACGTTGGGCGCCAATTGATTTGCCACGCTTTTCCTGTGTTGAACAATTTAAAGTTAAAATAAAGTTATTCCCGAATGGATGGTTGTAATAATCCGAAATCATCGGCGAAATTATGGCACTTTACGAAAACGTAACGCAACGTATGGCAACTCAATGTACCATAAATTCAATAATTGAGAATATAGGATCAAAATCCCTTAAAGGCGAAGACAAAATTTAACTTCAGAAAGACCTTTTTCTCGGAACCACCAAACGTGAAAGAAAGAAGCACCACATAAAATTAATTAGCTGTCCTAAAGGTAAAGAGTAGAGAAGAGGCAGAGTATCGACAAATGTCAAAAATAAATCAAGGAGAATCTTGAGTACCAAAAATTACACACAATATAATCTGAGAAAAATGACAACAGCTGACGACTAATGTTAACAATAACAAGTAATTAACCACTAGAATAATCATAATTTTAAGAATACGACATTGAATAAGCAATTCGTGTTGCAAAACATAAACGCTTACAAAGGAATCGATGATCCCAAAAACATTACTAATCAAAAGGCCAATTGACAAAAATGAACGACATTTCTGCCATCAGCTGGCACACTAATCATCAGTGACATGACTTAACTGTCACTATATAGAATAGAGACTATCACTATATAGAATAGAGAGCAACCCGGTGCCCTTGGAACCGGATTCCGGAACTAAATCTGGTACTGAGTTCAGCAACCGAACAGAGTACGAGCAGCGTGGAGTACACATTCCGTGAACGGACCACTATTTGGAAAACCTGACTCAAGAATAAGAAATATTTAATTTGTTTGCATGAAGATTAATTATTTGGAAATGGAAATAAAATATTAATTAAAATCCAGGAAAATTATTAGTCGACAGTCGTCAACAAGAACTACTTACAACTGAAATTAGAATTTAAATAATAAAGATTAGAAAATTTACAGGATCTGCAACTACTGTTATTACTGTTGAATTTTTATAAAGGAAAAAATTTAAACAACGCCTGATAAAATCAGGGAAAGATTGAACATATAAAGGAATTTTGAATGGAAAACTGAAAATAAGTGTGAAATAGTTAAAGGCAATTTTGGCACGTTACAATTTCTGACAATAATAATTGTTAATCCAGGCTACTTTCTAAGGATACATGATTAATTAGCAGAAAGCAATACAGAAAAAGTTGTTGTGTTCCTTCTCCCATTAAACCACTTAATCCTAAAACCACACAACAAATCGTCCATTACCGGACCGCAAAAAAAACCTCACGAAACGAGGGCGTGACTTATGGTCTGAAATAAAGAAGCGAAACGGTCCAAAATCGATGGTCTATTACCTCTAAAATAGTTTCAATTTTTCCACAATGTCGTATATCCCGGCCCTTTTGCGAATTATTTTCAAAAATGACGACGTTTATTACAGGATATTATAAATAATGGAAATCCCCTGAAACGATTCGTGTTGCGATTTTCAATGCCTTTATTATTTATTATTTACAGGTTTTTTTTTTTTTGTTATTAGGTTACGAAATTGGTGTAGCAGCCATAGTAGGAATAGTAGCAGCAGTCCTGGTACTTCTCCTCGCAATATCACTAGTGGTTTTTGCCAAAATCAATGGGAGATGGTGTTTTAGCGGTAAGTTAGCATTTTGGAATATGTATGCTTTTCAGAAACGAAATGGATAGCTTTACGAAAGTCGGAAAATATATCGCCCCCGCTAGGACAGTGTCCTTCACTTATGAAAACTTTGCTCTATGTAAAATTATAATATACCGGCGATTGTTTGAAAATTATTCAAAATAACCTTAATATTCTTACAACCGGGATAAATTCAGTTTCGTGTTATATAATATTTATATTATTTTACCTATGACCAACAGTTTGGTTTATGGTGAAATAAGAGTAGGTATAAACATCCTCGCAACAATATCTTATAAAAATCTGAAATCCTTTTCAATTTGTAGTCAGTTTTAGATCATTGAAACCTTAGTTTTATCGACACAGTGGTCGCAGCTTTATTGAAATACTGAAATTCAGAAGTTCAAGGTCATTGACAACGTCGATGCGAAACTGGAATTTGTGCTATACCCACAGTGATGTGAAGGTCGGTGAAGAAGTGCACTAGAATGCTAAGTACTTTTCGACTTTGACTAATACAAAACGGCGGATAGCTGATCAATCATTTTGAAAAGGACCTATTTCGAATTTCAAGGTTGCCTGGAACTAGTCTCAAAAAATCACTTTTCACCGTTATAGTCACCTGGAATATTGTTAGGGTCCTAGGTATGTACACTTTTAGAATATGCAGTTCAGATGTAGATCTTGATCAAACAGTTCCCCACCTCTATGCATTATTCGCATTTGAGTTTGTTGTTCTACAATATAGAAGTGGTGACAACTAATACTATAGAGAAATTCTACAGAAAGGTTCATTCAAAGAGGACTCTAACCTACTCTTATCAACTCGTTATTGGACACATCATAAATGTCGGGTATGAAGAACATCTAGAAATCACCACAGAAGAAAAACAACTTGCCTCGTCCGAGATAAAAGACAGAAAAGCCCCGTGGAAGAAATCACAGTTGCCGGAAATAGTCCAATCAAATAGTATTTTTGGTAGGAAAGTGTTGGGGTAGTTTTGATTTTTTCCATTTATTATTTTCATCGCTTTATTATTATAGTATCATAATACTGATTTTATTAACATAGTATCAAGTTATCTGAGAGAGGCCTATATCTAGAGGAGAACGGCTAGGAAGGAGAAGAGGAAGAGATCATATTATTCAAAGCGTTTTCTCTTGAAAGGTTCTGGCAGAAGATCGGGTTATTCCATTAACATCGGAGATTGAGCTGGAAAATAAGAGAAATTATGAAAAACAAACTCGTGATTTTGCGATTGGACATACCTTCCACATCGTGTGAGCGTTCTTCTCCAGACATTTCTCGGTCTCTTTCTTCGGTCCCTTCTTCGTTAATCTCAACGCTGTCATCCGGAGACTTGACGTTTTCACACAACCCGTTGCATGTTGTGCATATTGACGAGCAATAAAGGCCTGTCTTCCTGCATTCACAATTTGGCTGGCAGCCTTTTTCGCATTTGCAAGATATGCTCTGTTTTATGTTTTAATGGGCACAATCAAGACCACTGTTGGTTTTCTTCCACCCCCACTCGTCGAGATAACCACTGCTGCACCTGAAAGTACACTCTCAGTGAATGTTCTCGTGCAGCAGTTTCAGTGGGAGGTAGTGCGGGTAGTTGGGTTTGCTTTTAAAGGATGATGATATGTAATGCCTACATCTCAAATCATTCAAACTAGTTCCTAGGCGTTTCCCATACAGAAGCCATGAGAATTATGTTGCCTGCTTTGGCAATCTCGTCCTGGTCAGCTCGAGAATCTTTGAAATTTGAAAGCCTCAATAATTGGTATCGAGTCATTGTTTCTTTGCAGGACTTTGAGAAATTTTAATTTTCCCTGATTGACAGAGCGGAAGTGGTGTCGCAGACACTCATCGCATGCAGGAATAAAATAGGGTCGGATAGGGTTTTGTCCAGTAGGTGAGGATCGTAGATGGTATGAGACACCTTTCCTTTTCCCGTTTTCATGAAAGAGAATTTTTTTATACCAGGACTACACAGGCCAACAATTAAAATCACCAAAATGTCAATGTCTTCCCCCACCACTGTTACGTATTCATTTGAACAATCCAACTTGAGTGCTATTGTAATTATAAGAATATCAGCATCTTGGACTGCTTGCTGTGACTCAATGTTTGCTTCATTCGACTTCTTCATAAGCATGAATATCAACCGGTTCTTGTGTGTGGTATTTGCAAGAAAACCCTCCTGCGAGACAGTGGGCACAATAATCGTTTCAGTAAATGATATTGCTGCAGAATGTTTCCTTTGCGCTCTTCTCAATCGCTCTATTCGCTTGGTGCTTTCACGAGCTTCGTCGGGGTAGCCATATAAAATGACCACGATATTCCATTTGTAATATGACTTTACATGGGAAACGTAGCTACTACAAATTTCTGTATATGTCTGGCCGTCGTGCCATTTGACCAGGTGCAATAAGAACCCTCCGTCGATGACAAATTTTGTATTGGTCAAGTTCTGCTGTTTACTAAGTTCAAAAGCCTTGTAGAAACTCGATTTGGTCATCCATGCTTAGGTAGGGGTTAAGTTCGTAACATAAAAATTCTCGTAGCTCTTCATCTGTATGTTATACGATGGTCATTCGTTAGAAAAGTGTGATGGGATTGATGACTACAGCCCTGTCTTCTATCTGGATCGAGCTGTTCATGATTGCAAGAGGCTGCGCTCTATCGCTTCGCTTGAATTTCACAGTTTTGAAGTCACCTCCAACAATGCGCTGCATACTTTAAATGCCCAAGGAGAATATATACTCTAAAGGAGTGCTTATCGGCCTCGTTTTTGGTAATCGTCGCCATATTGGTTTTCAACTGTTTTCAACCATTGCCGACGTCATAACTAAGTCATCAGCTGTTTAAACAGCCAACGTCAAGGCGAGAAACGCCATGCTGCTTACGTCACAACTGGTTGTTTGGCGAGGGGGAGTAGGGGGGGGATTTGTTACACACAGGCCTTATGAGGATAAGCCATCTTGTAGTAGTAGTGTGTATCATCCTTGTTAAATGCCAACTTCATTGGACAAGTGGCAGTTGATTCTATCATCTGCGACAATACCTGCACTAAGTGACATCAAGTCAGTAGTCTCTGGAAAAGGAGGATGTTCATGGAACTAATTCAGCAACTTTTTTGCATCGGTTATGTCTGGCTCTTGCATCGTATCTCTGCTGTCAACGCGTTGTTCAGACGTCGCGTGTTCCACTCTAGTGAAGTGCTCTTGGCACACATTATGTATTGCTGTCATCCGTTGTGTCCATCTTGTTACAACATTTGGAGATACTCCAAGGCCATGCGTGAGACCACTACTTGTTTTCATTGACTTCATCAGAGTTTGCTCGATCGTCACCAAAGTTTATCAGTCCTCCGAATGGTGAAACATCTTCCTGTAGTGAAACGCTCGTATTCAGCAGTTGACATTACAGTTTTCAAGGCAAGCATATCCTGGAGGTATAGATGACTGCATTTAGCATACAGATTATGGCCACTAACCATATATTCTATATAGGGTTTGAAGGTGCAGTTCCCAGTCGCTGCTTCTTTCTGCTTCAATAAAGTGCTTAATCAAAGTCACCATTTCGAAATGTACAACCCAGAGCTTGACAGTTTCTTGGCACATTCTGCCAAAAATTGAAGCTTACTTTTCAATTCATCTTGCAGATCTTTCGCAATCTCTTCCACATCATTAGAAAGAATCACTTTTCTGTCCATGTTAAACAAGATTTCCTCCAATTGAGGGACCATTGTTACTGACAGTGCCATTGACTGAAAAATTATTTTGGCCAAAGTTCTGTGGGCCAACATATGAGCTCGTACTGCCCTCGAGTATGCGTGGCCAGTCATGATTTTTTTCAGTTGAGTTTGCTGCAAATATTATATTGAAAAGTTCAATCAACCCACCCTTCTGCATAATGAAACCACTTGACCCCATAAATAACATCAGTAAATGGAATCCTCCTAGCCTTATCACAACATTTGGAAGAGCAGGATCATCCGGACGGCTAGCAAGAATGTCTCGTGCTTTGAAATAGAGGGGTTAGTCAAATGTCACTAGGCCAGGTAGCTTGGTTCAAAGATCTGGTCTTCTCTACTCCGGCCAACAATGCTGTGAATATTCTATCATATTCACTTGGAGAAGCGTTGATAAATGGCTGATAGCTAGTAAAAGTTACTTCATATGGTATGTTTCTTTTAATATCTTCCATAAATCCATTCCATCCAGAGACCAGGAATGTCTATACTTTTTCCATAGAGCCACAGAAGATTGGGCACAGAGGGGATAGCAGATTCACTCGATGCAAACATTTCATTAAGATCGTTTATCTTCAATTCAGCTAAACCTTTAGGTTCTGTTCTCTCAGTTTAATTGCTCCATAACTTCCGGAAACCTCTGGCGAGTTTGTTTATCCGATCATTTTGAGTCGATGAATGAATTGATTGGGGGCTACTGCCTGTTCGGGGCAATACACGAAATGCCACCCATGAAGTGGAAGGTGTTGTATCCGTCGATCGTATGTACGTTGATATCAGCGTTATCGTAAACGTGCTGTGAAAAGCACGGCTTATCAACTTTCAGCAGATCGCCCTTGATTGCTGATGCTTCCTGGCGTACAGCTTCTATATAAGATGGACAAAACCCTACGTCAACTAATTTTCTTGAGCCGTACTTCTTGTACAGGAACACTGCCAACCCTACCAAAACAGATGAGATAAACGATTTAGGCCTTACCGCTACAACAAGACTATGCGCCATTGCTGTGCTCTTTTTCTTCCGAATATCATGGTCCCCACGTTTTTTGTTTAGTACAACTGTTTCCAAGAATGTACGGAGGGTTTCTGAAATGAGTTCTTCATTTTTGTCAAAAAATTTATCAGGGGGGGTACTTTTCTGTTTCATAAGCCTGACTCCAGATATCATCAACAATAATTGCAGTAGCTGCCTTCACGATTCGGAGTCTTCCCTCCTGTTCATTTTTCATTGCCTGCTGGTGCCAAGCATCAGTCAAAATTTTATATCCTGTGTTTTTGAAACATACTAACTGCGCCTTGTGTGGGGAAAAAGTGATTAGTATATCGCTTCCATATTTTTCCAGTAGATGAGCTTTGACTGTTTTTTTTGTCAGGACAATAATCTCCTTTCATTTGGTCATTCAACTCTTCGAACGAAAACTAGCACTCTCCATCACTATTGTCAAGATAACTGTAGACATCTTCCATTGCTGCTTCAACATCATTGGCGAATGGACCTCTTGGTCTTTTGTCTTGAATTTTTGGGCGATTGTACAGTTTTCTCATACATAAACTATGGTGCTGACAATCAGAGGCTACCAAGTCTGAAACAGGTAAAAGACGCTTGATTATGACTTGTCCATACTCATCATGCTCTTTCTATAATGGTTTCCTTGACCTTTAAAGTTCGAACCTGATACACAATATTGCGATTGGTTTTCTTTTCTCTTTGTTGTTATATAAACTCGGGGGTTATAAGGAGGCCGTGTGGCATGAGTTTTGGTACAGAAATCAGTTGAACGTCTTTTAACCTGTTCCCTGCCTCGCTCCACCTTCTTCAAATGAGCGACAATCATTCTTTCATTAGTATATTTCTTACGACAACACTTATGAATCACAATTTCCGTTTTTTGCTTAGCTGAACATGCTCACCATCTCTCCTCTTCTTACTTGACACAATAAACGTATTCAAACCTTTTTCCCGCTCCGTTGTTGTGTTCTCTTCATCATTATTCATTACTTCATCACAAATAAAACAAACGTTCGAGAGGCATTTTTAACAGTAGGTACGCGTAAACAAACTTGTATTCTAACTCGGAACTAATCCCTTCCAATGAATCTGAATTATGAAGATGAAATTGCACATAGTGGTCTAAAGACCAACATCATTGATCTTGTTGGAAGAGTAGGTATCTAAGGACATTTGCATAAAAACTTAGAACTTACATAAAACCATTCTTTGTCCATGCCACTCCATGCAGTGGTTAACTAGAGTCCCCACTTTCGGAAGGGCATAGACCTGCTGGAGCGAGTCAAGATTCTCAAAGCTGCGTCGGACCATAAAAAATAAGTCAAATATTGAAGTTTCTAAATCTTAAATCACTATGTAACCGTCGTAGGATCTAAATCAAAACATATAATTTTCTATGAAAAGAAGTACGTATGTATTACTCGGGTCGGAATATATGTCGGAAATATCTTACCGCGAAATCAGATGTGGGCGATATATTACCAAATTTCATAAAGCTATCCAGTTCCCGCAAAAAATGGTAAAGTAATCATTTACAACAGACTATGCTGGACGTATTCTCTATATAACTATGTTAAAAATAATAGAATCCACCCAACGTAGTCTCAAAGGCACGTTTTTGCACTTAGGAAAAAAGCATGTATTCGCTTTACGTGTATACGTCTGGAAAAGTTCCCTAAGGAACAACACAGTAAATCACAACATCGCACAAAAAAGCGTTTTAAAGTTTTTCTTGTGAGACGCTTTCAGTTATTTGTTGGAATTTACTAGGCAGAAAATTGGAATGGCAATGCGTTAGTGTATTTGAGGGTGTAGATTGGAAATGATGTATTCATGTCAGAGCGAAAGAAACTTTTTTTAAAATCTATTCACGTTTATGCAAAACAAAAGCTAAATTTAGACGAATAAAACAAGAAATAAAAAAATGATCCTCTTATCGTCCCTTTCCGATCTACACTGCTCGATCGTCAAAAAACGAGACCCAGAGGTTTTACAAGACAATTTTGTTTAGACGAAAACAAGGTTTTTATGAGAATAGTCGCTCCGAGCAAGGATCTCCGAGCGATGTACGTGGCGCCACACCTAATGGACAGTTTTCGCAAAAACTATTTCTATTTCAGGAGAACGTTTTAGAGGGTTCTAAACTTTGAGAAGTGGGATTTTCGTGCACGATTTGTCAATGCCAAAAGTTTTGTTTTCTTTTTTCCTACATAGTAAATCTCCACATTGAGTCTGAAGTATTCATTAAGCTACATTGGCAATTTAGAAAATGTCTTTTTCACATTAAGTGCATTATTTAGATACTGTCTACGTAGCTATTCCAGGAGCTGAAATTGACTTAAAATTGAAAATCATATATGGGAGTAAATATTTAGTGGAGATTTACCAAGTAGGTCTAGGAAAGTCTAGAATTGAGAACTTTAGGCAGTTCGGACCACTTTGACTTAAGCCTGATTTTTCCTGTAATTTTTCATAACTCGCCTATGTATGCTACCCATTTTATTGCCTACATTGAACCTCATCAAATAAAATTGCAAAGGAACGATTTCAATGACATAACAACGAGCTTCTGAAGATTTTTTGCAGAACCCACTAAATTATTTCCTATTTTTCATTTTTTTTTTTGCGAAAACTGTCTACTTGATTTTACATTCTCAAAAAAATTATGTAAATAAAAGCTAATATATTAGAACCATAAAGGGAGATAAGTGGGTCTCTCAATCAAAAAAAATTTTTTTCAGTACCTACCTAATTTGCCTGTTTTTCCTTTTCCCAACGTTTCTTCCTGTTTTTATTTTTGCTTTCATGAAATCCGGCAATTTTCCCCGTCAACATCTTTTGTTTTTCCGTTAATGCCTTGCTGTAGCATTACGAAGTCCTAGTTCGTGTTTTTTGGTTGCTACAGGATTAATTAATTTAGTTTCTCTTGAAAATAAAATAAAAAAAATTTATTCTTTGGAATAGATTTTATATAGCAGAAAAGTCAAGAAAATATAGTACACTTGAAACTTTTCTTTTTATTAATGTCTTCTTGAAAGTTAGGTATCCGTATTTTTTTCCTGAATAATCCAAACTTTTGTATGTTTGTCTCCTGAACTGAAACACTCGTATTTTGTAGCTGGACGTCGTTTTATTTTTCAAAAGTAGTTTTGCAGGGTTCTTGCATGTTTATGTCAGCATTTTAGACTAGATTTATTGCATTTTCCTTCTACATAGATAGAATTGAGATATTTATTAGTTTAGAGACGGAAAAGGGCATTCGATCGATGAAACACTCTAAATTAAGTGTTTTTGCATGTATTAAGTAAGAAAAATGTGTTGATTCGAAAAAGAAATCTAAAATAAGGCTATTATCTAGAGAAGCTAAGTAAATTTCTAATTAACATAAAATAAAATAATGGAATAATTACGTGAGATCGCTAATTAGGTACCTATTATTTTAAATGTTGTTATAAGAAATAAGAAAGGATATCCATTTACTATACGATTTAGTGGGCGCTGGTACAAAAAAGCGCAGGTCAAAAGAGCGCAAGTCAAAATAGCGCGGACAAAAGAGCGCAGGTCAAAAGAGCGCACGGACAAAAGAGCGCATGGACAAAAGAGCGCAGGGTCAAAAGAGCGCATGGACGAAAGAGCGCATGGACAAAAGAGCGCAGGATCAAAAGATTGCATAGACAAAAGAGCGCACGGACAAAAGAGCGCTAGGACAATATAGCGCGGACAAAATAGCGCGGACAAAAGGGCGCATATTTTATAAAATACAAGAACACATGAAACAAAACTGTTTTCAAATTACTATCTACATTGGGGTACCTAATGAAAACAACAAAACTCGAGGAGAAAATTCTCGGAAACTTAAATTAATATTTATGCAATAAAAAATGCAGACTTACTCAAACTAACCCGAACTAACCCGTCCGCCTAGCGCGATATAGTCCTCGTAAGTTAGCATCTTATTTGAAAAAACAGTCAATTTATTTATGGCGTAGCGTCCCTTGACCGCGCCTTGTTTTTCAAATAAACTGCTAACTTACGGGGACTACACCATTTCAACCTCAATTTCGGAAAAAGTAACTTTTATTTAGGAAAATTTCAAGTCATTTCCGGAAAAACTCAAATCAATTTCAGAAAAAGTAAAGTGCGTTTTTTTTTTAAAGATAAAAGTCAAACTGACATTAGGTTGGCAATACAATGTAAAATTGTCAATGCTATCAAATTTTTCATGTAGAAAAGGGTTGTGTTGCCAACATAGTTACTAAATTTTTGACTTGGGGAATTATCTTTAAAAAAAAAAAACAGATTTTAATGGTTATTTCGGAAAAAGTAAAGTTAATTTCGGAAAAAGGAAATTCAAATTCGGAAAATGTAAATGCATTAATAGCTTACTTTTGCCGAATTTGAATTTACTTTTTCCGAATTTGAATTTACTTTTTCCGAAATTAACTTTACTTTTTCTGAAATTAATTTGACTTTTTCCGGAAATGACTTGACATTTTCCTAAATAAAAGTTACTTTTTCCGAAATTGATGTTGAAATGGTGTAGATCGCACTAGGCGAACGGGTTAGTTTGGGTTAGTTTGAGTAAGTCTGCATTTTTTTTATTATAATTATTATTGATACAATTTGATGTGTCCCTCATTTGCTTAGAGGTCGCCGTTGTAAATGTGCTTTTCTGATGTCGGTATCTCGAATATTGCTCTTTTGAACCGGAGCCACCGAAAGTATCTTGTATTTTGGAAAGCGTTCTATAGTCCTCGTAGATAGTTCGGCACCTCAGGTTCTTGTCCAATCGCGGTTTTATCTTTATCTAGTTGCGTTTTTGTCCCTCGCGTTTTAATTCAGTCGCGTGTTTGTTCCTCCCGCTTTTCCCCAGTCGCGTTTTTGTTCCGTCGCGCTTTTCTTCCTCGCGCTTTTCGTATCGCCCTTTTCTCACTCGCATAAACGGCTATCGCGCAAAGGGCACTAAGCCGGCAGACGGTTTATTATCGGTAAGTTTGCGTAAGTCTGCATTTTCCTAATTAATAGTCTATCTACTAGTCAGCGTTTAACAAATGAAGACGTATTTGTTTACAGAAGAGAGGAACAGAATTTGGATTATTGCAGCCCTGGTTTTAACATAAACTAAAAAATAATTTCACGCCGCCACAAACTTAACCTGCTTAACCCGTCATAACTTCAATTTCAAAATGACATTTTAGATATCATTTGACTTCAGAAATACAAAGTACATGCCAACCACAAATAATAGCATGGCACTTATCCTTTCAAAATTCTTTAGATTGTTACAACCCTTCGTTACATAAACTGTGCCAACAAATGCTAAAAGAGCAGGATACCACGGACATTTTTATATTACGGTAACGAACTGGTTTCAGAAAAAATGAAAGTCATTCGAAATATGCAGAACAGATGAAAAGAATAAAGAATTTGCTAGACGATTAAAGTTTTAGAAATGTGGAACAACATTTGCGTTCAATTACATATAATTTAGCTTTGTAATGTAATGAATGGTTTTATATCATTTATTTTGTTGTATACGTATATTTTTTGTTAATAAATTTATATTATTGTTATGTAGATGTTTGTTCTCCTACATAAATAGTAACAATTAGAAATATGCCACATCCATGTCATTCAATTACCTCGTCAAATACTTAATTAGGTTCAAACAATCAATGCGCGCTTATTATGCTCTTTCGACCCTGCGCTCTTTTGTCCGTGCGCTCTTTTGACCCTGCGCTCTTTTATCCGTGCGCTTTTATGACCCTGCGCTCTTTTGACCCTGCGCTCTTTTGACCCTGCGCTCTTTTGACCCTGCGCTCTTTTGTCCGTGCGCTCTTTAGACCTGCGCCCTTTTGACTTGCGCTCTTTTGTCCGCGCTCTTTTGACCTGCGCTCTTTTGTACCAGCGCCGATTTAGTGACTCCAGGGAACTACACCTTTCCCAAATGTAATTCAGAATATTCCACTTTTAATTCAGATTTTTCAAAGTTGCTTTCGGGTGCCACCATTTGAGCGCTCCCGAGTTACTCCGAAGTACTCCGGCTACAGTTTGATCCGTTGGGTTTGGGTTAGTGTTCATGTCAATTAGCGTTCTAGTGCAAAACTCATGGAGTATGACAGGCGTGAAGTGTTCTAGGAGCTTCGCACTCTGTACCCGAAAGCGACTCAATGTAATTTAGAGAATCTCTCTTGTATTAAGATTTTCCAAATATAATTCAGATAATCTCATTTGTAATTCAGATTTTTCAAATGTAATTTAGGAAATCTCACTTGTAATTCAGATTTTTCAAATGTAATTATACAAAATCTCATTTGTAATTCAGAAAATTGCAACTGAAATTCAGAAAACTCCATTCGTAATTCAGATTTTTCAAATGTAATTCACACAGGTTTCTGCTTATATTTGATTCACATGGTTTTTAAATTATCTGAGATTTTAAATTGTGGCACTGAGAACCAGAGCGGACCATCCCACAAAATATGAAATTTCCTGAATAACATTAAAAAAATCTGAATTACAAGTGAGGTTTTCTGAATTACATTTGAAAAATGTGAATTACAATTGAGGTTCTCTGAAATAAATTTGTGGTTTTCTGAATTACAATTGGAAAAGATGTAGTATGTGTAGGGAACGGAAATTAGCTTCCCGCAGCATTTGGTACTCTTGGCCAGCGCCAGAAGTGAATTTCTGACTCAAGCCGACGATGAAGCAAGGCGGTTAATACCACACATTTCGGTTTTTGCTCGGCGTGTGTCCTCCTCAGGTTTTGCCAACATAATGTCATTTTGACTTTTATCTTTAAAAAAAAACAGACTTTACATTCTTGCCTTAGATTTTCATAAACCATCATTTGACACCAACTTTGAATGTAATCCATGATTGAAAGCTCCAATTAAATTTAATCTCCGGTTAAAGTCAACGTTAGTGTCAAAGGATAGCTTATGAAACGCTGAAAATGAGAATGTTTTAAGTGAGAAAGTTTTTGCTGTAAAATTGACCGTTTAAGTTTTACAGCCTGTCAAAATTGCAAAAAAGTCAAATTTCACTGTCAATAATAATTCTGAAACAGTTGAACTTAGGTATAGTGTACATCACATGAAATTTGCACAGAATTTCACGTAGAATCCAAATATTCAATAATAGGCCTGTTCGCACAGCAATCACAAACCAGTCAGAGCGCATTTCATTGGTTGAAAACAATCAGAAACAGTCAGAAAACTAGTTTCAACCAATGAGATTCACTCTGACTGGTTTGTGATTTCTCTGCGAACAGACCTAATATACAGAATGCCCCAAAAAAAAAAATTTTTTGTTTTTTAAACTTCCTGCAACACCCTTTATGAACAAAACTATGTTTTCTCAGAAATATTTTTCAAGCACTACAACTTTCCTATTTATATTTTTTCATACACAGTGGCACAAAAAAATTAAGGTGGGTGTGGGTGGGAAAATATAAAAAATGGCCCTGTACCGGGTGTCATAGTAATAAAGTACCACCCCCTGTAACTTTCTTATGTACGGTCCAATGTAAAAAAGTTACAGGTGGTGGTACTTTATAACTTATTGATACCCTGTACATAACTGCATTGAATCTATTAGACCCATAGAGTGGATCTTTAGGAAAGCCGGCCAATTTTTAAATATTACTAATCATAACATCCTAACAATACTCACCCTTCAGCTTCCAATCTTTATCATATGTATGAGCATATCTAATTTGTGCACTACTTCTTTCTCATAAACGAAATGACTTTACGATTCGAACTTATTCAAGTCCATTCGACCCAATTTTCCAAACCTTTTATGTCGTCATGCAGCAACATGCAGTCGTTATGGGAAGATATTAGCAAATTTCAGAAGGCGAGAGTGCCTGAACATGTCGGAAACAGTGGCTCACCCAGGGGGAGCTATCGGGCCAGGCCCCCCCGCCCTAGGCTGCCCCTCCAGTACTGTATTTTACGTTTAAAAAGTGTAGCAACATCATGGCGTGGCACCTTGACACCTCAATTTTTTTTTTTAGATTTTCAGTCACAAACCACAACCTATGTATAGCCCCCCCCCAAACATATTTTCTGGGTGCGCCACTGGTCGGAAACAACATTAATAAATAAGTCTCAGAAGAGAGCCTTGATGGCCGTCAGACAATACTTCAATTTGTCTCGATATTCGGTGACTAAACCTCACTACCTGCAGTTTCTAATGTAGCGTGGCTCTTCATCCAAGAAAAAAGTAAATTGCCAAAGCCAAATTGATACAATTTCATTGATGAGAATTTATTAGTCAAAAGCCTTTTTCAACTCAGCTTGAAGTGGCTTTGGAGGGTATAAGGCGACTGCAATATAGTCTAGGTTGATTCTCAGAAACGATTCTTTGAATTGTATCTGTTACTATAGCTTCAAATTCTTTCGCTACACAAGACAGACTAGATATTGATTGATAGTTCGAAATGTTGGATCGATCGCCATCCTTGAACACTGAAGTAACGATAGCTGATTTCCATATACCATGGGATGAGGCACCAGTCTCAAGCAGAATATTGTAAATCAAGGTGCCAAGACAAACCAGAGTCGGACATAGTTTGCCAGGAATGTTGGCAGAGTTTGATCAGGTGTCCGGTCTCTTCCAAGAGGCCTTTTTCCCTCTGGGGCTTTCTGCCATACCGATCTCATTAGCCTTTCTTTGGGGTGCCTACGCACGTGTCCTGCCCATCTAAGCCGTTGATCCTTCATTATGTTGGACAGATCTGGTTCATCGTATAGGTCTCTCAGTTTTCAGTTCTGCATTGGTTTTACTTCTGTATTGGTGCGTCTGTGGGTCCTTTGTCGGACCGTTTATTTTCCTAAGTATTCGCATTCGCCTTCCGAATCTGCGGATGACCTCCTCATTTCGTACCGTTAGTGTCCATGATTCGCAACCGTCCAAGATGACAGGTCTGATGACAGTTTTGTATACTTTGATTTTGGATCTTCCAGTAACTTCTTTGGATTCAAATATAGAAGAAATTGTTTGCGGTTTTCAGTCGGTAATTTATTTCCTCTTGCTGCCCCTAGAATTGCTTCCCATAGTACTTTCCAACTCGTGTCGATGTCATCTGTGTTTATAATTTCTTGGCTTCGGCGCTCTATTTCTGCCTGGAAACGCCTTCTGATTTTTTCGTTTTCCAGTTTTACTGTATATCCCACTGTTAATCTTGTTTGGATTGAACATTTTTTGAGCTTGATATTCTGATTCTCAGCTTTGCTCTAACAAAAAAATGGTCCGAATCCGAGTCTGCCCCTCGACAGCTTCTTATATCTTGGACGTTGCTTCCATGCCTTGCCTTACATCAATTACGACGTGATCAATTTAGTTTTTGGTACTACCATCATTGGAGGCCCATGTCTCTTTATGCATATTTTTATGTTCGTACATTGTAGATTTAATAAGTAGGATATAATTTGAGAATATGTGTAGGCTTTTTGTATTCACGTGGGGTCTTAATGCCGCTTCTCTTCCTAAGCTTTGCATTGAAATCTCCCAAAATAAGTTTCATAACCTGTTCAAGAAGTGCCCCTTTTCTAGTCTCCAGGGTGTCGTGGAACTCGTCCTTCACTGCTTCATCTTTGTCTTCGCTTGGTGCAAGTACAGACAGTAAGGAGTAGTTATAGAATATTCCTTTCATCCTTAGGTAGCATAATCGTTCGCTCAGGGGTTTGAATTTTAGGACTGAGCCCAGCATGTTTTTCTTAATTGCAAAGTCGGTACCGATTTTATGTACAGTTGTACAGTACTGGACGTTACTGCTATACAAGATAACTCAGTTTTCTATATGCCTATATGCCCTGCCCAGCCAGAATAACCAGAGAAGTGTCCAACAACACAAACTAATATAATATGCCGAACCATCGTTGCAAAATTGTGTGTCGCTATGTTCACATGCCCTAAGCGATCGTAAAATACCCCCAATAATTTAGGTAGGTACCTGTTTGCTAAGAGTTCAAGAAAATGATATAGACATATGTCGTGACCGAAGATGCTGGGGTCATGGGTCATGCATACAGCACTTACCACGTAACTAACCTCAACGGCTAGTCCCATACTTTTTCTACAGAATTTTTAGCCACTCAAGACTCGTAACAAGCTTTTATAGCAATTACTACTTCGCGTACACTACGTTCTTTATCTGTGATTAGGCGATCGCGATCTCTCCTATAATACTCTATGGAAAACAATTCTTCGTTCCTAACACTTCGTTCAACCAGGATTCTGTAAGCAATATATTGTCGTAGTTTAAGCGAGTTTATGCATTGTAAAAAGTTATGGTCTAAACGTCTTAGTTCGAAATTGATGATCAACACGATTCAAATACCTGTCAGCTCTCAGAGGGATCATAAAAAGATTTGTCTTAGCAACTGTTGCCTTTAGATGATTTAGTCCGAATCCTTGATGTTTTCTCTTTTTGCAGTAGTTTCCTTTTCTATGAAAATTATCAAGAATGACATTATGAGCGTGTTAATAAGTTGAATAATCACTTAGCTAAAAAATTATTTCTTAGAATTTCAGATTTTAATATTATTCTACAGAAAATATCTTCTACATTTCTCAAACCCCCCAAAAAAAAAAAACATGTAACTTACATTATAATTCGTACTTTACCCTAAGTCAATTTTATTAAGAATTTCAATGAGTATCTCACCTTCCTTATTGCTTCTCTCCCAAAAAAACAAATACCTACAGTTAGACATCTGTCAATATATTAGCTTTTATTTGTTATAGGTGGCGCCACCGTAATTGATTATACTGGCGGCGATAATCAGCACCACCACAGCGACCTAACCTCGGATGGAGTCGATAATCCCCATCATCAAGTATCCACGGAATATATCAACGGCAACGACATGATTAAAAAAGACGAGAAAATCAATACGGCGGTGTAAACGCGATCACATAACTAGCAATTTTATCGATATCGATAATAATAATAATAATAATTAATCTCAATTTTTAATCTCTCTACTTCTCTGTCTTCGCTGTGGTGATCGATTCGAATTCAAATTTGTATCTGGGTTGTGAAAATGTCGATGAAGGGTTGTATAGGCACATCTAATTAAGAAAAGAAGCAAATTTACCCCAGAATGATTAAAAGGGGTTCTTTCAATAGCTTAAGTGTTATTTTCAATATTAAAAGATGTCGATGGTATGAAATATTGCATTATTTCATAAATTTAATTTTTTAAAAGGTTCACATCACATACCTAAGCTTAGAAAATAATCGTTATACATTCCATGTTGATAGTTTTAGTGTTTTTTTTTTTAATTCGCTCTGTATTGGATCATAGCTTGAATGACAAGATAATTTACTTTCAGTAGAGACACAAATGTGTAGGCACCCCAAGTTGAGTTTTATATTCCTAAGATTCATTGGAGATAAATTCAGGTGATCCTGGAAGTCTTTTCGTAATACCTGAATATTTTAGTCTCAATTTTTCCAGTTCAACCATCACTCTTTCGAGATCCATTAGAGTCAGTTGTCCATATTTTATATAGCATGAGATAACAATCTATCATCCAAACTGTGATTCTTTTACTCTTCTTAGACTTCAGATTATCATCTTAGAATTTAAGATTATATTATTAGTGTACTCAACAATTACGCTAAAACTTACATTTAAAGTTTTGTTGTAATTGTCATTTATTAAAAAAATTGAAATGACTGCTAATCGACTAGATTTTAAACCCATAGTGATTTTTCAATTATTAAATATTAATATGTTGTCTATTTAGAATATATTTAATGTAAATATTAAAAAGTTATTTTACAACAAAAAATGTGGCACATTTTGTCAAAACATCAAATAGGTATCCTATATTATGTAATAACACTTAAAATGAATGTCTATGTGTCCAGTAATATTTAAAAATGTTTCTCCTAAAATGAATATACAGGGTGTACGAAATTTATGTAAAAAGTTTGTCCTTTATGGTACCTACCTACTCAATTATATTCAAATATTTGAAAAATAACTTGCACACCCCGTGTATTCAAAATATTATAAAAAATCTATTGTATATTTAAATATATATTTTATAAAATAGGTATAAAATCCATCAGTTTAATTATTGACCTTGATTGGTATGGTTTATTCATTATTTTAAGTGATAAAGGTATTTTTTAATACTCATTTTTAAACTTTTTGAGTTAAAATTTCTGGTAAGATTAGAAAATTGCCTGAAAATATCAAATGCAATAGCTTCCTAAAGCGGCATAATCTTTGGTATAGTGGAATTACAAAAATATGTTGCCTAAAAGTAGCAGAGTTTTATCACTAAAATCCAGATCACTTGGATTTTTGCAGTAATATAATGTAGGTACCCAATACCTAACTGGACAACCTAGATTAAATTGGAAAATAAAACCCTTTCACAAAACCCAATACATATTTTCAAGCAATTTTGAACCCAAATAAATCGAATATCATTCCAAGCAAACTATCAGCTCATCAAAAATAAAAATTTTCACGCGAAAAAACGTCACCTACCTTGTTTATTATTTACCTATGGACCAATCTACCCTTTAGTTTAAAAAATTTATAATTTTTAAGAGCTGAAATTTTGTTATTTTCTGTTTCTTAAATTACTGCCATAAAGTATAAAAAATACAATTTTTTCTCTATTTCTAAGAATATTGAGACACATTAAATTCGTCCTATATGTTCACAATGTATTTATTTTTAATTATTATTACAGTATTGAAAGTGATTTTTTTATTAAGTATTAATCTCGATTTCTTATAGGTTTTTTATGTCAAATATAAGACAATAATAATTTTTTTCTCTACTCTTAAGATACCTAATTATAATATTATGTGTTAGTCTATTGATGTAAGCTAGAGACTTTTGAATAGCTTTTTTATACTTTTATTTATATTTTTTTAATTTTTATATTATACCTATACATGCGTTTAATTTTGTATTCTGCTTTTTTTTATTTTGTGTCAAATAAATATACAGGTTGGATAGAACCTTTATTTCAATTGGAACTGTAATATAAAATATAATCAAACAACCCTGCCTGAATATTTATATAATTGAATTTTCTTCTCTATGAAATATTATTGTAATAATTGTCAATGGAAAAAATTAAATATTTTAATTAGCACATGCTGTACACTTCTCTGTAAACCTTTCTCATGTACTTATTTTTATTTTGTTTTTTTATATATAAAGACGAATTATTGAAATAACTTATTGGAGTTTAATTTTTTCCGAACATGCCTCGTACCTCCTCGTACGATTACTTTGCCATTTTTTTTATTTATTTATAACTAATTTTTGTTTTTTTTTATTGAATTTTGCAGGATCTGACAGCCGGTACATTGCGGAATCGTAAGTACTTTCTTTATTATTTTTTATTGGGTAATGTAAACGTGATCATTTTCTTCTACATTATTAAAGTCAAACATGGATTGATGCATTTTGGTTATAGGGCGATTAGTATCTATGTGATCAAATTTTCAACGGAATCGATCTCAATGCTGCAAAATATGTCACAGTTAGGCAGCTCTACTGCTTTGATAGTTTAATTCATATTATTTGACTGGTGTTTTTGTTGACTCATCCCTGTCGTTCTGAGGAATATGCATGCTTAATTTGAACAAGTTAATCCTATATATAAATTTCAGTAATCATGGCACCTTAAGAAGACTTTTAACTTCAATGATGATTCACCTCAAGAATCGTTCTTTCTTGTATCCTGAAGGACTGACTATCCAATTTTCTCAAATAGGCGAATCAGGCTTCAGCCTATACCTAGTGCGGTGAATTCCTCTATCTCCTCTTGTCTTCTTCTTGGCGTCTTTAGCAACCATTCTGGTTACATGGGCGGCCTTCCTTTTGGTATCTCTCTTGCCCAGAATTTCAAGCGGGACCAGGGGCTCCTTCAGGTTTCGGTCGTCAGTACTATAACAGGTATGCAACTCGTGTCTAGAAGAGTAGGGAGTATATAGGCATTCTGGACCAAAACAGAGACGAGACAAAGAGACACTCCACCTACCTGTATCCCCCTATAGCGTTAATTAAAGTATCCCTACACCCTGTTATTATGCCCCATAAATAAACTTAATTTTCTTTACACAAAGCATTGAAATTTTTTCTATATGAACCATTCAAGTCTTGTCTTTAATGCAGTATACGTTAAATAATGTTTAATTGTGATGATTGCGATAAACCATTTAAGCATAAAACAAACGTATATGGACACAAAAAGGAATCGTGTGTTTTTCGTTGTCCAATTAAATTAGCTGAAGAAAACCCAAAAATTCTCAAACTAATCTTGAAACGTTTTGCTGATATCTGGGTTTATTAAAAGCAACCAATCAAAAGCCAGCATTTGTGCAGCATTCATCAGAGAATAAGAAAGACTCCATACTATAAATTAGATAAACCAAATAAGATGGAAAACCTAGAAGCTTGCCCCATTTGCTTGAAAAAAGATGTCAGCCAACCAAATTTGTGTAAACATCAATTTTGTTTAAAATGTTTATTTGAGTGGACTAAGACAAATGAAACTTGTCCTATGTGTAGAAAATTTTATTTTGCTATAAAATTAAAAGACAGATATTTACCAGTTTTTAAGAAAAATGAAGACAACCAGACACTATTTTTATGTTTATGTTATGTTGATATTTTAAATCTAAATCTAATTCAACAATTGAATTGAAACTAACCCGTCCTGGCATAGGTGGCCTCTCTGCGATTCCTTAGGATTTTTATTTTTTCTAAGATTATTAGGAGGACGGGTTAGTTTCAATCCAATCGTTGGATAAGCTCTTTTCATTTAAAGGCCCCCACGGACGCTCAGTTATTTTGCACAGGCCGACTGTGCACGCCGATTTGCGCAAATGTATCTGTACCTGTGCCTCTCGCACACATGCTCAGTTTTAGGCACAGTTCTTTCCACACAAGATTACAAACGCAATTCAAGGATATTTTTTCTCTGTAGTGGAAATTGTTTGTGCAGGCCAAATTTCAAGCAGATCTTGAATTTACTCAGGCCAGGCCAACGGCCTGCACAGTGGGCCGGAAATATCCACAGACGTGATGATATGCCTGCACAAACCAGGTTTGCGCAGTCGGTCTGTGCAAAATAACTGAGCGTCTGTGGCGGCCTTAAAATACCAACATACAGAGACTAGCATTCATTACGAGGACGGGTTAATTTGGGTTAGCTTGGATTACTTCTTTTCGTCCAAAATACCAACATACATTCATTACATATATTCATTACAAAAGGACGGGTTAGTTTGAATTAGCTCATTACGTCTGAATAAGACTAGCATTCATTACAAAAAGACAGGTTAAATTGAATTAACTCTTTTCGTCTAAAATACCAACATACAAAGACTAGCAGTATGAGAACGGGTTAGTTTGGAATAGTCTTTTCATCTAAAATATCAACAAAAAAAGCATAACGCTTACTATAAGGACGTGTTTAGCTTGGATTAGCTCTTCTTGTCTAAATACCAACATGCAAAGACGAGCATTGATTACAAAAGGACGGGTTAGTTTGAGTTAGTTGAGTAGCTTTCTTCGTCAAGATTAGAATACCATGATACAGAGATAAGCACTTATTACGATACATTTGGCAAGGGTGTCTCGAGCGCTCCCTACTCCTACGACTAGACTCGTTCGATGCTACCAGTGTATAAGTATCTCAAAAACATAAGGTGTTGCTGGGGTAAAAATGGAAGCAGGACCATAGCAACGCAAACAGGAACATGTTTGAGCGATCCTGCTTCCAATGTGCTGCCAAGTGTGAAGCTGCTAACCATAATAAGAATCCCTGTATCTCGAAAATAGTACTTGTTGCCGGGGTATGATTTAAAGCAGGATGAGGCAGGACCATAGCAACACAAGAAGGAATATGATATGTTTGAGCGATCCTGCTTCCAGTGTGTTGCCAAGGATAAAGTTAACAACCAGAATAAAAATTGCTGCATCTGCACCTAGTACGTGTTGCCGGGGTCAAATTTGAATCGGGATTAGGCAGGAACATAGCAGCACAAGCAGGAACATGTTTGAGCGATCCTGCTTGTAGCCTGCAGGGTGCTGCCAAGGGTGAAGTTAGCAACCATGATAGAAATCGCTGTGTCCAGATAGTAGTATGTGTTGCCGGGGTGGGATTTGAAGCAGGATGAGGCAGGACCATAGCAACACAACCAAAAACATGTTTCAGCGATCCTGATTCCAGTGTGTCGCCAAGGGTGAAGTTAGCAACTAAAATTAAAATCGCTGTATCTCGAAAATAGTACGTGTTGCCAGGGTCATATTTGAGGCAGGACCATAGCAGCACAAGCAGGAACTTGTTTCAGCGATCCTGCTTCCAATGTGTTGCTCACTTCCCCGACATGTGTAATTGTATATCTTGCTCTAATTCTACTTATGGATTGTGCAAGTTTATTCATCATATGTCCCATCCTTTGATACCATCATTTATTTTTCTTCTCTGACCTCGGAGAAGATAGGTATACCTGTAATCGCTGAGCATCCCGATTATGTCAATTTTGCTCCTATTTTACACGTTCCCATCCTTAGATATATGATTGAGCTTGCGTTGCCCCTAATGAAATTTGGTTCTGAGCCATTGTTTGTTAAAAGTTAGATTCCTTGTAGCGTAGCAATCCATACGTAGAGGATCGCGCCTCTTTTGCATTGGTCCTTGAGGCAATATTTCCAATAATGCTTGGGACTCTTTCACCAACTTGCTCGGTGCAATATAACAAATTTGGCTCAATCGTCAAAATGATTTCTCTCTGGAATTCGTTTAATTTCTTGATCTCTGTTACTCATCCCCTCTTGTGGCCTCTTCGGGAATGTGCAGGAACTAGAAATCCTTACATCGTTATTCTTAACAAGAAAGAGTGGCACCGGCCCATTTGTGTTCTTTTCCTTCATCTGTGTGATAATTCTGCGCCTCTAAAATTCAGGATTTTCAATTCTTCTGCAATTTCTGCAATGGACATTTCTATTGGTCATCCATGGATTACAGGTTTCTCTCGTCTGGAAGGTGGTACATGGATAAGTAGGTATAGGGTTTCTTTGCAGCTTCCAGGGTCTTGATCAGCCTGTAGTTTTCTGCGGGGTTTTGAGATAGATCTTGATATTCTTCATAAAAAGAATCCAAATATTATTCGGCTCTGTGAAGTAGACAGAAACACTTGAAGCACAAAAGTTAAATTTTACGTAATCGTTTAGCGCTTCGTTAGTGCTTCAATATGCTTCAATCCCCAAATTAGCAGTGGCGGCTCTTCCTTAGGTTTGCAGGTTTGCGCAACCCCCAAAACAAAACTTAAAAAATATAAAACAAAAATAGTAGAATTAAATTTTAGTAGGTACCTAATTATATTTAAAAAATAAATTATACCAAAATTTGGGACCTCCATAATACGCAGTCAATTATTAAAATAATTTGACCAACTTCGCCAAAATATCAACAACTGACAGGCCGCCGGCGACTTCGAGTAGCGGCGTCGAGTCGCTGGATTGCAGCTCCAAAGCAAACCGATCTTTTATATGACGGCGCACATTTGGTTGCCTGTATATGCGTGGATTCGAAATCCGCCCCATAAGCTCTAGCAGGTTGCAAGCAAAGTGCAAACTTGTTTATCTTTTTTGCTCGCAGCGCAGATTAGGTTTGTTTTGTGAAGTTTTGTCGTGTGGGGGGTGGAAAAAAAATGAATTCTGTTTAAAATTTAATTCCCGAGCCATTCTTTGGTCGTTCATTAACCGATAAGGCTGAAATAAAAAGACTTGGAAGGCCTACTCCAAATTTAAAAATTGAACAAACTGGAACTAGCAAAAGAAGGACTCTCATCGTAGGACATTTAATCTGGACATTTACGAAAAACATGCATGATTCTACCATTGAAATTGCAACCCCTACATTTTTAATATACGAGCCGCTACTGCAAATTAGCAAACCTTAAATTTCGGATTTTTGAAATTGCCTGTTTACTTCACACCCGGCAGGAATAAGGGAAGCACCAACGTTCAGTTACCAGTTACATATAAATGGTTAGTGCTTCGTTAGTGCTTCAATGTGCTTCAATCCCCAAATTAGCAACTTTTGAATTTTCAAAGATATTCCGGTTTTTAGAAATTACCTACTCAGTTCACACATAGCAGGAACATTGGAAGCACCCACCAAAATCGCAAAGCGTAGAATATAGATGGAGAAAAATTTCAGATTCAAAACACACGTCCCTTCAATATACTAGTTCCATGCTTCTCAAGTGCTATCTGCGATTCAAGTGATGGCGTTCAACAATTCATTACTGCTCAAAGTAAGCTACCTTTTTTTTTCCTTCTCTGAGTAGGTAATTTTTGAAATATGGAGCTATCTCTAGAATTAATCAGTTAAGAGCTGAACTGCTCTACAGAACAACGATCTTCAAAAAAACGACTTTGTCAAACAGCTCTACCATACTAAATTGTACTCAGAATATCTGCAACGTGCCTGACTTTTATTGATAGTTATACACATTCTTGAAAATCAACGCCTTTCTCCTGAATGTCACTATTCCAAAGGGCAGAAAGTGACGTCATTTGTCTTGGAATTTGAATCGATCCAGATGATACACGAAAAAGGATTCCAAAATTTGGAAGTGTTGGTAAATCATCAAATCGAGAATATGGAAAGGAGAGTGAAGATATGCTAGTACTGATCTATAATATTTGTGAGAAGATGAATATAACGGATGGAGAAACTAAGGCCCGGTTTATTCACATACTGATAAACCATCAGGTATAATATCTGATGGATAAAAAACGCAATTTATAATCGTAACGGTCGGCCAGTTATACGTCGACCAATAGGATTATCGATTGGCAAATTTGTCTTGTAGATAGTTAGGTACCAGTACTTTTATCGGAAGATGAGTAAACCGGCCTGAAGCAATTAGTACCTACTAATCATATTTATAAGTATGTAATTCATATCAGAGTTTATGTTTTATATTCCCGATTCTCGGCCCTGGTAGGGTGAAATCCGCAGGCGATCGCAAAAAGTCGAAATATCTCGGGAAGTATACGAGTTTTTAAAAGCTGAGGTCTTGCATCATGAAGCACTAACAATGTAACCATTCATCTACAACTGAACGTTGGTGCTTTCCATGTTCCTGCTGGGTGCGAAGTAAGCAGGAGATTTCTGAAAAACGGAATATCTCTGAAAATATAAGTGTTGCTTATTTAGGAATTGAAGCACTAACCATTCATCTGTAACTGAACGTTGGTACTTCCCTTGTTCCTGCTAAGCGTGAAGTAATCAGGCAGGCAATTACTAAAATTCGAAATATCTCTGAAAATTTTAAGGTTGCTAATTTGGGGATTGAAGCACATTGAAGCACTAACGAAGCACTAACCATTTATCGTAACTGAACCTTGGTGCTTTCCTTGTTCCTGCTGGGTGTAAAGTGAGCAGGCGATTTATAAAAACTAAAATATCTCTGAAAATATGAGGGTTGCCAATTTGCGGATCGAAGTACTACAACCACCTATCTTCAACTAAACGTTGGTGGTTCCAATGTTCTTGCTATGTGTGAACTAAGCAGGTGATTTTGAGAACCAGAATATGTCTGAAAATTCAAGGGTTGCTAAATTGGGGATTGAATCACGTTGAAGAACTAACAAAGCACTAGCCATTTATCTGTAACTGAACGTTGGTGCTTTCCTTTTTCCTGCTGGGTGTGAAGTAATCAGGCAAGCAATTTCCAAAATTCGAAATATCTCTGAAAATGTAATGGTTACAAATTGGGGGATTGACGCACATTGAAGCACTTAACGATTACGTGAAATTTAACTTTTGTGCTTCAAGTGTGCCTGCCTACTTTACAGAGCCAGGTTCTTCGACTTCAACTTTCTTGACCATTCGGTCCGTTCATCGGTGTCCTGGGTCATGACACCTGTGATGCCTTCGCAGCTGCGGACCTGAACGATACCTTATCAATTTAAGGAGGTCAATAAAAAACCAAAAAAAAAAAAACATCTTGTAGAGGGGAAAAAGTTGCCACAATAAATATAAATACCACTACAAAAACTACCTATTTTAAAAACCTTTTTCTAATTCTGATTTTTTCTTTAAAGCAGCGACACCGAAAGTGCTGACGTCCGTCCAAAAGAAACCAAGCGTCGTCTCCCCTCACTCCAATTAACATCTTCCTTCTTCAAAAGAAAGCAAGACAAAGTGGGTTCATCAGAACCTACAGTACGCCACCTTGACCCTGACGAAACTGATGCTGAAACGATCACAGCTGAAGATCAAGCAAAAGAATCCGAAAATCAACCAGAAACAGTAGTAGTAGTGAAGGATATTGATAAAGGGTTGGTATATGCAGAGTTGGATTTGGTCAGGTCACAAAATGCGGAAATAATGGTGCCTGTGGTGAAGAATGACAATGAGAAGACTGAGTATGCAGAAATTGTGTATACTCCTGCAAAGGACGGGGATGAAAGTAAAGGAAATAAGGAGAAATAAACGATTACAGAACTTGTACCCAGAACAAATCGATAACTAAATAATTATATTGATATTTTTCTGGGAACAAAGCTAGAGACAGAAGAGCGTAAAATAGAGCTTTGACCTCTCAACATGGATATATTTTTTTTTGGTACTTACACAGCAAAAATTATATTTAATACCAATATATTGAATTTTTCTGAAAGTATTTTCGCCATGTGTCTTATACATACCTATTTTAATAATTTACAAAAGTTGTGAACGTTTAGCCATATTTAAAAATAATTAAACACATAAAACTATGACTTATACCAATTGTGCCTAAGGTAATAAGCCCTTTTAGGCCTCTAGGATTTATTTTATTTTTTGTACAAAATAACTTTACCATCGCGTACCTATACGTAATTATTAGGAAGGACTTTTCTAGTTTTTAAGAAAATATCTATAAAACAAACATTTTAAGATGATATACTTTTTAATTATGTGTTGTTTTTGTATTCATTTATTAGATCTGAATGTGTTAAATGTAAGCACTGCAATTTTTAATTCGTCCACTAGTTTGTAAGAGAAAAAACATATATAAAAATATCGATGTGTACTTAATAATTTCGTAAGTTTTTTAATAATTATGTAATAAAAGTTTTACAATTATTTTGTCTTTTCCTTTTCCTCCCAAAACGGAGATATTTTGAACTTACCCATACCCCCAATAGCACAAAATATTTTATAAATATTTATATTATATTGGCTATATCTTAAATCTTTTTTAAATATTTTTTATCTACAGCAAATATTTATTAAATATTAAAAATGAAATATATATTTACACCTGTTCTAAAATATTTTTTAAATATTCTTGAATAAATATTTAAATAAAAATACAAACTAATAATAAGTAAATATCTGCCTATAAAATTTAAGAAAATGTTACAAGTAAAATATTTAAAAAGTGTATCAGAAATATATTTTTTTTTAATATCTACTTATTTTGCTTAGGCTCAGTTTGATCGACGAAATTAATTATCGACACATTTGTATTTTCGGCTGACGTGGAAATACCCATTTTTTAAATTTTTTATCTACAAGTGTACGGTAACTAAGGTATATCACACGATTTTGCGCGCGGTAAGTACCATATTACAGCAAGGCGTATTAAACTTCTTTCGGATATTTTTTTACCGCGCGATTTAAGATAAAATAGGAATTGTATACAATACGTAATACGGTAATTAGGTTATTACCGCCTCACCGTCTTGATGTGCAAATTTCTCTCGCGTGCGGTAATAAACTAGTTACCACACTTATTATAAAATATACCTACTATTATTAGGTAGAATTATAGCGAATTCCATTGGGAGGGTTAGTGCGCACTGAGTGTATTCGTGTCTTTTTCTACCAGCTTGTATAAGAAGGAAATAAAGATACATTTTTTTTTGCACTGATGTTACTAATGAAATTAGCTATTTAGAATACCTATGTTTTGCTTTAAACTGCTTGAAATTAAAATTAATATTAGTACATATTTTCATGTTAGTTAAATATTTAATTAAACCCAGAAAACCAAACTGGCAATAAATTATTTCAAATTTCAAATATTTTCAATAAAGCGATCGCCGCGCCGCCGTTGCCGCTCTAGGCAGAAGAATTCCTGTTACTAATGGCTCTGTTGCCCGCTTTTTAGTATTTATCTTTAAATTTACTGACGTATTGTTCCTTGTGTTTTTAAAATCACAAACACAGGGACCAGGGCCTTTGGCTACTTGGCAACATTGTTTCTGCTTTGGGAAAGTACGTTGCCGGCCGATTGCGATACATCGGCCGTGGCGTCGCGTCGGTTGTCGTTCCAAACAAAACAACCGAATTAATATCAATCAATGACGCAATTTTCTTCTCTGTGTTGAGTGTCTCAAGTGTCTGCTTAATTTTTTATCAATCAATATTTTTATGTTTTGAGTATCTAATAGTTTATTCTGTTTAGTTTATTGATTATGTTGGGTGGGTGGTAGTGACAAGTGTGCTGATTTTAGTCTTTTTTTATGTATTGAGGAGTACCTAACCTTAAAGGTAAACGACGTGAACGTTGTGTTTGCTGTTTCTGTTTGGTAGTTTGGTTTATTCAATAGTTTATTAATTTAATAGTGTTGGGGGGTACTGGTGTACGTGGTAATGACAGTGTGCTGATTTTAATAATAACTAGGTACCTACGTTGAGTAAGTTTAGATAGAAAATGGATCGAAAACGTTTTCGTCCTAGTAAAAATGCTATTTATACAGACATTTCTTGTTCCCTAGACTATTTTGATAAGTGTATAATAACCGCTTTTTGTATTGTTCCAATCCAAGCAATAAAAAAATAAATAAAAACGATTTGTTGTAATTGTTTGCTTATTTCAAATTTTATAGCTCCTTTAAAGAACACATCCCCTGCCAGATAATTGATTATAAATGTAAGAAGAGAAAAATCTATAATACCCAGAATGAGTCTATAAGTATTCAGAAGGTAAGTAGCATGATAAAAAGGTAAGTTTTGGTACGTTATTTTTTATAACCAATGACATAATTTATTATATCTAGGTACCAATTGATGATGAACATCAAATAAATATTATGTAGGTAAAACCAATATGTATGTGATATTTTGTTGAAAATAATAAATACATGTTTGAAAACCAATATTTATGTGATATTTTATTGAAAATAATAAATACATAGTTGAAAACAAATATGTATGTCATATTTTGAGAAAAATATAAAATAAATGTTTGAGAACAAATATTTTTTTAACATGCAATAATCTGTCGTTGAATATATTTAACCAACATTTTTTTAAAAATATTCTCCTGGACAAAATTATCGCACCACCACTGCACATAAGCATCATAAGCAATGGTGCGATAATTTTGTCCAGGAGTATATTTATAAAATATTTTGTGCTATTGGAGACTAATATGCTCTTGTTGAAACGTTTCACATCTTCAGCGATGCCCAAAACAGATTTAAGAAAGAGTGCTCCCAAATTTTAAAATATGAAAAAACACGCCCGAAGGGATAAAAACGATATACTTTCATGTCTTGCCTAGGCATAACCTTTATGAGATTGCCCTTGTTAATTCTCGCTTAGAATGTGCCTCACTCTAGTCCTTTTCCTTCTCTCGTCGTCCAGTCCAACACGCGCTCCCCCACCGGCCCCACCTGCGCGCTCTCTCGTGCCGGGTACCTACTTACAGTGCGGCGTCGCGCGTGTTTGGCTCTTCACAGTACCTTTAGATGTAAGTCGTCAAGAGCTTACCGGGGTCAAGCCTACGCAAGACATGGAATATATCGTTTTTATCCCTTCGAGGGAAAAACGTTTGTATTTCATTATTGTGCCGTCGCACAGTGTGATATTTTGGCGTATTAGGTGGAATTAATTCGATTTCCCAACTTTATCACCGGCCTATATTTATTTTAAAATTAATTCAGGTAATATCCATTGACTAATTAAAAAAATATGTTTGTTTTCAAGTTTAACATTATTATTTAAAAATGCGCCGTCCCTTATCTCTCGGACAAGGCGGTAAGAATATGCACAATATTTAGTGTCTATTTAGTTAAATTTTGCAGACGCTGTATTTAAAAGTGTTAAGTTTCACCGAAAATCTGCATTGATAATAGTCTTCTTTTACACGTACATGGTAAGTTATCTTTTTTAAAAGATATCCCTGCAAGATAGTTCAACTGAAAAAAAATTGAAAAGAAGTACATGCAGTTGACGTATTAAAAATTGCAATTTAGTAACTTCAAAAATATTTTTGATTAATAATACCACATAATACAACAATAATTCTATATTTTTTTAGAACCTCACGTTTTGGAGCATGTGTTGAAAAAAAAATTAGCTGCGGTTAGGTGCGTTTTATCTATATACAGGGTGTTCATTTTAAAACTAACCACTCTTATATCTCGGAGTTGAAAAATTTTCGAAAAAATCCCTGAAACACGTCAACTATAATTTGAAGGGGAATGAGTTTTTATGCAAAATTCACCTCCCCCTTTCAACCCCCCAGCCCCTAAAGCCAGCCCCTAAAAAATCTTAAATGGGAAGGGGGGGCAAAATTATTTTGGTGCATGCTCAATGTTGTTTTATCAAAATCTCCTACCTATGGACAAAAAAAACTCATATTCCATTAAAAAAGCCGCTAAAATATTTTTTTCCAGCTAGATCCCAAAAATTTCACACTGTGCGTCGGCTTGACCTTATGAGAGGTTTTTGGATTCTGACGACGACGTGGAGAAGCGTACTGTGATTGTGAAAATGATAATATAAATAGTAGCTGTAAGATAAAGTACCGATATTTTAAATAAAGGAATACATAAACATAAAAGAAGCACGTAAGTACTTATATCAATTTAAAGTGAAACGAAACATAATGAACAAAACTAAAGAATATAATTTAATATTTAATATACAGGGTGTTCCGAAACTATTGTGCCGAAAATTAAGGGATGATAGATCGCGCCAAAATAAACGTTTTTTACTTATAAACACATAGGCGCATGCGCTTTGATTATGTGATAATAGAACATTGCAGGTTACACTGTGGTAGCCACCTTACACTCGGAGAAACGTGTTTGAAGCAGAAACTGTGTTATTAAATGATGCAAAACCCAAGGAATGCTTACAGTATTTACTAAAAACAATGATTCACAGCAAAAGATGCTCAAATCTTCGACCACTCACCTCCATACGTGCGTGACAGCGCCGCGTAGCATAGCCTCCTGAACACGTTGAAAAATTCATGGTGTTTCGAGAATTTCAGCAGCTGCTACAATAATCCTTCCTACTAACTTTCTCTAGCTGTTTCAACTGGAGTGTCGTAAACAAGAACTTTCATATGACCCATAAAAAAAAATCGCATTCCGTCAGGTCTGGTGAACGTGAAGTCCATGCCCCCTTCCCAACAAACACAGTACGTACTGAAGACGTACATTTTAGGTCCTTTTTACGTCGGTCGGTTCGTCGGGGATGTAAAAGTACGTTTTGAGTACGTACGTAAAAAACTGTATTAACATAGGAACAAAAAAGTACGTACTAAGAACGTACGTGAAAATCTATATTGCGTACGTCTTGCAGAAGACGTACATGTTCGTTTCAAAGACGAACAATACAAGACGAGCTAAATCATTCCCATCTATTCATGATTTTTTTATCAATTCTCATAATATATTTTTAAATAATATGCAATTTCCGAGCAAAATATATGGAAGTGGTAGCCTTCCAAATTAACCTCTAAACCCTACTAAACCAAATGTATGTGAACCAAATGCAGGCTGACGTGGATTCCTATTATTAAACCTTAAATCTAAACTTAAATAAATACGAATACATTGTCATTATAAATGTTTTGTGAGGCAGGTCATATAATCAAAAATTTATAGTTCATTTAGGTATCTGACCTAAATAAATGGTCGAATGTTTAAAATAAACATGAAATGAACCAAGAAATAAACCAATGAGTGGAAAACAAGGGACGCCGCCGTCGGTCGCTTGGCTACGGCAGTGCACTGGGTGCAGTGTTGCCAATGACCCGATAATTATCGAAATCTACCATAATTTTGACTACGATTCAATATTCAATAATCACAAGCTAAATCTACCATAAATTATTGAAACTACAATTTCAATGCATATTTTTAAAATTTTTAGTTGAAAATTAAACATTTATTTGGTTGGTGGTTTTGACGTACCGCTGGGCGCACACCAAACATTTACCAGCTAGAAATGAGTTGAGCTCGCAGCACCGTTTCTTTTTCGTTAATTTTTTCGTTAGAAAAATATAAATAGAGATTAGAGATGAAAGTCAAAAAAATTGACACAAACTTCTTCTGATAATTTTGAATTTGACATCTGGCCAGGGTCGGCGCAACCATTAGGCGAACTAGGCGCGGTCGCCTAGGGCGGCAAACTTGAGGGGGCGGTAAAAACGCAACAAAAAAAAATCTTTTGAATTCTGCTATTCTTCATAATATTCAGGATTCCATTTCTCACAAACTGCTATACCTGTTTCTGCTAGTAGCTATAGGGATCATGCGACCGGGTGGCGGGCTGGGGCTGCCCAAAACTACGTACTTATTTTATATTATGAATATTTTTGACACAAAATTAACGTTTTGGGCGTAGCACCAGAACAGAATTTTCTCGCCCTCGCCGGTGCCTGCGGCGGGCATGTGTGTATATATTTTTTTTATTTTGATATTCCATAATCTATATTCTGTAAGTCAGGTATAGGTAGACCTATATTATGTATCATTGATAAAACTATAAAACAAACATGTTTTTAAAAATAGCCGAGCATATTTGTATTTTTACTTGACGGGAGCGGCAGACAGTACATTTGCCTAGGGCGCGAAGGTCGCTTGCGCCGACCCTGCATCTGGCAACACTGGCAGGACTCATCATTTTGATATGACGCCTCGCTTGAGTTGTTCCTGTTTGATTTTGCCTTTTTCCCTTGTGTTTGTAGCTCGTTTGTAGTCTGTTTGTAGAGTGGTGTGAGGACTGTGAGGTTTTGTTTTCTTCTTTTTTTGTTTTTTTTTGCCAAATCAAGTGACGCGAGAACCATTTTGTATTGATTGCAGCAACGCCGAAACTGTGGTTTAAGTGTTTAGCTTGGCGGCTTCGCGGCTTGGCTAGACCAATTTACTATGTATTTTGTGTGTATAATAATACTTTTAACCAAGATTATTACTGTGTGAAACTTTTTCTGGTTTATGCCCCTTTACAATTCTCTATATTATTATGTTTGTAGAATACCTATCTATTTCTGTATATTTTTTTTAGGTTGGAATTTTTCTTCACTTTTCCTTCATTTTTTTTTGTTATATTGAACTATCCAAGATGCTGTCAAACTTGAATTAAAATGGCCGCCAAGAGGCACACAAACCCTTTTTTTATGTGTCATTCAATGTGTCATGAAATTTTTTTCAAAAAAATAGTGCTCATTGTTCATTTGCCTTTTGATACTCGTTCTTTTTACTCGTATTTTTATTAATGTTAGAAATAGAACAGATCCCTAGGGCACTCCTGCAGTGATATCCAACCCCTCTGAAGTACTGCACCCCTAGAAGCAGTACTTCATGACAGACACAATCAAAAGCTTTTTTCAGGTCACAAAAAACGACCGCGGCCACTTCTTCGTCATTTATCTTCTAATACAGCTCATCCAGGAGATGAAATATGGCATCATCAGTGTTTTTTGACTGCTGAAACAGATACAGAGAAAGCAATTTATGTCTTTCAAGGAAGCTCACCATCCACCTTAATTAGCCACTCTACAATTTTAGTCTAAGTTGCCAGTAAGGATATCGGCCGGTAATAAGATGGTAAATTCTTATCACCCCCCTATTAAACAAAGGTACTACCCAAGATTGCTTCAAAAATGAGGGAAAACTTCCGGTAAGAAAAGAATTAATAATGGAATCCGCCAACATATCAACAGCCTAACTGAGATATCGTCCCATACAGAAGATTTTCTATTTTTGATACTCAGTTTCTGAGCAATCGTACAGTAGTATGAATTAATATTATCTGCTTTCAAATTGGAAGCACATATGAATATTTCTTTTTTTTTTTCGCGTAGGTCGTTACTCTTTTTGTATATTGGATGCCGGATGCCCAACCTCTCATTGTAATAAATCTACCTTGCCTGTTTCATCGTCTTTCTGTAGATGCTCTTGTATCCATTATTTAAAGTAGGTAGCACAACACTGGACGGTGGAGTTGCAACAAATAAATATTTTCACATTTTAAGGGTAGGTCCTGGGTGTCCAAGTGGTAGTCGTAGGTAGAGCAATCTTGCCCAAACAATAGGGATTCCGTAATTGGGTAGAAACGGCCAAAAATTGAGACGCACACAATAGAAAATGAGTATTTGATTATGATCATTAATGACATAACCTAATGACGTTATGGTTTGTGTTCGTGTCAAATGTTTGTGTGCCCCTTGTCGGCCATATTTGTGTCACGTGTTTTGGATAGTCTAATTAGGTAGGTATATGGTACTGTTGTTTAATAAGGTTAAGGTTTAAAGTCAGGCCTATAGTTTATTACAGCAACGCGAGATGTCAATGCTGTCGCCCCTATAGTGTGCCCTAACTTGACTGTCAAAAAAAAATAGAAATCTTCATTTGGTAAAATTGTGTGATGTAACGTTTTTTCTTTTTTTGGCGGAAATTCGAAGTATTATTCTGTTTAACATAAACAGGGTTGTAGTTTCGACCAACGCAAATAATTTTTCCTACAGCCGTGCGGAAAAATCGATTTTCCGCACTGATATGCGTGCGGAAAATGAGTTTTCCCGCACGGTGCGGTAAAACTTTTACCGCACGCATATCAGTGCGGAAAAAGTTTTGCCGCACGGCTGTCAGTGCGGAAAAAATTTTACCGCACTGATATGTCAGAAAAAAAAAGAAAAATTTTACATTTTTTCGCCTGTAGGAAAAATATTGTACCTAACACTTGCGGAAAATATTTTTCCGCACTTGTTAGGTAAATAGCTATTGAACGTTCATCCGTCAGATTTTTTTTTAAAACAGTGTAGCTACGGGCGCATTTCCAACTATTTTTGCAGTAGCGAGAAAACTACAAGTTCAAAAAATTTGAAAAAAATATATGTCGCGTAGAATTGCAATAGTAGTTCGTAAGAAAAATAATGGGAAACTTCATCTATTCGTTTTGAAATAAATGGTGAAAAACTAGTTTTGTCTTCAGTTTTTGCGATATAACTCAAAAATGGCGAGTCAAATTTGCTTAAAAAAATTATGGATTAAAGTATATCGATAACCATAAAACATATATTTTTTTTGGAATTTTTGAACACAAGGTTCAGACAATAGGGGTTGACTTTAAACCTTAAGAGTATGTTATATTTGATATTGTGTTAATTTTTTTCAGTTTTTTAGTGTTATTGTTAAGGCATTTATTGAGTATGAAAATTGTAACTTGAAAATACAATACATATTTATATGGTTTTATTTTTCACTATAAAGCTACCTACACGTAAATACGTACCTCGTACCTCTATGTTTAGGGTTTTCTCCATATATTTTTGCACCCCATCTGGACAGGTTTATTGAATAAGAATAGGTATCAAAAAGGTGTAAATACAACATTTGTATTTATTGTTTGCCCAGTGGATCTGAGTCTACGGAAGGAATTCGGGCGTAAATGTGCCATGTTGCCACGTTTAATTATAAAAAAGCGAAAATACTAGGCATGTGGTATAGTTAATTTAAAAATCCATTTTTTAATAACAAAATATTGATAACAATAATAAAACGCTAAATATTTTAACGTGGTTGTTAGATCTATCTTTATTTTAATCCTGATTTCTTCAATTTGATCTATTGTAAAAAATAAACATTTTCTAAAAATACCATCAGCTTTTGACAATTTGGCAAGCATCCGTCCTTACATATTTTTGATACCTATTCAATCAACCAGTTCTGGTAAGGTGCAAAAAAATATATGGGAAAACCCTGTACGTCCCAAACGCATTCCTAAAAAGCCATACTAAATACGTACGTTAATGTACGTCCCCAACACGTACCTAAAAAGCCGTACTGAGTACGTCCCTGAATGTACGTACGTGGGACGTACTATTTTGTGGAAAACGACTGTCTTAAAGACGTCCCTCGTACATCGGCGGGACCTAAAAAGTACGTCCGGGGACGTACTTTCGTCCGAAAAAGTACGAATTATGGACGTACTAAAGACGTACTTGTGTTTGTTGGGTTAACAATCACTCTTTCCAGGTGTTTCGTTGAGATGTTCTCTTAAGGCTAACAAGTAATGTGGTGGTGATCTGCCGTGTTGGTACCCCATGTTTTGTTTGGCATACAGGGAAACAGTTTCGGGAAGGGTCTCCTGCAGAAATCTAGGTACTCGATATTTCTGCTACAACGCTGTTAGACATGCATTGAGGCGGGAGGTCGTAGTTTTGAGCATCTTTTGATGTGAATCATTATTTTAAATAAATGCTGCAAGCATTCTTTGGGTTCTGTATTATTTAATAACACAGGTTCTGCTTATTCAAACACGTTTCTCAGTGTGCAAGGTGGCTACTAGAGTGCGGACTGTAATGTGCTATTATCACCTAACCAAAACGCATGCGCCCATAGGTTTATAAGTAAAAAACGTTTATTTTGGCGAGATCGATCATTCCTGAATTTTTGGCACAATAGTTGTGCTGTATATAAGTATGTATGAAATATATATTATAACTAAACAGATAATTCGAAGATAATCAAACAATCAAAGACTTAAAAGCAGGGCCGTATCTGAAGGGAGGTTTTGGGGGTTCAAACCCCCCCCCCCCCCCCCCCCCCCAAAAAAAATAGGTAATAAAATTTAAAAAAATTAATTTAAAAACAAAAAAACTTATTAAGTAAATGCTTATTTATTTTTTTCCATAGACTGGTAATAAATTAGCCTTTAATCTACTAAAAATGGTAGATAAAGTAGTACTTTAACCGCAAGGATAGATTAAATGATACTTTAACAGCGAGGATAGATAAAGACGTTTATTTTGTCAAAAATATACCGGGTGATAATAAAACTACTACCCATGGCGGCATTTCTTAACGGCTCGAGATAGAAATATGCACATCGGTTTGTTGATAGGGTTGAAAATTGTGAACAATTTTAATATAAAAACAATTGAATGTCTTTTCCGGTTTCACCGGAAATGGCAGTTTTTACGTAAAATACAAACAAATAGGAATTACGACATATTTTTGAGCCTCTCTATTTCAAAAACTATCAATTTTTGACATAGGGTATGTTTTACAAAAGTTATTCAGAATTGTTCAGAGAGTTCAAGAAATAATATATATACAGGGTGTCCCATTTAAAATAACAAAGTCATTGCCATTTCCAGTGAGATCAGAAAAGACATTCAATTGTTTTTATATTAAAATTGTTCACAATTTTCAACCCTATCAACAAACCGAGTTGCATTATTCTATCTGGAGCCGTTAAGAAATGCGGTCGTGGGTAGTAGTTTCATTGTCACCCGGTATACATATTTTGTTTTTTATTTATTTGTCAAAGTTTGTCAAACGAATTTCTACTTATGCAAAGGTGTTCGACTCAAATAATTTCTAAATATTCTTGATACTACAGGCGTCCATAATTAGGCTATGGAAAAAAACTTTGTTTTACACACGACGATAAAATGCCATTATCGTCTCCCGGAATTAATTCACTCGCGATTCTGCTCGTGAATTAACTTTTCCGGTCAACGATAAACTACCATTTCATCGTCTTGTATAAAAAATAACTATTTTTTATTTTTATTATTTGTGTAACCATTTTTTTTTGCCCCTTGTCTAATCCCCCCCCCCAAATTTTGGTCTAGATACAGCCCTGCTTGAAAGCACTATGGAGCAAAATTTACTCTGAGTATTTTTAGAAAAAGAGTCAGCAGTGACAGCGATTTCTTTAAAATAATGCTCCAAAACATTTTTATCTGACTTCGAATTGCCAAGTTCCAGAATATAATCCATCTGGAGTCCATCGAACCTTTTCGATGAGGCCACCGCCGATCTGATACTACCTGCCGGAAAATTGATACCAGTAGAAGAAAGGGCTGTTTTAACCCGCCCTGTTATAACTGCTCTAGACGCAGGGGCAACTTTACCCCTAGAGGTAATGCATAAAGTGTTCAAACCATCACAAGCTTTCCTCTTATTAGCCGTTACCGAAAGTAGAGATTTAGTCCAGAAGACAGGATCAAATTGTCGATCGGGGCCAGAGGAGAGGCACCACCCAGACTGTCGGCGAGAAGAAGAGTCGGTTTTAGAGCCAAAAACCGGCCAAAATATGAGAGAATCTTGATCCAAAACCATGTGGCTTTTATCTATTCTTAGAAGCGTTAAGTCATGTACTCGTCTTCCGGAGGCTAGAACACTGATCTCAAAAATAAATGGATAAACAAAGAACGCTTCTAGTGCTGCTCATTTACGAGGTCATAATGTAAACAACTGGGACAGCTGTGAGCGTGCGCAGTAGATACATGGACTGTGCGTGCGAAAAATATTGTCAATGAAAATGGAGGATATTACAAAATTTAGAATAGTTATTCGAAAGGTATTACATACTGCGCAGGCGTTAGGCTGTTCCGTTGCACAACTCTTCGTAGAATATTGACTATTATTGACCCCAAATTTTCGCACAAGTTTAGCCAATCAAGCCGTACGATTGTTTATCCATTTATTTTTGAGATCAGTGGGCTAAAAGGAGTAAGAGGGCGAGATGGCGTAAGATCTGGAACACGCTGTTCTCTTGAATTGATCCATCCTCCGTCCAGGTGAGAAGCTGTGACATCCCAAATATATTTTTTGTTGATAGGTGTGATGTAATATTGGTAATAAGTCATTTTGCATGGGATTGGCAAGAGTCGATATTGCTGATTTTTTGTGAAACCTTATGATACGAGATGACAGTATTTTTACTCTATGGAGGTAACTAAGATGAAGCACTAGGGAGATGGCATCAATAGAATATGTTTTCAAAGTTGATTGCCTCCATGCCTTTTCTAGCAAGGTACGATCTTCTTCAGGCCAAGACGCCGTGAAACTGGCCCAACCCGTACTTTCCAAGCCTCCAAACGAAGGTGTTTTGCTTTGGAAAGTGTCAGCCCCGATGTTACATCCGTTAGGTGGTGTTGTAGGTTCCGGCTCTCGAATGTATGTTCTATCGCTCTTGCTTTGAGATCTGCTCTCCAGAAAACTTTTTCCCAGCGTGGCGCTATCAGAATATATATTCCTTTCGCCTTGCTCAGGTGGGGCACTCTGGGGATCAGAGAAGGAGGAGGAAAAACCCATGCCAGTTTGAAGTTCCATTTTCTGGTGAAGGCATCGAGGAACAAAGCCTTTGTGTCTTTCAGATCGCGGGTTACCTTCGTATGCTGGGACTACTCGTGATATGTTTTTTTTTGCGAATAAGTCGACTTCTGGAATTCCCCACTTTTGAAAGATGAGTGATATTATCTATATGTTATCGTGGTTGAGAGATGTCAATCTGCTAGGTGATTTCGGCGAGATAGACTGTCCGGCACCGTGTTGTGAATACCAGGTAAAAAATGAGGGACCACTTCCGCATTCAACGACTTTGTCAGTCTTAGAAGCTGAAATACCATTTGAGTTAACCTGGCAGATCTCGTCCCCGCCTGATTTTTGATATAGGCCATAACTGTCTTGTTTCCTCTACCGCGTGAATGAATGCAAAGAGTTTCTTTTGATTGATATGCCATGTTTTTTGTCTCGGATCCCATAACTCCTCCATGTGTTTGTCATTTGGTTGAGCACCCCAGCCTAGGTTTGAAGCATCGGTAGAAAGGAAGGCCGTCTCTCGACATGCGAAAATTGGAGAAGAGTTTCTGAGGCTTTGTAGCCACCACTTGCATTCCTTTTGAGCGTTTGGAGTCAACATGGCCTTTTTTTCGATACTGGGAAGGGCAGTTGGAGGCTGTCTGAAGATGTCTTGAGTGTATCCTTCCGAGAAGTATCACAAAGGCTGCATAGTTCAGTTTTCTCAAGAGGCGTTTCGCTATCTCCCAGCTCCAGGAGTTGTGTTTTAAAATTATTTTCAAGTCCTTCTTTATAGATGTGATCTTCTGTGGTGGTAGAGATTTTGTGTTGATGATGGTATGTCCCAGACGATACCGAGAAATTTGAGGAGGGTAACGCGTTCGCTTGAAGACTTTTCTAGATCTAAAATCAATCCTAACTCTCTCAGGAAATGCACAGCTTTGTGCCATATAGCCTTCAGTTGAATCCGATCTCGTCCTGCAAACAGGAAATTGTCTAAGTACACTATAACTCTTGCCCCGCTATTCCTTAGCTGAGAAGCCAGCTAATTCGTTATCCTGGAAATCGTTGATGAAGCTGTCGATAGGCCAAACGGGAGACAGGTGAATTGTAGTATTTTGCCTAGGTGGGCCATTGATAAAAATCTTCGGTGTTGCGATTTTACAGGTAAGTGGAAATAGGTTTGGGATATATCTAACTTCAGAAGGAGCAAGTCGAGAACTTTTGTATGATTTATAGGTCGAAACTTCCTGGGGGTTAGGTAACGGTTCAATCCTCGAAGATTGATGATGGGGCGTAGAGAGACATCTGGTTTTGGAGCCGGGAACATTCTTTAGAGAAATCCTGTGGTCGAAGTTGAAATTTCTAAGATGCCCTGTTCTCGAAGTGAGTTTATTTCTGACTCCATACCCCTTGTTTCGAAATTTGGTTTGGATAAAAGGGAAAAGCGAACCAGAGGGGGTTTGCGGAAACAAAAGGTATGGTATAACCTCCAATTATCTGAAGGATTCCTGATGGCGCGCTTTTTTGATCCCAAATTTGCAGAAACTCTAACAGTCGTCCCCCTTTTAAATGCTCCGTCCTAGGTAGGACTTAACTTCCTTGGACAGTACACCTGATTTGGTATGGGCTGAAAACGTTCGTTTTCAGCGGCGAACATCCTCCGATTGGTATCGTCGAGTTTCAGATACTTTGTGCAGACTTTTTGAATCTAGCTGATCTTTTCTGCGTTTGCGAGGTTTTGCGCTGCGGCTTGAAAAAACGTCTGGAGTTTGAACGATAGTCACTTACAGAGGGCCAAAAAAAGGTTGAAGGGCCTGGTAGCTGTTTCATCAAATCCGAAATATTTTTTTCGCAGAAAAGATGTGTAGTTGAAGGGAGAAATAGCATCCATCATACTAGCTCGTATCAGTCGCATATGGGGTCTTTAGGGAGGAAGAGATTGCGTCTCTGTTCTATTACTTCAGCTCGGCCGCCGCAAACATACTGAAGAACGTCGTCAGAAATAGAGCGAAAGGAAGAATCCTGCGAGAAAGCGCCGATGATGCTAGCTTTGATATCTGGATGTTTCTCTGTTAAGTCTTGAATCGCAGATGCAAAAGCCTTCCTTTGTAGGAAAAGTCCATGGCCCAAAGTACCCAGAGTTGTATCCATACGATCGCTAACTCAGAATTTGGAGTGCGATGTGACAGTTTCTGATTGACTTTAAGAGTGTTAAAAAACGGGAAAACGCATTCAGCCTTTTTTGTGCCTCTGCATATAACGGATAAACTTGAACGAAAGTTCTCCAGGTCGTTGACACTCTGTGCCTTGTTTAGCAATAGCAGGCTTAGGGGCTGGCATGGTTGGCTCTTGTTCCTTAGTTTTAGGATGAAAGTCAAAAACTTCATCAGTTGGGAATAGTGGAGCTGAGAGTGGAGCCGCCAGCTCGTGTCATCCAAACGAGGTGAAGGATGTCTAGGAGTGTGGGATAGGTCCTTGTGGTCATCAGAAGAGTCATCTGAGGAGTAAGCATACAGGTTTGGCTGGGGCAGAACCATAATCACCAACGAAAGCTTCAAACATATTCTTAAGTTCTAACTAGCCTTGTTCCAATCTATCTAGTCTGGATTGAAAAAGTAGTCCATGACTCAAAGTGGAGTGGAAATTTAATTTCAAAGAAAAACACCCAGTCTGGTAACTAGTCTGGATTTTCGACCCGATTTAGAAAACGCAGAAGAAATATGTGTATTGTGCGACCATCATCCAAATTCATTTCTTCATATTCCTTAGAAATCTCATCAGAAGCATCATTTCTCGAGAGTAGAAGGGGCTTCATATCGGATAATGCAGCAAGTATTAATTTTTGTTGAGCTCTTCAGTGTGCTAAACCTCTTACTCTTGCCGCAAGAGAAGCCGGACCAATAATTAGAGCCGTACAAAAAGGCCAATCTGACAATTTAGATTTCATTTGTGTATAAAGTACAGTTTGGTGCAAAAGCTCTCGCTAAGCCGACTGTTGAAGTGCAAACCGTATTTTATTCAGGACTCTGGGGTCCATTCATTCCGTTCCTTTGGAATCTCTAATAACTTTCGACTTTTTCCAATCTCTAGGTAGATGATTAGTAACTAGAATTTTTTTTCTAGAGAGGATAATATCATCCTCAGGATCCTCACAATCCAAATCAAGGAGTTATTGCGGGCCAGAATGATCAGCTCAGGCTCAAAATAGCAAGGCGACGGCCCAAAGTAGTCTGTTTACTGATCAATGTTAGGTTGACTCGACTGAGTGGGCGTGCATCGGACCGACCTGGCGCGCCAAGGCTGAGTAGCGAGCGGAACGGCTCAGCGAGATAACAATTTAATAACCCACAATATGTAAAGCAATAGAATTCTGAATCCATCAAAACAGCATCAGTAAAAATAAAAACTTATCATCATAAGCACTAAAAAAAAAAGTAACGGCGACGAGAGAAAAACGGTTTTAAAAACCAAACCAGAAACCCAAATCAAAATCAGTACAACAGAAGGATGCTTGATTGATGATATTACACAAACAGACATTGGGAATAAAAACTCCAAAAAGTTCTACTTATTGTAGCTTCAACCATTGGAATGGTCCTTCAAATGGAAGAGGAAATAAAACACCTGAAAAATGCTAATGCCATCTTTGAAAGAAAGCTTTCATCAGATTGCGAAAACCAACAAAGAACAGATCAGGAAATGCTTAAAGAAATGAAGGGAGCCACTAGTGAACTTAGGACATCATCGGTCGAGGTTCTCGAAGTGGAAAGTGCGACTTATACATGGCAGAAGTCAAAGAATTGAAAATGTTAAACTTTGACAATTTTCAACATACTGCTGGCAATCTGTCTCCAACAAAATGCATCCACAACACCTGCAGAAATCGATAAACAGCATCAAGTGCTTATAATAAATAGGTGATAGTACAGTTGTGGATCTTTAAAATTCCTAAAAGTTCACGAGAAGGAAAATTAGGACATACTTACCATTGTTAAGCACAATGCAAGTTTGGAAGTCATTTTAAAAGATATTTGCGTTTTGACAAAGGATTTTGTTATTCCTCTGGGGGTGGGTTGTGCCGTTAAGGTAATAGATTAAAAATCTTGTTGCAGTTTTAATGTATGTGTTGCTACCGGTTATGTTTGAAGTTCGTGAATTGCTAATAATATTTTCTATTATGAATCCCGAAATAATTCCAAGCATACGTGGAGAGCAGTTATTGGTTATTGATAACAATAACTATAAGTATGGTTTTCAAAAGCTTTTGAGAAGTGATGAGAAGCGGTGAACTTGCACAAATTGAAAGTACAAATAATTCGTCCTAACTTTAGATAACTAGTATCAGAACACTCTCTTTTTCCACCTTTGCTTTGGGCTCACAATTCACCTGTCCTTACACGCACTACCAACGCCTGTGAATCTTTTCATAAACACTTTAATTCATCCTTTTATAAAGCTCACCCCAATATCTTAATATTTTTCGGAAAACTCAAGGAATTTCATACAAATCGTACGTTTAATTACAAAGTATACATATATCAGCTAAAATACATAACACTAAAATCAAAAACCGCAAAATGTTTTTGGCAAAAATGATAGAATCTTATTCTAAAAATGAAATTAGTCGATTACATTTTATCAAATGTGTTTCGTTACATTGTGCTTTCACTGATACATAGACTGAATAGTACCCAAAGAATGTTTATTAGATATTGGTTTGTTGGATAAAAATGTATTAGTTTAAAATAGGTTATAATAAATTAATATTGTAAATACTGCTTAGTCTGTTTATTGCCTGTGGTAATCCACGTTTGTTGCGGGAACCAACTTACATATTTTTTTCTAACCCTCATTATCTTGGGAACCAAATTACGTGTACCCCAATAAAAGTAGTTGGAATTTAAACTCTACCTGAACTTTGCTTTTCCCTTTCGGGTTATTTGTTTAAATTTGACACGAGTTATGCAATAATTTCAGAGAAAATGGGTAGATAAAAAAGCCCCAAAAAATACCATGAAAACAAAAATTGAGTCATTTATAATATATTATGTAATAGAAAAATACAAATCATCTGAATCCTATCTAAAAGTTAATATGTACTTACACAAACATATGGCCATTATGGCACAACATAAAAATACTTCTGACAGTTTTTCGAAAGAAAAATAATGGCAGATAGTTCAGATTCAAAATGTAGGTACCTATAATAATTAAAGAGATCTAAACTTTATAAAAGGTGACAGTGAACAATCAAAGATTGTGTATGCAAATAGCTGAAAAAAAAATTGTTTCATTAACTTTGCACCTTCTCATTTTGAGCTAAAAGTTGTTAGTTTTTTAACCAAAATGATAAATCTTAGCACAAAAGTCAAAAGTTCACATTTGAATATAAAAAAATATAGCAATATAGCAATACATAAATAATAATAAACAAATCAAATGGAAAAAATGAAAAACACGCCTATAAGCTACAAAATTCGTTTATCTTTTACAACAATGAAAAGTTCGACTTTTGGATCTAAATTTTTAAAACATGAATTTCCTACAATGGGTTTGGCTGAAATCCTATGCCTTGGTTTGTAGAACGAGCAGTTTTGCTAGTGAATCAACTGAGCCATCGTCCAGATTATTCTGTCATTTTTTTGAACAAATAATAATGGCAGGATGGTTCAGATCCAAAATATATTATTAGAGAAATAAAAGTCTTTAAAAAACATGACAGTGAACAATCAAACTCCTTTGAAACAAGTAATTAAAATTATAACAATTGTTTTATAACTTTCTACTTTCACATTTTGAGCTAAAAGTTGTAAGTTTTTCATAAACTAGGCAGAATTAACGAAAATGATAAATCTTAACACAAAATTCAAAGGGTGTCATTTCAATATGAAAAGATATAGCAAAATAATATTATATAAATAATAATAACCAAATCAAAGATGGAAAAAAATATAAAACAAGCCTAAGCTACAAAATTCATTTATCTTTCACAATGATAACAGGTTTGACTTTCAGATCTAAATTTTTAAAATATGGATGCACTGCAATGGATTTGGCTGAAATCCTTTGGCCTGGTTCGTAGACGAGCATTTTCGCCAGCAAATCAACACCGTCATCATCCAGATTCTTTACTGACTTTTCCAGGTTAAAATTGGTCCAATTGGGAAAAATTGCGTGGTATTCTGGCAATGAAGAAACACCTTTCCAAATTTCTTCTGTTGGAGTACGCAGGATCCTGCAAAAACAACAATATTGTGTTCAATAACTATCAATTAAAACGTAAATAGATTCTTACTGGAAGATCCTGAAAAGTTGATCAATTTCAGAATCGCCTTGGAACAAAGGCTTTTTCATGGCCATCTCCGCGAAAATACAACCAATCGACCAAATATCAACTGGGCAAGAATATCTAGGAGCTCCCAAAAGTACTTCAGGGGCTCTGTACCATAAAGTAACAACTTCATGAGTGTAAATTCTAACAGGGATTCCAAACGTTCTTCCTAATCCAAAATCGGCCACCTAAAATAATAGGTTCTAGAAACTATTTAACAAAAAAATCAAATCAACTTTCACCTTGATTAATCCGTCCTTGCTAATTAACAAATTCTGCGGTTTCAAATCCCTATGTATGACCCTACGTTGATGGCAAAATAGAATCGCCTCGTTAATTTGGTATAAGTAGCTTTTTACTAGCTTTGGGTCCATGTATTTACCAGGATCGATGTTGTCAAGGTATTTTTTCAGGTCCATGCAGAGGAATTCAAAAATAAGGTATAACCTTTAAAGTGAAAGAGAATTTTAGTTGATTGTGAAATCTACTCTAAGCAATGGTAACTTTAAGACATGCTAAAACCAATTTTATGTTGATTTATGTACCACAGTAAAAGAGATAATGACGCGTTCTCACACAGTAAATGCTAATATTGTTAATCGAATGCTGAAACGTTCTCAACAAAGTAAAAGCCACAAATATTGTTTTTTTAAAAATTATAATTGTGATATTTTGTTCATAGCAATACAAATTTGAGGCACTGTCTTATAGTGAAATAGTATAGGTTTGGCATCTAGTTGGCCAATAATCAGGACTCAAATCTGGACTTCTTCTTTCAATCCATTGATGTCTCAATGATTATCCATATCACATCCGATTCAAACAGGCATTTTTCTCATTTTTATTTAGATAAAAAGTATGTACATTCCTTACTACCAAAATAATTTATTTAAATTATTTAGAAATTAAAGAAAACTTATCATCACTTTATTTAAGCCCGGTTACAGAAAATGAGCTTATTATACACATATCCTCTCTAAAAAATAACAGCGCCCCTGGTAAGGATGGCATTTGTGCGAAATTAATTAAATTCGTTCATTTAGATGTGATCAAGCCCCTGACCTACATTATGAATAGAATCTTTGACACAAGTAAAATACCGACCCACTTTAAGGAATCTATTGTCACTCCAATATATAAAAGTGGTGAAAAAGATAAAATTCAGAATTACCGCCCTATAAGCTTAATAAATAATTTCTCGAAAATTTTTGAAAAATATCTGAAAAATAGATTGGTGGGTTTCTTAAAGGATTACAATGTACTTTCGGAAAACCAGTTTGGCTTTACAGAAGGCTTGAGCACCGTGGACGCCATGTGTTCCCTAGCCTCGGATATTGCTAACAATATGAATAAGGATAAAAAAACTATAGCAGTCTTTATTGATCTCGCTAAGGCATTTGATACCGTTCCTCACCAAAGGCTTCTTGATGTATTATCACATTATGGAGTCCGGGGTGCAGTGTTGGACCTTTTTAGGAACTATCTTTATGACAGAGATCAATATCTAAGGTTAAATGGAGCACTTAGCCAGCCACAAAAAATTCAGATAGGTGTCCCGCAGGGTACCGTCTTAGGTCCCATACTTTTCATCACTTACATAAACGCATTGCTGAATCTGGATATAGATGGTAAAATTATATCCTATGCGGACGATACAGTCCTTGTTTTTACTGGAAGTACATGGAGGAATACAAAAGAAAAGGTTGTTGAGGGATTTAATATTGTTAAATGCTGGTTGAACTCTTACAAGCTATCACTGAATCTTTCAAAAACCAATTTTATGGCATTCTCGTTAACAAGTGCCAATAGACCTGACTTTGACACAATTATAACGGATAAGGAGAGAAATGATGCAATCGTAGGAGTATCAAAAACTAAATATTTGGGAGTGATCATAGATCAACATTTGAAATGGACGGATCAAATATCTCATCTAACAAACAAAATACGCTTTTTAATTTCAAAATTTTATTTGCTGAGAGTATTTCTCTGTACCAAACTCCTTACATTGGTTTATAAATCTCTGGTGGAGTCCTTGATCCGGTATGGATTACCTATCTGGGGCGGCTCCTACAAAACAAATCTGAAACCTTTGGCAACCGTTCAGAACTCTATTGTAAAAATAATGTTTAAGAGAAACAGGTTATACTCAACAAAACTACTATATAACGCTGAAATTTGCAACATTGAATGTCTGTATGTACACAGTACGTGCTTGTACTTTCACAGAAATGGAAAATTGAAAAAGTTCGTAAACCATCATCAATTAACCAGAGCAAATGTAAACAAGCATTTAGTTATATCAAACTGTAGGAAAACCATGTTTTTGAAATTTATAGATTAACTAGCTGACCCGGCGAACTTCGTACCGCCTCTGAATTATTAAATATACCTATTAAATGTTGTGTTAACGTATCTATTAGCTGAATTAAATTCAGTTTTTTTCGATGGTAAATTTGGCTTTGGTTGAAGAAAATTAATGTTTACTCTCTGGATCAGAAGGCACCTAAAATTAAAATTTTACATCTTCCTTTTTTAGGCAGCTTGTGGGCATTATTCTTGTAAAGTGTACCACCAAATAAATAAACTCAAGCACAGGAATGTTCAAAGAATGTAAAGAAAACAAAAAAAAACTCTAGCGCCCTATTTCACTCTATCTGCACTGCATGCACTGCACTACTCCATCTGTTCTACTCTATCTGCACTACTCTATCTGACCTACTCTTTCTGCACCACTCTATCTGATCGGAATAGTGGAATAATTCTGTGCAGCATTGTTCTACTGTATCTGCAATGCCGAGCTTCGTTCCAGGTATCAGAGATGGCGCGGTATACAAAATACAAAATAAACTTGGTATCGGTTATAAGACATGGCGCCGTATGTGGGCTTAGTAAATTTTTTTCATAAATAAATAAAATAAGTAATGAAATGACCACATTAATGACATAACAACATGCTGGTACTGTCAACGCTGAAAAAAGTTTGAATTTGACAGCAAAATGATGCCGATGATTACAAAAAATGTGATAAATGAAGAACCGCTCGACCGATTTTGTGCAAACTCCACATAAACCATCTAATAAATAGTCCGAACAAAGCCTAAACATTTGGTTTGGCTAGGTGAGTCCGTTCTTGAGTTATAAAATTACAACGAAAAGTGGCATTCATTTTTATATACAGGGTGGCCAATTGAAAACGAAACAGAGGTGATTTTAGGCTCCCCAAGAGATTTAGGAAAAAACCCTCGTACCCGTCGATTTTTGATTTAAGGGGGAACCATTTTTTTGCCATTTTCACCCCCTGGGGGGCAAAGCCCTAGCGGGAGTGACAAGGGCCCCAAAAATTTCAAATGCAATGAAGGGTCGAGTGATACCTTATTTTGAAGCTATTTTTATGTAGATTATAACCCCCGAGTCTTACATCGCTACTATCTACCTAGCCATTACAGGGGCTAATTGAAGCTACAAAAACATGTTGGGATATTTTGTATTTAAAAAAATGCTTTGAAAACAAAATCAATCAAGTAAATGCTGAAAATGACCACAGAAGAAAAAATCTAACGGGCCTAAATCTGGAGAACGTGGGGACCACACAATAGCTCCTCTCCACGAAAATTTACGAGATCGGATAATCAATGAGTGTCGTCAAATCAGTCCACAAATGCTTCGAAATGCGCAGGAGCGTTTTGAACAGAATCTTTATTTCTGTATGGAAGTGGGTGGTGGTCAATTTCAGCATTTATTTAACTGACAGTTAACCAAATTTCATATGCTTTTAAATTATCGAGGGACGAGGCATCACAATTTTTTGATATCTAATGGCGGGTTTATACAACATTTGCATTGTCATAATTATAATCATAGTCATAATCACATTCTTAATCATAAGCACAATTATGAACGCGTTTACACAACATCATAACTTTACGTAAATATAACACTCAACCCAACTTTTTGTAGAGAGAGTTTGTTCACTTTTTGCGAATCAAACTAAGTGTATTTACTTTTTCGAAGTTTCAAAAAGTGTGAAAATTAAAATTCTGCGAAAGAAATTATACGTAATAGGTCTGTCCTATTTATTTTTGAGCTTTGCTTCACTTATGGCTGTGGCATTTAATAAACAACTTCAACAAATGCAAACCATAGACAAAGAAGGTGGAAAGTGATGCCCATCAATAAAGAAATGCAGAAGGAAGGGTATTTTGCCACATTATTCAAAGACATGTGGAAGCTTGGTGGAAAGTTGCCAACTTTGAGTTATACTTATGCTTATGATTATGATTTGTGTATAAACGGTTCCATAAGAAAATATTATTTTAACTCTCATGACTAAGACTATGATTATGATTATGACTATGCAAATGCTGTACAAACCGGCCATAATTGTAATAAATAATGGAGTATAATTGAATGGCATTTTAGTTGATGTGCTACTAACCCGTTTTTTCGTTTTATTTCCTCCTCTCTCACCATTGAAAAACTCATAACCGACATTTTTTTTTCCAATAAATGGAGCAGCAGTTCAATTTCAATGCATATTTCTCTGACGAATGCTCTTTTTTCTTAAACGGTACGGTGAATCGTCACAACTGCCGCTATTTGGCTAATTCAAATCCCAGAAAACATATTTTTTGAGGTGCATACGCAACTCCCAAAAAATTGAGTGTTTGGACTAGCATTTTTGGTAACCGTGGCCCCTTCTTTACCTATAAATTTGACAGGAGAAATGTACCTAGAGTGATTAGAAGATGCGATTCATCCAGAATTGGTGGAGATACTAGAGAATGATAACAGATACATGGAAAACCGTTTAATATTCCAACAAGATGGTGCGCCATCCCACTATGTTGCAGTGGTTCGTCAATATTTGGACCAAACGTTTCCAGGACAATGGATTCGAAGGAGAGGAGCTATTGAGTGACTCCCCCCGTTCTCCAGATTCAAGCCCGTTAGATTTTTGCTTCTGTGGTCATTTTCAGCATTTATTTGATTGATTTTGTTTTTGGAGCATTTTTTTAAATACAAAATACCCCAACATGTTTTTGTAGCTTTAATTAGCCCCTATAATGGCTAGGTAGATAGTAGCGATGTAAAACTTGGGGGTTATAATCTACATAAAAATAGCTTCAAAATAAGGTATCCCTCGACCCCTCATTCCATTTAAAATTTTGGGGGCCCTTGTCACCCCCGCTAGAGCTTTGCCCCCCAGGTAGTAAAAATGCTAAAAAAATGGTTCCCCCTTAAATCAAAAATCGACGGGTAAGAGGGTTTTTTCTTAAATGTCTTGGGGAGCCCAAAATCACCTCTGTTTCGTTTTCAATTGGCCACCCTGTATATAGATTAGCACCTAAATTTTATAATGAAATACCCAATGAAATTAAATCTATGAACAGAATAAGAATGTTTAGCACAAGCAGCAAAACATTTATAATCAATAATTTTGATAGGTTTGCAAGATTTATGGGGTGATGAGTAAAATACGGTGATTTATTATGTATTATGGATTTTTTATTTTTTTATTTTTTTACTTTTGCTCTCTTCAAGCCGGTTAGGTTAAGTTTAAACTTAGTCCGGTATTCATAGTGCCTACTTGAGTGCTGAGGATTCCTTGAAGGTGACCTTCGCAGTAAATTGTCTTGCAGAGTCAAAATTGTCAAGGCGTCCTTACGCCGCTCATGCGTATTTCGGCACAATTCCTTCCTTGACTTGAGGAATGTCCAGAGGTCCCTTGAGACTGGTTTTCTAACCTATTGGTGACAGCACGTGAACCTAATTGGTGACAGTACGTGAACTGTATTTCATTGATGTGCAAAGTTTATTTTAAGTATTGTAATTAGTATGGATGAGCTGGAAAATTTATTTGCAGAGATAAATGTCGCTGATGATGATAACCGCGTGTGGCTAAATTCAGCTGGTATAGGCACCGTGGTGGAATGGTAGAAAAAGCAGTATTAAATTAAACAGGCATTAGCATGCATTAGTGAGTCGATAAATCACTGCATCCGTGGCATTGCAACATTTTGGTGAATTTAGCCACACGCGGATTGTGCTGCGGAGGCCAAGAAGGTACATTCAAGAATCGAGACATGCAGAATCCATTAGGATTCTAAATTAAAGAAGTAGTCCATGTCTCAAAGTGGAGTTGAAATTCCAAAAGAATACACAAAGTCTTCCTCCACAAAATACTTTGATCAAGTTGAAGCGCTCGACATGTTTCGAGGCAAGAAGCTCTCTTCATCAGAGGCAAGTTCGCTCACATATTACCAAAGAACAAAGTATTTTAGGTCGCTAGACTTCGCATTTGGTAGAGGAAAAAGAAACAGAAAGTTGAAACACCAAAAAATTAATAGATTAATTGTATATACACGGTGTAAAAAAAATAGTGTACCGGACTTCGAGGGGTAATACTACATATGAAAATAAGAAAAAAGTTACTATGAATATGCCCTAAGATGCTCCCTGAAGAAGTTACAGCCCTTCAAATGGTAGATGAAAATAATAGATTTTATTTATTTTCACGAATATTGCATCAGTGCCAAAATATTTTCCTGGAAATTTGGTATTCTCGCATACATTTCGATACCAAAGCGAATGGTGATAGTAAAAAAAATCGTAACAGTTCCGAAAGGGTAGTTTCAATAAGGGTAGAGGGTAGTTTACTCACAAAACAAAAAAGTATCTTAGGGCATATGTTCATAGGAACTTTTTTCATTATCTTCATATGTAGTATCACCTTTCGAAGTCCGGAACCTACACTATTTTTTTACACTCTGTATAATTTTCGTTATCTTGAATTTTTAATAATAATTGACTTCGCTACGTAATATTATTCTTATTTTGTCAATTATTATTCTTATATCGGGAAGCAACTTCATGGTTGTCGGTTATCTACAAAATGGTCAAGGAAATACAATTTTCATCCCAGGCAGCCTGTTTTCCCTACAATAATGAATTTGTTTGGATTCAATTCAGAATGAGGTCTGAATTGAACTGCGCTTGCGCATTTGTTTATTTATGTTCTTTATGAACAAATGCGCAAGCGCAGTTTATTTCAGAACTGATTCTGAACTAATTCCGAACAAACCTAATACGGCGTCTATTTTTTTATTTTCAACTATGACTCTATGCTGAGCTCCCATTTGAACCAAGAACATTTTCTCAGTCTCAGTGTACTTGATCGCCATAATTACTTGCGCATGAATTCAATCACATTTTCTACAGCTATCTGACCTTTTTCTCATAGAACCATATATCGGGTCTTCAAAAAAAAACCAATCAAAGATTGCTATGGTTTTTCAAACGTATGTCTTAGCAAAATTTTCCTTTCATTTTGTCAATGAACTTAATGTCAAAATGTCATATCAAAAATCCTGACCAATAAAGAAACAGTAAGGCGACGTACGTTTTCGTAATCAAAGCAATCTTCGATTGGTTTTTTTTTTTGAAGACCCGATATTAATAATGACAACTTAATGACAATAACAATAGACATTTCGTAGAAACCGTTGTTGCCAGTTGCAAAACTTATGCTAAGGCTTCCTTTAATAAGGATTCTTTAATTCGCTACTATGAAACGCCAAAGTCGCATACCACCAAAGCGTCCTTATTCAAGGCGACCTTCAAGTCACGAGGAGTCCTTAATTTGAGGTGTGACTGAGAATACGGGCCTAGTGTCTGTAATTTAGAATATATCGTGAACTTAAAAAAAAAAGCATGATTCTGATGATGCATACAGATGTCTTGGTACATCTAAGCATCATTACAATAATTAGCTAATAAGTTAATACAATCATAAAAGAAGTGTAAAAAGACATGTAAAGTTTGTTTCACCAGGGTTTGTACTTGCCACCAGCATTTGTCTTCGGGATGTGGATAACTGAAGTAGAAGTTTCATGTGTAGGAATGTAGAGGTGGTTTTGTAAATAAACTGTGAACTATTGTTCAGAAATAATTTTGTTGGTTATAATTTTACTAATTAATACGAATAGGTATTATTTATTACAAAACTGCAGGTCCTCCTCTAGATATCCTCAATACGAATTTAGCCATTTCAAAAATTAGTGTTTGGTTAGTTTGCAGTTTCAATCAGACATTTCCAAACTTACCGATATTAACTCAGTTAGTTTGGGTTAGTTTGTAGTTCTAGCAGAAACAACAATTGAAGTGAGTTGTCTTAATTTAATTTTATCTTAATTTGCTCAATAATTTGGATCTTTATTGATTGTACATGGTGAGTCACCATATTTTGACACCCACCTGCAGCCGTAATTACAGGTTATAGGTAAAAGGTGTAATTTCTGATTCAGATTATATCAGGTCTTCAAAAAAAAACCAATCAAAGATTGCTTTGGTTACGAAAACGTACGTCGCATTATTGTTTGTTTATTGGTCAGGATTTTTGACATGACATTTTGAAATTAAATTTCATTGACTGACATTGTCAAAATTAAAGAAAAATATTGCTAAGACGTACGTTCAGAAAACCATAGCAATCTTTGATTGGTTTTTTTTTTTTGAAGACCCGATATGATATGTAAATGTTTCTTTCAATAGTTTTAGAAATATCTGGAGTTTAGTTATTCAAAGACAGTAGTTTTTTTGAATATATTTTACCATGATTTACCTGTCACCTGTTCACAAAACATTCTGATACGTGAATAGGTGCCCGAGATCCCAAATGTCCAACATTTCTTAAAAAAATCGAAAAACAGCGCGAATATGTTAATTTTAATTCCACCAATCAACAAGAAAATTTTGCCTAAATAAAACCTTCCACCAAAATGTAGAAATAAGTCACACCAAATCGGATCCAAATTTAAATTAAAGAAACAAAAATACTTTGCTATATACATCAAAATGTGCAATCATTGGGCAACTGTGTGGATATGATAACAGCTTTGCTTGAAGAGCAGTCTAACTGCAAATGTTTATGCATTTCTGAACACTGGAGAAAGGTAGATGAACTGAAGACAACCAGTATATCTGACTTCAGCTTAGCATCATACTTCTGTAGAAAAAATGGATATGGAGGAGTAGCGGTGTATTTACATAGGGACATAACATTCTCAAGAAAGCGGAAAATTGACAATCTTTCAGTTGAAGGTGTTTTTGAATGTGCCTGCGTGGAATTCAATTTAGAACACGAACTGTTTGTTGTGGCTGTGATTTATAGATCCCCCAAAAGTGACATTAAATTATTCCTAAAAAAAAACTGGAGCTTGTTTTGGTGAAAATAATTAATGAAAATACAAAGGTATTTATTTCTGGTGACTTCAACATAGAATTTCTTAAACAAAACAATTCTAAATCACAAATTTTGTCGGTTATGAACTCTTTCGACTTATATCCGACTATATCAGAAAATACCAGAATTACACCATCATCGCAAAGCTGTAGAGACAATATTTTTACAAACGTCGCAGAGGAAAATATTTCAAGTTGTGTAATTGACACCACAATTTCAGATCATGCTGCTCAGAAGATTGTGTTAAGTTGTAATCATGTCCCTAAAACAATCAGCTATTATAAAAGATTTTTTAGTGAAGTGAGTAGGCAAGAATTTTTCACTTTGTTAACTCAAGAAAAATGGGAGGAGGTTTTTGAAGCACATCAGAACGATGTTAATCAGCAATGGTATGTTTTCATGCGAACTATATCTTTCTTTAACAAGAACTTTTCAAAAAAATTAGACAGTATGGGTCAAAGGCGGAGAAAAAGCCATTGTATCATAAAAACGAACAAATACAAAACGTTAAAAATAGATTAGATATTCTTTTAATGCTAAAACGCAAAAATAACAACTTTAATGAATCTTACTCCATTGTAAAAAAGGAATATGACCAATTACTAATAAAAGCTAGATCTGATAGTTATAAAAAAAAGAATAAATAATTCGGAGAATAAAAATAAATGTATATGGTCCATCTTTAAAGAAGTAACTGGAAACAACTCACAGGTGAATGACACAATGATCGCAGGAAATCCTAACAGAAATTGCAAACAAGTACAATACTTTTTTACTTAATGCAATTCCTGAGTTACAGAAGAAAATTCAGCATGTAAATTACAAAATCAATATTCAAGAAAATGATAGATTTCTATTTTTAAAACCTGTTAATCCCAAAGAAATTTTAGAACTAACAAAAAGAATAAAAAACAAACATAGTTCTGGCGACGATGAAGTACCTACAAGTCTCATCCGTCGGATTATTCCAGCGATCATAGACGTCTTGTGTTACATAGTAAATAATTCACTTAGAGAGGGCATCTTTCCTGAGAGTCTAAAACTAGCAGCAATTAGGCCTCTGTATAAGAAAAAGGGAGATAAAAACTCGTTTGACAACTATAGACCTATAAGTCTGCTTTCTGGATTCTCCAAGCTGTTTGAAATTGTCGTGTGCACAAGAATAATGGATTTTATGAATGTAATGTAATGTATTTTCTGATAATCCAGATGGCTACTTGACGAAAAAATCCACACAAATGGCCATTTTCCAATTTACACACGCAATTCTAAAGCACATGGAAGATGGGGACATGGCTCTTGGAATATTCCTAGATTTGTCAAAAGCGTTCGACTGCTTGGACAGAAACTTACTTCTCCAGAAATTAAATCTATATGGTCTAAGAGGACGTGCTTTTAAGTAGATTGACTCTTATCTGAATAAGAGAATTCAGAGAGTCACGATATGTAGAAATGGGAACACCAAACAGTCAATAGTGTATGGGGGGTTGAAGTTGTATAATCACCTGCCTATGAATTTAAAGAGCCTAAACTGTTTGAAAACATTCAGGGTGGCAGTGAAAAAGCTTTTCCGATCTAAGGCATATTATTCGATGGACGAATTTTACCACGAGACATTTTAATCTGTTTTTGTTTGTACAATTCAGCAAGACTGGTTCTTGTAACTTTTAATTTGTTTGTTATTCCACTTTGTTGCTACGTTTGTTTTTTTTTTTTGTTAATCTAAGCTTTGTGTAAGTAAGTGCTTTTATAAACTCTTTTATTTTTTTATATTTTAACCAATGATTTTAACAAAAATTTGTACTCATTTTCTTTTCACTATTTTTAATTATCTTAGTATTGAGACATTTTATAGTATTGAATTAAGTATGTTGTGATTATCTTATAATTTGTAGTCTTATGTATCATTTATTTGATTTCACTGATTTAGTTTATACCTAGTTTTTGTATGTATACAGGGTGACTGGTAAGTGGACGTATTCCTTTGAGGAGATGACATTAGAGCCTATTTGCTACCGATTAAACACTATTTACCTCTATACCATTCTTAACGGTTTTCGCGATATTTTCATTTTTCTAATTTTTATAAAATTCACTACCTTATGAGGCAAATATTTAAAATTAACGAAAATAACAAGGACCTTTCTGAAAGTCGTGTTTTAAATTTTAAGCTGACACACTGACAAAAATATCAGCATTGAAAATTATCGAAACACTAATGTTAACTATTGAGTTATTGCGGTTTAAACTTAACTTTTCTTGTTAAGTTTCTAACTAATGACTTATTTAACCCTAAAAATATCGAAAATTTCATAGTACTTCAAACGTACAAATAATTGGCAAAAGTACTCCATTTTATTGTCTCCAAGATAAGGTACATTATTTCAGAATTAGCTTTTTGCTTTATTGTTAAATAAATTATTTTTATTTTAAGGAGAGACGATATAATTTTCAACAGAATTCTAATTTATACCTGTTTTGGATATCAAGTGTTGCAATAAAAATTTTATCAATTTTTTTACTAGCTAATAGTAATAGTTATTAGTAAAGAAGAAGTAATTACTATTTTCTGCTTGAAAATTTTGAAATTTGCATAATAAATTACTGGCACTTTATTGCCAAGCATTCTTGAATGCACTCTCTTCCAAATAAAGTCTGTTTCTTTTTTGAAGATAATTCCCAAGTCAAAAATTCACTACCAATGTTGGCAACACAAGCTCTTTCTAGATAAAAAATTTGAAAGCATTGACAATTTTACATTGTATCGCCAACATAATGTAAGTGTGACTTTTATCTTTGAAAAAAAAACAATATTTACCATTTGAAAAAATGTATTTCCTACCTTATAATAAAAAAAAAACAACATTCTCCTAATAAAAAAAAAAACAACATTCTCAAAATTAAATGAAAAAACTTTTCCAACAAGTGATGTAATTAATTTTCAAAATGACTACCCCCATTCCTTATGCAATCACGAGCCCGTCTTCTTACTTCTGTCCTGGTTACTCGATTTGAAAAGTTCTGTCGCAATATCGCAACCCCATTCTGTATCCTTTCAATCAGTTCTTCGCGCGTATTTACCTCCGTGGCATATATGATTTCTTTCAGGTGCCCCCATACATAAAAATCTAATGGAGTTAAATCAGGGCTCCTAGCAGGCCATGGAATGGGTCCACCCCTTCCAATCCATCTATTCGGAAACCTTTGCTCTAAGAGTTCCCGTATTGTAAGACGATAATGTGCAGGACATCCGTCATGCTGGAAGATCATCTCTTGCCTGTTCGCTAGAGGGACATTTTCTAGTAGCTCATACAAGTTGTTACGTAAAAATTCTTCATAATTTTCACCGTTAAGGTTATCCGGTAAAAAATGAGGTCCAATTAAATTATTGGCGATAACTCCCATCCATACATTGACACTAAATTTTCTTTGGAAACTAACTTGCTTCTTCTGATGCGGATTATCTTCGGCCCAGTAGTGCAAATTATGAAAATTTGTTATTCCTTCTCTGCTAAATTTTGATTCATCGGTCCATAAAATTCTTGTTAAAAATGAAGCATCCTCAATATCCGCATGGAGAATAAATCTGCAGAATTGAACTCTGCGCGCCGGATCACCCTCGTCTAGTCCTTGCACAGGAGTGTGATGAAATGGGTGAAGACCATTTTGATGAATCACTGACCAGACCTTCCATTGTGAAACACCCAGCTGTCGGGAAATTTTTCTGGTGCTTGTTGTTGGACCTTCTTCAAGTAGTCTCAAAATTTCACCATCAATGTTAACGTCTGCAGGAGGAGCTCCTACGCGTTCTACTCGTTGAAGGCTGCCAGATTCTGAAATGCGACGGTAAGTTGCACCAAACACACTAACATGTGGAATGCGCCTATTTGGGAAGCGACGTACATATTCTCTTTGAGCTTCAGCTGCATTTCCATTGGAAAAACCATAAATAAATAAAATGTCCGCATATTCAGCATAGCTAAACGTTGCCATTTTAGATAGAAGTTAACAGCGAAAGACTATCATCAGAACTATTTAAATCAAAACTTTGGACGAAAAACTGAAACTAAATTTTGTTATTGTTTATTATTATTAATTCAAAAAATGGAAAAATGCGTATGGTATACCTGTTGATAAATATCAACATGATTGGCGAGTATCACACCAAATTGCAATAAGAAAAGACTGGAAAATAATGTTGCTTACTTAGTCTGAACTTACAATTCTTCTAAATGCGAGAATAAAACCGTTACTCCTACAAATGAAAATTATGAAATCAACAATAAAACAACCTTATTTTAAAGACAATAAAATAGAGAATTTTTAACAATCATTTGTACGTTTGGTGGACTAAAGTGCGTTTTTTTTTTTAAAGATAAAAGTCAAACTGACATTATGTTGGCAATACAATGTAAAATTGTCAATGCTTTCAAATTTTTCATGTAGAAAAGGCTTGTGTTGCCAACATAGTTACTAAATTTTTGACTTGGGGAATTATCTTTTAAAAAAAAAACACACTTTATGAAGTTTTCGAAATTTTTCAGCATAAAGAAACCATTAATTCGCAGAATTCAGTTCTGCAGATTTATTCTGAATTCGGATGTTGAGGATGCTACAATATTAGAGAAGGAATAACAAATTTTGATTTTTTACCTGATAACCTTAACGGTGAAAATTATGAAGAATTTTCACGTAACAACTTGTATGAGCTACTACAAGATGTCCCTTTAGCGAACAGGCAAACAGATGATCTTCCAGCTTGACGGATGTCCTGCACACTATCGTCTAACAATAAGGGCACTCTTAGACCAAAGGATTCCGAATAGATGGATTGGAAGAGGTGGACCCATACCATGGCCTGTTAGGAGCCCTGATTTAACTCCTGTTGCGATATTGCGACAGAACTTTTCAAATCGAGTAACCAGGACAGAAATACGAAGACGGGCTCGTAATTGCATAAGGAATGGGGTTAGTCATTTTGAAAATTAATGAGTTATTGATTAAATTGTATCAAAAAGTTTTTCCATTTCATTTTGAGAATGTTGTTTTTTTTATTATGATAGGAAATACATTTTTTCAAATGGTAATTATTGTTTTATTATGGAACGAAAAAATTAGGTGCCAATTGTGAACTATTTGAAAGAGAATGCATTCAACAATGCTTGGCCATAGAGTGCCAGTAATTTATTATGAAAATTTCAAAATTTTCAAGCAGAAAATAATAATTACTTCTTTACTAAAAACTATTACTATTAGCTACTAAAAAATTTGATAAAATTTTTATTGCAACACTTGATATCCAAAACAGGTATAAATTAGAATTCTGTTGAAAATTATATCGTCTCTCCTTAAAATAAAAATAATTTATTTAACAAGAAAGCAAAAAGCTAATTCTGAAATAATGTACCTTATCTTGGAGACAATAAAATGGAGTACTTTTGCCAATTATTTGTACGTTTGAAGTACTATGAAATTTTCGATATTTTTAGGGTTAAATAAGTCATTAGTTAGAAACTTAACAAGAAAAGTTAAGTTTAAACCGCAATAACTCAATAGTTAACATTAGTGTTTCGATAATTTTCAATGCTGATATTTTTGTCAGTGTGTCAGCTTAAAATTTAAAACACGACTTTCAGAAAGGTCCTTATTATTTTCGTTAATTTTAAATATTTGACTCATAAGGTAGTGAATTTTATAAAAATTAGAAAAATGAAAATATCGCGAAAACCGTTAAGAATGGTATAGAGGTAAATAGTGTTTAATCGGTAGCAAATAGGCTCTAATGTCATCTCCTCAAAGGAATACGTCCACTTACCAGTCACCCTGTATATCTTTTTCTCTTTATTTTTTATTTTATTCTATTTATAAGAGCATTGTTAACAACATTTCATGTTTCATAACAATAAAGCATTATTTGATTTGATTTGATATACAAGTCGGAAATCGCACAGAATACGCTGGGTGTCCCTCAGGGAAGTATACTTGCACCATATCTGTTTATTATTTATTTGAATGACATAAACTTTTATGAAATGAATAGAAATTATTTCAATTTGACTCAATATGCTGATGACACAAATTTACTAGTTGGAGCACCATCTATTCCAGAGATCCGTAAAAATGCAAATCACTTTTTTGTTTTAGTAAATTATTGGTTTGAAAAAAATAAATTATTACTAAATAAAGATAAAACTAATACTATACTATTCAGAACAAAATTAAATAAGACTAAAAAACCCGAATGAATTACGATGGGTGAAATTGATCCTGAAATTAAAAATAGCATTAAATTTCTAGGTATTTATGTAGATGAATTTCTAGACTGGTCTAGCCATGTCGAATATTTGAAAGGTAAACTGAACAAAGTTTGTTACTGTATTCGTATTGTGGCAAGGTATTTGGATGAACCTGCAAAAAGAACCCTGTATTTTGCAAACTATGAGGGTACAGCTAGGTACAGCATAATCTACTGGGCAGCAAACTCTGGGGTGCAGGACATTTTTACTGTTCAAAAAAGGGTGATTCGAACTATCTACAAAATGCCTCCTCTACAATCCTGTCGAGGTGTTTTCAGATCTAAAAATTTGTTAACTATTTTCGCCTTATATATATTTGAAACTATTATGTTTGTATTTAAAAATAAAGATATATATCTTCAATGCTCTAGGTCATAATACACGCACTAACAATATCAATTTCCCTGTGCATAGGCTGACATTATCAGAGAAGCATCCATACTATATGGGAATAGGACTTTTCAACAAGTTAGATGAAAGTACAAAAAGTATAACTACAGAAAGGATCTTTAAAAGAAAGCTAAAAGCCCTCTTAATCAACTTGAAACCATATAGTATGGATGACTACTTAGGTAGATAATATTAAGTAGTGAATAGGTTAAAAATGTCTAGTTGTTAATAAGTCATTGGTTTCAGATCATTTACTAATCTTTTGTTAAGAAGTTACCACCTGGTATTTTAGTAGTAGTAAGTGGTGAATAATTAATGACAATATTTCACTTCATATTTTGTATATTTTTTTATATATAATGTAATGTGAAATAAATAAAATGGGTCTTTAAGAGACCAACAACAAATTCAAGCGCGCGAAATTCATTCTTTGTCGCCGAGTTCAAAGTAGGACCGTAATAGACGACGTTACGGCAAATATTTCCGAGATAACGGAAGGGTGTGATCAAATTGCATGGAACGTGAATAATAAATCCTATGGGCTTTTGTGGAGGCAAAACTAATACACCTATCATATTTAATATAAATTGAAAAGTATACAGTTATAATAAAAGTTTTATAATTTACATTGTGCTTTTTATTTAACAAATAAGAATGTGAAGAATGAAATGTGCGGAAACACAAAAATATATTACGAAGATAATAAAATGAACCTATACAAATACAGCAAAATAGATACTTGAGATGTTTACACCAAAAAAAAGTGAGGTGGCGTAGTTACGAGGGTGAGATGATGTTTATCACATAAAGAACTTCCAGAAAACCTAGAAAAATAATAAAAAGGGAAAATGTTAATTTCACACATTGGTGAGATTGCTCATGAAAACCTCGGACACATCAATTTTTGATTTCAGTTGCCGTTTTTCTGATGGTAATATCATGTATACAGGGTGATCCAGAAACAAGTTGTGACAGCTAACTTTATTTTTTTTAAATGAAAATATTAATTTTTTATTTCATTTCTTATTTCTACGTTACATTCTGAACTTATTTTATGTTTCATGTCCTATACCTATCTTTAACTGTTTCGGAAATAATAACAGTTTGAAATTTACTTTTTTGCAACTTTGACAGGCTGTAAAACCTGAACGGTGGATTTTAGAGCTAAACCGATCATACATTCTTGTCTTAGTTTTCCATGAACTATCATTTAACATCAACTTTGAATTTTACCGGAATTTTTAATCTTGGATTAATTTTCAAGCTGGTGTCAAATGATAGTTTATGGAAAAATAAGACAAGAATGTATGATCGGCTTTGCTCTGAAATAAACCGTTCAACTGTCAGATTTCCGAAACAGTTGAAGATAGGTATAGGACATGAGGCATAGAATATGTTTAGAATTTAACGTTGAATTTTAAAATAGAATAAGAAATCGGTGTCATTTGAAAAAATAAAGTTAGCTGTCATAACTTCTTTGTGGGTCGTGATACATGATATTATCATATAATATCACAAGAGAGAAAAATTTGTCGGCAAAATTTTCGAAAGGTATGAAAGCTTGTTGCTTGGCAATTTCGCGAATGACATTTTTGACAAAATCACGAGCCGTCAGGCGAGTGATTTTATCAAACCTTGAATAAAACCTTGAGAACAATTTTGCCTACACAATTTTTTCTCGAGTGGTATTCGTTATGACTATTTCACGTAAGATTTTGAAAATAAATAGAATGCAAAAATATGAATAAAAACTTCAAATTAAAAATATCAGTTTGACAATGTCAAAAAATGGTCGTTGAAATACCACGTTGTTGGTATTGTCCAGGTAGCAGTATTGTAGCTGAAAACCGAATTTATTGCCGGTGTAATACACTCTAGTGAAATAGTCAATAGTAATATAACAAGTGCAATGGAAATTATCGATAATTTTTGAGAAATTTGCACGAATGCATTTTTAGTTAAAAACGCATGAGTGCAATTATCGAAAATTATAGATATAGACCCTTTTCACATTACCGGTTGTTTACATTAATGAAAGTATCTTTCTTTCTGTTAAACCTTTACAAAAATTTAAACATAATATATATGATTATTATTTTTCGGAGTTTGAACAAAAGTACACTAAACGCTAACTATAGGTCTGTTTTCACAGAAATCACAAAACAAGTCAGAGCGAATTTTATTGGTTAAAAATAGTCAGAAAACTGGTTGTTAACGATTTGCACCAATCAAAAACGCTTTGACTGGTTTGTGATTTCTGTGAAAATATCTTCAATATCAAATTAATTCTTTTCGGCCACTGTAAAGATGGGAAGTCAGGTATTTTTGTTTAGTTGTTTTTCCGCGGAACTGTATAAAATATCCTGTGAGTACTTTCCAAATCTAATAGATCTTCAAATGAAAAGGAAAAGTTGCACCGCCACTATCACGTGGTTGCTGTAAAATTACCGTTCAGACACGCTAAAAAAGAAAAAACCAAATCAAATAAAACCTACAATTCGCCAAATCAAATCAAATCAAATCAAAATATGCTTTATTGTAAAAAGAGCAAAACATCTTGTCTACAAAGCAGAAAAATACAACAATAAGAAAAATACAATAAACACAATAATAAAATGTCAAAATTTAAATTCACAAACAACCGTAAGAGTAATAACAGTACAATAATAAAATAATAACTACAATATTAAAATGTCAAAAATTAAAATAACAAACAGCCGTAAGAATAGAAACAATTATTATAACTAAAAACAAAAATACATATGAAAACAGAACATTAAAATGAAAGTACTTGACAAAATCAATAGCTGCAAACCTCGCTACAAACAATCATCATAATACTCCTCCAGGCTGTAATAAGACCTTGCCATCAATACACTCTTTACCCTCTTCCTGAACCGCGAGTATGGCAATTGTCTATATTCAGTGCCCAAATGGTTATACATCTTGAGGCCTTCATATATAATGGATTTTTTTGTAAGTGTCATTCTGGGAATAGGGAGACGTAGATTTTGGTTTGCATTTAATCTTGTGTTATGTAAATGGTCAGGGACCTCAAAACACGAGTTTTTGTGAATCAGACACACTGTTTCAAGAATAAATAAAGACACTACTGTCAATATCCCCTGTGTAATAAACAGTGGTCTGCAATGTTCCCTCACTCCCACCCGACACATAAATCGTATTGCTTTTTTCTGCAGAACAAATATTCAATTAAACAATTGTTGATTACAAAAACCCCAAAATGTTATACCGTATCGAAGGTGCGATTCAAAAAGTGAAAAATACACCATCCTTGCCGTCGCGGTACCCAATTCGTTGGAAACTACTCTAATAGCAAAGCAACCAGAGGCCAGCCTAGAGCTCAATGATGAAATGTGTCTATCAAATTTAAGTTTGTTGTCTATGAGAAAGCCCAAGAACTTAGTGACTGGTTCATTTTCGATTTGTTGATCATTTATCATTAAGTCATTGAAATTAAAACCAAAAGTAAGTATACTAGTTTTAGCGATATTTAAGCTGAGAGAATTAGCATCACACCAACCTTTGATTTTTGGTAAATCTGTAGTTATCATCTCCCTGAGATTCTCGCCTGTTTCCGCATGCCATAGAAGAGTGGTGTCGTCCGCGAAGAGAGTGAACTTACCCCGAATATTCACCATCGCAAGGTCATTAATATATACCAAGAAAAGAACAGGTCCCAACACCGATCCCTGCGGTACACCATAGTGACATACTAAGGGAGCCGACTCATCATCGCCAACTTTCACCACCTGAACCCTCTCGGAGAGATATGTCTTGAACCACAGATTCGCCTTTCCCCGTATACCACAGCGGTGAAGTTTCCGCAGCAGCACTTCGCGATTTACGCAGTCAAAGGCCTTTGAAAAGTCGCAAAACACTGCTGCAGCCACATCTCCGCCATTCAGACTTGTGTAAAGGGTTTCCAGAAGCGAAAAGATTGCATCACTCGTACTCTTAGATGCTTGAAAACCAAACTGAGAGGGTGTTATCACATTAAATGCCGATAGAAAATGAACCAGCCTCGATTTCACTAGCCTCTCAACGACCTTCGAAAGGGTGGCAAGTAGCGATATAGGGCGGAAATTAGATGGATCTTCACAATCACAAAGTAATTCATTTGAAACATATTGATCTTGATATTGACTAATTGCTCATATTATCGAGCGGCTTGCTGTTCACGTTATAAGTTATCATAATTGGTGACTTCAACATCAACTCTCATACAAAATCACTTAAATTAAAAGATTTTCTAGCTTTAACTGACTTCGATCAACTGAACAATATTCCAAACCACTATGGTAACATAATAGACCTTGTCATTACAAACATCAAGTGTGAAATTAACAGACAAACTATACCCCTAGTTCCTGAAGATCTTGCTCACCCCACCCTCACAATTGAAATTGATCCACAAATGGGCTCTTTACCCAGAAACTTCCCTTGCAACACAAATAAAAATTATAACTTTCAAAGAGCAAACTATCCACTTATGTATCAGTTACTATCAGTAACAGATTGGAACTTCTTGGATGATGAACAAGATGTCAATACATCAGTTAATCTCTTTTACGAGACATTTTACAATATTCTTGATCAGTCAGTCCCTCTTTTCCATGTAAACACAAAAAATAAGTTCTCATATCCATCTTGGTACACTAGAGAAATAATAAGACACTTAAACCAAAAACAAAGGCTACACAACAATTACAAAAAAACTAAATTAAAAAGTGACTATGACTTTTTTTCGACTCTTAGGCAGACTATTAAAGCAGAAATTGATGAAGCCTACAGATCTTACATAAGAAATACTGAATCATCAATAAAAAGGGAACCTAAGAATTTTTGGAAATATATCCGGCAAAAACGGCAAAAATCTCGTATACCAGGATCAATGATTCTGGACCAATTGTCTTTAGAGTCCCCGCAAAACATAGTGGATGGATTTGCCAATTTTTTCAAAAGTGTATATGTTGCATCATCAGATCCCTTCTCAATTAACCCTGTCGAGCCCTACAACTCTCAAAATATATCCATTAATAATATTTCTCAGCTTGAAGTGTGCAGTGCACTCAAAAAATTAAAGGATACAAAAACTGCAGGTTATGATAAAATACCATCTTTTATATTGCGTGATTGCTCACCGTTTCTATCAGTGCCCTTACATCTTATCTTCAATAAAATTTTAAGAAATAATATATTTCCGGAAAAATGGAAAAAAACTAAGATTTGTCCTGTCTTTAAGGCAGGTCAAAATAATAATATCACTAACTATCGACCTATCTCCATACTGTCCAACTTTTCGAAGGCCTTTGAAATCTGTATTCACAACAATCTCTTCCATCAAGTTAAAAACCTAATATCTCCTACTCAACATGGCTTCTTCCCACAGAGATCAACTATCACAAATCTCACAAGTTTCCTACAAAGAGCTTATCAAGCTATCAATAATAGGAAACAACTTGACGTCATATATACTGACTTTTCCAAGGCCTTCGATAAGTTGGATCATGGTCTCATTGCCCGGAAAATGTACAACATTGGGTTTCATAGGAACCTGGTGAATCTATTTATCTCATATTTGAGTGGGCGAACACAGTTTGTGGAGTACAATGGTTTTCGTTCTGCTGACTTCAGCGCTTCAAGTGGCGCTCCTCAGGGAAGCAATCTAGCTCCTCTAATATTCGCTATTTTTGTGAATGATATCACCGACACTATCTCATCTAACTGTGTACTGTTTGCTGATGATCTGAAGATTTTTAGAATTATTGACACCATACAGGACTGCTCAGAATTACAAAACGACATTGACTCCCTGTCTTCTTGGTGTATCACAAATAAACTTCCGCTAAATATTAATAAATGCCGTTCTATGACTATTTCCAAACTTCATAATGAAGTGAAGTTTGCATATAGACTTGAAAATACCAATCTTTCAAGTGTAGATTCCATACGAGACCTTGGGGTAATTATCGACAGTAAACTAAGCTTTAATAAACATATTGACCAAATCGTTCAAGCTTCTTTGAAAACACTTGGCTTTATTATTAGGTCTACAAAAGATTTCACAAATACGGAGGGCTTGATTGCCTTGTACAACTCATTGATAAAATCAAAATTACAATATGCAGCTCTGATATGGTTTCCTAGTTCTGATGTACATGTTGACAGGCTCGAATATGTCCAGCGCAGATTTCTCAAGTACCTAAGCTTTAAGCAGGATGGCATTTACCCTCCACGGGGATATGACCACAAATTATTACTAGAAAGATTTAACTTTTTATCACTTAAGCAAAGTACAATTCTTGCCAGTCAATTGTTCATTTTCAAAATATGCAATAATTTAATTGATTCGGCTGAAATATTGAGTTGCCTCAATTTTTTGGTTCCTGCAGCAAACACCCGAACTCACCATAAATTTTATCTGGAAAACTGTCATACTAATCTCGCCAGAAATGCGCCTATATATAGAGCCTGCTCATGGCATAATCAATTAATACCCATTGTACTTGAGTTGGATCTTTTCAATGGTACTGTAAAGTCATTTAAAACTAAAATTATATCACAGATAAAAAATGCTCTCCTGAATTAAATTGCTCTAGTGATTGTTTTGATTGATTATTGAATCTTGCATTTTTGTGGAATATTGCTGATTAGCTTGGGGTTAACTTTTTGTCCTGGGGTTTTGCTGGGGGAAGCTGTTGATGCTGCTTAATATACTTAATTTACATCTGTTTTCTCTTGATTGTTAATTACAAACTATAGTTAGTTACTTCATGTATTTGTATATGAAGCATATGTCAAAACCTAGTTTTAAGTTTACAATAACATTTGTCTAGTCTTTAATTTGAGATTATTATAATTGTCTTGTTATTGGGTTTATCCTGTTAGACAATAAACAAATAAATAAAGTACCCAATACCTATGCAAAGTATTGTGTTCACAAAACCGCGTTGTTCACTATACGAGTGTTCATATTATAGAGCGTGTACTATATTATATTTATTTCCATTGCTTGAGTTGTATTTTAGCTATTTTCGGGTTCGAAAAAAGGACGGTACTAGAGCAGTTCAAAACAATATCACAGTTTATTATTGAAATTTATGATAGCTGAACTGTTGTCATTTAGTTGATTGATGAACTGTGCGAATGTTTTGAACCGTTCTAGAACCGTCCTTTTTTCGAACATGTAAATAGCTTTTATGAGAGAATTTCATGAATCAAAAATTTAAATTTTTTGTCAAAAAATGTTGAAACACCAGTGTCGCGCCAATTATCGCGTGAAGCGTGAAGCAAGATTCGCTCTTTTTTGACATTGCTTCAATAATTTGACGTTTGATACACGCATAAAACGTAAATCAACAATCAAAAAATGTCAGTTTATTCTTGGAATGTCAGTTTTGACAGATGTATAAAATTCTAAATGTCGAGTGCAATGGAAATTGTCGATAATTTTTGGGAAATTTGCCCGAATGCATTTTTAGTTAAAAAGGCGCACCAGTGCTTTTTCAGTGCCCTTTTCAGTTAAAAACGCATGAGTGCAAATTTGTCGTGTAGCTATCAAATTTTAATATTTTATTGTTTCCTCATGGGGTATTGTCAGAATGTATCAAGTTAAGAGTATTTTGAGTTATTGTCGATAATAATAGTTATTTATGCAACAAGTGTGTAAAGTGAACCTTTTTTCACGAAAGTGAATTTTGACAATCACATGAGTGAAAAAAGGTGCTTTACGCACTTATTGCATACAAATTTTTTTCTACTACCAATCAAATATGTGTAAAAAAATTGATTTAGAGAGATACTTTACGCACTAGTGCGTGAAGTATTTTCACTTTACGCACTAGTGCGTGAAGTAATCTACCAGAAAAATACTAAATTGACAATCTTGACATCTGTCATTGACATTACTTTACGCACTAGTGTGTGAAGTGAATTACTTTACGCACTAGTGCGTGAAGTGAAATTTTACATCTTCTGAATAGTGTGTAAAGCGAGTACTTTACGCACGGTAGTAGAAATAAGTTATTTTTGAGTCTTGGAAATCGATTTGCACTACAGTAAAAAAAAAGTTACTTTTACCGGTGTTGTAGCAGTTGTAACACAATTGGGTATTCGCAGGAGTTCAAATGAATGATTTCATTAACTGCCCTATGTGAATGTCAAATCAAGCAGTACAGTATACCTAGTATAAAAACAACAAAATTTACTTTTTGAGAATTTTGCATGTTTTTTTTAATTTTACAGTTCTCTTCTTGTTAAATGAAAGGGTTAGGATAAAAACTGAATTCGACCATAAAATAAAAAAAATCCTTCATCACTTCTTGGATATCATCCTTTTTTGGCCACTTATACATGCCTAGAAATTCTTCCAAAAATTTAACTTTCACATTTGATTGGGCTATAACAATAAGGCACCCAATGGACCATTTGCTACCATAGTATACAAAATAATATTTGTCGTTTTCGATGCATTAATATTTTATCTAGTTTTTTTGAATATCACTTATTGTTAGAATCAAAAAGAAAGTTAGAAAAAATCTAATAGTAGTAGTAGTAGTAGTAGTAAATATGCTTTATTGTCCAAGAATCAAGAATACAAAAATCTTATTGACAAAGCTAACCCAACTTAAATTAAATTTTACAACTAAACCTAATCTCGTCATACCACCAAACAAAGAGAAAATAGGGCGTTACACGTTATGTTACAAGCAATATCTAACAAGATTGAAGGCTTGACTCACTGCGACTACTTTTGATTTTTTATGTGTGTACACAGGATGATTTATGTAGCCCGTACGGTAGATTGCAGGTAAATTAGAGAACTTCTGATGCACGGCTAAGTATATCCAGAGTTTATGGAATGTACACTACTGCATGTGACTGTGACGGCACAAAATATAATATCAAGGACTGTATTATCACTGCACAAGTCCATGTATTCTATTGACAGCATGAGAATGTATCGACTGCACTTGGGACTGCATATACATGAATGTATGTATGATATTTTCACACCTACTACATGAGTGAACCACCCCCTTAATAATTAGATAGTTCTTACCTTGGTTCGTCCATGATAACTTCAATCAAAGACACGATGTTAGGATGCCGGAGCTCCTTCAAGAGACTCATTTCCCTCAAAGCTGTAGATGGAATACCTTCATCCTCGTTTTCGAGCCTTTAATACATCATTAGAATTATTAATAAGCAATAAATTTTTCGATAAGATTCCAGGCACTTACCGGATCCTTTTCATGGCGACCAGCTCTCCAGTCTTCTTGTTCTTTCCTTTGTAGACGACTCCATAAGTACCTTCGCCGACCTTTTCTATTTTGGTGAAGTCTTCCAATCGAATACTGGTGTTGCTCATGTTTTATATTCCTGAAACCTATTTAAAAATTTAAAAATTGAAAAACATGGGGGGCCCCTCTTTAACCTATGCTTGGGGGTGGTATATTTCACGAATTTTGAATCAACAAATGTTTCCTATGTATTTGTGCTTAATCTAGATTATTTAATTGTAAGAGAAATGGGTTAAAACTTACCAAAAGACAAAGATAAATTAGTAAAACAAGTTTAACGAACTTTCGAAATTCAGTTACAATTATCTGGAACCTATTTACGAAAATGGAGGGATTTGACTGACAGGTGTTTGAAATAACTGACTTGAATAGACAGGAAATTTGAAAAATTAGTGCGGGAACTATTCTATCTCGCTTCCACTTAGGGAATTTCTAAGAATGGTACTGTTATCTCTTTTTTATTGGAAGGCAAACCAAGGCGTTTTCAAGGCGCGTTCGTTTATTCGATCTGTGCGCACCGTGCGCTCGAAATTGCTAAATTCCGTTCGTTTATACTATTTCGAGCGTTTCGAGCAAAATTTTCGCGTTCGTAAATACGTCGAGGGAGCGTATCGAGCTTGCTCATTTCGCTCCGTACTTCATAACCTCCATCATTTATTTGTAAATAAATGTGCCAAAAAAAACAAACAATTTTTCTGTTTTTTTTTTTGCTGAAGATTAAGAAAAGAATTGTGGAAAAAAAACAGAAAAAGTGAGGTTTGAAAACAGCATAGTTTGACGAATATTTGACCCTAAAAATCATATAATAGTACGAGAGCTGATATGATGCTGTGTTTTGGTGACGATGGTACCTCTTACCTCTTTACCTAACAATTATTGAGAATTTGTTGTTGAGGGTATAAGAATTATCCTATTTCTATTTTTGGTTTTTATATTGTTTAAGTAGGCTTGAGAATATCCTCTCAGCAAAAGCGCTGCTTTGTGGCAAATTCATTAGTTCAGTTCATTACATTGAAACAAAGAAACGATCAACATCGATTATTTGCAGCGTTTTTCGCATGTCATAAAAAATAAATAAACCAAAAGTTTTCAGAACCTTTACATAGGAGAAGATCTGATTTTACAGATTGGGGCAAGGTTACTTATTTCACAAAATTCAAGACTAGACTTCTCAAGAATCTCAAGAATGTAGGTACATATGTTATAGGCAATTTAAGTAATAGTTTAGTAGGTAACATTGCCATCACCCTTGGATTTTTTTTTGATCTAACATGTCAATCCTGCCACAAAACAATTTAATTAGGTAATAGTTCAGTTGCCATCACCCTTGAAATTTTTTATGATCTAACAAGTTAATCCTCTTGCCACAAAACCATGGGTGAAGTTAGAGGGGGGCACAAAAACTGATTAAGCCCCCCCTAAAAATACCTAGTTCACACTTCATCACACACACACACATATTAGAAAATAGAAATTACAAAAAACCAAACATACTAACACCTATTTTCAATTTTTTCTTTCAATTATCATACTTTATTAAAAATCTAGGTAGGTATGTGCATTTAAACATTTCCGGTTCAGTCTCATTGTTGATGCCTAATTTGAGCCAATTCTGATGTTGTTTTGCAGAGATCCATATGGCCCATTTTTAAATTTTTTATTTAGTTCAATATTATTTGTACTGTCAGAAATAAACAATAATTTGTTTATTTTTTGAAGGCTCAGAACACCCAAAATCGTTCATTTTGTGGGTCGAAATGAACGTTTTTGGGCGTGGCACCCCAACATTTTTCTTGACTCCGGCAGCGCTTGCGGCGTGCCTCCCCCTATGGGCCTGGGGCTGTAGCCCCCCCAGATCTGATACCCTAACTTCGCCCATGCACAAAACCCAGATCTCTGGTGGATCTTGTAATTAGGGTTGCCAGACCTCCTATTTTTAATATGAGACTCATATATTTTAACTGTTTCTCATATCTCATATTAGCATGTTTAATATGAGACTATTTCTCATATATTTTTATCCAAAAAAAAAGAAACCATGTAGGTATATCACTACCATACATGTAATAGGCCGGAGTCTCATGCGTTCCATCCGACCGTCCGATGGTACGACGGAGCTCCAATTGGCTGAAAATTTTCTCGCCACTTTTTATCCGAATATATTCAACTTTTTTCCAACGTTGTCGAATAAATAATATTTTACTTTTGTCGCTTTTTTACATAAATAAATAAATAAGTAAAAACAGAAAAAAAAAGAACGATTATGGGTCAGGGATTTGTTTAAACAACACAACTTGTTACAAGAAATGAGACTGAGGGATCAGGAGTATTTAACTACCTAAACGAATGTCCAGCAATACATTTCAAAATCTGTTAAAAATCATAGCTAATTGTCAAGATGGGAGCCTTTTCGGATTTGGGTATTTTGTAGTACATAAAATATTCTCATATATTATTATCAAATCTCATATAATTTTAAACAGGGTCTCCTATTTTCAAAACTCAAGTATCTGGCAACCCTACTTGTAATACAAAATTTAAAACGCAAACCGTAAGTGCGGAATAGCTATTTACCTAACAAGTGCGGAAAATGAATTTTTCCGCAAGTGTTTAGGTACAATATTTTTCCTACAGGCGTAAAAATGTAAAATTTTTCTTTTTTTTTTGACATATCAGTGCCGTAAAATTTTTCCGCACTGACAACCATGCGGAAAAACTTCAAAAAAAAAAGTTTTACCGCACCATGCGGGAATAAAACTCATTTTAAGCACGCATATCAGTGCGGAAAATCGATTATTCCGCACGGCTGTAGGAAATAGTTATTTATGCAACAAGTGTGTAAAGTGAACCTTTTTTCACGAATGTGAATTTTGACGCACGAGCCGAAGGCGAGTGCGACAATCACATGAGTGAAAAAAGGTGCTTTACGCACGTATTGCATACAATTTTTTTTCTACTACCAATCAAATATGTGTAAAAAAATAAATTTGCACAAATACTTTACGCACTAGTGTGTGAAGAATTTTCACTTTACGCACTAGTGCGTGAAGTAATTTACCAGAAAAATGCCAAATTGACAGTGTTGACATCTGTCTTTGACATTACTTTACGCACTAGTGTGTGAAGTGAATTACTTTACGCGCTAGTGCGTGAAGTGAAATTTTACATCTTCTGAATAGTGCGTAAAGTGAGTACTTTACGCACGGTAGTAGAAAAAATACCCTACGCTCGTGTTAGGTACAACATTTTTCCTACGAGCGTACGGAAATTGTTTGTTTTTTGCTCTACTGATAAAGGAAATGGTCAAAAATGTGATTTTTCAATTAGGTTTAAGCAATAAGTTTATAATAACAGCATATTAACAATTATTTTTATTACCTATGAGTAGGATTAATTATTTATGGTGACAGAAAAATTGAAAAAAAAAAACAGTGCGTGAAAAACTTTTCGTGCGGTAAATTTATTCTCACACAAATCGGTGCGTGAAAACGCGTTTTCCGCACGCACGAAGGAAATCAATTTTACTTTTACTAGCTTAGTAGGTTTAGAATTTTTTTAAATTGGCGCTCGCTGCACACTCCATACCATCAAAAAATTCGGAGCGAATCGAGCGAGCTCGATACACTCTCTCGACGTATTTACGAACGCGAAAAGTTTTTCTCGACACGCTCGAAAGAAAATAAACGAACGGCATTCAAAATTTCGAGCGTATGGTGCGCACAGAGCGCAGCTGTTGTATGGTTCGAGATACACAAACCCGTTCGTTTTTTATTTCAAGATTTTCAAGCTCGGTTTGCTTGATGATCAGCTGACCTCTGTCCAAGGTAGCTCAAGCTCCACACGCTCCGCACTTCGAGGGAATAAACGAACGCGCCTTCGGATGCCACTGTTGGGAGCTCTCCCGAGTAGCTCCGAAGTACTCTGGTCGCGAATTTTATGTTTTATCACACCATTTGCTTTTAACAATTCAAAAGCAAAAGGGCTTTTCTGATTTCGGAAACTAAGAGTAAATTTAGAGCATTTAATAACGTTTCCGACAAAACCATTCAAAACAGCAAATTTCAGATTTGCACCCGTGCAGCGTAACCTTCAAGGGTAGGAGCACGTGCAGAACCGACTGCACTCGGCACAAAAAGTGCGTGACCATTTTCGCATTGGGATTCAAACATCTGCACTAACCTTGCAGAGCAGTTGAATGAATGTTGTATCCGAGTACCCGAAATTTTAATGAACGAACGCGAATGATCCTGCACCGAGTATACTTTTTAAATAAACGAACGGTAAATTTAAGCTCGGAGCACTCAGATCAGAATACCGAAGGCACCGAAAAATGTAGTTTGGTTAGTTAATAACATATATGTACGTTAATAGGTTTTCTGGAATATCTGGTAATGGGTAACTTGATGACGCATCTGGGGTGCCTTATGGAGATTTGCATTATATTGAGGCACCCAGATGACGTCATAAAGTTGGCAGCCCAGGGATGGATGATACACACTACTACTACAGGATGGCCTATCCTCATAGGGCCTGTGTGTAACAAATCCCCCCCCCCCCAAGCCAAAATACCAGTTGTGACGTAGCAGCCATGTTATTTCTCGCCTTGAGGTAGGCTGTTTAAGTAACTGACGACTTAGTTATGACGTCGGCAATGGTGGCACACCAAATATGGCAGCGATTACCAAAACGAGGCCGATAAGCACTCCCTTAAGGCCGGGACACATCTATCATGCATTCTTCCGATTCGACTCCGATCATCAGGGTCCTTATTCTTCGAACAGGTGCGCCGCGTTCCCAGGAAAACGAGTGCTCCGTCTTCGTTACTCCTATTATCAGTTGAATATAATTGACAAAGACGGAACACTCGTTCTCCTGGGAGCGCTGCATCCCTGTTCCAAGAACAAGGACCCTGATTGTATGATCGGAGTCGGATCGGAAGAGTGCATGATAGATGTGTCCCGGCCTAGAATGTGAATTATCCTTGCAGGCAACCACTGATCTAAAAAATAAATGGATAAGCAATTCATACGGCTTGATTGGCAAAATTTGTGCGAAAATTTGGGGTCAATATTCTACGAACAGTTGTGCAACGGAACAGCCTAACGCCTGCGCAGTGTCTTATCTTTCGAACAACTGTTCAAAATTTTGAAATTCCTTCATTTTCATTGGCCAGATTTTGTGCACACACAATACATGTATCTACTGCGCACGCTCACAGCTGTCCCAGTCAGTTGTTTTTGTTTAGATTTTGACCTCGTAAATTAGCAGCATTAGAAGCGTTCTTTGTTTATCCATTTATTTTTGAGATCAGTGCAGGCAACCTACCTCTCCACAAGGCGATTTCCATTTGTCAATGAACGTGCACTGAGTGTATCCCCATCTTTGTCTAAAAGCATGTAACATAAAAGGATATGAAAACATTTTTTTTGCACTGGTTCGACAAATGGAAATCGCTATCAAATAACTGCAACCAACCTCGAATATTTGATTTATGACAACGACAACTTGGTTTGTTTGGTTTTGTTTTGCTTTGAATTTAATTTTTTCCATAAGATAAATTAAATTTTAAAATGAAGAATTTCAAACTTGTGGGTATTTCAGCAACAATTTTTGATTGATAAATTAATATGGGGAGAACTGCTACAGAAAAAACATGCTGTGTATGCCTTGCCCAAGGAGCACACTTCAATAAACTCACCAGAAAAGATGGAAAAAATGTTTCTTTGCTTACCAAATTTAGGATGTGCATTGCTGAAGTAGTAAGCTACAATTTCCATATATTAAATAATATAAGTCGAGTCTAATATGTGTATAACTAAAAAATCTCTTCATACAACTAGGAACTTACAATATTACCAAAACACTTCCTGTCTTTGAGGCTACATGCACATTAGCGCATCTGACTTTATATACTGATTAATAACTACTTAAAAACAAAACAAGTTTTTTACAGAGTCACTGCAGGCACTCCAACAAAGCCTTTATCGCAGTGTACTTACTGCAAGAAAGAAGTCTCATTGTTCTATTCTGCAACCTAGCTAACTTACTCCATTTTGCTTTAAAAGATAAGATTGTAGAACAGTAATTGAAATGAGGCAGTATGAGTGTTATACCTACATTACCAATTTAGCCCACATGGACAGATATCTAGAGCATCTTGACAAATAATTCACTTAAACCTATTTTTGAAATAACATAGTTTTATTTACATTAATCTTTAATAAATTTTTATAACAATACCCATACACCGAGGGGTGCGCAGAGAATTAAATATGGTGTACACTTTGCTTTTAAATACAATTTAAATCTCGGTTGGATCCTCTAAATTGATTATTTTTATATTTAAAATACTTTTGAATACTCATTTAAATAACTTTAAATGCCTAGTTTTTTACTTAAATAGCATTTGAATACCTTTAAATACCCTAATAATTAATTTTGGTGTACACTTTTTTAACATTTGCGCACCCCTCGCCATACACACTATAAAGAGCCCTACCTATATTAGTAATCAAATCTTCCAGGTCCTTTGATGCCAAATAAATCAGGGTGTCATCCACAAACAAATGCATTTTTATAGTACCATAAAGGCTGTATCAGACTTGCCGTTGCTGATTCTGTTAGCCACTGCCGTTGCTGTCGCAGTTACAATCACACTTGATACCATTCCGTTACCAATTAAGGTAAAATGCTAGTTATTGACATCCAGCTAGTTATTGACACTTCCTACAAAATCTTGGTTTTTAAGGAAATGTGCCTTGTTTTGTGTTAAATTCCTTCATAAACTTCTTCCTTTATCAGTTTGGCAACACCGCATCGGCCGCCATAATTATCGGACCCGGCGTTAACAACACACGTGTTAAAGTTTTCAAAGTGTGCACAGTGATATATGTGGCTTAATCAGATTCTTAAGGTGAGTAAGTTGTTCAACCTTAATTTAAAAAGTTTAATTCTTAAATATCTGGTATTGGTAGTGAAATCAGATCTATAAAATAGACTAAGTGCCGGTACTTTTGCTCTCATTTGACAGCCGTTAAAAATAATCAGGGGTTAGAATGTGCTCTAACCTCATCATACTTATAGACCTTGGCCCATGCAAAACTTTGACAACGTATCAAATTCGTTAATCGAGAGCAAAAGTATCGGCCCTAAAAATTCAAAATAAGGAGTAAAAACATAGCCTAACAAAAGGAAACTGTGAAAAAATGAGTGTCAATGACTGAAATGCATATATGTATACCAAGACCAGTGATTGACACCCTGTCAAAGACTGACTTATGAGATATTTTTAAGATTTAGTTTGCATTAAGATCCTGAGGTGAAGAGGATGTTGCCAATTCAAGTTTTTTGTTTTTATTTCAAGTAAATCCAGTTATTGACTGGGGTGTCAATTATTAGATGTCAATGACAAAAATGATGAGGAAGAAAATTATTCAATACCTGGACCCTCTGGAATTTTTTCCTCTGGGGTTTCTTTAGACAAAAATGATAAGGAAGAAAACTATTCAATGCCTGGACCCTCTGGAATTTCTTCCTCTGGGGTTTCTTTAGACAAAAATGATAAGGAAGAAAACTATTCAATGCCTGGACCCTCTGGAATTTCTTCCTCTGGGGTTTCTTTAGAAGAAAATAATTTAAGTGTAACACAAATACATTTAAATAATGGGGAAAAAAGTCCAGTGGCAGGACCCTCTGATATTTCATTTAATGTTTCCCTATTTCAAGATCCTGAAACTCCTGAAAAGTTAACTGCAGTAAAATCAAGTACAGCTAAACTTCCTTTTGAAGTTCCTTCTCCATTTAAGCAAGCACTTTTTTGGCCTGAAGAACAACCTAATACTAAGAAAAGGAATAATAAAGAAAAAATTCCATCTGTAATGACATCGAGTGCATGGCAGGCATACCATCGAAAAAAGGAAAATGAAAAACAAAGAAAAATAGAAGAGAAAAAAGAAAAATTAATTTTGAGAGAACAGAAGGCACTCCAAAAGCAAAAAGATACAGAGACAAAACAAAAATTCAGTGAGAAAAGAAAGAAAACTTCAAAAAGTCTACAAAAAAGAAAACCAGTAGGATCAAAAAGGAGGAAATATATAAGTGACTCAGATTCTCTTTCAGAAGAGTGGGCATCAAGTGGAGAACGTGATGAGGAAAGTTTTGAACTGAACAGTGATGAAGAAATAAACATAACTAAATTAAAGAGTTCTGAAAAGGAAAACATAGTCCTTGAAAAAGAAAATATCCAAGGGGGTGACTATATATTAGTTAAGTTTCCTGGCAAGAAAAACTGGAAGAATTTTGCTTGTGTTGTTCAAGAAATATTGATTAATTCTGAAGCTGAAGTAGTAGGAATGATTTGTTGTAATGATTAAAAAACTACATTTAAGTTAAATGCAACTGATGTATCTGTAATAAGTTTTACTCAGATTATTAAGAAATTGCCTTTCCCAAATATGATAGTATCAGGTGATAGGGTAAAATATGTTTTTCCAGAACCTGTAGATGTATCTGATACTATTTTTTAGACATACCTACATGTTAGTTTTTTGTTATATGGCATTAGTTAAATTTAAGAGAAAAGTTCTTAACTGATTTTGGAAAATAAATTAATACTAAGTAGTAGTCAATAACTGGGTGTCAATTACTAAATTTTGGGAAAATATCCATGTCAATCACTGGTATGGAAAACATCAAATAAAAAAAAAATCACAGTAATGGAAATAAGGTCACTATATTGAAAGTTTAATAATAAATTAATAAAAAAATCTCCAAAGATCAATATAAAAATATAAGAAACACCTTAAGTGTTTTGGTAAAAAAAAAAATGCTGAAGAGTAATTATGTCCCTTATAGTGTCAATAACTAGCGTTTTACCTTACTGGTAGCTTGAAATGTTTATATTTAATAACTTCTAAATGTCGCAGCTAAAACATTCAAAGTACAGCGCCGAACGTCGTCGGAAAGTTTCTCCTGCGTTGCTGTGCTACCTATATGATTATATTCTAAGAAGAGGAAAGAGAAAGATCCAAACCAAAATCGGTTTGGGTGCAACACCAGAACCGATAAATTGCAAAACTTAAAAAGTGACATTAAGACACATGTCACATGCTGTTCCTAAAGCGCTTTTATTGGCTACGGTTCAGAACGGCCTCGTAAAATTTCGACTCCAACCTAAACATAAAAACGGCAATTGCAACCAGAAGCAGGTACATTTTGATTGGTCAAATTCTCAATCGTAATCGTCTGATACGGCCTTTAGGCTGTGCCATGACATTAATATAAATTATAAATTTCAAATAGTAGGAGAGCCGACAATATTAACGGGTATGTGATCGTTGCAATGGATAATTTTCACATAAAACAATAGCTCATAGTTACCTTTAAACTAAATGGATGGGTGGCCTCGATTCTCATGGCCGCAACCCTTTGATGGCTGGACGTAAACTACCCCTCTTTTTCCGAAGGAACAATGTTATCGTTGCAATAGCTGAAAATTGGGAGACATATTCTTTAATATGTCTTCTCAAATAATATATAGGGTAGCCTCGATTTTGATGGTCGGAAATGATGGCAACTCTCATTGAAAGTCAAGGGCATGCATTATTTTGCTTGCTAAATACAAATTATTGAAAGTGACAGCCTTCAAAGTCACTTTCAAAGCTAAAAGAGGACTCTGTGAAGAGGATTTTGTATGCGGCTGTAGATCTTTAGACAAAAAAACTCGCAAAAAAAGAAACATGAAATTGTGTTAATAAAGTGTTTGCCGCATATGATGAGAACCCCCTACACCGTAAGGTACTTCTCATTTGTTGCGCTTATGGTTCTTGAAGTATCTTTTCATAAAACAACTTTATGGCCATGAGAATCGAGGCAACCTATCCATTTGGTTTGAAGGTTACTATGAACTATTGTTTTATGTAGAAATTATCCATTGCAACGATCACATACCCGTATTGCCAGCTCTTGGACTAAAAGGGCCCACTATACTCCCCTGGGATACTCCATAATCATTAACTATTTCATCAGAAACATATCCATTCATGCTAACTTTCTGTTTTCGATTTTCAAGATAGCTGCCAAACGATTTCAATGCTGTACCCAGCAATCCCATACTCTTGAGCTTAAACATAAGAGTGTCCCTATCAACTGTTCCAAAGACTCTTTGCAGGTCAAGAAAAACTGCAACTACACCATAACCGCTATCCATATCTCTAATCCACTCATCCAACACACACTTAATGGACCTTTCTCATTTTACCTGTACTGCGCGCGCAGCTTGTGGGTGACAGCTATTAAAATAGTCAATAGTAATTTAACTAGTGCAATGGAAATTATTGATAATTTTTGGGAAATTTGCTCGAATGCATTTGTGCACGAGTGCCTTTTTCAGTTAAAAACGCATGAGTGCAAATTTGTCGAAAATTATAAATATATTTCCATTGCACGAGTTGTATTTAATGAGAGAATTTCATAAATCAAAAATTTAAATTTTTTGTCAAAAAATGTCAAAACACCAGTTTTCGCACCAGTTGGTATGCAATTATCTGATAATTTGCACTGGTGCAAATTATCGCGTAATTACAATCTGATTTGTTCAAATCAACAATCAAAAAGCTAACCTCAATAGTCAATCAATTTTGCTGAAAATTATTAAATACAAAAACTGTTTATTATACAATGATTCAAATGTGTTGTGTGAGATCTTGTTAGAATGAGGCGAAAAAGATGTCAAAACTTTTTTTTCACAAGTTCCCAAGCAATCAGATTTTAAGAAGATAATGGTTACATGCTCTCAACCTGAGTGAAGACGATTTAAGTTGGAACAGAGATTTGAGGGTTCGTGAAATAACGATTTCTTTATCAAATACAATAATAATTGTGACTTTAAGTTCACAATTATTATTGTTTGTTTGCTAGCACTTGCAAATTCGTACTTCTCAAACTTTTCTAAACTTTTTCCCACACCAGGGCTTAAATCCAGTACAAATCTTTATTTGCTTTCTAAGAGCAATATGATTAACAACATCACCCACAATATCCAGAAATCGTTCACACTTTACATTCACATCTCTAAGATTAAAATCTCAAACAACCCTTGATAAAAATAACTTTAATTCTGTGATAATCAATATTTCTACCTCTACTAGTCAGAAACAAAGGTTGCGACTTAGCACTTTTATCCGTTTCAAAGATAATAGACAACAGATAATGATCACTTATCCTTGGGACCTGCAAAACCTCACAATCAATATCCTTGTCAGGCAAATTAGTGAAAACAAGATCGATAATCATTCCCTCCTCATTAGTAGGCCTACCATACTAGACCAGTCTCATGAATAAAATATTAAGCCAATTAAAATTAAAATCTCCGGTAACTATAACAGGCCCCCTTACATCACACACAGAATCATTACACCACTTCTCAAAAAAGTCCAAGAACTGCACGGAACTACTATTTGGCGAACGATATACACATACAATAAAAAACAGTTTATTACCCAACTCAACTCGTAAACTCAACAACCAATACACCCTTTGACATACCACTCTTTTCACATCAGTCACTCTACATTGATCATTCACATATACTTGCACGCAACCCGTATGTCTACTGGAACTATCTACTCGAATACACTCATAACCATCAATATTCACCTCAGAGTCATTAATTTCCTCCGTCAAATGAGTTTCCCAGATACACACAATTTTAGGTTTGTTACCTACTCACGACAAAGGAATGAATCTCATCAAAATGTGCCCACGTACTATTTGCATTAAGATAAATTAATTGTCCTATTCACTTAGTATCTGCTACCCTCCCCTTCCCTGCATTGCAGTTTGGAGTAAAAAATCAGCACTACCTGGCTTTTCAATTATTTCTTTTGTTTCAATATCATTAAAATTTTAACAAATTTCAGGTTTTTTTGAACACTGAATCGCCTTGACAATACGTTTTCAGCAAGCTTTTTGCAGACCATATCTGGAGAAGATTTGTTTCCCACTGAGTTACCTATATTACACCATGAAATCTTCGATTCAGCCTATTTATTCAGTTCGAAAGCGTACTCACTCAATCTTTTGTTAAATTTCTTGATTGACATTGTTATTATTATAATTATTTAAAAACAAACTGAGGTAAAAATCACGTTAGTGTGAGTGCAATGTTTAACTATTTTATTAATATTTTTAAAAAGGGGTGGTTTGCTACCAAAATAAGAATCATTGGCGCCACCCAAAATAACAACAATATCGCTTGAAGTAAAATCCTTAGTCGACTGACCCATATCTTCTATAATATTGTCATACAGTGCCCTGGTTTAATAATTATTTGTACAAAATAACTTGTTACCAGAGACTGCAACCTACTCCTTATTTTAAAACCACTCTCATCACACAAATTTAAAATATTATTTTTCTATGAGCGTGCGGGAAATGGCTCTTCCCGCACGATTTGCTGTGCGGGAAGACTTTTTTCCCGCACCTTTTTCCCGCACCAGTGCGGGAAGACTTTGAAATAATCATTGTGACATGGAATAGACCTATCTATTTTACCAGACAAAGAGGTAATAATACGAAAACTTTATTAGATAGAAAAAGACGCAGAACACTTATTGCGCAAGACGAGGCAAAATATACCAAATTATGTTAGACTTACGTATAGCAATCCGTTCTTTTTATTTGCACGGGATAAAAAAGGAAGGAGGAAAACCGCGTGACATATTAATAATAATTTAATAATAATTTATTCAATATTTCAGCATACATAACAACAGTACAATTCACAGTAATATTTCTATAATCTAATAATTTTTTATTATGGCACCTAGGCATGAGAATGCCTGCATGTGCCACGTTTAATGGTAGGTATAAGTAGTTGATAATGATAATGAATGAGGTATCATGTATAAAATTTTGGCCTAGCAGTACCCTAATTCATTAGAGATAAGAGCAGGTTTAAACAGTTTAAAGATTTTGTAGACTGTAGGTGAAACATCTTATAGTTATCCCTAAATACACTGATTTTGAAAACTTTTGTAATTCTTAAATATATATTCTTTACAACTTTTTTTGAATTCTTTAAGACTAGGTATATCCTTAATTTTCAATGGCAATAGGTTGTAGAATTTTGAAGCACAGTTTTGTAGAAACTTAAGACTCAATGTCTTTTGGCTCTTTTGTATAGTTACGTTTTTATTCGTTTTATTACGTGTATTATGCTTATGAGCTATAAGTAATTTTGATTTATTATTTTTGTACATGTAAACGCAAGTTGACAAAATATACAGTTGCTGAATATTAAAAATATTTTCGTTATATAATTGTTTTGTGGGGTAGAGTTTATTTTTGTTGAAGATAACTTTCAATACATAATTTTGAACAACTTGTAAAGGTATTAAGGTAGTTTTGTAAGCAGCACCCCATGCTGTAATACCATAACGTAACAATGATTCAACTAGTGATTTATAGATCAATATTGATAGCTTCTCATCAAGGATTTCGCGTAAAATGTAAAATTTATATATAAGTTTTCTGACCTTTGATACAACATGGCTGATATGATGTGTCCATTTAAGGTGTTGGTCGATCACAATCCCCAAATATTTCATTTTTCCACAAGAATCAATAGATTCATTTTTATTTATGAAATTTTTTTCAAAGTTTGGTCTATTTTTATTTACTGGGGAAAATGCAATGTGGTTTGTTTTCTGTAGGTTCAATGAGAGCTTCAAGCTTTCCAGCCATTTTTTAACAATGTTGAATCCCCTGATGACTTTCTGCCTGGTTTCCTACCAGGACGCCCCCTTAAAGATCAATGCTGTGTCGTCTGCATAAGAAATTACCTCCCCTTCCAGTTGTATATTTAGGAGTGAGTTTATATAGGTTAGAAACAGTATTGGCCCCAGTATGGTTCCTTGGGGAACTCCCGTTTTTATTATTTGTGGCGAACTTATAGTGTTGTCTACTTTCGTGTGCTGGTATCGGTTTGAGAGGTAGCTGCGGAAGACATCAAGGGCCATTCCCCTTACTCCATAATGTTCCAGGACGCTGAGAAGTTGTTTATGAGGCACTGTATCGAAGGCCTTAGCGAGGTCCATAAATACTACTATTGTCTTTTCACTATTGTCCATACTCTTCGTTATTTCTGATGTAAGATGCTGAATAGCATCAGAGGTACTGATTCCCTCTGTGAACCCATACTGTTTATTAGATAGGATGTTATTTATTTTTAAAAAATTTACCAGTCTGTCCTTTAGTGCCTTTTCAAAAATTTTTCTCAAGTTATTAACGAGGCTGATGGGTCGATAATTTTCTATTCTATTGATTTGACCATTCTTGTAGATTGGTGTTATTAGGGAGGTTTTGAAATGATGACATGCAACATATTTGTCAATCAAAAACACAAACAATTGAACATCAATCACTCGACTAAATTAATTAATTGTGATGATGTGTGATAATGTGTTCCTGATTCCTACTATTGTTTTTTAAGTTTTTATTTTTAGGTTTTTTATTATGTTTTTTGTAGATTGAAAATGTTGAAAACTTGACAGGAGCACTTTTTTTTTGATTTTTTTTGATTTCTTGGTTTTTTTTTGATTTTTTAAATTTTTTAATTTTGTTAACATGTGTTTTTATTATGTATTTGTATTTTATTCTGTTCTAATGTGTTTTAAATTGTTGATAACTATATTGAGGCGTTTTCGTGTGATATAAAAACTGTTTAGTATTTAGCAAAAAAAAAAAAAAAAAGTACATTTAAGTATTAGCTTTGTCAATAAGTTTAAGTACTTCTAACAATAAAGCACAGTTCTATTCTATTCTATTCTATATTCTTGTCAAGCTACGTCAAGTTGACTATCAAGCATAATTTTATCATTGTCAGACCACGGGCGGGCAATGAACAAGGACAAGGAGATGCCCAGCGTGCAAAAGGATTACTTAACACCTGTACTAGTTAGCCAATAAAAATGCATTGCCTCGTGTTGCGCGTGCATACAGGTAAAAATAGATAGGTCTATTAATCGCATTTTATTTAAATTAAACTTCTCATAACATCAGCTTTAGTATGCTTGTAGAAAAAATATAGTTCCTAACTCTTGCGGGAAGAAATTTCCGGCACTCGGGCGCTTCGCACTCTCGTGCCGGAAATTTTTCTTTCCACACTCGTTACGAAAATAGCTATTTTCCTTCTTCCTACCTTTACAATATGGTTAATATTACCCACAATCTTATCAGTTCCTAGCATTAGTAATTGTTCACTTTCTGAAATATCTGATCCTCGGTCACTGATTACACTAGTAGCGGCCACTCTTGTGGCTTTGGCTTGCCGGTCACTTACTGATTGTCTCAACTTTTTTACTTCCCTTATGTTATCCTCATTTTCAACTTCCAAAGTTATCAGATTTTTGTTTAGAGAAATGAGTTCTTCAATTCTCACCTCCAATTTTGCCTTGTCCTCCTGCATTGATTCCATCTGACATATTACTGCCAACTCCTTCTTCTTCAAAAGTTGGAGCTCACTAGATAAAATAGTATTGCGTTCATTGAGTTTTTTAAGTTGGTCTGAGAATTTTCCTTCTGCTTCCGAGACCACTTCCTCAAATGCTCGACTGTTCCTCCTTAGCCTTTCTATGTATGTCTCCCAGTGGCGGCTCGTGGTATAACATATTGGGGGTGCACATAATTTGTAATTCATAATAAATGCCGAAAGGGGGATGCCCGCCGGAGGCGCGAAATTTTTTGGGGTGCCACGCCACGCCCAGAAGTGTTTATTTTAGGCCTTTAAAAAAATAATTTATTGTAAGTGATCGTATGAGTTATGTGATGTGTTTACCTACCAATAATTAAAAATATTGTTAAGGGATTTCATATCTACCCTACCAAACAACCAACTAAGCTCAATTTAATACTTTTTTCGGTCTATCAAATCGTGGAAATTGAAGGATCTTATATCAATAAACTAGAAATTAAGTAACAAAGTAACTTACCTCACTGAGTACATCGTCCTGGTCTAACAATTGTTTTTATACATAAATGTATTATAGTTTTCAATCTCACAGACACGTTTTGTATTGAAAGATAAGAGTAAGATGTGATTTTGAGTTTTGATGTTTTTTAATTTTTTCGGATAAATGTACTAAATCTTTAACGCCGGATTTTGTCCATTCTGATGCTTCATCGCTTCCAAATAACAAACAGGGAAAACAGTAAAGACTATTACTAACATCACAACCGCACAACCAGTCAGTTTTTTCGTAAGTTTCCATTGTAAAAGTTCGTTTATAATCACGACTTTTGCATTTTGTTATGTTGGTGATTATTAAATTTGGTTTTGGACGGCCGACACATTTGATTTGGATTTTTTCCTCCAAAGAAAGCGAAGAAAATTTAAATGTTTTTAAATATTGCACGCTAAGGCTATCGGGGTTCAGAAATCCCGCCATTCTACACACAGTTTTCAGTTAAATCGCGCTCGAAATCGAAATAAATATAAAACAAGGGCTTCCGATCCCAAAGTGCACTGACTACATGTGCACACCAGCCAGCTTAAAACATCGAACGTCGCTAGACCTTCGCGGGGAACAAAGAGTGCGGGGGGGCATAGTTCCACCAATTGGATTTAATATTGAAATGTGCAGTGAACGGGGCGTTCAGGCGACGCGGTGGACGCTGTGATTCCAGCGTTGCCGGTTGCGTTTGTTTTGCTGGCGCATTTGGCCACTAATTTTTTAAATTAATACTTTACAGGTAGAATGTTAAAATTTGAAGAATGATAAAATTAAATTTAAAGTTGTTTGATATTAATTTGGGAGTGCACGTGCACATGTGCTCTTATGGAGGAACCGCCACTGATGTCTCCCTATTTCTTATTTCCTTTTCAAGATCTTCTGTTTATTCCTCGTACATCTTGTCTTTCTCTTCTTTTCCAATTGATTCGGCCTGACAGTTGAACGAGCAAAAAATTTTATATCCACCCAGTTTTATAACCTCGGTGAAACGGTCCATACAACTCGGGTGAAAAACAGCAAAGCAATGGACACAACAACACACAGGTTGAAATAATTAAGTAAATGCGTAATCCAAGATAACAATAAAACAATAAATAACTTGTAGCAGGCAAGAGCTGAAGTCTTGTCAAATAATTAATATTAAAGAAACAAGAAAACACAGAATCAAAAAAGTCAAAAATGTTTCCATGATAAAAATGCAAAAGATTTACCCCAGGATTTACCTGATTTACTTGTCGGTGAGACGATTTTAATTCAGCTGGAAAAAAGCAAAAGTACCTAATGGAGAAGGTTAACGATAGATCCTATATTGTAATGGATGAATATGGAAAAATATATAGAAGGTACCGAAGGTGTTTAAGACAAACAAAAGTGAACTTTCAATGCCACTCATAACAGTCATAACACTGATTGATAATAGCTTCAACAACTGAAAGTTTACTAAACCAAAGGATCCTTGCGTCATGCACGAAACATGTAAAAAGACCTGTTATACTAAGAGTTAAACTATACTCAACTTAGTTAAATCCTTGGTTAAATCATCAATGGAAATGAGAAATAGCAAGGGTCCAAGGAGAGAACTCTGAGGCACCCTCTACCAACCATCAAGTAAAATTTTTGAAGTCAATCAGTTGAGTAAGAGGCTAATCAGGGAGCACTAATCCTAACTCCATACCATAAGGCAGCGTTCTGAGACACACACGTAAACATAACATATGTTTTATTGTCTGAAATTACATGAATTTATTGACAAAGCGATCTCGTTACATCTAATTACCTAACAATATCAATACATATTACATATTACATAAAAATAAAGACAAATAATCTACAACAAAATGCAGAAAAGAATAGAACAGGCTAAAATACATATCCCAAGTAGAAAAAACTTACAAAAAAACTAACTAGCAGTATAAAAAAAATAGAGACTAAAAAGCTTACAAGATCCCAAAAGCAAAACCACTACATTCAAAAATCATCATTATAAAATTCTTCGAAGCTGTAATATGCCTAAGGCATAGAACACCGCTGCTACAACTTCCCCATCAGCCGAATTTATAGTCGCTTTTTGAAAACTCCTCCGACCTCGAGGAAGACTTGGTGGGAGACATGATAAACCTATGTTAATAGTAAAAATGTCCAGTGTATACTAACGACCATCAAGGAATGACTATGAATTTGGTCCTTAGAGAATCGAGGATATGTTTTTCTTCTAAGACATGTGTTTGATTCCTGTTATATGACTACATTTTTTCTCTTATGACTTAAGCTTGTATATTTTCACTTAGCCTTGATAATGGTGTAACCCACCGAAGTGCGTCGGGTGTATTTGACAAATAAATTTATTGGAAAGGCGGACTTTTCTTTCGTTATCCTCAAGTATTTTACAGAGTGAAGAAAGACCTTCCAGTGGATGTGCAAGACAAATTTCACAGTTAAAAATAATAATAATAAAGAACTTTATTTATACTGCATAGCCAACAGACCAAAGCTTCCACAACAGATACACAGTTCAGTTACTAAGTAGGTAGAAACATCATGACATTAGAGAAAGTTCCAGACAAAAATATTATAAAATTTGAAACCAGAAAAAAAACATGCCTATCAGAAGGCCAGTTGAACAACACAAAATGTGAATGTATAAATGTGAATATAAAAATAAATATAAATATAAACACAAATCAAAACACACCAAAATCTAGCTATGATAAAGCTTTAACAAATGACCCTTTTTATCACAGAAAATATCAAAGTTCAAGTACTTTTGACAAAAGGCATTAGCAGCTCGCAAACATCTCTTTACAGGTGAACTTTGGTGAGATACCTACATGGAAAACATTAAACGTTTCATGTCTCCTTCGTAGGCTAACATCAGGTACCTACATTAAAAAATATATATTGCATTATTTCAAGTACAGAATCATGTTGCAAAACTTTGAATACAAACAGAATATCATTCAGTATTCAGTCCACGTCGTTTTTCCAACCTAACTAAATCATACTCTAGAATCTGATCTTCATAGGAAACAAGGTTTGGGAAAAGTGGGTAAATGCATGTTTATGGAAATACACAGACCGTAAAAAAAAATCTGAATTCTTTCAATGTTTTCTGACTGAACTTTGGTTGTAGGATTCCAAATAAAATATCACTTGAATATTCAAGTTTTGATCTTACATAAGCATTGAATAGTAAAACTTGGAAGTCCCGGCAAGTTCTCAAGACAAATCTCAATTTCCTCAAGCCCTGCTCACACAAAATTTTGATGTGGTCAATAAAAATTAGATTGTGTGAGAACAGTACCGATGCTGTTTTTGTTCGAAAAAATGTCAAGCACTTACATACACCAATATTATTAGCTTTAATTCATTATCATTAGGTCGCCTGCATAAAGTAGGAAGTGAGATGTAGTGATGTACATTCTTTAAAATATCATTAACAAACATCACAAAAAGCAGAGGCCCCAGGATTGAACCTTGGGGAACTCCAGAAGTAGGAGTGAAACAATCTGAAAGTTTATCATTAAATGTCACAAATCTCAGATGATTTTACGTAAGGTATTTTTTCTAGGCGATTTTTCATTAAAAGAGTATAGATCAAAGACATGTATGTCTGTATGGATCAGGTATTTTTAGTAAGAGAATATTTCTTGATAGGTATTAAAAGCAACTATTAAAAATAATCCTTTTCGGGAGTAACAACAGATAATTTTAAATTTGATTTGACTAATCGTAGCTGTAGGATTAAATTAAAAAGCCGTTCTATGAATGGTAAATCCTCGGGTGAATCGCTCCATATACATACAGTTAAAGTCTTTATGTAATTAGTCAATGCCTTTATCCTCAATAGTTCAATTTTTAAGTATTAATAGAATAGTTCCTCTGGAAAGAATATAATTTTTAAAAGTATTCTTCCTATCTCTATTCCAGATATGGTTACCTATGTATTATTTATGTCCAGAGTGTACTGAAATACTGAACTCGGTCCATCTATTCAGAGACAAATGCATAAAATCAGATATAATTAGAAAAGCACCCAAATTCAAAGACGAACCAGAGGTGCGAGTCACAAAGTATGAACGACCTGGATATGTAAATTTACAAAATGATACTATTAAAAAATTTGATAGAGAAGGTAATAATATTTCATCTATTTATTTACTTAATAGTTATTTTGATATTATTTTAAAAGAAAAACCAGAAGCCGTTCCAGAAGACAACTTTGAAGATACAATTTATTCTAGTGACAATGAGCAAGAAAATGGTAAAAATTAACTAACAAGACTTAAAAGCTATCATTAAGTATTTATGTTTCAATAAATTCCACAGATAAATCAGAAAGCAACAGTGACACTGAAGAAGAATCCCCTCGAACCTCAAGCCAAGGAGTCGCAAGACGTCCAAGAAAAATCAAATTTACGTGCGAACATTGTGACAAATGTTTTTCAAACAGCAACAAACTAAGATCTCATTGTATAAAAGACCATGCAATGAAATTGAAAGAAATCAAACCGTTTTCCTGTGACAGGTGTCCTCAAAGATTCTCCACGTCCTCAAACCTCTGGCAACATTTGAAATATCACGAAGGAGTCAAATCTCATATGTGCTCTTATTGTGGCCAAGGATTTATCACTAAAAACGACTTAATCAATCACGAAAAGAAACATTTGAATATGAGAGAGTACAATTGCGAGTTTTGTGGCAAAAGCTTCAATACCCACAAAGATATTAGATCGCATAGACTGATAGTTCATACGGACTCTTCTAATTGGAAGTATCGATGTGAAATTTGCAACAAATCATTTCCAATCAAGACAAATTATGATTGCCACATGAAACGACATCTGGGTGAGAAACAGTTTGCCTGTCATTTATGTGAGAAGAGGTTCACTACTAAATGTGATCTTCAGAGGCATACTAGGAGCCATAGTGATGTTAGGGAGTATAAATGTATGAATTGTGATAAGGAGTATAAGGACGAAAGAGTTTTGAAGGTAATTAATTTATTTTGTTTTTGTTTTTTTTTTTCGAAAATTAGGATTAAGAATGCACTAGTAGGTATTTTTTGTTTCATTTGCTCTAGCAACAGTAAAGTGCAATTAGTTCTTGACGTTCGAGACGGTCATACCGCGTTCATCGTTCTGTTTCTTTGACCAAATAGAGAAAAAAAAATGAGTTTTTTTTTTTTGCCGCCGAAAGTTTATACCTACAGGGTGACAATTTAAAAAGTAGCAATCGGGAATATCTCTTAGACAAAATATACTATCAGGAATATCTCAAATACATATCGGGGGATTGTAGGGGGAACCAACATGAGGTACTTTTTGAGTCACCCCGCCTCAACCCTTAGGGGGTGCTAGCCCAACTTATTTTTAAAAAAATAAGGACCTACCTTGTGTTGCACATCGTTGGATAGCTCGTTGCTATCCCTTGACAGTCCTATAGGAAAATCCTAAATCGTACGATTACTTTTTGAGATATCGGTACTTGAAAGTAGGCTCATTGTGAAAATTAGTAGACAAAAAAAATCAGTCATAAAAGTCTCGAATACACATCGGCGAAACCAAATAATAGCTGGCCATACATAGGGTTACCAACTTTGTTTTTTAATTTTACTGGACGAGGGTATTAAAATATCAGGACATACGGTATAAATTCTGGACATTTTTATTATTGCAGAGAAAAATACCATTTACAAACTTAAATGAACAATTTTGGATTAATTTTCTTCGCTTTTGCATCCACATACGCGTTTCGATCTATCAGATCTCATCAGTGTGGTTAGAAATGCAAAGAAACCCAACCCAAGTTTAGTGCCTGTAGGTAAAGTAGAAGTAGGAAGAAGTACTTAGGCGCAATTTGACAAAAAAAAACATACCTGCTGATACACTAAAAAAAACTGTTCAACAAGAATAGGCTCCTTGCATCAAATTTTTTGATTGCTGGTTTCGATAGTCCATGAAAAATAAGTCAACAGGTATTTTTTCTTTTTCTTGTTAGTCAAAAATTGACAGAGATACAACGCTTTGAAATGTCCTTCCGACGTCATAACTTAGGTATAATACGTTGTGAGTTGTGACGTCGCACATGCTCAGTATATCTATATATAAAACTCAATATTTGTTATAACCTTCCGAACTAATCATATTTGGACAAAATAGAAAAACACGCATAGATTTTTTTTCGATTTCCTACAGTTTGCAATAAACAATATTGAATTTAATTTTTCATGCAAGTACCCTATTCTTAGGGTGCATATATAGGAACTAATAATTTGACCCAAAACCCAAATATAGAAAATACAAGTTGCAAAATGATCCAGTAGTATTTTAATTCATTATAAGTCAAATATACATATTATAAATTCCATTTTCAAGTAATGTATATGATTTTCGTTATCAACCAGAACAGAACCAGGGTTATAGCTGACTTAATTTGACAGAATTCTTCATTAAGTTAAAAATTAAGTACAATAGGCGTCCTGCAATAGGCTGTTACAGGACGCTAAACGATGAACCTCAAATGGTGGAAGTCCACCGAAATGCAGGACGGTTGGCAACCCTAGCCATACACCAACAGATGACTCGACCAATTTGATCGAAACGTATTTCATCGGGATGCGAGGCTTAATAGGAGCCAACTCCTTTGCCTGCCATGGACGAGCAGAGAGATCCGACGATTTGACGTACGTCTTCATCTGCGAGTAAGACCTGTGACCAATAGGCCTGGGCAGTTAGCTGAAAAAATGGCCTTTAGGAGAAGTTTTTGCAATCAAGCTGATTTTTTCACAGATGATAGTACCCATCAATAGTACTCTGTAAAAAAAAGTTACACCTCCTAGGAGGCTTGCTTTTTCTGCCATGATGAATTGAAGATGGCGGCTGGTGCTATTCTTGAAAAAAATCGTAACTTTCTTATTTATTAACCGATTTTCATCAAGTAAAAAAAAAATACTTTTTTCTACTACCGTGCGTAAAGTACTCACTTTACGCACTATTCAGAAGACGTGAAATTACACTTCACACACTAGTGCGTAAAGTAATTCACTTCACACACTAGTGCGTAAAGTAATGTCAATGACAGATGTCAACACTGTCAATGTAATATTTCTCTGGTTAATTACTTCACGCACTAGTGCGTAAAGTGAAAATACTTCACGCACTAGTGCGTAAAGTATTTGTCTAAATCTATTTTTTTACATATATTTGATTGGTAGTAGAAAAATTTTTGTATGCAATACGTGCGTAAAGCACCTTTTTTCACTCATGTGATTGTCGCACTCGCCTTCGGCTCGTGCGTCAAAAAAGGTTCACTTTACACACTTGATGCATAAATAACTATTGTTTTGGACTAAGGAATGAAATAAAAATATAAAACCATTTTGACAGGTAGTATTTCTGTCAAAAAAAAAAGGAAAATAAATTGAATTGGTTTTCTTCAATTTACTCTGAACCGTAGCTGTAAACTTTGATCGTAGGTACTTCTTAGCAGAAAAAGCTTAAAAATATGCGCTTTTTTTTTCTGATTTTGAAACAGTTTTTGAGTTTGTCATAGGTTGAGTAGTTGGGAGTAGGGAGATATAGTCGAAAATAACTTAAGAATCCAAAACAAATAAACTTATGCAGGATGTGAAAACTTTATTTTTTGGCTCGATCAACATAATAACAGTTGCCTTTGGTTTTAGCCAACAAATATTTTTTTCTGCTACCGCGCGTGAAGTAGGTACTTACTTTACGCACTGTTCAAAAGACGTGAAAATAGATTTCACGCACTATTGTAGTAGTAACGTCATTCGAGAAGTTAACTTTTAGTTATTCTGTTAAAATAGTTTTATAATACCTGCCCTAAATTGTATTAGTTTCTTTGCAAAAATACATAAATAATAAATACCCACAAGTATGAAATTTTATATCATAAAAGCCCTTGCTGCCCTTTTTCTGCACTAAAAATGTGGTTTTACTTTACACCCTAGTGAACTAAGTTAGACACTAGGGCGTAAAGTTGTGGTATATTTTTTCAAATGTGGGTATGTCTTTATATTGTCGGTACTAGAATTTTGTTTGGTATAAAACATAAACAGATGCCTAAAGTGAACCTTTTTTTACAAATGCATGAAAAAAGAAGCTTTACACACCTGTTGCATAATTTTTTTTTCTACTATCGACAATATTGTAAGTGAGCGATATAAATCATAATGCCATAAATTTGAAAAAAAATATACCACAACTTTACGCCCTAGTGTCTCAAGTAACTTAGTTCACAACCTAAGGTATGAAGTAAAATCACATTTCTAATGCAGAAAAAGGGCAGTAAAGGCTTTTATAATATAAAATTTTATACTTGGGTATTTAGGTATGCATTTTTGCGAAAAAACTACAATTTAGTAAACTTTTTCACTTTACGCAATAGTGTGTGAAATCTAATCCAACGTTTGAACAGTGCGTAAAGTAAGTATTTATGCAAGGCAGTAGAAAAAAAAATTAACTAAAACCAAAGGCAACTGTTTTTTTGTCAATCGAGGTAAAAGATGTATTTTTTGTAACAAGTAGGTACCTAAAAAACCTATATTTTAGGTACGTGAAACGAACAATACTTTTTTGTAATAGCTCAAAGATGTGAAGTGAATGTGACAACATTAAAAATTTTAAACTGATTATGCATTGGCAGGTGCGTCAGGTACTGACAAGGTTGCTATGACGACTTTTAGGAACTAGGCCGAAAATGGAGTATTTTACGCTGTAGGCCGAAAATGGAGATTTACAGACTAGGCCAGAAATGAAGCAATTTACGGACTGATTTGAGTCCAAAAAATAGCTATTTTTGGGAGCGTATACAAAAAATAGAGTTTTCACATCCTGCATAAGTTTTTTTTTTTTTTGGATTCTCAAGTTCTTTTCGACTATATCTCGCGAATTACTCAACCTATCACAAACTCAAAAACTGTTTCAAAATCACAGAAAAAAGCGCATATTTTTAAAAATGTTTTACTAAGAAGTACCTACGGTTCAGAAAAAATTGAAGAGAACCAATTCAATTTCTATTCTTATTTTTTATTTTTTTGACAGAAATACAATCTGTCAAAATAATTTTATATTTTCATTTTATTCTTTATTCAAAAATAAAGGTATTTTTTTTTACTTGACGGAAATCGGTTAATAAATAAGAAAGTTAGGATTGTTTTCAAGAATAGCACCAGCCGCCATCTTTAAATCATCATGGCGGAAAAAGCAAGCCTCCTAGGAGGTGTAACTTTTTTTTACAGACTACTATTGATGGCGAGATTGATGGGTACTATAGTCTGTGAAAAAATCAGCTTGATTGCAAAAACTTCTCCTATTTTTGCTAACTGCCCTGGCCTACAACCAAAACTAGTTGTTGTTTTGTATATTGACTCGCATATTTTGCCTTCCAACTAAATTTGTCCGATGAAATCGTATTGTTGATGGTGTAAGACTTTCCACTTTATGTCAGATTTCATACGGCTCGTGATCTTTTAAGAATTCCAACAGTTTTGATGCAACTCGCCGTTCATTTTAAAAGATGGATTCAGCTAAGAAACGCGCTATAATTTGTGCTATGGCACTGTTTTTACGGTTCGTCAACAGAGAGAAAAGACCAAGTAAAAGGGTGAAAAAGTGGATATCTGAAAGAGGCCAATCGGGATATAGGGTACTCTTAAAAGAACTTCGAGAGAATGTTCCAAATGATTGCCAAAATTATTTGAGGATGGATGATACTGCTTTTAGGCATTTGTTAAGAAGTATGCTAGAAGTGCATCTACAAAAAAAAAGATACGGTAATGTAAGAATGAATCCCTCCCGAAGAGCGTTTACTCTTAAATTAAACCTTACGATAAAACTCGGCTCGTCACACTGACTAAAAACTGGTGTACAAAAAAAATATATAATTATAAGTAAAAGGAATACAGTCGTATAGATTTTCTCGAAACTACAGCTGATAAAGTTTATAGATACTTATTCATGAAGACTGTTCACCTATATGAATTTAAATAATTATTGTTGAATAGATAGAATATTTCAACACCCCCTCTTCACTATAATTATTTCTCGATCAGTCAGACAGGCCACTGTTGGCACTCAAATATTCCAACTTTATTTTATTTAGCGGCTTGGTTAACATAATGAGCTATCATGTCCTCAGTCAGATAATATTGAAAATCAAAAACCCGCTTTTCACACAACTCCTTCACAAAGTGAAACTTTGTATCAATATGCTTTGTTCATCCATAACTACTTTCGATTCCAAATCCACAAACTCATTTATCACCTTCATCCAAAATGCTTTTTGAAAACCTTCGGCCAGTGCTATCTGCTCAGCTTCAGTCGACGATAGTGACACACAACTCTGCTTTCTGCGCCCTATATTGGGAATATGTACCCGCTATTTGATTTTCTATTCTCTTTATCTTCCGCCCAATCAGCGTCTGCATACCCATCATATAATACACTATCTGAACCGCGTTCTCCTAATACGAGTCTTTTATGTTTTGTTTTCTTTAAGTATCTCATTACTCTCTACTCTCTCAGCTTCATTCCAATCAACTTCTTTTGAATCTATTATGTTGACCTAATATGGTTATACTAGCGAATATATCTGGTCTCGTATTCACTGCGATGTATAGCAATCTTCCGATCAATTGTTGATATATATCACTATTTTTCATAGCCTTCGGAACCCTGCCTGACTGATTACTCATTAACTCAATAAACCCTTTAATATATTTTAAAGTTTCATTTTTATGATTCATTAAATATACAGTTGTATACCTTGAGAAATCATTAATTGAAGTAAAAATGTAATGCTTGCCTCCTGGAGTAAAAGTCTTCATGGGTCCGCAAACATCTGTATGTATTAGGTCAAGTATATCGAATGTATTATTTTAAGAAATTTTCGGGAAACTGTTACGAATAATTTTTCCTTGTACAAAGCAGTCGCAAGTTTTCCTGATCCTAGAGTCCCTAATAATAATCCCGGATGCCATTTTTCCTCGCATTCTTCTTTCCATCAGGTATTTGATTGCTTCCATTTCCATGTGCCCAAATCTTCGATGCCTTGTATGCTGACAATCGTTGGAGTGTTCATTAAAGGGGGTGTGACCCAAAAATTAAAGTTTTAGTGCAAAAAACTCTAAGAATAAATATTTAAACCGCATCTTGCTACGATGGTCCGTTTTCGAGCTAGGGCGGCTTAAAGTTACAACTAGGTGTTTGTGACGTCACACTAGATTATCAGGGACAGTATTAACACGCGTAAGAATTTTCCAAAACAAAAGACAAGTATCTCCTAGAGCGAATTGCAACTACTCAAAGTATAGGGTACGGTTCACTGACGAATGAACGAACAAAAGACTGCGATTTCGGCGGTTGTGACATCACAAGTTCCTGCATAATTTATCTCCACAAGGAATTTTCTCGGAGACTATTTTGAATAGAGAAATGCGGTTTTCACGAGAGATCTTAGAATTTTTTTCTTGGTTTAGGTAGTCTAAGTCGTTTTTTAGGGTCACACCCCCTTTAACGACGCTTAGTGCTTGCTGCACGGTTGATAACTTGTACAACTCGGGCGCCGGCCTTGCACTGGTATCTTTTTTTTCACGTAAGGCGATGTTACATTCACTTTTTTCAAAATGCACGCTATAGCCCTTACTTGTTAGTTTTTTCACAGAAACTAAATTTGAATCCAATTGCGGCACAAACAACATATCGTCGATTTCAAGCCCGTTCACTACCGCACTATTTGCGTACTTGATGACTCCTGTTCTTATACCCTCGAGTGCTGACCCTTCTCCGCCAATCTCACAACGCCTTTTCTGCTATCATCAGACTGGGTATAAAATTCCTTGGAATTAACCGTGTGACTCGAATCTCCTGAATCTACATACCACCAAGCAGAATCCCGTTTTACATCACTCAAATTTACATGAAACACATGTCATCAGTATTCCTTTCAGTAACTGTCTTGCCCTTTTCTTCATAAACGCCGTGTACTTGAAATTTCGTTTGAAGTGGCTTTTCCTGTTACAAAAATAACATTGCATTCCGTCCGTGCTTCCAGCATGATTACTTCTGTCACCTTTATATAGGTACTCTACTGACTTCATGGCTAACTCCTCTTGACTTCTCAAAGATCTTTGATGCCTCCTGTACTCATCAATTAATTTACTTTTGACGAATTCAAGCGTAAATTCATTCGATGGTTTACTTTCCAGAGTTGTAATTAAAAAACTGTACGAGTTTGGAAGACTTCCCAGCAAAATCCCTGCTGTGCAGCTTTTCCCAATTCTTCTCCTAAGGCGGCCAATTTGTGCAATAATTCCAAGAATAAGCTTATAGTACGGGATACGAGGCCTATTTTATCAAATCATTTTACACCGTCTTGCGTTGTTATCATCAGTTAGATAACATGGTACTGAAACGCACTTGTGCAGGGAAATAGATAGGAGTAGGGTTTTTCGCTGAAAAAAATGTTTCAGAAAATGTCGTCATAAACAAGGAAAATATATAATTATACACCGTCTTGCATTTATTTATTGAGTTAATTTGTACACAAACAAAATTGGATTAACACATGCAAGACGTTTTCATGGGGGTTTTGGGGCTGTGATATAAGATGGAAATTGTCAATTTTTGAGAGGGGTGAAAAATCATTTTACAACACTCCATTTTTGATTTAGATTAAAGCTTGAATATAGAATAGCTACTGGATACTGATACAAGACGTCCTGTGGCGGGATAACGGGCTGCAAGACGGATGTCAATGCGTTGTCTCATGAGGGAGTGAAAAATTATTTTACACCACTTCATGCTTATGTTCGCCGGAAGAATATATGTTAAGAAATGGTAATACATCAGTCCAAGACGTTTTTTCGGGGAAAAAAGTTAATAAATCCGTTTCCTTTTTTAACTGAACTGTTGAGTTATTTACTGAACCGACCGTTCACTGTTCATTCTTTTCTAAATCATACAGATGGAAAAGGACAGTTGACATAGCAGCTCAACAGGGGAGTCTGCTGAATACAGGAATTATAATTTCTGTTTACAATTCCAGACAGATCATTATTTGTTGTGTCATTTTTTTGCTGCTTCAAAATCAAATTTCCTAAATTTAGCTAATAGTTACAGTCCGTTATGTGATATGGCATATCCACCCCAAAAAAAACTTAAATGATTATAAGCCGCCAGAAAAAGAACAATTTTCAACCTTTTCTTATTTGATGTCCATAGAGACATTCAAATATACATAATATTAAGAGAATTTTGCAAAATAGAATTATTCTACGTGTAAAGAGCAAAAATATTTAAAATTAATGTGCGTTATTTGTAATTTGGAGTGGTATTCACCTTTGTACCTGATGGATTGACCCCCGTCAAAATTAGTTAACTTCATCACCGTCTTGCAGTCCTTTTTTTCCATTTAGAACGTCTTGCATTTTTAAAAATGTTATCCATGTGTTCTGTTTTTCCCATTAGTACCAGTGCAAGACAGTGTAAAATGATTTCTCATTCCTTCATAAGACAACACATTGACCCCCGTCTTGCAGCTCGTTATACCTCCACAGGACGTCTTGCATCAGTATCCAGTAGCTATTCTATATTCAAGCTTTAATCTAAATCAGCAATGAAGTGGTGTAAAATGATATTTCACCCCTCTGAAAAATTGACAATGTTTATCTAATATTACAACTCCAAAACCTCCATGAAAACGTCTTGCATGTGTTAATCCAATTTTATTTGTGTACAAATTAACTCAATAAATAAATGCAAGACGGTGTATAATTATATATTTTCCTTGTTTATGACAACATTTTCTGAAATATTTTTTTCAGCGAAATCCCCCACTCCCATCTATTACCCTGCACAAGTGCGTTTCACCATCATGTTATCTAACTGATGATAACAATGCAAGACGGTGTAAAATGATTTGATGAAATAGGCCTCGTATCCCGTACTATTAAGTGTACTTAATTCTAATCAAGTGCTTCCCACGCTTGACGCGCATATTGCTTATTTCTGATATGCACCAACTAACTAAGATCGACAAGTACAGGTATATAGTTGATAAGGCTTTGTCATTTTGCTTCTTCCAGGTGGCATCTTGCGCTGACTTGGCTGTGCCAGTACTGCATTCGATACTACCTCCCATAAATCATCGTTTATTAGTAACATTTTCACCAGATAGTTCCATGACTCGTAATTATTAAGAAATTTACCTGTTAATTTTTCCGGGATCCTTACTGAAGATTTGAATGTTGATTTTGATGGAGATTCTAGTAGTTGTGTTAGTAATTTGCTGTCCTGTTTTAACCTTAAAATGCATGTTACAGAGCCTACTGGAATAACCAAGTATACCTCGACTACTTTGGAATATATTTGTTCGAATATATATTGCTGTGTCAGGCATTCTACAACATCTGATCATGAAGCTGTCATATCAAGATACAAATTCAACCTAAAAACACCAAATTCTGTTTCAAGAAAGGGCAGACTATATTGTAAAAAAAGCTTTAGAAAATTTCGCGAGCAAAGTAACCAGGTTGACTGGAATTTCTCTCCCTCTGATAATCTTCTACAGCAATTCCATTCTGTCTGCATTATCAAATGTTTTTAACAACGCCGTTCCCATTGTTGGTATTAAAAATAAAACGAAAAAACCCTGGTTGACTAAAGCAATTAGATTGTCTGCACAAAATATGCGAGTACTTTATATAAGAAAGTTTTTCATGGACAGTCCGTGTTTTGTCTCTTATTTCAACTGGTATGGAGCTGTCTATCCGACGGTGGTGAAGTCAGCAAAGAGGCTATACTATAGTCAATGTATTAGAAAAGAAGCAAGTCAAAGGAAACATGGTTGATTGTTAATAACCTTAGACAGTCAGATAATAGTAATGACAAGGGCGAGGACAAGGGCTAACACCAACTTAATCCCAATGAACTTAATGATTTTTACTGTTCTAGATTTTCTTAAAAGGGCCGTTATCGTGCCATTACACAAAGGAGGAAACAACTTCAGTCCTTCAAATTTTAGGCCAATTTTCTTGCTATCCACTTTGTCCAAAATTATAGAAAAACTTGTAAGAAACAGAGTTGTTTAATTTTTATTGAAAAATAAGATTTTTGTTTGGCTTTCAAAATGACAAAAGCACAACTGATGCGCTTTTTCTTTCTCAAAGAAATTATACAGTGCGGTCGTGAAGTAAGGAATAAATTCAATAATTATCCTTCCAAGCATTTTTTTTAAAAATCCTCGAACACGTCAATTTTTTGTCGAGCATTTTTTATAAAATAAAATAATTATACAGGGTGGTCGCAGAAAAGCTGGACAGGTAGTAACTTAATTTTTTTAAATGGACACCCCTAATTTTTTTTTACATTTTCGGATTCCTGATAAAATTCTAAGTGTTTTTCATGAAACATGTCCTATACCTATCTTCAACTGTTTTGGAAATATTGACAGTTGAAAATTGACTTTTTGCAACTTTGACAGGCTGTAAAACCTAAACGGTTAATTTTAGAGGAAAACCGATTTCACATTCCTCTCTTAGATTTTTTACACTATCATTTTACACCAACTTTGAATTTAATCTATGATTAAAATTCCCAGTTAAATTTAATCTCCGGATAAATTAAAAGTTGGTGTTAAATGATAGTTTATGAAAATCTAAGATAGGAATGTAAAATCGGTTTTCCTCTTAAATTAACCGTTTAGGTTTTACAGTCTGTCAAAGTTGCAAAAAGTCAATTTTCAACTGTCAATATTTCCGAAACAATTGAAGATAGGTATAGGACATGTTTCATGGATAACACTTAGAATATTATCAGAAATCCGAAAATGTAAAAAAATAGGGGTGTCTATTTAAAAAAATTAAGTTACTACCTGTCCAGCTTCTCTGCGACCACCCTGTATAATAGTTTTATTTTATAAAAAATGCTCGACCAAAAATAAAATTGACGTGATCGAGGATTTTAAAAAAAAATTGCTCGGAAGAATAATTATTGAATTTATTCCTTACTTTACCTTTAATAGTGGGGATATTGCTGGTACAGTTTTCTGTGACCTGGCCAAGGCTTTTGATTATGTCAGTCACGAACACAGGTCACGGAGTTCTACTACAAAAGCTAGAAGTTTACGGGTTTCGAGGTGTTGCCCTTAACTGGTTTAGATCCTATCTGTCAGAAAGAACTCAGACTGTTTCCATGGTGGGAAAAATGTCAGATGTTCAAAACATCAATTGTGGTGTACCTCCGGGCTCTGTCCTGTGACTAGTCTTGTTCCTCCTGTATATTAATGATATTAACAATATTAATATATCAGGGTCATTCACTCTCTTTGCTGATGATACTACCATTCTGTGGCGTGAATTGAACAGTTCTTCTCTTTATTATAAAATCCAAAAGGATTTGCAAGTAATAAAGAAGTGGTTTGACAGCAATCACTAATATTCTAACTTTCAAATGCAATTTACAGGAAATTCAAATTGAAACAATAACACTCAACCATATGACATATGTAAAATTTCTTGGGATACATGTTGATAATTCGCCTAACTTTAGTAATCACATTGAAAAACTGTTAAATAAACTCATCTGGCTGTTATGCCTTAAGAACCATAGCAAAGAACCTGCAACCACAGGCAGTTAACCACTATCTACTGATGGAGTCACATATACGATACCTCGTGCAATACGGAATTGCGTTCTGGGAAGGTTGCTCTGATTATATGTTCAATTCAGTATTTGTTTTGCAAAAAAAAGCACTACGCTTTATGTACGATTTAACATACCGTGCATATTGTAAACCCTGCTTCCTGAGGGAAGGGATACTGAATATTTCAACATTATCTGCTTCTGCACGTCTCTGAAGACGAATAAAAAACCTCTCAAAAGAGCTATCACGCGGGGTGGGTCCTCATTTTGGAAAAATTATTAGGAGCGGCTAGCCCCCAAGACAAAAGAGGTGGGGGTTAGGCAGTAAACACATTTGGTTCCCCTTGGTTTGAGACTTTTATGACAGAATTCTTTTGTCTAAGAGATAGTCAAAATTACTAGTCTTCAAAATATGCTTACTTTTAAACTCTGATATCTCGAAAACTAATTTAAGATTTTGCTATACGACTGTAAAGGGATAGCAACGAGCCTAAGAGGTGAGGGGGGTGACTCAAAAAGTGCCTCATTTTGGTTCTCCCTTCAATCCCCCGATACGCGAGGGGTGGTTAACTCCTTAAGCCGGTCCCAGACACTACGTGTATTCGGCGAATAGGCGAATATTCGTTATTCGCACGAATATTTGCCTAGTCTCCCACACGGCGTTGTGGTATGGCGAAGCTTTGGCTTGACAATTGTTCGGCGAAGTTTCCAAGCAGATGACCGTCGATTTTCAGTGGCGTTTCATGTATGACGTTTATTTAGTTCAAATGGACATTGATGAAGAGCAGATTGTTGCCGCCGCTACTTCTGTCATTTTCGGCAGATCTGAGCTGTTTTCTCGCGTTCACTTTTTTGAAACTGGTTCAAAACAGGTATGAAATAGTATGTCTCGCGATGAACCCATGATTTCACACAAAATTGGTTCAAACCGCTTCGACATATAATCCAATCTACGTTTTCAAATCATTTTCTCGCGCAAAAGAGGTTATGACGTCATTGTGAAACTGTTTTAAACCAGTTTTAAAAAATGTTTCAAAACTTTGAGCCCAGAAAACACCTCTGGTATCTTTGGGTTGCAAATGACAGGTTCATTTTCAAATAATTGTAAAAATTCTAACGTTAATACATTGGTCCACTCCATTTCTTATTTTAATTAAAAATAACTAGAAATGTAAAAATCAACCTTGCGGCACTGCACACCGCTATAAACTGACAAAACACTATGCATATACCCCCGAAGCGTCTGGGAGCAGTGCGAAGTCACACGTAGTGGACTTCGCGTCACTTCGCCTTCCTTTGCTTCGTGCCAGTTTACCGACAATCGGCGGGAAAATGACGAAGGACGAATATTCGCCAAAGTTACCCTCCCACACGCTACGCGAATAAACCCGAATACCGAATATTCCCCGAATACACGTAGTGTCTGGGACCGGCTTTAGAATATGTACACAGATTTTAAATCTTCAATGATTTTGTAGGATTTTGGAAGATTTTTGAAATCCCAGAAGATTTTCAAGATTTTAGGGGATTTTAGAGATTTTTGGAGATTTTAACAGATTTTTGGAGATTTTAACGGATTTTTGAGGATTTTGAAAGATTTTTGTAGATTTTAAAGGATTTTTAGAAATTTTGAAAGATCTGTCGCTATTATAATGTTATATTAAGCTGAATTAGTCGGTTAATCTAAGCTAATAACAACATGCTTTTGTGATTTGTTGATAAATAAACCTCAAAATAAACATAATACAGTGTATATTACAGCTTACAGCTTTGTTGACAGTAAAAATAGAATAAAAAGTAAAGATTTAAAGTGGTTTTTCCTCCAGTGTATAAATGCTGTGGTATAAGTCTGTTTTTTTTTTTAAAGATAAAAGTCAAAATGACATTATGTTGGCAATACAATGTGAAAATGTCAATACTTTCAAATTTTTTATGTAGAAAAGGCTTGTATTGCCAACAAAGTTACAAATTTAATAGCAGCGGTATCACTGCCGCATTACAGTCGGCAGCCATTACAGTAGCTGCGTCAAGTTAGCCCCCCCATAACCGAATTTCATAACTTTTTTCGTAGAATTCAATTGTGCTGAATTGTGCTGCCAATATTAGGAATTGTGCTATTTTGGTAACTGAGTTAATTACAAAAAAATAGAGGGGGGCTAACTTGACGCTGAGCCCCCGCATTTTTTTGAATTTCGAATTAAAAAATAGTATATTGTATATTTAGATGGAAAAGTGACACATTCTCGGCCGACGGTGTAAGTTGACGGGCGAGGCGTAGCCGAGACCGGCAAATACCGAAGGCCGAGAATGTGCTTTTCCACCGAAATACACATACTATTTTTTCTGCGATCGGTTGAATACCTGTTAAATGTTTGTCTTTTGGTTCCAAATATTCAGCAGTACGAGAATCACTTTCCCGGCCTAGGCCGGAAAAGTGTTTCCCGTATTGTTATTCAGGGCCATATTCTCCGTAGTTCATGAAGCCTGGCTTAGTGGAAACGCTTGGCTTTTTGTGTGACAAAGCTGAGCTTTTTTACTAAGCCAGGCTTTATGAACTATGGAGAATATGGCCCTCAATGATTCCTTAGCAACTATTGAAACATAATTAAAATACCAGAATATTGAGTTTTGCGACCTGTCAACCAGTCAAAAATGCTGACATTTCTTGTCAATCGCAGAAAAAAGTGTTTTCTTTGAGAATCCGCATTGTGCTGAATTGTGCTGCACATACTTTCCTTTCCCTCCTACTTTATTTCATCACCCAATTTTTTGTTTAAACATTATAACATGACGCTCAGCCACCCCATTTTTAGAAAATGTTTTCCTTGAGCATCAAAATGGTGCTGAATTGTGCTGCACATATTTTTCCTCCTACTTGTGTGAATCTCGTGGAAACACTGGAAACAAAAGTCACATTCAAAGCTTCATTTATGGCCATTTGCACCGCTATCACTTAAGGGATGTTAAGGGATATTTAATTTAAGTTTTGCTTCTGTTTTTATGATACCTTTCTTAACCGAGTCTGTTAGGGTAGATGACCTAATCAGTTTGTTGGTATTCCGGAGTGTGGCTTGTGTGGGATCCATCTTTTTCGGTAGGTAGATGGATCAAGGAGTTCCTGAAGTTTCCGATTGTAGTCTTCAGTTCTTAACAGGACAGTTGCGTTGCCCCTTGCCCCTATCTGCAGGTAGGATGATCATATTTTTCTCTGAATTCAGGTTCCTAATTGCCATTAGTTCCTTCTTAGAGAGGTTACTGGTTAGTGGTTGAGCCTTTCGTAGAATGTTGGCCGTCTCAATACGGATTTCTACACTAACGCTTAACCAAATCTGAAACCCGATCCTAAAAAAACGCAAGAAAGGTCCCATTGAGTACAAAGATAGTTGAGATTAGCCACATGCCGCGAAGCCCCGCCCCTCCCCCACCACAGCCTCTCACACATAAATACAACTTACGGTCGGGAACGCACAGTCTGCTATCAGAATCGGACATAGAAGCACCTCTGAAGATGCTAGCCACGCGTGCTAACGAAACGTCAGGGAGAAATTCCAACTTACGACGGCTATTAAGCCTTAATGAAAATCCCTTATCATGTCTATATTGTCACAAGACTCATCAGAGTCTCCAATAATATACTATACTAAATCTATTTATGGAAGATGTTTTACCAATAATTTTTTGAAAAATATCTATAAACTTATGAAGGCTTGCAAATAGTGTAATATTTAGAAACTTCATCATATCGGAATAATTTACTTGTTCCATTAGTATTGACATCCTGAATGCCACAAATCTTGAGAATTTCCTTTGTACATGTTCAACTAAATCAATATACTATAGATAGTTAGATATACTGTAGCCACCATACCTGACAACCATACTTCAGAGTTGCTCTAAACAGTAGATTGCTCTCAGACACAATAGATCCTCCACATAAGCCATCTTGCGTTTAGGAGAGCCTAAATTTCGCAAGCCTTTATTGGTAGTATAGGGGATGTGATCCTCTATACCCTGCAGATCATCGCTGCTATAATTTAAAGGATAACCTTTATAGAGTTCTCTATGGGGTTACTTGATGACACAATTTAGCTCTGCACCATGTATCTAATTCCTACGTGTCACTATAATTTGTCTAACCTCTATCGCAATAATAACGTTGTAATTATTTTTTTTTAGGTTCACATGGCAAAAATTCATGGAATAGGCGTCGGTAAAGTGAAAGTGCCAATTCGTGAACGCAACTATGCTTGTCAGCTTTGCCCCAAAGCTTTTTATGCGAAAAATAAGCTGGTCAGGCATTTATACACACATTCTGGGGAAAAGCCTTTTGATTGTCCCATGTGCGATAAGAAGTTTAATGACAAATCTTATGTGAAGCAGCATTTGAGGAATACGCATAATGTGGAGAGTGATGCGCCCATAGAAAGACCTTCGAAGAAGAGTTATTTATTGATAGCTGCATCTGATGGTATTATGGTATGATGAAGCAATATGTATTTGATTTTTATTTATTTTTTTATTTATTTTTCATCACAAGTATTAAAGATAGTATTTAATTCCATTAACGTTTTTTTCTTTTATAACTCTCATTTGATTTTGCAATGAATTTGCTTTGAATGGATCAAAAATAAAACAAGAATTTTATTTTCAAATTTTATATAAAAATAGGCTTTATAAAAATAATGTACAACAAATCTACAGAAACGTACCTAATAAAACCCTTAATAAACTGGGACCATCTAATTTGTGAAAATAAAATCTACAAGATGAGATCCTATTATTTAAATTTTAACTTATCAAAAACTTACTTAAATTAAAATTTTATTGCACTAAGAAACTGACCATTGGAGTCCTAAATAATTTTTTTTTATGTCTAATGCCAGATTTTACCTAAAAAGATAATGTATGTTTGCCGAGAGCATAATTTTTGTTAACTAATCTGGCTTTTATTAAAAACAGCATACCTACGTCAAGCATTTTAAATAGCAAAGAGAATTAAATAACTATTTTATCACATTGTTTTGAAGCACTTTTTTTTATAAAACTAATCTTAACATGTATTGCTAAAAAATATCAATTAGTTGGCAAGATTTTGTTCAAAGAGTTGAGAATTTAGATCTTAAATAAATTAATTTTTCCAACTAAATTTTTATAATAAATATCATCACTTTAATCAAGTGAAAAAACTGAGCATTTGAGTCACTAAAACGTGCTCTAGAGTTCCTACCTTCTAAACTAATAGTTATTGGCATTATGCAGGGACTAAGTTTCTTTTTATGGCAAGCTAAAGGAGCTTTCTAGTCCCTGTTAATGTCAAAATAAGACACGTTCACAAGACAAATAAGTGAAAAAAAGTTTCATTAAAATTTGTCTTGCAATTTTGACTTACCTAAAAACCTTAAAAACGATAATAAATATTAAAAAATAATAAATCACACAAACGAGACAGAAATGATCAACTTTTTTGTGACAAAATTGTCTTTGTTTAAAATTTCTAAAATCCTACTGCAATAATTAATTGTTCATTTACGCCATTGAGGTCACATAATATTTATGGCAATTCATAAATAATTGCCAAATTACGTACTAATCATCTTCTCGAATAAAGGTAGCCATAGGCCGATCTATAACATGATGATGCACCGGTGCAAGAAAAGTATTCATATAAGCATCAAATTCTTTATGAGTCAAGCTAGGCCGTTTCTCTGGAATGTAGCTTGACAGTTTTCTGTCAATATTAAGTACAAAGGCGTCTTCTATCCATGGACAGTCGTTTTCTTGCGCTGATGACCCCCTGGAGCATATAAGTTTATGCACTGAGTAGATGAGTGCTAGTGGAGCAATGATAAGAAGGGCATATTTTAAGCATTCTTGAGCTGTAGGGACAATTTCTAGGTAGAGCTTAAACCGTATCTTAAGGGAAGTTGGTAGACCGTACATTCCAATTTCCATCCACAACATCGGCAAGACTATATTGCTAAACTTTTCAGAATTAGCAATATTTTGTATGTTTCCTAGAGCCATATTGATTTGCATTCTAACAGCTACATTCACAGGCATTCCAGACTTGGGTTCGATAACAAACTCGCTGCGATGCTTTTCCGGATCAGGATTCAACCCACTTTCTACTTTATCAAACAAAACTTTATCAGCGTCGAGGAAATGAGGGTAGCTAAGCGCAATGGGAAAACCATAGTAACATCCTCGGACGTCCAATAAGCCTCTGGGTTTGCATTGGTCAATGTTTGATTCTTTGCAAAAGCAACGATTTTTTTCATGAATACGGCCATTGTCGTCTTCGTCATCAGCAAAGTGGTAGACATAAGCTTTGAATCCATCTTTTACTGTATCATTAACATGAACCTAGAATCAATGGAATATTTAGTTACAATGCATTGAAAAATTTTAATGTAAAACTTACCAAAGTTTTTGCTCTACACATACTCTTCCTATAAAACACCAAAGTATCATTGGGTTGAATGTAGCCAGGAAACTTGGTAGCGTCAGAAGCACCTTGAATGTCACCGCATGGACTGTCCCATTGAGGAATTTTACTTTCTCCATTGTAAGTGTCTATAAGCCCAATGTTGGTGAGTCCATGTTTAGTGCCGGTGTAAACGGTTTCGTAATCTCCACGGAATTCATACATCTGGCGAAAAAAAATAGATTGGTCATAAACTTAAGACAAAAAAAAACTAGTGTCTGTTCTTACCCTATCAATTAATCCTAACTTGTCAAAGTAGATCCAGGATGGCATAAAAGTGTTTCCCAGGTTCATCAACGCACTTTTGTATCCGAACATGAACTCTTTTGCTGTCATTTTAACTAATGGCTGTGAGTTGGTTCGTCTGATGATGACGTTTAGGCCCAATCTGGTGAAGAGGTTTTGCTTTGAGACTACATCTGCGATACTCTGGAATGAAGAAAAAAATATTTTGTAGAAAAAAGGTTTTTTTGACTCGGCATTGGTGGATGTATTCAATAAATGTAAAATAATAGCTCAATATTTAGTGTATTAAGGTCAGTTTCAGAACTACCACTCTAGTGTAGCACCTTCTCAAAATAACACATACATTTATTCCAATACAAACTATAAGTGTAAGGATGTGGAACATACAAGGTGTCGGAAAGAATTCTGCAATTTCCAGAAACTCAAACAAGAAAATTATCAATAATATATCAGTTATGTAGTGACTACAGAAATTTTAATCAAGAATAACAAGGACTTACCAAACAACCATCCCAGGAGAAATCATCACTTATTGCCGTTTGCACCGACGATTTTAAGGGAGGTTTAAAGATAATCAACGCTTAAAGTGACATTTTTACATGCATAAATGTCACTTTAAGCCTTGATTATCGTTTAAGCTTCCTTAAAATTTTCGGTGCAAACGGCCATTAGACAGCACAACCAGAAACTTCAATTAAAATTTATATGAACATCGATATCCAGAAATTATTGAAAGACTAATATATTGGAATGTGAATAAGGCAAAAGTACATGGACCTTTTTTTTTTAAGTGCTTTCAACAATTAACATTCCAAAGGAGCCGAAAAATTTCTAAAAGGATCAATAAATCATGCACGAGCCTATATGATGATACCCACTTAACAAACCACTTAGCGACGCCCTTGATAATTAATTAAAAGGGGACCAAATACACTAATTGATCGGATGATTCAACCACGAAAAATCGAGGTCAGAAAAAATAAAGAAATTCAAGACAATGGAGGGACCAATGATATAAAAAGGCAACTTTGGCAGGAGAAAATCAGTGTTCGAGAAAGAGCGAGTAAACGGGCAGAACTACGGCGTGAAAGATCAGTGTCGGTTGAGTAATCAAGAAACAAGCAGTAATCGAGAATCGAGAGACCTGTGTCCAGAAAGTCAGAACTACGGCGTGAAAGAGTTGTCAAATTAACCGAGAGAAGAAGCACGACGTGAAATAACAGCGCGAAAATATTCGAGTTTTTTATTAATTGTTCATAATTAAAGTAAATTCCTTCGACCAATAAGATTTCCATGTAATTAGGTGTGGCCAGTAGTAAATATATTATTGTTAAATGTAAGTAGAGTTTTTTATGTTCAGGCAGAAATTGTGAAGGCAAGAGTGTGAGTCGAGTCAAACTGTAAATTGAAGTTTTACTTGGAATTATATAAATTTTCCTTAACAGTTGATTGATGCTGAAGCATTATTTATTTTAATAAAATAAACTTTATTTTAATTGACCACAATATTTCTGTGTTTTACTCTCCACCCGCAAATAGGACCCACTTTAAACTGTGTCTCCACCTCGGTCTCCACTCAGAAACTGAAGTCACCGCTCGCCAATTTAACATCTTGCCAAGTTTTTGAAGTTAGGGTCTCACAGTTATATTACATGACAGCTTTAACCAACCTTCATAAAAAAATAAAGGAAGCAACAGTAATGATGTCGAAAATGAAACACCAAAAATTTTAACGTAACCGCATTTCTGGTTTAATGTGTACTCAGAATCAGCAGGCAGTAGAATACATAATTTATTTATTTATTGGTGGGGAAATTTCATAATAGCATACAGAACATCTATATACAATAATTAGATGTTTAGACAACCAATTAAGTAGGTACACAACAAGAATTAAAATAGAAATAAACAAAAGACTAATCAACAACACGACAAGATGGCGTATTATTTCTTATTACTAAATATCACATTAACAATTAATAGATACAGGAACTTTATTTAAGGAGTTAAGCTCTCTCTTAAAGTCATCAAGAGTACTGAAAAAGTCCAAGGTATTGAACTCATTAGAGATTCGGGAAGCTCTGGACTTTGGAAATAAAAGTGTTCGAACCATAGTTAGCCCAGTGGATCTTTTCTGAGAAGGTAGTGGAAGTGCGTGTGGTTCTTGCTGGGGCATATGTCCCATTCTGGATACTAGGTAGATATATGGAATCGTTGTGAGAGTTTAGTATTTTTTAAAATAGTAATAAATCCCTTTGATTTCGTCTGAAGGCTAAGGGTTGCAGGTTGAAGCATCGATAGAGGTCATCATAGTTGTAGATATAAATTTCGGGAGGAGAAATACCTGCCTTAAAGGCCAAGTACCGTACAAATGTACGCTGCACCTGCTCCAAGGCGTTGATGTGGACAGAATACATAGGTGATCAAATCGAGGAGCAGTACTCCAGGATGGGCCTTATCATTGTGTAGTAGAGAAGCCTGATGGAAGAGATGTTAGTGAAGTGAACACCTCTTAACAAAGCCCTGTAGTTTCAGAGTCCTGGATAGCGATAACCGAAATGTGGCTGGAGAAGCTTAACGTATTATCAAAAATGACACCGAGATTACGTTGTTGGGACACTGTTTCAAGTGGTTCATTGCTTATGTGGTAAACAAATTGTATGGGGCTTTGAGTTTGGAGAAAACGATAGCTTTACATTTAACGGCATTGAGTTCCATGCCACTTGTGACACACCATTCGGAAAATCTATCCAAGTCAGATTGTAGTCTGGCACGGTCTTCGTGGGAGGAGACTCGGGCAAATATCGTTAAGTCATCGACAAAACACAGAAACTCACTATTAATGAAACAAGAACCAATATCGTTGATGAAAATATTGAATAGCAGGGGTCCCAGGTGAGATCCTTGTGGTACACTGAGGGGATGTCAATGGGCTGTGAGCAGAAGTTGATGATCTTGACGGTTTGGGTTCTGTTCCTTAAATCCACGCAAGCAGAGTACCAGAAATTCCAATTCTCTCAAGCCTCGCAAGTAGAACATTGTGGTTGACACGGTCGAAGGCTTTAGCAAAATCGGTATATATGGAGTGAACAACTCCACCGCTTTCAAGAATTCCTAAGATTTTCTCCTGGTACGTCAGGGGGTAAGTTTCGGTTGAGCACTTTGGCCGGAGGCCTGCTTACTGTTCTGTTAGGCAAGGGTTGATTAGATAAGAATTAAGTTACTATATTCTCAAAGACCTTAGGGACAGTGTTAAAGATACTGATAGGCCTGTATCTGATAATATTCATTTTGTCACCGGTCCTATGGATGGGCGTGATAAAACTCCGCTTTCAAAAATCAGGAAATACCCCACTACTAAATGATTCATTGAACAAAATAAACCAAAGACGAGATAGTATAAAGCTCCACCTGCTGATGGATGCCATCCGGGCCAAGTCTACGAAAGATCCGTAGCTTACATGTTTCCTCATAAATAACTGAGATGCATATTTCAAAGTCATGAATGTGAATGCTACTATCAGAAATGCTGTAGCCAATAACACATGCTTTGTTTGAGTATACAGGATGAAAGTAGTTATGCACCGAAAAAATTAGCTAGATCAGGTCCAGTTTTGGCGAATTTACCGTCATAGAACATGTAAGAAGGGAGTCAATAAGTCTGTTGTCTAGCATTGACAAAAATCCAGAAATTTTTTAGATTTTTATCCCTAAGCAATGACATTCCTGAGATATGACAATTTGTATAGCAATCTTTCTTCTAAATTATTAGGTCCTTTAGTTCAAGGGAGAACCATCGTGGAAATTTATGGCTTGAGAGCTTCTTCTTTGGTACACAAACAGACAAACATTGCAGTGAGGTGACCTATTGCAGGTGGCAAAAAGTAAAGCAGGATGATATGCATCATTGGGAAGGATAATGTAATTAGTTGAGAGACAAGTATCCTCGGGGTCCTGGGTGAAAACCAGATCAAGTGCCACGAGCATTAGAGAATGCATTTATCTGGAACAAGTTTTGGTAACCGCTCATATTGAATAAATATTCGGTGGCTTCACGCTCTGAAGTTAAGGAACACTGAGAAGCAACAGCTGCAGAACTGAAACTGTCACTATCCCATTGTGCCTTGGGTAAGTTGAAGTTACCAAAAATGCAAAGTTTGTAATCTATGAATGTATCCGACAAAGTTTCCAATGAGTCCGAAAAACATCTGTAATCTTCGCTATTGGATCTAGGTGGTAAGTAAACTGCACCAAGCAATAATGTTCTATTCCCCGAGTGCACCCTGACGAATAACGGTTCAATAGTCCGGGATAGTCGCAAATTGAGCTAAAACTGCCCTTTTGAATTGCTATGAATACACCTACTCCCCCTCTGGTGGCAGTACTGGAGGAAGTTGAACGATCACACCTAAAGACGTTATAGTTCTCCATGCCCAATACAGCATCATAAAAGTCCTCAGTCAGCCAAGTCTCCGTAAAAACCTGAACTTGGTATGAAACTAGGAGAATAGAACTAGCCAATGTATTTAATTTGGTGCCTACGTAAACCGCGCACATTCTGATAATAGACTGTTATAGAACTATTCAGATTGTTTATAACTCCTGATTGTTGGCTAGGTCCCGGATATCCTGGGCCCCATCGTGTCTGGATATCTGGATTTCCTCTTAAAATTAAATCTGCGAAAAACTACCTTGCTAGGCCAAAATCCAAAGGAATTCATTACGTTGTAGTATCCAGGAGTGATGCCAACTTTAAATGAATTTTTCTTCCCTAAAGTTGGTCAACAATTGAGTTATCCTCACTAACATCAGGCAGTTTGTTGGTTATGTACTTACGACTTATAGAAGAACTGACAGAATGCGAAACTTTACCAATGTAAAACCACATCTTGCTGCCATATACGCAGCCACAAATTCCTGGTCTGATTCTATCTCAGAGGTGCCACGAAACTCTCTTCTGTTACCTCGGCGATAAATCAATAAACAATTTCAGATATGCAGACCGATTGCAGTCTCAAAGACCAGGGGATACATTTGGAAGATATGGTATGAAGATAAACTGCAAGAAAACGCTCATTATCAGTAGAACCGACATCGGAAATCTGCGGTTTACTGTCTGCTACTAAGACAATTGTATACCTGGGCTGTGGGCTGCCTTTTGAATAAGGACTGGCACTACTCTGGTGAAATAAGGTGCTGAAGGAAAACGGATAATAACATCCGCTACACAGGGCAAGGAAAATTGAAGACCGTTGACCGAAATGTCGCCAACAGCTTAATTTGACTAACGAATACCTTAAAGAGTTATACGTACAAATGTGATAAGCAACATCCACAGCTGAAACTTGAAATTGTACATTTTCTTTTACCAGAATTGGCAAATTTTATTGGGGCAAATCTGTCAATGCAAGTGGTTCGAAGGATTTCTCGAAGAAAGATCATAGGTATGGAGAATTAGAGGCTTCATATTTATCCTCCTAGAAGTCCCGATTTCACCCCTGTAGACTTTTTTCGTGGCTATTTTTCAAATTCCCACAAATTTGCCAAAAAAAATTCGATCAATTTTGCAAGAGCTCCTTGTCAACCTTGAACCATAATGAGTTATGATTTATCTTATAGGTAATTGCAAATACCTTTCTGAACGCACAATGTTTATATGAATTAACGAGTAAGCAGTAATTTCGATATTAAGCAACGAACATTCAATAAAAACAAAAAAGTATTGGAAAATCCAATTAATTCGTCAAAAATCTCTTCACAGCAATTTGCGGTGGACGTGATAATTACCATTACAAATTGGGTAAATAAACAATAGCTCATTTCTTCCTAAGACTTGAATGAAAGTAAAAGTTAAATGACTAACACAGATACCTAGCGAACCTGCTTGAATTTCATCTACGACCTGACTTTGATAGTACTGCTTCACTTCAACAATACTTATGGTTGAAGGAACGTATTTCTCAAATATTTTTACCACCTGTTGTACCGGATAAGTTAATGAGCTGGTAGGTATTACTTCATCCGGGATTTTTTTTTAAAGTTTTGGGTCTCGTTGCTCGTGAATCATGACAATGAAGACATTGATTAGCAGTGCACAATAAATGATGACATAGGAAATGAAAAATAGGTATCTTGTTATGTTAAAGAGATTTGAGCAAATCTTTTTAGGTGCGTTTACATCTTTCACAGAGAATTATTTGTTCCAAACTTAATGTTGTGCCCTAACACTATCAATAGGTTCAAGATTACTTCGGACATTGTTGACACTACTGAAAATATGATTATTTTTCCAATTGGATTGAAGGACATAAAATATGCAGAATTTAGATAAAGCAAAATTTTCAAGTTATAATGGTAAACTTCTAATACTATTGGGCAATTGCCGAATTACTTAGCTTGACCATTATTACCTGACTTAACTACTTGAATCTTAATCACAATTCTAAAAAGAAATCACTCTGAATCTGACTCAAGAAAGAAGAAAGTTCCAGTTTCAAGAATTTTTAATATTACCTGTGGTGTAAATGAAGCCAATACATAGATGTAATATTATTGATTGTCAGTTCTAGGTTGGTAGGTACCATTTGATTAAACATTAGTTTTCTTAAAGGTTGCAATATGAAATTGGTACAAAGTACAATAGCGGGTTACCAAGAAATTTTATAATTTGAAATTTAGTCCTAAATATCAACTTTGAGTCTATTACCATATCGTTGACCTTATTCAGCAAGAATATTTTGTTTAAGTTTGTCAGTTTGAATGCAAAATGCAACACTTCGTCAATAAAAATCGTTAAATTTCAATGCAATTTAATTGAATTATTTTGCAACATCATCTAAGCACAATATTGGATTTGTTGGTTAAGGCCGCTTTTCACACGTGCTTGAAGAAAATTGCAAAATAATTTGAATACATATTGATAAGTCCGTCCTTCTACTAATTAAATATATAGCAAGGTACGTTGAAAAAAATTAATATATGACAGAATACTGTAAATAGGTAATTTCCAATCGAAGACGTAGACGTTTTAAAATTATTTAAATTTCAAATTTCCAATAATTTTATTTTAATTACCTTTTACGAAAATTTTTGCGCTTTGAATCCAATTTATTTGAAAAAAATAAACGCCTGTTTAGTTCTAATTTCCCAATAAAAATTCAAATGGGTTCAGCAGTACTTATTGCGTAACACATTATTATTGCGGACTACAATGAAGTTTTGTTAGGATTTATTGATAAAAAATTGAAATTTCAACATTAATTTCAATTAAAATTGTTATAGAAATCGGAAATTATAAATCAAATTTATTGTAAGAGTCCAGCCTGAATCGTGAAATTAACCAAAATTTTACGGGAGTATCGTAAAACTGAATTGAACCGTCAGCTTCAGGGCCAAAAAAAAAAAACGCTTATAAGTATTTTTATGCTGCTTGCCTCCTGGAATGTGCCTCAAATTAAGTAACAAATGTTAATGATGATTAGTCATAGTTTAAAAGAAAAAATTATAGTCATAAGGTACGAACACTTATGAACCAGTTGCGCCGAGATTCCGAAGTTAAGCTAGCAGGGTTCGCGACAAGAAAACTGACCTCTGATGGTTCAAATTTAGTTGATTTTGCGATGAGATGAAAATATACAGAGATTTTGGTAAAAATTCGAATTCAACTTACCAACAAAGCAATATTCGGCAAAATCAATAGATCATCCTCCCTTCTTTCTCCTGATAAATGAGGTTCCCATACAAGGGGATGATTGGGAATCGATGTCAAAGTACCATTGTCGTTAAACGTGATATTTTCGTGCGTCATCAACTCTCTGGAAAGAAAAAGGAATGTTTTAATGTTTAATCAAATCTCAGTGGGATTGCGGAATTGTGAAAATGTAAAAGTTGTTGTTGTGCTGTAGATATTTCACCATTGATTTTTGATCAGTTTTTACCATTTATTTATTTACTTTCCGTTAAATTTGAATTTTAGCTGTAAGCTATATAATTTTCAGACAAATATGCACGTACCTGCATGTAATTACGGTCTAAAATTTTGCAGCAAAATTATTAATCAATTCCAATTTATATCGCTAATCAATTTTACGGAAAGCAGCTCAAGGTGGTTCAGGATGGAATATTCTATATAGTGGCACATATGAATGGTTCGGTTTGGTTTTGGTTTTGTTAATACGGTGCGTACTGTACTTAGATATTTGGCAATAACGACTGTTGTGGAATTTTATTAAATTGATATGGGTATAGTTGAATTTGTTCGACTTTCCCCCAGGTGACATGGAAAATTCGAATTAATTGCGTAGCAGGAATGAACGTTTGAGAAATCTTATAAGAAAAATCCCATCAAGTTTTTCATCTGAATACAAAAATGGAATTTGCTATTTTGTTTTTATACAATCGTATTTGGTTATATAAGCCGGTACGAAATTGTTGCATTAGTGGTAGTTTTTGTTTAAATTGCACAGTTTTGGACGCGTTAATTTAACTAGAATTATTATGCTACTGCATTATTATAAGTTCAAAAATACTTATCTCACTAGATCCAATTTTTGTAGCCTCTTCAAACTTTCACGATTTTCTTCTTTTTAATTATCTCTGACTGTAATCTCAAACCCGTTATCCCAAATGCAACCAAAATAATTTATTTCCCAATAAAGCAAATAAAATTTACAACCAGAAATACTACCAAAAAATAAGGAAAGGATTTTTCGGGTTGTTCAACTTGTTTTAATGACCGTGAAAAAAAATTAAGTTCAAGTTTACGTTTGTTTACGACATAACTTGATTGGAAGAGAATTTCATAGGCATGCACCAGGCACAGGTTTAGCAATCGATATGAGATTTTTTTCTTTCTGAATTTTACCCGTTTAATTAAATTAGTTTGTATGCAAAAATTATTAATCGGCTATTTAATATTATGGCTAAAATTCAATGCTCGGCGGCATAAAAGTCTTCTGATTGGGTTAATTTTGTGAATGGCCTTCATTTTGAGTTCTAGTCCCAAAATCTACGATCTTAATATTAGGACAAAAATTGGAAGCTCAATGGGATAGAGACAAAGTACTATATAGACTAGAGAACCTGTGTAAGACTAAAATGGCCAAAATCCGAAGAAAAAAAGCTAACGAACACAGGACCTGGAAATCAAAAACGCACGAAAAACTGCATATACAAGTACCCTGCGAATATGCATAAAACCGAACCAGTACGCAAACAGGGGAAACCGCGAAATCAAAAATGCCCAACATGTATGAGCTGAGAAACGCAAAACATTGGAGGAATAGAAAGTTCAGAAACAGCATTCATGGGAGGATGGAACAACCTTCAATAAACCATTGGTAAAAAATTGGGAAGCAGTCCTTAACAACATAACATCCATTGTAGTATAACAATACAAGTCATAAGGTTGAAGCATACAATATACCTACATACCAGGAAATGGCACACGGAAAGCTGAAGAAAAAACAAAGAAATAGTGAGTGATGCCCGGGATGATTTCTGTGGCGAAACTGGTAAAATGTGGATGTATCTGGACCGTGTAATAAAAAAGGCCATCAATACCACATCAGTTAGAAACTATATTACACAGAAGGTAGGAATTCCTGATGCAAAACACTTAGAAGTTAGACAGTCGAACACTGTAAGAAGCACCAACTCTTTTCAAATTGGCATAGAAAGTAGTTACTATAATACTTTGAATGATGCAAGTTTTTGGCTATCCCACATTATTTGTAGACGTTTTCACCTCAAAAGTCAGAACAACCCAGACATCTTATGTGAACAAAAATGATTATCAGCAAAATTACAATCACAATCATAATGGATACAATTAATGGATTTAACCAGAACAGAAATGCTAATCAGCATTTTAATGAGGGGGCAACGGATGGATCAGTGAGTCGCTATGGTAATCGAGGAGTAGTGAACAGAATGCAAGGGGGCCGCACTAATAATTTCAATAATCAGAACTCTTTAAAGGGACTATGAACGGATCAATACCTATAATGTTATATTTTCAGAATGTCAGGGGCCTGCGCACAAAGTTAAAGGAAATAAATACTTCGACTGAAATGAGAGAATTTAATATAGTGATTTTTACTGAAACCTGGTTGCACGAATTGCACGATGGAATTTGTGATGCTGCACTAGGCATGAATGCCTTCGTAATTTATCGGTGTGATAAATCATCAGAAACTAGTAATAGTGAACGTGGAGGGGGTGTTATGATTGCGATAGAGTCCTCTATAGCGTCTAAGCAAGTTGCAAGTACATTACTGAATGTAGAACATATATTTGTTGTATTCACGGTGGGAAAGGATACGACACTTTTGGGTGCTGACTATTTACCACCGCAGTCATCTGTAGAACTGTATGAAACTCACTGTGTATGTGTGGAATCCATGATGGAAGAACACCAATGTACTAATATTATCATGGGTGGAGATTTCAACTTACCAATTGTGCACTGGATCAATGACGAATGAGTATGGATCGCAGGCAGGTAGTTTATCCCAACAGGCAAAAAACACAGAGCATTCATCCTTTCTGAACTTACAACAAGTAAATGGGATACCAAACGCTCAAGGTAATTATTTGGATCTAAGGCCATGGTGGAGCTGGCAAATGAGCCTATCCTGCCTTGTGATTGGTATCACCCAGCCCATTAACAATAGAAATAGGTGTGTTTCATGTTGTCACCATTAACTATAACTATGAGTATTTTAACTTTAAAATGGCCAACTACATGGCAATTAATGATTATCTGGGCTCATTTGAATGGAATCAACTACCTAATGCCGTTGAACAATTCGTTCCTAGAGTAAAATCTGTTAAGTCTAAGTTCCCAAGTTCCCCTGCTGGTACTCGAATGAACTTGAAGAACTCACATTTAATAAGAAAATTGCCCATAAGAAATATAAAATTTCGAATACAGCAGTGTGTTTACTCAGCTGAGAACAGCATGTAAAGAATTAACGAATAACTACTGTAGCAATTATATCTCCTCAGTAGAAGACTAAATAGTAGATGACAATAGAGCCTTCTGGAAATTTGTACATCAAAAGAATAAGTCATTTGGAGTGCCAGCAAATAACCAACTAAGGCATCATCTGCCAACGCGCGACATGCCAAAGTAGGCGTAATCCCTGTTATGTCCTATAATGGTGAAACAGCAGAGTTTGACAGAAACTGTAAATTTCTTTGACGATTTTTTTCTTTCCTCTGTTTATAGTGATAGAAACTGTGATAATTATATTGTTGTTATTCCTAATGAAGTTAACATAGGAGTTTGTGATATAAATGAGATTGATGTTTTTAATGCAATGATGAAATTATGTAATAAATTAGGTGTAGGCCCTGATGATGTTGCGGTAGGATTTTTAAAGAATTCAGTGTTTATTTTATCATACGTCTTGTGTAGGGTACTCCGTCAATCTTTAAATAGCGGTAGATTTCCTGAGGCTTGGAAGCAGTGATATATTAGACCAGTATTCAAAAACGGAAATAGTCAGAGGTTTCGAATTATAGAGCCATCACCAAATTCTCTTTATTCCCTAAATAATTTGACTCTATTGTATACTTAAAATTAGTTCCCCAACTTCAGGAAATTCTAGTACACCATCAGCATGGGTTTATCAAGGGTAGATCAACAGTTTCAAACTTAATGATATTTTCACAACCCCTATACGTTTCGTCCTGGGACGCCACAACAAAAGCGTGACTTGGGGGCATATAGTCTGGCAAGTGGTAACTTGGTAGGGACGAAAGGGGGAAGAAAAGTGGGGCGTAACCTGAGAGTATTCACTGACACCTCAACTGACACCGCCTGATGACAGCCATGTCTTTGGGTTCAGTGGCACCGAAAACACCAAAAAATAAACCAATAAAATTATTAAATAAAAACATCTTTAGTTTCGTCAATTACCACGCCACTGGTGCTGTCGTTCAGGCTCCAACCAACCAATCATGCCTGAATAATCACGCCTCTCCACATCCATCAATTCGCAACGTTGCCGGATTTTTTTCTATTTCAAAATATATGTCACCAACTTGTTTATTATTGTTTCCGTCAAGTTTGGCAAAGCAGCAAATTCTATTGGAGTTCGCCGTTTGGCTAGCCAGACAATAGGTGGGGTTAAGGTAGAGAGAAACTCGCTTGGTATTGGCATATTAAGATATGTATTGATTAATAATAGTATTACCCTAGAAATGGTATCATGACGTCTCTTCTACGAAGGGACGTACTTCTTATGGGCCACTCTGTATTAATTATGTACCCCCTGTACACTTGGCGTGACTGAAGACTGAAACTAGGTTTGAGACAGGTCCAGAAGGGCGTTTCCCATTGAAGGTTGTTTGCACTGGACCTAGTCTGCGGCTTTCAATACTCCCAGAGGGGCGTTTCCCATTAAAGGTAGTTTGCATTGGGAGGAGACTTAGCTAGAGGGGCTTTTCCCATTAGAGGTAGTTCGCACTAGCTTTAGTCTGCCGGTAATGGATTTCAACGCGGTATTTATACCAAATAAATGCTGACTCGTCGACACACTTCAGTAAATTTGATGTACAGAGTGGTATTTACTTAAGTAGTTGACAATATATGAACAGATGAGTATACAGTCACTGGAAGCCAAACTCCATATACACTGATTTTAGCAAGGCTTTTGATAAAGTAAATCATGAGATGTTAATGAGGAAGCTGCAAGCTTTGGAATTTTTTGGAAATATACTTGCTTGGTTTCGAAATAGATGTCAGTTTGTTAAAATGAAGGGTGTTCTGTCAAGGAAATTATATGTAACTTCCAGAGTACCTTAGGGAGCTCATCTGTCTCCGTTGCTGTTCAATGTCTTTATCAATGATATCCCTACTGTTGTACAGCACTCTGACATACTTTTGTATGCAGATGATCTCAAGTTATACAAATGCATTGAATCCATGGAAGACTGTGAAAAACTTCAGGAAAACGTTGATCAGTTGATTTCTTGGTGAAACCCAACTGGGACTGAATTTAATACAAAAAAATGTAGGGTTATGCGTTTCTATCGAAAAACGAACATCACTCAGTTTGAGTACAGCATAAATGATGAGATCTTAGAGTCACTGGACTGTATAAAAGATCTGGGAGTTTCCTTCGACAGAGAACTTTCATTCAAAAACCATATTAATTGCATAACTAGCAAGACATAAAAATTTTCAGGATTTGTTGAGCTTACTCTGCAGGATTTCACCGATCTGAAATGTTTTAGGGCTTTATACTGTGCTTATGTTAGTACCCAAGGAAAATTAGACTTCCTCTGCGGAATGAGGCCGAACAAGCTGAATTTTTGCAGAGACCTTCGTTTTGATGTTCTTATGATGCACAAAAAAAATCGAATATGCCTACCCTTGTGCGTCTTGAGATATCGAAGGTCAAAGATCACGAAAATCGTTTTTTTGCAAAAATCTCGCTTCCAGTGCATCTGGCGTCGAAGAACTCAAAACAAAACATACGTAAAATAGTATTTTCTACAAAATTGTTCCTATACATTTTTTTATTTCGAAATATAGCGTGATAAAGCGGGAGCGCATATTCAATAGCCTAGCATTAGCCCTTCAGATGGTATGAAAGGGGGTTGTTTAAATTTCAACACCCTGTATTTTGGAAATAACGCACTTATGAAACTTCTAAATATACCACCACTCGAACAACGAAGAATGTTTTTAGACCTCTGTTTCTTACACAAATTAATTAATGATAATATTGATTGTCCTTATTTGCTGTTTCTTGTGAACTTCCATGTGCCACAAAGGAATCTGCGCGCTAATAATCTCTTTAGAGTTGATTATCGCAGAACTAATTATGGTATTTCTTCTAGCATGACTACACCTTTTCCAATTGTATTTCAGAAAGTGTCAAATGTATTCCAATAAGTGTCAAATGTATTTCAGAATAGCCAAATGTATTTCAGAAGGCGTTAAATGTATTTCAGAATAGTTAAATGTATTTCAGAAAGCGTTGAATGTATTTCAGAATAGTTAAATGTATTTCAGAAATCGTTAAATGTATTTCAGAATAGCCAAAAGTATTTCAGAAAGTGAAAACTCGGCGAAAATAATTCAGGAGCGAGGCGACACAAAAAATTACCTACCATGTCTGTGCAGTTTTTCCTGTGAGCCCGACTGACCCAACAGGAGCTTAATAGTAACATTAAACTATTCTGAAATACATTAAACGCTTTCTAAAATACATTTAACTATTCTGAAATACATTTGACGCTTTCTGAAATACAATTTAACTATTCTGAAATACATTTGACGCTTTCTGAAATACATTTAACTATTCTGAAATACATTTGAAGCTTTCTGAACTACATTTGGCTATTCTGAAATACATTTGACACCTTCTGGAATACAATTGGAAAAGGTGTTGATCCTGTAGTTTGGCAAATAGAGTATGCAGGGAAATTTATGTTTTCCATACTGGCATAAACAGTTTTCTAGAGAAAGGGTTAGACGGAACATCTTTTACTCGGACTTGCACCTAACATAACAGATTGTGAATTGTTTATGGTAGGTTTTCTTTATATATTAGGTAATTGTTTTTTGCCTTTGTTGTTTTATTTTATTTTACGTTTAAGGCTGAACCTTTTATGTATTTATTGTAGTTTTTGTCACTCTGACTGAATATACTACATGTTGAATGGCTGGTCCGTTAATAAAACATTTATTTATTCATTTATTTATTTAAAATATAAATGAAGCTTAATTCCAAAATATACAACTAGTGCATCCTAACTGTCACAATTCAAAGCGCAGTTACCCTAGAGTAATCAAAAGAGGAATATTGGGTATCACACCGAGAGACAAAAGGAGATATCACTGGATAAGAAGCAGGACAAAAGTACAATATGCTGCAGAAAGGACGTTTCATGTAATAAAGCTGGGCCGTTCATGTTTCCAGACATGAACATTGAACAACAGTTTAATCATAAGGTTACCAGATAGTGTGAGAAGATCTAAGACCTAAAAAAGGCTTATGTACGACAATACACAGCTGGCTTGAATTGATGATACCAGGTGGTTCAGAATAGAATCAAATGGAAATCCATGAAGTGATTCTGAGCCAGATAGATATAAAGCTTTCAAATGCAACTGATGTAGGAAACTGGTTCTTGAAGAATCAGGGAGTTCAGAAACCATTTGTCAAAAAAAGGTCAGCCCGAAGTCAAACAAGTCCAAGAATCTATAGTCTTTTGTTTGAAACTTAGCGCCGGCACAAATATTTTCTGATAAACTTGAAGATCTTATGGTAGGTAACATTTAAACTTTCTATATCGACTTTAATAAATGCCCGAAATCTATTAATTGTTGGGCTGTATGTTGACTTACCCAACTTAAAAATAGTTAGTTAATAGTATTCGATATAATTTTTTTCTTATAAGCCCATAGGTACTAAAAGTCAAAGTAAATGTTACATAAACAGCATTTACTCGAGTAATTGCAACTAAACAATTAAGGAATTATTTGCCATTGAATCGAGATTTATTTTATTGATTTATTCCCAATTTTGTCATGTCTTTTAAATTAATTGTGGCTTACCGATAGACATAAGGTCCAACTTCTTCAAATTTTAGCTTGTCAGCTTTCCCAGTCATATACTCCTCACTGTTGGTGATATTCCAGAGGTAAACTTTGAGGAACAGTTCGACAGGAGGTCTTTCCCATAGACCAAATATTTCACCGCCTGGGCCAAATTGGATTTTCTGTAAAATCCAAAATACATTCAAAATTAGGGTTTGAATAATATTTGTATTTTTATTCTAAAAGTAATTGAATAAGTCAAAATTCTTACCCATTGGTAAAGTAGAGTGTAAGGATCCACCAAATGTATAAAGAGTCCTGATATAAGAGCTCCAATTCCCAATAATGCGTAAGTCAAGGCTCCTGAAAACAATAAAAAAAAAATTGAGTTTTTTTTTTTTTTGATAAAATAAAATTAGGTGCGTCAGAAAAACCAATCTTAATATCCCATAAAACTTCAATTAAACGAAAAACAGGTTTCATTTTCGCTTTGTCTCAAAATGGCACTGAATGTTAATAAAATATAATTATCAAAAAAAAACAATGTTTGAAGGTATGCCCCCTTCCAAATCCCTGACCTAAAATTATTGCACATTACAGGTGCAATTAGAGCATTCTTCTCGTGTCTTGCAGATGCAATATTTTACAATAATTATTATTTTGTTACATTAAGATCAGGTTTTATTTGGCAGTTATGACTTTAAAGAACGTTGTTAAAGGTCATGGTATGTGACATAAGGATATGGATATTTCTCAAAAGTAAATTATTTTTAATTGACCAAAATTGTTGATATTTCAATGGCGAATCAATGCAAGGTTGAGGAATAAAAAATAAAAGACAATTCCTGTAAATGAAACATACAGTAATAAAATATACAATCCTAATAGTGCTATCATTAGGAAAGTAGGTATGACATTTCAAAAATGATAGCACTGTTCCTATCTTGAATTTACTCACCGATACTGAACTTTATCTTAACTTTTGGTATTTCAAATTTCAACTTCATTTCAACTTCCAAGAACCTCACTTGTGAAATGGAATAGAAATTGGAAGACTAAATTGTATGGGTACCTTGTGAAATACTTAACAATAATTACAATTTAATAGTGTCTGACAATATTATCAGGACCGAACTAAAGGAAAGGGTTTGGTTTTATAGATAAGAAGGTGTGACATTTTTGTTAAATTAATAACAGTGTAGATATGTAGGTATTTTATTCACTAAGGTATAGTGGGTGTTGTATTGTTACTCTAGGATCTAGGAATAGATTTAAAATTGACTTATTATTGTAATAAAATATTTTGGTATTGATAAAGTAGGTACCTAGCTCAAGAGGATGCCAAAACTAGAAACTGCTCCAAAAATTTCGCTTACTGCAGTGTCATCCGCAAAAATCAGAAAATGTCCTGTGAATGAATGTTGGGATATATATTTGTTTGACGTAGAAAAGAAAAAACATAGGGGTCAAACACTGTGCTCTGAGGACCTCCATCAACAACCATATTCAGTTCATGAAAACCAATATCCTCAGAGACCGATCACTCAGATATCAATGGAACCAATTTAAAGCGATGCTTCTCGAATCATACCTCTTCTGGATGATGAAAGAGATGCATTCATTGTCATTCTAATGATTCTTTCAACCAGTTTGGCAAGAATACGATTTGAAGGTGTGTAAAAATCACCACCGCCTTTTTGACGCTGACTGTGAATGTGCTAAAGAGAAAAGGGTTATAAATTGCCCAAAGGTTACTGGCAGAAAGAAGATTGAGTTCAATGGGCCTCAGGTAACTTTCAGGTTCATTAGTAAACTGATGGAATCGTGTAGAATTTTTGATCTCAAACTTTGAAGTGGCAACAATGTTACAATTCATATTCACATTTTCAAAATGGAAACTTCCTTAATATAAATTTTATGATAAAATACAACTGTTGTCATGAAACCCCGGAACAAGATTTATTCAAATCCGTCCGCTGTTCCTTCAGAATTTCGCAATTAGCAATACATATATTATTGATAGATTAGTCTCGTGAAAAGAAAGTTGCTAATTCATGGCCGTGAAATATCGCCATGAGATTGCTGAAAATATTATTTGTGTGAATCCATTATTTATTTGAAGTTTGCTCGCAGATCGATAATTTATTTAAATATTTTTGGACACTCTCCGTTAGAAGAAATTAACATAACAAGAAATGACCATTACAAAATGTCAAGGATTTTTGTTTACTTTTGCAAAAATGTGTGATTTGTTATGCCGGATGAGCCATAAGGAAGAGAAACAGACCGATTCCTTATAAAGAACCTGTAAGTTTATTAAGAACTTTATGCTTTGCTATCTCCAACATTAAAATGGTGGACTTTTTCGCCACTTGGTGAATTTCCATTACATTAATATTGGTAGGTAGGTACCTGTTAATAGTAGATTACATATCGTTTAGTGAAGTAGTGGTTTTACTAAATGAGGGTGGCTAGTTTTGTATAATATGACAGAGCGAATTGAGCGAGTGGTCTAAAGTCTCACGAGTTTGGTAAAATCAAATTTTATAAACAAGAAAATATGATCAGTGACCAAGCGAAAACTCTTAATAATTGATTGGCAGAATTGCTCAGTGGCGCACCCAGATTTTTCATTTGGGGGGGGGGGTTTCATAATGATGAAGGATCGCCGAAGGCAGGCGCTTTTCGAGTGTCCAAAAACGTTTATTTTAAGCCTTCAAAAAATAACTTTTTGTAAGTGATTGTATAGTCAGATCTGCTGGGCAACATGCGATTAATATACCACATACAGATGCATAGGCGCCGGAACTTCAAAATTACTATGGGGGTTCGAGCACAAAAAAAACGATTAAATGGGACCAGTTGACTGATACAAAAATCCACTGCAGGATCGCCACTCTGGATCATTGATCTTCCCTGCATAATATTATTGAAATTCGTGAATCCTCGGCAGCTCGGCAATACTCGGCTTTGACAGCACCGCTTCGATTCGCCTTAACTGGGTAGAGGCTTGTCTTCTTAGTTAAATATGTGTCTAGTAGGATGATCCGGTTTGTATATTGTTTATAAAGTTTCCATAATATACTAGGTGAAAAAAGCCAGTGTATTCATGATATTTATATTCATGTGATGTGAACATATCATAAAAAAAAACGATAAGAATATATATAAATATATACCTAATATATAATGATCCCAATCCGACTTTTTGAAAATACAGCTTTAAATACCAAAATAGGTACCTATAGCAAAAACAACAAAGACATAAAACACAAATTTGACATAAAAATAAATAAGTAGGAGCTCAATGTTTTTGAACAGGGTGATCTATTATAAATGTCACCTCCTCCTAACTTTATCATTTGACCTTTTTGACAAAAGTGTCACATACAAAAGTTTTAAGAAATTGTCAAAATTTTTTAACTAAAGTCAGTAGGTATTAAGCATACAGGGTGCGTCAAAGAAGTGTGGCAGAGCGAAGTTATATTTTCTTGAATGGAACAGCATGTCATGTATATTGTGCGTTCATTTGTTAGTCCCTTTCAAACTGATTTCAACGATGTATGGTTTGCTATGTTTACCTTCAATAGTTATAGGGAAAAATGTGGAAACCCCTTGCCAAGGACTCATGTTGAAGAAAGAAAAATTATAGATATCAATAAATAGCTTTAGAGACAATAGACAATTATTAAATATAAACAGTTTATTGTTCAAATTATGTTATTCCATTAATTTACAAGGTGAAATCGAGGGTTGAAATATTAAAATAAATTCAGTTTTCTTAAGTTATTATTATTTAAATAAATTAACATGAGACCTATGAAGAGGCTTTCGCGTTTTTCCCTATAACTATTAAAGGTAAACATAACAAACCGTATATCATTGAACTCAGGTTGAAGGGGACTAACAAATTAGTGCACATATACACTTGCCGTTCCATTTTAAAAAATATAACTTTGCTCTGCTACCCTTTTTTGGCGCACCCTGTATGCTTAATACCTACTGACTTTAGTTAAAAACTTTTGATAATTTCTTAAAGCTTTTGTATTTGACACTTCTTTCAAAAGCGCCAAATGAAAAAGTTAAGACGGGTGACATTTATAATAGATCACCCTGTACCTACCCTACCTAATAAACTCACTACATACAATATCAAAATCACTATGGGGGCTCTGCCCCCATAGCAAGTTCACTATGGGGGCTCAAGCCCCCATTGCCCCCATGGTTCCGGCGCCTATGTGCAGATGGATCAAGTCCATGCTAAAACACAGGACTATAAGCTCGACTATTGCTGAAACCTCTATTAAAGTAACCGCGGCAAAAGGATGCCCACAGGGCGGAGTAATTTCACCACTCTTGTGGAATCTAGTCGTGGATGAACTTCTGAGGAAACTAAACGATCAAGGCTACATTACCCTAGGCTACGCGGATAACATAGTCGTTGTCATTAGGGAAGGATTTACCAGGACGGTATCAAACCTCATTAGCAAAAATGACGCCTTAGAAATCATTGAGGAATGGTGCACGAGGGAGCCACTTCGCGTCAACTCCTCCAAAACAAAACTCATTCCTTTCACGAGAAAAATAAATCTGGAGTTTGGCAGGTAAGCTAAATTTCTAGGGATCACCCTAGATATGAAGCTGACATGGAACCAACACATCCAAAAGATAACCTCCAGAAGCAAGATGACGTTGATGTCACTAAAAAGAGCGATTGGGGAAACATGGACCCCCCTCTATCTTTTCTATTTGACATTTTAGAAAAAAGTGTCCCAAATAAAAGTTTTATGGTTGAAATTAAATTTTTTGAAAAACTTACTTTCGCATATAGAGGGTGTTTCAGAAAAGCTGGTCGTGCTCCAACTTTCTTATTTTGAATGGAACATCCTGTATATTATTGAATATTCGAATTCTACATAGAATTCTGAACAGATTTTATTTGATATACCCTACCTTGGGTGCGCCAATGGAATTGCTCAACAGTAACAAGGTAATTGAAGACAACCAACCCGAGAGCCGAATTAAGGAACATCACACAATCACAACACACACAACAGCATTATTAGAATCCACTTATACATCGAGCATGAAATGGACCTGGGTCTCACACAGGGGGTATTACCAAAAGCGAAATAGCCTACTTTATATGTAAAAGTAGAAACACCTTTGACGATATCTCAGTAAACAAATTCAGCACAGAACTATGATCACACGCAATGATCATCTGAGAACTAGAATCGAACTCCGGGTGAGGTGAGGAAAAAAGTTTTTCGACAATAGGATGAATCTTGACTCTCCTCTCGCTCTGAGACGCAGAGATTTCAACCAATGTGTTTTATCGGTAATGATATATGCTTGGCAAACTTGGAAAAACGTTTGTATCAGAGCGAGAACCAGGTTGAAGTAAGTAGCATCAAATGTCGGTTATTATCAAAAATAGAGTTTTGCAGGACACCTATAGCAACATAGAAACACCGCGGATGGAACTCAGAACAAATATCTGTCCGAAGTGAATGCATTCCAGAATTTGATCCTGAGATGATGTTACGACAATCTACCAGGTGCAATCTCGATTAAGTGATATGGCCCGAAATTGGTATAATGGATTACAACAAATCTATTTCTCAAACTTTTCCTGATCATGTTGATTACGCTATGGCGTTGAGCAAAATGATGGGACGAACAAAAGAAAGAGGAGAAACCATGATCAAATATTTCTTCAGTAACATGGAATTACTAAGGACGTGCCAAATAATTGGGAGAAATGCAGTTTCCTGCATCATTGATGGCCATACCGATGTTGGTGTCCAAAATGGTGCAAGAGGAAAAATTTTCCGTTACATCACACCAGAAGCTCTGTATCAGGAATATTTGTCGACGTTACGTGACGACAAATTGGACAAATCTGAAACAAGTGCAACTCAAAGAAAAATATCCACCAACTAGAATGGAGCGACGCACCGTTAGAGCCGTATAAGAAAGGCGATATTAAGAATGGGCAGTGCTTTAATTGCAAGACAAGGGGGCATTACCAGTCCGATTGTCCAAAACAAGAGATGATTTACCGAAAATGCAATTTATTGGGTCACGAAGCCAACAATTGCAGAGTGTCAGGAAAATTTAAAAGCTGCTCAGAACAACCACCAACTAAGTATTTAATTAATATTGCACAATTACCTGAAAACTTAAATTTCAATGAATCAAGCACTTGTTATTTTACTGATTGCATAATTAATGGCCATCCTATTAGAGGTTATGTTGATTCTGGCTGTGGAGCAGTAACTATTAAACAGTCAGATGTAAAGAAGGGGGTTCACTTCGTGAACCAGCTTTAGCCTGGCTACGTGTTTTTGGTGGTGGTACTGTGCACGTAAGCAATGAAGTGACGGCACAGTTAACGGCGGACCTAGCTTCCGTTAAGGTAGAAGCGTTAGTAGTCCCTGATAATGTACAAAAAGTCTCTATAATCGTAGGACAACCATTTAATAAAAACAAAAATTTTACGGTTGTAATTCATGATAATCAGGTTCGGTGGTTTAATATAATCATGAAACCAGCTTCCCAAGCTTTAACATTTTAGCGACAAAAAGATAAATCTGTATGACGCCGAGACAACCGTTATACCTTCTCATTTCTAGTATTGAATGATGAAACTCGCGGTGATATTTTTATTGATTTACAGTATAGAAATATCCCTAACACAGAACATATAATTCCGCGCTGTGTGACAAATTTAAATCAAAATTGTTATATTCCAATATTCAATTCTTCAGATCAGGACTTATGTTACGAAAAGGGTAGGGTAGTAATTAAGGGCTACACTTATTACGAAGAAATTGATACCATTGATCCTATATTAACAACTGAAGTTACGAAATTCAGAAAGTTTACGACTCAAGATATTCAAAACCAAACCAATCGCAAGCTCAATAATACTGATTTTAAACAGTTATTAGACCTTCCTAATGAATACCGTGATTGTTTTGCCACAAATGTTATAAGTGATGATATTCCTATTACGCGTGGCATTTTCTGAGAGGGAAGTCGTAAGAGGAATAGTTCACGACCTCATGAAAAATGATATAATCCGTAACTCATCTTCACCTTATGCAAGTAACGTCCTACTGGTGAAAAAGAAGAATGGTGAGTCGCGCATGTGCATAGATTATAGAGCCCTAAATTGTAAAACGCTGAAAGATAAATACCTATTGCCAAGGATCGATGACCTCCTGGACTCTATCAAAGGTCACATCTATTTTACGACCCTAGACCTAGCATCTGGATACCATCATATCCCATTGAATGAAGACTCAATTCCGAAGACTGCATTTATAACACCAGATAGATACTACGAGTTCCTACGACTACCATTTGCACTTGTAAATGCTCTTGCGGTTTTTCAGAGAACAATAAATGGGCTCTTTGCGATTCGAAACAGCTATGGCATATTTGGACGACGTAATAATACCGTCAATATCATTACCAGATGAATTTAAAAAGCTGAAACAGATACTAAATATCTTTAGAGAAGCCGGTTTTACACTTAGGTTAAATAAGTGCTATTTCCTTCAAGAGAACATAGAATATCTAGTTATTTCAGAAAATTTATGAACGGATTCGCCTCCATTGCAAGACCAATGTCTTCACTTACCAAGAAAAACTCCGTATGAATTATTGCCTACAAGATAACCGCTTATACAGAATTACAAATGGTGGACGAAAATGGGTAGTACCGAAAACATCAAGGCGAACTATTGCTACATATCACCATGAGATGGAGCTAGTCACTTTGCAATAGTCAAAACCTTGGAAGCTAGGTATGAGTGCACTTTATTGGTTTCCAGAAATGAAAAATTATGTGAAAAACTATATTATACGATCCTGTTAAGGGTGTCTATATAATGAAAGGCCATCCGGTAAACAGCCTGGAAGTGTAAATCCAATCGAAAAATTAAGTGTTGACACCCTGTTGTGTGTCCATGGGCACAAGATCACGTAGGACCATTTGTTACAAGCATTAGGAAAAATGCATATTTGATAGTTGTGGTAGATGCATTTACCAAATTCGTGCTTCTGGAAGCAGTAGCAAGTGCAAAAACATTACCAGTGTTACGTTTTCTGGAATACATCATTGACATGTTTGGAGTTCCAAGAAGATTGATTTGCGACCGTGGAACAGCGTTTACAAGCAAAAGCTTCGTGGACTTTTGTCATTCGTTAGGTATTGAACGTATTCTATGTGCGACCGCTATATGGATAAGAGCAGGCCCCATCAGAAGGAAAAAATTCGTGCGAGGCACCATTTTTCAGCTGCATGACAACGCTGAGGAAATCGATCCATTTGCACGAAATCACGTCCTATGAGATATCAAAACCAAAACTTTGAGGAAGGAACAGCCATTTCGTGCTCAGTACCATAAATAGTAAACTGAGTGAGATGCTGGCCACAGAAAGGTCTACACTCAAAACCAGTGAGCAACCAAAGACCAAAACTCGGTAGAAGGCTCAAAATGCAATTAAGTCATGACCCAAAATCGGGAAGTTTGAAGAGGGAAGTTGCACCAGCTAAGATCCAGTTATTAAACAAACTATTATTGTATATATACCTAAAACCTGCAAAATAATGTCTCATTTTAATTAATTGTTTTATATTTGAGTTATCTACTGTTGTTTGATCATTGCACATCTAAAAAAAGAAACAATTATATTTAATTTATTGTCAAAGGAAAAAAAAAAAATTACCGCGAGGGCAATATTTATACAAACTGTTTGCACTGTTGATCATTTCAAAAAAATGTTAATTGAAGTTTGAAATATATTATTCAAACAAACTGCATAATATTCAAAATCAAAGAACATAATTTTATTTATTATTAAAACCACAAGTGACTTTTTTCAAAATAAAACGCATATATAAGCACAATAATTATTTTAAAAGAGTTAATTCGAATATTTGAAAAATAATCACGTCTCCACAGGTGTGCAACAGTTAATTCTTAAAACGATGAGCAATTTTTTATTTTAACACAAATACCCAAAAAGTATGGGAATTACTTTTTTTTCCAAACCCATTATTATAGGACAAAAACGCATGACTTTTTCTTTCCTTAATGCCTCTTGGTAATTACATATTAGTATTGAAATGAAAATAAAACGATTTTTGAAATTTAATTACCTTGTTATTACTAATTCTTTTATTGATTGAAGAAGACACAATGACAATAAGGAAAAGTTCTGGTAATGGAATTGTAATAATTTGTGACGTGTTTGTTGTGCAATTTTGTTTTGTTTGCAGCTTATTTATAAAAATAATATGAAAATTTAACACAAATTAATTTTTTTAGATTTTTACTTACTTCTTCGTTCCACACACTTATGATTCCTATATTTCTGTACTTTCTTTTGTGCGGCTTCTTTTTGTTTTTTTGATGAATCACCAGTGCTCACAGCATCATAACGTCTTCCGAAGAAGCCTCTCCATAACATATTATAATCTTTCATTTTGAATTTGGAGCGAGTACAATCGTGAAATACCAAAAATTGTCTTTCAGCTAAATAAAAAATGTCCTTTAATATTTTTGTTTGGGATGTGTTAATTTGATTTTTGTGCGAGTTGGCAAAGCTGATTTTGTAAAAATGAGTCTCAATTTTGTTTGTAAAAAATATTAATAATTATTATAAAATTGAAAATTTTAAATTCGAACCAACTTACTTAACATAAATCGAAAAAAAAAATCCAATGATTTGGTTATAGGCAATGAACTGGAACTATGTATTTGAATTATGTCTGCAATGGTGTACTTAAGTGAATATTCTAAAAATGGAATAAAAAAGTAGAAATTGTTAAACTAGAAAAATTGTAAAAATCAAATGGCAATGATGAAGTTCATGGGAGTTTCAATGTTCTTTGAAATTAGTTTCACTTGATTATTATTATTTTCTCACATTATACCTAGATCTAGAGAATTCGATGATTTCAACATTACTAAAAAATTTAATTAAATTTAGTACACTGAAGATTTAGGTACCTACCTACTCAAAAAGCTTCCAAAAAAATTCGGCAAAAAATTTAGTTCAAATTACACAGGACGAATTTCTGAATTTTTTAGTTAGTAAATAGGCAATGAATTTGAAAATAACTATCCCGAACAGAAAGAAGAAAAATACTAGTTTTAAAATTTAAAAAATCATTGAGCAAGTGAATATTTTAAAATAAATTTTTAATAATTTATAAGGCAACCAACTCACACAAAAATTCACTAGAACAAAATGAGAAAAATACGCACCACAAAAACAATCAAGAAATCACTATTTGAAAACCAGAAAAAAAAAATATAAGACAAAACTCAAGAGTCCTAACTAACAAACTCAAATGCACTCACTTCTTCACCGCAAAATAATTTAATTTTATTTAACTAGTAAAGAGAGTACTTTTGATATTGTAAACAAACCGGCGTGTCTTTTTTATTAATGCAGCTACTGATTGGCGTGGTACCGGACCGCGGGTTCTAATGCTAAGCAGGAATCAAAATAATATTTTATAAGGCGCGTACCCGCGTTTTGAATATATCGGCAACGAGAGCAGGATCAGCTGTATGGCCGGGTACTACTTTCACGCAACCAATCAGAACCCGGCATTTCGTACGGGTACTCTTTGGAGAGGTCGATGTGATTTGGATTTCGAAGGACGAGGACAAGAATCCCTTTGCTTTGTGTTGTTCATCGTAAGGGGATTGATTTCGACCTTGATGCTTTGGAAGATGGTTTTATTGGGTAGATTTAGGAAACTTTGGTGTTGTTTTCATTTGTTGCGTTTTTATGTTCTGTATCTATAAGTCTTCCAATTTTTATCATTTTCTCGCCGATGTAAATGAGAACCCTTTTCTTCGCTCCCTGCTCACGTGAGCCTTGATTGACTTCCACCTCTCACAGCAAGAAAACAATATGAATCAAATCTGTTGAACAACGTCAAACAGTTCTTTTCCTATGTTAGCTCTAACCTTAACTCCAAACTCACTTCAGTATTATGGTTGACAAAGCAACTCTAGTCCCATTTGAATCTGACCAGTAGATTGCAGAGTGTTTTGCATAGCAATTCCAGAGTGATTTTACTAAACTCAGCCCTACAGATATTAGACAAACACTTCCAATTGAATCCTACTACAGAAACGGTAGAGATCGCCATTAGGTCCCTACGGGACTTGATAAGATCTCTCCTATATTTCTTAGAAATTGTTTGCACACTCTAAAAGGACCTCTGGTAGCACTTATGAGTGACATAATATCCACAGGAGATTTCCCACAACCTTGAGAAAAAATAGTTGTTATACCTATATTCAAAAAGGTTAGCAAAAAGCTAGTAGAAGACTATAGGCCACACAGCCTAACCAGCGTCTTATGTAGATGTATGGGAAAAAATCACTGCTAAGGAAGTCACTATAGCTTTTTCCTCGAAGCCCATATTGTACCGCGTGGTTTTCTCCCCTACTTTTACGAATCTCCTAATAGTTCAGTAAGCAGGGATTTCTTCCAGGAAAAAAATGTAGAAGTTTTTTTCTTACCGGTTCTATATATTTTTTGGGGTGCTGAATCCGAATCTGAGGTTTGTCAACGCCAGACTTCACATGAAAAATTGCAAAAAACCTTACATTTCCGGTACTTTTTTCAGGTTTTCAACTATTTATAACTCGAAAACTAAGCGTTTTTTAACTATAAATATAACATACCAAATTAAAGTAGACAAAATTTTCTACAAGTAAATGTAATAACTTTAAAGTCTCGGCAATCCATAACGTCGTTAGATCGTGTTAAAAAAAAATGGTGTTTTCTTACATTCCTTTAAGAAAGTTGAAAATGTGATTCTAATTAAGGTTTTGGTAAAAGGAAACATTACCTGTAACAAATTGGTATTTACACAAAAAAAAAGCAAAGGCGCCGTTCATATTCAATATGGACAAAGTTTGTCAATACCTGCATAATGCTCAGGATTGCGTTCGCAAATGTTCAATTTAGGTGGACCAGGTTGTACATGCGGAGCGAGTGGGGCGACGTTTTTCTTCTAGTCCTGTCTGGGCAGTGAACTGCTCGAATTCTTGAAGGATGAGAGCTGGTCTCTCTACTAATAGTAGTTTTCCTAATCAGTGCCGCGGTTATGTTCTCTCCCCCCCCCCCCCCCCTAAGATTGTTCTCCCGCATGCGAAAGCAGTTAGGGATAAGCTTTTTTCCTCTATCGTCTATCGGCACACCAATTTAGAGCCCGATTGGAATTTCGACCCGACGTTTCGGAATTTTAGAAAAAAAATTATTTCGAACTGTTGGTGGCAAAGGGGTCCCACGGTCCCACGCCCTAATGTCTTACTTAACACATTGGTTGCCACGTCATACATATATGGGTGACAGTGATGTTTGCCGGTGGGCCGCGTCATACATACCTATATGGGCGACATGGCCTGCAAGCATAACTCCGCGCCAGGCCGCGTCATACAAATATAGGCGACGATCAGTGTATTTTCAATAGGTGGCCCCCTGAGAAACATTGTGATATACTTGGTTTTAGGAAATCTTTAAATTTACATATTCTACGGGCACTGAAAAAAATGAAAGGGAAAAGTGGGAAAAATAGTATATTATATACCTAGGTAGAGAAGTTGGTCATTATATACCGAAAGCTTTTATAAACCGAGGCGCGCAGGTATATAATGACTTTCTCTACCGAGGAATATATAGAATTTTTTTACTACTGCTACACGCTCGAGCGTGATAGGACATTTCCTTGCGAGTGCGCATATCCGTAAAAAAAAAAAAAAAAAAAAAAAAAAAAAAAATTTGTTTAAAATCTGTGTTCTAATTATTTTTTGTGAACGCCCTCTTGAAAGTGCTGCCCTCTATTAACAGCTTATATAACTTCCTATGTACCTACAGAAACCTGTATTTTTTTTCAAATTGACGTATGAAATTGAAATTGAACCAATAGAAACATGACAATATCCTTGCGTCATGACGTCACTTTCATTATTGACCTAGGTATTTTTTCATTATTTTCATTATTAACCTAGGGAGAGAAATTCAATTTTTTCTTAGAAAAATAGATTGAATAATGTCTATTTCTCAGGTTAGTGGTAAAAAAAATATCTTTTTATTCAAAAGCTGCCCAAATACCATAATTCTAATAGCAAAACTTGAAGATCTTTCATGAACATCATCAAAAAAAAATAATAATTGAAAGTGAAAAAAAAAAAAATCTCCACATTTTCTACTTATAATAAAAAAAAATAAACGACTCACAAACTAAGGCAAATCAAAATGTTTACGAATGTATTGCATTGAAACATAGGAGACCAAATAACTACATTTTCTGCTTATAATCTGAAAAAATGAACGACTTACGAACTGGCAGGCCACGTCACCCATATAAGGGTGACACGTCAAAAACCTCTTTTGACAGTTGAATCACACAAAAGATATCAAAAAACGTCTAAAAGTAACGTATTTTGAAAGTCAAACTCAAAAAATCTCAAAAAAAAATGTGGCCCTCTGGGAAACATTCCCAAAATGGCCGTGGCACTCAATGTGTTAAGGGTGAATAGGGTTTTCATTTGAACGTCGCGAAGGGAGTTCGTTTTCCAGATATCACGTTTTTTATGTTTTTCACCCCTTTAAAATGTTTTAAAAAAATACAGGGTGTATCAGGTAAAGAAAATTTTAATCATTATGAGATGTAGAAAAATTTAGTTTATCCAAATATTAAGTAATTATGCATTTTTAGTCAACAACTATAACAAAAAATTGAAAAAACAACTTACAAATTTCACTTGTAAAAGGGTATCTAAACATCTGGCAACACAGCACAATACAGAATAGGTGGTTGAAGGTTGAACCTTGGTGGAGCTGAATAAATTGATTCTTGATTTGATCTAGTTAGGAAACGCGGGTAATTCAAATTCATTTTTTTTTTTTAATAAAATGTTTAGAAACATCGAATATGCAGATACTTATTGTTTAGGCAGAAACGTTGCAAAATGCTCGTTGAGCTGCCAGAATTTACAAGGAAACTAGGAAAAGATTTCCCAAAAGAAAAGCACCCACCTGATGAAAGAACATTGTGCCCGTTTTACAAAGATTGTGTGATACAGGAAGTGTGAGTTGTGAGTGTGCAAAATCTGCGTGTTGATTTTAGTATTTTGAAATCCTTTGAACTTTGAACAACAATAATTAATATTTTCATAATAAGGATTTGACAAGTAGCTGAGTAAGTATTATTTGGTTTTTCTCTTGAATGTTCAACTTAATAAAACCGCACATTTTTTATTTTTACTAGAAAAGTGTTAAAAATGCAAGTTATTATTTACATTATTATAAAGCCAATAACAAACCAAAACGTAAACAGATGGAAATAAATAAACTCTCTGCAAAAAAAAACTTTTTAAATTTACCGTTTTATTTACATTTATATCCTGGCAGAGATAATACCTGTACAATGTTGTCACGTTGTTCACATTTTTCTTGATTTAAATTCTGCGATAACTCCGAAAATACTAACAATTGACCCATGGTTAATAGGACAGTTTTAGCTTGAAATGGGCCATATTATCTCATGTTGAAATATTTGTACTCATACCTGATACACCCTGTATTGTACCTCCCGCCAATCGCGAGATCTTCTTTCTTTCTATCCCCCTATAAAATTTCAACTTTCCACCTCCAATGTTTTGACGTATATAAAGTTAGCAGTGCAAAGTCAGCAGTGCAAAATTTTTATGACTGGAAAAATTAGTGCTAATTAAGTGCTAATTAAATAGTACGGGAGCTGGCGACACTTTTCATTGTCCCATTTCATAAAACTTGATTTATCTTTTATTTTGTAGTATTGATATCAATGATCAAGAAAATGAACTCCTGCCACCTTGTTAGCGGGACAACGGTTGACTGCGGTATGCCAAACATGTTGAAAAAAAAAGTCCAAATGTTTAAAATAATAAAAGTTGAAACTTTACCAATTTTCTAATAACATTTAAATAAGACATAAAACGACCCCCTGCCACTTTTTCGGTAAAGCTATATACTCCTGCCATAATTTTATTTACGTAAAAAAAAGTTATTAATTAATATAAATTATAAAAGTTGAAATTTTTTCTAGCATTTCATTAATAATTACGATAACTGAAAAATGTATCCTGCCAATCATTTGACCCGGCAAAAGTTAGTGAAGTAATAGGGTGTTGACATAATTACAGAAACAAATTTGCTTCAACACGTTAGATTCTTTTTTATTTATTTAAGCGCAAAAAATATGTAATATCGAAAAGTTTACAGACACGTATCTTCGTCATTATATTCGTAGACAGTTTCCACAAAAGTGAATAAATCTTTGGTCAGTTCATTGATCACAGCACCGAGCGAACTGAACTAGAACTGAACATCAGCACATCAGTCATTCATATAGGAAATCTTAAAATGCCCAAGCATCTGCCTCACATCAGGTTTTTATTGTGTATAAAAGACGTCCAGGTAAGTCCCTTTTTCAAGGTTGTCATTTGCTCTATGTATGTGATCACTTAATATCTACCGCATTGAGAACCTTTGGATTTGGAATTTGGAAGCCTAGAAATAGTGGATATACACTGTGTCCAAGATAAGGATGAGGTAGCATTAGGATCTGGGGAACGGTTGGAGTAACAATGTTGGTTAGAATAGGAAAAGGTTACACAATTCAACGCTCAATAAAATGCTACTTTGACGTTTGAAAAACTCCGAACATTTTCCGAGATATCCGGAAAAACCCAAAACTTCACAAAATCGATTTTATTTTTTCCTGAGCTTATTTGAGGAGAAATTTCAAAATAAATGTCACTTAATCGTGAACACTTTTTCTACTCTACAAGACATTATCAATTTTAAAATTTGATGTTTCACCTTCAGGCCACTCTACTACTCTCGGCATTTTAAGTCACTCTGCCCAACTAAAAATCAGACACCTCAGTGATTTAAAATAGTTTTGATTCACTCTCGGTATTTTTCCTTGAACTTTATTTTTCAAATTTCCACAAAATGGGATAAAATTTTGTATACATCACGTGAGTTGAAATCTTTATTCATTCAAAGAAAATTTCTTGTCATGAATAAACATTCATTCAACTCACTTGGTGTATAAATAACTATTAAATACGGACCCTTATTTTTTATTTTAGATTTTATATAAGCTTCTGATGTCCCAAAACCAATGACGTATTGCACTTATTTGATTTTTTTATTTTTTTCGAATAAATGCGATACGTCATAGGTTTTGGGATATCAGAAGCTCTTAAAATCTGAAATAAAAAATCAAGGGTCGTATTTAACCCGGCATTACACGCGTCAAAAAAACTCACGTCATTACACGCGTTCGGTCAAATCGACCGACTGCCCAAAACTTTACATGAATTATTAGCTTTTTTTCGCGGAGACGATCCCAAACGTATCCTGAACGCTAAGGCATGACCTACGCAGGTTTACTAATCAACAGAGACATGGAGCTTTCCAGTGGCGTAGCTAGGCGTCGGCGACTGCCGACGGCCTCGCGCCCACGGGCCTCGCAAAAAATACGTTACGGAACCTAAAAATTTGCACTTTTCGATTTTCCAAAATAAAACGGAGAGGACAGATAAACTTAATCTTATACGAAATTTCTAAATATCATAGAATTCACCGAAAACTACCAATTCTACTTGCACTTGGTCTGCTCTTTGATTGAGCTTCTAATGGCGATTTCCATTTGTCAAACAGTGCGCACCGAGTGTATCCCCATCTTTTTCTAAAAGCATGTAATATGTAAGGATATGGATACATTTTTTTTTTGCTCTGGTTCGACAAATGGAAATCGCCATAATTTCCGGCTTCTGGAATCCAGCTTGACTGGATTTGGCTTCTTTGCTTTTCGGAGTCTTAGGGCCGAATTCTTCAAAAGCTCCCTAGACTGAGCATGGCGATGGAAATATCTTCTGATTCTGATATCTTCTGGACCGATTGGCTTCTCACTATTTGAACACTTCTATACTTTTTGACTGCTTCGACACTGAATCAATGCAATAATGAATTGAATGAATAATGAATCGGATAATCGGGTCGATGTACTGGGGACTATCAATATTTTTGACTAAATCTTGTTATCAAATATCGTTGATATGCCCGAAAAAAGGGGCGTGACATTAAAACAATTCTCACCTTCGGCGGTTATCCTTCCGCGGGCCTACCGGCGGCTACCCGTCCTTGTCGTTATATCTAGCTTTTTGTCACAAGAAATATGGCCACCCTAGGCACCCTACATAAAAGGGGCCTCGGAATTTAGATGTCGCCGACGTCCACGTTTGGTTTGGCTACGCCACTGGAGCTTTCAAATATTACCTGCGTAAGTCATGCCTTAGCGTTCAGGATACGTTTGGGATCGTTTCCGCTAAAAAAGTGTACAAGCACTATTATTCATAGAATTCATAATCATTACAAAGGGAATTATATTATGCAGTCCAGTAACCGTATTATCGACAGCTAAAAGTGCTCCCAATATCAGAAAATGCCCATTTTGAACACAAATATTTTAAATACTCAGGTTCACGCGCCTAGTCAAAAGCAACTACTATGAAAACTACGAACTACACTTCAACCAACAACCAAAATATTTTTGGTCCAATGGGTAGTAGAAAACCTGCATCAGGCATTCCTGGATGGATAAAACTGCCGCCCTTGTACCAGTGGCATAATTACTAATTTTATCAATGGTCGGTCTTTTTGACCGACACGCGTGTACTCCCGGGTTGAAAAAAAAATTAAGTTGATGATGGTGACCCAAAGACGAAATGTCAGAATTTAAATTTGAAAATGTCATCTTGTAGAGTAGACAAAGTTGTTACCACAGCTTCTTACGATGAAGTGAAATTTATTTTGAAATGTCTCCTCAAATAAGCTCAGGAAAAAATAAAATCGATTTTGCAAAATTTCGGTTTTTTCCGGATATCTTTGAAAGTGTTCGGAATTTTTCAAATGCCAAAACACCATTTTATTGAGCATCAAATTGCGCAACTTTTTTCTAATCTAACCAACATTGTAACTCCAACCGTTCCCTAGATCCTAATGCTATGCCATCCCTGTTTTGGACACACTGTATAATGTGTTTCCGCTCAACAATTTTGTTCCTGCCGAAGCCAGGTCCCATCAAATGACTGGCAGGATATATTTTTTAGTAATCCTAATTATTAGTGAAATGCTAAAAAAAAAATTAACTTTTATAATTTATATCAATTGATATTTTTTTTTTACATAAATAATATTATGGCAGGAGTGTATAGGTCTACCAAAAAAGTGGCAGGAGGTCGTTTTATGTTTTATTTAAATGTTATTAAAACATTGATAAAGTTTCAACTTTTATTATTTTCAACAATTAAACTTTTTTTTTTGACGTAATTAACACATCGCGGTCAATCAGTGTCCCGCTGGTACCCCTGCAGGAATCCATTTTAGTTTTCTATGGCTCCGAGAGGATCCAAAAAAAGTAAAACTAATCGTTATGAAATCACACAAAATTTAGTGTCGCCAGCTCCCGTACTAAAACTAAAAACCAAGTTCACAAATTTTGTGCTCTTGTAGTTTCCGAGATATGGCCTGCACTGCTATACCCGTTAAAGATAGCAGTGCACCATCCAGAAAAAGTGGCAGAATGATATAAATTATAAAAAAAATTAAATGCTATTTAAATGCTACCATTTATATTAACAAAATCTCTATTTTCAGCTTTTTTTCGAATACTTTTTAAAAACAACGCTGTGCACTGCTAGCATTATGCAGTACACATATTGAGTTTTCATGAAAGAAGGGATTGGTAGAGTTTTCGACATAGGAATAATTTAGTGCTAATTAAATGCCAAGTTCACAAATTTTGTGCTCTTGTAGTTTCCGAGATATAGCCTGCACTGCTAGCTACCCGGTAAAGATAGCAGCGCACCATGCAGGAATGATCTAGGAAAGTGGTATGGTTATATAAATGATGAAGAAAATAGAATGCTAATTAAATGCTACCTTTTCCATGAACAAAATATCTATTTTCAGTTTTTTTCGCATATTTTTCTAAATACAACGTGGTGAGTTTTCATGAAAGGAGGGGTTGGTGGAGAAGAGCTATAATGTAGAAAAGTATGATGTATGATGTGTAAAATAAAATCAAACACACCGTCCGATTACATATTAGGCATACAAAATATTCATATTAATTTTTTTTTTCTATTTTGGTCTCGATTATGGTTTGCGAAATTTTTTAATGTACCATGTGCTGCTGTCCCAGTTACTTTTGGTGACGATGGTACCTGTTGCTTGATTTTTTATTTTTTATAGTTTTGTTATGATCCTATGAAATTATCAGACCTAGGATTTTAGAATAATTCTGGAAGGGCAGATTTGTATCATCAATCTTCAATGACATGTCACCAGCAATACCAGCCCGATGCACCTCGCTACAAAAAAGAAGTGCAATTGATTTAGAGGGATTAATTTGTAGTTGATGGTCCTTTGCCACCTGAGACAACGTTCCAAGGTCCTCATTCAAAAAAGTACAAGCTTGCTGACTCTGTGTGGGACTAAATGACAGTAGTATTTGTTTGTCGTCTGCGTAAGTATGACTACTGCAGTGTTGCAAGTATTTGTCGAATTGTGAACAGAAGAGGGCCCAAAATACTTCCCTGAGGAACTCCGGCGACCACCTCACAAGGATCCGACATTTTATTATCAAGGGTAACATACTGTTGACGATTTGATTAATATGACTGAACTAAACCAAAAGCAGTAAATTCTAAACCAATATACTTTAATATTGATAGAAGTAAATCGTGATTTATTAAATCAAATGCCTTAATAAAGTCCAATAATACAAGAACTGATGCTTGATTACTGTCAAGAGCGGCCAATATATCATCTGTTACCTTAGAAAGAGCTGTGCAGCAGTCATATCCTTTACGAAATCCGGATTGGTTTGGTGGAAACAGTTCATTAGTATCCATGTAACTTCGAATTTGGTCTTCCATTACCTTTTCAAGGACTTTTGATAGAACTGGAAGTACCGATATAGATTGAATTTGTGAAAAGGAGGAGGCATTTTGAACTTTTGGAAGAGGAATAATTTTGGCTTTTTTCCAGAGTAGTGGAAAATATGAATTTTCTATACAAAGATTAACAATGTGCAAAATAGGCTTAATTATGACAGGAAGAGCTAAAAGTATTATTGTTACATTTAAATTGTCCAAACCGAATGCCTTACTCTTTATGTGAGTGATTAAGTCTTTAATATAATTCTCTGTAACCAACTGAAATTGAAATCTGCAGTTTCCTAGACTGTTTTGGTTATAAAAATTAGAAATATTCTGATTTATTGGAGGTAGATTTTGAGTTACTTCAGAGAAATGTTTATTAATTTTATTCACATCCTTTAATTCTTGTGTCAGATTGAGTTTTTGTACGAAAGCCAGTTGTTATCATTTTTAGTTTCCCTAAATTTATTCAAAGCCTTATTTCTTAATTTTATCAATAAACTTGTTTGCAAGGCTTTTATAATTGTTCTTCTGTATTATAAAAAAAAATATTGAACAAAATTTGGTGCTCAAGTGACAGTGGATGAATAACTGAGGATAAATGAAATAATAAAACCATTAAATAATAGCTATTTATGTAACAAGTTGTAAAATGAGCGTGTTTTTTGCACTAAATGTGAAGATTGAACAACGAGCGAAGCGAGTGGTTCAACACATTTTGTGCAAAAAACAAGCCATTTTGCGACGTGTCTTTGATTTGATTTGATTTGATTTGAAACTTTATCGAAAATCATCAGAAAAAAAAAAACTCAATTTGACGCAAATTTTTTCATATTTTCATTCCATAAGGGCCATAAGTGCCTTAAAACCGAACCGATTTCAAAAAAAAAAGACACAATGTTGATCAAGAAAGTAATAATCTTCTATCAAAAAATGAATGTGGAACGCTATCGGAAATCTTTAGAAAAAAAAAGCTTAATTTGAAGCAAAATTTTTCATATTTTCAACCCATAAGGGCGATGAGTGCCCTAGAACCGTGCCGATTTTGGAAACAAAATTGACACAATGTTGATAAAGAAAGTATTAATCACCTATCAAATTTTCATGTGGAACCCTATCGAAAATCTTCAGAAAAAAATAAAAGTTCAATTTGAAGCAAATTTTTTCATATTTTCAACCCATAAGGGCCATAAGTGCCCTAAAACCATCCCATTTCTCAAAAGAATTGGACAGAATGTTGATAAAGAAAGTTTTAATCACCTGTTAAAAGATGAATGTGGAACCCTATCGAAAATCATCAGGAAAAACATAAAAACTTAATTTGAAGCAAATGTTTTCATATTTTCATTCCATAAGGGCCATAACTGCCCTAAAACCGTACCGATTTTGAAAATAAATAGACACATTGTTGATGGAGAAAGTTATAATCACCTGTCAAAAGATAAATGTGGAACTTTATTGAAAATCATCAGAAAAAAAAAACTAAAAACTGAATTTTAAGCTAATTTTTTCATATTTTCAATTCATAAGTGCCCTTAAACCGTACCGATTTCGAAAAAAAATTTGCAAAATGCTATTAAAGTATTAATCACCTGTCAAAAGATAAATGTGGAACCCCATCGAAAATCATTAGAAAAAAAATAAAAACTCAATTTGAAGCAAATTTTTTCATATTTTCAACGCATAAGGGCCATAAGTGCCCTAAAACCGTACCGATTTCGAAAAATAAAAATCGACACAATGTTGATAAAGAAAGTAATAATCATCTATCATAAGATGAATGTGGAACCCTATCGAAAGTCTTCAGAAAAAAAATAAAAGCTCAATTTGAAGCCAATTTTTTCATATTTTCAACCCATAAAGGTCATAAGTGCCCTAAAACCGTACCGATTTTGGAAAAAAATAAACACAATGTTGATAAAGAAAGTATTATTCACCTGTCAAGGGATGAATGTGGAACCCTATCAAAAAACGTTCTCGCTCTCCTTTACTCTGGCACTGGAATTGTCGTTATTTCACATAAGAGCGGCGCATAGCATAATTTAAAAAAATAATAATTCAATAATTTGTATCATGAAAATATTAAAAATGCGCGGAAACGAGTTCTAATGTTAATAGTCGAACTTCTTGACCCCTAATTAATTAGTCGAAATTGATTCCCCACATGCAATATTCGAAAAATCAATAACCTTGCATTAACTGAATTAGTAAACAATATGTATAAACAAAAAATCAAAATGGCGACTTGGGTCAGGATGGGCCTTTGGATGGATCAGCATGACTTTCCGTCCTTTTTATCAACTTCCAAGGTAAATTTTATTTGGCATTGGCATCTGGTGAGCCTATTTTGTGCTTTTTTAACAGATCGAGTGAATTGTTTAAACAAACATAAACAAATGACAGTTGTGGGGTAGTGCTACGGGCCAAATCAATTGTAATGGTTTAAATACCAAGTATACCAAAATTCATGCTTTTAACACAATTTGCAGTTTTTCACTAAATATCTATGTGTACCGCTAGCGCTATAAGGGCTCACAAAATAAAAGATCCGCTGACAGAGTAGGGTGTATGAGAAAATACTTCAATCAATCAATTCAAGCTCATCTATGTCTATGCACCGCCCTCAACTAGAAATGATATAGCTCTGGAAATTCTCATTGAATAGCTATCAACATCCATAGACGAAGGCAGAGCAAAGCAAATTCAATGCCAGATTAGACCATAGTACATTATTGGGTTGAGATTCGATTTTGTTTGTTTTCAGTAAATGTGGTTTTATCAGCAACCATTTTTCATTTTTATTTTATCTAGCTTCGATTAATTTTTTTGACGTCAACACATGCAAATGTTGATATATTCAGAGACTCTTGCACTTGATATAAAAATATAAATATTTTTAAAATAAAAAGGTTCTTTTTGTCTGGGGCAACAAAAATTAACTTAATTTAATAGCTTCCAACGGGTTTTTCCATCTTCGCCTTTCAACATAATATCTTTGTTTCAGGAAACCAAAATTATTAAAAATAATTAATTAGGAAAAATATACACACTAATTAGCTGCTTATTCACAAAAATCTGAATAAAAGGGGTGTATGACTAACTGTGCCTACTTATTCAGGTGTTGCCTGAAGCCTACATAAGCTAATAAAAAGTCAAAACTTGTACTTAAAACAACTTTCAACAAGAAATCAATTCAACTTGAATTAAAGTTTCGCCTTGGAGGGCACGTTTGTAGCATAGCATAGAAAGCATAATATGATGTAGAGAATATAAGTTTGAAGCTTGAAATCAAATTTTGTTGAGCATCTTACCTTATAAGTTGCAGAAAGTATATGCGACTCCTATGCAACTAACATATTTTAAATGTTAGGTATGCATGATATTAAAAAGTATGTAAAAAACTAAACTATCTAGCTTTTTTTCCACAAATTTCAAATAAAGAGCATAGGTTTTATTGTATTTAAAATTGTTGTCATTTGGACATTTGTTTCAATTTTAAAACCTCACCCAAATCACTTGCAAAAAGGCTACAAAAGACTTGAAAGGATACTTTTTCAAAAAATACAGGGTGTCCCACGGTGGATGGCGTATTAGACGTTTATGGAGAACTAAAAAGCGGATCACTTTGAAAATTTGGCAACCGGGATAAACGACCATGATCTACAGTTTAAAAATATTTTTGACCATGCGGTGTTGTCGCTTCTACTCTAAACTAGTGGCAACATCACTATTTTAAATGGAACACCCCGTATTAAATTGCATATTTGGATTCTACGTAAAATTCTGAGCAGATTTCATGTGATATACCTTATACCTAAGTTCAACTGTTTTGGAAATATTGACAGTTGAAAATTGACTTTTTGCAACTTTGACAGGCTGTAGAACCTGAACGGTTAATTTTAGAGGAAAACCGATTTCACATTCCTATCTTAGATTTTGATGAACTATCATTTGACACCAACTTTGAACTTAACCGGAGATTAAATTTAACTGAAATTTTTAATCATGGATTTAATTCAAAGATGGTGTCAAATGATAGTTTATAAAAATCTAAGATAGGAATGTAAAATCGGTTTTCCTCTAAAATTAACCGTTCAGGTTCTACAGCCTGTCTAAGTTGCAAAAAGTCAATTTTCAACTGTCAATATTTCCAAAACAGTTGAACTTAGGTATAGGGTATATCACATGAAATCTGCTCAGAATTTTACGTAGAATCCAAATATGCAATTTAATATGGGGTGTTCCATTTAAAATAGTGATGTTGCCACTAGTTTAGAGTAGAAGCGGCAACACCGCATGGTCAAAAATATTTTTAAAGTGTAGATCATGGTCGTTTATCCCGGTTGCCAAATTTTCAAAATGATCCGCTTTTTAGTTCTCCATAAACGTCTAATACGCCATCCACCGTGGGACACCCTGTATGCAATATGTTTAACTATTTTACATGTTGGTTAAATGTTGGACTGATTGTCAAATATCATGTTGTATCAAATTATTTCATAGCTTGCAAGGCAACATATTTCTGAACTATCAAAATTATTCCATTAAGCCTTTGTATTTCGGAGATCACAGGACAACAAAAAAAAAATCAAAAACCATAAATGTATTCATCCGTTTGGCAATTTAATAAAAATCTTCTTAATTTCCAAACCGATTAAAAACAGATTATTAGTTACGATATTTTTACGGTTATCACGCTGACGCGAAAACTTGAACATAAATTCTTTTTAATGCAGGTCAAATTTCAAGAATTTTAATATGTTGGGATGTCGTTTATTTATGAAAACTTGATTATTACCGCAAATGAACCAATAATGCAGGATCTATCTCCTCATGAGAAAAGTTCAGAGAAATCTCATTGTTATATTAATTTTCAAAGAAGGAGATTATTTTCAGTGTATATGTAAATGAGATTGAAGAAACTCCTATTTTGCCAATTGATGAAAAAGCAAGACAAGTAGCAACTTTCATAAGAAGTTAGTGAATGAATCTTAGCTCGGAAACGAACTAAGCACAAGACGGCAAAAAAGTAACGACAAAATACAGGGAACTAAATATATACATGATTCGAAAGAGAAATCTAGGAGAATGCACAATGTACGAAATGGAATGGAAGAAGGTACTAAAAAGGAGAATAAACCCAAACATCGATATAATAAATCAACAATGATGAAGACGATGCTGTAACACACGAAAGAAATCACTTGGCTGTTGTCGCCAGTTGTGGAGAGTGGTTGAGGGCTAGATTGCTTTCCTTCAGCAAACGCTTTGCCAAAATTTGATTCGAATAAATACGATTATTGATTGGCCTAGCTTTGCTCCTGAGTGGGGTTATCTCAAGTTTTCCTCTTATACGAGCTGTTCTTGCCTACTTTAGATTAAGAGATGGATCTTGGCCGTAAAGTGAATCTCCTTAAATTAGCCTCTGGAGTACTCGCTTCATTAATCCCTGATATATGAGTATAGTTGAACATTTTTTTCGAGGAATAATGACGATTTCAGCGGATACATGAGACACAATGGGATACTTTTATTCATAGGTGAGTTTATCGGGACAGAAAGGTCTGATAACGAATGTGAGAAAAAATAATGAAAGGAGCATCATCAAAACCTCCATAAAACCACCAACAAATAATCATTAGCGGACCAGAAATCGAGGAAGTAGATCAATGAACGTCCCACCAAAGAGTCAGTGCCAGCAATTATGTGAGTTGCTGTCTCCTCTTCTTTGCACAATTTGCATGCAATTGGTCCGCATATTCTCATGAGCTCCGATTGTGTATTTCTGTATACACTAGAATGCGGCGAATTTAAAAAATAATTCATTGCGTACTTTGAAGCTCAACTTTTTTCTCTGCAGATATTCCTTTTTTTAAAATAAGTTAATTTTAAACAGGACTATAATTGTGGGTATAAGTTATTCACAAAATTACCACTAAGACATTATATTGATTCTGCTAAGTCGTTATGGAGATAAGAGAACCCAATACGATATAACGAACTATTCTCATTAATCTTTGCCATATACAAGAAAACGACTAAAAGGGGTTCTGGACTGAAGAAGAACCTGTTTGCAAAAAGCAAACCTATCAGCCAGGATTAAGCTGCGGTGTGTATCCGTCTATAAAAGGTCAAATTGAAATTGGTTCAATTATCTCTATTTACTTGTTACATAATTATAATAACAATTTGTAAATATTATTGAACACCCAAAACTATTTTTGTTTTAATTTCAGTTAGTTTTCACAATGTCATCATCACGATTAATAAACAGAGACGATTTTGGACCTCCCGCACTTTTCGGTTCATTTTGCATTGCAAATGATTCATCGTATCCATTGTTTGAATCGTATTTATTATGCCACTATAGACTTATTTTAATTAGGAAGTGTAGTCGAAATTATGCTCAGTGAGTCTATTAATAGAATCCGAAGATTATTTTAATGCACGGATGAAAATAATTATCAACACTATTAATTATGTTGGCTTCTTTGGGATGGGTTTGCTTCTATACGCAAATCGGTGGTCACATGCTTTGCTTTTTTCGATTTTATTTTTCGATATAACATCACCCACAACAAAAACGATAAACTTTCTTGCGACCCCAAAATAATCTCCTGATAATTATTATTGCAAGTCTGAAAACTGTACCGTCTTTAGTCACCTATCAATTTTAAATAAAAATGATTTCTATTTTGTTTTTTAATTTTGATTAATCACCAACAATTTGTGGAAGAAACTATTTGAGTTAAATCTGAAATTCTCACCTCACCTCATCAAAATCATAACCAGCTTCCTGGAAAAAAAAACAGTTCCTAGGAACTTATAATACTACATTCCCTTTTCATACTATCAGAGCGGGCGCCCCCAAGGATCGCCAGTCTCTCCACGACATCCCCCGAAACCAATTCACTAATCTATATCTCTTCGCTGACGTCTGGAGAAGCATATGACTCAGAGAGAGAGAGAGAGAAGTGAATGAGCGCCTGGAAAATCAAACCTAATACCCCAATAGAACAAAATCCATTCTTTTCACTACGTGAAAACCTATAATGAACAAACTAATTACAGGCTTCAATGATCCACTTTCGTGAAGTACCTGGGACTCTCTTTATCAAATCCCTGCAGTTGTACGAAAGCGTGGAGCTGCCATGCTAATATTGAAAAATATTTTTATGAAAATTTACACTTTTTCTGTTAATTTAGTTGATAGGGTTAATTTGGGTTAGCTTGCAATTTTAATCAGACATTTCCAAACAAACGGCGGCCTAACATGACCAAACATGACATCGAATTGCCCCTTTGGAACCAGCTGTGATGGATGCCAGACTTTCCTTTGCAAGGAATGTGCTAATATCTCCACCACTGAAGCAGATGCCTTAACTATTCAAAACAGAAATATAATATTTTTTTGTGCTTCATGTAAATCTGGGCTTGCTGAAAAGGACTCCATTATAAAAGTCCTCGAAAATTTAACTGAAAAGCAGAAACTGGAAATAATCATTAGGGATATGATTCACGAAAAAAAGGATTTGGATGATCGCCACATTATTGAAACCTTAAATGAAGACATAGAACAACTTTAATATGACCTAAAATTAAAAGAAAACCACATCAAAAGACTTGAGCGGGGCTCTCAAATACTAACTGATGAGGCCGAAGCAGTTGCAGAAAGCTACCATTGAAAGACTAGTCAACTTTCTCAGACCATCGAAGTGCTGAGAGCTAAACTTTCTAAAACCGATAAAGTAAAACTGGATATTGAGAAAATAACTAAAAGTCACAAAAATGAACTTCAAAACAAAAAACAGCAGATTGATGAACTAATTGAACAAAATCACGCCCTAATAGAGAGAATTAACTCTCTAGAAAAGTAAAACAATGAACTAGAACTATCAATTGATACACTAAAACAAAAAGCAACTTGTTTCGCGAAGAACCAGTTGACACTTCCGCCCCACCGAAACAGCAATACCACCCAAAATGTTTCGTTGCCTGAATCAACTATTACAGCAAATGCATGCGGCAATAGAAAAATACTTATACTTAACCATGGAAGGAATTTAGACAGGAATATTCCAAAACACCTACACTTTGGTCACTTCAATATTCAATCTATTATCAAACCTGGAGCTCACTTCGACACCCACTAAACATGTAATGTTGCAAAATTTGTCAGCAATATTGTATCGACCTTACTTTAGAAAATTTATTACGTAATGTAACGTTAAGCTTTCTAAAATATTACTTATGCAATGTAAAAGATATAAATTTGATATAACTTTAATAGAGAAACATTCATTTTAGTTATCAAGTAAATGTTGCAGTAGATACAATAATGTATTACATTTGAAACATTATAAAATGTAAGTAAAGCAAATATTATAACAATGTTATGAAATATAACTTTTCTCAACTCTGTCGCTTTACTGTTGCGGAAATATTTACGTTTGTAACATTGGAAATACATAATAAAATAAATGGTTGCATAAATATTATAAGCTCAACTTTTCTTAAAACTGTCGCTGTAATGTTGCATATACCTTCACATGCGTACGTTAACAGTTTCAAGAATAAAAAACGTTACCTAAATATTTCAATATAAAATTTGGAATAGGAAACATAAATTTTCTCAGTTGCATAAAGCTTGCAGATAGATTTTATTTGCAATATGCTGTCTTTGTCTCTATCATGCAAAAATATATTTGACTGACAAAGACGGGACAATTATTTGGGAATTCGGAACGGCGCAGACGCACCACCCATTTGTTGTTGACCTGTTGACGCCAAGCCACCAAAAGCCAGGACGCAGACGACCGACGCTTCCTTTTTCTTGGCTTGATAAATAATAAAAGAGAATTGAACAGGACGAAAGGGTTCATCAAGATCTTGAGATGTTGGGAGGGGAAGAGAATAAAGCCAATATTGTAAGATTTTAACATTTTAATTTTTTGTGATATTTTAATGCTGTTAAATTTTTAATTTTAGGTGGCTTCTTTACAATACCTATGTTGGAGGAATCGAGGCATGATGTGTGATAAGATCAATTGGAAATTGGAAGTTTATTAACTAACTATTGTGTTCGGTCTGTAGTTGGAATGGCAGAAAAGGGAATTTGAAAATAAAGGATCTTGCATTAATGCAAATCCTTACGATATATTAAATATCTATCATATATACAATATTTCATTATGTAAATTTCTGTAAAGTACCAATAAAAATATTGCAACTGTAATATTTATCTAAGTTTATAAACAACGTTAAATGCAGGTTTCTGTAAGCTAGCATTTTTAATGTTACAAACGTAATTTATTTTTTATGAAAATACAAGTTTGAGGCGATATTGCAGAAAAGTTTATTCTGTAAACATTGCATTTGCGAATATTAGAATAAGTCCGTTTCAGTAATTGCAGCAACCTTGCACTTATATAGCAGCAATAAAAAATTAAATATTACAATATTATCTAGAAACATTACTAAAATATTTAAGCGATATTACATTGCTTAGTGGGCAACGTCTTATCAGGATTGGACTCACATACTAGGAACTTTGATGCGAATGATTATGTAATCATGATTGCCGGTTCTAATGACTTTCTCAATAACAAACGATCCAAATATAGCGCGATTCATGAAACGATAAAACATTGCTTACATACCAATTTCATATTTTTAGCCTCTCCCATGGTACAAAAAAAAATATAAACAATAAAAACAATGATTACATAAGCCATTTTAACATAAATTTGGAGAAGGTTGTGAGAGCTCTTAATAACGTTTCTGACACTTATTTTGATTTTGTGGATGTTAACACTGACAAGGGATACAAAGCGAGGAACTGGCTGATTGGTAGAATGGTCGCTGAATCCATCCAATTAAATTGCTTACAAACTCAGCTGTCACAGCAAATAAGCAGAAATTCTTTACCAAACCAATCGACCATCTTGCCCATTGACAGATCCTCGCACAATAGATCTCCACAGGCACCAAACAGAAGCATAAGTATCTGCGAACTGAATAATACGACTCATTCTGTTTCTCTATTTGAGGAGCTGAGCAACAGCTGTAATCTGGGTCGGGAATCCATGGTTTGTAACAGTACTAGTCTGGATCCCAACTCCTCTGTCTCATTTTTAGGGAAGAAACTAGACCAAATAAAAGATCCCCCTTGTCCTTCTTAACATCCAGTCGGCTAGAAATTAAACAAACGATTTATTTATTTATCTAGAAAGTAAACATTTTCCTCATATAGTCTTGCTTACTGAACACTGGCTAAAAGATTCCGAACCACTCTCTATCCCAAATTACTATACACTATCGAAGTTCTGCAGAAATGAATTTGAGCATGGGGGCACTGGTATTCTGATAAGTGCTGAATTCGCTGACAACAGTGATCTCTGAAACTGTAGCAAGTACGATTTCCTTATAATTGAGAAGATCTTTGAATTCTCACTGCTTTACTCTCAATCCTTAGACACTTATGTCATATGCATTTACCGCGCTCCAAACACCAATATTGCCAGTTTTATTGAAAACTTTGAAACTTAATTATCCAATATTCCGTTAAAAACCAAACTCATAATTGCAAAAGACCTTAACATCGATTTCGGAGATCCAGAAGCACAATCTACTATTCTACTCACCGGTCTTCTAGAATCTTTTAACCTTAAGATGCATGTTTTAAAGAACCCACACACATCACAAATAATTCTTCCATAACCATAGACTACGTGTGCTCTAATCTGGATAGTGAAGTTGAAGTTGACTGCTATACAGACGATCCTGCGCTGTCTGATCATCAAGGTATATTAGCTTCTTTTCCACTTTTAACTGAAGCCACAACTTCTTATAAAAATCGCGAGAGGATTTTCAGTAGAAAAAACTTTACTCACTTTAGGCAAATGTGCAGTACTACTGACTGGAATAACATATATACTACAAACGACCCACTTCAGTCCTTTCATCTGACACTTACTGAAATTGTAGATAAATAATTTCCTCTTCGCCAGCTGCGAAAAAGGAATAATCAAAAATACTGGATTACTAAGGTTCTGAGAATATCCGCGGAAAATCTAAGGTCTCTAAATATCATTAGAAATAATTTTAACAATGATGCCTTTATTTATAACTACTACCTTCTCTATCGTAAACACTACAGAAAACTAATACACGACCCGAAGACACTATTCTACAAGAACCGCATACAAAATTCATCGAACTTTGAATGTTGTCCGAGACTTAACTGGAAAAACTAATTAACCCCAACATATAAATATTGAACCTAACACTCTGAACAACAATTACTGCTCGGTTGCAACCAATCTAGTTAAAGATATCCAATGTGACACTGACACCGATCCATTATCATACGTCGAACATCAACGCGTACCAGACTCTTTTTCATCTATTCCAACAAATATCACTGAACTTAAATTGACAATAAAATCCATTATAGTTATTTATGTATCAAGGGTACTAAGTAGATGATTATGCCCTGAGGGCGACAGTCTTACAAAGCCGAGGGCCTCTGGCCCGAGGGTTCGTAAGTCGCCCGAGGGTATATATCTATTAGTACCCGTGGTACATACAAACTTTTATGTCATACCAGTTGGTTGTGAATAATAAATACCTAGGAAAAAAGTGTCACTTCGCAAATTGTCATCATTGAGCAAACATCATCATTTTTTGACAAAAATAATATGTTTATAAGCGTAAATTCATATTTTGTTAATAAAGAATAAGTTAATTGAAAACTGTTTTTTGCGTCTTTATGCCCGCGCGGGCCATAATGTGTACTTTATGCCCGCACGGGCATAAAGTAATGAATTATGTAGATGGTATCTAAGGTATAAAAACACAATAATGTATTGGTATGACATAAAAAATAAAAACGCAGTTGGTTCAGATGGCCTATCTGCTAAAATCTTGAGTGACCTCCCCCATCAGGCACTGCAGGTTTTGTCTTATGCCATAAATAAATCATTTCTGGAGGGATCATTTCCATCAAGTCTATAAAGAAAGCTACGGTAGTTCCAATTCACAAAAATGGAGACACGAAAAATCCTGAAAACTATCGGCCTATCTCATTATTGTCAACAATATCCAAAATTATTGAAAAACTTGTTAAAAAACGCATGATGGATTTTCTGATATGCCATGATGTCTTCAATAGTGCTCAGTTTGGCTTTCTTCCCAGAAAAAATACACACATGCAATGCTTAAAGTAATGGAGCAACTTTTCAAACATTACATTAATGGCTATGCTACTGCAGCGGTGTTCTGTGACTTTTCCAAGGCTTTTGAGTGTGTGTGTCACAGAGCGCTGCTACGAAAGCTGGAAGCCTACGGTTACAGGGGAGTTGTTCTAAAATGGTTTGAGTCCTTCTTAACCAACCGCAATCAGAATATCAGGGTGAACGGCGAATGTACCACTAGCCAGGTTATTGACCTCGGAGTACCACAGGGTTCGGTTTTAGAACCGATCCTATTTTTGCTCTATATCAATGACCTATTACACATAGACATATCAGGGATATTTGCGGCATTTGCCGATGTTGCAACGGTTTTGTGGCATGGAGGGGAATCGCGAGAGTTGGTTCGGGTAATTTCTCAAGATCTGGTTAAAATTAAACACTGGTGTGACGCAAATGGGCTTCTTCTTAACTTTAACAAGACTCAAGTACTGGGTTTTCGCTGTAATATGGATGATATCGTATGTGATCAGTTTTTAATTAAATCTTCCACAAGTACTAAATTCCTCGGACTTTAGATCGACGTCAGTCAATCACTAATCAAAAAACTCGCTTCAGGGTGTTATTTTGTCTGAGCCGTAGCTACCCACTTAGGTTCACAAACTGCAAAATCAGTCTATCATGCAGTGTTTGAGTCACATCTTGCATACGGCTTACCTTTCTGAGGATGTTGTAGTCAATACCTGTTCGACTCTATTTTTAGAGTGCAAAAAAGATCAATAAGGTTCATTACATGTGCCCCGATAAGAACTCATTGTAGACCACTATTTGTACTCCATAAAATCCTAACTCTCCCCTCACTGTTCATCCTAGAAACTGTTACACACTGTTACACATAAAAATCTTCATCTGTTTCCAACTACCCAGAGATCTCGAACCACACGACAAACAAACATAAATGCTATACCTCTTCCTACTCCTCATACCACACTGGTACAAAAATCAATTATTTACAACAGCCTAAAGATTTATAATCATTTACCTGCCTTTTGTCCATATCGGATCTTGGCAAGTTCCGAAAAGCACTAAAGGAAATTTTGGTTGAACAAGCATTTTATTCTATTCGGGAATTTCTTAATTTTTTCTTCAGTGAAACAAGGGCCTACTGAAAAGCTATCTATTGAACCCCACCTCGTTATATTCTGTTGTTCATTGTGTGATAGTGTCTTCCTCCTGTATAAGTTTGCGAAAGCTTTCAAATATATATCTAATTAAGTTCTGTTTCTCATTTTAAACTATTTACTTAGGTATTTTTAAAAAAAAAAAATTATTTATTTTAACCTATTTATTTGTTTTTTCCTAATCATTTTTTGTTCTTCATAAATAACATTGGAAGACCTTGTTGGGTGCATATTAACCTAAATTAATTTATCTATTTGGTGAAAAATATGAAGCTGTCAATTGTCAGATATTTTTGTCTTTCTATTGTTCTTGCTTCTTATACTGAGTGTTTTTATATGTAGATACTTCATTTGTAATTTTTATAATGAATAGATTTAGGTGTTTTAAATTAAGTTTGCTTTGTCAATAAGATTTAGAGTTTCTTGGACAATAAAGCATGTGTAGGTACTACTACTTACCAATTATAACCCGGTTAGTTTTGACTACTTCGCAATTTCAATCAGACAATCACCAAACGTACCAATAATAACCCGGTGAGTTTGCAGTTTTAGGAAGACATATCTATCACCAAACTTACCGATAATAAGCCGGTTAGTTTGGGTTAGTCTGTGATCGAAACTTACCGATAATAACATTGTTAGTTTGCAATTTTATTCAAACAGTCCCAAACTTACCGATAATAACCCGGTTATTTTGGGTTAGTAGTATGTAATTTTATTCAGCCATTTACAAACTCACCAATTATAACCCGGTTGGTTTGAAATTTCAATCAGACATTCACAAACTTACCGATAATAACCTGGTTAGTTTGAGTTAGTTCTTAATTTTGATAAGGCATTTCCAAACTTACCGATAATAACCATTAGTCTGGACTACTCGCAATTTTAATCAGACATTACCAAACTCACAGATAATAACCCGGTTAGTTTGTGGTTTCAAAAAGACGTTATCAAACATATCGATAATAACCCGGTTAGTTTGTGTTATAGTTGGGCCACCGAACAGAGATAGTAATAAAACCGAGCGTTTAACCTCTGAGAGGCCTGACAGGCAATAGACGAGAGGATTTATGCCCAATTTATACCTTGTTATAATAAATAAAATTTAATAAATGTTTGAATTCATATTTTATGAGGCAATATGCATAAAGGGTTTTATCTACGCCAGTGAATTAAGAAGCTCTTAACTCACGCATTTCGAGTGAGTTGAGAGCTTCTTAACTCACGCATTTTCATTACCGCACCCAGTGAAATAAGAAGCTCTTAACTCACGCATTTTTATTACCGCACTCTTTCTTAGGTTTTTGAAACTATAGTGACATCAATATTATTTACTATCAAATTGATATGAAACCATGCATTGTGTTATCGTGTTTTCGAATGTAATACCACAAGAGGTTTCAGGATTACCGGATAATACTTCTACCTGTCACGAAACGCGTTACGCAGCAACACCGCGACTCCGAAGGGGGAGTGGTGTTGCTGGTAACGCGTTGAGTGTCAGGTAAAAGTATTAGGTAATCCCGAAACATCGAGTGGTATTCAAGAGGTTATACAACGAACTAAACTTCAATACTTCATTAATTTTTATTATTATTAATAGCAATATTGCCACCAAGCGCGATAATCCCAGGCTTATCACTTGTTAAGCCTCTCGTGTCATATGGGAATAATGTACAGTGAGTTGTATAATCATGGTAATTTGGTCAAGTTTATATCGTTATTTGAACAAAAGGTATTGAGGTGATTCAGGTAGCTGGTTTTTAGAATAGGTAATAAAATTATTATTCAAATTATTTTTTTTTGTGTTTTTAAAGTTAAGAGCGTATGGCGTAGATAAAATATTGTACAATACACGTGAGTTAACCCTCATTAAGATACTTGTGTGGTTACACAACTCGTGCAACGCACTCGTTGTGCAACTTCCACACGCGTATCTTAATGATGCTGTTAACTCACTTGTATCGTAAATATCTATTATTTAACTTTCACATTCCAACAACTAAATTATTTTGGGTTAAAATAAATAAATGAAACATCATTTAAATGCGCTCCACTATAAAAATGTCTGCTTTTAAGAGGGTACCGGGACTATTTATGAGGCCCAGTTAAAGTATTACCATTATCAATTGAAAATCGCATCTCTATGGTGACCACTCAAAATTAGAAAAATACCCCTTATAATAATATAAAATAATTTTCATATTTTCATGCCTAGTCCTGGTACACTACAACAAAGACACCGCATGCCGGCTAAAAAACTTGAAAATTGTCGGCGATGCCGCTGGGCTTTATCGCTTGCCGACAATGCTGAGCCGCTCTTGTTGACAGTGTGAGATATTTCTCTTTAGAAGTGGACAAAAGTATAAAATTACATAGATAATTGAATAAAAATCAATTTCAAATTTGAATTTTTAATAAAGGAATAATATTCCCATTCAAATATTTATATTTGATTTATTTCAATAGTTTAAAACGGAATTTTAAGGATTACCTACTATATGAATTTTGCCCATTTATTTAATGTATTAACTCCACTGTATTCTAGAAGTAAATCAGCTAGAATTTCCGGGCAATGGCGTTCGTCATTTTAGTTTTTATAGAAATATCTGGAGTATGTTTATTCTTTATTAACCAATTTGTTTTCATTTGTCATGATAATAATATTTAGACGCCTATGGATTCCCACGTGACTTCAAAGAGATCAACTGAGCCGCCTTTTCTATGAAGTTTCAATTAATAATGGTTAAACTATACCAGGTAATCGTTTTATTACTATCTCTGTTTGGTGGCCCGACTATAGTTGGCAGTTTTAAGAGGACCAAACTTACCGATATTAACCCGGTAAGTTTGGGTTACTTTGCAATTTCAATTAAACATTCCCAAACTTACAGATGATAACCAGTCAATTTGGGTTATTTTGCAATTTTAGTCTTACATTCCCAACAACAATCACAATTACCTGGTTAGTTTGGATAAATTTGCAATTTCTATCAGTCTTCTATGTATGTCCAATTTTCGAAAATACAAATTTCGATTTTTTCCCGAATTCTGTTATTTCGAAAATAAAGCTTTTCGAAAACGCTTATTTCGAATAACTTTTCTTCCAAAATTCAATAATTTGGAAAACATAATGGTAATGTTTGATATCGGTAAATTTGATGATGTTTGATTAAAATTGAAAAGTAACCCAAACTAACCGGGTTAATTGGTTAATATTGCTAAGTTTGGAAATGTCTGATTAAAATTGCAAGCTAACCCAAACTAACCCTAACTATCAACTAAATTTACAGAAAAAATGTAAACTTACAGAACAAGTGTAAACTTACAGAAAAAGTGTAGGTAAATTTAAATTTAAAGAAAAAGTGTAAATTTTCATAAAAATATTTTTCAATATTAGCATGGCAGCTCTACGCTTTCGTACAGTTGAGATTACACAAGAAAGCAAAAGCAAATATTAGGTTCCAAGCACTCTACCCCCTCTCAGGCCTGTAGCTAGCGGGGGGGATCAGAGGAAAGAAAAAGTTGCCCTCTCTAGACTAGAAAAACAATTTTTTTTTAAATAAGAAAAATAAATTATATAAAATCACAAAACAAATTATGTACCTTATTTAATTTCTGTTTTCCCCGAACATTATCAATTGCTTTTATTAACTCAAATTAAATTGAAGGGGTTTACGCCTATTTGCTGCGTCCGTTTTCCGTTTATAAAATCACAGTTTAGTACTTATTTTACCTTAAGGGGGCTGTCAGTTCTGTGCTCTGATTCGTTAATTTTTTAAAATCCGTTTGCAAAGGGAAAAAAATACCTCACATCAGAGTTGGCTCAAATTTGGAATAAACATTCTTTGATCGATTATCTACAATCCGAATATTTTAGTTATAGGATACTTCACGAGTTCTTAGAAATATTAATCCATAACGACCTAAACGTAAACTTTGCCTAAACCGTGAAAAATAAGCAACTAGATATACACTTTTCATTTTGATAAAAACGTTAAATATCGAAAAACTTAAATATTCGGATTGTAAATGATCGATTAAAGAATGTTTATGCCAAATCTGATTTTATGTAATTAGTTATTATTCACTTTTGAAAATGATAAGTTTTTTCACCTTGTCGTGATTTTGAATAAGTCTGAAAATAAAAATAAGCCTGCCCTAAATTTTTGGTTGCTCCCTCTGGCATCAAAACCTCGCTGTAGGTCTGCAGCCCCACTTCATGTCTTTCTAAACAAGCCCATTGGACGAGAAAACGAAACGAGAAACATCCTTACGAAGTTATAGCCATAGGTTACCAAAAACTTCGGAGGAAATATAAAACCCGAAGACTGAAAGGAATAATTATTGTATAGCACACATCGCTAGACTGAGGGAAGCCCACGAAGAAATGATCCGATGGGATCAGATGATTCAAGAGTAGTCTGAGTCTGAAAAGAGAGAAAACCATTGCATGGTGTCAATGGGATGGCAGACTCTGATAAAAACAAAGCGAAACTTTCGTCGATACTTTGAAACGGGAAGGCCGGCCAAATTAATCAATCCACGGACAGACTACGTGAACTGGTAACGCGACGACGTATGGAGAATTATGTCAGGTTCCAGAAAATTCAAAGATCATCAAAGTCCTGAAGGCCTGACCAAGATGCATTATCCAATAATATGATAAAGAATATATAGGGTCTAATTGGACTAACATAGCCAACTTTATTCTGAGTATTACTTTCCACCTGGCTGCAATACATTCTGTCAGAACTAACTTCTCTTCTTCTCTTCTCTTCTGAGTCAAGTACAAAAAAAAGCTAAATAGCTCGAGTTGATTCTTGCTGAATAACTCTGCCGAGAGTGCGGGTCACTTTACTTAGTTACAAGAACTTAAAGTAAGAGAGCCCATCATCAACAGATTCAACTAGTTTGAAAATTAATTCCCATTATAAAAAATTGAGAGCTTTCCACGGTAGATTTGAATGGTTCCACAAACAAGTCCCTGATCCCGACACGTTTTCTATCAAAAAATTATGGGCATAATGCATGGTGGCATTTTAGGTTCCCAGAATTCCAGCTGCTGATCCATATTTGTTTACTTTCTCACATACATAAATTAGTGAGTCATAAATCTATCGATTGGGATAGAAGATGATAGAAGTTTCGAGAATTTTCGATCTTTGGAAGTGTGCTTCATCTCAATATCCAGCCTGAGGCCGGATCCGAACTTCCCTCCTCTACAAAGACGCCACTATAATAATTCAAATGTTGGATAAGACTAACCATATCAATACAAATCAGCGATTTTCCGAAAAAATAATCAAAATTGAATAACCTGAGATTTGCAGATGACATCGTGATTATTTCAGAAGAAAAATACGAATGTTGCTGGCACCTAAAAGTAAACATGACATAGTTGAAATAATATTAAACAGAGAAGACGTATTCCCAAAATTGAATTTGAGGATAATAGAAAACTAGAAGTCGCCGAAAATTAATTGGTATTTATCAGATGTTTCTAGAAGATTATTATCCGGCAGAATTTGGTAGGCTTGAATCGCTGATTAGGCGCTACTAAAGCAATAACGCTTTTTCCAAAATAATATCAAAATTCTTTAATATGTAAGCTTCTGAAAAAATCCTCAATCAAAAACACCTGCGTCATAATTATATTTTTTGGATCAAAACTATTATCTTAAAAAATCTAATTCCTCATAATTGTCAGCTAAATTGTGCTAATAATTACCTATTATAAATAGGTAATAGCATATTTTTTGTTATTCTGCTAAAAATATTAATTGCTAATGAATGCGTATCCTCAATAATACGATGTGATTATGGTACATACGTACATGTAGCGATAAATAAATCATAGGTGATTTAATAGTTCCCAGAATGTATAAGATTTTTTGTCATAGTAGAATGAGACCTAATTTGACGAAATTATCCTATTTTTTGTTTCAAAAACATTGTCTAACAAAGAACATTTTAAAAATAGGCACTATTTTAAAGAGTTTATGGTACAGTACATAATCAGATACCTACCTTTCGAATTTTGCTTTTGTGTTACCCATAAAATAATAAACCTACATACAGGGTGACTATTTGAAAAGTAGCAATTGGGAAAATCTCTTAGACAAAAAATACTATTAGGAAGATCTCAAATACGTATCGCGGAATTGGAGGGGGAACCAAATGAGATACTTTTCGAGTCAGCCCGCCCCTCTCCTTGTGTTAGTATGTAAAAAAAAAGTTTTGGTAGCTACCCCACAAAAACTTTTTTTTTACATACAAACCTACCCTGTGTTGCAAATCGTCGGATAGCTCGTTGCTTTCCCTTTACAGTCTTATATCACAATCCTTAATCATATGAGTTTTCGAGATATTGGTATGAGGAAAACCACCTATTTAAAATATTATTTCTTCAAATCTTAACTTTTTAAAAAACGTTTACTGAATAAACGTAAATGTTGCAACCATGTAATGCGCCGTGAAGTTTAGGTTTAGGCGAGAACGAGGACGCCGCGCCGCCACGAGAGAGCGTAGGTACCTACCGAAAGGGTAGAAGACAGAAAAAGAGGAACCAAGTAAGAGGTTTAGATCCGCCATTGTTGATTTTCCAATTTCTTTTATTTGTATTAAACTTGATTGTAAATCAAGTTTGTGTTTTTCTGATTAGTTTGTGTAAGGAGCATTCACAGGTTAGTTGATTAAATGTTATTTTGTTTTGAAAGTCTAATTTATACAAGTATTATTCTTTTTTTATTTAATGTTAGTTTTTTGTTTGTTTATAACGTTTTTTATAACATGTGCCTTGTTCAGGTATTTAACAAAAATCCCTTCATGCTGTAAACAACACCGATAAAGGTTAAATTGAAACCTAGAAAAATTATGAGCTGTCTTTTGTGCTGAGATTTTGATTTTTGGATTCAGAGCGTGCATTAGATTAGGGCCTTGTTGAATTTAATAACATTTTCCTACCCTGACAAGCGAATATCCTAGCAAACAAATTGAAATAATGAATCTACAGATATTGACTCAAAAACCACTATAGCTGGAAATAACTTCCCGTATGGGACCTCAGTACCTGCTGGTGAAACTGGCTAATTAACCAAAAAAACTCTTCAGTATTGAATAAGATTGTTTTACGAGGGTTCATAGTTTTGATATCGAACACGTCATAACTTCAAAAAAAAGGGTTGTCGTAGATTAATTCATATGACATATTTAATATTTTTAACAAATTAAAATGAATGTCTTCTGGTTTAAGAGCCGACGAACGTTTTTGACGTCACTGATTTGTTTCAGTCAATTTGTATTTGTTAAAAAAAGAAGGTAAAAAGTATGAACTCTCATGAAACAAAGTTTAGTGTTGATTGAATGTTGTGTGTGTAATTAAAATTTTAGCACAAAGACAAAGGATTGTACCTAATTTAAACTTTTATTGAATTATTGAATCATATTGACTCAAATTATTGATTATTGATTATTGACTCACAATTATCATAAAGATGACACAGTTTGTTTTGATTTTTGAGGAATGTTCGATCGAGGGTTTCTCTGCCGCTCTCTTTTCAGGTCGAGAACGGTACGATTTACTTTAATAATAAAGTAGACGTTTCACAAATTTTTCGTTTCTTTTACATATCACAACCTCCCTTAAATTTCCCTAATATTTGCTATGTCGGGCGCATGTCAATCACACCATTGTTTGGACGTGATTGGTTAGATATAATGAGACCAATGTGGAGAAATAATATTCGTAATAAGAATGTGTCAAACTTTTCTGAACGTGAAAATACTGATAAAAGCCAAGCATTTTCCCATTTTGCAGCAAAGTTTCCATCAGTATTTTCAAGTCCAATTAAAGGTGGGTTCTAACAAAAAAATTAACTTAACCTAACCTAACTTAAGACCAATACTTAAGACTTAGGCTGTGGTCCGAATATAACCAAGGTTGTGGTTTCGCGGTCCGAAAGTAATCAAATTACTCTGGTTCCTGGAAAAGTGGTTACTTTTTGACCTCGGTTTCCTGAAATCTGTTTAATCAAATGTCAAATAGTTACCGGCCATTGGATGTCGGTTCTATTGGTTTTGTCTGTAATTTCTGTCAATTATTTTTCATTTCATATTCGTGTTCCACAAGTACCCGGAATTTTCAGTAACCATCTGTCAACCGATTCGGTTACTTCAGTTAACCTTTGGTTATATTCGGACCATAGCCTTAATTTAAATTTATTTTAAGATTTAAATATTCTGCCAATGATACGTATGACGTATGTCAAAATTCGCGTTTGTGCAATGCTCTAAATCTACATTTAATTTGAGAAATTTAAAAAAAAGATAAAAGTTGGCGAAGTTTTTGTTAAGTTGTGTTAAATCTTAAGTTAAGTGAACTGTATGATCGCCGTCGTTAGCTTGCATATTCCGAACTTCTTAGGTTAGGTTAGTTTAAATGTTAAGTAAGGTTAAATTTTCTGTTAGAACCCACCTTAAGGAACCCATAAAGGTGCTTGGAGTTAAACTGGAACTCAAAGGAAATACCACTCCTATTTTCCGGAAACCTTACAATGTTCCATTTGCTTTATAAGATGAATTAAAACTTAAGCTTGATAAGATGGTTGATAAGGGTATTTTGGTTCCGGTGAGTACCAGTGATTGGGCGAGTCCTATTGTAATTGTACCAAAAAAAAAAATGGGAACATCAGGGTCTGCGTGGACTTTAAGGTTACCCTAAATGCCTAAGCCAAGTGTTGCGTCAGGATATATATCCTCTCCCAAATATAAATGACCTTTTAGCAAAATTGAATGGGGGTTTGGTATTTTTGTATCCTCGATTTGTTGGGTGCCTCTCAATAATTGTCTGTGGATACCTCTTCTCAGAAACTTTTGACCATTTACACGAATTTTGGGCTGTATAGATATAATCGGCTAACTTATGGGATTACCAGTGCCCCAGCAATTTTTCAAATAACCATGGATAACATTTCAAGTGGTTTGAATGGTGTTATTTGTTACTTGGATGGTCATGGATGAAGATTTTGCTGACTGTTACAAAAACGCGTGTCAGGTGCTGTCTGAAATGGCAGTCTGTAATGTGAACGTGAACACATCAAAATGTAGATTTTTTTTCTGATTCTGTAGAGTATTTGGGGCATAGGATTGATGCCGAAGACATACATCCAATAACTTCTGAAAAAGTTCAAACAGTTTTAAATGCTCCTGACCCAAAAAACTTAACTGAGCTGAGAGCACTTTTGGGTTTATCAAATTTTTCTAATAAATTTCTTCCTATGTTGTCATCGGTCTTGAAGCCCTTATACCATTTATTAGAGAAGGGGGTGGAATTTAAATGGGATAAAGCTTGTACGGAGGCGTTTTCTGCTGGAAAAAAAATTATTAATAGATAATCAAATGCTTGTCCATTATGATTCGGTGAAACCACTGAAACTCATTTGTGACTCCAGTTTTTATGGAGTTGGGGCGGTACTGTACATGCGTCACACCATAAATAGGTTTGGTAGACCCATATGGTTTATTTCTGGTACTGTCTCTGAGGCAGAAAGAAATTACTCTCAGCTAGTGAAAGAAGCACTGGCAATTGTTTTTGCTGTTAAACGCTTTCATAGATTCTTGTATGGGCGTGCGTTTACTCTAGTTTCAGATCATCAGCCACTGAAAATGATATTTAACCCATCAAAGTCTTTGCCTTCTATTGCAACATCAAGAATAACCCGTTGGGCTGTATTCTTGTTAGCTTATTTTAATTTTAACATGGAATATAAAAAGGCTTCTCAAATCAGTCATGCTGATGGTTTGTCAAGCCCTTCTCTGCTGTAACTGACGTGTTGCATATAAATTCTTTTAATTATTTCAAATAATGACCCAATTACCTCCTATGATATTTATTTTCGTACAAACAAGGATGTGGTCTTATCTAAAGTTAAGGATCTACGCCACAATCGATATCTGATTGGGATTTAAAGCCCTACTTCTATAAAAAAGATAAACTTTCAGTGGAGACAGGATGTATATTGTGGGGTAGCCGTGTAATATTTCCAACGACCTTGAGATCTAAAGTATTGAGTCTACTTCACGAAAGTCATATTGGTGTTGTAAGATCCAAAATGCTGGCTCGTTCTGTGTTCTGGTGGCCAGGTTTATCAGAGGATATTGATGAATTTATTGGCAACTGTGAAACATGCCAGTTGACTATAATTCACCTGAAAAAGTTTATTATGTTGGCCAAAACCACCCAAAATTTGGTATAGAATGCATATTAATTTTTTTGAAAAAAAAAATCAAATGTATCCACATAACAGTGAAAGAACATTCATATTCTCAGAATATTCCCTCAAAGTGCTTTTTCGAATGTTCTTTTAGGAATGTTTAATGAATATTCTAAGATTGTTTCGATTGAAATATTCATTTTTGGACGTTCTATTTATGTACTAGGAATGTTGCTTCTATGCACCTACTTGAAAGATTGTGCTAAGAACCTACTGTATATAACATTTTTTGAATATCGTCATACGAACATTATTAGAATGTACCCTAAAAAATGTTCTTTCGGCTAATATCTCTATCAAGTATTAAGAATATACCTACCAAGTTGTGCTGAGAAGTTTATGTAGGTATAGATAACCATGATAAGAATATTTTCATATTGTTCACCTAATTATCTAAAGTACCTACTCAAAAATCTTAATTGAACAATTAAACAATAATGCTCTATCTAGAACCTACTAAAAATATTATAGGTATATTCTTTTTCGTTTGCTTTGTAGGACTTCTAAGAGAGGGAGCCACGCGCTATTAAAGATCTACATCTTGCATAGCGTTTGAATCTCCTTGGAAACTGTTTCTCTCAGTTGGCGACGTTGGCGTGCTTACCGCGACGAGAGCATAACAAGCTCGAAACCGGAGCTTTGGTTAAACACTTGTGTTTTCCAGAGAAGTTTCCCAACAACTCTTTCACTGCCTTTAATATAAAAGGACTGAAAGGGCCGATAGGGGCATTATTTGGATGCGAAAATAACATTCCAAGTATATCCTTAGAATCAAACAAGAATATTATGTCTAGGATGCATATTGAGAATGATACATGTAGATATATTTTAAGAATATTTCAAGCATATTGGTATAATATTCTTTTGAGAACATAACTATAATGTCATAGAAACATTCTTTCAATGTGAGAATATACATTTCAAGCATATTTTTAAAATCAAACAGAAATATTCTTTTCAGGATGTACTGAGAATCTCATAGGTATATTCTAGGAATATCCCAATGGATTTCTCAGGAAGTTCTTGGGTATTGCAAACAGTATTTCTACAATCTTTTCTCAGAACATTCTCAGGACATTCGCAATGGTTTTGGCGAACATTCTAGGCACATTCCTCCTAAAAAAAGAACATTCTTATTACATTCTAAGGATGCAATTTTGTTATGTGGGTAATAATTGATGACAGCTTCTCAAAATGGGTGGATATTCATTTAATGTCTTCTACCACAGCTTCGGTTATTATTGAGACACTTAAGATAACCTTCTCTATGATGAGCCTACCTTACCAAATAGTTAGTGACAATGGTCCACCATTCAACTCAGCTGAATTCATCAAATTTTGTCTAGCTAATGGGATTGACCTAGCTTTAACATCTCCTATTCACCCTCCATCTGATGGAACCGCAGAACAAGGGGTCCAAGTAATTAAAAAAAAAATAGATAGATAACTAAATGATGAATTCAAAGCTAATTATCTTTTGAAATTATCTTTAAAGTAAAGCCTCGTACACGTTTAGATCTTTTAAAACCTGATATTGGTTATAATACAACAAAAAGTAAGTCTGATTCAATGGTCGTAAGCTATTTTTTTCTAATGGTGAAAAAGTGTTAATGAAGTTCAAAAAAACAGATAAAAATTTTGGGCATTTGGCGTTATTGGAAAAGTGTCAATTTCAGTGACACATCTAATTAGAATCAATGATGTCATAAGAATGTTAACGTATATGCGAAGATTATCTAGCTTTAGAACATAAGTGCCCTACTGTTAGTCTAGAGTCTAGAGTTAGAAACGTACAGTCATCTGAGCGGTCACCGACTAAATTACCTCAACCTTTAGGATGATGTTGCTTGTCATTCAGGGAAAAACTTTGATATAGTCAATAAGTCTCCAGTGAGAAGTCTTCCTCAAAGCCCACTCGAGCTACAGCAAGATGTTTATCACGATAATTCTGATCCTGTTGATCCCGGAGTGACAAGTGTTAGTACAGATTTAACGTTTAGAACCCTTTATGGCCAGAAAACAGATTACAAATACTATAAGCCAACAAGATTTGATTTGAATGACCACACGACATAACAAATCTATGACATGACATTTCCCAACTTGCAGGGTGGCCCAATTGTGAAACAATACCGCACTTTTCCCCTCTTAAAAAAAATTAGACTAACCTCAAATCTGTACCAACACTTGTCACTCCAGGATCAGCAGGATGATCGTGATAAATATCTTGCTGTAGCTCGAGTGGGCTTTGAGGAAGACTTCTCCTTACTGACTTATTGACTATGTCAAAGTTTTTCAAAACATTAAGTAAATGCATAGCGGATATCATCTTTCTGATAGTATTTTTGTCAGAAATATTCCCGATTGCTACTTTTCAAATTGTCACCCTATACATTTGATTTATTCGATTACACCTAGAGCGAGAAAAAATCATACTTAACCGTAATTAATTCACCAATTTCAACTTTTTTTACGCATAAAAAATGTAAATTCGTGAAATTCGCGGGAAATTATTTTTAATTAGAAATAATTATTTATATTACGTACCAAATCAATATTTTATCATGACAAATCGATAAAAAAGGATAATGAATATTATGTGGTGTTAAATATGCCTATAAATTAAAATGTGAATGTCCTGTCATAAAAAGTCAAAGTTCATTAAAGTGAATTTGGTGGAAATACGCTGCTGTTAAAAATTCCTTTGATAAATTATTATTCTATAATCAAAATAAATCAAAATGGGCATTAAAAATTGGAATATCTGAAAGGGAGTAATGTTCTTTTGGGATTAGCATAAAGACTGCCGGATTTGAATGCCAAATATAATATATTATCTTCAATTATAATAATCGAAATCTTTTCACAATAAGAAAAATAAAGCTGACATCATAAGTCTTTAATTCAAAATCTCTGTCAGGTGTTGCTTCTAGAATATTCGTGTTTTGGAAAATTTTCGACGTTACGCAATCTGAATAATAGAAAAAAATTAATTAGTTTATTTTTAGGGATTTCTTGATGGCTTAATAATTATACCAGTTTATTTTGTTAATGGCTTTTTTTTGTTCAATATGCGATTGTGCAGACTTAGGTATTTATTTTGTTGAGTCGTAATTGGAAAATCTTTATTAACGTTTATTTTTTTAAACCTATTTCAGACCCCTAAAAACTTACAAAATAAATGTTTTTCATTCGTATGTAGTTTTTAAATGTAATTAGGTAATATGGCTGAACTTCTGTTATTGAGTAAGATTTGGAAAGGATTATCTACTAGAGACTACCCAGGTATTCAACTTATAGTTCATGGAAATCGTTCTGAAAAAGGGGTGTTACCTTGCATGAAATGAGGTTTCTGTTTTTTTGATACGTTGTATCTGATGAAGTAGTACAAAAAATGCTAGATCAAATGCCATTTATGATGTTAATCATATTGGGTCAACTTCTGAAAGAAAATTTCTTCAAGTCAAAATCAATAATATTCCAATCAGGTTACAAATTGATACAGCCCAGATATCACGGTTATTTCACAAGAAACATGGACAAATATAGGAAAACCAGAGTGTCAGTCCACAAATCATGATGCCAAAAGCGCTTCAGGTGATAAAATTAATTTAAGAGCAGAACGAGGAGCAGAATTTCAATGTACAATAAGCTTCAAACAAAATAGTTTTCAGGATAAATGTTTTATCACTCCAATACCTAATCTCAATTTACTGGGTATAGTTTGGATAACAAAATTTGGTTTATGGAACGTACCGTACCATTCAATTCAGTCTGCACTGTTGTAAAATCAAAACAATTTTCAATCAATACAGAATCATTAAAATTAGCCTTTCCTAAAGTTTTTCAAGAAACATTAGGTCACTGTAAAAAAAACAAAGTTAATCTTCATATAAAAGAAGATGCAGTTCCTATTTTCAAAGTAAAAAGACCAGTAGCTTATTCAGTGATCGATAAAGTTGACCAAGAACTTCAATGGGTTTGAAGAAAAAAATATCATATCATTAGTTGAATATTCTGATTGGGCAGCTCCAATTGTAGTTACTAAAAACGAAACGGAGATGTCAGATTATGTGGCGATTACTCTAGGTACTGGTCTGAATGAAACACTTCTACCACATCATTACCCCTCTTCCAACAGTCCAAGAAATTTTTTCAAAATTACAAAATACTACATTTTTTAGTATCATTGACCTTTCTGATGCTTTCCTTCAAATTAAAATCAGTGAAGGATTAAGAAAATATTTAACAATAAATACTCATCATGGATTGTTTCAATACAATAGAATGCCCTTTGGTATAAAAGTTGCCCCAGCCATTTCTCAACAAGTTATTGACACCATGTTATCAGGTCTGAAAGGAACCACGGCATATATGGATGACATTTTAGTATCAGGCCAATCAGAGGAAGACCATTTTCAAAATTTAAATCTTGTCCTAGATCGTGTAGAAGAGTTTGGTTTTCACCTAAAATTACAAAAATGTAAATTTGGAGTCAAAGAAATTTTTACGTTCCTATCTTGGAGCAATAAGCTATTATGGTTTCATCGAAGAAATACACGTGTTACGTTACGTCAACCACTTAACGAATTATTAAAAAAAGGAATCAAATTTTTATGGACAACAGAATGTCAAGAATCGTTTGAAAAATTTTAAAAAATTTGAAGTCGGATCTGAGTCTAACCAACTACAACCCAGTTCACGAAATCATTGTAGCGGGCGACGCAAGTATCACTAGAATAGAAGCCTGTATTTTACACAGATTTAAAAATGGCACTATCAAACCTATATGGCACGCATCTAGAAGTCTTACTGATACAGAAAAGTGATACAGTCAAATAGAGCAGGCATTGCTTTAATATTTGCTGTCCTGTCACAAAGGCTATAGTGGTTATGATCCCCAAACCTGGGAAAAACCTCACACTCCCATCCTCTTACCGCCCAATCTCCCTTCTAAACTCCTTTGCCAAGCTCGTGGAGAAGTTAATCCTGTCCAGGGTCAACAGGTTCGTCGAAAACTTCTCCATACTCCCAAACGAGCAGTTCGGTTTCCGCCCCCGTCATAACACAACACTTCTTGCAGCCAAAATCTGCTGCGACGTCTTCCAAGCGTTCAACAGGCGCATGAACACGACTCTTCTGCTCCTAGACATGGAGCGCGCCTTCGATAGGCCTTATCTATAAATTACTCGCAATTTTCAATTTCCCATTGCATATCATCTCCCTGATACAGTCTTTCATCAGCGGCCGCACTTTCTGCGTCAAACAAGGAGACGCCCTCTCAAATCCCAAACCAATTCAGGCCGGAGTGCCGCAGGGGTCGGCACTCAGTCCGCTGCTGTACTCTTTGTACACAGCGGACATTCCAAAATTCCAGAATACAAATCTGGCGCTGTATGCAGATGACACCGCTGTTTATGCTCAATCCTTTTACACACAAGCAACAAAATTTCAGCTAGCCCATCACCTTGCAATCCTTCAACCTTATTACGATAAGTGGAAGCTTGGTGTTAATGGACAAAAGACTGAGCTTATATGCTTTCACAAAAAGCACACCAATAGCACCATGCCCACCCCACTTATCGTCAATAACATCCCCGTCACTCTGTCCCCAAAAGCGAAATACCTAGGAATCCTTTTCGATCAGAGAATGAAATTCCATCACCACGTTTCCCATGCTCTGGCTCGCACCTTCAGTGCGCAGCAAAAACTCTACCCCCTTATCGGTCCTAACTCGCCTCTATCGCCAGGTAATAAATTATTAATATATAAACAGGTTATAAGACCTATGTTAACCTATGGGGCCCCTGTCTGGAACATAATCTCAACAACGCAGCGAAATCGGCTGCAGCGTTTTCAAAACCGAATTCTGAGGGGAGTGCTGTCCGAATCCAGGTACGCCAGGATAAGGGATATGCATGCGGAAGCATCCATTCCTTATATCTCTGACTACCTGGATGAGGTCAGCGAAAAATTTTACAGGCATCAAGTCCAAGGCTCCCCTCTAACACGCAGAATGACTGCAACGAGATATGATCCAGACAACCCCATAGTTCACGGCCCACCATACAAGAATTTACCAATCTATTTTGAACCCCCATGAACACCCTCCTATCCCAACCTGCTACTCACACACCCGAATTAAAAAACCCTCTCCAATGCACAGCTAAAATCTCAACGACAAGATAAAATTAGACAAGAAAGTTTGGCGCAGGCGCAGCCTTAGTCTGAAGCAGGAGACTCTGGCAATCCCATCAAGGTCTAATTTCCACCCTCAGTTCTTCGGAAAATTCCAACTGGCCAGCGAGTTAGTGTGCGATAAACTCCTCTCTCGCTGACCATGAGGAAACCACTCTTGTCTAATTAAACATCAGGCACCCCAATCTGACCAACAAACATAATGGCATAAATTGCCCAATTTAGCTGAAAAACGCATGTCCTAATCCCGGTAAATTCTTGCACCCAATCCCTCCAATCCTCATTCTCTGACATCCCATACAAACTTCCCCACCTGCACCCAAATCATTACCTAGAGACTCATCAGGTCTCAGGATTGGTCGGGGTGCAGGGTTGTTCGAACCCATTCAATCCGCACCCGCGCTCACGCGCATATACCCTGAGCTCACAATTTGCTAGTGAGGACGCGTCCAGTGAACCAGATCGCCCAAGGGCACAACATTTTTTGTTTTGTTTTTTGTATAAATGAATGAAAAGTGGGGTTTTTCAAAGCTTTTCCCCACAAAAGAGCGCTGCGCGCTCTGTCAACCCAAATCCGAGCACACCACCCATAATTTCGAGGCAGGCCAATGTAATGGCCTAGTGCGCGCCATCCGTCGTAATCACCAGCGACCTCAGGGTCAAATAATCGACGTTTAAGGGTAACCAGGGAGCGTCGCGGAAAGTTGTTAATAAGAATAGGAACAGGGGTTTGAGGTCACAACATCGACCAGGCTAAAGCGCTCACACGCTCGCAAGGCGCGTAGATGAGCACAACGTGCTGCGCACGTTGAAATTTTAGTTTTTAAGTCCTGTCCTAAATTTAAGTAAATGTTATATGTTTGTAGTTTGAGGGGGGCCTATCCCCCCTGCCTGTAAATGTAAACTTTGGAATTTGGAAATAAAGATGTTTGAGTTTGAGTTTGAGTTATTGTTTCAACCATCAAAAGTGAATTTCTGTCAATGGTGTAATTAAAAGTTGTTTTAGAGCGTTTGCAAGAAAATATCATTAGCTTACATTTTGATACATTTAGCTCCATTGCATTTGTCTTTCACCACTGTACAAACTCATTAAGATCATGCTGTAGCAAAAGCAAAGAGACAGTCTCTTGTATCTGAGATCACTTTTGAAAGTTTCATATCATTTGCAAAGAGCTTATGATCACTGTGCTTAAAGCATGATACGGTATCATTTATAAAACAATTAAAGAGCAGTGGTGTTAGATGAGAACCTTGGGTGTCTCCTGAGGAAACCTGTATTCTATTAGACAGAAAATTGTTCACTTTGACAATCTGGGTACGTCCAGCCATGTCACTCTCAATCCATTCAAGCATGGAACCCCGAAGGCCTTTGCAAAGTCTCTTCAAATGGTAAGTACTAATTCATTTTCAAATGATATTTGAAGAGTATGACAACAGATTTAGTTCCGTATTTCGGCTAGCACAAAATCCAAACTGGTTATTTAAGATCAATGGTGACAGTACTTATGTTAAGTAATTTGTTACGAATTTTTCAAATATCTTGGGAATTGTGCTCATAATACTAATGGGCCTGTAATTCTTCACGTCTCCACTGTCTCCAGACTTGAAAATGGCAGCGACATAACTAGATTTCCAGACGTCTGGAAAGTGACCAGAGCTTGGAGACTTGTGAAAAATAATGTGCAGCGATCTGTCAAGTATAAAAGGGCAATTTTTTAAGTAGAATCGGGTAAATTTTATCCTGACCAGGATCCTTGAAAGTATTTAATTTGGGTACCTCAGAATATAGGTATGTCAGATATTGAAATTGCATAAGATCGTATATAAATATTATTTGGGGAGGTTTCTTTTGTAAATTTTGGTTGATTTTGAGAGTCAACTGATCCGAAGTAGTTTGCAAAAAGGTTGGCTGCCTCCTGCATCTATACCCATTTCATATGTTGCATTGTCAAGGGAGATGTTGGATTTCTGTACCATATCCAGTGTTGCCAATCTGATTTATGTCATTACCCGCGGGAGATTTCAAAAAAACCCGTTTTTAACCGTTTAGTAATTGTATATATATATTAATAATTAATAATTAATATTAGTATTATATTATAAGCAAAACACCCAACTTTTTACCCTCGACTTTTTAGAGTAGTATTTTGTATTTATAATTTTTTTTTCTAATGATTTAAAAAAATAAAACTATAATTTCTATCCTTCCCGGTCCTTTTATTTATATTATATTAAACATCATACAATACAGTTGTACCGCACTAAAAAAAAATAAAAATATCATCAATTTGGCTTGCAGTCAAAAAACCCTGACCCAGCAAATACCTAGGGTGCCCATTTGTACTGGCTCTACCTGCTAGAAAAATCAAATATCTGCTTGGAGCTGCTATTTCGCTATTCTGCTCGTGGGACAAGTGAACGCCATCTGTGCTGAGATCTGCTTGGAGCAAGAAAAGCAGGACAAATGAACAGCCTAGCCTAACCTACAGTGATGAGCACAAAAAGTGGGACACCGGACTGACAGGTCCTGTAATTTTTCGCTATTTTGCGTAAATCAGTCTTTTCTCTACAATCGATTTTTTGTCAAATATGACCATCTCTGTCATTTCCGTAAGTATAGCTGGTGAGCCAGTTTTACAATAGGAAAAAACGGGTGTCCCACTTTTTGTGCTCACGACTGTACATGCATAAATAAAAAATATATTATCAACTCATTTCAACCATTTTGTAGGTAATACAATACAATGGTAATACAATACTAACTGAAAAGGTACCTAATAACAGAAATTAAAGAAACAACATTTTTAGTTCAAGTCTTCAAGTTCAAATGTCAACTGTCAACTCAACTCAACGTCGAACTGTTTACTCAATACTCATTTTGCAAATACCCGGAATACCCGGTTTTACCCGCACTAAATATTTTACCCGGAGAACAGGTTGAAAAGCCCGAATTTCGGGTAATTACCCGCCGCAAATCGGCAACACTGATCATATCTTGTATGTTCAAGCTAGAGAGAATCTCATCAAAATTAAAGGAACCCAAATAGTTGTTAACAATAATATAGTCAACGGATTTAGAGTCGTGATAGAAAGTTTCTGCTCGAGGACTGATAGAGTTTATTCTGTTTTGTGAATATTCAACTATAAAAATGTAGAGGTGGGTGATATTTGTCTATTTTCACTAGTGGGTGACATCTTAAACTTTTTGTGAAAGCACTAAATCTAATATGACATTTTTAAAATTAGAAACATGATTTATTTGAAAAAGATTATTATTTGCACACATATCTGACACTGTACCAATAGAGTCAATGGTTTGAGGTGTAACGTAGAGATCAGTCCGAGGTAGAGCAATGGAGCAATCTTTGATTGATTGATTGAAATCACCAGTAATGTAAGCATATTTGTCTCGAATAAAATCCAATGGTTTCACTTACCATCAGGTAAGTGGTATTTGATGAGGAATGTACAAGCATGCAAATATGTATTCAGCTTTTCTTTGTCCAACACATACAAATATTTGTTCCAGCTCTAGATTTGTAGGAACAAAATAGCAAGGCAGTCACTTGCAATCAGCATTGCGAACAGCAATCAATGTGCCTTCCATTAATTTTTTTGTGCTGGTTTTAGTGGATCGGTCTTTTCGGAAGACAATGTAGTTGTCCAGTCCCAATTCAGCATTTGATATGGTGTTTCATAGATTGGTTTCATAGTAAGCATAATTAAATCGTAATCATTTGTTGAAGAGTTGCAACTTTGTTTTCAATCTTTGAACATTCTGGTAATATATGTGAAGTTTCATCAATCCCCGAAGAAAAAAGAGTAGGTATATCATCATTCATCAAAGTCAACCCAGCATGAGAAAGACCTTATCAGGTTTAAAAAAGTGCAAAATAAGGCGAGCTCAGTTACTGACTCGTGATTGTGAAGCCCTTTAATAATGGTTTAATATGTTACAAATCTAAATGTATCACATACAAAGCCCTGTATCAAGCTCATATTTCATCTTAAATCAATATCAATTATTGAAGCTACTTAATAATTCAGGAGGCACATTATAGCAAACACCAACAATAAAAATTACCATTTGAAGTTCATCTTCAACAAAACAACTGATACTCACCCTGGTTCCAAACATCCTAATAACCACGTGTGCGATTTTTTTAATATTCAAAACACCATTTTAATCGACGAAATGAAATAAAAAGTATTTAAATTGGGAACCACCTTTTAAATCGTTAATTGGATTCAAATTTATTTAGGGTTTTTTTGCAATGCGTGGAATTCTTTATAGAAATTTTGCTGAATTTTTAATCGGAGCTAGTTTTCGGTTAATTAGCTTGCTCGAAAGAGGTAAATATGTTGTTCTTGTTAGTGTTTTTGGCAGACTTTTTTGCGCAGCCATCTATTTTTAGTTTACCAAGCAGGTTTTCTTTAAAAAAAATGTCAATTATAAAATATATAATTATGTTCATACTGTCGTCCTTCGAACATTCTTTCCTGTAACAAACGGGTACAAGATGCTACTACGATATGCATTTTCTTTAAAAATAATGAATTTATTATAATTTGCATTCTATTGAACGAGGGTAACGCTCTGGCCAGTTATCGCCTTGAAATTAAAATGAATTTTTTAAAACGATACACGTAATAAATTAGGCTACTTCCTTCAATAGAAAATTTTACTTTGCGACAGCAGGAAACAGTAGTATATAGGTAATAACTATTTCCTAGGGAAATAAGAAATGTTATGTTAAAAGACATAGAATTGGACTCTAGAAATGGCTATATGATGGGCTAATTATAGCATATACCAATTTACTTATCATATAGGTACTGTACATAGTGATCGTAGGTATGTGATTTGAGAAAAAAACTGATTTGAAAGCCTACCTATATCACTGTACAAAGAACATTTACACCACATCAGTCTACTACAGTTCATGGGCCCAGGTACCGGATTTCAAATAATGATAGAAAATTAACTAAAAGTGCAAAAAACTTAACTCTGAGAAACACATATTTATTCTATAACACGGGGTACTAAAATATCGAATGGGTAAATTTCACTCAAATAATTTCAAGCTTCGCCAGCAATAAGCTGGCAGCTGGCAGCGATGCTCTCTCATAAAAAATATTTATATAAACCTGTCTTTAAGGTAACCTACCTTTTTTTTGTGAAAAAAGGCACATACAGAAATGATCCACATAAAAACTCTAAACGTTTTTAATCATTTACAAATTCCAACCAAATATTTTTATTGGCTTAATGATCGTTTATAAAAAGTTTCCTCAAAATCTCTTGGCGACCTCGAAAATTTGCACAACCAGGTATAATTAGTGATTTTGTAATTTTCCATTTGAAAATAATTCAGCCGATATATTTCCCTAATTCCTAATTTAGCATCTGTTGGCCTTCAATTTCTTCCGTAATATTCCTTTGACATAAACAATTGTAGAGTACCGAGATTATAATTACATGCAATGTGTACAGGGCCGGATTAACCATAAGGCGGAATTGGGCTATCGCCCAGGGGCGAAAAGTCAAAGGGGGCGAAAAGTCAAAGGGGGCGAAAATTTTTAAAAAACCCCCAAGAAAAATAAGAGGGGAAAAATCAGAAAATCAGACAGCAAAATGACAAAAACTCGACTTCTTACACTAGGGTGACCATATTTTTTTTGTATGAATGCTGTACACATTTAAAATTTTGGGAAAGGTGAGTGGAGAAAGAAAAAAAAAGACACAGTACCAAAACTAACGCCAAAGTCACAAAGTGCAACCTGCAAAATCGTTCCTGGCTGGGATCACAACTGGAATTCTACTTTCATGACGTCACCCGCGACCCATTTAATGGGTGGTATGAATAAAAACGAAGTACTTGCTACTACTACAAGTATTAGCGTGTTCTACGTAGTATTTACTCCAAAAAGAAGTAGATACTACATTTCGACAATTACCGCAAATAAGTAAATGCTTCTTTGTGAAGTAAATACTACGAAGAATATACTAATACTTGTAGTAGTAGCAGCATGTACTTCGTTTTTATTCATACCACCCATTGCGTACAGTACAGGCCATCATGACGGCTACTAGACAATTTGACGTCATGAAAGTAGAATTCTAGTATAATTCTACTTGTCGTGATCCCTAAGTCCGTGTCCCAGCCCAGGGCTGGGATCACGACAAGTAGAATTCCACTTTCATGACGTCATCCGCGATCTATTTATCGCCTACAGTACAGGCCATGATGCCGGTTGCTACGCAACTTGACGTCACGAAAGTAGAATTCTAGTAGAATTCTACTTGTCGTGATCCCAGCCCTGGATCCTGATTGTCCGATCAATGATAGGCAATGTGGCCACCTGCCAGACCAAACAAAATCGGAGTAGAACTTTGAGAGTAGAAGGTGGAAGGCGTTTAGCCACATGTTTGTGAATGTATCCTGAACCGCTAATGTTTTGTCTTTTTTCTAGAGTTTTTAGCAGTGTAGAATAGAAAGGGATAAAAAAGGTAGTTAGCATTAAAAAGAGTAAAGCCTAGTACTCAACACCGCGAAATTCGCTCTTTTTTGACATTGCTTCGACAATTTGACGTTTAATTGATTCACGCATAAAACGTCAAACTGTCGAAGTAATTTCAAAAAAGAGCGAATTTTGCTGTTATGAGTACTAGGCTTGAGGGCGAGAACCCACGGTCGTAATTGACGTAAGCGTAACATGAGCGTAACTAATCATGTGATTTAATTTGTACGATTTCATTGGCGGCAATGCAGCCATCTTGCATTTTTGACATTACGCTGCCGCTACGGCAAATAGTTGGGTTTTGTTGAACTTTTCGGCGTAATCGTGGCAAATTTGTGACGTAATGTATGAGGTGAGTTCAGCTTGGCAGAACGGAGTTGGGGCGGATAAAGAGCAGTTTCATAGTAACCTGAACACAGAGCGAAAAGAGTAAAATGGTTAGTCGAACGCATTAGGAGCAAGGCGAGCCGCGGCCAATGAAGAAATGCCGCGGCCCCCGAATGCTTATCCCCATCACAAACCGGAACATGTTTTTCTGCGGATATTTTGGGGAGCGATGAGCGATGCCATTTTTTTCTACCAGGATCACCAGGGAGCAACCAAGCCCTAAGCAAAAAAAATCTTTTTTGAATTCTTTAGGTTAGGATCGTTGGGATAGTGAATTATTGAAAACCTAAATTTTACGCCTTTTAGGAATATTGGAAGTGCGCATGCTCGCTTCTCGAGTTTCATCTCGCGAGGTGGAGCTCATGGATATGGAGTTAATTATTTTCACTCTACTTGGCTGTACAAAAACGATGTGGAGCTTCCACTATTTGCTCCCATCAGTGGCCTGACCCGAACGATTTTGCAGTGAAAAGTGTCAAAGGAGTCGAAAGAGTTGCCAAGCCGAACTCACCTACTCACTTATGATGGAACAATCACAGAAAATAAAAGGAAAAGGACTACAACAAATAAGTAAATTTTCATTACAACCTGGCAGAAAATAAACAAGATATTTGTGTTAGAAAATGTTTTTGTTGTGGTTTTGATGCACTACATGCGAGATGTCAAGCCAAAATTCGCGTAGAATTGACGTTCACGCTGATTGCGCTAGCTACGCCCGTGGGGATTCACCCTGATACTCTGGATGATCGCGTAATTGACGTAAATCTCAAATGTAGATATGCGGCGTTAGCATAGACTTTCGCTGTACGTTTGCTGTACAAAATCAAATGCTGGACAGACTTTCAAAATGCTGTACAATACAGCGAAATGCTGTACGTATGGTCACCCTATCTTACACATAAGACGTGTGTTCGTTTTTGTCATTTTTTTCGTCGATTTGCTCCAAAATTTTGACAGTCACGTGATCTGTGAATTGAAACTGTCTGATTCAGTCAAGTGCCTGTCAAAATTTCGGAGCAAATCGACGAAAATGATGGCAAAAACGAACACGGCCATAATATGACAAAATTTTGACCTTGAATAGTAATTTTTCTCCGAATGACAGTAAAAGTGGACTTTTACTGCCTAGGCATTAAAAGTGACAGTGTCACAACGTTCCAGGTAATAATTCCACTCAATTTGGTATTTGAAATTGATGATGACAATGACAATTGTCAAAATAATTTAATTATTTGGATAATAATAATGAATTAAATAGATATAAAAAAGATGTCCATATGTGAATTTAAACATTCAGAGAAAAAATTATATGTATGTCGGCACAACAAATGTTTTACTAGGCAGACAAGTACAAGATTTAATGCCGCGGCTGGTGTTTCATAGCCGAGGCATAGCCGAGGCTAGGAAACCAGCCGAGGCATTAAATCTGCTTTTCTGCCATGTAAAACATATAATTTTTTCTCCGAATGTTTAAATTCACATATGGACATCTTTTTTATATCTATTTAATTCATTATTATTATCCAAATAATTAAATTATTTTGACAATTGTCATTGTCATCATCAATTTCAAATACCAAATTGAGTGGAATTATTACCTGGAACGTTGTGACAGTCACTTTTAATGCCTAGGCAGTAAAAATATAAGTTTTGATCCTGTCAAGTGTCATTAAAAGGCTGCTTTTACTGTCATTCGGAGAAAATAGTATATTGTTGTATTAGGAGTAGAAGCTTTACTTTTTTGTGCTGAAGCAGTAGGTTTGCGAGCCGATCGTAGTGAGGCTTGCAATACTGCTGAAGCACAAAAAAGTGCTTCTACTCCGTATGCAACACGCTATTTTTTCTCTAAACTAATAGGGTAAGGTCGGGGGCAGGTGAATGGTTGAGCGGCAGTAAAAGTACAAGCGGCACTAAAAGTACTTTTGCTGTCGCTGGGGTTGCCAAGCAGCATAGAAATTAAACTTCTATCACCTCGACAGGTGTTAACCCGCTGGATTTGCCTGGCAGCATAGAACTCAAAGTTCTGAAATTTTGACAGGGGTTAACAAAGTGACGTTTTTTTGACGTTTGGAGAAAAACGTGATTTTTGTATAAATTTGTCATGAATATCTGACGAAGAAATAAGAACAAAAGCGCAGCGACTCAAGGAAACATATAAACACGATCTGGTCGATTATTTTCCTCAGGAATGTCTTCACTATAAATATTTTCTGATTTCTAGTGGCCACAATGGCACCTTAAATTTGGGAGGAAAACTTCTAAAGTCTGTTTTTTTTTAAGCCCCAAGTCAAAAATTTAGTAACTTTGTTGGCAACAGAAGCCTTTTCTACATAAAAAATTTGAAAGCATTGATAATTTTACATTGTATTGCCAACATATTGTCATTTTGACATGATTTTGACTTTTATCTTTAAAAAAAATAGCTATTTATATAACAAGTACATAAAGTAAGGCTTTATTGTACGAATAATTTTATGGCCGAGCGAGCTAATGAGTCAATAAAGCCTGTTTATGTAAGCGTTATATACATGACTTTATGTACGATTACGACTGGTTTTTGTTAAAAATTAAAAAAATTTAATGAAAAAAGTAAAATTTGCGTAGGTATACCTGTTTCACCTTGGCAGGTTGTCAGGACCTGTTTCACCTTGGGAGGTTGTCAGGTAGTCCAGGTAGGCAATAAAGTAGCACTTTATTTTACTAGTAAAATAAAGTGCTACTTTATTGACGCAAAACTGTTCTATAAATAGCACTTTATTGGTCAATCGGACATAAAACAGACTTTACTAAGTATTTGTTCTTTTATATTGAAGAATCTTCAAATGACAAAATAAAAAATTATGATATAGGCCAGAGCCTGGAAGGGGGCGAAACTTAGAGCAGGTAAAGCGCTGTCCTACGGACATAAGGAGTAGGAACACGCCATTCTGCTCATGAAACTAAAGTGAAGCCAAGTTTTTGGCAGGTGTTTGGCACCAAAATACAGGTAAAATATTGAATTGCCTATATACCGCCATTTTTTTGGTGCCAAATTACTTGGAAAAAACGGCTTCATTTCCAACTCCATGTTACTATTCCTCTTTACCTTTACCTGCTCTAAGGGGCGAAATAATTTTAATTGCCCAGGGGCGAAAAAAGGCTTAAGCCGCCCCTGGATGTGTAGTAATGCAGTTATTCTTCCCGAATAAAATTATTGTTTCTGTAACATAATAATTTAGGTTTGTTTGTTTTTCATTTGTAAAAATTTTAATTGACTGTGTTTAGACGTAAAATCATACAACCACAATTATCATAGTAAAGTAAAAATTTATTCGTTATTATTTATTAAATAACTGATTGTTTTGTTTACAACAATTGCTAATATTGTCAAGGACTCCCAGCTCCCAAAAAAGTGTTGGCAGACATTTCTAATCTTCTCTGAATTGGAAATCTTCCATAATTAAATCGTGATTAATTAAAGATGCGAAGAATTTAGAATATATTTTTTGTTGTTGCGCTTTATTTTTTTGTTATCTACCTCCAGCAGGCTAGTGACGCAAGTTGTAAAAAGCAAGGATTTTCCGTGACAAAGTTCAAATGATGATGATAGAAAACATAGGTATAACACTTTTTATCACCTCATACCCAAATCACTTCTTAACAAAACGGATTAGTACCTAAATTGACACAGACTTCTGAAAATAGCAATTTCTCTCATAGTCCAGGAGGCAGCGTCGAAAACATGCAAGAGTTTTCGGAAGGCTGATATTTTCAAAATAGGTTGTACTTTAGTGGTAGAAAGCCTGTGTACAGTCAGCACTTACAGTTCCGGGACAGCTGGCACTGGGACGCGCGCAGAGTTGTAATTTTAAGAAGCATCTCTAAACTGTTTTCTCAAAATTCAAAGACAACGAGCAAATATAATATAAAACAGGAATCTAATAGTCAGGCAGCGAAATATGGGGACCCCTAGCGTCAGCGCTACTTCATACCTGTCAAAAAAAATTCCTCCTGACCCAAAGAGTTTTCTGAAGGCTGAAACTTTTCAGAATAATAATTACAATTATAAAGTTGATAAAAAAAGACAGTCAGACTCCTTTGTGATAGAACCACTCCAGTCAGCAGTCTATAATAATGAGAATTGTAACTGCGCGCATCAGTGATTCAGTGATGTCTAGCCAGTGGTTTTGAAGGTACGGAAGGAATTCGGACGTAAATGTGTTTCAATAACAAAATATCGATAATAGGAAAACGCTGAATATTTTAAAGTGGTTGTTAAATTTCTTCTTATTCATTAACTGATTTTATTCAATTTTGTCTATTATAAAAAGTAAACATTTTCTAACGATACCATCAACATTTGTCAATTTGGCAAACATCCAGCCTGGATGAACCTGATTGGTGGAGTTTTTGGCACGATTGCCGTTGCCATGGGGCACCTTGCGGTTGCTATGGGGCACCATGCGGTTACCATGGGACTTACATCTTACTATTGGCCAGGGCTCCCGTAATTTTATCCTCCCATCTTGAAATATTGACTTATATTGAAAATATTGAAATATCCAGTGGCGGTGGAGTGGTCATTGCTCATTGTCGATTTTATGTCAATAACTTTTCACAACAATACATCATAATTTTTTTAATCAATAATTTCAAGTGTTTGGAACGAAAAATGATAAAATGAAACTATATAATATGTATATAGGTAAAGTCCGACAAATACCATTTTAAAGTCACGTGATATTGGTGGCAAAAAACGTATGTTCATTGATTACGTCGTTGATATCACCTACAAAAAGCTACTGGTGGTTAATTGGCATTGAATTTTAAGATATGTTCCCACTAGCATTTTACAAACGAGCTTCTGAAGTAGTATTGACCAATCAGATGGGAATTTTAATACTTGCAATTGTTGCGAGACTCAGTTTTGTCGCATCTGCTGTCCGTTGTAATATATTCTGAACTTGAATTGGGTACCCGTTTTCTATTTGCTTCTTTTCGAGCTGGAAAAAGGTTAATATGGTCAAAATTATTAGCTGTGTTTGTTCGTTGTATCATTTTCGAAAATAACTTTGACAAACTAATTGATGACAGTGACAGATTTTATTTCAGGTAAGAATATTATGAACAATAATTAGACACCAATTTTTTTGTCAATTTTACTATCACCGCTGTTTGAGATGTATTCAACAATGATAGAGAAAAATCACGTGACTTTAAAATGGTATTTGTTGGACTTTAAATCAATTTTTTTCATATCGAAGAATGCGATCCTACTAGTCCCTAGTCTTGACATTGTATTTTTGACAGTAGTTGTGAATAGTGTGTATTCAGTGACGCATTAACCCTTTTCACGTGGCTCCGGTTTAACAAACTGCAACATACCGCTCAAATTCGAGTGGTAGGTAGGTATCCATCACGTCACTCTGTAACCGGGTTGCGTAATTCCGAACCACAGTGCAGTACAGAGCGCCACATAACGTTAAATATTCTGTACTCAACTCTGGTTTGTACAACGCAAATGCAAAAGTACTTACTCCAAATCCACGTGTGATTCAGAGCATTACAGAGAATACACGCGTCTATGACTGACTGCATTTTGTACCACTTAAATGTGGTCATGATACTACGAAACCAAGTGTAATTCAGAACGGCTTCGTCGGCGCGGACTCCGTCCATAATATAAGATCTGTTTTTGCAGAAATCACAAACCAGTCAGAGTTGATGTCATTGGTTGAAACTAGTTTTCTGACTGTTTTCAACTAAAGAAATTATAGCTCTGAATGGTTTGTGATTTCTGCAGAAACAGACCTAATATCTACTGTTTGATAAAATGCCATAAAAATAAAACAATATATTGTAATATAAATGAAAAACTATTTTATTTTATACTGAAATATTCTACAAGTAAAATAATTATTATCTACTTCAGAAAAGGGAAAAAGATACAAAATACTAAAAAATCAAAATCAACACATCATACAAAAGAACGTTCCATATAAATCGAGGGTTATTTCACTGTAGTTTTTTTGTACATATATTGTGCAATACTCAGATATTGCAGGGTACCTATTGTGAAAGTATTGTAGACTATTGCAATCTATTGCCGAATGTTTCAAGGTATTGCAAACCATTGTGATTATTGTGAACTATTGCAAGTTATTGCAATAGGTACAAAGGTATTCCCTATTTCTTCAAACCTTTATATTTTTCTTCCATATTATTTGAAATTTAAATCATCTTAAAGTAGTTTATTTATGTCACGTCGCTTTGTAATCCAATTTTTATTTGTTAATTGTGATAAATGTTTTTATCCAACGTTTAGATACTTTGTACTGAATTGGCATTTGCAAAGGTGTAAAAAAAAAACAGAGCGTCACGTTTTGCAAAACCCCACCTAATACCGAACGCATCTTTACTGCACCGCGCTGAGGTTTGGAAGACGATGAACGGCATTTTTGAATAACAAACCCAAGTTCATTTCAGAACAAAGTTGCTCTGAAATCAACGGGGGTTCGGAATTACGCAACCGGGTTAGAAAACGGTATGTCATTTCTCTAACCGTTTTGTAACCCGGTTAATTAAACCGGATTCACGTGAAAAGAACTATTGAGAAAATATTATGGAAAAATCGTGTGAGATTTGTGTATTTTGCATAAAAAAGAGGCAGCATAGGTATAGGTTATTATCAATGAACTATAACCAAAAACTGGAATGCGAACACATATTGACGAACGTGAAGCCTAGTGCCGCTGCTGCGGAGGGGATACCTGTTTCTGTCGCACTCATTATGTTAAATGGCGGAAATTGCTTCCAACACGTATTCCAATTGATGAAACCTGTGAAGGTAAATATGACAAAACTTTCCAAAACGTCATATGTCAGCGAGCAACAGAAAAAAACAACATTCCCCTTTGTGGCATCTGTCTTTCATGGCTACATTTTTTTGGCAGATATGGCAATGTGTGCGCATTCCAGTTTTTGACTATAGTTCATTGGTTATTATATAGGTATAGAGGTATAGCGTATTTTATTTTATCATTCTTCGTTCCAAACAACTAGAACTGAAATTGTTTTGTTTTTTTCTGAAAAGTTATTGACATATTAAGGCAATAGGTACTAATGCGCGCAGTTACCATTCTCACTTCTATAGACTGCTGACTGAAGTGGTTCTATCACAAAGGAATCTGACTGTCTTTTCTATCAACTTTTTAATCGTAATTATTATTTTGAAAAGTTTCAGCCTCCAGAAAACTCTTTGGGTCAGGACATTTTTTTGACAGGTATGGAGTAGCGCTGACGCTATATGTCCCCATATTTCACTGTCTGATTATTAGATTCCTGTTTTATATTATATTTGCTCGTTGTCTATAAATTTTGAGCTTTGAGAAAACAGTTTAGAGATGCTTCTTAAAATTACAACTTTGCGCGCGTCCCAGCGCTAGCTGTCCCGGAACTGTAAGTGCTGACTGTGCACAGGCTTTCTACCACTAAAGTACAACCTATTTTGAAAATATCAGCCTTCCGAAAACTCTTGCATGTTTTCGACGCCAGCTCCCCAACTATCAAGTGCGCACGGATAAACAGTATTTCCGGCAAGTGATTGCACATTGCACAAAAGTTCATTCTATTGTATTAAAATGTCTCGCCGTAGTAAGACAGTTGCATCCGCCGATGCTCTTGCAATTTTAGCCAAAAAAATAGGTATTAAAACTAGAATTTAGTAATTCAAATTATTCTCAAAAAATTCCATAAATCTCATTAGTGCCTTGCTCATACGTGTTCTGTTTTCAACTTTGTTCTACCTTCTTACTGGTTCCATTTGGATCACGTAGCTTCCGCTGAACTTCAGCTATAGTCATGTCAAAGTTTCAATGGATTTTGGTTCTCAACTGCATCCTTGATTCCTTGAAAATTTTTGATTTTATTTGTCAAACCTCCAAAAATCCTTTAGTCTATGCGGCAGACCATCAAAATGGGGTAAAATGTAGCAAATTGGGGTAGAAGCATGAAATTTGGCAGAGTTGTTTTTTGGACTATTTTAAGGGATTTGACCCGCAGCACCTAAAATTTCAACCCTTAGGAGGGTGGTTTAACCCCTATTTTATTTTTTTAGGGGTTAAAATTATTAAAAATGTCTATGTCATCATATTATTTCAATATTGGTGTCATTTTAGACTAATTCGAATGTGAGGAATTTAAAAAAAAAAATATCTCATTCTCATATGACCCAACGGTAGGGCTCTATTGCTGTCATATTTGACATAAGTGTCAAAAATATCGTTTTTTTTTACATTCAGACCTATCTGGAAAAAATCTATGGCGATTTATATAGAATTTGGCATGAAAAACCCGCAGCACCCCTCAGGGGGGTTGTCCAACCCCTATTCAATTTTTGGAGGGTTAAAATTATTGAAAATGTCTATCATATTATTTGAAAAAAAAAAAAATGTTATCTCCATAGGACCCAACGGTAGGGCTCTATTGCTGTCACAGAACATATCACCTCTAGAAAAGTATCTGCAATGTTATGTACCGGTTATGAATTACAGCGCCATCGTTGACTGAAATCCCAACTAATCGAGCACAAAAAGGCGAATTGATTTTTTCATATATTTTTATTATTTTTAAATAATTTTTAATGTTCAACTGCATTTGGCTTGCTGACTCCTTTTAGCTCTTTTCGCCTCATTTTTTTGAAAACTATGACTGGCAGGAAGTTTCCGATGTGAAACATAGTGCAAAAAGAGTTAGTAACTTAGCAAGAGACACGCAACTATAGGTAGATCGCAAAGTAAATACGGATAATATATACAAATAGGTACGAAACGAAACAAACGAGTAAATACAAAAAAATACGAACGAAAATTATGGTTTTTTTTCAACCAAAACTTTTTGAATTTTCACTTTAACGCGCGTGGGGACCATGGTTTACAACCTTTGAATATAAAACTACAGGAAGGAGCGTTTTCTATATGTCACTACAGACAACACAGGGACGGAAACGGCCATTTTGAGCCTCCAAGTATGGACTCATCATTTGTTTTGGTGGTTCGCTGTGTCCTCATTCAAGTGGATGTTTAATGGATTTTAGCGGTTTTAAGTGATGATAAGTACTGGAATTAGTGAGAAAAGAGTGAGTCATAATATTGACAATCATATTTAAATAAATATACGCCACTGCCAAACCGGAAATACTAGTCGGCCATATGCAACCTCCACATATTTTGGTCGCGCAGATTCGAAGTTATGCTCCTTCCTGTAGTTTTATATTCAAAGTTTACAACAACACAATTTAAAAATTCAAATTTTGACTTTTAAAATGACATAATAAATGACAAAACCAACCAACATAAATCACTGTCCACACCACAGATACCTGTAAATTTCTCTTAACTCCTGACAGTGTCGCCATCGTTGAATGAAAACCTAACTAAAAACCTTCGTCGCGATTCTCCCATTTGAGATATTTTTCTATAGGTGATATGTTCTGTGATTGCTGTCATATTTGACATAAATGTCAACAATATCTTTTTTTTTACATTCATACCTATCTGGAAAAAATGTATGGCGATTTATATTGGCACGTAAAGGGTGGAATCAAATCTATGAAATATACAGAATGGATATTTTTCAAAAAACCTCGGACGACACGTCAATCTTTGATTTTATTTGCCGTTTTTTTTAATGATAATACCATATATACAGGGTGACCCAAAAACAAGTTATGATAAAATGATAAAACCAATTTTTTATTTCATTTTTGAATTCTACGTTAAATAGTCAACATATTTCATGTATCATGTGCTATACCTATCTTCAACTGTTTCGGAAATATTGACAGTTGAAAATTGACTTTTTTGCAACTTTGACAGGCTGTACAACCTGAACGGTTAATTTTAGGGGAAAACCGATTTCACATTCCTATCTTAGATTTTTATAAACTATCATTTGATACCAACTTTGAATTTAATCCATGGTTAAAAATTCCGGCTAAATTTATTCTCCGGTTAAATCCAAAGTTGGTGTCAAATGATAGTTTATGGAAAACTAAGACCAGAATGTATGATCGGTTTAGGAGGCGTATTCTGTAAACGAATAGGAATATACATAGAGAAGAGATAGACATAGACAGGAAATATAAAAAACTAATTCTGTAAGCATCTTTCCAAGTTAATTCGGGTGAAGTCGAAATAGAAATATCGTTAACTATCCGACGTGAAAACATTGCGCTTTCCTAGAGAGTTTCATTATTTTTGTGGTGTTTTAAATTGTCAGTTGTTATCAACTGTTCAATGTCAATATCACATTGTTATTGATTATTTTTTATTATCGAATTTAATACCACAAGAGGTTTCAGGATTACCGGATAATACTTTTACCTGTCACGAAACGCGTTACGCAGCAACACCACGACTCCGAAGGAGGAGTGGTGTTGCTGGTAACGCGTTAAGTGTCAGGTGAAAGTATTAGGTAATCCTGAAACATCGAGTGGTATTCAAAAGGTTATACAACGAACTAAACTCTAATACGCTGTACATTATTCCCATATGACACGAGACGCTTAAAAAGTGATAAGCCTTTTGGAATTATCGCGCTTGGTGGCAATATTTATAGAAAATTCTATTATACTGTTTTATCTCTTGCCACCAAGCGCGATAATCCCAAAAGGCTTATCACTTTTTAAGCCTCTCGTGTCATATGGGAATAATGTACAGTGAGTTGTATAATCGATATAAGCCAATATGGACCCTATATTCATGCATTTTGTGGATGAAACTGAAGGAGAAGAGCGTCAAGAACCATTAAGATTGGAAAGGATAACCTTGCGAGATTAGTTTAATGCCTTTCATAGGCCCGAAAGGGAATTCCGGAGGTATTTCCACCTCACTCCACACATGGCTCCTGTGGTTAGAGCCGGAAGAATCCCAATTCAAATTAGAGTATTGGGTGCTCTAAGATTTTTCGCTCAAGGCTCCTATCAGAAGGCGGTACGAGACGACTTCAATACATGTATGCCTCAGTCCACATTTAGCAGGGCATTAAGTAATGAAGTATGTTTGGCTCTAGAGGCCATGGCTCCTCAGTGGGTTAAATTTTCCCCTTTCCGAGACTGAGAAGCAGCTCAAGAAAGAGGAAAGAGGAATTCATGGCCTATTTCGGATTTCCGGGAGTGATATGGTGTATCGATGATACCCACCACTTACCCTTTCGTGATTTGCGCTATTTTACCACAGTATTTTTACTAAATGCTAAGGCTAAAATACCATTCCAGGGAAAGGGACATATTAAAGGCGGTTATTTTACTTCCTAAATACGAAATTAGGAAATATCTCTGAGAAATATTCAAAACAGAACTTTTCAAAATATGACAAAACATGCTGTCACAGAACCATGCTGTGACAAAACCTTTGACAAAACATAACCACTAATCAACAAAACATAAACTCTGACAGAAATTGAACGTTTCACGATAATGTGCTAGAAAAAGATAGAAACAATTTTTCTATTACAGAAAGACTCAACCGGGTCTTTCTATTTCTCTATGCCGACCGAACACCGAACGGGACTCGAGTGCTGCCGAACTGGCATACAGAATAAGGTTTTGTGATAATAGAAGGAAATTTCTTGCCTAGAAAGAATTTTCTATGTCTATGGCATTACAGAATACGCACTCAGAAGCTCTACGCGGTTTCCATGCTTTTACTGGCTGTGACACCGTATCATTTCTATCATCAAAAGGGAAACGATCGGTGATGAAAGCTTGGACTGCAGAAACAACATCCGCATTTCGTGCAATATCTTTCCCCTGCGATGAGTTAGAAGACCATGTCCATAAAGCACTCAAAAAATATGTGCGATACGACTTTATAATGTTCAGAAGATTAATGAGCTAACGGCCAATTTCATAATCAACTTAAAGTAAACTTTAAATTTAAAGCTCCATTTGAAGTTGAAAAATCCTATCTTAAAGTCTATTTAGCTAAAGTAACTTTTAATTCTCTATTATGAAATTGGTCGTAAGTAAGGTCAGAAAATAATTTTCGGTCTAGCCAGGATTCGAACCCGGTCTACCATCAATGTTTCCCATGTAGTCCAGCGCGTTAACCCACAGGACCACCACCGTTGCCTTGCCTTATGAGATGTTTATAGATATATTAATTTATTTCGTTTCTATGTACAGGTCGCAGGTACAGGTACAGGTCACAGGTACAGGTACATGTCAAAATACAAAACAATATTCTGTCACACAAGTTTAACTGATTTTGTTAATAACAAATTGATGAAAAAACATTGTGTTGAGTAGAAAATAAAGCATTGTATGCACCACGGGGATTTCAAGATTATAATGCCCTTCAGGCGAAATATATCCCTCGGGCCATAGGCCCTCAGGCTAGTTTCGCCTTCGGGCATTATAATCTACATAATCCCCTTGGTACATAAATAGCTATTATTTTCTACTTTACTATTATAGATCCATAATACCTAGGAAACGAAATACGTTAACACACCTATAACAACCTGATCCATAACGCCCGCTTTTGCGGGCGTTATGATCTATAACGCCCGCTTATAATACCTTAAGGTGTTTTTGTTGTTGTTGTTCTATTAATTTGCACTTTACCCTAGGCAGCCACTAAATGTCTGACCGAAAATAATTTTCGGTCTAGCCAGGATTCGAACCCGGTCTACCATCAATGTTTCCCATGTAGTCCAGCGCGTTAACCCACAGGACCACCACCGTTGCCTTGCCTTATGAGATGTTTATAGATATATTAATTTATTTCGTTTCTATGTACAGGTCGCAGGTACAGGTACAGGTCACAGGTACAGGTACATGTCAAAATACAAAACAATATTCTGTCACACAAGTTTAACTGATTTTGTTAATAACAAACTGATGAAAAAACATTGTGTTGAGTAGAAAATAAAGCATTGTATGCACCACGGGGATTTCAAGATTATAATCCCCTTGGTACATAAATAGCTATTCTGTCAGACATTTAGTGGCTGCCTAGGGTAAAGTGCAAATTAATAGAACAACAACAACAAAAACACCTTAAGGTATTATAAGCGGGCGTTATAGATCATAACGCCCGCAAAAGCGGGCATTATGGATCAGGTTGTTATAGGTGTGTTAACGTATTTCGTTTCCTAGGTATTATGGATCTATAATAGTAAAGTAGAAAATAAAATATTTATTTGCTACCGAAAACCGCCCACTAACACTGATTCCACCAACTGCAGCGGCTCTATATGAGCACACATTAAGGGCAGCTTATCAGGCGGGTCACATCTGGAGTAAAGCAGATCAAGTACACCAGCACGATCTCTCTGCACCAAGTAGCTGGGGATATAAAGATGTTAAAGGCACGTGGGTACCATTATGGTCGAAAAACCACATGTTTGGGAGACATGCAGATCGCTGGATACATGTGGGTGCAACACGTCATGTGATACAATACGTTGCTTCTGCGAAAGAAGCGAATTGCCCTGTACGCTTGCCTGCAAGAAGTGTAAAAGGGAATGCAGTAATAAGAGATAAACTATTCGCTCAAAACGACTAGTCCTATTCTTATTTTTTTTTCTCTCTTGTAGCAGCTTAAGATATCAATGAATTATCTGTCCAGGAATGCAGCTTATTTAAGATGTTGTTATTTGCTGTGTAACGTTGCTGTAGACTGTATCAATGACTTGTACAGATTCGGAACATATTTTTCTGGATTTTTCTAGCCAAATTCTATGTAAATTGCCATATATTTTTTCCAGATAGGTATGAATGTAAAAAAAGATATTGTTGACATTTATGTCAAATATGATAGCAATAGAGTCCTACCGTTGGGTCCTATGAAGATGTTATATTTTTTTTCAAACTCCTTATATTCGAATTAGTCTAAAATGACACCAATATTGGAATAATATGATAGACATTTTAAATAATCTTAACCCTTTTGAAATCGAATAGGGGTTGAACAACCCTCCTGAGGAGTGAAATTTGAGGTGCTGCGGGTTTCTCATGCCAAATTCTATATTAATCGCCATAGATTTTTTTGCAGATAGGTCTGAATGTAAAAAACGTAAAAATATAAAATAGATATTTTTGACACTTATGTCAAATATGACAACAATAGAGCCCTACCGTTGGGTCCTATGAAGATGAGGTTTTTTTTTTTGAATTCCTCACATTCGAATTAGTCCAAAATGACACCAATATTGAAATAATATGATGACATAGACATTTTAAATAATTTTAACCCTTTAAAAATGAAATAGGGGTTAAACCACCCTCCTAAAGGCGCATCCTCAATCAATCTGGTAGCGAAGTGGCACTTCGGCACGCATGCTAGGACAATGTTGTTTAACGTTGGCATCCTCAATTCAATTCCGTGCTAGCATGCACGCCGACTCCGAAGTGCAAGCTTGCAAGCTGCAAGCTTTTTCGATGCGTGACAACTTCTGTCACGCACAGTACATTAAATTACCATTACATAAATTGACAGCATTGAGGATGGGTATCAATTTTCCAGCACGCGTGCCGAAGTGCCACTTCGCTACCAGATTGATTGAGGATGAAGCTCGAGGGGTGAAATTTTAGGTGCTGCGGGTCAAATCTCTTAAAATAGTCTAAAGGTAGGTTTATACAGCACATAACATAACATAAGAAATAAGATAAAATAAGACATAACATAATATAAGAAATAAGAATTTTGTGGCGTTTATACAGAAAATAACATAACATAAGAAATAATTTCTAACCAATCAGCTGGTATACTTGTACTTATGTAAACTCTACCGAAAACACTATATTCGATCAAAAAAATTAATAATTAATAATTAAGCAGAAACAGAAAATAAATATCGAATTCCAAAAAATTACCAAGAGCTGAAAACAAAATCAAAATATATTTTTTTTTTGGTTGGAATGTTTTGTTTACTACTCCGCCATTTCCGACATCAAGGGAGGAGCATGCGCAGATCCGTTTTCACATAAAATAAGACATAAAAGTTAAAAGTTAACAAACTTTCTTATTTCTTATGTTATGTTATGTTATTTTCTGTATAATCGCCATAAGGAGTTTCCATAAGGTCAAGTTTTTATCTTATGTTATGTTATGTTATGTGGCTGTATAAACCCACCTTCAAAAACAACTGTGCCAAGTTTCATGCTTTTAACCCATAATTTGCTACGTTTTTTCGTGAACCGCACGGACATAATTTATCAAACATTTAAAGTGAATGCAACAACGAAAATTGCTTATTAAATGCCAGAATATTGAAAGATGCTTCCATTAACGTCAAGCAGAATGTCGTTGTATACAATTTAATTCAAAGCCTGATGAGGAAGACGGAGACATCGAAACGTCGAAACGTATAGAGAATGAGTTAAAGTAGTAGGTAAATGAAAATAATCATTGTCGTCATTTTCCACTAAAATCTTCTCTATTGTGAAATTCAAGGACACGTGATATTTGATATTATTTGTAAAGTAGCTACTAACTCAGACTGAGACTGATCGAATTATTCTGAATCGTTCGCTTATTCCATCCAGATGAAGGGCGGCTGTTAACCGGTCGGCGACTAAAATCCGACGATGATTTTTTTGGTCGGAAAGTTTCGACGGAACTGAGCGATTTATCTGAATGTGTAAGTTTTCGAAGTATTTTGTTTTGTGGTTTGTCTTCTTATTTTTCTCCTTTCATGCATTAGCCTGTTACCATCATCTTTGAATAAAGGCTTTTCCAAATTCCCAACATTATTTGTCCGCTCAAACTACCCTTTATCGGTCAAAATTTTTGATGTGTAAACATCTTTTAAGGCGGTATGTGGGTGAATCTCGGAAAATGGAGATTGGAGATGGAAGCGCGCAAGAAGAAGTGACATCATAACCAATGCCCAGTGATTAGTACGCAGCTACTTCAGCGCAGGTGCGGCATTAGATTTTCGAATCGATGATGTCGATATACAGGAAGTCCCAGGTAAAAGTAACTACATGGGGATTTCGGAAACGGTAAAAGATACAATTTTGGTTAAATGGGAAAAATTGGGCTAATCCGAGCCCAATCAGATGCTGTATCGAAATTGAAAATATCCACAATTGCAAAGTTATGATAACAAAAACACAATTACGGCATTTTTTTCACAACCAACTAAGTGAAAATCTGTTTTTTTAATAAAGATAGGCCTGTTATACATAGTTAGAAAGCTCCTTTTATGCTCCATTTAATGACGTAAAAAAAACAATACGGCGGCTATAAGAAATAACAAAGTTGGCTATGGTTGCAAAAAAACTAGAAAGCCTGGAAAAAATTTGTTAACGTCATTCGATTGCCCGTGGTCGCTAATACAAAACCACCAAATTTGAATTAATTTGTTTACAAAATGGCGACGATATCTCTTACCGTTTCCGAAATCCCCATGTAGTTACTTTTATGTGGGACACCCTGTATAGTAGATCGCTGTGAATTAAAATATTTTGACGTTATGGCATATTGATACCTATTTTTGAAAAATATAATTAACTTATAATAATAATTATATTATTATTAGTTATTAATTATTAGTTATTATATAATTGATTTAATGAACAAAAACATAGTTACCGCTCACGAGATGTTTACACATCAGTGTCTCGAGACTCGAGTAATGAGTACTAACAGACTCGTAAATTTTTTTCTTATTAGATCAACACAATCTTATACTAAGTGAAGCCGAAAAAGGAAACGGTTTGGCATCATGCAAGAAGCAACACTACAGAAAAATCCTTTTAATTTATACTCGAGGGTTCTCAGGAACCCCATCAACAAGTTTTCATTTCAATCAAATTTAAATAGATTAAACTAATTATTATACTGGTACCTAGTTAGTATCTCCGACGTACCCGCAAATTATCTGGATAAATTTTTGGACTCTTTTTTTTATTGATCTTAGATCCTACAAGAGATAAGACTTCTTGAACAAATTCCGTATTAAATTTAAAAATACTGATGTCTTTTAACATAGTGAACATTACCTAAAGTATACTACGCTAACAATTGATTCAAATCGCCAAAGACTCCTTAGTTCAACATTATTATAGTTTAGAGATGGAAAAAACAAACTAGATCATTATATCCTTGAAAAAATTCTTTTCTGAATTTAGATTTTCTAAACTTGATGGTCTATGGTCTAGATTACTTTCAATGGAGGAAAGGCTCCACAGATTTGTTTTCTTTGACCTGGCATGCACAAGCACACGTGCACACTGAAAATTATTTGCTATTAACGGACAACGAGTATATTCGAAACATATTTTTCTGGAGAGATATGTTAACGACATCTTTGTTGGATGGACAGTCCCAAGATCGGAGCTGAATACATTTTTACATATAGTTTACAATAGAGGTGGAAGCAGATAATACTTTACGTTTTCTAGAACTATCTTTCGGAAAGCTTATAGTATCCCTTTTAGCTTTTTTGGAAACCCTATGCAAAACAAATAATGGAATTTTCAATTCGGATTGTTGTATGACATATGAACTTTCCGCAAGGACGTATGAAAGGGGGTTCAAACCCCCCCCTCATTGAACTGAATAAATAATTTTTTTTAAGAAAAATAAAGGTTTTTGGATTTTTTACCCGAAAAGTTTTTTCGCCGTCGGCAATATCCAATGACCTGCAATATCCTCCGGCGGCTATGCCCGGTTATACCTAAACATCGTCTGGTCTAAAATTGGAACCCTTTCCAGCATAGACCACGAGCTGCCACTGCTCTAAACCACCCCCCCCCCCCACCCCCATGTAAAAGCTATAGCTACGTCGTTGACTTTCCGTATTCTACTATCCGAGATTCACCGACGAATAGAAACACAAATACAAAAGCCCTTCTAGAAGACAAAACATATTACGCACCTTGGCAGAGACACACAAGATATATTACATTGGCATTTATATGGGTTTTTTCCTTTGAAAATTTCAAATATTTTCCAAAATTCTTTGAAAAATATTAATATACAGTGTGTTTCACGCGAACATGACAACAGAGGCGTTTTAGGGTTTAAGGTCGATTTAAAAAAAAAGCGCTCGGACACGTTACCTATTTTAAGAATTCATATTCGAGGAAGAAACTTTTTGACGAATTAGCCCCAGCTCAACGTCTCCAAAAAGTTCTTTCAAAAAACCACTCAAACGGAATTGGTCTGCTTAAAAAGCCAAATGGAGAACACTGTACCGACCATACAGAAAGTCTAGAGGTACTACTACAAACTCACTTTCCAGGTTCGGTAATCGTTGAAGCCCTGAACCAGGTCACTCCGCCTATCGAAGGGCCACAAAGCCCTAACGACAGGAGCAAAAGGCTGGCTGGGAAAATCTACACAATGAACAGAATAAAATGAGCGATCGATAGCTTCAGACCCTACAAATCTCCAGGCAAAGACGGAATTTTTCCCGCACAACTGCAAAAAGGCTACGAGTACTTGAAGGCACACCTACAAAAGCTTTTTAAGGCAAGCCTGCTCCTAGGGCACATACCGACATCTTGGAGGGAAGCTAATGTGATATTCATACCAAAAACGGGTCGCCGACCAGAGGACGAACCAAAATCATATCGTCCCATTAGTCTAACCTCCTTTCTCCTTAAGACAATGGAGAAAGCAATCGACCAGTACATCAGAAGCGAAACTCTATTGAGAAGACCGCTCTACTCGAAGCAATTTGCTTATCAGCCAGGCAAATCCACAATAAGTGCTTTACACTGCCTGGTTGAAGACATTGAAAAGACAATCGAGTTCAAAGAGATGGCTCTCACAGCTTTCATCGATATAGGGGTGCCTTGGACAACACCTCACATCAATCAATCGCCACAGTATTACAAGAATGGGATGTTGAAGTTCCAATTGTAAAATGGATAGAGTCGATGCTGAAACACCGTCACGTTACGGCTGAAATAAACGGAGCATCAGCTACCGCTACCACGGTCAGAGGGTGTCCTCAAGGGGATGTTCTTTCTCCACTACTATGGACACTGGTGGTAGACAAAATTCTTACCAGACTGAGTAGTGCTGGATACCAGGTCATAGGCTACGCAGATGACCTAGCCATTATAATCAAGGGCAAACATGAAGGCGTAGTGACAAGCCGAAGGCAAAGTGCCCTAAACATCGTTAAAAATTGAAGCGAAGGCGAAGGATTATCCCTAAACGCAAACAAAACAATCCTTGTCCCGTTCACAAGAAAAAGGAGGCTAAATCTGAAAGCCCCGACCCTTAACGGTACACAATTAACATTTTCCAACGAAGTGAAGTACTTACGGGTCTCCTGGACCGAACCCTCACTTGGAACAAACAGTTAGAGAAAACATGCTCTCGAGCTACATCAGCCATTTGGTTATGCCGAAAACTTGTTGGCAAAACATGAGGGCTGAAGCCAAAGATGGTATTCTGGATTTACCAAACTATAATAAAACCCATGGTCACATACGCCTCATTGGTGTGGTGGCCCAAAATCCAACAAGTCACTGCTCAGATGGAGCTCAGAAAGGTGCAAAGGCTGATATGTCTAGGAATAACGGGAGCAATGTCAACTTGCCCCACCGCAGCCTTAGAGACGCTACTGAACATGCCCCCACTTCATCTATGTGTGAAAAAGGAGGCAATAACCAGCGCTCACAGGCTATTCCAAATAGATAAGTTCAAGCCTGGTGATCTGAGGGGACATCTGCGAATCCTTGATTTAATAAAACTGGAGAATGCCAGCAAACCAAGCGACCACATGATGGTCAGATTGGACTTAGAGATCCCATTCGCAGTAGTAATAAATGACCGCCAATCATGGGAGAATAAAGAATTGCCACTAGCAGACAATGCATCTCTGTGGTACACAGATGGATCCAAGCTAATGGAAGGAGCTGGACTGGGCATCTCCGGCCCTAACTTCAAGCTCTCCAAGGCATTGGGTAAACATCTTACAATATTTCAAGCCGAACTCCTTGCCATAGATATATGTGCACAAGAGTGTCTTAGCCAAAGCCTCAAAAGAAAACACATTTTTATACTATCGGACAGCCAAGCTGCCTTAAAAGCCTTAAGGGCTTTCAAATGCACGTCAAAACTAGTCTGGGAGTGTAAACAGACCCTAAAAACACTAGCAACACACAACCAGGTAACGCTGATGTGGCTGCCTGGTCATCGAGGCATAGAAGGTAATGAAGAAGCAGATGGCCTCGCAAAGGAAGGGGCCTCAGCACCATACCATGGACCAGAGCCCTACTGTGGCTAAATGAAAAGCCACATCATGGAAGAACTCAATAAATGGGAGAAAGACCAACTGTCATCATACTGAAGGCACACACCGGGACTCAGACAGTCTAAAAGGTTTATTACCCTTTCAGCAAAAAGAGCTGAACAGCTCCTAAGCATGAGCAGACCAGACATCAGATTGGTGGTGGGACTGCTCACAGGACACTGCCCAGTAAAATACCATTTAAGGTTAATGGGCAGAGCGGAAGACGATCTCTGCAGATTCTGCTCAGATGCAATAGAGACCGCAGAGCACCTGCTCTGCGAATGTCCAGCCCAATTCTGCAAGGGGATCAAATTTTTCGAGGGGGCAAAACTGTCACCAGAAGAAGTGGGCCAACTAACACCCAGGAAAATAGCTTCCTTCGGCAGAAGTCTACGCTTCCTGGAGACAATTTGAGATGTAGAGTCATGTACAAAATATCTGCAAAGGTAGCAGTGCTGAGCGGCTGAAAAGCCGAAACGACTCCCCCGCAATCTTCAATCTACAGTGACTAGAGGTTTCTTTGAAACTTTTATCGTGTAGTTTCAGGGGCATAGGTTATTGCCTCCTGGTAAAGGGCATTTATTCCTTTTGGCACTCGACAGTCAAGTCCCAGCATCCAAACTCCAAAGAAACGATTTATCGACCTGGATGATCCGAAGGTGTGAAGACGACTTTCCATTTCAGGAAACAGCTTATTCATGAAAATAATTGCTTTTAGCAAGACACTAAAAATAGTTCATGCCCATGAAAAATGGAACAGGTAGAAAACTTTAACATCCTAAAATCGCTAGAAGAACAAAGCGTGAAGGAGTTATACATGAAAAAACTAGAGAACTACAGAGTAGCCTGAACTTTCGAAACTTTGAAATACATTACCAGCAAATCAAAACAAGTATTCACATCAGTGCAGCATTTGAAGCCTTAGACATATATGCGAAAGTTGGAAGCAGAGTAACCTTATTGGTAGGATGAAGAAAGTCAAGAAAGACGTAGCAGACAAAAGGAAGGAATGCCAGCAGTACCTATCTAAGTTCAAGCAAAACAGGTGAAAAGAAATAGGTATGTAGAAACACATGGAAAGAGTATTTCGAAGAATAACTGACGGAACAATGGGAAGAGTTCAAAGAAGGAGAACACACACAAAACATAAAAACCGAAGGATCACCATCAAAACTTAAGAAGTAAGAAGTTGAAAAACAATGTAGCTTCTTGAAAAATTGAAGAGCGCCAGGAGAATAAGCAGATGAGCTTATAAAGTATGAGATCGATAAAGATTACCAACACCTAACAAAACTATGCCAAACGTGCATAGATAGACATCAAGTTAGGTACCGAGAGAGTGGAAAAAAAGCCGCATTTACCAACGATAACATATGAGAGAGGAGACAGAATACAATTAAACAAATGCGTAAACTGCAGAGGCATTAAAGTAATAAATACGCCAAGCAGGGTATATGATGGAAAATGCCGGTATTAGAGCAGGAACATCAACAGTAGAGCACTTATTCAGTTTGAGTCGGGTGATAGGAAAGAGAAAGAAACTAGCGTATAGAATTAGTGAAAATGGTTAGATGAAGAGTTTCAAGCAAAAAGTCAGTTTGATGTAATTAAATATCTGCATTTGAATAGTAATCTACAATTTATCATTTCTCAATCTCAAAGATGATTTGCGACTTTTGTAAACAAAAACAAACTCTCCTGGAAAGCCTTTTTCAGTGTGATGCGTGTAGAAAATCAGTATTTAAGAGCTGTGGGGGCCTCACGGCCTCTGAAGTTAAGGTGCTGCAACTTGCAGGAGGTCGTAAAATGTTTTTCCATTGTTCAGCTTGGGTGGAGGGAAAAACACACAAACTTTTAAGAGAGGTTATATCAAGTAAGGATGTAATAATCGGAGATAAAAGTGAAATAATCAATCTTCTGAATAATGAAATTGATCAGCTGAAAAGGGAGAAGAATGAGGTACAGAAGTTATCAGTGGAGACTCATAAATGTCTGCAAAGAGAGTTGTATAGTGAAAAATGTAAAGCTAAGGAGAGAAAGATATTAATTGTGAAGACAAAGAGAAACAAGAGCGCAGAAGAAATCAGAAGCGACTTGGTTAATAATATTGATATTGAAGCTATCGAATCCAAAGTGCAAATAGGCAGGAATATCAAGAAGGGAGGATGCATTTTGGAGTATGAAAACAATGCAAGTGCAGAAGATATTGGGAACAACATAGAACTGAACTTGGGAACAGATAATGAAGTTTCACATCCAAAGAAAACAAACCCAAGGATTAAAATTGTTGGCATACCAGAGTCCTTACCCGGAGATAAAGAGCTTCTAAAGTCAAAAATTATACAGCAAAACAAAATTGATACCCAGCCAAATGATTTCCTTTTCAATATATTGAATATCTCTGAAAACCGTAAGAAAATGTTCAGTATAATGGCTGAGGTAGATATAAAAACTTTCGAAATGCTTTTAAAAATAAACGGAATATTTCTTAGCCTGTAAGGTGTAGGGTTTAGGAATTTATTGGAATACTGATGTGTTATAACATAAGTGTTATGGGTTCAACCACATGGCAAAGGATTGTACTGAAAAAAGAGCATGCCTAAGATATAGTGGCGATCATGATGAAAACGAATGCTAGGAGAGAAAATATAAATGCCATGACCAAAATCCGTTTTTTTTTTTAATAGGACACCCTATATTAATAGCTTATTAGAAAGCTCTGCATTTGCTGATTTCAATGATATAAAGGTCGATAGGATTATCCCTAACAGTTTTCGAGAAAAAAAAAAATCTTTTTTTTTTGTCATGAGAAAAATGTGTTAGAAAGAGACCTTTCTCATTTTCCATACAGATATGCAGATATAAAGTCCTTTTCCAACACATTGTTTCTTATAACAAAAACCGAAATAATTTTTTTTCTCGGAAACCGTTGGAGATAAACCTACCGAAATTTATATCATTGAAATCGGCAAAAAGCAAAGCTTTCCAATGAGCTCTTAATATATGTATAGGATGTCCGATTGAAAAAAATCGGATTTTGGTCAATATCTCGAAGTCGGAGCCAAATATAAAGAAACTGAGAACGTCACTGAACTCTACTTAAAAAGGTGCTTCAGAGTGTTCCTTAAAATCAAGAATCGCCCTCTAGCGGCTAAACGGTTGAAAATATCAAAATGCGGTTTGCACCAATCATGATTTCATGAAATTTGAGCCTCAGAGTGGGAGTCTATTTTTTTCTATCTCTAAAAATAACGGGTGTTTCCATAAGAAAGTGTCCAATTTGAACCACCCTGTACAGAGTATTTTAAACAAGTTGAATGAAGTGAAGGAATACATAGTAGAGACAAGAATCGACATTGCAATACTGACAGAGGCTCGTATCACAGAGGACGTAGTTTCACACGAGATAGATATTGGTAACTATTCTTGCATTAGATGTAATTCAAGTACTAGACATACTTGCTCTGTTATTTGTTTTGTACATAATAAATATATTGCTAACAGTAGAACTTTATATGCATTGATCAGAACATCTTTGTGGGAGTGTATAGATCACCGAATTCTAATGCAGCTGACTTTTTTGCACATATTATGGATGAATTTCTTGAAGGCATTCCAATTAAGAATAAACAGGTTTATGGGACTGGTGACCTGAACATTGACATGGCAAAAGCGTCTCTACAAAAAGACCAGTTGGTAAATTTAATGGCTTTATTTGGCCTTAAACAGAAAGTTACAGAATATACCCGAGTTACAACAAAAGATACAAAAAGTACAATTGATGTATTTACAAATAATGAGGCTACTACCACAAATGTGTTGAGAAGACCTAAATCAAGTGATCACGATATTCAGATAATCATAAATAAGGGTGTACAGGGAACCAAGCTCACCTTCTCCAGAATAGGCCGTAATAAAAGAAAGGTTAAGTGCCACAATTTTCAGACAATGCTTCAAAATCAGATGTGGTTGGAGGAAGGAAATGTTATTGAATTGACTAAAAATATGTATACCAATGTGAATCTCATATTAGATAAGATAGCGCCAGTGTAACAAAAGAAGTGCGGGTACCAAAAAACTCCATGGATTCATGAAGAGGTGAAAACACAACTACAAATTAGAAATAAAATATATTATCGAGCAAGATATTGGGAAGTAAGACAGGCACTAACTTAATTAGAAGAAAGAAAAGAGAACACTATGAACTTGTAATAGACCAGAACAGAAATAATGGCAAGGCAATGTGGAGAAATATAAAGGAATTAACGGGCAACGCAACAAAAGACCTAACAACGAAATTAAATATGTCGTACATAACAATAGAAAGATTATTTCAATAAGGGACATGGCAGAAACATTTAACAATTAGGTACCTACTTCATTGACAGTATTGAAGATATTATTATCTCAGATACTGTAGTGATCATGCCCAACATCATTAATGAGCCAGTAAAAGAAAACAACACTTTTGAGTGAATTTAAAGGCTTGAGTATAACCATACAATAGTATAACTGATACAAAGAATCTTATAAAGAGAATTAAGAAACAGTCTTCTACTGATGGCATCGATCTAGAAATTCTCCAAAAGGGGGAAGATATTTTAATTGGCAGAGTTACTGAAATGTTAAATGTGTCAATTTCAGAGGCTGTAGTTCCTGATGATTTCAAAACTTATTCGGTAGTGAGCCCAATTCCTGAAATTACCAACACCAAAAAGGTAGAAGAATTAAGGCCAATTAATATGGTACCTATAATCGAGAAACTCTTGGAGATACACCTTAAAGACCAGTTATTAGAATATTTGAAGGTCAAGCTGGCAAAATATGGGATTAGTAATAAAGCCTACAAATGTTTCGAAAACTACCTGTCAGGAAGATATCAGGTAACAAAAGTAAATGAAATTTTGCCTGAAAAAAAGTTGATCAAATATGGAGTGCCTAGTTACTGTGCTGGGACCGATATTGTTCTTGATCTACATCCTACATCAATGATATAGGTGAATGTTTTTGTAAGAGTACTTTAGTTAATTTGTTCACTGATGATACGTGATTTCTGTTAGCGATCCAAATGTTGATGTTGCAGTTAGTAAAATGTGCCATGAATTGAAAAACGTTGAAGAGTGGCTTAGGAAGAATAAATTGTTTCTCAATGTCAAAAAAACTAATGTTATGATACTAAAAACTCTAAGTTGAATCAAAATGTTGCTAAATTAGAGTTGTATGGTTAGGAGGGGAAGGAATATGTTGATGAAATTTATTTGGGTAGAATCATTGATAGCCGGTTGATGAAGTTCACTATCATGATACTAGGTCCTCATCAAATTTATATGTTCCTACTGTTAAGAAGACAGGTACGCAGAACTCATTATTTTATAGTGGTGCAGTGGAATATAACAAAAGAAAACTACAGTTAGTGTTTGCATATTTTATGATTGTTAGGGCCAAATTATGGACCAACTGGTAAGTGTCTGGATGCTAGCAGGTACTTTCTATTCTTTTGTGCATAGAAAGTACCTGCTAAGTAACAACCAGACGTTTACCAGTCAGTCCATAATTTGGCCCTTATATCGTAGTATTTTAGTGTATTGTGGCAGAATGTTGCTAATAAACGTATTTTTATATTATTAATATTATAGATTTCTGGATGAGAGCGGCATGCTGTCAAGTCAGAAATAGAAAGGAGGAAGAGTGCTGGAGAAATTATGAATGTAAAACGCGAAGTAGATGATATCAAAGACAGAAAACTGATTTGGTTTTGATATATAGTTACAAAGAATGGCAGATATGAGAATACCCAAGCAAAACATTGAGTGTGAGTAAGGAAGAAGAAGACGCGGCAGACCGAGAAGAGGTTAGAGAAGTGGAGCGGACGAGGAAATTAGAGGCTTGGAGGATGCGGATTTACAGAGATGGTTGGAGATCGTCAATCGAAAGACTTTATAGACTGACAATTTATATTATAAATTATTTTCACACGAGCTTCACCAAGTCTGTACAGGGATTTGGTAATTACATAATAAAGATGTTATGACGAGAAATTGAGGGAGTAATTAGATGACCTACATAGAAAAATTATTTGAACCAATCAGTGACATTTAAAATATTACAACATAATTTGAACAAAGAAAATTCTAGATAGTAAAAACATGTAATTTTCTTTAATTCTAGGCTTCTAAAGGAAATTATTAGTCTAATTGTTGCAAGACCTAGTAGTAAAAAATAGGAAAATTTTCATTCTAATAAGTTTTCCTAGGAAACTTACAAATCAAAACTGTCATATCAAGCAAAACTTTAAACTAATAGGTGTAAATTACTAGGTTCTAGAATAAAAGTTAATAGCCTGTGATTAAAGCTCGGACATAAAGACGTCATATTGTAAAAAGGCACCTAATGTATAAGGTAAATAACTTAATAATAATTAAATAGATACCTTTTTATGATGCAAACTAAATGCATATAATTGCCTAATTGCATGTTAAATTGTATATCGCACACGATCTTTGCATAGGAGAATTTATTAATTTATTTATTTTTTGTTCGAGAGTAATTTTTAAATACCTAATTAATTCATTTAGGCGAAATTAATAGGTTATTAAAATTATGTCAGGTTTGATTATTTTTTTATAACTTGCACTTAACGTATGTAAATTCGGAGGAAAAATACTAATACAAACGCATTTCACATAATTGGTTTTCAATCACTTTGCATTGCCCTTTCTTATTTTTATCAGGCCGATAATGATGTTCGTAGAAATATGAAAATCAAAATTTGAGAATATAAATGATAGCATTTTATAACCTATGACCAGGACCTTTAAACATTCGGGTTGATTCGGGTAATGTATATATACGTATTTTATTTTTAAAACAAATTACTATTTTTTAGATTAGTTGTTCAATCCCAAGAGAATCAAAATAAATAGTATATATTTTAAGTTTATTATTCTGTAATTAAATATTATAATTTCCATTTGATACACGACGCAATACAATTATCGTGCAAATAACGGCCTAGGCTGAAGTTTGGATTACCTATATAATCAGCCGAGGTGCTTATTCAGAATTATCGGCCGTTTCGTTCTAAATTTTTCGTCATACTAGTTATATCACGTCTATTTGCTGAGTCCTCATTTAAAATGCTTATTCTGCTTTTCAGCTTATTATAAATATATGTATTTTCTTAGGATAGTTAGTCAGTTGAAATTTATTATACTTATAACTTTTATTGTAACGTGCTTTCGCTAGTAATAATTTCAAATTGTTAATGAAGTCAATTTTTTAAAAACCAACCCTCGGTTGCTGACTTATTAACTGGCGCAGTCGACAGGACGTGTTTTTTCGGGACTGTTTATCGGTTCTTCGGTATTCGGACTAACCGGAAAAAACGGACTTACGTTAATTGTTTACTGTGAGGTGTCAGAGTGGCTTTCTAGATATCGAAACACCCAGTTCATCGTGAACCTGTTACCTCGAAGTAATCGGAGTTTGGAACCAAATTGTCCAATCCTCGCAAGGACCAAGAACCATTTGGAAGGACCATATCGCCAACCAAACCTCTGGGACTTATAGCAATGAAATTCTTCTTATTCAGTCTGTAAGTGCAATTCAACTTATGTCTGACGTAGATGAAATAATTGAAAAATTGAATAATTTATCATTACCGCCTTCAACTGATTCATCTTCTGATTCGGAAGATTTAATTAGAATAATTAATCAAACATTTTCTGAAAGTAACGGTGCCAAAAGCACATCTTTTGATAATCAAAACATTTGCATTGTTCCGAATTTAAACTCTAACAATATGGCTCATTTCAAGCCAGAGTACCTTAGTTGTTTACCACAATTTGACGGAAATCCGAATGATTTAAAAAGATATTTATCAGTATGTCAAAGCCTCATCGATGCTTTCTATAACGCTGCTCGACCAGATAGTTTTCAGAACATTTACTTGCTGAGCTCGATAATCGGTAAATTAACCGGTAACGCAAAATTAGTTTTGGGAACCCAAAATGTAACAACTTGGGACCAACTTGAAACTATTTTGAGCAGGCATTTTGCTGACCAGCGCGATGAAGCTTGTTTAAATCGCGATTTAGTAATGCTTAGGCAACAAAATGGTGAAAAACCTAGCCAATATTACGATCGTATTTTACATATTTTAAATCTTTTATGTTCCTACGTGGATATTCATGAAACAAATGACGCTGCAAAATTGCTGAAACGTAATTTATACAATGATTTAGCTTTAAAAACATTCTTATCGGGCCTAAGGGAACCATTAGGCACGACAATTCATTGCATGCGTCCACGAGACCTTCCGCAAGCTCTACAATTTCTTACTGATGAGTATAACACTCAATATTTTCAGAATTTTTGTAAATCTCATACACAAAAAACCATACAACACAATAAAACAAACACACAATTTAGAAACACACATTTTAACCCAGAATTTAATAGCCAAACATCTAACAATTTATTTACAGCTAAGCCAACATTTCCATCTCAGCCTATTGCTGTGAAACCAAATTTTAACAAAATCTCACAAAGATTCCCTACCAATTCCCAAGTATTCAAAAATAAATCCAACACAAACTCAACAAATGTATTTAAACCCAATTAAAATAGAACTTTCCCAAAACCTACTCCTATGTCAACAACTTCGAGGCAAACCTTCAATGCCAATGCTAAACAACCTTCTAGAAATTATTTCCAGTCCAACCAACCAAGTAATTTCATAGCTGAAGAGCTATATAATACGAACGTAGTTGACGACGTTAACGAACCTCATGTTGACATTAACGAAAGTGACCCAGAATCCCTATACTACGATTCATCTAATTTTGACCAACTATATGATTCCAAGTCTAAGTATAACCCCCAATATGCTGAGTCTGCTGATGACAATAATGCAACTGGTTACTCTTACGATAACGCAAATTTTCTGAATCATGCCTCGGAAAATCCCCAAACTTAACACCCGAAATAATATCGTTGAATAATGCTTCTACAAGCGAGCTGCCATACATTACATATTACCAGAACACAATTTAAAAATTTTAATAGATAGCGGTTCCACTAGATCATTTATAAATCCTGAACTAGCTCAAAAAATATACCCGGATAATATATTTGATGACCCATTTATTGTCTCCACCGTTTTTCAACAATCAGCACATAAGTACAGTGCTCAAATAGCCGCACCTAAAATCTTTAATTTACCACATAATGAACCTCTAAAATTCTACCTATTTAAATTTCACAACATATTCGATGGTTTATTAGGTCTTGATAATCTTAAAAACTTGCAAGCCAACATTAACTTTGATACAGCATTTCTAGTAACTCCACATGCAAGAATTAAGTTGCAGTTCCATAAAACTGACACATCAATATATAATGTTACTGTTTCTCCTCGAGTTGAACAACTTGTGAAACTGATATACAAGACGGCGAGGTTATTATACCCTACCAGAGGATACATAACTGCGAAATTCCAAACTCGCTGAGTATCGCAAAAAATGGTTATGCTAATTACTAGCATTTTGAATAACACTTGCAAACCAATAACCCTTGATACAGGGCCGCAACTAGAACCCTCGGCGCCCAAGGCAAGTCCAAATTTTGGCGCCCCTCCACCTACTTCCCAAAAGTAACAATAGATATATTTTTTGATGCTTTGGTTTTTGCTTGAAATTTTTCCAATACATTTTCGAAATATATAATTTAGACACATTAAATCAAAAATATTTAAGTACTAGGTAGTAGGTACTAAGTATTAAAAAACACATTCATCTTCGCTGATGCTACATAATAAATCCAAAAGTGCAACAGCTTTTTGTTTGGAAATATTAGCAGAAATTTTTCAAATTTTTATGTACGGTACATGTAAACAAAAACAAAACAAACTGCACTGGCTCTCCACGAGCCTTCCTAGTTCGTGCCAAAAAATGCGCACTGAGTGCATACATGATTGATGAAAGCTGATAATGTGCAGTCAAATGGAATGTAAAAATTACACTGAGTGCACCTCCGTGCAACAAATGGAAAACGCCATTATTTTATCGCGAACAGTTTTGGAACGAGTTCTCCAGACTATCTAATACGTAAACGAACGTTATGTGTCAATTCTGAAGTTCTTGCTAAAATCCTAGGACCGCTAGAACTGGTTCAGAAACGGTTCCGAACCGATTCTGGTTGATCCGCGAATCCAGAACCGTAACTAAAAGTTCGGAATTTTGTGATCCGCGAACGCCATTACTTGAACTGCGCATGCGAAATAGTTTCGAACCAGTTCAGAATCCTTACCGCGAACGAAGCTATTGTAAAAGTAGAAGCTGTTTACGGAAACTATGATGATCGGGTTAACCCGATCGCCAGCAGACGTATTTTGTCTTTTTTCAATTGTATTCATTAAGGAAAGATAGAAAACATTCAGCTGCTGATCGGGTTAACCCGATTATAGTTTCCGTAAACGGCTAAATAGAAAAGAGTCAAAAGAGATAATGCATGCAGCATGCAGAGGGCGCCCACGTCGTACACAGTTCTCTTGCTCAGTTTGGTCGGGTCAAAACTCGACTCGAAGCTAATCTCTGGCTAACGAATGTTGGGCGCTACGTCATAAATACTTGAATTTATCACAGACATTGCAATTTGCTGCTGCCTTATTCACGCGCACTATGTTTGACATAATTTATATGATTACTATCGATATTCTTATTGTTGATGGTTGACAAAGAGGGATGTAACACAAGCAAAATAAATTTCCGTGCTACGACAAATGATACGTAAAACCGTTACATTTTATTAGATTGTAAAATTTGGATAGATTAAATTAGGCGCCTTCGGCGCCCCGATACTCCGAAGCCCTAGGCAGGCGCCTAGTTCGCCACCCCCTAGTTGCGGCCCTGCCTTGATATTTCCCAACCATTTAAGGTAGAACCATTTAATCGAGAAGAATTGGAAAAAATAAATCTAAATAATTTCGAAGACTCACTTGATTACAAACCCAATTTTGACTGTTCTCAAATTCGCACCGATCATCTGAATGCAGAAGAAAAATCAAAAACATCAAATTATGTGAAGAATACTCAGATATATTTTATCAAGAAAACATACCATTGACATTTACAAGTGAAATAAGACATTCAATTAAAACCACTGATGAACAACCGGTATGTAGTAAAACCTATAGATACCCTTTTATACATAAAAAGGAAGTCGAATCACAGATGAAAAAAATGTTAGACCAAAAAATCATTCGCCCAAGAAACTCTCCCTGGTCATCGCCAATTTGAGTAGTCCCAAAGAAAGCGGATGCTTCTGGAAAGCAGAAATGGAGAGTAGTAGTAGATTTTCGTGGCGTTAATGCAAAAACTAAAACAGACAGATACCCCCTACCGAATATAACCGACTTATTAGACAAATTAGGAAAATGTCAATATCTTACTACATTGGACTTGGCCAGCGGATTTCATCAAATACAGATGAATAAGAACGACATACAGAAAACCGCATTCAATACGGAGAATGGCCATTACAAATTTCTACGTATGCCGTTTGGGCTGAAGAACGCCCCTGCCACGTTCCAAGGGACCATGGACAGTATATTACGACGAATCCAGAACGAAAAATGTCTTGTATACCTCGACGACATTATTATATTTTCCACGTCACTACAAGAGCACTTAGAACGACTCAAATTGGTTTGCCAAAGACTACGTGAAACCAATTTCAAAATTCAATTAGATAAAAGTGAATTCCTCAGACGAGAAGTAGCATATTTAGGCCATATAGTGACACCAGAAGGAGTACGACCAAATCCAGACAAAATTAAAGCCATTAAAAATTACCCAATTCCAAAAACAACAAAACAAATCAAAGGCTTTCTCGAACTACTCGGATATTATAGACGTTTTATAGATAATTTTGCAAAAATCACAAAACCCCTCACGAAATGCTTGAAGAAAGGTGCAAAGATTGAACACAACCAAGAATTTATCGAATGTTTTGAAAATTGCAAAAAATTACTTGTAAATGAACCTATACTACAATACCCAGACTTTTCGAAGACATTTAATCTAACATGTGATGCTAGTAACGTAGCCCTAGGTGCTGTGTTATCACAAGGGCCCATTGGACAAGATTTGCCCATAGCCTACGCATCTCGCACCTTGAATGATTCAGAACAAAATTATTCCACTATTGAAAAGCAGTGCCTGTGTCTTATCTGGGCGACGAAGTACTTCCGACCCTACCTTTATGGACAAAAATTCAACATCATAACGGACCATATGCCCTTGCAATGGCTTTTCAATTATAAAGACCCCACATCGAAAATGGTACGTTGGCGAATCAAACTACAAGAGTTTGATTACCAAATTATTTATAAAAAAGGTAAACTCAATACAAATGCAGACGCCCTAAGCCGTATTGAATTACACACTAAAGAAACCGACAATATATCAAATCTAGTATCATATATTGAAGAATTCAATAAAGAATTAGAGGAAGAAGCTAGAATGGAAAATAATCCAACGAGCCAACGACCAGCAAAGAGATTGAGAACCTAGACCAAATATCAACTATGGCGCAACCTGACCTCGAAGCAACAGCTGAAGACGATGACGAAACTATCCATACTAATGCTGAACAAGACCCTATTGTTGGAATTCCAATTAAAGAATCTGCTGTTAACTATGGAGCAAATCAAATAATCGTCACAAAGGTCATGCACTCACCTGCCAAAACAAAACGACTAATTTTATTTGAAAAGAAGAGAAGATTTTTAGTTCAAATATCAGAAAATGATTTTGAAAATGATACAATTAATTTTATAAAAGAAAACGTTGTGCCAGGTAAATTATACTATGCGTATTTCGAGAACCCGGATACATATGAACCATTCTGTGAAGTGGTTAGGAAAAATTTTAAATGGCCCTCGATTAGAATTAAAAGATGTTTGAAAAAATAAATCGACATAGTAGACAAACAAAGTATACCGGAAATAATACAGAACTACCATGAGAGTAAGACGAACCATCGCGGAATCGAGGAAACCGAAATGCGTATTAAAGAAAAGTATTACTGGCCAAATCTTAAAGAGTCTATTCAGTCGTACATAAATGAATGCAAAATATGCCAACGAAGTAAATACGAACGACACCCACTAAACATGGAACTGAATATTACACCCACGGCAACGAAACCTTTTGAAACTATTCACCTTGACACATATATATACATTAGATAATGTTAAATTTCTCACAATCATTGACAGTTTTTCCAAGTACGCACAAGCTTACGCCCTAAATTCATTGTCAGCCACCGAAATTAGCGATAATTTAATATCGTTCTTTTCACATCACGGTGTTCCATCCAAAATCATTTTAGACAACGGAACTGAATTTAAAAATACAGTGGTCACAGAACTATTATAACTTCATAAAATAAAAATTCATATTTGCTCGCCCGAGCACCCCCAGTCTAACGGTGTTATCGAGAGACTACACTCCAGTTTATCCGAACACGTAAGAATTCTAAATAATCGTGGCTTCCTGAAGACACCTATCAGCCAAAAAATGAAATATGCAATCCTAGCATATAATCACACCATTCATTCGGTGACTAAATTCAAGCCAATAGATGCTATTTCAGGACACATTAGCCCAAACGATCCATTTGACCTAAAATTAGACCAACTTTTATTGACAGATTATGTCACAGAACATAAAAATAAGTCTAAACTCTTATATACAACCATCAATGAAAAAACTTATAAATCAGAAAGAAAAAATTGAAGATTAATGAAACTTCCGATAAACCAACATTATTCCACCCAGAACAAAAAATATACATTAAAAAGCTTACACGTCAAAAACTAGCCGGTAAGTTTACACCTCAGACACAAGTTGAAACCGTTGACCCAGTACGTAAAACAATAGCAACGACTTCCCACGGAAAAGTACACATGGGTAACATTAAACGTCAATGAGCTGGCAAATTGCCTTGTAGCAGTGCCAAATAACGAAGAAGAAGAAGAACATTAAACGTCCCTTGAGAAATAAATATAGTTTTGACACCTAGTTTTAAGAATAAAATAATATATTACAATTACTCTAATTAACTATTTTAAATGCATTTTATATCATACGCTTGCTTATTAGCTTTATAACAATAAATATTATATTTCAGTTTTTTTGCCTGCGCGTTTGGAACTCAAGAACAAATAATCATCAGAAAACTGGATGACAATCCTGGCATAATTCCAGTCCAATTAGAGAACGCGAAAATCAAAGATTACACCTACACCCTGATACATTATTATGACTTGAACCCGATAATACGCCCCCCCCCCCCAAAGTTCCTGAAATATATCGAAAGTTGGGAAAACTTGGATAAAAAATTTAAAGTTGGGAAAAATTGGTAGACAAAAATTTGCGAGGACTAATTAAAATAAACATACATCAGGATCGTGTCACGTGTTGTAATGAATTGCAAAATCACCGTACAACAGGTTGACGAAATCCCAATGGTCGGGGCGATCTCTTGCGTTGCACATTGCACTGCACTAGCACCACTAGCCTGTGGCAGTGGCACGTGGCATTCGTGACAGTAGTGGCTCTAGCGCCACTAGCACCATTCACTATTCGAGAGTCAAGACCGACAACCGACGTAGTTATATCTATAGCTTGTTGTTGCAAGCGCGTCGTGTTTGAGAGAGATGGACAATATAGTATATTAGATAATTCAAACTTCTTATTACTTTCTGTGTTCTGCGCATTCTTCACTCGCTATTCAGATTTCAGCAAAGCTCTGAATCCTGTGCTCTTATGTTGAAGAAATGTTTTTTTCGAACATTTTTCTCATACATGTTTTTTATACATTGTTTATTTTATTTGATTATATTATTTGTAGGTCTGGAACAAGGTTGTTTGAGAGAGGTATAGGTTGCCTCTGGGCTGGAACTCTGTAACGAATAGAGATATTTTCTCTATCTCTATTGACGACTCCTCTCTATTGATTTTGACAAGAAAGAAAAAGACAGCAAGTGCCATAGCGATAGGGAAAACGATCCTTATCCGTCACAGAGTTCCAGCCCTCTGATAATTTTCTTCCGTCATCTGGGGTGCCTCAACATAATGCAAATCTCCAAGGTACCTCAGATTAGATGCGTCATCAAGTAACCCATTATCAGGCAACCTAAAGTCTGTTTTTTTTTTAAAGATAATTCCCCAAGTCAAAAATTTAGTAACTATGTTGGCAACACAAGCCTTTTCTACATAAAAAATTTGAAAACATTGACAATTTTACATTGTATTGCCAACATAATGTCATTTTGACTTTTATCTTTAAAAAAAAAAACAGATTTTATTAACTTTAGTAATCTTGGGTCTGGAATATATACAGTCGTGAGCATGAAAAGTGGGACACCGGACTGACAGGTCTAGTCCTTTTTCACTATTTTGGGTAAATCAGTCTTTTCTCTACAATGGATTTTTTTGTCAAATATGACAATCTCTGTCATTGCCATAGGTATAGCTGATGAGCTCGTTTTACAATAGGAAAAAACGGGTGTCCCACTTTTTATGCTCACGACTGTACATGTCAAACTTTTTATCAGTTTTTGAAGTGAAACTTCTTAGGCGGCGGTCTGATATTTAGAGGAGAATATGGAGAGTGATTTGAAAGACGAAAGACGCATCATGTAACGTCACGTTTTGGCAAATTTCGCTACAGGAGAGATGAGAGAGAAGGAAGCTATAACGTAGAGAGACGGAGAAAGACATCAACCAATGACGATGACAGCCGATGAACAATTCACACTAACGAAGGATTATAAGTAAAGAGGATTGCCTATTATTGTCAAGCGCCGATACCCTTGTAACGTCACTATAGATACGCGGACTCTTCGTCTTTACCCCGACTCATAAGCTAAGTCTCAAAGCTGTATAGAGGGTATAGTTTTTGAAAAGTTTCACTTCTTAATACGTATACGATGCTACACATGATTTTTTGGAACTGAAACTTCTTATGCGGCGGTCTGATTTGGAGGAGAATGGAGAGTGATTTGAAAGAAGCGTTACGTGTAACCCTTGTGACGTCTCTACAGATGCGCGTTTGTCTATTGTGTAGCCTTTCATCTTTATACCCCGACTCATATGCTAAGTCTAAAAGTTGTATGAGACAAGTTCATGAGGGAGGGAATAGTTTTTTCCTACGACCACATATGAAAATTACAAAATTCGCACTAGCTGGTTCTTTGGAAAGCGCTAAATATCACTCGCGTGCTGAAAGTACTTTCAATACTCGTGCTAAAAGTACTTTCAACACACGTGTGGAAAATGCTGTTGACATTATTTGTGATTGACATAACAATTTACTTTCAATACGTGGATTGAAAGTACTTTCAGCACGTGTGTTGAAAATGAAAAGAAATAAAATAAGAGAAAATCGATGTAAATTGGTTTCTGGTCGTAGGAAAAATAGTGTACTTCACTCGTAAGAAAGCGTCTTTCATACACTCGTGTGATTCTCGGAGTTGTAATATACTATTAAGAAGTTCCACTTCTTAACACGTGTACGACGTATGATGCTACATGTGATTTTTTATGTTTCAATAAAGTTGGGAAAATTAAGAATGTCACCCCCCCCCCCCCCCAAACCAGAGGCCTTCGCTACGTCCCTGCGAGCATATCATTAGGGAATTACAAAACAATCAAAATAGTTTACAAGAAAGTGTTCTGAAAGAAAACTCGCTTTATCTAACAGTAATCGAAAAATTTAACCAAACTATTAAACAAATAAATCACTGCGAAAAACTTCTAGAATCAAAAATTATCCAAATTGCACACATGGTACAGAAGGCAGCATATAGAGAAAATTCCTTCTATATCAAAGACATAATAAATCAAATAGTCAATATCTATGAGATAACTGACTCTATTTTACAAGATATAGAAAATTCCTTAACTTTTTCAAAATTGAAAATTATGCATCCAAGTATAATAAAAACTGAAGACCTTTATCATGAATTAAACAAACTTCAACATCGTTTAAGTTCTGAACAAATGCCCCTAGCGGTTACTTTGGAAAATACTTCACTTTTTGAAAAAATAATAGAATAACATACCTAATACATATACCAATAATGTATTCGGAAATTTTTGATTACTTTCATTTATACTCGGTTCCAATACTTTCTCAGAGTCAGTTTAAGGTTGTCTTACCGCGAAATAAATTCTTGCTGAAAAATAAATTGCACTACACATACTATGGCCAAGAATGTCAAGAAGTCATTCCGAAGTTCCATATTTGTGGAAAAGAAGACATTCACGAAATCCAAGAAGACAGCCCATGCGAAATTAAACTACTCCACTCTGACAAAAATGCCTCCACCTGCGAACAAACCGAA